>CM062530.1:14348750-15716242 GCA_031439595.1 Pterocarpus santalinus | reverse complement strand
AGAGTTACAAAGACTGGCGATAGCAAGACAATCATCTTGTGTCCTAGCTCCTATTTGCCATGGATGTAGCCTTCAAGAGCCGCATGGGAGGTTGCAATTTTGCCTATGAAATATGGAAAAGAACTGAGTCTTACCTTTCCTCTCAGACGAAAGCCAAGGTAAAACAACTCAAAACTCAGCTTAAAGCTATTAAGAAGCAAATTCATGCATCAAAATATTTGTTAAAAATGAAGGAAGTGGTGGATACATTAGCAGCTATCAGTTCTCCCATTTATGTTGATGAACACATTAGGTCATTTTGGATGGCCTGAGTGAGGATTATGCTGCATTTATTACTTTTGTTTTGTCTAGATCAGAATCCTTCTCAATTAGTGAGATTGAAGCATTATTAATGGCTCAAGATATGTTACAAAGATTTAGGAAATCTGAGGTTTCTTTGTTTCAAGCTAATGTCTCTCAAACCTTTGCACAAGAGCCAAAAGTTGGTGGCAGAGATGCTGGTGGTCATAGAGGTAAAGGAGCTAGAAACTTTAGGAGAGGAAGAAACTCTTGGAACAACTCAAATAGGCCTCCATGCCAACTTTGTGCAAATCTAGGCACATTGTTTGGTAGTGTTTCTTTAGGTTTGATCAATCCTTTCAAAATCCTTTTAGACCACTACAAACTAACCCTCAATTAAACCTTCCCCATTTTGTTTCTAATCCCACTGCTCTTCCCCCTTCATTTCATAATCCAAGAGCATATTTGGCTATCCTTGCTACCTTGACAGATCCTTCATGGTATCCAAATTCTAGGGCTACTCACCATTTGACATCAGATTAATCAAATCTACTCACTGGCAAAAAATAAAGTGGCACTATTCAGGTTTATATAGGTAATGGCACAAGTATATCATATTGGTCATTCTGTTTTACAATCTATTGTTTCAAATAAAACCTTTAAACTGCATGATTTGATGCATGTTCCTAAAATTACAAAGAATCTCATTTCAGTATCTCTATTTGCCAAAGATAATAATGTTTATTTTGAGTTTTATCCTACCATGTGTTATGTGAAATCTCAAATTAACAAAGAAACATTTCTTCAAGGTAGACTTCTAAATGGTTTGTATCAATTTGATAATGTCCTTATTCTCAAATCAAAATCTTTATCCGTTGCACCTTTTACATATTTCTCTTAGCATGCTTCTTTTGACATTTGGCATAAAGGACTTGGCCATCCTACATATAAAATTGTGGATCTTGTTCTATCCCATTATCACATTCCACTTCACAAAGATCCTTCCAACATTCCTGTTTGTGAACCATGTTGTAAAGCTAAGCTTCATCAATTACCATATGAAATCTTAACTCATAAATTTCGTTCACCTTTGGAGTTGGTATACTCTAATGTTGGGGGTTTAGCCCTTCTTCCATCTAGGTTTGGCTTTGGATATTATATTTGTTTCATTGATGCTTATTGTCGATAAACTTGCATTTATCTGTTAGTTAATAAATCTCAAGTTTTTTCTACCTTTCAATAGTATAAAGCTATGATTAAGAAATTTACTGATTGTTCTATTAAGGCTTTACAAATAGATAATGGAAAGGAATATCTTTCCATTGCTTTTACTCAATATCTATTACAACATGGCATTATACATAGATTATCCTGCCATACACTCATCAGCAGAATGGCAAAGCTGAGAGAAAGTATAGACATATCACTGAAACTAGCCTTGCTTTTCTTGCCACTGCCTTTCTTTCCTTAAAATAATGGGACGAAGCTTTTCTTTCAACCATTTACTTAATCAATAGACTTCTTTCCTATAATCTAAACAAGCAATCTACTTATGAAATTGTAAATAAATAGAAATCTGGTTACAATTTTTTGAAATTGTTGGAATATGCATGCTACCCTTATCTTCGGCCATATGATCATTCATCATAAATTTGATTTCAAGCCTCATAAGTGTCTTTTTAGGTTATGCCTCAAATCAAAAGGGCTACAAATGCCTTTCACCCTCAGGTAAAGTATTTATTTCTAGAAATATTACTTTTTTATGAGTCTTTATTTCCATATTCTGTTTTATTTGGCACAATCTAAATTTATTGCTACTGGTTTAGCTAATACATCACTTCCTACCATTCCTATTGTTTCGCATCCTAAACCTCCTCCAACACCACCTCCTCTTCCACAAATCCCACTAACTACTTTAACCACAGCTCCCACCTCTTCTAATTCCACAACTCCATCTGTTTCTACACTTGCTTTTGACACTTCTTCCAAACCTATAGAATCCACTCTCCCTCCAACCATATCAATTGGTAGAATTGAAATTCAATTAGTAATTTCTCCTCCTTCCTCTTCCAGACAAAATAAACCTTCCACAAATAAAATTCCTTCTTCTTCTACACTGTCTAATGCACATAATATGCAAACTAGAGCCAAATCTGGCATTTACAAATAAAAAATATATGTTACAACTTTTCAAACTCAACCTAATTTGGTTTATTCTGCTCGTCAATCTGTCACTCAGGTACTCCAATCTTCTCATTGGCACTAGGCCATGTTATAAAGTTCCAAGCATTGCAAAATAAATTAAACTTGGACCCTTGTCTCTCCTCCACCAAATACCAAAATCATTGGCTATAAATGGGTTTTTACTACTAAACAACATCGTAATGGCAGCATTCAAAAATATGAGGCACATTTAGTTGCTAAAGGATTTCAACAAAGAAAGGGCATTGACTTTGATCAAGTCTTTAGCTCAGTTATTAAACCATCAACTATTAGATTAATTCTCATTGTGGCTTTCTCAAAAGGCTAGTCCATTAGACAATGTGATTTGAATAATGTATTCTTAAATGGTGATTTAAGTGAAGATGTCTATATGGTATAGCCTGAGGGATTTTGTTCACACTAATATACAACTTGTTTACAAGCTACACAAGGCCTTATATGGCCATAAACAAGCTCCTAGGGCCTAGTTTCCAAAATTGAACACTATGTTAGCTTCCTTTAGTTTTCATAATACAAAATTTGGTCCATCTCTTTTTACAAGATTTACTACTTCTTTTACTACTTATATTTTAATTTATGTAGATGATGTTTTGATTACAAGCAGTGATTCTTTTGAAATAACTCTCTTGATCAACAAATTAAACAAAGTTTTTTTTTCCTTAAAAGACCTTGGTGATATGCACTACTTCTTAGGCATAGAAGCTTCCAAACCCATTGCTACTCAAATTCTTATTGCATAGTCAATACACATTTTTTATTTACTTCAAAGAGTTGGTATGGAAAATGCAAAATTAGTTCCTACATCTATGATGACCTCTTCCAAGTTATCAGCCCAGGGTTGTTCAGATTTTGAAAATCCCACATTTTATAAGATTATTGTGGGTGGCTTACAATATGCCACTATAACTAGACCAAATATTTCTTTTTTAGCAAATAAATTCAATCAATTTATGCATAAACCTTTACAAAGTCACTAGACAGTAGTTAAATGAATTTTGACATATCTTGCTGGTTCTATTAATCAAGGCCTTTTGCTTTATAAAACTAATGATCTTCGATTGGTTGACTCTAACTGGGGTAATGATGTTGATGGTAGGAAATCAACCTCTAGATTATGCATTTACTTGGGAGCCAATTTAATTTCTTGATCCAGCAAAAAGCAACATGTGGTTAGTACATCAAGTAGTAAAGTTGAGTTTAGGAGTCTAGCAACTGTCATGGCCGAGCTATCTTGATTATGATCTCTTCTTAGTGAGCTACATATCACATGTTCCTTTCCACCAACAATCTACTATGATAATCTTAGCATAGTTCTACTTGTAACGAATCCAAACTCAGGGTCTCCTCAAACCTAACGTTGAGTTTGGGGGTTTGAAGAGAGAAAGGATTAGTTATATTCAATTATTAGCTGTTAATAGTCGTTAGGATTTGTTATATTTGTTAGCTCTAGTTTTGGTTTTTATGATTTTCGATTTTGCTCTTAGACTCTTCTAGTGTGTCATGTACCTAGTATAAATTTCCTTCTTATATTCTGGTTGAATAATCTATACACATTTTCATTAGTATTAAATTACTTTTCATTAATCCTAGCTCTAGAGCTGTTAAAGTGGTCAACCTAGTGGTCACAGGCTAGGATTAGTTATATGGCTTGGCTTGCTTTTCTGGTGAGCCCTAAAAATAGCAACCTAGCTCAACTCACTCAAGCTGATGGGTTAAACAGATTGGCTCATCAAAAAATAATAAAAAATCAAAAATCAAAAAAATATCATCAAAACCTTAAAATTAATTAAAAATGCCAAAAAAAGGTTAAAAAACTAAAAATAAAAATATATACATCTATAAAATAGGGAAATAAAAAACAAAAACAACATTAAATTTAAATTCAAAACTTCAAATCTAATCCAATCCCAACACTACACAACCCAATATTACAATAACAGTTACTAGTAGAGTAAACAAGCGCAAAAGAGATGAAGTCCAAAAACACTTAATCAAAATAAGTTCACCAAGAATGCCTAATATTCATAAAGAGATGCAAAAAAGCAAAGAGTCGAGTCTTTCTAGTGTCCACCAAAAGTCCAACACTACAATATAAACTAGTAAACAACCAATTATTTTGTTAAGATAAATAGACAATATCACTCCAAAGCACCAACATATATCAAAATTTATCAATCTATCAATCTCCAATATTATGAATTTCATGCCCATGAACTATATTAGAGCCTTGGGTTATCAAATCAATATCTAATTTATCTTCTTCTTGTTCAATATCTTGATCTTCGTCTACAATAATAAAAAATAAAAACCAAAATGTTAAAAGTGAATAATTAAATAGAAGTTGAAATTAAATGAAAGGTCATAAAAGTTACCTGAAGGATTAAAACCATGCAACCAATTATGAGTCAAAATAAGTGCTTGAACATTGTTTGGAAGAAGGCAACAACGATATTTGTTAAGAACATGAGCACTAATGCTAAATGATGACTCACTAGCAACTTTAGTGATTAGGATGCTCAACACATCTCATGCCATCCTTGCAAGGTTAGGATATTATTGATGGCAATCCTTCCAATAGTTCAAGACTTCAAACTTCTTAAAAAGCTTTGGTTCAAGTGGTGCCTCATCCCAATAAAGATCTAATTCAGATTTTCCAGCTACATCTACATTTTGACTTAGATAGTTGATGCATTCTTATGCTATTCAAAGAAAAAATAAGTACATTAATAGTAAAAAATTAATAACAATTAAAAGTAACAACAGGGAGTGACTAATTTACATCAAACGTATCCATAATTTCTTCTTCTTGAATGGAAGCTTCTTGTGCTGAATTCAATTGTTGAGAACTTGAACCAGCTGACTCATTTTGATTTTCTTTTGAATATTTTTGAAAAAGCTTGTACATCTTGCTCTTAATATGGGCAAGCTTCTCTTCACAAGCAGAAAGGTCAAGCTTTGAATTATAAAACCTCAATGCATCAAATTTTATTCTTGGGTCAAAAACAACCCCCATTGCAAGAATCAAACTTGCTAAACTTCAATTCACCTTCATCTTTTCTACCATTTTTCTAATTATTGCATCATCACTCTTGGCATTTTCTAGCAACAAACACTCAATTCTCCATATTTGTATGAAGTATAAATTGGAAGTTGTTTAGGATGTCTGTGACTCAAGAATTCACACATTTTCTCACCCTTTTTCTACTCATTACTTGATGGATGATGAGAATCATAAGGTTTAACACATATTGTTATTAAAGAACGACAATAGTTGATTGCACTTTCAAGCATAGCAAATGTAGAATTCCATCTAGTGGGCACATCCAATCTTAATCCCACTCTAGTGTTAATCTTACCTACTTGCTCAACACATTCCTTAAACATTATCTTTCTTGCCTTCGATGCTTTCACATATTAGATGCCATCCCTAATCTTAACCAAAGCACTACTAGCCACCTTTAAGCCCTCTTGAATTATAAGGTTCAAGATATGGACACTATATCTCACATGGAAAAATTCCCTAGCATACAACAAACCATTTTGCAACCCCAATTGTTCAATCAAGATATTTTGCATGCTATCATTGGCACTAGCATTATCCAAAGTAATAGAAAAAAATCTTTCAATCTATTCCTCAATCTTTCAAGTAAAACAATATTTTTTGTGTCATATCATAACCAGTGTGTGGAGGCTCCATTCTACAAAAAGCAAGTTTCTTACTTTTTAAAACCCAATTATTATCAACAAAATAAGCAATCAAACAAATATACCCTCTTGAGTAAGTGCAATCCAACAATCAGATGTCAAACAAATCCTATTATGACATCGATGCATTGATTCTTTCAATTTCTTCTTTTGTTCGTTATGAAACTTCCAAACATTAGCCACAGCCGTATTCTTACTATAGTGTTTCACATCTGGATTCAACACTGAGTGCAACTCCCTAATCCATTTATATTCAGCGAAACTAAATGGAAGACCATGTTCAATTATAGCCATTGAAATCACTTCACAACCATGTTTATGGTCAATTTCCCTAGACCTTAACTTCCTTGCATGGTCAATTATCATTGCAGTGACATCTTGATACTTGGGGAGAAGCTTATACTTTTTCATATAATGCAATAAGATTGAAGTCTCAATTTTAGTACCACCAACCACATACTCTTACCCAAACCCATTGCATTTAGCCTTTTCTTTGCCATCTTTTATACCAATTTTAATAAAATGTTTCCAAACATCAAAAGTACATATTTTAGCCTTCTTATTAGCTTTCTCAGTCTCAGCAGCACTACTTTCTATAGTCTTTGGCACATCATCTATAATTTTTAGTTCATCATCAACACAATTTATGCTTTGATGCACAGTCTCAAATTCCATGTTGCAAAATTTTTACACACAAGCACAACATTACTAATTTACTACACTATTAAGGTACAAATGTGGACACATGACACAATAACACAATGGCAAAATCAATCACAGATTAGAGTCACAAATCATCAATATATTCAAAAGCTATTGTGGAGACAATGACATTCAAGTGCATTTATTTTTTATTTGCCATTCAAGACAAATTTAGTGTTGGGATCGAAAATAATCAAGCAGGTTGATTTTGTCAGTTATACTAATTAGTTTTATAACTTTTATGACTATCAATTTATATCCTTTTATTAGCTATTATTCTTTTGATTCTATTGGCTTTGTTTCTGTTGGCTAATATACTTTTATTAACTATTCTTTAATTTGTTACGTTAGCTATTCTACTATTGTAAAAAGAATTGGCAGCTTAAAAACAAGAGAAATAGCTTAGTTGATTCTTCTATATAGAAAACTTCAAGTTCTATTTTCTCTATTATTTTATTCTTTTGGGCAAATGTTTGCAAGGCTCCACAATGTTCTGTCCTTGAGTGTACAAGTTTAGACACTTTTGTACACCTTGGGGGGCAAAACCAGGTATTGGGTTGCACTAGAGGTAAACCGAAATTTTGCTTTCAGGGTAATGGTTATACCACAACACAGTATTCCTCTACTCTTATTTTCCAACAATTTGAAAGCAAAGTTTTTTTTTTTTTAGTTCGATTTCAACCATGGCTTTGATGTTGAACAAGAATGCACTGCCCGACATCTCCAAGCTTAACCCACTTGATGAGACCAATTCCAAACATTGGTCTCAAAGGTTGCTCATCTTCTTCGAACAACTCGAAGGGGACTATGTGTTGTTCACTGACGCACCAACAATTCTAGTTTAGGGAGACGCTGAAGAAATAACAACCTCTATCAAGGTAGCAAAGAGCTACAAAAAACACAACAAGTTGGTACGTGGTCATATGTTAAATCACATGCCTAACAATCTATTTGATCTTTTTGTGGCAAACAAATCTGCAAAATCTGTTTGGGAGACAATGGAAAAGAAATATGGCGCTAATGATGCTAGCAATCACAAGTATGTTATTGGCAAATGGCTATAATTCCAGATGGTTGATGACAATCCAATCATGGAGCAAATTCATGAATATGAGAATCTAGTTGCTAATGTGCTGAACGAGGGAATGAAGATGTGCGAGACTCTGCAAGCTAATGTATTGCTTGAGAAATTTCCCCCTTCTTGGAATGAATTCAAAAACCATCTAAAGCACAAAAAGGACTTCACTCTACAAGAACTAATTAGTTACATGAGGACTAAAGAAGCAAATCGTCTCAAGGATAAATGTCATTCTATCCCTTCTAATTTATCTAATGTTAACCTGGTTGAATCCACTGGCAACTCTATTGGGGAAAAATTCAAAGGGTAGGAAAGAAAAATAAGGACAAGTGGCAAGATAAGAAGCAAGTCAATAAGGCAAATGTTAAGGTCCAAAAAAACAAAGCTGCATGCTACGTATGCAGGAAAATGGGACACAAAGCATACCAGTGTCATTTTCGCAAGGACAGGAATGATAACAACAACAACAACAACAATAAAATGCAAACTACCGGGCAATAAGCAAAACCACAAGCAAATCTTGCAGAAAATGAAGAAATCATTGCTGCAGTGGTCAAAGCAAACTTTGTGAATAATTTCACCAATTGGATGTTAGACACAGGAGCAACAAGACATATTTGTGCTAACAAAGAGCTATTTTAAGAATTCGAGGAAGCTACTAAAGAAAACAAAGTTTACATGGGTAATTATGCAACTGCTAAAGTTTGCAGCAAAGGGAAAATTTTTCTCAAACTTACTTCTGGAAAAACGTTGGCCTTGAACAATATGCTTTATGTTCCTAATATGCATAGGAATTTAGTTTCTAGTGCTTTACTTAATAAGGCTGGTCTGAAAATTGTGCTTGAATTTGATAAAATTATTATAACCAAGAATGGAGATTTCATAGCGAAGAGATACATGTTTGGTGGTCTGTTTCTTTTGAACACTGTTGAAATGAATAATTATGCTCCTAGTTCTGCTTATATTGTTGAATCTCTCGATCTTTGACATGGACGACTAGGACATGCTAATATAGCTTCTATTAAACGATTGCATAACATGAACTTATTGCCATCTGTAAAAGAATACTCTATTTCTAAATATCCTATATATGTATAAGCTAAACATACAAAATTGCCTTTTAAGCCTATAACTATTAGACAAACAGAGCTACTTGGATTGATACATTCTGATCTAGCGAATTTTAAAAATACAGTAAGTAGAGGAGGAAAAAGGTACTACATTACTTTTGTAGATGATTACTCTAGATACACAAAAATTTATCTTTTAAGAACTAAAAATGAAGCTAAAACCATGTTCCTAAAATATAAGGCTGAAGTAGAAAATCAATTGAATCAGAAAATAAAAAGGCTAAGGTCAGATAGAGTTGGTAAATATAACACTATTAGTCTAAAAGAGTTTTATGAAAAAAATGGCATAATACATGAGTTCACTGCAAGTTATTCACCACAGCAGAATGGAATAGCTTAAAGGAAAAATAGGACTCTCAAAGACATGATGAATGCAATGATGCTCAATTCCGGTATGCTTGATAATATGTGGGGGGAAGTAATGCTAATTGCATGTTATATTCTAAACAAGATCCCTCATAAAAAATTAGACAAGACACTCTATGAAATATGGAAAGGTTATCCTCCTAACCTAAATTATTTGAAAATATGGGGGTGTTCAGCTAAAATAGGACTATCAAATTTTAAGAGAACGAATATAGGTCCTAAAACAATTGATGCTATTTTCATTAGCTATGCCCAAGATAGCGCTGCATATAGGTTTATGAGTTTGAATGACAAATCTATATTAGAATCTAGAGATGCCGAATTCTTTGAGCATGTTTTTCTTTTAAAAAGGTTGAATTATGTTGTACCTTCTTTTGTTGTTGCTTCTCTTTTGTTTCTGCTAATTCTGATCCTAAACATGTGCCTGATACTAAAACTAGTAAACCTAGAAGAAGTAAAAGGATTAGAACAGAAACAAGCTTTGGCTTTGATTTTATCACCTCCTTTCTAGCAGAAATAGAAGATGTTGATGAAATAACAGAGAAAATAATATATGCCTATATGTTAGAAGAGGATCCCAAAACATATGAAAAAGCAATTAAATCAATAGATTCTAATTTTTGGAAAGAGGCTATTACAAGTGAGCTAGATTCCATAATAAACAATCATACTTGGGAGCTAGTTGATTTGCCTAAGGGTAGTAAACCCATAAACAACAAGTGGATTTTCAAAAGAAAATTTAGACCAGATGGATCAATAGACAAATTTAAAGCCAGAGTGGTCATAAAAGGGTTTACACAAAGGAAAGGCATAGCCTTTTTTGACACTTATTCACCAGTAACTAAGGTTACCACCGTATGTGTTCTGATAGCTTTGGCAGCAATTCACAACTTGGTTATACACCAAATGGATGTGAAGACTGTCTTTCTAAATGGAGACTTGTAGGAAGAAATACACATGAAGCAACCAGAAGGTTTTATAGTGTCAGGATTGTAACATCCCCATTTTCTTAAAAAAAAATAAATGGTATAATACAAACAATGCTTCTGATTAATGTAACACCCTCCCAAGTACGGTATTATGCTTAAGTCATAGTACCACACTCAAGAGTTGTTACTGTTGCCTGAGCGGACCTTATTTCACAGCAGCTTCAGCCGTCTTCAAAATCTTTCGAGCTATCTGGAGATAACACAGAAAATAAGAGTGAGAATTATAAAAATTCTCAGTAAGATTCATTAATAAATTTCACACTGTGTCATCGTTATTATCTCCAGCTGCTTCGGTTTATTATGAAAAAAAATGAACATGTTAATAGACTTTTAGTTTTATAGTTTGAAAAGGTATTATCCGAAGCAGAGTTCGTTTTATTCACGCGCTTGAGTTCACATTGGCAATATTTCATATTTAGAAAATAATCACAGCATAAATAAATAGTACAGCTTCAACATCAATTGAACATAGGATGTCATTATGCAAATTCTCATTTTTGAATTCATGCAAATATCCTGATGCCTTTCTTTAACTTTCTTTGCTCTGTAATGAGTTAATGTCATGGATGTTGCCACCATACATTTTCATTACTTACACTAGCTGGGTCATGCCATGCCTCATGTAAACCTTATCCCCTATACTCACACTAGCTGGGTCACGCCATGCCTCATGTAGGTGAGGGGAGTATATATTCTAGAGTACGATCGCCATATCATACCCCATCAGAGCGTGATCTCCATGTCACGCTCCTTAGGAATATATTCATTCTGCCACATCCCAGAGTCTGATCGCCATGTCACATTCCTTAGGGTGTGGGATCATCATGCCATAATCTAGAGTATGATCGCCATGTCATGATCCGTCAGAGCATGATCGTCATATCACGTTCCTTAGGAATATAGGATCTTCATTATATCTT
Source organism: Pterocarpus santalinus (assembly GCA_031439595.1). NCBI lineage: Eukaryota > Viridiplantae > Streptophyta > Magnoliopsida > Fabales > Fabaceae > Pterocarpus > Pterocarpus santalinus. Next base: position 15,704,850 of record CM062530.1, on the reverse strand, counting down.
TTAACTGCCTTCACGGGGAGGGATTCAACGTGCAACTACCTCCAGGCGAAGGGATTCACATCTTTATTTTATTTAACTGCCTTCACAAGGAGGGACCCCATAACTGCCTCCAGGTGAAGGGACCCACATTCAATATGTTCATATGCTTTCATTCTCATACATAATCATACATAGGCATGCTGAATGCATTCATACATATGTTTTGCCAATTACTTTCATATATCCTTGCCTATAAAATTCCATATTCATAACTTAAAATTTCATAACACAAGCTATTATAACTTCGCATAATTCTGCCGAAAGTTCGGCAGTATAACGGAACGTGTCCGCTTCCCCATTAATAGTGCCAGCCAACCAGTACATCAATTTATCACAAGGAACACAACATCACATTTATATTCTAATATTAAACTCATATCAACATCAAATTCATTAAGGCAGAATTCCTGCCTCAGCATATTCAACCAACCCGATTTTTATAATTCAAGCTGTAATTTCTATTTAACTCATTTGGACCTCAAATTTGAGTATGTTAAAGTGTTATGTGTCTATTTTCTAACCCTTTTGGTCCCATCTCATTTTGATATCTATAGCTTGAGATATATATGTTTTATCCCGGCCTGCCCAGTGGCTAGCCAGAATCAAGCACCTAAAAGTAAAAATCTACGATAAATTGAAAACTGACTCAAATTATACAAAATTGGACTCATATTAAAGCTAACAGGGCAAAGTTTCATTTTCAAAATGTTTCATTCCATTTGACTTAGTAGGGCTCGAGTTACAAGCCCCGAATTTTGACCTTCCTAACCTGCCCTGTTCTGGCCTGATTTGGATATAGGGCAACTTTCTTGGATCACTGGGAGCAACTGAGACCTTATGTAACTTTGGAATTTTTATGAGACATTCTCCTATATGTAAGCTTTCTAAAAAAGTTATTTTCATTCATTTCCAAGTAGTATAGGCCGAGTTCTATCCTAAACAACCCAGTCTACCCAGAATAAAAGTCAAAAACCTAGGTCAAAATTCAAAAATTCATAACTCTCTCAATACTAATCCAAAAGCTTTATATGATATATCTATGGAAAGCCCTAGATGTCTAATTTCATATAAAAATGGTTCCACCTAATTTAATCAGTTGTAGGTGGAGCCATACACTCCGCCGTACGGACTGCCGAGGGTTTTTGATTCTCTAACCCATCAACTCTTTCTATTTTCATGCTTTCTTGCTTCCACTTCGGTTTTAATTAAACAAACAGCCCAAAACCAATCACATATCATCATAAACATTCATTTAACACATCAAAGAGTTGAAAATAATTCAAGCCCAGCCAGCCAAGTCCACAGATTTGAGGTAAACATTAAACTCCTACCTTTGTTCCAAGTGGTTTTGCTGGAATTTGAAGCTTGGATGAATAAGGCTGGAATTGGCTTGAGTTTTTGGGTGTGTGAGGAAGAGAGAAAGAGAGCTGAAGGAGAAGAGGGAAAGTGGCGTTGGATGTGGGTCAGAATATGTGATAAAGCAGCAGAAAAATCTGATCACATGGTGGTGTGTAAGTGGCTTTCTTCTTGCAATTTGATTGGTCCATAATGTTTGGCTGAAATTCAGCCAAGCTTCTTCATGAAATGTGGCTATTGTTGCGCCACTTTTGGCTGGTAAGTGGCTAAGCTATCAGCCACTCAAAATAGGGTTTAGAGCTTGTAATTCTATTGGTTCATTCCGACAGTTTAAAATACCGTAATTTTACCGATTTCCTTTAAATCAGTAAATCGGTTTTGAAAAATTGTGTGAAGTTTTTGTGAGTTTCTATCTTAGCTCTAACTTCTCTAATTTAACCTCTAATCAACTTCTAGTTAACCTCTAATTAACTTTTTAATTCACTCTACAAATCCAATAAAATCGAGTAAATCGATTAATAGTGTACATTAAATGTTTTGCAAAATTTTAGGGACTTTTGTTTCTGTTTTTCAAAGCTAATGGTATTTTCGTAATTATGGGTAAGTTTAGGGGCATCTCATGTCATTTCACATATGGACACCTCTGTGGCTCAATCGGCTGAGGTTTAGGTTTCTACGTTTCCGCTACGTGATCCTGCTTCGTTTAAAACCTTATTTTACTAATCCTACTGATATAGGGACCTAAATGTCATTTTCTAAAATGTTCAGGGGTAAGATTGTGAATAATAAAAGTTTATTTTTATTATTTCCTATTACGTTATATGGGAATGTTACAATTAGCATTGTTGATTGAATCATTTCATTTCATTAAAGAAATACACTTAATTAGGGTTGGAATGTAAGCATTTGAATTAGAAAACTTAACTTTATTAAATGAAAAATTTAAGAAGACCATTGGTAATGTTTTAAGGATTTAAAAGAATTTATAACGTCCGAAAGTTTTTTATGTTGTTAGTTGATTTATTCGTTTTTATCACTTAAGTGAGATTAATTAGAAATAAATTAAGTATCTATTTAAAGCCAATTAGATATTATTAGAGAGATTAGGACTAGAGACCATTAGAATAGAAATATAGAAAACCTCATAAAATTCATCAAAACTATTTTGCAGATTTGAAGAAAATTGGTAAAGATTCGGTATTTTAAACCGCCGGAACCAAATCAATAGAATTATACATTGAAAACACTAAATTTAGTGGCTAAGAACTCAGCCACTTGGCCACACAAAGTGGTGCCTCTTGCTGCGACACATGAGTAGAAAACTTGGATGAGTCATAGCCACCCAAAAAGCAACCAATGAGAAGCCAAGAATCCAACTACCTAGAGTAATATCAATGCAACAAATTCCTCCTCAATCCTTTTTCAATTTTTAGCCTTAGTACACCAGGCCACTCTCTCCCACATTTTCTCTCTCATCTCCCTCTCTTCATCCTTATTTCTTCACCCTTCCTTCATGCCTTCGCCTAAGACTTATTTTCTCACTGGCTTTAGCTTCAATTTGAGGTAGGATTCAACTTTTCTTCTTGATTTCTATGGATTGTGATTGTAAGAAATTTTACTTTCTTCATTTATTTGATGATATATTAGATGTATCTGATAGTTTATGGTTGGGTTGACATGGTATTTTGAGTTAGAACTTAAGTTAGAATGAGGAAACTAAAGAAAGTGAGGAATCATAATGCTGTTTGGGTAAAATCCCTATGGTGTCTGTATTTGTGCATTGTACGAACTCGCCTATAGCCACCAAAATAAGATAAAACTATTTTTCCCTAAAGCTAGACATCTAAGGCTTTCCAACCATAGATCATTGGATGAGTGACAAGTGAGATATGAATTTTTGAATTTTACTTAGAATTTTGACCCTGATTCTAGGTAGACTAGATTTCGATGGGCATAACTTGCCTTATACTCCTTCAAATTGAGTGAAACCAATTTTTTTAGATATAGGGTAACATGATATAAGAACTTCAAAATTTAATTCAATCTCAATTACTCACAGTAATTCATGAAAATTGCCCCAAATTGCATCCGGGCTAGAACAAGGCAGTGCAGGTTATCCAGATTCAAGAGCTGATAACTTGAGTTATATTTACATAAATGAGGTAAAACTTCTTGAAAATAAAAGCTGGGTCAGTTAGCTTTAAAAAGACATAGGTTTTATAGGAATTCAAATAGATTCAGATTTTTAGTGAATTTTTAATTTTTGGTGTTCAAATCTGCCTGGTAACAGGATAGATCTAGGTAAAATGTTAATAACTTGAGTTGTATATATCAAAACTTAATGGGACCAAAGAGGTTAGAAATTAGACAAATAACATTTTAACATATCCAAAATTTATGTCTAAATGAATTAAATAGAATTTATGATTGAATTTACAAATTTGAGCAGAATTGAAAAGGGGTGGTAGAAGCCTAGCTCAAGATGAAGGCTATGAAACTTGTTTGATTTTTGTGAAATTGATACATTGTATTGATGTTTTGTATGAATGATTGTTTGGTTGTTTGGCATTATTCATGGGAAAATGAACTCGATCCGTTATACTGCCAAATTTTCAGCAGAAGTCTATGAAATTATCAGTGTTTATTTTAAGAGAAATTTATGATATGAACAGCTATACAATTATGAATATGTTATGGTGATATGATCATGATTATTCTTATGAGAGCATGCATATTTGCATATGAATAAAGGAAGAATATATGAGACCTCTTCACTTGGAGGCAGTTATTTGGGTCCCTCCAGGTGAAGGCAATTAAAAGATAAAGATGTGGGTCCCTTTACTCGGAGGCAGTTGCACATTGGGTCATTCCCTGTGAAGGCAGCTAAAATTTTTGGATCGCTCTATATTGGATGCAGTTGGCCAACTGAGTCCCTCCGACCTAGAGGCACGTGGGTCCCCTTGAGGATCAGTACTATGTGACGATGGTTACAAGTTAAGCTTACTCCTAGATCAGGCTACCCAAGGGCAGCACAGATTAAAGGCAAGGACATATGTATGCAGATATCCTAGGGACAGTGATACATAATGTCTAGGTGTGTCAAGAAAGAGAGTTATAGAAAAGTAAAGGAAAGTTAAATAAGAACACAAGTACATTTGTATATATATATATTCTGATATTCTTATTATGATAAACTTTACTATATTTGTGAGTGTTGTGACTTCCATGCAAATTATGAAATATGAATTGATCATATAATTGCAATGTGATTCAAAGTGCTTGAATAAAATGAACTCTGCTTTGAATGATATATTTTTGAACTATAAAATCGAACAGTTTACATAACATGCTCACATTTTCTTAATAAACTGAAGCAGCTGGAAATAATATTTATGATACAGTATGTGATAGTTAATTGAATCCTACTGAGAATTTATAATTCTCACTATATTTTTGCATTATCTTCAGATAGTTCAAGAAATATTGGGGCCGACTAAAGGTTGCTATTAGACAAGGTCTGTTCAGGCAATAATAACAACTCTTGAGTGTGGTGCTATGACTTAAGCATAGTATTGTACTTGGAAGAGTGTTACAAGGACAAGAACATAAGGTATGTAAACTGAAGAAATCCTTATATAGTTTAAAGCAAGCTCCTAAATAGTGGTATGAAAAATTCAACAATACATTGGTGAACTATGGTTTTGTGACAAACACTTTAGACACATGTGTGTATGCAAAAATGATAGATTCTGATTATGTTATTATATGTCTATATGTGGATGACACGTTAATTTTTGGAACTTGTTTAAAAGTTGTGAATGAAACTAAGGAATTCTTAAGCTCCAAATTTGAAATGAAAGATTTAGGAGAAGCTAATGTGATATTGGGTATTAAAATATGCAAAACTAAAAATGGCTTCTCTCTAAATCAAGCTCACTATGTAGAAAAACTGTTAAGGAAATTTAATAGTTTTGATGTGGCATATGCTAGAACACCTTATGATCCTGGTGTTCATCTTAAGAAAAATAGTGGAACTAGTGTGTCTCAGTTTGAATATGCCAAAACAATTGGTAGTGTTATGTACCTCATGAACTACACTAGACCTGATATTGCAACTCATAATCCTAGTGGTGATCATTGGAAAGCCCTTCAGCAATTGCTGAAGTACTTGAAAGGTACAATGGCCTGGTGTTTGCTTTTCTCTAGCTTTCTTGCAGTTTTAGAAGGGTTTTGTGATGCAAATTGGGTTTCAGACAATGATGAGGTAAGTTCCACTAGTGGGTATGTATTTACCTTAGCAGGTGGTGTAATCTCTTGGAAATCAACTAAACAAACATGCATAGCAAGATCTACAATGGAATCAGAATTCGTAGCTCTTGAACTTGCAGGTAAAGAAGCAGAGTGGCTAAGAGGCCTAATGGCTGATATACCATTGTGGGGGAGACCTGCACCTCCTATCTCTCTCCATTGTGGCTCTCAAGCTACAATTGGTGTAGCTTACAATAGTGCCTATAATGGTAAAAGAAGGCACATATGCATGAGACACAACATTGTAGGACACTTAATCAAAAATGCTGTTATATCACTTGAGTGTGTGAAAAGTGAGAAAAATCTTGCAAATCCTTTTACAAAGGAAATTACGCAGGAACATTGTCCTGGATATGTCAAGGGGGATGGGCTTAAAGCCTTGAGTAGAGGAAAATATGGTGGATACCCAATTGGTGGTCAAACAAAACCATATGAATACTCTTATGCTCCACATTTCTCATCCCTATGATGTGCGGTAGTGCTTGATGTAAGGTTAAGCCATGGGCTCTTAATAGATACATAGCCCTTTATTTGGGTGGTGCTATGGAGATGCACTTAATGTATCTACCTATGTGAGTGTGAAGATATAGTCTGCCTTCCATGAAAAACTTAAGAAATTTTTCTAAAGCACTCATGAGCAACCCAAGGTGTACATATAAAGACCTTAAATATTTAAGTGAATAGATTATCGCGGAGCCATTACAATTTAAAGGTAAATTGCATGTTGTGGGGGTCTCATCTTAGGTCCATTTAGTTCAAGAGTAATTCACTATTGAAACTAAGGTGTTGCCTCACTTCACTACGTGTTAATTCAATCCTTTAGGACATTAACACTTAAGCATTAATCGTTACGTTTGCCTAGAAAATTCCATGGTCACTTATTTGCCATTAGTGGGGGATTGTGGAATAATGACATTCAAGTGCATTTATTTTTTATTTGCCATTCAAGACAAATTTAGTGTTGGGATTGAAAATAATCAAGCAGGTTGATTTTGTCGGTTATACTAATCAATTTTATAACTTTTATGACTATCAATTTATATCCTTTTATTAGCTATTATTCTTTTGATTCTGTTGGCTTTGTTTCTGTTGACTAATATGCTTTTATTAGCTATTCTTTAATTTGTTACGTTAGCTATTCTACTATTACAAAAAGGATTTGCAGCATAAAAACAAGAGACATAGCTCAACGATATACTTTCAGTTGATTCTTCTATGTAGAAAACTTCAAGTTCTATTTTCTCTATTCTTTTATTCTTTTTGGGCTAATGTTTGTGAGGCTTCACAGTGTTTTGGCCTTGAATGCACAAGTTTAGACACTTGCTATGTAAACCTTGGGGGGCAAAATCAGGTATTGGGTTGCACCAAAGGTCCACCGAAATTTTGCTTTCAGGGCAATGGTTATACCATGACATAGTATTCCTCTACTCTTATTTTCCAACAACTACCAAGCTTCAGATTAAAAAAAAAAAATCAGAGACTTCAAATCTAGAAAACAAACCTGATAGAGTTTGGAAACAGTACATTGCTTGAGTTGAGGCTTCAAATTATGCAATCCTATGAGAAAAAGGAAAAGAAAATTCAAAATGATCAAATCCTAAAATCAAATACTCATCTTTGACTAAAGAGAGTAACAAGGTGCAAATTAAAAAGAAAAATAAATCCTAAAAACCCACCATAACCCACAATTGAAAAAGATTAATGGGAGAGAGACAGAAGTACCGATGGACGATGGTGATAGTGGTGACCTGTGACCGGCGGTGGCTACAGCTGGACTATGGCAGCTGGATCTGGCTGGACATGGTTCACGAAGGATGAAGGGAAAGAAGACGAAGGGGTGCGATGGCAATGGCAATAAAGGGGAAGAAGAGGGGGTGTGACGGCGGCAACTCTAAGGGAATAAGGCGATGATAAGAATTGATTCTCTCTACTCTCTAGGGTTGTGAACTTGTGTTTGTGATTTGTGAAAGCGAATTAGCGAAAGGGGCTATATGTGATTGTGAGGCAGAGAGAGAGAGAGAGAGAGAGAGAGAGAGAGAGAGAGATGCCGTGAGATGTGTCAAGTGAGAGTGAGAGTGAGAGAGCTTTTTTTTTTTTTTAAGAGTAAGGAAACAGGCCAACCCGTGCCCAACTCAGCCTGAACCCAGTTAACCTATGAGTTATATGAGCCAGGTCAATTTGACCCACTTTTATATGAACCCAAATTTTAATAAGCCAACCCACCATTTTTGTGTGTCGAACTGGGTTAGCTCGCGGGTTGTGACCTATTTTGACAGCTCTATTTGCCTCTATTTCTCTCATTACTTTCTTCCAAGATTCATTACTCAAGACCTTGAGGTCTAAAACCTTACACACACACACACAGATGTTGTAGGCACCATGACTATCTGTGTTAGCTGCTTAAGGAATGTTGTCCTTTCATGCTCTCCTTGATTTGTCCTTCTAGCACAAAATTGGAATATCAATTTGCTTATTGCTATGTAATAAACATCCTTGTCTTTCTTCTTGTCCCTTGTGTTACTTTAAAATTTCTTTTCCAAGTGGCACGATGCAGTTGCTACTTTTGCATCGAATTGTAGTGCTTTTCCTACTTTTCTTCTTTTCTTATCCTATTTATTTGCCAGCCTTTTTATGCTGCTCCTCTTACACTTTTTCCTGCAACACTTGAATGAAATAAGTCAAATAACACCAACATTTATAATCATCATTGCTATAGGAGACTTAATCTCCTCTATGATGATGACAAACATTTAGGGGAGATAAAATAATTTAAGATATGAAGATAAAGAGAATACTCCCCCTTAATTTTAGCTCCCCCTGTTTATGAACAAATATTTCCTATGGTAGGCTTTTCTCTTTAAATTAAATTTGAAAGAGAAAACTACAAAAGAGGGGATTTGCTTGTTATCCTTAGATTTCTATCCTTTCTTCAAGAAAGAAATTGAAATTGGGTAAAATTTGTAAAATCGCCCAAGGCTTGTTCTCCCTCTTCCTCAAAAGAGCGATTCAAAATTGGGCCTTTTGCCAATCACATGCCATAGCAAAAATTGAGTCATTTGGACAAAATAAATTGGAACAATAAAATTTTAACAAGCTTGCTCATATCAAACAATGGTGCATGCAAAAGCTTGTTAGAATTTTCGCATACATATCAATGAATCATCTATTTCATGCACTCACTTGTTTAGAATAAATGTTCATAATATGGCAGCATATAATTGCAGGCATATAAGGTATACTTAGTATTAGATCGCAGCATATATATAAATGTATGCATTACTCAGCAAAGTAATCAATCAAGCAAACATACATCACAGCACTACACTACTACTCCCTTTTTTGGCATCAATCAAGGGGATGAAGACACATATAAGATAAACATAGGTACCGCAATCTAATAGACACATAAAATAATACACGAAGAAGCTTATAAGTGCCATAGGTGCTGTTAAATGTCCACAAAAGAGAGTAACATAAGGAAGTCTTTAAACAATCCATAAGATAGGTTCAGAAGGACAAAATATCAGAGATAATAGTAGTTGGTGGTGTCAAGGGCAGAGTGAGTAGTTTTTAGAGCAGTACTAGAGACCATGCCTGGAGCCAAGAAAACTATGGAGTATAGGAAGAGAAGGAAAAAAGTGGGAACCATATTACTGTCAGCAACATGGGGAGGGAATAGTAACTATTTTGCTGAGGTGGCATTAGACAAGGGAGAAAATAGATATGAGAATGGTAAAGGGAGGGGTATCAGGAAGGATTCTAAACAGGAAGGGATTATCTTGGACATTAGTAAGGAATTGAAGGAGAGAGTGGCCCCTCAAAATGGCTACCATTACTTTTTTTTTTTTTTTTTTTTCTTTTCATAACGTATTTGCTGTTTGCTTCAAGCTTTGATGGGATTAATATCACCTTAATATCTCTATTGAGGCCATTATATGGAAAATACAGAAATACAAACATCAAAGATATTCCGAAAATACCATTTCTTCTTTCTATATTCTACATTCTTTTAACATTGGTTTCTTTTCTTTTAACTAGTACCGGTCGCTATCAACCAGTGTCGGAGCTGCTTGATCCTAAAAGAGCCTATGCATGGTCACCACCAAAGCTGCGATGGAGTCATGGATAAGTGAGTAAGAGCGGAGCTTGGCCAAGATGCAGCGACGGCAAGATGAGGAACAGCGATGCCAAGAGGAACAGGAGAAACAGTTGGAAGCATTGTACAACCTTCCTCGACAAATGATGGAGCTGAGCAACCAGTTCAACACCCTCATCAATGGAGGGGTTTGGAGACCAACTTGATCGGATCTTTGCCTTGCTGTATTCGGAAGGCATGAAGAAGGATATTTGAATATGTCAGTTTGTGTGATACTGGTCAGTGAAATAAGTATCAAGCCCTGTCACCCGTAGGTCTGTTTCAACCTCTACCCATTCCTACATCCGTGTAGACTGACTTGTCCGCGGATTTCTTTGGAGGATTGCCTAGAGCTAAAGGGGTGGACACTATCTTGGCGGTGGTAGATAGACTCACTAAGTATGCCCACTCCTTGGCCATTTCTCATCCTAACATTGCCAAGGAGGTTGCTGAGATTTTTATGAAAGAAGTGGTGAGGTTGCATTGTTTCCCGAAGACCATTGCGATCGACAAGGACAAATTATTTACGAGTTCTTTGTGGATGAAACTATTCAAGCGCGCTAGGACTAAGTGGAGGTACAGTTCAACTTATCGCCCTCAGTCTAATGCCCAATGATATGAGGTAGTCAACTAATGCTTAGAGACTTATTTGAGGTGTTTTACAGGTGCCAAATCCAAGCAGTGGCCCAAGTGGTTGAGTTGAGTCGAATATTGGTACAACACCAATTATAACTCAACTACCAAAACCACCCCATTTCAGGCTATGTAAGCCGCCACCTATCATATGGAGGGATGTTGACTCTTCTTCTCTTAGTGAAGAGATCAACCAACTTTTGGAAGACCGAAACATGATGCTTGATGAGCTGAGAGAACAATTGTTGAGAGCTCAAAACCGAATGAAGATGCAACCTGACAAACATAGAAGAGGGGTAGACTATCAAGTGGGAGACAAGGTTTATTTGAAGGTTCAATCTTATAAATTGAAGTTCCTTGCAAAAAGAGGTTCAATCTTATTGGTTGAAGTACCTTACAAAAAGAATCAATCAGAAACTTAGTCCCAGGTTCTGTGGCCCCTATGAGTTGATTGAGAAAATTGGAGCCACTGCTTACAAGTTGCTGCTGCATAAGGGTTCTAAATTTCACCCTGTTTTTCATGTTTCTTTACTGAAAAAGAGTTTAACTTCTGATGCTATTTCCCAACCTCTGCCTGCATGTTTAAATGATCAATAGGAATTACAATTGTTCCAGAACAGATCTTGGCTGTTACGGAAAATTCCAAGGGGACAAGGAGGTTTTGCTCAAATGGCAAGGTCTGCGTAAATGTGAAAATTCCTGGGAAGCAATCTCTAACATACAACATCATTTTCCTGATTTTCACCTTGAGGGTAAGGTGAATTTTGATAGAGGTATTGTTGGAGCGCCAGAGATCATGCCTAAACACAAGAAGACAAGGGTGTATGAGAAGAGAAGTTAAAATGTAGGAACAGGTGGCACGAGAGAGGAGAGAAAAATAGATTTGAGAATGGTAAGGGGAGGGGTATTAGGAAGGAATCTGATTAGGAGGGGATTATCTTGGACATTTGTGAGGAATTGAGGGAGAGAGTGGCCTCTCGAAGCAACCAACCGTTTCTTTTCTTTTCATACTGTATTTACTTTTTCCTTCAGTCTTTGATATGATATCACCTTGATATCTTTATTGAGGCCATTATACAGAAAATACGGAAATGCAAACACAGAAGTTATTCAGAAAATACGATTTGTTCTTCTTTCTATATTCTACACTCTTTCTACATTCCTTTCTCTTTTCTTTTAATTGGTACTAGTTGTTATAAGTAGTCCTCATCCAAAAGTGGTTCAAAGTTAGAAGACGAGGACGCATCCATTTAAGCTGGAATAAGGCTCCATCTATCTTGGCACAATTTTAAGCGTCAATCAATCTTTTTAATTTGTTTGAAAAATATCTTCATCAACATCTGCTGAGCACCTATGAAAAATTTAAGTTCCTTGGTGTATTGAATGCATATGCTTGGCCTAATTTTTTGATTCTCGCTTCTTGGAACACTTTGGCTTCTTGTCTTGCTTTTTCTTGGTTCTGATCTCTTTGGCAGAATTGGAGTCGTCTTTTCCTAGAGTAATATCATAATCTAAATTGTTAGTATCAACTCATCTAAGTTCTTTTGCCTTTATCGATGGCCATTCCTTTCCAACCGCGTCTCTTCCAAGAAGGTGAGATATCTTATATTATTCGCCCATCCATCCCAGTGTTGACCTCCTCAAAATTTTCACCTTCAAAATCAACATTGTAATATCGATATATGCGGATTTAGGAGAATTTCATATGGCAGAGATACAGCTTTTTGGCTTGTTGTATAGTCCTCCATATATCTCATGAAAATATATCCAGAAGATATTGGGGTACTAGTGATTAGGCAATAAAGAATTAAGGTTTCCATATAGCTGACCCTACCACAAGTCCCTTCCTTAGGTAGTATGACATGAGTTACTATTCGGCGGAGTTTGGCCCATTTTCTTCGCAAGGCACCATGAGAGGGTTTTGAATCATTCAGCAAGTCAACATTATCACAAATTTTAGAGCCTGCGTATTGGTGAATGATGAGTTAGAAAAGGATATGTTCAAGATTAGTCCGAGTTGTGATAGGGTCTTTAAGATTCATTAAACAAATAAAATGTCCAACAATAACTAAAACAAATAATATGTTGTTTACAGTTAAACAAGAATTATTATAAGAGTTTGCCAACAAGGTGCTGGTCTAAGTCAAAAGGATTTGGGTTCATTAAGCATGTGGTCTTGAATTCGATCCTAGATTTATGTATGGAAAAAAATACTAGTGAAAGGAGTTTCTGCTTTGACACCTAACCGTATCTCGGGAGATATATAAGAGCCTTTTAGAGTAGAATGCTTTGACAATCTAGAGGATATTATAAATATTTAATAATTGAAAATTTTTTCTTTCTCTACAATGTATGGTTGCCCTTAGACGATGATATGAGACCCATTTACAAGTACAATAAGAAGAAATCTAATGGTGGAAAAAGCTCACAAAGGAAGAAAATTCTTCCTCCAAGAGTATGGAAGATTGCCTCATACTTATGACATCAAATGGAATATAAAACAATTGCATGAAATTTTCTAACTTTATTAGAGTGAGTTATAACTTATAATCCATTACAATGGGAAGTAAATTTTGATTGCAAATCTTTTTTACCTATAATAAGTGTTCATATATAATAACAAATTACAAAAATAAAATTACATATTAACCAAAATAATGTTACCACCCCATCCAAGCATACTCTATTGACTCAATTCCGCGTAAAGGCATGTTTGTTTGAAATGCTATTCATCGCAAATGGAGATTTACATGATTTTGAAGATAAAAAGAATTCTGAAAGGCAATTAATCGAAGAAACCTAGGTGGTTTTTTTTTTTAAAAAAAAATTCAACGCTTAAGTTAGATTTGTATCTATTTAAAAAAAATCTTTTTTATCATGCATAGATTTTCAGAGCTCTAACATGCTTGATATCCATAGTAATCTAATTTCACTAACTTAAATTGGAATAATGGATGAAGCTGCTAAGTGTATGTTTTGGAAAGCTATAAAATTAAAATTATTTCGATAATATCAATTATAAGTATAATCATTTTTTATTATAATTGATTATATGAAAATCAATTTATATTTGAATATATTAACTTAAAAGTAATTTTAGAGTAGTGTATTTTGTTTAGATTCTATAAAAAGTTACTTTTATATAGTAAATTAACTAAAATGATGTGTAATGATTGTTCATATTATATAATAATTTAATATTTCGAGTCAATTTAGTAAAAAATCACAATTTTAAAATAATTAATTTCTGATTATAATCAAAAGTTTCAAAATGTTACTTATAATTATAATATTGCTTAAAGTTATAATCTTTTGATTGTAATCTATTTTCATTTTCATCCAAACAAAATTAATTTTTCAACAACTTTTTTTTTTAGCCTTTATGCAAAAAAAAAAAAAAAACTTCTATAAAGTAACTTATGAATATGTTACTCTGTATTTGGATATGTAGTAATATAAGTACTTATTTTAAGTATTTTAAAAAGTGTTGCTTGAGAAGTTAGATATTTAGGATGTGTTTGTTTGGGATTATTTGGACAAAAAATTACTTTTTTTCACAAAATAATCACTTCACATGTATTTGGATAATTTTTAAAAAATAATTAGAATCTCAAAATTTATTTTTAACTTTTTTGTAGAAGTTGAAAAGAATAGCTGCTGAAAAAAAATTTCAGCTTTTTTAACTATATATAAAATTGAAGTTTTGTAATCACTCTTTTTTAAAAAATAAAACAAATGCACAATTAACTTCTCAAAAAGTACTAAGAATGACTTTTTGAAAAATAATAAATTATATAGTCAAATAGAACAAAAAAAATTAAAAATGCAATTTTTAACTTCCAAAAAATTAAAAAACAAAAGCCATAAGTATTATTATTCAAATGCATGGATGGATCTACATTGTTTGTCCCCAGCAAAATTTGAAATTTTTTAATAATCGATGTATGTATGTATGTATGTATACCTCGATTAAATCATTTAATTTTGACCTCATACTAAAATAAAAAATATAATTAAAAGAAGTCAATTCACTTTTCTATTTTTCATACTTCATATAAATTTTTATTATTTTGGATAAATATATTTTTTGATATATAAATCAAATTATTTGAAATATGATCAACATTTTTTTTATGCCTAAATGTAATTATATAAAAAATTTTATTATATTTATGTATTATCTTACCTCCACTACATAAATTTTCTGGCTATTGTCCATCTAGGCCCTAAGTTCCTGAACATGCACTTATCGACCTACAACCTCACCAAGGACATGCAGCCCTGTCCGCAAATAATATCCACATTATTGTCTTGAGATTTTTAATTATAAAATAGTTCTTAAATAATTAAAAAATTTAATTGAATAATCATAATTAATTTTAGAGAATAATTTAACTTAATATTTCTCCAACCAAGTTCCAAAACAATATCATGAAAACCATGATGCCATATGATAGCCAAATGGTCAATTTGCTTACGGAATTTTGGCTGCATTCGGCTGACACGTTGCTAAAATGATTCAATGAGCACATCAAGTTGATCGCCGACAGTTCTGACAGCCAACAAAAGAAGACAAATTCCGTATTCTGTACGGTGTTAATTGTTGTACGGAGTTTTGAGACATTGAACCAAACAAATAGCATATTAAACAAAACAAATAGTAAGCATCTATGTTGCTTCTAGAACTAGTTTATTAATTTTCTTCCTAGACTTAGTTTTAGGTGATGACTTTCCTCAGATTGCGAGCATCACGCAGCATTCACGTTATAAAAACTTCAACCTTGCATGTTGCACACAGAGCTAACGGCTAGGCACAGCTCTTTCTTTTGACAAATCCTCCGCCTTTTCCCTCAGTTAACCGTTCTCATATATATATATAGAGGAGAACTCACCTTAACGGGATTTATCATTAGATAAGTTATGGATCCAATCCATATGAGATTCATACTCTATCCAATATATATATGAGGCACAAACACTATACATAACGGGAGGTGTTCTCCTTTCTTGTTTCAAGTGATACGGAGTTCAGGCAAGAAGAAAATCTTCACAGCAAATTATGGCCGAAGAAGAGCAAAGATCCCTTGAAGATACACCAACATGGGCTGTCTCAGTCTGTTGCTTCTTCTTTGTTGTGATATCTTTGATCATTGAAGGTGGTCTACACAAATTGTCTGAGGTAATAATTAATATGCCGTAAACTTATATTTATGAAGTATATGTAGTAACTTATAATGAGTAGAGATTTAAACTAGATATTCAGAATCTAATCCTGACCTGTTTTTGCATGCATCATCATCCTTCAGCTTCTGAGGAAAAAGAGAAGAAAATCCCTAGGGCAGGCTTTGGCCAAGACCAAAACAGGTTGGTGTATAGTTACAACTTGCATTTTATTTTTTTTCAAGGATAAGGAATTTTTTTTTTTTTTTTATCATGTGCTTATTATGAATAAACTTTGTTTGGATGGAAAGCTTAATTTGCTCTTTGTTTCTTACTTAAATAATAGAAATGATGAAACTCGGTTTCATATCGTTTCTTCTCACCATATCTCAAGTACCCATATCCAAAGTTTGTGTCAACGAGGCTGTTGCAAATTCTTTCCTCCCATGTAAGGATTCAGTGGAGAACTTAGAAGAACTAGCTTCTGCCTTAGCGACTCATGATTCAGAATTAGATGAAGAACCTGCTACCAGTGAATCGGCAAACGAGGTCAACTATTGTGAAGCAAAGGTGAGAATAGTTTATACCATAGTTTTAAATTATGGTCCGCAACCGAAATTGTTGCAGTAATATTGTTGTTAGTGTCTTCCGCAATGTCATTGCAGCCGCAATTACAGCTGCATAAACAGCAATTTTTCACAATCAAATCATGATTGTATGTGCAATTTAAAACCACGCTTTTTTTATCAAAATTCAAAGATTTTATCAATCTTTGATCCAGGCTCCCTCTCTAGGACATGCATACCCAAAATGTTTAGAGACCATAGTTTGAAGGAATAGTATTTGTTAATAGGACGATATTTGTTTTATTCCTCAGGTCTCACCCTATACCGAGTTGATGAGAAGTCTCTTTCTTCTTTTTCTTTTGCGCGTCCAGTCTTAAATGAAACAGTCTTTACATCCTTTTATTAATTTATATTGAACAATAAATGACTTTGATATTCATATATATCATCAATGTATGATTGCTGATGGGTGCAGGGCAAGGTTGGTCTGATTTCAAGTGAAGGAATAGATCAGCTAAATATATTCATCTCCTTCTTGGCAGTGTTTCATATCCTGTACTGCACTTTAACGATGGCCCTTGGGATGGTAAAGGTACGTATATCCACCATATTTAATCCTGTAGAAATCAGAAGGAAGAAATAGTCCATATATAAATAATAAATTTACAAAATTCAATGCAAATATATAACAGTTTTGATGACACGTAACCTGAGAACCACACATAGACTTTTTAAGTGTTATCACTTTCAACGTTTAACCATGCAAGGATAACTAATTGCTTAGGCAGAAAAAACTGCTTACCCCTCCATGATTACTTTCATTATCGATGCTTAAAATGGGAGGTTGACCCGCCCCCCCCCCCCCTTTCCTGCCCCAAAAACAAATCATTTAATATTTAGGATCCACAATTAATTAAATGAAATCATATCCAAACGGATTTTATTTGAACACACACAAAGAGCTTACTCGTTCTAACCACCTATCGTTTTTCCTTTTGTTTTTAGTTGGCGTTTTCTGATCGATCACCCTTGTTGATGTCCAGCAACTTGAATTGATCAGAGGGCACTCACAAGTAGAAAGTCAAAACTTTTTTTAGAAAATTTTGAGCAAGAAAATCAACTATAAGCTATGTATACTTATTTCAATCTCCACTTCTGATATATATTTTTAACTACACCTATCTCTTTTAAAGTAAGTTTGCTTTTTTAAATAAGAAAATAAGAATATGTATACCTGTAAGTTAGTAAGGTATATTATGATCAAAATCCACTAAATAATTTAAAAATAAATATATCCTTATTAATTTATTTTAAAAACAACTTTTTGAAAAATTATATACATACACACACTATAGTACTTGATCTCTTCATTCTATATCGAATGTAACTTTTTATTGTAATGTCCCAAAAATGTAATTGACTAGAAGGATACTACAAAGTTAATTAAAAAGGAGTTCTCTTTTTCAGTGATAGATAATAAGTTTTTGATAGGTACCTATTCAAATCTTCACTTGCTATTTCAACGGACAAAAAATAAAAATAAAAATAAAAAGCATGGCCAAAATGGAGATTTAACATTATTATGAAATATGTGTCTCTTTTTCCAATTCGGAGGAAGGGTAGACGGTAATGTAATAACTGCTTTTATCAAGTTATAACAATGTTGGGGGGGGGGGGGGGGAATGAAAAAACATAAGTTATAACTTACAATAAGTATTGTTAATTACAATACTATTAATTTTATCTTCATCTGTTTCGTAATTTTTGGTAAGGCAGACGAAAAAGTTGAGAACTTAGGATAGTCAATTTCTTTGTAGATGAGGCATGTGAATAATATGTGGGAGAAAATCGAAGAGCAAAAATTGACAAAGTATTAGCTGGTTGCTACTCTAATGACACTAATTTTTTTTTCCTCTTTTTGTCTTGTTGTTGTGAAAGATGAGAAGATGGAAAAGATGGGAGGATGAGACTCAAACACTTGAATATCAGATTGCTCATGGTAATCGAGTTTCTTGCTGTGTTAATCTTTTTTATTTTTTTAATCTCAACCTAATTGTAAAATGGCAGCATGAGGTTTGTAAGAGAAACCAAGTTTACCTGACTATATATCAATAGATTACTGCTATATTGTTTCTTACTTTTGTTAGTCTATAAACTTGCTGTGTACAGATTCAAGTAGGTTCCAGTATACAGGTCAAACATCGGTTGGCAAACGTCATTTGAAATTCTGGAGTAATTATTCTCCCTTGCTTTGGATGGTGAGTGAATGAGTGAAAATTTTGACAAGTAGAAGGCCATTTAATTATTAACCATCAAAACAAATCCTGAGTTCTATAAACATAAATATGAAACCTCAAGGCAGATTGTTGAAGTATATATGATGATGATGATTCATTATTCAAGTATTGAGTTTGCTTTCAATTGTTTATTAGGAAAGTCAGTGTAACTAAAACTGAATAGCTCTTCTTACTTTCTTCTTTTCTCTATATCTCTTTTCATGTTAAGTTAGCAAGTTACTCTTAACAGATACCCATGTTTCAAGTCCGATATAAAAAATTATTATAACACCCAATTATTAATCATTGCACTAATTAAAATCATATTCTGCCCGATAGGTTTGTTTATTTAGGCAATTCTATGGCTCGGTCTCAAAAGATGATTACTTCATTCTACGAAATGGGTTCATTGGAGTAAGTGAATCATCTATACCAACTTCCTTACTGAGAATTCATGGTACTCTTCAAGCAATACCTTACTAAGAATTCATCGTACTCTTCAAGCAACAAGAATTTAGACCAAATTTACTGTTTATAATGTAAATTATCTAACATACTTGTTCCCTCATGACACCAAACAAAACTCTTCTTTTGCTGAAACTGCAGGCTAATATTTCTGTAGGCAGCAATTTCAACTTCGTGAAATTTCTTTCCCGCACTTATGATGAAGATTTTGAGAAGCTTGTTCGAATCAGGTACTCCCAAGATCAGAGCAGAAACAGGATTCATAGTCATATGGACAAGCAGCAAAAATACTTTCAGCGACATCAATATTTATAAGCAGATTTCTACTGTTAGAAGAGTAAATTACAATGACTCAAAATGTCTTAAACCCATGTTTTTGATGCTCTTGCAGGTCTTGGATCTGGATTTGCTCCATACTTTTCATATTTCTTTCTGCTCACGGTATGACACAGTGCTAGTTTACCTATGAATGTACTTTTGTGGTGTAAAATATTGCAACAAAATCACATTGGCAATGTTTAATGGTGATTTCATTTTCTTTGCAGAGTTCTATAACTATTATTGGCTTCCATTTATTCCACTTGTGGTATGGTTGTATTCACATCATTTTGTCCATCACAATAAATTTGTTGATCCGTCTTTTTTTCTCTTGTGACTTTCCTTTCTTGTCTTATCTGCTTTCTTGTTCTGTATTGAAGGTTGCTGTAATTGCTGGGACAAAACTACAAGTCATTATAACCAATATGTGTGTGGATAGCTGCAAGGAAAGGCCAGTGATCAAAGGAACTATCCTTGTGAGACCCAGCGATGACTATTTCTGGTTTCGCCGACCTGAATGGCTTCTCCATTTACTTCAGTTCATCCTTATCCAGGTAGAGACTGTCACAAACATACCATATATATAGATATTGACACCATTCATAATGATCAACCTTCTTCCAAGTTTCAACAGCTAAAGCAATCCTTTTAAGAATTGAAATGTAATGCAGAATTGTATACATCTCAGACAGTTAATCTACACCTTCCCTGGTTGATGCATTCTACAGAAGGATAAAATATATAGTTAACAAAGATTTTGGTGTTTATTGCAATTATAAAGAAAATGAATATGCTCATGCTTCATATGTTTGATAACATCCTTATAAGTAATAACAAAATCTTTTCTGATTCATGGCAGAACTCCTTTCAACTAGCATTCTTCACCTGGACTTGGGTAAGTAATTAAAATTCATCTACTCAAGAGATGTTGAATTTTAATGCTGATTCTATTCACAAACAACAGTATGAATTTGGTCCAAGGTCTTGCTTTAATAGAGAAAAAGAGGACATTGCCATAAGGATTGTGATGGGTGTAGCTGTGCAGCTCCTTTGTGGTTATGTGACTCTACCCCTTTATGCACTTGTTACGCAGGTATAGACATATAAATTCCTTAAGAAACTCATTTCATTTCATCTATTTGTTAGTATCAAGTTTGCCTCTTATGTGTCAATAGCCAATACTTTGATTTTCATGTCAAATTTACTGAAAGGACTCAGAAAAATTTAATCTGGCCTTTATTCTAACAATGGTTAGAGCATGTCAATCAATCAATGATTTTTACAACTAGCAATAAATGGTCAAATTTTATCACAGATGGGTTCTAGCATGAGGAGAGCAGTGTTCACTGAACGTGTTGTTCAAGGCCTTAAAAGTTGGCACAAAAGGGCTAAGCAATCTATTTCCAAAAACAATTCAACTTCAAGCAAATACACAGCTTGTTTACATTACGAAAAAAGTAACAATTCAACAAGAGGCTCTGTGGAGAATCAGCACACCCGAGATAGTGAAGACTCAGTGGTCTTGAGCCCTCGTCCTGCCATCACCAGTGGAAGTGGAGAGGACGTAGAGAGAACTGAGCATACTCACGAGGAAGAGATATCAGGTCATTCCACTTCAGAAATCACAATTGTTGAGGAAGAGAACCACAAGATCATCACCAGAGGAACCTATGATGGTGAGATCTCCTTTGGGAGCAGCTGGAAGATTATGGGCAGTAGCAGAGGCATTGGAGAAGTCAGTTCAATATCTGAAGAAAATAATGACATATACTGAGTTGATTCCATAGGGACTTATAATATTATCTCATTGAAACTGATTCTTTAAGCTATATTTCTATAAAATCTAGTCCCCTGGTATAAATTATTAGTGCTGCAGCTGCAATCTGCTATTACACGGATTTTTATTCTATAATGTTTGGGAGTCGGGTTCTTAAATTACCAAAGAGGCAAAAAAAACAAAAAAAGATGAGCAAACCAAAATTAAACAATAAAATAATAAAAATATGATATCAATAATATTTAAAATTCTTTTTTTATTAGATAATACTCTTCTTTAATTCTAGTAAGATATTTTCTCTCTAGATTCTCTCAAACTTATCTCTTTAAGTGGTTTTTAACTGTCAATCTGCTTTTCTCATGTGAATAGTATTATTTTTTATTTGTAGGAACACTGAAAAGGGTAAAATAGTCTTTTCGCTCTTTTAATACTAATTTGCATATAAATATTGAAGTGTCATGCTCTGATCGATCTTCAATGGCTTGTAGGCCGTTGGATTAAGGCCTAAATCCATTGTGTCATGTGTCAGTATGGTCTTTACGCTAGCAGGAGCTGAGACGTCACGTCACGAATTTTCCCCTATAGTGGCTCTGGCTCTGCCCCTAGCGTCCACGGGGGCGCGCCCGTGTGGGGTGCAGCGGCTCCTATGCAATATTCCTAAGGCCAACTAGCCACAAGTAATGCATCATTGAATCCTTTGATCCCTATCCATCCGTTGGTGGGTCTTGTGACATCACAATCAGTGAGTTGGTGTTTATTTACCATCATCATTCCCCAGCCCATCCAATTTAAGACTTGTTATATCACAATCAGTGAGATTTCAATGGTTTGTTGATACAGGCATCATCACATTAACCCTTTAAAAATCATCGTCGCCACGTAAGTTAATCTTCAACAAAATTTCCCCAACTGCATCTGTGAACTCTCGGAAACATTAGCTTGAACCTAACAAAGTCAATGCTTTCAAGCGTTTCCTTCAAATCCTCTCTCAAAGGTTGAAGCCTCATCATCGCACTGAATCTTCCCTCGCAAAGGCCACCGACCGCCCTAACTACGGCCTGTTATCCTCTCCCTCATCGTTAAGATTTAAGGGTAGTTCTAGGAGAAGCCATACTTAAGTGAGGATGAGAGACTTGAGATGAAGGTGCCTAACACTTGTGTGGCGATTGGTGGCTACGATTAGGTGTCACCGACGCTAGTGTTGGATTGTGCGTAGAGAGAGGGAGTGTCGACGGAGCGGCCATTGGAAGCACGTGGATCCCCAATGCCCCGGGAGGTGGTGAGGGAGAAAATTAAACACAAATGTTGTAGATAAAGGAAAGACAACACAAGAAATGCGATTGGTCTTGGAGCGAGTTTGAAGGTGGTTTTGCTGATGATAGTTTAAAGAGGAAGCAAGAGTATTAAAAACCTGAGCAGTATTTTCAAATCCTTCCCAAATCCCCGGCCTACGCTTGCTGACCCTCACATAACTTCCCACATCCTTCTCTATAGAAGAACAAGGAGAATAACTTCAACAAGTTAATTTGGATCTTGGCTATGACGACAATGGCCTAAACAAAAATATTATGACATTTTAGATCTTTTAAGAGGTTTATATGATGACAATGATATTTGGAGAATTAATGTGGTGTCTACATCTCATTTAACGACCCAAGTCCGCAGCTAACATGCCACACTAGTACAGTTTCAACTGGTTGCTAATGGAAGGATAAATGTGGTCACATTTTCCATCTTTAAGAGACTTATTTAGTGACAAGAATCTTTGAAGCACTAATGTGATAATTTATCTTTCTAGACCAAAATTGTAGCACATTCTCAAGTATATTATTATGCTTAAGTCATAACTTCATGTTTAGGAGTTGCTATGGATAATGTAACGGACCTTGAACTATTATTTGCTTTAGTTCCTAAGAAATAAACACAATATCTTCTCTATTTCACAAATAAATGTATTATAAATTAGTTTTACAAGTAAATGACAGCTTTACAAAGTATAGGAGTAGATCTACTAGGAGTTTCTATTGGTGAAACATTCAACTAATGTTAATAACTGTAGAGGTATTTGTCAACCGTCTTCAGCAATCCATCTAGAAAATCATGGTTGTCATCTCAGTTGTCTCGGTTTATTAAGAAAATGTGACTCCATACATAGGACTAGGAGTTCACTTATTAAGTTTAGAAAACATATTCTTCCGAAGCAAGTTGATTTTATCCACGCACTTGACAAGTAAAGGAATAGTTTCATACCAATAGTAATGGGTTCACAAGAGATTTCAATTAATGCATATGCCGATATGCATCATAAAATCATGGAAGTGCACTTGTTTTCCTTCTCTTTCTTTAAATTTCCTTGTCATACACATTCTAGCATATGATCACTGTGTCATACTCCATTGAAGCATAATCGCTATATCACATTCCTTAGGATGTGTTTCTCATGCCACACTCCTGAGCATGATCACCATATCATACCCCATCAGTATAACATTCTGAAGAACAATACATCTGGTTATTATTGTTAATTAATTAATTTCATCGCATTAGAGAGATACAAGTAATTAGGGTTGAGATGTGAATATTAGAGTTGAGAATGTTTATTTTTATAATATAGAAAATTCTATGAAAAACTATTAGTAATATCATGCTAATATAGGAAAAATCAAGTTGATTTCGATATTTTGTAACTTAAGAACTGAGTCAATAGGAACTTATATTGTAGGATCACTTCAATACCAATTAAAACCCTAACTTAGGTGGCTAGAATTGAGCCATAATACTGCCTAGGCTGATGCAAATTTAGCCATTAGATTACGAAGCTAAAGAGAATTTTAATTGAGTTACATATCTACCAATCGTGATACAAGAGTCATATACTTTTATTTTTATGACTCACGATAACTCCAAAAATTCCTTACTTGCCCCTTATATTTTTGGCCCAAAGAGCTGACCTCTCTCCCTCATTTTTGCTTTTCATCTTATCCCATCATCCCTACTTCTTCATCTTACACAAATTTCCTCCACCCAAGGCTTGCATTTACTAGCTCAAAACCTAAATTTGAGGTAGGATTCTTGAGTTTTGCTTAATATTAGAATCATATAGCTGATTAGAGTGTATATGTTTCTATCTAATATGATGATGTATGATGAATATATGACTTGTTTAAATTGATTGAACATGGGGACTCTTAGTTTGGGTTGGAAAATTGATCAAAAACTCAAAAGGAAACTCAAACAGAATTGCTGGGAATTGAAACCCTAGGATCTGTCCATATGGTGAATGGTATGGCTCGTCTGCAGGCATCGAAATTTGATAAAACTATTTTTAGATGAAACTAAATATTCAGAGCTTTCCAACCATATATAAGTCCATTGGATTTAAGATGAAATAATTATGAATTTTTGAAGTAAACCCTTGAATTCGGTGCACTATTTTGACTAGTATGGGTTGTGAAGAGCATAACTCGCCTTATATAACTTTAAATTGAGTGTAACTAATTTTGTTAGAAAGCTAATACATAGATGTCCATTCTAAAAAATTTTTAGACTCTTACCTTAAATACATTGTCCCCAAAAATTCTTCAAAGTTGCCTTATGTCTTGTCTAGATTGAAATAAGGCAAACCCTTTCAGCCCAATTTGAGATCTCATAACTTGGGGTTTACTTTCTGAAACGAATTGACACTTCTAGGAAATGAAAGATGGTTTAGTAAGCTTCGTTTAGATTAAATTTCGAATGAAACTAATAAAGATTGGATTTTTAATGAATTTTTACATTTAAGTGCTCAAATCTGTCTACATCAAGATAGCCTTAAGTAAAATTTCAATAACTCAAAATGTACTCATCAAAACTTAATAGGACCAAAGAGGTTTTAAAATAGACTACTAAGGCTAAACATATTAAAATTTCATATTAAAATAAGTTAAAATAAAATTTTGGTACAAATTACAAGAACAGGGCAAAATTGAAGAATTTAAAGTGAGTTGCTTACTTTTGGGGTTAGAAACCCTTACATAAAAAGCCAATATCTAAGTTTTTGATGAAGTTCATTGTTATACTAATGTGATATTGGTGCCTTGATACCATCATCTTGGAGTTTTATTAAAGAGATACCACCAAGAAACTCCAAATTACAATTCACAAATAGTATTTTTAGGTACGATTTCTTAGATTTATTGCATTCTTATGATTTATATGATTACTAAGGTTTCTTATGTTATCTTTTGTTTGGTGATATTTGATATTAATATGACTATTTTTGAGATATCTACGATGATGATCATTGGCTTAGTTTAATGAGTTAATCAAAATACCAAAAGAACACACAAAACAGAAAAGTTGAGAGAAAACCCTAAGTGTACTATCTGCATAGTAAATGGTATGGTTTCATCTACAGGTTCATCTATAGGTATCAAAATTGAATGAAACCAATTTTATATGAAACTAGACTTAGAGTTTTCCAACCATATAAATTATAGGTTCATTGGATTAAAAATGAGGAAGATATGATTTTTACAAATAAGGTGTTGAAATCCATTTCTTATAATGACTAGTATGTATTGTGAAGGGCATAACTCGCCCTATATAACTTCAAATTGAGTGCAACCAATTTTTTTAGAAAGCTAACACATAAAAATTTCAAGTTTATATCTTATATACACTATTTCCTGTAATTCATCAAAGTCATCCTATGCCCTATTTGAGTTAAAATAGGGTAGTCTATTTGAAGAGCTCATAACTTGAGCTCTACTTACTCGATGAGGATGAAATTTATCGAGATTAAAAGATGATTCAATTAGCTATAGTTTGGTATAAAATTTGTATAAAAATGATAAAAGATGGAGTATTGGTGATTTTCTAAAATTTGGTGCTTGAGATTGTCCTAAAATAGGGCAATCTTCAGTAAAATCTTAATAACTCAAATTATATACCTCAAAATTTAATGCAACTAAAGAGATTTAAAAGTAGACTGATAAGACTACAACATATTAAGTTTTCATATTAAAGTTATTAAAATGAAATTTTGATGCAATTTACAAGAACATGATAGAATTGAAGAAATTAAGTTGAATTGACAACTTTAAGGGTTAGAAACCCTATAAGTCATAAAGAGCTAACAGCTGAACTTTTGATGCAGGTCTCTTATATACTAATGTGATATTGATGTATTGACATTATACTTGTTTTTACTATGACTAGTTGGCTGAAATTTATATTGTCTATATATCGGAAAGTCTCGCGTTTTCAGCTGTTATGCTACCGAATTTTCGGCAGAAGTATATGAAACTATGAGTATTGTAACATCCCGATTTCCGACTTCACCTTTGGATTTCAATAGGATGACTATTTCCGAGTTCCGAAATCAAGTTGAAGTGCCAATTCCTATAAATTACGAGTTCTGACTTCATGAACGTAATTCCATGAGATCCGACATCGTGCCTCAAGGGAAGTATATCCGGTTTCCGATGTAACCAACCATACAGTATATAAATCCCGACTTCCGAGTTTAAGTACTTGTGTTTGGAAATATGACCCGAATTCACGAGTTCCGATCTTAGTGTTGAACTCAATTGGGATGGACACGAGTTCGGACCC
Source organism: Pterocarpus santalinus (assembly GCA_031439595.1). Taxonomy (NCBI): domain Eukaryota; kingdom Viridiplantae; phylum Streptophyta; class Magnoliopsida; order Fabales; family Fabaceae; genus Pterocarpus; species Pterocarpus santalinus. Next base: position 15,678,222 of record CM062530.1, on the reverse strand, counting down.
TTGAGCAAATCTTCAGTCACACGAGTTCCGATTTTACATCCAGCATTGGCATTCCCGAGTTCAAATAGGAAGTTCCGAGATTATGTGATGGTGAGCTTTCGACTTACGGCCTACGACCTTGATTCAAGATTTCCCCAAAGTCACAAACAAGCTGGTACGAGTTCCGACATTAGGCTTCTGCTACCAGCTCAAATAAAAACGACACGAGTTCCGACCTCAAAGTATAATAAGGATGAGTTCCGACTTGAAATAGAGTAAATACGAGTTCCGATTTCAAACAGTAGGGCGGCAAGTTACACTGATAGGAAGACGTAGCTAAATTCTGTCCACAAGAAAATTCAGTCAATCAAAGCCCTCCAAGTTAACTACCACCTCAAGCTTATAAACTCATCTCTTTCTCTCCTTCAGCCCCATTTTTCTACGCCACTTTCTCCCTTGTTCAGCTCTCTTTTCTCTTCTCCAACTCCATTACTCCTTCAAGCTTAGCAAAGCTCTAACACTCCAAGTTTCAGCACTTAGCCAAATCTTGCTCCAAAGAGGTAGGATTCTACTTCTCCTCTTAAATTCCTTGCCCTATGATTGCATGAGATTGAACTCTTCTTTGTGTATGTGATGAATTATTGGATGTATTATGATGGATTATGATTAAATTCATAGTAGATTTTGAATTAGAATTATGATTAGAAGGAGAAAATTTGAAGAAATGGATGGGTTGGGATGCTGCCTGAGTGAGAATTCCACGGCGGTCCGTACGACGGAGTGTACGGCGCCGCCTACAATCGGTCAAATCCGATGAAACCATTTTTAGATGAAAGTAGACATTCAGGGCTTTCCATGGATATATCATATAAGATTATTGGATTAGTATTGAGGGAGATACGAATTTTTGAAGTTTAACCTAGGGTTCAGGATTTCCATCCGGGCAGGGTGACATGAGGAGGGTATAACTCACCCTATACAACTCCAAATCGAATGAAACCAATTTTGTTAGAAAGCCTACACACAGGGGAACACCCCAATATAAGATTCCGAGTTTGTTATGGTCCCAATTGTTCCCAGTGATTCGAGGAAGTTGTCCTATGTCCAATCTAGGCCAAAACAGAGTAGTTCAGAAAGGTAGAATTTCAGGACTTATAACTCGAGGTATACTTAAGCAAATGGAGTGAAACTTGTGGCAAATGAAAGGTTGTCCTGTTAGCTTCAATATGAGACTGATTTCGCATGATTTGAGTTTAGTTTCTATTTTTAGTGAATTTATACTTCCAGGAGTGTAACTCGGGTTAGTGACTGAACGAGTTGAGGTAAGATTTAAATATCTTGAGTTATATGAATCAAAATGATATGGGACCAAAGAGGTTAGAAAGTAGACATATAGAGCTATGATATGTCCAAATTTCAGATCTAAATGAGTTGAATAGAAATAAAAGTGGATTATATGAAATTCGGGCAGAACCGAATAGAAGGTAGCAGAATGGCCCAAGTGATAGTTTCACAAAGTGACCCAATTGAAGATTTCACAAGTATTAGGGAAACATATAAAGTTTGAGTTGAGGATGGCCAGTTTGATATTGATATATATGTGTTAAGTTGATTATGTTGTTATGACTGATTTGCCCGTGAGAGCTGGCACTATTCATGGGGAAACGGACCTGATCCGTTATCTTTGCTGAATTCTGACGAGAGTCTAGGGGACCATGAGTGTCTAAATTACAAGGAATTTATGATATAAAATATATGAGAATAAATCAAGAAGCAGTAGGATGTGAGATATATGAGAAATACTGATGTAACATATGTACGAGTATATTTAGCATGACTATACTTGACAACGCATGAGAATGAAAAGATATAAGTATATTAAGTGTGAACATAAAGATGTGAATTCCCTTGTGGGTGAGTCGGCGTGACAATGGTCACGAGTTGAGCTGACAAGCTCACTCCAAGGCCAGGCTACCCAAGGGCAGTAAAGACTTAAAGGCTAAAGATTTAAGTATATGCCCCATTCACATCAGGCATGGCATCGACCCAGCTAGTGTGAGACTATGGGGGGTAGGACTTACATGAGGCATGGCATGACCCAGCTAGTATAAGTACCGAATGAAGGTTCTATATTCCTAAGGAACGTGACATGGCGATCACACTCTGATGGGGTATGACATGGCGATCATACTCTGGAATATAGCATGAAGATCCCATATTCCTAAGGGACGTGACATGGCGATCACGCTCCGACGGGGTATGACATGGCGATCATACTCTGGAATGTGGCATGTAAAGATATAATGATGAGTCTATATTCCTAAGGAACGTGACATGGCGATCACGCTCTGATGGGGTATGACATGGCGATCATACTCTGGAATATAGCATGAGGATCCCATCTTCCTAAGGAACGTGACATGGCGATCACGCTCTGATAGGGTATGACATGGCGATCATACTCTGGAATATGGTATGATGCTGCACTTGAGGACGGCGATACGTAACGCTCAAGTGTAGACAAATCCAAGCACCCTAGGGACGGCGATACGTAATGCCTAGGTGTGCCGAATGAAAGAAAAGTAAAACTTTATGTATATGTATGAATTCTAGTGCAAGTTAAGTGAGATACAGATGTGATATTCCCATTAGACTAATGTTATATGCGTTTTATATGTTGAACTTATTATCCATGGTATTATTCATGAATTAATCTTGTGTACACTTTCCCAAAGGACTAGTATGTGAGTAAAAATGAACTTTGCTTCGGATAAGACATTTTTCGAAATGTAAAATTAAACCGTTTGTGCAGCATGTTCACCTTTTTCAAAGTAAACCGAAGCAAACTGGAGACGACCATGATGACACCATATATGAAAATTTTAGAATCCTACTGAGAATTTTATAATTCTCACTCCTATTTCCATGTTGTCTCCAGATAATTGTAGAAGTTTCCGAAGACGGCTGAAGTTGCTGTCAGATGAGGTCCACTCAGTAACAAGAATAACTTGACTCCAGGGTGTAGTACTATGACTTAAGCATAGTACTGTGCTTGGGAGGGTGTTACAAGTATCATGTGTTATATACATGGAAATTATTCATGCGAGAGTATGAATAGCCAAGATAAGATCGCTTCACTTAGAGATAGTTATTGAGTCCCTCCAATTTAAAGGCACGTAGGTCCCTTTGTGGGATAGAGCTATGTGTCGACGGTCACAAGTTGAGCTCACTTCCTAATCAGGTTACCCAAGGGTAGTAAAGATTAAAGACATATGCAAAGTAAAAAAGAAAATTGAGAAAGTGCATCAAGTTATACAATCATAGACATGTAGCATATTTACTTCTATTTGACAATTTGGCTTGTCAGGAAGATGCATACTTAGTATCTATATCATTTTTCCATGCTATATCCAAGTGTCTGAATTAAAATGAATTTGCTTCACGAATATACATTTTCTAGACTAAATAAATGAACTTTACCACTATTATGTTATCATCTTTTCATAATGAACTGAAGCTACTGGAATGACAATGATAATATGGATTGCATAGTAGTCTAGAAATCTTGCTAAGAATATAAAATTCTTATTGTTTCTTTGTTGTCCCCAGACAGCCCAGAAGATCTTGACAAAGGCCAACCCAAAGAATTGTGACTGGAAGTGGGCTGGTTGTTAAAGACAAATGAAAAATATTTATACATGTTAGTATTTGATAGATGTAACATCCTCAATTTCTTGTCATGCTAAATTACCTCAGTAACCCTAAGTAATTAGGCACTTAATGAAAAATTATGAGATTAAGACTTAATTAAGGGGTTAACGAAGAGTTTATGAGTTAACTTTGATGGAAAAAGTCAAGAGAATACTTAATCGAGATTAGATAATCTTTAATTAAGCAAGTTAGAGCCTTTATAGCTTAATTAAGCTTAATCATAAGATTAATTTTTATTAATCATATTTTTGTGTGTTAATCACTAATCCTTACTTAATCATTTTAATTAAGTTGCAAGAGTACTTAATCACATGATTAAAGTGAATTTAATCAACTAGACAATAAAGTAAAGAATGATATCATTACAACATAAAGCATAAGACAAGGTTGCTTTTTGTAAAAGATTGTACACACTTTGCTCCCCCATCATCCAATTTCTCTCCCTAAACTTGAATTAGCACAAAATTAAGAAAATATCTCCTTCCTTCTCTCTATACAACTTACAGCCACAACAACACGGCACACACACTCACATTTTCATTTTCACACTTCCTATTCTCTCTATAACTCTCAAATTTTCTCATTTCTCTCTAAAACGCTCTTCTTTTTCTTCATCTTCTTCTTCCATTCTCCACCTCCATAACCAAATCTTTTTTACTTAACCTTTCAAAGATCACATCTTTTGGTTTTTGAATAAGAGATTTAAACATTACAACCTCCATTTTTATAAGATCTCAATAGCTTCTCCTTCCTCCTTGCAAAACTGCCACCACCATCATTAAGAGGAGCCATCATTATCTTCTTCTCCTTCTGTTGTTGTAGCTCCATTTTCAAGTAGAGGTAGTGATCTTCACCTTTTTATTTGTTTACTCAAGAAAGCTTGAAGCTTGATTCTTCTCATAACCAAGATTTTAGAGTGAAAATTTGAGAAAATTTTTCATGCTCTTCATGAGCAAAAGTTTTTATTTTTAGTTAAATATGTTCTTATTCTTCTTCAAGTGTTCTTAATATTTCTACTTTTGGAAAAGTATGTTCTTGTTCTTATTCTTGAATATTCTTGATGTTCTTGGTGGTATTTTGCTTAAAGTTGTTCTTTTTCTTATGATGAGTTTATGATTAGAAAAGTTTTCATCTTTACACGTTTTTTCATGATTTGATAAGACTATGAATATTCTAAAAGCTTAAAGTTTTAAAAAGTTTGCTCCTTGATACATAGAAAGTGGCGCAAGTTTGGTGCCTTCATAAAAGCCTTATTTTGTTTTATTTTGAAGATAAGACTACATGTAAAAGTTTAAACTTTTTAGAATATTAAGTCTTTTTGAGTTGGAAAAATGGTATTTTGTCACTTTAAGTCATAAAGATTGATTCTTAGATATAAATCCTTTCATAAAGTTTTAAACTTTAATCAAGAAGGTGACTTTAAGTCATAAAGTTATAAGCTTGCACACTAAGTCTTGTAAAGCGGGAATCTTGAAATGAATACAATAGTAAAGTTCCAAGCTTTAAGCAAAAATAGCATTTTTGAGTCATAAAGGTGTTAACTTTTATAAAGATCAAGACTTTATAACTTTAAAACTAATGTCTTATATCACTAGTTGATAAAGTAGGAATCTTTTTAATTTAGAGACAACTTTAAATCATAAAGTTGAGACCTTGATGGTCTTAGAGTAAATAAAAGTGTCAACTTTCATAAAGAATAAAACTTTATGACTATTGTATAAAAATGATAACTTTTATAATATTTAAGGTAAGATCTTGTTATGTTAGTGATAAAAACTGGAAACTTTGTAACTTCGTTAAGTTAAAAATCACCCTTGGTGTTTAGTGAACACGGTGTTGTTGGGTTCATGATGTGGTTATGTGTTGTCATGACCAAAGGATGAGAAGGATGTTGAACTCCTTGGGAACAAAAGTATGATTAAGGGCTCTAAGCATACCATGAACCTGGAATCACTAAGCTCACTATCTCAAAGAAAGGAAACAATCACTTAACTTAATTAATGTGAACAAGTTTTTCGTAAGACATGAACTCAAGTAAAGAATAATTTCATATGAGAACTAAGCAAATAAAATGCCACGTATATATATCTTAACTATGTGATTCTCTCATAGGTAACCGTGGGAAATCATGTGATGATTCATAAGATTCTTCACAAAAAATAACACAATTATAAACCTCTTCAGGGTATGAATGTATGATACCATTTGGCATGATGAATGACAAGTTTGATTAAGCTTTATCTCATGATTGAATGATAAGTATGATGATATGATCTTGATATGAGCAACTATTGGTTGAAAGTTATGTTTGGCATTTTGGGGAAGCTCCAGTTTAGCCATTATGCTACTAGATTTTCGTCAAAATTATGGACTTAGTCATATCATTGCATATGTCTTGTCAAAAATGTATTATGCATATAAAGTATAATGATAAGAAATGAACTAATGGGACATGACCCTTCAATCACTTCGATAAGGGAAGTGAGAGAGGGCGATTCACAAAAACTCGAGAAACCTCTATGAGGAAGGCAAGGGTGACATGGAAGACCCTCCAACTTAGGGGTAACCAATATTGGCTTAGTCTAATTTGGTTTAGTACTACATAACGATGGTCACGGAATGAACTCATGTCCAAAGATAGTCTATTTCAAAGGAAAGTAAAGAATGTCAAGTACATGCTAAAAACGAAAGTAAAGTCAAGTATAACCAAGGTTAAGTTTATAATGATGCATGTCTATGCATGTATTTATATTGTCCATTTAGATTACGAATGCTTATTCTATGTTTTAGTATGTATGTTTAGTATGATGATGTAGTTATGATGTTAAGTTTAAAAGCAACCTGCTTCGAGGTTCAAGTTTTTAAAATCATTAAAATTAAACTTATATTTGTCTACTGTTTTTATAATTAAACCCGAAGTGGCTGGGATGATGACAATGACACCGTATTTGTCTAGTCGTGATCCTACTAAGAAATTTAATATTTTTCACTCCTAAATTTCCGTATCATCTTCAGAGGATACCGGCATCAAGCATGGTAGTGAAGTTCATTGAGTTCCCAGTGATACATTGGCACTTCAACCCAGTGCTGAATGCATCTATGCTGACTGTTCAGGCAGTGATGCGAGTCTACATGTTCCATAGCCGCCAGTTCTGTGCACCTGTGCGAGTCTGTTTTTCTGCCCTCATGAGTCGTTTGAGGACATTACCATGGATGACGTCCGCCTGCCTTTTCAACCTCCGAGGTACCCGATGAATGAGAACTCTGACTCTGACACTTGATTGATGCTGACTGCTTTCATAAAGACGGATCCTTATGAGTCATCATACCCAACTTATTTCGTGGGATCTTACCATTTGGAGCTATCTCAGTCTTCAGTGATTCGCCTATCTTCTGACTCTTCGGCTTCATCTGCTGGCCCAGCTCTACCCCCAATTCACGATCGTGGGTTCATTCGCACCCGTGCCATGCCTCATGGGCGTGGTCATGCTCGAGGTGGAGGATATGGTGATGTTACTCCCAGTGGATTCGGGAACGGTTTCCTCCCGCCAGATAAGTGAAGTGTTGGTTACATACAAAGCTGAGCATGAGGATAGCCCTTTTTAGTTGTAGCTAGGGTTATCATTTTCTTTTGGCATGTATGGGTAGATGTGATTTTCTATGTATTTCCTTTACTGATATATTTGTTAGGTTTCTTTTGTAAGGCCGACAGTAGATATTAGACCCCTTATATCACTATGTATGACTCTTAGTATTATTATATCAACCATGGATGGCTATGGAATGAATGTTATATTTATCTAGGATTGTGGTTATTCTCATTGTTTCTATTCATGTTACTTGCATAATATGTATGAGATAGCGACGTTTGTAATATACGTTCACGATGCGCTCATGGCTCTCAATTTTCAAAACAGTTTACTCGTTATTATTCAAAAAAAAAATTACCCCTATTTTCAGGTAAAGTAATTTCAAAAAGGTAATGTTAGTTCTATGAAAAAAAATAACAACTAGTAATTCCACAATACCACTTAAGCATAGAATGGAACCATTAGGCTGTTACAATAGCTATTCTCCTTAATTGGGAACTCTTAGTAGGGTTATTAATTATAAATTGATAAGCTGTGTTGTAATGCCAATATTTGTATAATGTAAAAGATATTGTGTTATTTCATGGAAAGTAAAATGAATATTGTATCCAAGTCCATTTAACTAATTGTAGCAATTGTTGAGGGTAATATTATAACCTAAACATAGTATTGTAATTGGGAGGGTAGTACAACATGTATATATATGAATAAGTACTGGACGTACATATATACATAACAGTATCTTGAGAGTACCCAAGTGAGTCAAATTAGCAACGCTCTAGGCCAAGTTAAACAAAATATGTGCACAATCATCCCAAAAGGAATACAAATCAACATCAGAGTTCCTATCATATCCACATGACCACTGTCAAGCATTCATAAAGTATTGTGCGTCAAAGTATGCAATTTTAAACCACAGTTAAGGCATTTCGACATAGACATGCACTCACTAGCCCACAGCATAAGTATCAACATAGCAAAAAGTCTAGTCACATTATCAACCCAGGCCTGCGAAGTAAGAAACCCAATCTCTAAAACAGGCTCCTCGGAATCCTCCTCCATCTACATCTTGGGCAGAACCTCCATGCCAGTAGAGGAAGAACTAGACTCAGCTACATGGAAGACCAAGGTAGGTGGATTCCCCTTAAAAGGGTCAGTCTCCATCAGAGAAGTAGAGGGAACAGGCTTTGGGAAGTATAACGGGTGAGCAAGACATAAGGGAAAATTAGCATACAGATGTCGAAGGTCAATATGCCAGCTAATTACTGAAACACTGAATAAGTAACGGATGAAGATGTACATCTAAAGCTATTATGAGTTACCAGAACTAGTGAGTTTAGGGCAAGATCATAGTGTCAGGTTCACTCAGGCCCCTCCAAGAAGATCACCGCGGTCACCATCTACCACGTCTAAGGATGATATAGGAATATACAAGGATGAGAAATAAAGTATTTCTCAATGGAAATTGCTAACTAAACATGCAACTGATGTCATCATCCCCTCGGTCATTTCAGCTTATTTAATAAATCAGTGAATAGGCATAAATAGAATAAAGATTCCTTTTAATAACTTTTGAAAATATAACTTCGAAGTGGGTCCATTTTTATTCATTCACTTGAATCAGGACTATGAAATATATTAACATAAATGATACAATAAAACATTACTCTAATGCCAATATGCAACAAATGCTATGCAAGACTCATAATGCATGCTTATGCTCTTTATTCTTTTGCCATTAAGGCTAATCTTTTTGCACGTTCTCTTAATTATTACATGCCCTTGGATTGATTGTCCTAGGATGTGAGCTTAATCTGTCTCATTACACAGTACTATCTAAATCAAACTCTGGCTGACAAGGGGATATACCATATTTTAGAGGGATGTAGTCTACTGTTGACTCCAAAGTAGAGGGGTATCTTAGTGAGCTACCTTCCCTTACCAAAGGATCATGCCTAATTATCTTGCCTGTCCAAATCACCTTCCTTTACCGAAGGATCACTTCCAAGTTTTAATTAGAGAATTTATGCATTACTTTAACATGTAATATTCTTTAAAAGAGAGTTTATGATTCATGGCACAATCCTCTCTAATCTCATGCACTTAGCATTATGATACAACTCATAAAAATTCCTAGTAAAAAGTCCAGCTACATAACGACTATACCAAAAGAAATCCGAAAATTGAAAACACTAATAAACAAGCAAAAAAATCTCGATCAAAGCATAAATCAACAAATACTTATCAATCCACAAATATAATGCATTCTTTAAAACAACTAAATTCATCATCATCATAAGTCATATATGTAAAGCAATTCAAGATAAACCACCAAGGTTCCAAGAATCAAGAATAGAACACACATACCTTGGCTTCCATCATTGGCCTTAATGGCCATAAGAAATCATTCAACAATTCCATTCCAAGTGGTACCCACCATCATACTCACTTCACATATTAAATATATACATAGGAAACACTAGAATGGAATCATAATAGTTTCTATTAAGAAACACTTGGCTTTTGACCAGAGTTTTAATTAAAGAAGGTTATTTCAACTTAATTAGCACTTTTGACGTAACTAATTTGAAGTTTCAAATCTTTAACTCATGCTAAAGGGATAGTACAACACCCTTATTATCCTAGTCATAGTAACATGCCTTGTTTCTTACATAAACACCTCGAAACCAATTCCAAAGCTTCTCAAATTTACCCCATCTTATTATATATGGTCCAAGGCACTTAAATTTACCATAATAATTCTAAATATTCAATTAAAACATGGTTTTAGCTACCCCATAGGTATAAGGCCGAAATAGCTTTATAAGTTAGGAAATCTAACTAGTTAACCCCCAATCCTCCCATAATTTACCTTAAATCAATTCAACTCATTTAAGAACATTTCTAAGGTCTATATACCTCAAATGTTTAAGCCTAAAATCAGTTTTGCTATCCATTGAGGAATAGGAACTGAAATTTACCCTTTTAATGGTTTACCAGAACTAATTTTGATCCAAAATTGTTTCTACTTATTCTTCCACCAAACCAAATACTCATGGACAATTTTAAACTCCATACATCATATATTTTAAGTGGTAAAGTCAGTTTGCATTTATTCCATTGGTAGGATAACCGATTCTCATCTTCCTAGGTTGCCAGTGTAGGATTTAAATACCCTTTTGTGGCAAAACTCAATATAGTGTTCCCAGCAAGTTTGTATCCCTGATTTCACTTATGTTTAGGGTCAACTAAGTTATTTAAACTCCTAGGATTGTCAATCTCACATTAAATCTTGGGGATTTAAGTCTTAAACCCAATGATCCTACTCTAGCTAGTTTATGGCATAGCTCAATTAATTGCCCTCCCAAGAGTTTCACCTCACAAAAACCATTTTAGAACACTCACCTAAGCTAACATAAACTAAGTCTAAGCTTTAAACATACCACTATGTTCAACTCCTTGAACCCTAGAATGGTAACCCAAGCCCCAAATCACATATTTCTTCATCAATAACAAATAAGGATATTAGAGATCCCTACCTCTACTTCCACACTTAAAAATCCCTTAAAGATTTTGAGCCACACCCTTCAAGATCCACCAATCAAGAGAAGAATCTCTTCCTTTCTTTAGGTGAGACAGTCGCGGCCTTCCAAGGAAAGAAGGAGAGGAATTTTGCTTCTTGGTTAGTGAGGAAGAGAGAAAATGAGAAGAGGAAGAAGAGATCTTGGGATTTGAAGGAGATATGTGAGGTTTGTGAAGTTAAAGAGAAGAAATGGAGAGGGTTTGGGAAGGTACAAACTATCGTGAATAGTATAGAGGAAGTGAGGGAGGGAGTGCTATATTTTGAATTATGTTTGGAGAGAGTTTAAGCGTTTAAGTGGTAATGGGTTTTCAAACTCTAGCCTTTGGATTAAAGATAAGACTTGTAACTTGATCTAAGCTCTTGATAAAAAAAGGTTTGAAGTGATAGTTATCACTTTATATCATTCATTGGTACTTTGTGACATGATATTGGTACTCTATTGTACCCAAAATCCTTGAATTAAACAGTTTTGGAAGCTTTAAGAAGTTTCAGTAGAAATTCAAAACTGTTTCTAAATGTTTTACCTCATAATATAATTTACCAAAATTTTATTCCTGAGAAGATCTTTAGCTGTGCAATTTAATCTATTATTATCTTATTTTATTCCTCCATTTAATTTTTATTAACTACATTTTGGCAAATAATTCTTCTGTTAGCTTTTTATTTAAAATGTTGTGGTCTCTAAATAATGCTAATATTAATCTAAATATATCTTGTTCCTTAATAATTTTATACAGTATTATTTATTTAATTTGTAATGTAAAGTTACAATTGCAGCAAAATCAAGGATGTTACACTACTCTCCATCTTTTAAAATAATTTTGTCCTCAAAATTCAATACCTGTAAATAGGTTTGGTTGTTGCTCCCTTATTTCTGACTCGAGCTCCCACATATGTTCTTTTAGTCTTCCCTTATCCCAGGCCACCTTTACCAATGGTACAACTTTACTCTTGAGCTATTTGACTCCCCAGTCCACAATTTTCACCAGTGGTAAATTAAAAGTTAAATCTTCCTTCAATTGCACTGATTCAGGCTCGAGCAAGTGACTAGGATTAGAATGGTATTTTTTATGTTGAGACACATGAAAAACATTATGAAGATTGGATAGATTTGGTGTTGAGGCAATTTGATAGGCATCTGATATTATTTATTTTAGGATTTGGTATAGGCTAATGAATTAAGGGAACTTCTTAACTCTAATGACTCTACCCATTCCTGCTATAGGAGTGACTTTCAAGAACACTTATTCTCCCTCTTGGAATTCCAAGGGCTTTTTCCTCTGATGGGCATAACTTTTCTGGTGGCTCTGGGCAATAAGTATCCTGCTTTTTATCTTTTTCACCTACTCAGTGGTTTATTTCACCAAATAGGGTCTGAAGAGTCTCTTCTCCCCTAATTCATGCCAACACAGAGGGAATTGACACTTCCACCTATATAATGCTTCGTATGGAGCCATACCGATGCTAGCATGGGAGCTATTATTGTAGGCAAATTCAATCAAAGGCAAATACTTGTCCCAGCTTCCTCATTAATCCATCATGCAAGCCCTCAACATGTCTTCTAAGGTTTAGATGATTCTTTCTGTTTGCCCATTAGTCTGGGGGTGATATGCTGTACTCAAATAGAGCTTTGTTCCAAATGCCTTTTGCAAGGCTCTCCAAAATATTGAGGTGAACCTTGGGTCTTTGTCTGAAATGATGGTAGAGGGCATTCCATAGAGTTTAACTATCTCTTGGATGTAGAATTAGGCCAACTTCTTCAAGGGATAGATGGATTTAATGGGCAAAAAGTGAATAAACTTAGTTAGTCTGTCAACTATAACCCATATAGAGTCATACCCTACTGGGTTTCTAGATAAACCAATCATAAAATCCATGGAAATACTCTCTCATTTCCGTTCGGGGATTTCTAAGGGCTATAGCATACCCGAAGACTTCTGCATCTCAGGTTGTGCAACTCATGTTAGGTTCAACTACAATGTTCGAATGAAATTTGTAAGTGAGAAATGCTGGTAGGTGGGTGAAACTTAGATTGTGCTAGCTTTTTTCTTTTACTTGCCTAACACAACATGCTCAACTTGTAGAACATGAAAATCATGGGGGAACACATGATTTCACTGCTTACACAATCTTGCATAGGACATTGAATCAATCCCACCAAATCGTGTTCATACATAAACACAGGATTGGCGAGGCTATATAAACACGTTAACTTGTACGCTTTTACATGTTGAAGTGTGATTTTAACTAGCATGCATGTGACCATTACCAACAGGTTTTTCGTCGCAGGTCATATTAATGAAATTAATTTGATTACCAATGGAAATCCATCAACAATTGAATTAATAAAATGATTCATTTCATTAATAATTATTGTCGGTGATTTTATCATTGATATTCAATTGATGTTGGAAATTCCAAACAATGTTACTACAAACATTCAAAAATTCAAATAGCAACAAAAATTTTGTTGGTAATTTATTATTCTAAAGATTAAAAATTAAATTGTTATTACCGACAGCATAATTTGTCAATAAATTATTAATAAAAAACAAATCTTTACCATCAACAGAATAAACTGTTAACAACTTCAATTTGAAAAAAAAAATGAAAAATGGAAGTATTATTACCAACAATTTTTTCATGGCTAAACCTTAAACCTTAAATAATCATAATTGTTCTAACCAGCTATCCATCGATAATTTTTGCACACCAACCAATTAGTACAAAAAGCTGCTAATGGATTTACTAAGGGGCTTTTTCATTTGTCGATAACATAAGTAAGTTTTTGAATTTTAATATTTCTAATGAAGTTTTTATCAATTTTACCAATAGAAATTAATCTAACGATAATTTTCATCAGTTTTTCATGAGTTTCTTGTAGTAGGTTAGCAATATATAATCCTAAAGCAATATAAGGACTTCAATAGCGTAACGTCTTGAACTGCAATATGTCTAATTATGCTGTTAATTAATTTATTCAATTTCATTAGATATATAAGAGTAATTACCGGTGAATTAGGGAGATTTGGGTTAGAGGAATTTGAAATAGTTGTGTAGAAAATTTAAGAAGATTTTTAGCAACATTTCACAAGTTTGAAGAAAATCGGTTAAATTTTGATATTGTATGCCGCAAGGACCGAGTCAATAGAAATTTATACTGTTAAAATCTTAACTTTGGTGGCTAGAATTTAGCCACACATAATCCTTGTGTGGTGCCACCATCAGGCACAAATTGGAAGAATAAACCAAAATTCACCCACACTATAATTCCACTAATCAAACACTACATGTCCTTTTTCTTTAATTATGACACAAACACACAAATTCCTCACTTTTCTTTCTCTAGTTTGACCAAAAAAGAGCTAACCACCCTCTTCCATTTCTCTTTACCATCTCATCCCAACATCTTCTTTTCTTCATTCTTCACCACCCTCTTTCACCAAAAAAAAAAAAAAAAACCTTGAATTTAGCTAGCTTACACACCAAATCAAGGTAGGATTCATAAACTTCTTTTATTATTGATGTTGTTGTGGCTAAGTAAAGCTTCTATTCTTCACATTAAATTAATGATATATTGAGATTATATGAGTTGTTATAGTTGATTGAGCATGGAAATATTTGATTTAGGTTGGAAATTTAGTGAAAAACTCAAAGGAGAGCTTAATCAGAATTTGCTGGAAATAAAACCCTAGACATGTCTATATGGCAGATTATACGGTTTCGCGTATAGCCATCAAATTTGATGAAATCAATTTTAGATAAAACTAGATATTCAGAGCTTTACCATATAAATTATAAACCATTGGATTTGAAATAAAGGAGATATGAATTTTTGAAGTAAACCTTAAGATTCTGCCTCTTGCTCTGACTAGTATAGGTTGTGAAAGGTATAACTCACCTTATATAACTTCAAATTGAGTGCAACATATTTTTTTAGAAAGCTAACACATAGATGTTCATCCCATAAAAATTTTAGATTCATACTTAAGTAGATTGCTCCCAGAAATTTTGCAAATTCGCCCGATGTCATGTCTAGACTGACATAAGGCAACCCTTCTTAGTCAAATTTGAAAGCTTATAACTTGAGTTCTACTCACCCAATGAAGCCTGTGGGGAATGAAAGATGGGTCATTTAGCTTCAAATATACATAAATTTCAGATAAATCCAATAAGATTTATATTTTTGGCACATTTTTACATTTTAATGCTCAATTCTGCCCAATAACAGAGCAGCTTTGGGTTAACTTTCAATAACTAAATTTATACTTATCAAAACTTAATGGGCCAAAAAGAATTAAAAATTGGCACATGATGCTAAACCATATCCAAATTTCAAATTCAATTGAGTTAAGATAGAATTATGGCACATTTTCTAAAACAGGACTTAATTAGTAAGTTTAGCTACAAATTGCCAAGTTGAAGAACATGGACACATTTAGTCCATCAATGATCTTTCATTGAATTTAAATGATCAAACTTCCTATTTTATTTCTGAATTATTAATATGATGTTATATTGATTTTGATGTCTTGACTGGTGAGCTAAATATATCACTATTGCATTTCTGTGGAAGCAGATTTTAAGCCATTATGCTGCCGAAATTCTAGCCAAAGTCGTATTATAAATATGAATACATATATTCTCCAAGTTTAATTGGCCACAATTATATAAGTCATGACGACTATAAGAATTCCATAACACTCGGGCCAACACCGGAATGAAATTAAGGGGAATAGATGGGGGGAAGTTAGGGAAATAAACTCAGCTATCTTGTTTAGGGATGAGCTTGATCTTGATAAGCAGACTATTACCCAGGAGTTATATGACCTAAAAATCCCAAGGTACCAAGTATGGAAATTTACGAGATATAAGTCAAGAAAGTTTAAGAGTCCATTACATCTATATTGTATTTCCTTTCTTATGCATATTATATACTATATTGTGATTTAGTTTTAAAATTTCAGCTCATTTTCTATAATGCCTTCTGTTTAACCTATGTGATTAATGTTGGATGAGATAGCACGAGAAAGGAGGTTGAATCGTGCTTTCAAGGAACCTTATGATCAGAAAAACTTTGATAAAAACAAATATCTCAAGTCCAAAACATGGATTGCAGAAGCGATTTTGTTAGTTTATAAACAATTTTGTTCTATTTTAAACAATTATAAATCTTTTTCAGATTTAGTATATGAAGAAAAGAACTTATCTGATAAACTCAAATGGCAAGATAAGAGATGAAAGAACCACACCAGAAACTTTTATACTACTTTGGCCAACCACTTGCCTACTTCCAGTTCCTAACTCTTTGTTGAAATTTTATAAACCACAAGTATTCTTTGTCCAAGCTTCTTATAATCAAGTAGTCTTTTCTCAAACTTCTCCAAGCTTTTCTACATAGTAGTGTTTTCCTAGCTTCTCCAAGCTCACACTAACCACCACTGGGTCTGTATACAATTTATATAAGCAATATGTTTGTTTGAACACTCACACTAACTCTCTTGTCAGAGAATAAACAATGAAGCTCTATGTGTATAACTTCTCTAAATTCTCAAAGAGAGAATATTATCTACGACAGAACAGAAGAGAAGATTTTCTTTTGAACTGAAGTTACGACGAGTAACTTTTTATGTTACAAAAGTTGAGAAGGATAGAAGAAGTAAGCTATTTTACATAAGATGTATTCAATCTATCTAACTACTCTTTCTTTAACTTCCAGCCTTATATAGACTTCAAAAGATGACTGTTGAAGCTCGCAGGCTTTGATCCTTTTGATTCTTTAGGTCTACTGGTCTATGAATGGACAGAGAAGAAATAGCCTTCCTTTTTCCTATTCTTCAAAGATTTCACAGAAGTGGAAAAGTAGTCGTTTGTTAGTTTACCAACTATTCAGACTTATCAGCGCCTTTTCTACACCTTGTCAAATCACCTTTTTGACTATTTTGAATATATTTATGAGCATGCAGAGGAAGCTTTCAAGGTATAACACTTCATAAGAAGTATATTTCTGGAGATATCCCTTCAAGATAGAGTCATCTTTCTGAATGAACAATGTTTGTTCTCGAGACACGTTTTCCCTTCTGATATTGCAGTTTCATCCTTCTACACTTGTCTTTCTGTTTCTTACATGATGGCTCAAGAAATACACAAAGCATATATTCTATATCAAGTATATTCAGATAAAAAATAGTGAACAACAAAGCTTTGTCATTTCTCAAGCAGTTAATGCACACGATTAAGATCTTTGATCACGAAAGAAAACATTTGAACAAACAAATCATTCATGTACAAGAATATTAGCTTAAACTCTGATTTGGTATTCAGTAAAACCTTAAAGCTTATTCTGGTTCACAATCATAGAACAGTTTCTGAAGGGCATTGGAGCAAATAATCCTCCCTTTTTTAATGATGGCAAATCAGTATTTAAGAAAAGTTTTTGTTAAAAATTTTAAGAGCAAGATTTGTTATTTGGAGTAAGTTATTTTCTGAAGACAGTACTAACACTCATGATATCAAAAAAAAAAATTTGAATCCTTTTTCAAACCAGAGGGTTTTGTTTATATTCTAGGTAAGAGTCCATGGGATTCCATTGACATATAAAATTATCACTAATGCATAATAAAGTATCTAGACATATATGAACAATTGTTCAGATAGTTCAAATTAGATATAGATAATCAGAATGATTATATAGCAAAAATATATCCATATGATTCCATAATTTTGTAGAAGAGTAAGCTTAGTGAAACTAAGCTATAATCATTCCAATTAGTTTAGATATTAGAGCAAATATCAAAGCATTTAATAACTCACATATCAGATCACTTAATAGCTTACAACATATAATTACATTAGAAACTGATCAAGGGATATGAAGGCATGATTGATAGAGAGAAAAATATAACTGAATTGTAATGCTATCAAAGTGTTATATGATAAAATGTTCAAAAAATATTAAAAAAAATATTTTTTGGAATGTAAAAAAAATAAAATGAGTCCTAAAACTAATGTATGCATGCTCATGCTCCTCCTCGATGTATTCTCCCCTTTAGCAAGCTTGATGGAGGTATAGCAGGTTATGCTGATCTGTTTGTAGGTTCTTTCAAAGGTAGAACAACCCTTCTTATCTCAAGAGGTGGATTGACATCCTCAATAATAATGTAATCTTGTTCTACTTCTAATGATGCAGAAGAACTTCTTATACCTCTGATAGAGCCACCAATTCTAGTAGCCTTATCCTTTTGCCTTTCTAGCCATGCATCTTTTCTCAATCTATCTTAAGCTACTTTAGGCAAAGCTCTTTTAACAGGAGATAGAGTTGATTTACCAGAATGTTGCACAAGGCCTTTTTTCATAGGCTTTTGCCTTTCCTTCTGATCTCAGGGTCCCCATCCTTATCTAAAGCTTCAACTTCAGGTTGTTCTTATTGCTCTTGATGAGGTTGTTCCCTAATAGTAATTCCTCTTTCTCTTAGTTTGGAGGTTTCTAATACAACTCTTGTTGATGCAACTGCATCAACTAATCAGCAACAATTGCTAATGTTTCAACTTCTTCACTTAAGGAGGAGGATTCAACAAGCTTCAGCAGTCTTCTCTTACTGGTCCTTCTTTGCTCAGGAGATATATTTCTTTCCTGTCTTTTCTTTTTCTTCTTCTCTCCTTTTTCAGGGCCTTATGATTTTAGACCCATTATAGAAAATGTCTTCATGGTAGTGGCGGGGCGTTTCTCATCCTTCCTTTGACAATCTACAAGAAGTTATGCTCTGGCAAATATGTATGTAAGGAGCATGCCATAGGATAGAGCAGTATGACTCCTTCTTAAATCATCAATAGCAGTGAGCATATAGTCTAGAATCAACCTTATCAAGTTTATCTTTCTTTTAGTCATGAGACAGAACATAACCATATGGTCCACCTCGGTCATGACATCAGTGTTACCCATTCTAGGAAGCACCATGTATTGATCTATAGAATGAATAGCCTTAACATTTAAGATAAGAGAGGCAGTGCAAATATTTCTTACTTGCATGTCGCATCTATTAGTAAGAACTTCAGAGACTTCTTCCTCTATGGCTCTAAGCTGTTCCCACCATTTGCAACCACCACGACACAAAACGCCTTCATTTTGTGAGTTAGTGATATAAGTGAGATTAGAAGGAAGCACCTGGATCTTGAAGCTTCTAATAATGCTCCTAACAGAAGTGTTGTCTTTATCAACTGAAGCAAGAGTATTGTAGAATGCAGTAACCACTCCAGTGTACACATCTTTTGAAATCCTCAAAAGTCGTTCTATTCTTGGAACTCAAAAACCTCTGTAATCTGAGGAAGGGATATGATGTTTTCCATTTCAAAACTTCTTCTACATGCAATAGGCCTAATGAAGAATTGCCTGTGAAATCTAGTCTGTGTTTCTTCATCGTCAAAGATTTAAGGAACACTATTGTCTCCCTTTTTCATCATGATGAAAAGGAATGGTAGAAGTTGAAGATGAGAGAGGGTAGGTGTTTAGGTTAAGTGTATAAAGGATTGAGCGAAGGTTGCAGGGCTTGTGAATAAAGAAGATGAATAGTGAGAGGTTTTCCTCAATGACTTGGAAAGTGAAATGTTGATGTGATAGGTGAGGGTTAATGGGGGAAACTGATGGTTAAAGTATATGAATGATTTCAAATGAAACGCTACCATTTCAGGGTAAGTGGGTCTTTTGGTTTTTCTGCTCTTTTATATCGTGGCAATCATGCAAAGGTGGAGGTAACCAAAATGATGCATGTCACAAGATAGTTTCATTTCTCCAAAAACCAGACATTGATGAAAACCGTTTATCATCTTTCTAGAGAGATATGACAATCTGTGTCCACGAGAAAAATTATTTCTTAAATATACCATTTTGAAGCTATTTTTCTCAATCTCATTTTCACCCTGTTCTGAAGTACTCTTTATGAAGCAAGCTGATCCTTATCTGAATCCATCTTTCTCAACTTGTACTGCACGTCATGTTTCTCAACCAACTTAGATAACCACTTTTGAATTAACTTTCTGAACCATTATGAGGAAACATTCTGAGCTGGTTCTTTAGTCTTTTCTTGATGTGATCTTTCTGAGCCATACATTTACGTTGAAGAACTTTATACAGAAAGTAATTCCCATTGGGATACAGCAATCTCAGCTTTAACTTTAGGTCAAGAAAGAGGAAGGCACTAGATGCAAATGTATATGAATGATTAAAAGCTAATCATGTTCAGAAGGTTTCTTATGAAAGAAACGATCTTCAGCTAAGGGTTTTATGAAAATGTCAGCAATCTAACTTTTAGTATTAATAAATCTTAGCTCAATATCTTCTTTCTGACTATGATCTCTTATGAAATGATGCTTGATATCTATATGCCTAGATCTAGAGTGCTGCATGAGATTCTTTGAGAGATTAATTGCATTGGTATTGTCATATAGGATAGGGATTTTGCTATATCTTAGATTGAAATATTGTAGTTATTGCTTATTCCACAAAATCTGTGTACTGCAATTTATAGCAGATACATACTCAACCTCTATAATTGAAAATGCACTAGTGTTCTGCTTTTTGCTTGACCAAATTTTTAATGACTTTCTAGGAAAGAAACAACAACCACTAGTGCTTTTTCTTTTGACTCTGTCTCCAGCAAAATCAGCATCATAGTAGCCTGTAACATTATAAACACTACCTTTCTCATACCAGATACCAAGATTAGTAGTACCAACTAAATATCTTAGAATTCTTTTAATAGCATTCAAGTGTGATTGTTTGGGATTGGATTGAAATCTAGCACAAATTCTCACACTTAATGGTAAGTCAGGTCTACTAACAATAAGATACAATAAGGATCCAATAATACCTCTGTAAAGAGTTTCAGAGACTTTTTCACCATCTTCATTAGCTTCTGGAACTTGAGAAGGATGTATGAGAGTATTGATGCACTTTGCCTTGTCCATATCAAACTTTCTGAGCAAATCCTTAGCATATTTTTCTTTATGAATCAGGATTCCATCCTTCTGTTGTTTGATTTGTTGTCCAAGAAAGAATTTAAGTTCTCCCATCATACTCATCTCAAATTCTCCTTGCATAAGCTCAGAGAAATTCTTGCACAACTTTTGATTAGCTACTTCAAAAATAATATCATCAACATAAATTTGCACAATCAGAAAATCATTTTTGTCATGAAGAATAAATAAAGTAGTGTTAACTTTTTCTCTTTTAAAACCATTTTTAATCAAAAAAGAGTTGAGTCTATCATACCAAGCTCTGAGATCTTCTTTGAACCATATAAAGCTTTAAAGAGCTTAAAAACATGGTAAGAAAGATTTTCATTTTCAAAACCACGAGGTTTAACATAAACTTCCTCAGAAATAAAGCTTCCTCAAAAATAAAGCGATTTAGAAAAGCAGATTTTATATCCATTTGAAATAGAACAAACCCTTTATCAATAGCATAGGCAAGCAGCATTCTTATAGCTTCCAATCTAGCTACAGAAGCAAAAGTTTCATCATAATTAATGCCTTCTTGCTGATTGTAACCTTGTGCCACTAATTTTGCTTTATTTCTGATAACTTTTCCATTTTCATCAAGCTTGTTTTTGAACACCCATTATGTCCTAATAGCATATTGTCCTTTTGGTAGAGGGACTAGAGTCCAAACTTTGCTCTTCTCAAACTGAGATAATTCCTCTTTCATTGCTTCAATTTAGTTTTAATATGTCAATACTTTCCAGCTGAATTTCAGAGATAAGAGTAAGGTTGGATTCACTTCTAAATGAAAATCTTATTCTAATTCCTTAAGAGGGTTCACCAACAATTTGGTTCTAAGAGACAACTCTCAAGTCTCTTATGCCAATATATCTTTGCTTCAGAGGGATACATTTTGGATCTTCAGAAGTATCATTAGAAATATGTTGATGAGAAAGATGTTCTGAAACATCATCATCATCATTTCCAGTGGCAATTTGAAGGTTCTGTTGATTCTGGGAATTATAATTTAATGACATATTTTCTAATTCATCTTCCAGATATACAACCTTCTAATTTAAGCCATTTTTCTTTTCCATGAAGCTTATATGAATAGTTTCTTCCATAGCTTGAGTCTTCTTATTGAATACCCTATAAGCTTTTGAAATAGAAGAGTATCCTAAGAAGATTCCAAGATCAGATTTGGGATCAAACTTTGAAAGTTTGTTCTTGGTGTTAAGTATAAAACAATTGGATCCAAAGACATGAAAATAAGAAATGTTGGGTTTTCTTCCTTTCCATAATTCATAAGGAGTTTTCTTGAGTATTGGCTTTAAAAATACACGGTTACTTCTACCCAAAATCCTTTAGATAACCCACTTTCAAGAAGCATAGTTCTAGTCATTTCTTGCAACAATATGTTCTTCCTTTCCACTGCCCCATTCTATTAAGGAGTTCTAGGAGAAGAAAAGTTATAAGAAATGCCGTTTTCATTACAAAAGTTTTCAAAAGAGTGATTTTCAAATTCTCTAGCATGATCTGATCTGATAGAAGTAATACAAAAACTTTTTTCATTTTGAATTCTTTTTGAAAAAGTTTTGAAGGCCTCACAAGCTTCATCCTTATGGATCAGAAATATAACCTTTGTAAATCTTGAATAATCATCTATTATGACTGGACCATATTTCCTATCGCCTAAGCTAGCCATTCTTGTTGGTCCAAATAGATCAAGATGTAAAAGCTCAAGTGATCTTGTAGTGGACACTACATTTTTACTATGGAAGTTCACTTCTAAGACAGAACACATAAGATGAATCATTTTCAAAACTAATTTTGGGTAAATATTTCACTAATTCTTTCTGAGAGATCTCAGAAATTAGTTTCATATGAGCATGACTGAGTTTCTTGTGCCATAGCCACTTTTCATCCAAAAAGGATGCTAAGCATTTTATATTTTGATCTAGAAGATCATCTAGATATAATACATAAGTGTTATTATGCTTTTTAGCAGTAAGAATAATTTTATCAGTAGTGGAATCTTTAATAATACACTATGAAGGTTTAAACACAACTTTATAGCCTTGGTCACAGAATTGACTAATGCTTAGAAAGTTGTGTGTTAACCCTTCAACTAACATAACATCATTTATTAGATTTGAATTATTCTTACCAACATTACCTGTATCAATGACTTTGGATTTGATTTCATTGGCAAATTTCACTATTCTACCATCCTTGGGTTTAAGGTTTCTGAACTAAGATTTGCTTCAAGTCATGTGTCTAAAGTATCCACTGTCTAGATACCACTTCTTTTCCCTTTGATGTAGTGATTTAAGACATATCTTAGTGTCTTCATCTAAAATAATGTCAGCCATGAAGCATAGGTTTTCTACAATTTCTTATTCTTCTTATGATTCAATATTTTCTTGTTCTTAGTCCAGATCTTCCTGGGTGACCATCATGGCCTTCTTCTTAGAAGTCTTCTTTTTTGCAGCTTTCTTTAGTTTGGGACATTCTGAACTAATGTACCCAAGTTTCTTGCATTTGAAGCATATCACTTCATCTGACTTGACTTTGCTCTTTTTGTTCTTTTTAGGGACAAAATTCTTCTTTTTTCTTCTTAGCCAAGCTTTTGATATTTTCCTTGCCAAGTGTGCGATTTCATCCTTTTCATCATCCGAATCAGAGTTAGAGGTGTCATCATCTTCTTCATCTAATTCTTCTACAACTTTCATGGACTTAGGGGAGCTGGATCTCTTCTGAATGGATTTTAGGGCAATGGATTTACCTTTCTTGCTAGATTCCTTAGAGATTTCCTTCAATTTAATCTTATAGTCTTTAAAGACCCAATGAAAGCATCCAAGCTAAGTACATTCAGATTTTTTGCTTCTTGGATAGCTATAACTTTGGGACGTCAGGCCTTTGAAAGACTTCTCAGGATCTTTCTCACTATTTCAGTGTTTAACTATCTTTTGCCCAAAGCTTTCAACTGATTTATTGTATGCATAAATCTAATATCATTTCATCAATATTCTCATGCTGTAGTATTTTGAATATTTCATATTGATGAACTAACATGCTTATCTTGGTCTCCTTGACTTGATCAGTTCCTTTATGAAGTACTTAGAGTCTATCCCAGATTTTTTTTTACTGAGTCACAAGATATAATCTAATCATATTCATTTTTGCTTAAGGCATAGTGAGCAGATACTTTGCCTTAGCATTCATATGGACTTTGGCTTTGTGTTAGTTAGTCCATTCATTTCCTAGAATGATTCTGACTACTACTAGTGGAGGTTGCTCTAGATTTGCAACTCCTTGAAGTGCTGTTTGTTCAACCGTGGGTACATAGTCGCCATTTTCTATTATCTCCCACATATTCAGACTTGTAGACTCAATGACGATTCTCATTCTATCTTTCTAGTAAGGATAGTCTTCACTATTAAAGTATAAGGGACCATTAATAGAGTGACCCTCTGTAATATGATTTGTTTGTAGCGCCATTTGATGGATATTTACTCTCTATAATCGTTAGGAAGCTCAACTCCAGAGTTAGGCTCTGATGCCAATTGTTGGATGAGATAGCATGAGAAGGGGCTTGAATTGTGCTTTCAATGAACTTTATGATCTGAAAAACTTTGACAAAAATAAATATCTCAAGTCCAAGACTTGGATTACGGAAGCGATTTTGTTAGTTTATAAACAATTTTGTTTTACTTTGAACAGTTATAAATCTTTTTTAGATTTAGTATACGAAGAAAAGCACTTATGTGATAAACTCAAATGGAAAGATAAGAGATGAAAGAATCACACCAGAAACTTTTATATTGGTTCAACCAACCACTTATTTACTTTTAGTCTCCAACTCCTTGTTAAGATTTTATAAACCATGAGTATTCTTTGTCCAAGCTTCTGACAATCGACTAGTTTTTTTCTCAAGCATCTCCAAGGTTTTCTACTGAGTAGTGTTTTCCTAGCCTTTCCAAGCTCACATTGACTACTTTGGGTCTGTATATAATTTGTATAAACAATGAAGCTCTGTGTGTATGACTTCTCTAAATTCTCAAAGAGAGAATATTATCTATGACAAAATAGAAGAGAAGATTTTCTTTTGAACTAAAGTTATGATGAGTAACTTTCTAGTGTTATAAAAGTCGAGAAGGATGGAAGAAGGAAGCTATTTTACAAAAGATGTATTCAATCTATCTAACTATTCTTTCTTTGACTTCCATCCTTATATATACTTCGAAATATGACCATTGAAACTCACAAGTCTTGATCCTTGTGATTCTTTTGGTCTGGTAGTTTATGACTTGACAAAGAAGAAATAGCCTTCCTTTTTCCCTTTCTTCAAAGCTTTCACAAAAGTGGAAAAGTAGTCGTTTATTAGTTTACCAACTATTCAGACTTGTCAATGCCTCTTCTACATCTTGTCAAATCACCTTTTTGACTATTTTGAATATGTTGATGAAGTGTGCAAAGAAAGCTTTGAAGATATAACACTTCATGAGAAGTATATTTTTAGAGATATTCCTTCTGGACAAAGTCATCTTTCTAAATAAATAGTGTTTGTTCTCAAGACACAGTTTCCCTTTTGATGTTGCAGTTTATCCTTCTACATTTGTCTTTCTGTTTTTACGTGATAGCTCAAAAAATACACAAAGCGTATATTCCATATCAAGTATATTTAAATAAAAATCAGTGGACAACAAAGCTTTGTCATTTCTTAAGCAGTTAATGCATAGATTAAGATCTTTAATCACGAAAGAAAACATTTCAACAAACAAATCATTTATGTACAAGAACATTAGCTTAAACTCTGATGTGGTATTCATCAAAACCTTAAAGCTTATTTTGGTTCACAACAATAGAACGATTTCTAAAGGACATTGGAGCTAACAATTAATTATGTTTACTAATTCTCAAATCAAAATGGAATTTGCTTTGGGCCACCTTGTTTTAATATTTATAAATTAAGACATTTACCTTGCCAATTATACTATTTCATAATTGAACTAAACTGAAGGAAACTGAGAATGGTCATGATGTTAGTATATGTTAGATGAAGAATCCTACTAAGAATTTTCTAAATTCTCATCCTATTGTATATCCGTATCATTCTTAGGCAATGGACATGGCGGCGATGATCATCCTCTTCGCTAAGATGCCAGAGCTGCAGTGGCACTACGATCATGTGATAGACTCACTGTACATGACTGCCACCTGTCGATTTTGCTTATACATCTTTTTCTGCCAAGACTTTGCTATTCTTCTTTTTAGTCCTCTTTTTGACCCAGTAGCCCCCTTTTTAGCAATTCCCTTATACATGGCCCATCTGATATCATCACACTAGATCCTACCGCCTGCAACACCACCCTAGCCTGCACACCTAGCCTCCTCTAAGAGCAACCCCTCGGAGATGGTGGACTCTTCTACTTCCTCCTCCTCCTCAACCCCTGACGACAGCTATGTCCCCGTTGATCTTGGCATGGCGAATGGATTCCTCTCCTCGAAATCCATCTAGTGGAGCCATCCATCCTTGGAGACCACAATTGTACAAAGTGGCCCTCTTTTGGCGTCTTGTATGACCTTGGGCCATAGGCATAGTTTTCTTTTGCTTTCTCATATATTCACACTAGATGAAATGTCCTTTTAAGGACCCTATAGAGATGCACTTTATGGACACGGATCGGATTCTTTTACTTTGACAATCCTGCCCATTATATTCACTGCCTCTATATGTATATGAATACATGAGACTATATGTGTGTGTGTGTGTGTGTATGTGTGTGTGTGTGTGTGTCAGAGATGCTATAATATATTTACCCTTGCCTAAGTTATTTAATTTCTTTTACATCACAATGCGTCCGTATGACATGTATCGCATAGGCGGAATGAAGCCAAGTCGATGACTCATATTCAATTAAAAAGAAAGAAAAAAAATTTACCTCTGCTAAAATTAATAAATTAAGATAAACTAGTTAAGGGTTATGACCACATGGTGAGCTACCAAGTAAAATATTATATTGGTAGAGTGTTACAAATGGACTCTGAGAAACAAATGACATAGGAGATGTTGGTGTCCCATGCAAGTTTCAAGCCATGGTATATATTCCTAGGAGCTCCACCTATAATCTAGGTATTATGATGGGAGAATTTCTCAATTAAATATAATTTAATTAAAAATATTTTACTTAGGGTGTGCTTGCAGGTTCCATTTTAGGAGAGAAAAGATGGAAGAGAAAGGCTTTGCAGAGTCAAACCCTTGTTTGGGAGTTTTTGTTTTTTTGGGGGGGGAGCGGGGAGGCAAATGTGGATTTTCATTAACCTTCTCCCTCTTTGAATAGTAAACACCTCCTATAGCCCTATTTTATGGTTTCCAAAATTGGGGTTTTACATATATTAAAATTTAAATTACTTTTCTACTTGTATTAAAATATTGAATATACCTATTTTATCCAATATAAATATAAATAAAAATTAATGGAAAATTAAATTTTGAGAGAAATACTTTTATAAAAATATTCGACAAACTTAACAAATTTAAGAGAAAAAATAATTTTATAGATAAAAAAAGTAAAAGATAAATTTCTTTGGAAAGATTAATATTTTAAAAGAAAAAATTTTAGACAAAAATTTTAAAGAGAGAATTTTTTTGAAAAAGGAAACATTTTCATAATCTATCAAATATATCTTTTAAAGTTTTTGAAAATTAATATTATTATGAAACATAATATTTCTAAGGGTTGTAGCATACCCAAAAATTTCTACATCTCAGGTTGTGCAACTCATGTTAGGTTCAACTATAATGTTGGAATGAAATTTGGAAGTGAGAAATGCAGGTGGGTGGGTCAAACTTACATTGGGCTAGGTTTTTTCTTTTACTTACCTAACACAACATGCTCAACGTGTTAGAACATGAAAATCGTAGGGGGACATGTGATTTCACCGCTTACACAATCTTGCATAGGACATTGAATCAATCCCACCAAATCGTGTTCATACATAGACACAAGATTGGAGAAGCTATATAAACACGTCAACTTGTATGCTTTTGCATGTTGAAGTGTGATTTTAACTACCATGCATGTGACCATTACCAATAGGCTTTCCAACGCCAATCATGTTAATGAAATTAATTTGATTACCAATGGAAATCTATCAATAATTGAATTAATGAAACGCTTCATTTAATTAATAATTATTGTCGGCGTTTTTATCAATAATATTCAAATGATGCTGGAAGTTCCAAACAGTGCTACTGCCAACACTCATAAATTCAAATACCAACAAAAATTTTGTCGGCAATTTATTATTCTAAAGATTAAAATTAAATTGCTATTACCGATAGCATAATTTGTCAGCAAATTATTAATAAAAAATAAATCCTTGCCATCAACAGAATAAACTATTAACAACTTCAATTTGAAAAAAAAAAAAAAGAAAAGAAAAATGGAAGTATTATTACTAGCAAATTTTTCGTGGCTAAATCTTAAACCCTATATAATCATAATTATTCTAAGGAGCTATCCATCAGTAATTTTTGCGAACCAATTAGTATGAAAAGCTGCTAATGGATTTACCGAGGGTTTTTGTCATTTGTCGATAACGTATACAAGTTTTTAAATTTTAATAGTTCTAATGGACTCTTTATCAATTTTAACGATAGAAATTAATCTAACGATAATTTTCATCAGTTTTTCGCGACTTTCTTGTAGCAGGTTCGCAATATATAATCCTAAAACAATCTAAGGACTTCAATGGAGTTTGAGAAACAAATGACATAGGAGATGTTGGTGTCCCATGCAAGTTTCAAGCCATGATATATATTCCTAGGAGCTCCACCTATAATCTAGGTATTATGATGGGAGAATTTCTCAATTAAGTATAATTTAATTAAAAATATTTTACTTATGGTGTGCTTCCATGTCCCATTTTGGGGGAGAAAAGATGGAAGAGAAAGACTTTGGAGAGTCAAACCTTTGTTTGGGAGTTTTTTGTGTTTTTTTGGGGGTAGGAGAGAGGCATAGGTGGATTTTCGTTAACTCTCTCCCTCTTTGAATAATAAATACCCCCTATAGCCCTATTTTATAGTTTCCAAAATGGAGATTCTAGATAGATTAAAATTTAAATTACTTTTCTACTTGTATTAAAATATTGAATATACCTATTTTATCCAATTTAAAAATAAACAAAAATTAAGAGAAAATAAAAATTTGAGAGAAATATTTTTATAAAAAAATTCGAGAGACTTAACAAATTGAAGAGAAAAAAATAATTTAGGGATAAAAAAATAAAAGATAAAATTTTTTGGAAAGATTAATTTTTTAAAAGAAAAAGTTTTAGACAAAAAAATTTTAAAGAGAAAGTATTTTTTGAAAAAGGAAATATTTACATAATCTATCAAATATATTTTTTAAAGTTTTTGAAAATTAATATTATTATGAAAAATAATAATTATATTTAATTATTTAGTAAAGATTAAAACTTATCAAAAGAAGTAAAGATTAAAATTATAAAAATATATTATAAACCTTTTTATTTCTTTTTCTTATCTATTTTATACTCCCAAACAAGGGCAATGCAAACTCTCTAGATCCCCTGCTTCCCTTCCCTTACTTCCCTTTGATACCCTTCCATTTGTTTCCTCATAATTTATAAAGACACCCTTATATAGCACTTTAATAAAATTTGATAAAGAATCTAAAAAAAATTATAAAAAGAAATTTTTTAAAAATATTTAATATATTCAAATAAAAACTTTACTTTTTATAAAATCTTTTTAATTTTATAATAAATGCTTTCAAAAAAATACAGCTTCAGGTGAATGATTTGAATTCCCCTTTACTTGACAATTTAGCTAATATGTTAGGAGAATTTCTTAGTTAGGTATAATTTGATTAAAAAAATATTTTTTTATTTAAGCACTTTTAAAATTTGTTAAAGAATTTAAGAATATTTATATAAAGAATTCTTTAAAAATATTTAATACATTAAAAAATTAACAATTTTACTATTTATAAAATATTCTTTCAATTCTATAATAAATGCCTTTAATAAGATACTTGTCAAAAATATATAAATAATTGGTTGAAGTGGTAATTTGAATCAACAAGATGAGGACACGAGCTTAAATTATAATAATCCAATTTTTGTAGATAGATTGGATAAACTTGTTCTCATATATGATCTATTTTAAATAAGTCAGATTTGCAAGAATGATAATAAAAAAAAAAAGAGAAATTAATTTTAATATAATTTCAGTCGTTATCATTCAATTATATGTTATTATTATATGTGAATTTTTTGAAGTAATGATTATAAAAACTAAATTTTTTATTAATGTAATAATATATTATTAAATGATTATATAGAAATATTTATACTAATAATATATCAAAATTAAGTCAAAAAATACTTATGAAAAAAAAATTAAAAGACAGAAACTTAAAAGTAAACCTATCTTTTGACAGCCCATCTTTTAAAATGAACTTTTAAACAAAATTTTGGCTCCTACAATTTTTATTAACTTTAATTTTAGTCGCTGTAATTTTATTTTTAGGCTTCAATCTTTAGTATCACAAATTTAGTTTTAAATTATTATAATTAAATATTAATCCTTCTATTTTTTATATTTTTAAATTTTAATCTTTATAATATCTATTTTTTATAAAGTATCAATCTTTATTTATTATGAATGATTGATTAATGTTAAATGATATATAAAACTATCAAAACTTATAAAAAAATAAATAAATAATAAGTATTATAAAAATCAAAATTAAAATTTAATGCAACTGTTGGGAGGAAATCAGGAAAATATATAATTCAGATCCAGCATAAATGAGTAATAAATGTCGCAGTGTATATCCATTTCCCTCTATACTTTCTTTGTCGGAAAAGTTTAAACCCCTTGTAAAACCCGTAGAAAAACCCCTCTTAAACCCTTCTTCTCGGCGCATTTTCATCAGCGACTAGTGCTATTGTGAGGTACATTCACCTCCTCCTTCTCCCTTAGCTACCCATCTTCACACACCCTTTTTTTCTCTTTGATTCCCATGCTAATATTCTCATCAACAAAGACTTAATTATTAGCATTTCAAATTCCGAATTCAACTTGGATTTGATCTTTTTCTCCATTGTCAACGAGATGCCCCGTTTCCGTTCCTCTCGTTCTAAGAGAAATTCAGAAAATGGATACGCTTTTTCTTTGTAATCTCCTCAACTCTCTGTGAAATTTGGACAAGTCAAGAAATATACCCTTCACGTTTTTGTTTATGGTTAGAAGGAATTTGGGGTGTTTCGTTTCTTTTTAGTTTATTTTTTCTTCTTGTTTTTGAGTCCATTGGTTTTGGATCACATGGTTCTGTTTATCTTTATGAAATATGTGACCTATGGATGATGCATGTGCATTTGCAGTGAAGTGAAGTGACCGTTTAATTTTGTGTGTTTTTTTTTTTTTCTTCTGTTGAGTCAGCGAAATAGATTTGAACAAGATGAAAGGTCCAAATGTTCCAGGTGGACGAGGTGGTGCGGTCTCCACCTTGCTGAAGCTGGGGATTGTTGGAGGGATTGGGTTGTATGCAGCTGCTAACAGTCTCTACAACGTCGAGGGAGGCCACCGCGCCATTGTTTTCAACCGTGTTGTTGGTGTCAAAGACAAGGTCATTGTTTAGCGTCCTATTAGTTTGTTTCGTGATTGAACGAAAAAGAAATTGAAAATGGTTTGCGAATCGCGAATTAGCCAGCCATGCTTGATCTGGAGATTGTGTTCTGTGATTGGTTTTACATGTGATTATTTGTTATCCAACTGTTCCATTGGCCATAGTTCAAAAACTGTAGAATAGCCTGCATTACATCTAGTAGCAACTAGTGTTGTTTCGGGTTGATATCCAGATATGATTGCTGTATTGCTTTTACTATCAGTTCCGTCTGCGATCTTTCAAAAGGGTAAATTGTCATGGAAAAGGGGGGAAAAGTTGAATAATCATAAAGTTTGGTTCTATGTAAGTTGTTTGGTCATAGTTTCGTTTGTCCATTTTGTAATTTTGAAGTTTTGTTCTGTTGGCTGCAATGTAATGAAAGTGCTGGTTAACATACAGGTCTATCCTGAGGGGACACACTTTGTGATTCCATGGTTTGAAAGGCCAGTGATCTATGATGTCCGTGCAAGACCCCATCTGGTTGAGAGCACCTCAGGGAGTCGTGATCTCCAGATGGTAAGTACTCTTTCACTAAGGCTAGTATGTTGTCGTGAATATATAGTTATGAAATAGAATTCTTAGAAACAAAATTGGGATTTTTTGATAGCATGTTTTATGTGGACATCATACTTTATCCTCATGCAATACATGCATCATTTTTGCTTGATCACGTCGTAGTTAAGAAAGCAATATTCTACATCTTTTCAGACTAGTTCCATTATGTTTTTCCATCATAACTGGCTTTAAATGTGAAACAGAATTGTGTACAGAATGTAAAAGATGCATTTAATACTAATTTATTAGTAGTTTGCATGAATACAAGTACACGAACCCATATTAGTACTGGGGCGGAATCCAAAATTTTTTAAAAAACTAGGGTATGGATATTGGAGGTGTTAGGAACCAACTCTTTCAAAAATTTAAACTGTTATTATGAATGGTTTTATATCTAACATAGCCTTCCCTCACTATCTGCATGATGTGCTTTTACACTTTTGTTTCTTCTTAATTCTTTGAATGATAGAATGTTAGAAGTTTAAATACTTTCTAGCTGGAATACTTGTTTGGTTTCTACAAAGTGAGTTTAAGACATTTCATGTTCTAAAGACTACCCATGTAAATGCTGACCTTTCTAAGTTGCATATACATATAAATGTAATTGTGTATGCGTTGTACAGGTGAAAATTGGTCTTCGAGTCCTTACTCGTCCTTCGCCAAGCCAGTTACCTACAATTTATCGGACCCTTGGTGAGAATTATAATGAAAGGGTTTTACCTTCAATCATACATGAAACTTTGAAAGCTGTGGTTGCCCGGTACAATGCCAGCCAACTCATTACTCAGCGCGAGGTAAGCAACAAAACTTGAATGCATATGAAAGCTCAAATAATGAATTGAACAATCAAGGTTGCAGGGGGCTGAGATTTCAGTGTCAAGGTGTTAATAATTTTTGTTTCTATATTTGTCATTATTAGCCCAATGGGCACCAACAATTGACCTATCCTTGAAAATATTCTGTTAAACTCTATTCATCATTGCCCGCTGGCACAATATGTTTTATATTATCAAAATTATGAGGATAACTTTTTGTCACATGAACTAGGGAAGGATTATTGCTTATCTTGTTATGTTTGCATTTCTTCTAATTTCTTGCAGTTTCATACTATGTTTTTTCTGAATAACTAAAGTTGAAAGATTCAGTTCTAACACAAAGGAAGATGCATTTTAATTGACCATATTCTTTATAGGCTGTTAGCAGGGAAATCCGTAAGATTCTGACTGAGAGGGCATCCTACTTCAATATCGCACTTGATGATGTGTCAATTACTAGTTTGACCTTTGGGAGGGAGTTCACTGCTGCCATTGAAGCCAAACAGGTGGCTGCACAGGAAGCTGAGAGGGCTAAATTTGTGGTGGAAAAAGCTGAGCAAGACAAAAGAAGTGCTGTGATTAGAGCACAGGTAAAAGAAGAAATTATGACTGTCTAGACTTAGTTGCTGAGATTTTTCATTTTCAGTGCTGCTTAAGTGCTTTTATACAAAGTGTGTTGATAACCAATTTACTGCCTTAGACTAACATGCACCATTGTAACTAGCACTTGTTTTGAGAAAAAAACACAGAAACAAGTTGAAAAATTGTTGATATTATTGGTCTTTTCTGATCTTGTTGATCTCTGTAGTAACAAGTAAGCTTGTTCTTAAAATGTCTATGAAGTTTAGGTTGGGACATTAAATTAAGTATATATCTATTGGCAATAACTTGAATTTTTGAAATCAACTATTTCCTTGAATTTTTTCATTGTATTGCACTTCAGAACAATTTTGCTTCCTTGATATTGAGTTCCCTGACTCTTCTTATACGTCTTTAATTGCCAGGGAGAGGCAAAAAGTGCCCAACTGATTGGTCAAGCTATTGCCAACAATCCATCTTTCATCACACTGAGGAAAATAGAAGCTGCAAGAGATATAGCACATACTATATCAAATTCAGCAAACAAGGTGTTCCTGAATTCAGATGATCTGTTGCTGAATCTTCAGGAGATGAATTTGCAGTCAAGCAGAAACTGAGCTGGTTGACCTGGAAGCTATGAACCTCCTGATTTTCTTTAGTTTTTAACTATGAAACTATTCAACTTTTCGGGATGTATATTTTCTTGAAAAATATTGGCAAATTGGGATGTGGTTGGGTTGTTTAGACAACTGAATAATGCCCCTTTGGAATATTTAGCAAAGGGATTAGACAACTGAATAACAGCATTTTGGAATCCTTAGCAAAGGGATCATTTAGATCCAATTGCTTTTCAATACACAAAAATTGAAAGAGGTTCATGAACCGTCGGGTTTGACTAAAACCTGGTTTTATTTTGCTGCCTCAGATGAGTTGGATGGTTGGATTTTTCTTTTTGGCATCTTTTTTTTTTTCCCTGATACAAAAGTGTCCAACGAGATTTGATGAAAATCTTTCTCGCCTAGCTAGATTTAGTTAGCCAACGAGGGATGAATGCATGGTCCAAACTAGCTGCTTCTTTCTTACCCTCCCTTGGAACTCTTGGGATGGTTAGGTTTTTTGATTTTGAGGTGTTCCACATCATTCAGGTAGGGAACTATTCTTTACTAGGAATCGATTTTCTAATGTAAAAATTTTATATATTTAAGTCATGTATTGAATTTTACTATTAATTAGGAAGGAAGGTCATATTTTGGGTCTTACAAAAAAAATCTAATGTTAAAATTAATACATGATTAAGTTAGGTAAAATTTTTATATGACTATTAAAACTCTGCACATAAGCTAATCGCGTGGTTTAGCTACAAAGTGCTGTTAGTGGAATTCATACTCCGCATCATTGCTATGCATGGTAACTCAAGTTGTTGAGTGAACCACAACTTGTGGTTTTGAGGTATAGTACTGTTTAATGGACGAAAAGGTTTATACAGCAATTTCATAAAGTTTAGTCTTCACCATTCAATTTATTTTTTTTATTTTTTCTTATCCTTTTTGTCCTTTTTTTTTTCCCCTAATCCAACCAAGGTGCGTCCTTACATCTTTGAGGAATCTGTACAAATATCTTTCGGTTTTGAGATAATTAGAAGAGATTTACAGTATTAGTGTTTAGTTTTATGGGCATGTTTGAGTATTGCATTCATTATGAAATTGGTTCATACGCCAGGTAACTAGAATTAAGTTATTAGCTACAAAACAATGGGCATTTCGGTGGGCGTCCCTCATGAAATTTGACTTGTTTCAATTGAGATTCTCCGTTGTCCTCATTGCAAATGCCACTGACACCGGACTCAGAGTATGATCCACAATTTTTGTCCATGTTGGAATAGAATAGAGATGTTTAAAGCTATTATGACGTTTGAATATCTAGATTCTCTCCTCCCACGTGATCATTCTGCACGAAATAAATAGATAAAAGTATGTATGTTTTCTAGACAGAAACTCATTATAGTGAGTTATTAGGTAGAAATAGTTATATTTGAGATTATTTCTTTGTGTAGAGAATCCACATCCAATGTTCGAGTAGATTTCGTATTCCACCTGCTCACTTGTTTCCCTAGATACTTTATATCTAATTTAATGAAATAGCATATAGTATTACGAGATTAATTTTGATATATTATCAGTATATTCAAATCATATATTTCTATTTGTAAAATTTTTAAAATATTAGATGGTTAAATCAAATATTTTTATTGATTTGGTAATACATAATTAGATATTTGTGTAAAAAAAATTTTATATTAATAGTATATTGAAATTAAATTGCAGTAGTGTACAATTTTTTATTCCTTTTGTACAATAATACTTTTTCATGTACATCTCCATAGTTTTAGAGAAAGATGCAAAACAAATTTTGTTTCATATTTTCTTTAAATATTTTTAGTTTATTATAATTTTTTGGAATTAACTTTTATGCGTTCACAATATAAAATAATTTTATATCATCAATTAATAAAATTACAAAAAAGTAACTACGATAACTATCCATTATGATTTAGCACTTTTTTACAATTCTATTAGTTGACCGTATAAAATTATTTTATACTATCGATAAATAAAAATAAAACTCTAATTTCTTCACTTTGTACAATAACATTTTTTATCTTCAGATTAAAAAAGCATTTTTGTCTATTAAATTATGAAAAACCAATCACATTATAAGTGATACACGATATTTGCTACAGAATCACTTGTCTTGCCTAGTCTGCTCTCTGAATTAAATCTTTAAATGCCTTTATATTGAACTTTATTTAAAACATATTGATGAAAATGAAAAAAAAAATATTGGCGACACATTTCAATTAAATTATAAGCTTATTTATTTAATAGTTCATGCTATAGTAACAAAAACTGTCATATCAGAAAAAAAAGTTTTTTGACATTGATAGTCGGCACTTAGCTGCTGGCAAGTCCATTGAGTTTGATATCACGTCTTGCTTTGATCAATTAAATAATGTATATCATATTGTTATGAGAACAAAATGAATTTTAAATTGCTCTCTCGATCATCTTTCTGTTTTTGTCATCAGCTTGACTGTCAATTTTTTTTTTTTTGGCTAGACTATCAAAATGTTAGAAAATCAAGATTAATGAAATTGTTATATTGTTTTTTGAGCTGAAATTATTGTATTATCTTCAAATAAAAATAAATAAATCAAGAAAAAAAATCAATTCAATAACAATATGAAATTACTTAAAATTATAAGTTCAAAATTAACATTATGTACTTAATCGTGGTCCTTGATTATGAGGAAGAATATAGGCCTGCATATTTATTATACAATCCTTAGGTTTAAAAGCACTTATTCAATAAAATGAGCATCAACAAAGGTTAAGTATAATAATAAGTGAGTTACACTTTTTAGAAAATGACGAAAGTTCAAATCCTAAACGAGAAGATAATTATGTAAGCAAAAAATCTTTGTATGGGTTTACATCAATAAATTTATTTAAATTATTTTTATAGAAATAGGTTGACAAAATAGCCCATAAATAATTAACCCTAAAAAAATGTAATATAAAGTATATATAGGGTATGACATCTTATATTATAAGTCTAGTTAGATAGTTAAGTGTATACCCAATGAGCCTAAAGCCCATTGCTACCTAAGCCATGATGGATGGAAGGGTTCAATAACTCTCTCTCTCTCTTTCTCTCTCTCTCTCTCTCGCTATATATATATATATATATATATGGTGTTAGTTCCCTTCCCTAACTCTACTATAAAAATTGAAGAGACATTGCCGACATTTGTGTCCTTCCATTTTCTTTGGTTGCCCAATTGAATAACTACCTAAGCAAAAAGGGTATAAAAAGGAAAATCTTACATAAGGTCAACTGTTGTCAACATGCACAAATAATTAAGCTTCCATTTATCACTATTATTGAATTGGTGTTCTAATAGTATGTATTAAAGATCTAGGAAATAAAGTATATGAATAAAACAATTTCTTACAAATTATTAAGAGAATCTCCTAGTCGCAATAGTGTACAAGGCATTAGTCTTATAGCAATGTATGTGGCGATACCTAAATTATGAAAAAAAAAAAAAAGGTCAATTCTAAGCCTTTAAGATGGTCTGTCTTCTTCATGATTGGTTGAGTTATTTTAATTATATATTTTTAAAATTGAAATTTTTTTTTTGTATATAGCATAATAATTTTAGTAAAGTTCTAAGTCTATTTTAAGACCTTAAAAGATTAGTTAAAGATGGCAAAACGAATTGGATCTAAGAGGTCAGTCCATATTAAAGATATTTTGAATGAAAGGTTAGTTGAACTCAAATATAAGTCATACCAGTAATTTTATTATATAGATAAAATAGTTACAAGAATAATAATAAAATAAGAGAAAAACTAATAGATAACAAAAAGATAAAGATAAAGATAAACTTATAACCAAAGATAAGATAGAATAAACTGAATTAAAATCCTAACAAATTAAGAATCTAAATCCTAGCTAACATTGGGTTTTATCATTACTTTATCATCCCCTTTCTAATTGGACGTCGCTATACAAAGGCCATATTTGATTAATGACAACAGTGGAAGTGAGTGGTAAGCCTAGATCTCCATGGAGGTAAATAAGTCAATCTTGATTGGAAGGTATTTTCCCAACAAGAATAAGATCATCCTTGATAGTTTCAAAGCACCAGATGTAGACAATAAGAGCATATTGGAGTATCAACCAAACTTTTTAAAAAATTCTAACGTCAATGGCCAGATAGTGGGTGGTCTTTAATAAAACTACTACTTTTGAGCCATACTCGAACAAGATTATGGATAATGTGCCAATAACAAAAGCGAAGGGTAAGATGATCATACCTCTTGCTTGGTTACATACACATCCGAGGCAAAAGATCATTGGAAGAGACGCTAAAGTTTATCCAATAAAGCCAATAAGGCCAAGGGATATTAGAGTTTCTCCATTGAAAAGGACACCAATTGCTTTGGTGTTAGGTTTGACATTAGCTATGAAAAGAGTTCTATACCATGAAGATGTTTTGAATAAAAGGCTGGTTAACTCAACTATAAGTCACATTAGTAAGTTTATTATATAGATAAAGCAATTACAAGATTAACAATCAAATAGGAGATAAACTAATAGATAATAAACATATAAAAATAAACCTATAATTAAGGATAAGATATATAGAACAAACTAAATCAAAATCCTAATATGCTAAGAATCTAAATCCTATATAACATGGGACATTATCCTTGCTTTGTCATGTGTAACTTGGCATTTTACAACCTGTATTCTTAGATAGATTGAAATAACCCACCCTATATAACTATGAATAACTAGTGGATTATGATGGGGAAGGCTAGGTTGACTCTCGGGTCACTTATTTTATTTTTAATTATTTTTCTTTTTGGTTGGAGGGTTAAATGGATTAACTTGTAGGTTGATCCTCTAACTCGACTTTTTTTTTTTTACCTATTTTAAGTTATTTTAGATGGGTTAATGATTCAACCCACTTAATCTAACATTTTCCTTCATTGTTAGGCACATTAACCCACCAACTTGTCAACTTATTTATTTATCTTTTTATTTTTAAGTGGGTTGACACAGCAACCCACCATAAAATTGGATAAGTTGCAATTTTTCAAAACAAGTCAATTTGTCTTGCCCCATTTTTAAGCTAGCCTCATGGTGGCATAGGATAGGATAGAGTAGAGCGGATTGACCTGTTTAGCATATATAAAATTAGTTTGCTTGAGCATTTGGAAACTTAAAATTAAAATTCAAATGATCTGGAGAAAACTAATGCATGGTCTGGAGAAAACATCAACCGGAGAGATTGCCAAATGATCTTGTTATTAACTATAACATCAATAACAGAATTTTGGGAAAATAGTATACAAACCCCTCAAACTATAACCATTTTACAAATCACCACCATGAATTTTAAAATCTTCCAAATTAGATCTTAAACTTTAACTTATAACTCAATAGATCCCTCTGCGAAGAATTCAATTTGTTTAATATCTTCCAAATGGAAAAATCTTTTTCATTCATTAATATAGACTATGATTAATTTATAACATTATTCATTAAATTGTATAGAATTAATAATTATTTATTATAATATAGTTTTTATTTGGTTAATTAATTATAGACATTTTCATCTATCAATTTAGTTATTTAAAAATATTTAAGATTTGAACAATAAATAAACTAGTCAATGGTCTAAATTTAATGTAACAAAAAAAAAATGGTTAATATATTTTTATGTAAAATTGTCATCAACAAATTTACAAGGGAAGGGTTTATTGAAATATTAATCAAAGTTCAGGGACTAATTAATTCTAAAGTTCATGATGGTGATTTGCAAAACAATAAAAGTTTAGGCGGGTTCTATACTCTTTTCCTAAGCATTTTTTTATTTTAACAAATATTCTTTGAAAATATTATTTAAAGAGTATTTCATAGCTTTTTTTCATTAAAAGGTTTTAATTATTCAAAAAAAATATACATATCAAATATTTTTTTGTGTTCTCAATATAACAAATATTTTAGGTTAAACTACAATTTTGGTCTTTACACATGTCATTGATTTTGAACTTAATCTTTATACCAAAAAAAATTTTTAAATCAATCTCTAAACATGCAATTGTTTATAAAAAAATCTTTATGGTTGACTGAATATACACGGTTAATAAAGTAGGATTGCTATTTGGCATGAAACCAGTGGTACGAATACTATACGAAATTCTTTTGAACCAATAAAATCAACACACTGGCAGAAATTATGGATGAGTGGAGGAAGAGAGAGAAAATCTCATTACCCTGCTCTCTGATTTTTCACTTTCATGTAGATAATATTTCTCTTAACAGAGTATAATCTGCTCTTAGTATATGTTCTATTATCTAATATTGTATAATAGCCAAGTAAGTAAGTGAAATAGTCAGATTATACCTGTTAATCACGTAGGATTTACAGAATTAATTATATGTCCTATTGACAATAGGACTTTTTTACAAACTATTGCATGTGTAGGTCTAGTTTAATTTTCCCTTTTTTTTTCTCATATAGGAGTAAATTCAAGATCGATGACACATATAGGAATAAGAATTATATTTTAACCAATGTTTTATCTTTCATTCACTGCCGTAATGACATTAGATTTTTTAGTGAATTTCTAAATATTTATCAGATATTAACTTTATTATAAAAATTAAAAGTCTATTAAATATAGTTAACAAAATATTAAGTATTTTTTTTTTATCTTTAAGGTATTTCTATCTTTGAGTACTATCATGACTAGGAGGCTCTTCCAATAGTGACAGATATATACTGAAAAAGTTGGAGCACTTGCCTCCACCAGAATTTGAGAATTTTGTTTAGAAGTATATAAATATATACATATTTTATCACTATTATTTTATTAAGTTCAAAACTTCTTGTTATGCCTATGTACTATCTTTGACCTTATTACTTAAGTTTTTTAGATCCGTCATTGCCTCCTAAGAATTATCTTCTCCAAAATTTAAAACTTGGTCTTCTTCCTAATTTGACAAGTCATACTAAGGGCTTATTTGGGTAAATAACTTATTTAAGTACTTATATGATTTAAAAAAGTGCTTTTTAATAAGTTAGATATTTTAACTTCTCAAAAAGTATTAAAAATAAATTTTTGGGAAGTAATAAATTATATAGCTAAATAGGATAAAAAGTTAAAAATATTGTTTTTAACTTCCAAAAAATTGAAAAAAAAAATCATAATTAGTGTTATC
Organism: Pterocarpus santalinus; assembly: GCA_031439595.1. Taxonomy (NCBI): domain Eukaryota; kingdom Viridiplantae; phylum Streptophyta; class Magnoliopsida; order Fabales; family Fabaceae; genus Pterocarpus; species Pterocarpus santalinus. The sequence goes on along the minus strand of CM062530.1, from coordinate 15,636,939 downwards.
CAAACGAATCCTAAATATTAATAGTTTCAAAATATATGTAAATATCAAATATATTAATTTTATAGAGATATAATGAAAATTAAGGAATGATATTATTTAATAATTAAAATGTATATTTTTTTTGTCTAAATAACTAATATTTAAAGCTTATTGAATTGTAATTAATTTAATTTGAGTTTGGATCAACACAAGAATAAATGCAATTTAATAGTACGGAACAATAAATTTATTTTAAGAAGTGTAGCATTGAGAAGTTGTTATATAATCTAATAATCTTAAAGTGATATGTACCATTGTATTCATTTTATTTATATTTTAATATTTTAATGTTAATAATAATAAAATTCACTGCTCATTTACAAGACAAAATTTCTCCCCCAAATAATATGCTTCCACACAAGGTAATTATTATAATTGGGCGAATAAGTAGAAAACTTTAACATATTTCTAAAGTATAATCATAAATATTTTTATAAAAAACTATATTTAATTTAAGAAAATTTAATATAATACAGTTAAATCATTACATTTCTAGAATTTACTTACAATATATATTTTTGGCATAAATTTTTTAAAGGGAAAGAGCATTTATCAATCTTTTAAATAGTTATCATAAATTATTAAATCTTTTAATTAAATTCTTAAAATACAATAATTTTTAAATTAGGTATTCTATTCAATTTTATTAAACTTACTAAGAAAGCATTATTAGTAAAAATAATGACAAAATTTATGCGTCATATATAACAAAACTCTTTACCTTTTTTCTTTAAAAAGATTTTTTATTATCTCATCCAATATTTTTATAAAAATATTATCATATTAAAAAAAATTAAAACACATCCTATAAACAGATTTAGAGTAATCGCGTATTTTTTTTATGCTGATGCTAAATGAGCAAAGGTCGCCGCAACGGAATCAAATCAAATTGTATCAGTTTCTCAGGGTCCGTTTTACGGTTTTTTGAAAATTATATATATTAGTATTAGTATTAGTATGATTTTTCAGTAAGATTAGACGACAAAATAGAAGAGAAAGTTAGAAAAGAAATAACGATAGATTTGACACATGACATTCATATATTTTGCCACGTGATCTGCTAGCAATGCTTCGGTAGTGAAGTCATTTAAATTAAACACTGTATAACTGTAAATTGCTGTAATTTAAGAATTTAATGTTGGATAATTTTGTAGACTTACATAAATTAAATCATATTTACTTCTGAATCTGAATTAATTGAATGTCAAAATTAATTAAAATTAATTGTTGAAGCCCAAATTATTATAATTATTGCTGTTATTGTGCCTACGCACTGCTAATTCATGGGTATTGTTAAGTTTTTCTGTGTATAGGTTTTGTTGTAATAGGTAGCTTGATACATCACTTTTTTGACACAAGGAGAGGCCTCTCCTCTTAACTCTATATATAGGCGTCTGCAGTCCCATTGAAACAGAATGCTCTTTTGGCTCTCTGGGGAATAGGAGGAGTTCTTCTCTCCCTCTAATCTCGCTTGAGCAGTTCCTTTCTTGTTTCTCCAAGATCAAAGAACGAAAAACAACTTTAGATTGATCATTCTTCATCAATTGAACCAAATTCTCTTACACTTATTTTGCTTTTGATTTTCATACCGTAATCGGATTCAAATCTTGATCCAAGGGCGTTAAAATTCCTTCATTTAATCGAAAAAACTGAGAAGTGGTCGTGATTACTTGCATGTAAGCAAAAATTTAAGGATCCAATGGGAAGATTTAGTACTTGGTAGTTTACGAAAGTTTGAGGATTTAATTGAAAGATTTAATAATTAGAGCTAACAATTTGTAAGTAAGTGAATGAATAGGGGATTAAAAGCTCATTTCTCATCATCAAACTATTATTTTTTAATTTAATTTTGATATATTATCAGTGTAAATATATTTTAAATAGACCTTTAATTTTGTATTATTATATTAATATAAGTATTTAACTACCATCAATATTATCTTAAAAATTTGAAATGTAATAGCATATAATTAGATATTAGTGTAAAATTTTTTATGCATTATATTATTTAAATTCTTTAATTTTTAAAAATGTTATAAATATCATAATATGTATTTCATTATTTATAATATAAAACTTAAGATCATATTATTTAACATTTATTTCTCTCAAACAAAATCAATAAAGTTTAGATTCTAGTACCTAAGGATGGAAATAGGCTAAGCAACCTATTGGGAGCTGTTAGCCTAACTCCTATTAACCCTAGTTTGACTTAACCTATTTAATAAATAAGCTAGTCAAAACTTTTTTAAAGTCCCTTTCTAACTAAAAGGGGCTAGATTACGTACCATAAAAAAAAATTTATTAAAGCTAATATGTTGGCCTCTTTACATCATCATCATCATTATAATAAAAATCTAATGATAATAAAAGCCTTTTTAATTTATTTAGAACCCTATTTAGGAAATCTTTTGTCCTAATTAAAATTTTTTTTGGCATATTTAGAAGCTTTTTAATCTATTGAAGAGTAGGCTTTTTTATCTATTTAAAAAATTTTATCAAGTAAATTTTTGAATAAATTTTTAGATCAGATCAAACTTTTTAAAAGACCAAGTTCGGCCTTGCGAAAAAGTTTATGTCTAATAATAGGATTAGACTTAAACTATATATTTAAAATACAGATCGAACTCAATTAAGTCAAAATATAATCTAACCTAACATAACCTAACCTATTTCAACTCTTATTAATAACTTTAAAACAAAAAAAAATCCTCGACAATGCTCTTTGTGGACACATTAATTGGCCCCCAACAAAAAATAATTGGTCCTTTAATCTTTGATAATTACAAAAATTGAACACTTTGATTTCCAATAATTGCAAAAATTATGCACTCGTGATCCATAACTCACTTACAATCGATAAAGAGTTTGATGTGAATGTAAACTAATGTCTAGAACTTTCCTAACCCCCTCCCATGTTAACTGATATGAATCTTGTATAGAAATTCAACACTTATAAGAGATTTAGAGCCGTATGATACCTGCAACCCGTACTCTACTCATGAATAAGAATTTTGGGATATGCTAGAGTTTATTATCAATACAATTGTAAGGTTTATTCCTTTTACTCTCATATTTTGTGAGTTGTTGATATTTTTCTTTCTTGTTTTCTGTACAAATAACAAGTCAAGAATTCTAATCTTTATCTCAAAGTTATCTATCACAAGTTGGTTGAGAGTTGTGAGTATTATATGATTCCAAATCTCATACAAATGTTGTGTTCTTACATCGGGTTTGCATCAGTTCCCTCCAAACACACAATTTGTTTGACTTAAATCTGTCATTTTAATCTATCACTATTATTTCAAAATAGTATGTTTTCGTGATTTTTGAAAGTTATGCAAATTATGTATTTAAAAATTGTCACATGAATGAAATTAAAAAAATTTTAATCATCATTTTATCTCGATATCACAAACTTTACTCAAACAATCCAATTTTTACAATTATACAAAATTAACAAACTAATTAATTTAGGAATCGATATATCTATTAAAAATATTTTATCCGACACTGAGTCGGGGGTTTGCTCTTAAAGAAAAAAAAAAAAACTGTGAAACATAAGAATTTGTGGTGTGAGTCGGTAGAGGTTCAAACACGTGGTGGTGGGTCAGGGAAGGGGAAGGAAGGAAGCTTCCTCAACCGCAGTTTCTGCGCCTGCCGTTGTTATTTTAGGGTTTGGGCCCCACCCCGCCAGGCTCCAACGCGGCGCTTACGTCATCACCCAGAGCCTTCAGTGGCTACGTGGGGCTGCCGGTGCGGGCTGGCGAAACATGATGACGTCATCTTACGATAGAGCATTATCCATGCCACGTGGTGGGCCCCCCAGCCCCTCACGTCACGCCACGCGGCCTCTGATGCTGACGTCGTCCCTTTCCCCTCCTCAACGTGTATCTCGCTGCACTCTTGTTTTCATGCTTATCCTATCGTCGACCAATTTCATTTTTTTTTTTCTCTTTTTTATTTCTCAAAATATGAAAATAATGGTACTAGCAGTCACTACTAGTCAGAAGACATTCCTTCTTCTCGACAAATGTAAAATAAATTCATAGTTATGTCAGCTATGTTTGCAATTAGAACTACTGTAGCACATGTTCAAATACAGAACTGTCTAGCTAAGATTGGATGAATAACAATTTTTTAAGATAAAATGGGGAAGGGGATGGAAAAGTGGGCACGAATTGGTTAATTCTTGACATACGATGATGCTCTTTTGGGTATAATATCAAAATGTTGATTTAGGTAATGTCGATGAAGGTTTAGCTTGTAATTTAATAGCATCAATTAAAAAAAATCCTTAATTTAACTTTTATTGGTAATTCTTTTTTTTTTTATGTGGATAGTTCTTTGTTTATAAGTTATATCTAAATATTATTAAAAAATCAGAAAAATAGAAATTTCCGTCAGAATTTTGTTTTTTTGAAAACACTAAAATGGATAAATGATCACTGTCATTTTATTCTATTTCACAAATATTCTCATAGCATATAAAAAATTATGTCGATAATGATAACTTATTATGACTATTTAAAATGAGAATTTTACTAATAAATATATAGATCAACTAGTAAAAACTGTCTTAACTTAATAAAAAATATCAAATTTAAATTTTGGATATACAGCTAAATTAAAAATTGAATTAGAGAATTTTAGCCGTTCATAGAAATCTTATCCAAATCGGCCATAAATGAGGTAACTTTCTTTGCTTAATTTTTTTAGGAAGAAAAAGGTTGTATATTTGGTCTAACACCAACGGCAGTGAATGGCAAAGTGGGACGTAGCAAGTGGGATGGCCGTCCCGTCTATAATTAAAACGTACAAATTGAAAAAACAAAAGACGTAATGACAGAACTTGAGACGTATGATGACCACATAACACCGCGTAATCTTAGAAACTTAGAAAAGATGCTTATTTGCCGTTGATGTTATTATGAGTTAATGACTCTTTCAAATCATCACCCACTCATCACCCCCCACCTCTTAGCTTCCCCCATTTATATTCATAACCATAACTCAAAGTTCACCCACCACTTAAACCACACATCTATGCTTCTCTCTCTAAATTCATTCATTCATTCACTCCAACAACATGCAACAAGCAATTCCTTATAGGTCATGGCACACCACACACTTCACAACACCACACTCATTTACTACCAATAGTACTATTAATACTCATAATTCCTCCAATGTTTCACCCAAAGGCCAAGCAACAATGGTGCGCAACATGGTCTTAGAGAACGCCCTTATAGTCTTTGCCAGGAACGGGTGTTGCATGAGCCACGTGGTGAAGCGATTGCTTCTTGGTCTTGGTGTCAACCCTGCAGTGCACGAGGTGGAGGAGAAGGATGAAGAGGGTGTTGTTAGAGAATTGGAAGCAATGGTTGGTGCCAGCAATGATGGGGTTGGGAAGGTGCAGTTCCCGGCAGTGTTTATAGGTGGCAAGTTGTTGGGAGGATTGGATCGTCTTATGGCTACTCATATTTCTGGTGAATTGGTTCCCATACTCAAACAAGCTGGGGCTTTATGGCTCTAACTCATTATATTATTCAGTGTCATCAGATTATGTTAATTTTTCTCCAAATTTTTCAATCTGTTCTCTTTTTAGTATTTGTGTCGTATACTGCTCGGATATATTTACTTCTTAGGAAGTCGTAGAAAGAAAAAATAACCAAAAAAAAAAAAGAGCGAATTTTTTTTTTGATAACTTAAAGTTCATGTTAAGATTAAGTAGAAGGCCTATCTTAATTCAGGTTAGAGTATTGTCTTCAAATTATCGAATGTTTAAATTATTTATTAATAAAAGAATATAAGAATTGAATCCAAATATAATAATACATAAACAAAAAAATCGATTAAATGAGTTAAGCATATTAAAAAGGGAGTATTTTTGGTGTCTAAGAAAATGGATACATAAAATTTGAAGATATGTGAAAGCTAAGATATTTATGTCAGATTTTCATTTTATGCATCTTCCCTCAGTCATTCCTTTAGGTTCAATTATTTTGACTTTAGGCATATTGGGAGGTGGGCGGCCTAAACGGTTGTTTAAATAAAATGAGTGAAATATATTTAAACTAGCTGAACTGAAGTGTATTTTGAGCACAGTAATTTAGACAGAAAGCAAGTTAATAGACATTTTGGTCTCAAAAAAAATTGAAATTTAATTAATTTGTCCCTCAAATTTCATGCTTTGTTTGACCAAGTTCGTGAGGGGCACTGTTTAATAATCTCGACACAAATACACTAACAAAGTCCAAATCTAGGGGTCGGGTTTCATTTCCAGAAATTCGGACATTGTCCAGGAGGAAGAGCTTTTCTTCGTTTACATTAACTTGTCATCCTTAGATGCTTTGTCTAGGACCCACCTGTATTCAGAAATCTGATGGTTCTTGTTGCTTGATTGAGCCACGGAATACGGAAGGATGGCTCTTCCTATAGGTAGCGAGGCCAGTCAGATATAACATGACGTACGGGCACATCATATTTTTGCTAAGAATTAACATATAGATTTTATGTGTTTATAGAATTCTAGGAATGACAGTGGTAGCAAAATTATTTTGAAAAACTTATATATTATAATCTATTAACTCGAGGACCAAAGTATATATGCACTTAAAAAATAAATAAAAATACTACTAAAAAAATAATAATAATTAAAAATGATGATTGCGTAATGAAAATCACCATCGAGACCATTCGGTTTAGGCCAGCGGGATTGCTGTGGTTAGAATTTGAATTGCTGGTGCAAGAGACAATTTTTGCTTTGCGTGTTAGCTGTGTAATTTCGTCCATTACCGACAACGGAAAAGGAAACCGTAGTTTATTCAACTGCAGTGGTGATGATCAATGCTGCTGGTAGCAAAATTTGCTTTTAATATTATCTAATGATTGCGTACATGGGTATTTAATTTGAACTGTGTATGTATAACTCCACCTAATAGTTGTTTATAATTGAGTTAACTTATAGATAATAATCATTGAAGTTATTCCCCACTTAAAATATATTATCTGAATTAATTTTTGAGTTAAATTTTTATATATTGTTTTAATAAAGTGTTTTAATCACAACAATTACCAACGTCGGGTGGTTTAAATGGTTGATTATATGTTTCCTATAAACAGGGTTTTTGATTCAAGTTTTATGAGTATAAAATTTAATATTCAGAGAGTTTTATTTCATAATAGATCGATCCAACTCAAATTAAATTAGTTAAAATTTAATAAATTATAAATACAAGTTGTTGGAAAAGTCTTTTAGTTAGGACAATGTCTAAGAATTTAATCCTACAATAATGCCTATAGAAATATCTTTAAAAAAAAAATTTATACTATTAACTAATCATATATTAACTTTTATATGACTTTAGAAGCAATTATTATAAGAATCTAGTAGTTTTAATAATTTGTTAACATATGATTAGACAATTATATAAAAAAAAATTATATTGACAATATGTCAAATTAAATTCTTAATTTTATGTGTGAAAGTTAGTTTTAAAATTAAATTTATATTTTGTTAATATGCATGTGCGTGTGCGGCGCGCCAGTGTGTTTAAATTTATAAACTAAATTATAAGTAAAAAATAATTTTTAAATCACTATGTCAGTTGGATTAAGAGTAATCATTTATGGATTAAATTTATTAATAAAATTGATTGATAAAATTTCATCCCACTTTTATCTCTAAACTAAATTGACAAATAAAATAATACTACATTTGGTTTATAGTTTGTAAACTACGATCTAACCTAATTGATATTTTTTTTCTCCTTGTACTCAAATTTTGAATTGAAAATTCAAAACACGTTCAAATTCAACCTAATTGTGATTTTGTCAAAGATATTTTATATTGATTTTATCGTTGTAACTAAATTTACCTGCTACAAACACCAATTTGAAATGTTCAAAATATAGTCTAAACATGCTCTAAGTTGTTTATATACACTTTTATTGATGATTATGAGTACATAAAAAAGTCAATAAATTTACCGGTTTTGTTAAAACTAAAACTTTGCCAATAAACGCTTGACAACACCGGAACTTCTGCTATGTAATTATCATAATTTTTTTAAATTTTTATTTAATTTAAACGACCGCCTATTTCGATAAAAATGTTGCTCAACAAAGTTATAAAAGGCTAAAGCATTTTATGTAACATCCCAAATTTTTGCATATAATTAGCCTTGTCTAATAATTAAAACTTTAGACACATTATAGAATTTTGATTAATTAATGTCGAAACAAATTTATAGAATTTGCAGAATAAGATTTTAATCAAAATAGAATTATGGAGCAGAATTGTAGAAAACTAAACCTTAGCCAGTTGATCCCCATAGGTATTTCCATGTGAAATAACGTAGGATATCTCTAGACTTGCATAAAACTATTGAAATGCCATTAACTACGGAACATAGAAAATCAATTGGCCCTAAATTTGCAAAAATGTTTAATTTATACTATTAATTGATTTATTCGATTTTAATAGTTATAAAAAGCTAATTAGAAATTTAATTAGAAATTAATTACGGGGCAATTGGAAGCTAATTAGAGGGACTAGAATTAGGAAAAGTTAAAATAGATATGCAGAAAATTTCAAAAGGTTACAAGTAACGTGTTGCTGGTTTGAAGGAAACTCGGTATTTTATACTGTCAAGACCGAATTAATAAAATTCTATATTAGAAACCCCAGCATAAGTGGCTGAAAACTCAGCCAGTTTCACCACCCAAAGCGATGCCAAAGTGGTGTCATTTAACAGCCACAAACAAAGGGAAACTTGGTTGGATTTCAACCATACAAGGAACCAACCAATCGAGATCCAAAGCCTAGCTTCATAAAGTTTCATAAACCCCCTCCAACTCCCCTCATTTTCGTGCTTCTCTTTCAGCTGACCTCTCTCCCTTCTTCATTCTTCTTCTTCCTCACTTCCCTTTCCTTAAATCTCCACGCTCCACCGTTTCTTTCCACCAAAGAGCTCAAATCTAGTTAGTTTCTACATCAATTTGAGGTAGGATTCAATTTATTTGCTTGGTTTGGATTGAGATTTGAATGAGAAAATACAAGAAGCCACAAAATAGAATCTAGATTCCCTAAAACCCTATGGCATCCGTACTTGCAGAGTATACGGCTCCTCCTACAATTATCAAACTTTGATGAAACTATTTTTAAATGAAACTATGCATCTGGGGCTTTTCAACCATATAAAATTTAAGGCCATTGGATTAGTATTGAGTGAAATATGAATTTTTGATATTAACCTAGGATTCTATACCTGATTCTGAGCAGATTGGATTTCGAGGGGTATAACTCACACTATACTCTTTCAAATTGAGTGCAACCAATTTTGTTAGAAGGATAAGACATAGATTAACAAGGCATAAAAATTTTGGAACCAAAATTTAATTCTTGTTATTCCCAATAATTCATGAAAGTTGTCCTAAGCTCTAACTGGGCTAGTATAGGGCAGTTCAAGTTAGTCAAATTCAAGAGATTATTCAAAAAGGATGGAACTTGTTGCAAATGAAAATTGTTTCATTTATATTTAAGACCATATAGGTTTTGTATAGTTTCAGCTAGTTTTCTATTTTTAGTGAATTTTTGCTTTTCAAAGCTTAAATTTGCCTAGTATAGGACAAACTTAGGTAAATCTATAATAACTTGAGTTATATATATCAAACCTTGATGGGACCAAAGACGCTAGAAACTAGACAAATAACAATTTAACATATCCAATATTCAAGTCTAAATGAGTTAAATAGAATTTATGGCTTAATTTCCAAAATTGAGCAGAATTGAAAGAAAGTGGCAAAAACCAAAATTTAGGATCAAGGTTCTAAATCTTGTTTGATTATTGAAGGATTGTTCTAAATCTTGTTTGAATATTGAAGGATAGATAACTTGTATTGAATTTCTATATGAATGACTGTCTAGCTGATTGACATTATTCACGGGAAAAGCGGACCTGATTCATTATGCTGCTAAAATTTCGGCCGAATTACATGAAACTTATGAAAGTTTATATGTTATTTACATGAACTTCATGCAAGCATGAATATTTGAAAGTAAGGTATAAGGCATGTGTATAAGTTTCTGATTGTGCATATATATATATATATATATATATATATATATATATATATATATATATATATATATATATATGAGTATCTGAACCATGAAAGAATATAAACAAATAAGATAAAATCCCTTTACTTGAAGGCAGTTATTTAGGTATTTTTTTGTGAAGGCAGTTAAAACTATGAAGATCCCTTTACCTTGGAGGTACGCGGTCAAATGAGATCTCCCTACATTGAAGGCACATAGTTAAATGAGATCTCTCTATTTTTGAGGTATGTGACTAGAAGAGATCCTTTCAATTTAGAAGCAAGTGGCTAAAATGAGATCCCTCCAAGACTAGAGGTACATGGGTCCCCTTGCTGGTCAGTACCATGTGACGAAGGTCATAAATTGAACTCATTCTTAGATTAGACTACCTAAAGTCAATAAAGATTAAAGAAAGATAGAATACAAGTAAAGGATACACTTGAGGACGACAATATGTAACGCTCAAGTATAGACCCCAGTAAGCACCCTAGGGACGGCGATACGTAACACCTAAGTATGCTAAGAAAAGAAAGTTAAAAAGAGACATAATTAATTGCATCAAATGTATTGTTGCACTCATAAATACATATTATTTAGTTGTTCTTTGATCTGCTATACTTATGCTTCAATTCTTTTCCCTGTTTATCAAGAGACTAATTGCATCTATATGCAAACATTAATTATTCTGCATTTATGTTCAAATTCTTTCTTTGATTAACAAGTGTATGAAAAAAAATTGAAAAGTCTATTAACATGTTCATCTTTTTCATAATAAACTAAAGCAGCTGGAGATAATAATGCTAACATTGTATATGGTAGTTAATTGAATCCTACTGAGAATTTATAATTATCACTATATTTCTGTATTATCTCTAAATAGTTCGAGAATATTGGGGGCCCAGAGGTTGCTATTAGATAAGGCCTGTTAAGATAATAGTAACAACTCCTGAGTGTGGTGCTATGACTTAATCATAGTTTTATACTTGGGAGGGTGTTATATTTAATAGCATAAGTCATAGCACCACACTCGAAAGTTGTTACTATTACCTGAATGGACATTGTCTGATAGTAACTTCTAGCCGTCCCCAATATTTCTTGAACTATCTAGAGATAATACAGAAATATAGTGAGAATTATAAATTCTTAGTAGTATTCAATTAACTACCACATACTGTGTCATTATTATTATCTCCAGTTGCTTCGGTTTATTATGAAAAAGGTGAATATGTTAATAGACTTTTCAATTTTATAGTTTGAAAACATATATTCCGAAACAGAATTCATTTTATTCATACACTTGTTAATCAAAGAAAGAATCTAAACATAAATGTAGCAGAATAATTAATGTCTGCATATAGATGCAATTAGTCTCTTGATAGACAGGGAAAAGAATTGAAGCATAAGCATAGCAAATCAAAGAATAACTAAATAATATGCATTTATGAGTGTAACAATACTTGATGCAAGTGATTATGTCTCTTTTTAACTTTCTTTACTTTTTTATCTTGGCATACCTAGGCGTTATGTATCGCCATCCCTAGGGTGCTTATTGGGTCTACACTTGAGCGTTATGTATCATTGTCCTCAAGTGCATCCTGCCTTTCTTTAATCTTCACTACTGTTGGATAGTCTGACCTAAAAGTGAACTCAACTCATAATTATTGTCACATAGTAATGACCCGCAAGGGGATCCACCCGCCTTTAGTCTTGGAGGGATCTTATTTTGGCCATGTACCTCTAAATTGAAGAGATCTTTTCTGATCACGTGTCTCAAAAATAGAGGAATCTCATTTGACCACATGCCTCATAGGTAGAGGGATCTCATAGTTTTAACTGCCTTCACAAATAGAGACTCAAATAATTGTCTCTAAGTGAAGGGATCTCATCTTGTTTGTTTATATTTTTTCATAATTCAGATGCTCATATATATATCATGCACAATCAGAAACTTATACACATACCTTATATCTTACTTTCAAATATTCATGCTTGTATGAAGTTCATGTAAATAACATATAAACTTTCATAATTTTCACATAATTCTACCAAAATTTTGGCAGCATAATAGATCAAATCTATTTTTTTATGAATAGTGCCAATCAGCCAGATAGTCATTCATATAGAAATTCAATACAAGTATCTATCTTTCAATATTCAAACAAGATTTAGAACCTTGATCCTGAATTTTGGTTTCTGCCACTTTCTTTCAATTCTGCTTGGTCTTGGAAATTAAGCCATAAATTCTATTTAACTTATTTAAACTTGAATCTTGGATATGTTAAAGTTATTTGTCTAGTTTTTAATCTCTTTGGTCCCATCAAGTTTTGATATATATAAATCAAGTTATTGAAGATTTACCTAGCTTGTCCTGTACTAGGCAGATTTAAGCTCTAAAAAGTAAAAATTCACTAAAAATAGAAAATTAGCTGAAACTATACGAAACCTATATGGTTTTAAATATAACCGAGCATTTTCATTTCCAATAAGTTCCATCCCTTTTGAATAAGCAAAACTCAAGTTATAAGCTATTAAAATTGGCTAACTTGAACTGTCCTGTGTTAACCCAATTAGAGCTTAGGGAAAATTTTATGAATTACTGGAAACAATAGAAATTGAATTTGGTCCTGAAATTTTATGACTTAACAAAATTGGTTGCACTCAATTTGAAGGAGTACAGAACGAGTTATCCCCTCGAAATCCAATTTGCTTAGACTTAGGGTAGAATATTAGGGTTAACTTCAAAAATTCATATCTTACTCAATATTAATTCAATGACCTTATATTTTATATGGTTGGAAAGCCCTAGATATATAGTTTCATTAAAAATAGTTTCATCAAGTTTGATGATCGTAGGAGCAGCCATACACTCTGCAAGTACAAACATCGTAGGGTTTCAGGGAATCCAAATTCTATTTTGTGGCTCCTTGTATTTTCTTATTCAAATCTCAATCCAAACCAAGCAAATACATGCTAAACCAACCATAAATCATCACACCACCATCATATATCATCAATTACATGAAAGGAGAAAGTATTTCTAACAGTCATTAATTCAATAAAACCAAGCAAAGAAGTTGAATCCCACCTCAAATTGACGTAGAAATTAACTAGATTTGAGCTCTTGAAGGAGCGGGTGGAGCTTGGAGATTTGAGGAAAAGAAAGTAAGGAAGAAGAAGAATGAAGAAGGAAAAGAGGTCAGCTGAAAGAGAAGCACGAAAATGAGGGGAGTTGGAGGGGATTTATGAAAGTTTATGAAGCTTGATAGTTAAGGCTTTGGATCTTGATTGGTTGGTTCCTTGTATGGTTGAAATCCAACCAAGTTTCCCCTTGTTTGTGGCTGTTAAATGGCACCACTTTGGGTGATGAAAGTGGCTGAGTTTTGGCCATTTATATTGGGGTTTCTAATGTAGAATTTCATTAATTCGGTCTTGGCAGTATAAAATACTGAGTTTCCTTCAAACCGGCAACACATGACTTGTAACCTTTTGAAATTTTCTGCATATCTATTTTAACTTTTCCTAATCCTAGTCTCTATAATTAGCTTCCAATTGCCCCTTAATTAATCTCTAATTAAATTTCTAATTACCTTTTATAACTATTAAAATCGAATAAATTAATTAATAGTATAAATTAAACATTTTTGCAAATTCAGGGCCAATCGGTTTTCTATTTTCCGTAGTTAATGGCATTTCAATAGTTTTATGCAAATTTAGGGGTATCCCACATTATTTCACATGAAAATATCTCCAGGGATCAATTGGCTAAGGTTTAGTTTTCTATGATTCTACTCCATAATTCTACTTCAATTAAAATCTTATCCTGCTAATTCCATAAATGTGTTTCGACATTAGTTACTCAAAATTCTATAATGTGTATAAAGTTTTAATTATTAGACAAGGCTAGTTATACGCAAAAATTCAAGATTTTACATTTTATACTAGAACTTTCTATGTCATTTTATGCTAGATCTACCTTTTTGTTATATATTAATTTTCCTCCTCAATTTTGGATTAAGTTTCCAACATTATTTAATATTTAGATTTGCTAGATTTTTAGGTTTCTCTTATTTTCACGGCTTCGTTTTTTCTTTCTTCTTTGCTTTCTATTTGGTTGATTTCTATTTTTTATTTTTCTTCAGTTGTGGGTTGATTTCTAATTTGTTTACTCTTGTTTCTAATCTTATATCAATAAGAACGTGTCTATATATGACCAAATATACAATGCTGGAGACACATGTTTCAAATATTTCTTTATATAATTTAATTTTGATGTCTTAATATATAAAATAGCTTTATACTATTATTCAATTATGTACTTTTATTTATAAAATTTTTAAAATAATAGATATTTGAGTCAAACATTTTTGTTGATGTGACAATCCATAATTGGATGTTTATTGAATTTTTTTTTATACCACTATTAGTACATCTGAATTAAATTCATATAACAAAACCAGTATGTGTAAAATAAATAAAACAAATTGCATTATAATTAAATAATAAAAAGTGTGGAAATATAGCGCAACATGAGTGTATGAGAAATTCTTCGGTAATTGCCATCAATATATCTGCAAGAAGTGTAGGACCAACTTTCATAATTACAAAAGACAAAAACAAGGGGAAGTGGGGGCGCCAGCAATTTGCGGCTGGTTGCGTAGCTTATGTTAGTATCTCTTTCGTGAGAAATCCATCAGCCCCTAAACACTTCAATTTCATCCTTCCCAGCCCCTTTGTGAAGGGCATCTTTCTCTACATTATGGTTGACTAGCCAATATCCGTAGAGTCTTTACTAGCGTCAATTTTAGATTGTGTTAGATGGGCAGTAAATTTCTTAGTTGCCAGCTGAGCACTCTGGAAAGTCTAATTTCTATTTATTATATACTAAATAAAAAGATGACCAATTTAAGAATAACGTTGTTGGATCTTATTTTAAAATATCTCTACTTTCTTGTTTGTTGACAGGCTAATAAATAAAAATGCAGAAAGTTCAAAAGTACGAATACACCGAAAAAGGTAAAATCCGGGATCAAGACTTGGCAACGCTACGGTTTGATAAAAAAATTCGCCATCAACATTCTTCTTTTGCATGACATACTTGTTTTTCGCTTGCACAGTTATATTGAAGAGACATTAAACATGGATTAAAACAGTCAATGAATCAGTTGAAGTGTTTCATACGCGTTTACACACAATAGTCCTTGTGCTAGGGATGAGCTCCATTTTTTCCCCCAAACAGCAGCCATGAGTCCTTGTCCACTGTTCCTAGACGTTCTGGACCTTCACTGTTTTTTTTTTTTTAAGGACAAATTGATATGGGTCTAATCATAGAAACGTATGGTCGAAAATGTTATGGACCTACGCTGTCAAGTTACGGCAGGTCTCATTTCACGAATGGAAATAACCTTCACAGGAATCACACTTATATTGACTCATATGTGGGCGGGAGGCCGAAACAAAGTAAACAATGGCCCATTGTTATGCCCGGATTATCGCATGTACTAAATTTAGAACAAGACTTCCTTGTAGATGAGTCATTTACCACAGTGGTTAGCTTGCATGTAGAGGTGGGATCAAGCCAGGTCAGACTAGACTTTTGCCTTAACAGATTAGGTTTGTATTGTAACTCTTTGGCCTGAGTCTGGTCTGTGGCCTATTATAGGCTATTTTTTTAGCCTAAGCCTGGTCTGTTCAAAAACCTGATCTGACCTGAAATCTGTTCTAAAGTCTGCTAACATTCTCTCTTATTGAAATTAGGGTAAAATAACACAAAGCAAAAGCAAAACAAAAAAATAGTCCTAGTTCTTCTCCCTAATGCAATGAACTCCTCAACATCAAAATGATTCTTTGCAAAATTCTTTGTAGCATCCAGCATAAAACCCAAACCAAAATCTCCTTTATCAAACAAAGAGCTCAAGAAAAAAATTAATGGCTTGTCCATCACTGAAAAAAAAAATAGTACACAACACACTAAAAAAAAAAAGAGAAAGTTTATTTATACATATAGTTGGGATGTATTTACGATGCGTTACCAATTTTTTATTTTTTCAGTTACCAATTTTTTGAATTAAAGTTACCAACTTTTTGGACTGAATTATTGACCAGTTGTAGTGTACAAATATCAACCTTTTTTTTTTTCAATTACTAACATTTTAAACTGAAATTATCAATTTATTTGACTAGGTTACCAACCAGTTGCATGCAAAATGTCCTATAATATTATGCTACAACTGGTTAGTAACTTAGTCGAATAAGTTGACATTTTAGTTTAAAAAATTGGTAACTATAAAAAAAATTTTGGTAATGTGTCAAATACATCCATTTTTGCATGTCCAAATAACACAACTAAAAAAAAAAAATCAACAAGAACTCAGTGCTTTCAGCAATCACTGTCCAGTGTTCATCAATGACAAATCAAAACGAAACCAAAGATCCAATGCACAACAAGTAGATTGGCAAGAAAGATAGAGATGGAGACGGAGAAAGAAACTGGTGTGGCTCTACGCGGTGGCAGTGCGACGCAGATCCGACGCGATGGCGATGTGATGCAAATTTGGCGCAGTGGCTATGTGACTCAGATCCGACATGATGGTGGTGTGGCATGGCTCCAACAAGGGAGTGGTGTGGCACCGCTTTGTCAAGGTGAGGTGGGTTGCGACAGTGAGAAGAAAGGATGAGTTGTTGGAGGCTATGGAGATTTTGGGTATCCTTTGTTTGAAAGAAATGAAGGGGTGTGAGAACTGAGAAAGGGAAGACCACATATGAAGATTGAAAGAAAGATTAAGGTTAAAATTGAATTTTGAATGGCATAATATAAAGAGTTAAAATGAAAAACTATGCATAATAATAGCAAAAGTGAGCGTCGAATTTGTGGTGCAGCCAATATACATATATTGAACACTATGACATGCTAGCCTGATAGGCTTCATAAGTTTAATAGTGTACCTAAGCCTAACCTATTAAGATAAATAGGCCTTGGCCTTATCTTATTTTTAAATAAGTTTGACTTGTTTCCACCCCTACCTACATGCATGTAGCTATAAGGAGTTTTTTTTGGTATATAGGAGTTGAGTTCGACTCATATCGGGTGAATAGACCCATCCCCCTCTCTTCTCAAATGACCCCGAAAAAGAAGAACAAGACTTATATTAAGTTTTTTGTATCTATTTCATTTAATTTGAAATCAAAGGAGGACATGTGAATATTTTTCATAGAATAAGTAATTTAAAAGTTAAAGTTATATGCTTATATCAAGAAAAATATCTGCATATTATTATTTAATATGAGAATTGGATGAAATGAATATAAAAAATTACACATGATGACCACATAACACCGCGTAATCTTAGAAACTTAGAAAAGATGCTTATTTGCCGTTGACGTTATTATGAGTTAATGACTCTTTCAAATCATCAACCACTTACCACCCCGCACCTCTTGGGTTCCCCCATTTATATTCATAACCATAACTCAAAGTTCACCCACCACACAAACCACACATCTATGCTTCTCTCTCTAAATTCATTCATTCACTCCAACAACATGCAACAAGCAATTCCTTATAGGTCATGGCACACCACACACTTCACAACACCACACTCATTTACTACCAATAGTACTATTAATACTCATAATTCCTCCAATGTTTCACCCAAAGGCCAAGCAACAATGGTGCGCAACATGGTCTTAGAGAACGCCCTTATAGTCTTTGCCAGGAACGGGTGTTGCATGAGCCACGTGGTGAAGCGATTGCTTCTTGGTCTTGGTGTCAACCCTGCAGTGCACGAGGTGGAGGAGAAGGATGAAGAGGGTGTTGTTAGAGAATTGGAAGCAATGGTTGGTGCCAGCAATGATGGGGTTGGGAAGGTGCAGTTCCCGGCAGTGTTTATAGGTGGCAAGTTGTTGGGAGGATTGGATCGTCTTATGGCTACTCATATTTCTGGTGAATTGGTTCCCATACTCAAACAAGCTGGGGCTATATGGCTCTAACTCATTATATTATTCAGTGTCATCAGATTATGTTACTTTTTCTCCAAATTTTTTAATCTGTTCTCTTTTTAGTATTTGTATCGTATACTACTCGGATATATTTACTTCTTAGGAAGTCGTAGAAAGAAAAAAAACCAAAAAAAAAAAGAGGGAATTTTTTTTTTTTTTGGGGATAGCTTAAAGTTTATGTTAAGATTAAGCAGAAGGCTTATCTTAATTCAGGTTAGAGTATTGTCTTCAAATTATTGAATGCTTAAATTATTTATTAATAAAAGAAGATAAGAATTGAATCCAAATATAATAATACATAAATGAAAAATCGATTAAATGAGTTAAGCCTATTAAAAAGCGAGTATTTTTGGTATCTAAGAAAATGGATACATAAAATTTGAAGATATGTGAAAGCTAAGATATTTATGTCAGATTCGTTTTTATGCATCTTCCCTCAGTCATTCCTTTAGGTTCAATTATTTTGACTTTAGGCATACTGGGAGGCGGGCGGCCGAGACGGTTGTTTTAATAAAATGAGTGAAATATATTCAAACTAGCTGAACTCAAGTATACTTTGAGCACAGAAATTTAAACAGGAAACAATTAATAGACGTTTTGGTATAAAAAAAATTGAAATTTAATTAATTTGTCCCTCAAATTTCATGTTTTGTTCGCCCGAGTTCGTGAGGGGCACTGTTTAATAATCTCAACACAAATACACTATTAAAGTCCAAATTTAGGGGCCAGGGTTCATTTCTATAGGCAGCGAGGCCAGTCAGATACAACATGACGTACGGTCACATCATATTTTTGTTAAGAATTAACATATAGATTTTATGTGTTTATAGAATTCTAGGAATGACAGTGGTAGCAGATTTTTTTTTTTTGAAAAATTTGTCTATTATAATCTATTAACTCAAGGACCCCATATATATATATATATATATATATATATATATATATATATATATATATATATATATTCACTTGAAAAATCATTAAAAATACCACTCAAAAAAAGAAAATGATGATTGCGTAATGAAAATCACCATGGAGACCATTCGGTTTAGGCCAGCGGGAATGCTGTGGTTAGAATTTGAATTGCTGGTGCAAGAGACAATTTTTGCGTTGCGTGTTAGCCTTTGTTTAATTTCGTCCATCACCGACAACGGAAAAGGAAACCGTAGTTTATTCAACTGCAGTGGTGATGATCAATGCTGCTGGTAGCAAAATTTGCTTTTAATATTATGTAATGATTGCGTACATGGGTATTTAAGTTGAACTGTGTATGTATAACTCCACCTACTAGTTGTTTATAATTGAGTTAATTTATAGATAATAATCATTGAAGTTATTCCCCACTTAAAATTTATTATCTGAATTAATTTTTGAGTTAAATTTTTATATATTGTTTTATAAAGTGTTTTAATCACAACAATTACCAACGTCGGGTGGTTCAGATGGTTTATCATATGTTTCATTTAAGTAGGATTTTTTATTCAAGTTTTGTGAATATAAAATCTAGTCTTAAGAGAGTTTTATTCCATAATCGATTGATCCGACTCAAATCAAATTAGTTGAAGTTTAGTGAACGCTAAATACAAATTGTTGGAAGAGTTTTTTAGTTATGACAATGTCTAAGAATTTAATCTTGTAGTAATGCCTACAGAAATAATTTAAAAAATTTTACACTATTAATCAATCATATACTAACTTTTATATGACTTTAAACATAGTTATTATAAGAATCCAGTACTTTTAATAATTTGTTAACATATGATTAGATAATTTTATAAAAAAATTTATATTAATAATATATCAAAATTAATTTCTTAATTTTATGTGTGTAAGTTAGTTTTAAAATTAAATTTATATTTTGTTAATATGCATGTGCGTGTGCGGGGCGCCAGTATGTGTTTAAATTTATAAACTAAATTATAAGTGAAAAATAATTTTTAAACCACTATCAGTTGGGTTAAGAGTAATCATTTATGGATTAAATTTTAATAAAATTGATTCATAAATTTCCATCCCATTTTTATCTCTAAACTAAACTGACAAATAAAATAATACTACATTTGGTTTATAGTTTGTAAATTACGATCTAGCCTAATTGATTTTTTTCTCCTTGTACTCAAATTTTGAATTGAAAATTCAAAACATGTTCAAATTCAATCCAATTGTGATTTTGTCAAAGATATTTTATATTGATTTTATTGTTGTAACTAAATTTACCTGCTACAAACCCCAATTTGAAATGTTCAAAATATAGTCTAAACATGCTCTAATTTGTTTATATACCCTTTTATTGTTAATTATGAGTACATAAAAAAGTCAATAAATTTACTGGTTTTATTAAAATTAAAACTTTGCCAATAAACGCTTGACAACACCGGAACTTCTGCTATGTAATTATCATAATTTTTTTAAATTTTTATTTAATTTAAACGACCGCCTATTTCGATTAAAATGTTGCTCAACAAAGTTATAAAAGGCTAGAGCATTTTATACTAGAACTTTCTATATCATTTTATTTTAGATCTGCCTTTTTGTTGTATATTAATTTCCCTCCTCAACTTTGGATTAACTTTCCAACATTATTTAATATTTAGATTTGCTCGGTTTTTAGGTTTCTCTTGTTTTCACGGCTTCGTTTTTTCATTTTTCTTTGCTTTCTATTTGGTTGGTTGGTTGATTTCTATTTTTTATATGTCTTCGATTGTGGGTTGATTTCTAATTTGTTTACTCTAGTTTCTAATCTTATACCAATATGTACATGTCTATATATGACCAAAAATACAATGTTGGAGACACATGTTTCAAATATTTCTTTATATAACAAGGGATTAATTTTGAAGTTCTGATAATGTAAAATAGTTTTATACTGTTATTCAATTACATATTTCTATTTATAAGATTTTTTAAGTAATGGATACTTAAGTCAAATACTTTTACTGATATGATAATACATAATTGAATATCTGTTGAATCTTTTTTTATACTACTATCAATGCATCATAATTAAATTCATATAACAAAACCAGTATGTGTAAAATAAACAAAACAAATTGCATTCTAATTAAATAATAAAAAGTGTGGAAATATAAAGTAGCATAACATGAGTGTACGAGAAATTCTTGATTAAGTGCCATAATATACCTGCGAGTAAGTGTGGGACCAGCTTTCATCATTAACAACCAAAAAAGAAAGAAAAATAAAGGAAGTGTGGGCGCCAACAATTTGTCGCTGGTTGCGTAGCTCATGTTAGTATCTCTTTCATGAGAAATCCATCAGCCCCTAAACTCTTCAATTTCATCCTTCCCAGACTTTCTGTGAAGGGCATCTTTCTCTGCATTATGGTTGACTAACCAATATCCGTAGAGTCTTGACTCGCATCACTTTTAGATTGTGTTAGACGGGCAGTAAATTTCTCTTAGTTGCCAACAGCTGAGCACTCTAAAAAGTCTAATTTCTATTTATTATATACTAAATAAAAAGATGATCAATTTAAGAATAACGTTGCTGGATCTAATTTTCAAATTGTTGACAGGTAAGTAAATAAAAATGCAGAAAGTCAAAAGTACGGACACAACGAAAAAGGTAAAATCCGGGATCAAAACTTGGCAACACCACGGTTTGATAAAAAATTCGCCATCAACATTTTTCTTTTGCATGACATACTTGTTTTTTGCTTCCACAGTTATATTGAAGAGACATTATCAAAATATTCAATGAATGAGTTAAAGTGTTTCATACGCGTTTATAGACAATAGTTAATGTTTTCAATGTAGGCCTTGTTACAAAATCCTTGACGAAAGGGACAGGTTTTGCCCGATCAAACTTAGGAAAAGGGGCATTTTTCATTCACCAGCCTTAAGTGGGAACGGAGAAGTTAGAAAAAGCAGCAATGCGCACATCATATTACACATTAGCAAGAATTTTGAAATTCAAATAATCAAAGTGTATCAAACCATGAATCAAAGTCATCTGATACTTTGGACTTGGTTCCAGAATGTGAAGAAGACTCTATGCTGTGGAGGACAGACTTTTCTTCCTGTGGCCTTGCTAAAACATTTGCATTTGTCGAAGTGGACGTTTCCTCTAGCAAGTCATCAAGTGCATCATCAAGACTAGCAGTGATTGCTACAGTTTTGGAAGAAACTGGCTCTTTATTTGAAATCTGGGGAAAATCCACAGAAGAGACTCCCAATGAAACAGGAAAAGAGGCATTGGACTTCAAACCCCGAGAATCTAGAGTCTTGGTCTCGCTAAGTGAATCTAGAAGCATATCGAGTTCCTTTTCAGCATCAGCTGCCTCAAATGTTGAATGTTTCCTTCTTGTATCTTCAGTAGTATGTAAATTAGCTTCTGCACTTGGAAAAAATGCTTTATTTTTATCAGAACTGCCAATTTGCCGAAATTTAACATCGATGTGGTTCACAGGAAAAAGAAAGTCATTGGACGATGTAGACACAGCATAGCTGCTGCCGCAGGGACTAGATGATGTAAACTGATCTGCAGCAAAATCATCTAAATTTAATTCTTTAGACATCCTATTGGCTAGCTCAATGTCCTCTGTAGTTTTCAGTTTGTCATGTTCTTCATTGCTGCCTGCTGCCAAGCCTTCCACACACTGTTAAATAAACCACATTAATGCGTAATATCTGAATTTGCACGCTGAAAAAGTAAAATTCATCCAGTAACTTATTCATGGGGTTCACATGGGCATATTCTTGGATTTTATTATATGAATCTCAACTTAAAATTCCAAACGTCAAACAACTACATGATGCTCATGCAAGTGGTCCATCCATGTCATACCTATTTATTTCAACAAGGACCACTGTAAAACATTTGACTTAAAACTGAACAAAGAAATTGCTTAAGTTCAGAAACTTTCATGATTAGCCAGAAAGGCAAAAACACATAACAATGGTTGCTTTCATTGCTATTGCACCATATGATATAGTCCATGCACCAAAGAGGGCTAGCAATAAAGCATATATCTTATCTTATGTTACAATTGATAAAAGCACATATGGTCATGTTTCAGTATACAGATGTAGGGAAATATAGTGTGTGTTATGGCTCATGCCCTTGCCCCTTGCCAACATGGGGCCCAATCTACAGTTTCTTTCTCAGTTTGTTTTTCCATGATACAAAGACACAGTAAAGTGTTATACAACAAGAGAAATTCTTAGCTGCTTCTAGAGTAAGAGAAATCTTGTTTAGTCTGTACCACTTAAGTACCACTTTAGCTATCTGCAACATCACTGTGTCCCACTTTCTTTACATTTCCAAAGCTATAACTAAAGTGGTACACATTGGTACAGATAAAAAGAAACCTCCTGCCGTGGGAGCACCTAAAAATTTCTCTTTACACAAAGGTGTTGTTTGTAGGATCAATAAAAAAAAAATATAAGGGATTCTCCTTTCTCCAATTCCCCATATGCAGGGAGGCAGCAGAGCACAAAACAAACCTAGTGGACCTGAGTAAACTTTTAAGACTCTCTATGTTGAGTTATGACATCATTTAAGGTTTTATGATGTTACTTTAACCTAGTAGAACTTTAGAAGTAAAATCCCAAGTATTTAAAACATAGAACAATTCTTGCAAAGTGAAAGTTAAGTCATGTACAACTATATCAGTTTAAATAACTACGCCACGCAATGGGCCCAGCACGTGCCTAAACCTTGGAGGCAAAAATAGGAATATGAAATTAAGTCAACATAAGGAAAATAAAAATAAATAATTATGAAACATAATTTAACTTTTTGCAAAAAGACAGCCAGCAACATATTTTCACAATCAATTTAGTGAGTAAACATACCAGCTCAGAGGGTAACAGGTCAGGCTCAATGAATAATCTCTTTGACAACTCAACTTTTGCAAGATTTTCAGCTAGAGCATGCAAGTTCAAGGAGATAAATGATGCCTGCATGAAAACCCAATTCATGGTAAGTAGAGCAACACTAAATGAAGTCAGTAGACAACATGCAGGCAAAATATTCAAGTTATAAAGTGTTGCATGGGCCAAACTCGATAAGAATGCTGGAAAAAATCACATAGAACATAATTCTACCAATATTCACATAGCAGCGTTAGAATTCCCCCAAATAATAATCTTTTGCAGAGACAAAATTATTTGACAAAGCACTAAAAAAAGCATCGTAGTTAATCTCGGATAGCGGCATGGAACTGCCGACCCCAAAAACGCTACAACGGTATAGCCACTATATTGAAAAATATAGAGAAATATTATATAATTATCCTATGTACACATAAATGCTCAAAAATAAAAACATTACACATAATTAAAATTTACAAAAATATTATGTAATTATCCACGTACATATATTCATTACTAATAATCAAAATTTATAGTCTATATTTTATACATGTAAATATCATTAATTTAATGCATAAATAACAAGTGAATAAATTAAAAGTTTAGTAGCATAAAAGGCAAAAATAAATAGCATCATACCCTTGAAAAACTTAAGCCTCTAGGACTTTAAAAAAGGCCCAATATTTCTTAGAAGACAAATAAAGAAAGAAAGTTAAAAAAAAAGAAAGAAACAAACCCAGCCCAAATAACAGCCAAAACAAAAAAAAAAACTTCATAAACATAAAAATCCCAAACTAGAAGATTGCTAAAGTGCTGTGCCACTGTTAGAAGACAAGATGAATGGTGGATAGGACATCGCGCGCGGCTGTGAACGGTAGAGGAACAAGGCCACTGCTGGAAGCTGGGTGGGTCTCTGGAGTTTGCCGTTGAAAATAAACAGAGGCAAAAAAAATTTTGGCTCCAAAACACAGTAGTGGGCGTGATGGTTGCTATTTGGCCGTGAACAACAGGGAAACAAATGTGATGCGACGGCAATGGTATCACGCCCACCCAATGCGACACGACATAATGGAGCTATAGCACCAATACCGCACACTATTTACTATGATGACTACGAAAAAGGTGTAAAGAAAATTTTGTTCTGAAACTTTCCAGTGAAATAAGCATAGCCTATATAACCCAAATGGATCAGTCTACACTACAGCAGCAATAAATGCAAGGAGTTCTGATGATAATAATTAATCAAAAGAGGGAATACTAAGCAAAACAAACTGGAACAACCTGTAGCTTGAATGCCTGATATATTGCATCCCAAATTTATTATGCTAAGTTTAGAGATGCTTATTCATCAAGAAAGTAATCACAAGTTCAAACAAAGTAGTGATATTAAACAGCTGGATGCCAGTACACACACACACACACACACACACACACACACAAAAGAAAAAAAAGAAAAAAAGAAAAAAATCTTATTCAGTTTTTAAGGTGTATCCTTCAGCAAAATCAGTAGTGCACTCAACGTCTCAACCACATGGGTGCATTGGAACTTTAGCAAGATAGCAATGAGTTAAAACTAAGAGCAACTTACTTGGGTAGTGAAGCCACAAAGATCAAGAATGTAGCATAATACAAGATTTGAGACATCAGTTAAAACGTATCTGTCTCCCTTATTTCAGAGAGGGAGGACATGGTGAAGGTGGGCAGTATGAAGTTCTTCTAATACTTAATAGTAAATAAACTAAACAAAGCAATTAATTAGGTCTCGAGCATTAGGAAGGTTGCAGCTGTCCTCATTGATTCTCGAATTTAATTATTAAAGGATGCTCAAGAAGGTATCCCTAGTATAACTTATGATCAGAACCATCTCCATTACAATCAGAAAGAACTGCTAAATATGCGTACTGTACTGATCTTATAATCACATCAACACTAGTTCAAAGAGTGAATAAATTACCTCCTGATTTCCACCTGTCTTTTCCTCTACCACAAAGTTATCATCTCCAACCCATGAGAGAATGCCCTCTCCCCTAGCTGCAAGCATAGATCCTAATCCCACATTGAACTCCCCTGTGCGAAACCCAAAAAAGAAAAAAAAAGGACACATAAAAGAAAACACTCAACAACATTAAAATTCAACAAAAATACCAATGACTAACTAATCAATTACAAATACACACATAAAGAAACATAAGAGCGAACAATCTTACACCAGAAACAACAAATTGTTATCAATCTCAGTGACTCAGTCTAATTCTCAATCCCACAACTGAGTTATGAATCTAACTGATAAGAGTCTCAAACTGATCTCTAACAAACTAACCGTAGCGTAACTAACTGAACCGATTCATTTCAGCACGTCTTAAATACATGTATATATGATCTAATACAATCAAAGATTCATACCAGGAAGAATGTCTTCCAGAGAAGGTGAACCCTCCAAACTGGCATCCGCTTGAGACTGAGCCTCAGCAACCAGATGGCGAAAATCCGCGCCTTTACTTTTTGGCAAGACAACTTCGTTATCGGGGTCTTTGCTTGCACCTTCAGGGGACACAGAATCGAGTTCCTCCTCTTCCTCGTAGCGATCCCAATTGTTGGGAAGCGCAGAAGAACCCCGAGACCGAGAAGAGCGACGGGTGGTGCTTTTCTCGTTCAGTTGCTTCTTTGCGGCGCCAACGGCGTCGTTTGAGGCATTAGAAGGAGAAGGCGATGATGGTGACGGCGGGGCTTTGAGCTTGTGGCTATGGTGAGGCTTTTTGCTGTGGTGCTGTGTGTGAGCTCGCTTTGATTTTGCCAAGGACTTCACATCCATTGAAAGGTAACTACTGTTACTGGGATTTTCAATTCGGCATTGAATTTTACGTGAAAAATGATGGATGCTTTGTTGGAAGAATTAAACTCAGATTGATTAGAAATTCTGGTCTAGATCGACGATGATTAGGGTTTGGGTTTAGAACAGGTTTGAAAATACGAGCGCAGGTTCCAGAGAGAAAGCGGGTCACAACTGGATGCTAGACGGCGTCGTTTTCTTTTCTGGTCAATGGTTTACAATTGGAGAAAAACGGCGTCGTTCACGTGTCGCCGTTGCTAGGGATGAGCTACATTTTTTCCCCCCAAACAGCAGCCATGAGTCCTTGTCCACCGTTCTTAGAAGTTGTGGACCTTCACTGTTTTTTATTTTATAAGTTGCAAAATTTGATATGGGCCTAATCACGATGACGTATGGTCGTAAATGTTATGGACCTACGGTGTCAATTTACGGCAGGCCTAATTTCGAGAAATGGAAATAACCATCACATGAATCACCCTTATATTGACTCATATGTGGGAGGCCGAAAGATTAGTAAACCGTGGCCCATTGTTATGCCCGGATTATCACATGCATTAAATTTAGAACAAGACTTGTGTCGGGTCCTTGAATATGAGGCATTTGCCTCAGCCGTTAGCCTGCATGCATCTTGCTGTGAGGAGTTCATTTTTTGGTAGACAGCTGTAAGGACGACTCATGTGGGGTGAATAGACCCCATACCCCTCTCTTCTCAAATGACTTCAGAAAAAAAAAAAAAAATACATTAAGTTCTTTATATTTATTTTATTTAATTTTAAAATTAAGTAAGAATATGTAGATATTTTTTATAGAATAAATAATTTAAAAGTTAAAGGTATATATTTATATCAAAAAAAATATCTATATATCATTATTTGATCTAAAAATTGGATAAAATAAATATAAGAAACTTAATCTAAATTTTTTTTCTTAAATTTAACATTGTAAATAGGTTTTTGTCTTTGGTATTAATAGATGAAAAATTATTGACCAAAAGAAAATGATCAGGGTAAAAAGCATTTTTCTAGTTGTAATTTCCACCCTCATATATTAAATTATGCACATCACACCCTTATTTAATATATTTAATTGTTGCTTTTCTCTTTTTTTTAATCCAATTTAATTGTTAATTTTAACAAAAGTAAATACACATCCTATGCATATGACTTTTACCTATAAGCATATATCTAAAATCATTAAAATATCCTATTATTAGAATTTCTTTTCAAATAATAGGTTTTGGGGTAAAGAGACACGTGAACAAAGTACAAAATTTTACCACTCCTTCCTTTACCCTACCTTTTTCAACGGAAGCAGAGATTTTGAATGGGCCAAAAGAATGATGAAACTTTAATGATAAAGTCAGATTTTGCTGCATCACAACCAAGACGTACCTAGGTTGCAAAGAAGCGAAGTTATGTAACCTATTGTAGAACCACAAATGAACAAGCAAGAAGAGTGTAGTGGCCTCCGTTGAAGTAGGAGAATGATCGAAGTTGGTAATGAGTGGTGTGGTAAAAAAGATGATATTAGATAAATTAATTTTATTATATAGGTATTTTTGTCTTTTGTAAAAAAATATTTTTTTTTGGTAAAAGTAATTGAACTATAATAAATATTTAACTATGTTAAAATTAACTACTAAATTAAATAAAGAGATAAAACAATAATTAAATGTATTAAATAAGGGTGTGATGTGCTTAATTTGATACCAGGGCGGAAAGTGCAACTAAATTAATAAATTAGGGAAGCAAAGAGCATTTTAGTCACACAAAATGATTTGATTAAGTAGAAGACTCTATGTAGTGATGACAATTTCTCCTGTATTTAGGAATCTTCACAAGAAATGCTATATTTTGGAATCTCAAGTTTGGTGATATTTAAAAGTTTAATCTAACCTAAAAATTAATCTAAATGCCTACTTTACATTAAAGCCTTCAACTAAACTACTACCAAAAATATGTGGATTATTGATAGAATTACTGATGGAATTATTAGCGAAGATGATTCATCGATAACAGTGTCCTCAACAAGTATTATTGAGTGATTTTTAATTCCGTGAGTAGTATATCTATGGCAAAACCGATGGTAAATAAATAAATTCCACCGCAATTTGTAGCCTATCATGAAAGTTTTTGTAAAATAAAACCATTAACATCAAATCTTTTATATATATTGAATAATCCATCGGTAAATTAGTAGGAATTCCACAATATCAATATTTACTAATAGATATTTCATTAGAAAATTAGATTTATTATTTTTTAACCTATTTTTTGTCAATTCGTTATTAATTTTAATTCTAATTTTTTTTTTATCTTTTTGCCATTTATAAATGTAATAATAAAAAATATAAGAAAATGTTCAAATAAAATATGCACAATCAATAATTAAAAAACCAAAAAGGTTCAAATAATGTGCAAAAGAAAAAAATAGAAGAAATCAATGAAGAGGGAATGGATCTTTGTCTTCATCTCCTTCTACAGTTTCTTCTTATCCTTCTTCACTTCCTTTTGCACCATCTTGATCTTCTTCTCAAGGCCAGCCTTCTCCTAATAGAATCACTCCTCTTGCTCTACCAGCTATTTTTGTTAAGCCTTAGAAAGTCACCTTTTGTGCTCTTGCATCCATTAAGCCTAAGCTTGAAGTTCCTCATTTAGGATCTGAACATGTTAGCAAAGCTCATTAGAGCCAACTTTGACAACAGAGCTAGGGGACACATTGTCAACATAGTATACCCCCATGTCAAAGATGCAGTTCTTGTAAGTATCACCATGTACTTTCTAACCACACCATGTCCCTATTAATGGGTGGCCAATCCGTTGAGACCTGGCCTCCTCAAGTTGCCATGTGTAATTGGCCTACAATTAAATGAAACAAATTGGACTTGCTGAAGCAATGAAAAATTTTAAGGTTTCCCATTATCCATATCTTACTTTAAACAAGTGTTTTAATTTAAAAATCGAGTGTTACACTCAACCAAAATAGAAGCTACAACATATTGACCACATTGAAACCCCTCATTTTTTTAGCTACACAAAAACAATACATGTGAAGGAAAAAATCAAGGATATGCAAACATGATGGTGATCACATGAGGCTACTTATACTCTTTGTGCGAATGATATTTGTACTCTTCATCTCTCACCAAACAACATTTCTATATGACACGAATAGAAATGGTATGAAAAGTCGCAAAAGTGGCAAATAGTCACTCAGATAAATGATCACAATACATGCAAAGGGAAAAAAAATAAAGGATGTACAAATATGATGTTGATATGTTGCTTTGTACACTCTTTGTGCAAATGATATTCATACTCTTGAGCTTTTCTCCCAAATAACTCTTCCATATGGCACAAGTAGAAGTGGTACAAAAAGTTGTTGTAGTGGCAAATAGCCACTCAGAGAAATGATGACAATACGTGTGGAGGAAAAATTAAAAGATGCACAAATATGATCATACACTCTTCATGCAAATGATATCCATACTTGTCAGTGTTTATCCCAAACAATGTTTATAAATAGTACAAATACATGCGATATAAAAAGTTACAAAAGTAACAAATAGCCACTCAAAGAAATGATAACAATACATGTAGATGGAAAAAAAAAAAAAAGATTAAAGGATGCACAAATACGATGGTGACACATGACTTTGTACACTCTTTGTGTAAATGATATTCATACTCTTTAGCATTTCTCTTTCTAAAAACATGGGAGGGTTACTGTATGGATTCACCTTTGTAGTAGTGATTATTTCTCAAATGAAAAAGGCAAGAGGTCAGTGAACACGCACACACACACATGTAATTATTTTGAGATTGGTTATGATGTTACTCCTGAAATTTTGCTTACAATCTATATATGGTAATGAGGTGCTAGAATTAACAGTGCCTTTTTTCCTTGTGGGGTTTGTCTTGGTGGAAAAACTAAGAAACTCTTAATCTATGGTCACCAATCACCATGCAATTTCAAATTATGGTTGAAATATTCCCTAAAGATAGAAAATGGTCATGAAGTGTATTTAACAAGATCACATGGTGAACAGCGATATAGACTAAGAATTTATCAATTTGTCCAAATAACACTTTAATATGGTACACATAAAAGTGGTACGATAAGTCACATAAGTGGCAGATAGATACAGATGATAATATACATGGAGGAAAAAAAATTAAAGGATGCACAAATATGATGGTTAGACATGGCTTCGTACACTCTTCATGCAGGTGATATTCATATTCTTCAGCGTTTTCTCCCAAATTGCACTTTTATATGTATGAATAGAAGCAATATAAAAAGTCACAACAGTGGCAACTAGCCACTCAGAGAAGTGATTACAATACATGCAGAGGATAAAATTAAAGGATGCGCAAATATGATGGTGATAAGTGGCTTCATACACTCTTTGTGCAAAGTGTGTGCAAAGACATGTACATCTAAAGAATAATCCAGAACTAGAAGCTCAAAATTGCATGCAGTGATGTATGCATTTAAAATTGGATCTCCATTTTTGGTGTAAATAAAGTAAGGTGAGTCGGTAACAATTTGTATTAGTGTTTTATTCCTTTTTGCCTTTTTTTTCCCTCGTTTATTTCAATACAAATTAAGTGTGCCATTCCTTTATGAAGATAGATACTAGTTAGATCAATCACTTAGCCTTTTCTCATTAAAATTTGGTAAAGGTTCCAACTACATTTTTGAATTCATGAACAATCCTCATATAGTGACATGGATAATTCTACTTAAGATTTGCAAGTTGATGAAACATTTAAGAACAATGAAACAAACAGCTAAAGTTCTTTTACCAAAATAATTTGGTAGGCCTAAGTGAATAATAAGTATGGTAAGGGCCAATTTCCACAACACAACTGGCTATAATTTTTGTGCATATATTATACTATTCATGATTTGTAAGAGTGACACATATCAACCTATTCCAAATCATTTAGTTGTTTAAGGGATTCAAAATGCTTAAGTACTATTATCAACTCAATTGTGATTTGTAATGGAGCCAGAATTCTTAATGTATTCCTTTCATGGTGTCGTTCAAATCCAAATGAACAAATCAAGCAACAAGCACTCATCTTTGAGACCTTAATTTGATTTGGTTATAGACACATAGTTAGATCCATATAGTAGTCGTATGATCTTGGTCTACAATAGTATGATGCCAGTTAGAATAAATTTGCATGAATGGCACCAAATGATTTATTATATATTGAGCATATAGTACAACATCATTTTCATTTTCATATTCCTTCATATAACTCATCTTTGTTTCTCACACTTGGAAATAATCTATTGTCTATCCCATGTATTGGAATTTATTAATTGTGGAGTTTTTTATTATTTTGTGAAAATGGACTTGACAATATGATTTTGGTTGTAGACAGGCACAATAAGCCCAAAATTATTATTAATCTATGTTGTGGGTTGTGCACACTATTACTAAGAGTTAGTATGATTAGACAACATAGTGTAGGCACATTAACCATTGGCCAATTAGGGTTCTTTGATAGTGACTCTTTATGAACGAGCTTGTTATGGTTATAAATATGCAACTAGGTCCCCTCCTTACCACCAACCCTAATATATGTTATTTGGCTTGCCCCTTCAACAGCTGCTCAGAGAAAGAGATAAATAAGGACAAAGGTCTAGCAAGAAGAATACTCTTCATCTCAGCCTAATTGATAATGCCCAACTCAGGTATGCTTTTAATTAAATTACTATATTGATGTCTTGAATTTACATGATTCAATTCTACAATGTGAACACTTATTTGGGATGGCAATATCCACTAACATGCATGCTGCCAATGTCTTTAAGGCCTGCAAGATTTGGGATGTGGTTAATATCGCTCTTTACTTTACTTTTACATGTCCTTTTTATACAGTTATACACATATTTACATATTAATAAAGTAAATTTGATTTTTTTTACTTAATTTTTTTACAATAAATTTGAAGTGATTTTTTACAAAATCATTATAATTTTCTTATAAATGTTAATTTTGTTGGCATAGATGTAGTGGATCTTCTTTCATTGCCTCATTAGCCATGAATATTTCCTCCTTCTCTTACTTAAGATAAATGATGGGTGGCAAAGCTCCCAAGAATTTTACGCATTCCACCATATTCAAATTCTTTTCGTCATGCTCATCTTCCAACATCTTCGAATTCACTAGACTTGCATCAAGAGGGCTATGGCTTCTTGCTTGAAAGCTTTCTTGACTTAGTACAAATCAGATCTGAAGCATTGCTCCTTCTCCATTGGATGTGTCACAACCCTAACTAGCCATGACTAGCGCATAGGAAATTCTTATTCCCTAACAAGCCTAACATCAAATTTACAGAAAAATAGAGAGAGTTTCCCCTAAAACTAGGATATTTCCCAATAATCAAGACCTACCAATTAGCAGCTAGACACCACAACATAGTTAAATATATACATGAATTAAGTTCAAAGCCGAATTAAACATACACAAAGGCCTTCATAAAAGGTCACACATCAAATATGAATTCAAGTAACTATGCATATTCATTCCACTATACCACTAACAAAAAGGTGTAAATACAATACATCCCATAACCCAACATTGGGCCTTATTTGTGTTTCATGGGCCTCTATGCAATTATATGTTATCCTTGACTACATAAAGGTACATCAAAATACAATAACAAGGCTCTTTAAGTGGGTTCACCAAAAAGAATATCACAAGAGTCCTATGGAGCAAGAGGGGCAGGACATGCTTTTGTGGCTAAATCTGAAATAGAGAAAAAAGTCACGGAGTGAGTTATATAACTCAGTGAGAAATAACATACTTACAGTCAGCATGAGACAACCTTTCAAATTCAAATCATGCTTGAGATTATACAAAAAGATACAAAACATCTTCTCATAACAGAGAGTAAAATGGTTATTTCAATATTGTAATAACCTCAAGGGAGGATCCTATTCAGCAGTACAATCCTGATTGGGCATAGAGATAGCAAAATGGGTCGAATCTGCTAGATTGACCCCCATAACCCGCAATTTTTGGCCCGGTGGGTTGGTATTTTCAACCCGCAAAAGAAATTCAAGCCGCATAACTTGCCTCGTTTGACCTACAGGTTTAAGCGGAGAGGGGTGGGTTTGGCCCGCAGGTCAATTTTTTTTTATTTTCTTCTTTTTTCCCCCCACACAATACATATAATATTAGGCTTTTTTGTTGGTATTTATATAATATTGGTGGACTCCATAGTTTTTTTTTGAACTATGTTATTGATTATATCTATGCTCTTATGGACTATGTTGTTATCTTGTTGATTATGAATTTATATTTTGTTATGAATATGGTTAATTTGTAAAGTGTGAATTTTTTAACATGTTTGGGTTTGAATATTGGCTTGTGAGCTTTTTTATTGTGGTTATTTTGGTTAGAAGTTTCATTTTATTTTTATTGAGAATTGTGATTTTAAACTATTTTAGAGTTAAGTAAATGGTTTAATACTTGATGAGTAAATGAAATGAACCTCTTTGTATGGATGTTCTTTTGTTGTATTTAATTAAAAATTCCTTTATTTTTTTTTAAATTTAGATGAATAATTTATATAAAAAATATATTTTTTCTTTATTTTTCATTCTTTGGCGAGCCAACTCAGCACTTGCCGCTAACTTAATGGGGCAAAGCAGTTAGCATATTCAACACAAATTACTAATGCGAGTTGGCCCACCCAACCCTGCTTAAAGCTTGATTCGCAGTGGGGGGGTTGTGGCTCGTTTTCCATTATTTGGGCAGCCCAAACAACCTGACCCTAGCAGTATCTAGTAAATCTCACAACTGAGCAGTCCTGATAACCTGACTTCAATGTGTCTAAATCTTCCGGACATATGGTCCAAATATGCTGGGCTAGCAACCTCCCTACTAGCTGGGCTAATCGAGGTGCACCAAGGCTGACACTTACTGCCGTTAGTGAGCAGTTTCTGTCACAGTTTCCTCCCCTTTGGAAACCTTTATTCCTTTCTAAATCATTTGGCAACATTATAAGGTTCAAAAGAATTCCCATATACTCCACAAGTAATAAAAGTATAGTTATCAATTCTTGTCTTATGCTCATAGTAATTAACTTAAATATGATATAAGTTACGAGGTAATAAACAGGGGTTTTCAACATAATTTCGTAAAGGAAGTTCATGAAATCTTGAGAAAATCAATTTAAGCCATCCTCTAAGGCAACTGGCGATATGAACACCTATATATATATATATATACTAATTCACTTAAAAATTAACCACAAGTATATCATTTACTCATAATCAAAGCTCCAAGACAAGGATTTAAGTGGGCTTTTCCTCTAGGCCAACAGGGAACTCTTTGGAAGAGTAAAAAACTACAAAAGATACTAATCTAACATAAATATACTTTTAGAATCCAAATCTAACTCAAACTAACCCCAATACCAAAAATCTTCAAATTGGAACCCTTGAATCACAATCCTTTTTCTAGGTTGTCCCAAGTTCAAATTTATGGGAAAAAATTAGCTAATGCTCAACAAGAGAAGGCTATAGGCTTAAGAACTTAGATTATCTAGAAAAGAAGCAAAGCAAGTGGAAGGTGGTGATTCTCCTCCCACCTTCACTTTCTCGCACTAGAAGGAGAGAGAAACATGATCATGGAGATAGAGATAATGATGATGATGAAGGGGGGAAAGAGATGTTTTGTGGAGGATTCTTGGAGAAGAGATTGATGAGTTATGGGTTTGAGGGAGGAAGGAGAGAATTTAGAGAGAGAGACATAGCAGAGAGGGAGTTTTTGAAGAAAAATGGGAACAGGGGTCATAGTCCCTAATTTAATTGCGCAGCAAGCGTTTAGGTGCCCACTCTTTTGAAACACCCCAAATCCATCCTGCAGCAGGTACTTGGGCACCTAATCGCCTGAAACTCTGACAACATAGTTGGCGCCTAGGCCGGGCACCCTTTTTTTTATTTTTTGCAAATTTTAAGCTTTACTCACTTTTGTAAGCTTATTTCCACTCCAATAACTTCTAATTATTCAAAAATTCCAATAAGAAAGATCAAACAAAAGTCCATAATTCAAACAAATTAAAACTCATATCACATAAAACATTAAGACATCACATGATGCTTCATAACATCAAATTCATGAAAGATAACCTTCTCATTGTGCACTTTCAATGTTAACTCACCTTGGAACATTAATCCATGCCCTTCCTATTGCTAAAAATGTTCTTCTAAGAATTAGTGCATTTTAGAATCCTTTTCCATATCTAGTACAACGAAGTTCATAAGGAAGATAGACTTGTCGAATTTGACTAGAGCATCTTCCATTATCCCATACAAAATTTAATAGATTGATTTGCCAATTGCAAAGAAATCATAGTAGACTTCACTTCTTTAATCTCCAACTTATTCATGATGGACAAAGGAGTCAAATTGATGCTTGCTCTAAGGTCACACAACGCGCTTCCAATAGTCAGACTACCAATTGTTCAAAGAATGTGGAAACTATCTGTATCCTTCAACTTCAATGGCAATTTTCTTTGAATAATAGTACTACTCTTCAGTAAGCATTATTGTCTCATCTTCCTTCAACTTACTCTTTCTGGATAGTAAGTCTTTCATGAATTTGGCATAAAGAGACCTTTGGTCCAAGACTTCAACAAAGAGGATATTAATTTGCAATTTTTTGAACACCTCTAAAAGTTTGGAAAACTACTTCTCTTGTAGTTGCTTCTAAAGTCTCTAAGGAAGAGACACTTTAACATGCAGAGATACCTCAACAATAGCCAAAAAGCAAACATGGATGAGAGTGAGACTAACCAATGGGTGGTGGTGCTGGCAACTATTTGGGAAGGTGCGATGTAGTGGTGACGATGGTTGAGGTCAGAGAGAGAGAAAGAGAAAGACCGGTGCCATTGTAACATCCACCAGAATTTTTATCGTTTTTTGCCTAATTATTCGGATTTTTATCAAATAATTGAGGTTAATTAAAATTCGATTAAATATTCATTTGGAACCAATTAATTAGCAATTAATTGAGTTTAGATATAAGAAAATTAGGTTAGAAGTATAGAAGATTATAGAGATTTTCTTAAACCAATTTACCAATTTAAAGGAAATTGGTAAGATTACGGTATTTTAAATTGTCGGAACCGAACCAATGGAATTATATGTCCAAAACCCTAGGATTTAAGGCTGAATACTCAGCCATTCAAGTCCCTATGGGTGGCGCCACCAAGGCCACAAGAAGAAAGGGAGCATGGCTGAAAATTGGCCATAAATTTCAGCCAATCAAAACTCACAATTCCAACTACTCCTCTTAAAACTTGAATTAGATTTCTTCCTTCCTTCTCATGTTGATTGCACCTTCTTCTCTCCTTGCTTTAGCCTTCTTCTTCTCTTCTCTTCTCCTCTCAACCAACTTTATCAAACCTTCAAGCTTGATAAGGTTCCATCACTCCAAACTCCAAAATCTAGTAAAATCACATACAAGGAGGTAGAGGTTCAACTTTGTTCTTGATATTCTGGTTGTGGGTGGCTGATTATGGCTTTATTTTCTCATTTTTTGATGTGATAATTGAATAAATATGATGATCTTTGGTTGATTTGTTGGCTGTTTTAGATGTTAAAATCGATTAAGAAGTAAGAAAGGGTGAAAGTAGGAAGATGTGAGAGGCTAGAAAACCAAAACCCCTCGGCAGTCCGTATGGTGGAGTGTACGGCTCCTCCTACAATCGTTTAAAATTGACGAAACTATTTTTAAATGAAAATAGACATTCATAGCTTTTCATACATATATAATATAAGGTCATTGAATCAGTAAAGGGGTAGTTATGAATTTTTAGAGTTTGACTTGGAAATTAGGACTTTCGTCCGGATAGTGTGAGTTGAGAAGGGTGTAACTCACCCTACACAACTTCAATTTGAGTGAATCCAATGTTGTTTGAAAGCTAACATATGAGGAAACATCCCATAAAAATTTCAAAGTCAGATTTGTTGCCAACTATCCCCAATACATCAATGAATTCACCTTAAGTTCAATCTAGGTTGGAATAGGGTAGTTCAGTAGGGTCAAGTTTTAAGGCTTATATCTCGAATTATACTCATTCAAATGATATGCAACTTATTTCATATGAAAGCTTGTTCTGTTACCTTTACATCGATATAAATTTTGCATGATTTCACCTAAATTTCTATTTTTGGTGAATTTATTCTTATAAGA
Source organism: Pterocarpus santalinus (assembly GCA_031439595.1). Classification (NCBI taxonomy): domain Eukaryota; kingdom Viridiplantae; phylum Streptophyta; class Magnoliopsida; order Fabales; family Fabaceae; genus Pterocarpus; species Pterocarpus santalinus. The sequence continues at coordinate 15,598,915 of CM062530.1, read as the reverse complement.
GTGCAATTTTAGCTAGAAATAAGGCAGTCTGGAATAAAACATAAATAACTTGAGTCAATATCGGAACTCGAAACTTAGCAATCAGAGAACTAGATTAGGTATACTTAATATTGAACTCGGAACTAAGCGAATAGAAAACTAGATTGGTAAAAATTAATATCGGAACTTGGAACTTAGAAAACACGTTCATAAAAACCTTGGAAGATAATGTCAGAAATCGGAATTACACAGCATATAAAACACTTTGAAATCGAAAGTCAAGGATAAAAATATAAAACCTAAAATACTTAAACCCAGAAGTCGAGAATTTTCAATATAAACTCGGAAGTTGGTACCAGAATATGAGACCTTATACCCGAATCTCGAAAGTCGAGAACTAGGACACTTTAACACTCTTATACATGTAGTTTCAAAACTCAGTATCTCAGTAAGCATATAACCTTGAAACTCAATCCAGAATCAATCTCAGAGATCGAACATAATCCCAAAGGTTGGAATTTATATAATCTCAGAACTCGGACCCAATTCAATCTTGGAAATCGAACTCGGGAACATCAATAGAAGTTAAAAGCTTGCAAGATAGATTAAGACTTAAGATTTTAAAACTTACACCTAACTACCTAAGCTTTGCTCATAAGACTTTGTTGTGTGTGACAACTAATGGAGATATGATGTTCTATATTGGGTTTGCTGTTTGATTAAAATTTCCTGGTTGTCTAGCACTTTTCATAGGGAAGCGAACACATTCTGTTATGCTGCCAAAAATTCGGTAAAGCCTATGCATGAGTTATGAAATGCATACACATACATGAGCATTTTTCAAGAGATTCACAAAAGTTATGTTATGATAAGAGTTCCATGATACTTAGGCTAGCCTCGAATTAAAGTTAAGGGGGAATAGATCGATTGGGAGGTCGGGGAAAGTAAACCTAGCATTTTATAGGAACAAACTCGATCCTAAAAAGCAGACTATTACCTAGGAGTCTAAATGGCCAAGAACTCTCAGGAGATCAAGTAATGGAAAAAATTTATGAAGATAAGTTCAAGAATGAGTTCTGCATGATCACATTGAATAGTCATTATAAGTTATTGACCATTTGACTGTTATGTTTACTTACTGCTGAATGTTCATTCATTCTACTCAGTATTCTGTGTATTACTATTTAGCAGTCATTCTGTTTCTTATGCTATCTTAAGTAAAATTGAGCATTGCTTCGGACCAGACATTTTTCTTAAACTTATTAAATGTGGATAGTTCGATTTGATGCCATACTTTTATAATTAAATAAAAACCGAAGCAACTGAGAATGAATGTGACGTCAGTTAAACACCATGCACGAATCCTATTGAGAATTTCTTTAAATTATTATCTCACTTTGTATTTCTACATTATTCTCAGACCCTGGTGATGGACTCGACCGCCACCCTATTTATTGAGATTCCTGACCTGCAGCTTCACCATGACCCTGAGTTGGATTCATTGAATATGGCCGACTCCTGCCATTTCCGTCTTTACCTTTTTAGTAATAGGAATTTTTCTGTTCTTATTCCACCCTGCTTGCAACCCTGCTGCTCCATACTTTGTGGTCCCGTTACATGTAGCACACCCCCTCCAGCACCCGCAGCATCTGCAGCTCTTGTTAGTTCTCCACCAGAGTCACCTCTACAGGTGGTCCAAGACGTTTCGCTCAGTTCCGAGAGCGATTCTTCGGAGGCTACCAACTCATCATCCTCCTCCTCGGGACCTAGTGTAGACTACTCTCCGGCCAGGCCTGGTATGGCCAACGGCTACCTGATTGAGTAGATTCTAGCCGCAGATGATATTGTATAGCATGACCCTCTTTTGGCAGTGTGCAGCATCGGGTTCTAGACTTAGCAGTATGTATGTCAATTAGTTTGAAATGTTCTCTGAGGACCCCATAAGATCGTTTTTGACTGATATGGGCCTTATGTCTTTTTGGTATACGGCCTCACTTATGTATCCTGTTTTGATTCTGTACATAAACTGAAGCGTTGGCTTCCGACCTATATATGTATGTATACAGTTGACGATATATTACTTATTCTTGTTTTATCTGTGGTGCTTTATTAAACTTTGTTATGCTCTGCAACGTAGAGCACGTTCATATATATATATATATATATATATAGTGCGCCGTTTTGCCTGTTTACAAAAAAAAAAAAAAAGAAGAGAGATATGATATGATAAATAATTAGTAAGCAGAGTATTAACATGGTAACATAATCTACTTAATTTCATACTATGACTTAAGCATAATATTAAATTGGTAGGGTGTTACAGGCACAGTGGTGGTTAAGGTGGCAGCAGCAAGGAGGTGGCAGGGCACAACGAGTAGAGAGAAAAAGGGGAGGAATGAGGAGGAAAGAGAGTGAGGAATAGGGGAAAGGAAAGGGGTTTTACACTTTATATCTAAATCCTAACTTTACTAATGAAAATTCCATCAGTAATGTTAAAACCAAAATGCTAATCCATATTACTGATAGAAAATCTATTGATAATGGGCCATTCAACTAGCTTTGGCACCAACATTTCAAAAAATTAAATAGTGACATATTATTTTGTTGGTAAATTGTAATTTCAAATAAAATTTACTTTTAAAAATAAAATATCAATGTTATTGATGGAATATTCCATCAATAATATTACCCTAAACCCTAACTATTGACGGATAATTCTGTCAATAATTCCTACATGCCATGTGGCACCAAACATTATCGATGGGGTTACCAACGAAAATGTCAATTTGTCAATCTCTTTTGAAATTTTCCAAATTTTCTATTTTTTCATCATAATATCGACATAATGTAATCCATTGGTAAATTCTACCGGTAAATACGTGTTTCGCTTAGTGGACTAACAATCATATATTTCAAAAGATTAGTGAGTCAAAAGATAAAACATTTTTAAAAGATTTATAGAACATAAACATTTGAATTCTTTTATTAATTGAAATATTTTTATTTATAATTAAATTATATAAATAAATATATTATATAAATATTAAAACATTATAACATATACAATAATAAATATTTAAATATTTAAATATTTACATTTTTTGTTATAATTGTTTTTAATATTTCTTATTTTTTATTATAAAAATTAAAAGTCTAAATTAAATAATAATTATGATTTATTTATATATTTTTAATAATTTTTTATTTTAATAAAATAAAAAATACATAATGCTATTTATTGAATATGTTAATATTTTTCGCTTATCTCTTAGCATAGGATATAACAAAAATAAGAAAATTATAATAGAATAATAATTTTTATTAATTATAAATATAAATTTAAAAATAAATATTATTATTTATATATTTATTTTTTTGGTTTAAATTATTTTTGCATATATATTAAATATTTATTTTATATAATTATAAGTCATATTAAATATTGTTTATTATTTATTTATATATTTTATAATTATTCTGTATTTTAGTAAAATATAAAAAAGAGAGAGAGAGGGGGAGAAATAGACAAAGATTCCTCATACATTAATTAAAATTCAATTAGATTAATACCATATTTCAATATTTTATTAAATTATCTACCATTTTAATGTATAAAAAGATTTCGACGAATACTCATACAATATAATGCGTCCACACCAAATAACTGGTAAGCATATGATATATTATATTACTTCATCTTGTCAGAGAATTAATTCTGTGGTTCTCCTTCAATTTTTATGGAGTACGATGCATTGGTTGACTAACCTACTATATATATTACAGGTTTTTGCACCATTTTGCAGGTCCATATGTATTTTTTTTTAACCCACTAAAAGTGAAATTCTTCAAATAACCTTATCACTTTCCTTTATGTTGACCTTTTTTTTTTTTTAACCGTTCATAGCATTGATGTTAGTATTTATGTTATTATTAATTTATTTATTAATTTCTTAATTTTTTTGTTACATTATTAATTTAATTTTTAATTTCTTAATTTATATTATTTTATTTTGATGTTTGTAGTATTGAGATGCTTACTATACTGTTTTCAATTTAAAATTTCAATTTTATTTTTTACACTTCTTATTTATTTTGAAATTATTTTTATTTTATGGTTTAAATATTATTTTAATCTTTATAGTTACACCAAATTTTAGTTTTGATCCCTATAATATATTTTTTTTATACAAGATAGTTTTCGACCATCTGGATTTTGATATTTGAGGGAACGAAATCAAAATAAATTAAACTATAGGACCTGTTATTTATGAAAAGTAAAGACCAATCTTTTATAAAAATAGCAACTTTAGAAACTAAAACTTAAAAGGGTAAAAACTATTACTTTAGCTCATTTAAATTGCTCATGAGATTAATTCTCGTTCAATTGCAAGAACAAAAAGATAATGTAGTCGCCATGTAGAAGTTGCCTCTATAAAATATGAACTTACATTCTCCTTACAAGAAGTTATGTTATTTATCACCTCAACCGACCAATTTTGGTGAGTAAATCTCTCCATAAATTGATTATCAGATATCAATGCTTGCTTCGTGAAGATTGCCAAGAGCCATTCGACAAGATATGGCATTAACTCAAATGACAAAACTACTGATTAGCATTTGCGTGAAGACTCTAGTCATCAGTCACAAATATTCTTTGTCTACGCAAATATTATTTTCTAACTAACACTTCTTTCTAGTGGACTGCTCTTTTCAAAATATAGCATTTTTCCACCCTGCTAATTTTTTAGAGGCCACCATCAATTTGGGCATTAAGGTAGATAACAAAGATCACTTTTTATACATACATTTTTATTCCTTGGGGGCCAATTTTACGTACACTTTTATTCCCACAAGGAAGGGGCTTTCAAAAATCTGTCTTTTTGCTCCCTTCTCCATCCTAGTTTACCAATAATTCAAGGAGCTAACGAAGGGCAACCCCTATCGATTTCTTCTCGTATTAAACCTTTGTTCTTTATTTTACATAGTGGATCTTCACTAGTGCTCAAATAATTCTTGATGGCGACCTCCCAGAAAACACACATAAAAGATGGAAAGTGACCTTTGTTTACCATAATACAACTTGACTTGATTTTCGTGACTAAATAATTTCTGGTTTGGGCATTATTTGGTTTCCCTCTCCCTCCACTCTCTCTTTCTTTACATGCAGGTGGTCCCTACTTACCTCCTCTAAAAAGGGCATAATTAATAGCTAAGGCCTGCTTGATTCACCTTAATTGAAAAGAAAAGAGAAAGATAGTGTAATAGTGCAATGGAATGCATGCTTTAGTTTTGCTTTTCCAGGCTAAGAAAGAGAACCCTCTTAATATTAGGCTACATGGAAATACCATAATTGGTTGATTGAGGTTATATGGTGGTGGTCTATTCCATATTCGTGAGGGAACAGTGCTTGCCCCTTCAGCCTCTAAGCGCGTTCAAAAAACACAATCCTATCCCTTACATACATTAACTGTTGTTAACTAAATAATTTCTTTTCCACTTGTAATAAATTTGGTGGGGTCATAAAAGATATGTTTAGTTTCATGGAGTCACGCTTGTGTTTCTTGTTGATAATTGATAATTATCTAAAGTGACACCATATAAGAGTTGCACCATTGAGCGATAACTGCTTCATTATTTTAAATTGATCCCCTATAAAACACTATGTGCTTTTCCAGTGTTGACCAAAAAGCTATCAATCATACAAAGAGCCCACCTCGGCATTCAACACCAGCGGGGTGAGTGAGAAAGGAAAAGAGCAACGCATGATTATCCGCTATATCAGCATCATTTAATCTGATCTAACTGATTTATAAGTTGTGTTTTTGTTTATCATGCATCAAAGATGAAGTAGTACTCCCGCTCGCTCCAAAATAGTTGTTAATTTGACCATCTTCATATAAATTAATAAACTTAAAATTAATACATAATTATGATATACGTTTACTAGAATGCCCAAGATGTATCATTATGTGATAAAAAGTGACCACCTCTTTCAACTAATAAAGATAAAGGATAAAAATAAAAAATTAATAATAAATATTATATTAATATGTGAGAATGACAACTTTTATAAATTAAAAAATTTTAACCAAATTGATAACTATTATAAATGGAGTACTAATTATTATAACACATTAATCATAGAAATTCATATTTATCCACTATGTTTCGAAGGCCCGTATTAGATGAATTCATTGGCTAGCTAGCAAGGTTTTTAATTACGATTGCGACCATGATTGTTGTTGTTGCGGCATGATTTTTTTTTTTTTTTTTATACTTGCAACTTGAAATTGAATCCAATATGGCTCATTACAATCTACTCTTTATAGTTTGATGCAGTCTGATATGGCTCTGATGCGATTACATTGTAATCAAGTTACGTGAATGAAATTGTAGTGTGGCGCAGATGCAGCTGTGGCTACAACTGCAATATTGTAGCCACATCACATTACGTGGTTCGCAATTTGAAACTTTTCTATCTAGTGTATAATCAATGTTTGTATATTTGTTGAGACATGCGTTATTTCCTTGAGACGTTTAGATCAAGTATAATGTCTTAATATATATATATATATATATATATATATATATATATATATATATATATATATATATATATATATATATATATATATAACAGAGAGCGGAAATGCTACTTCTTTGATGCGGGCATGGCAAGCAACTGACAATGGCGTAAATATAGAATTTGGATTTCTTTTTTTTTTTTTTTTTGGTTTTTATAACCTTGCATAAAAGCTCTAAATTCTACGTAAACTAGTTTATGATCAACTTATCCCCAATTTCAAGAGATGAAATTCACGAAATTGCTTTTGAATGGAACCAAAAGAAACGAACGCAGGAATATATTTACTAGTTTTTTTTTTTTTATTAGAATATACTTCCTCCTATTTATAATATTTGTCACTTAATAATTTGCACAGGTATTAAGGAACCCAAAATTTATGATTGATTGTAAAAATATTTATTAAAATATCCTTATTTAATAATTAATTTATTATATTAATATTTTATTGTTTATTATATTTAGAATTGTGCAAAGGGTATAATTGAAAATTTTGTAATAAATTTTTTATGAAAATGTGAGAATAACAAATAAATTAAATCAAAGAAATTTGCTTAAAGTAATAGATATTATGAACTAGAGGGAATATTTACTAGTTAATTTAGTGTTTATAACTAAAAATAAATGTCAAAAATATTTGCCAAGTGTCATAGAAGGGACCGGGTTATGAAAACAAAATTAAATTAAGCCCTTTCTCTCGTACGATTTTAGGTATGCATTTCCCCTACACACGTTAGTAAAGCATATATCCTTCATTTATTATTAGGCTATTTAGTAATTCATTTGCACTTTTTTCAGCTTACATTAATGATATCAAGTAATCTTAAAAGATAGGATGCCACTCACTATCCTCTTAACCAATTTATCATTGAGTTTCAAGAATACTACCGTGAGATACTAGGAAAGTGAAGAAAACTGGAAGAACTTTTAACGATGTCCTAACATACATGTAGTTTTAATAAATACCACTAAAAACTAAATATGTAGTAGTGCAATCTACAAATAATATCTCTTTCGGAACCGATAAATAAATCCCATGAAATGGTATAGCAGTGCTATATATTACAGAATTAATTTGAAGTCATGAAGATTAAATCACTGGCCACGCCAGCGGAAAACATGCCCAAAATGTTTGCCATAATGAGTTGATATATAACTGAATCTTAAATAAATAAATAATTCTTACCACTTAACTTATTCAACAAGCACTGTTGTATCTTTAACAAATTTTGGTGGAATTTTATCAAATTTTCTTAAATGTATAGCAAATTTCCAGACACACACATATGTGTGAAGTGCATCCTCGATGTTTATCAATCAATTTCAATCTTAATTGATAGATTCATTTAGACTGGGTTAATGAAGAAGGATTGGAGTAATTTGTAAGAGCGAGCTTACGTTCAAATTTCCATGCCTCCATTATACTTGAAAAAAACCCTTAATGGGAAAAATAAACACATGGACGAAGATTAATAAAATATTGAGAAAATATTTGGTTTGCAAAGGAAAAAGAAACCAAAAGATGAAACATTGATATGTTGCATTGTAATTCTCATGAAGAAACATACTACTTCGCAATTATGCAATATAAAGAAACCAATCATATCTCTCGAAAAAGTGAAATACAAATTTGCAAATGCAAAAGAATATTCATGCGAAGTGCTGTCTTTTTTTCTCCTGTAAAGTTGGTTGGCTAAAATGCAATAAGATCTGCTACCATGTTGCCATTTGTACAGATAATGACCTAAAAATTAAAATAAAAATAGAGTAAAAGGAATAATATTAAAGAAAAGAATTATTAATTGTGTAATGTAAAAAGGCACATATTCTACAGCTTTTGATGAGCAGAAGCATGTGGGTTTCTGTAATGGAATCCTAGGTCTAACTATGTTCTATGTTGGGCAATTATTCCAATTTAATTAAGCCAAGTCTAACTCGTTGAAATTTTGGACTCTACAAGAGTACCCTTTATAGTAATCTGAGCTTAACCTTATTTTCAAGATGCTTTGGTTTAGATGTTAGAGGCATATATATCAATATATGTCATATTTATAGGCATTGGATGTTATATATAGCTTGATTTAACATTGAAGCACGTAGAAATCAAGTTGCATTATCCTTAATTTTAATGGGAAAATTGCATTGTCAAGCAAAATGGAATCTCACACAAACCATGTCTTTCTACATGAAGAATTGACCGAGACTCAGATACAATCAATTATAATCATTCAAATAGCAAGAGAATAATTTCTTGCTTTACTTAAATTTTCAGAAAGAATTCCGAGATATATATCAATTGGTTTCTCTTCAGTTTATTTGAAACAAAAGGACAAAGTAAGAACCGAACATACCCTTGGTGACAACAATTTGCTTTTCCCTAAACTCTTCTGTTTTCAAATGGCTACCATTTCTAACTATGTCAAGCCAGAGAGCAAGAGAGAGAGAGAGAGAGAGAGAGAGAAAGGACCGTGTGCGTGGGGGACCTTGTGGAGTCTGAATAGGAATCTCACAAGGTCTTGAAAGTTGAAGCCATTGGGGAGAGTGTTGGAGGAGGAGAGAATATTCTAGGGCCACCAAAGTTCAACAGCTAAACTCCAAAAGTTTCATAATAAACAACGCTGGAAAGGAAAAACATCATTAGATTATGATTAAGGATATAGGAAATTTAGCAGGAAAAGTCAGCCCACAAGGAGACGACTGCTCAAACTTCCAAAAATTCACTGCCTTTGTCAGCTGGCTGTCTTACAACATTTTCCCTTTTCACAGTAAATCTTCCTATTAACTCAAACATACTTCATCAATTAGTTTAGCACTGCATTCTTTCAAATTTGGACCACCTAATCAGCATTTTACTTATATATCATTATAATTTGAGCTCATTTTTAAAATAATTTTAATAAATTGTATGTAAATACAATAAGTCTCAAAATATACACTAATTTTGTATCGCAATAAACATTCCACTCGATTTAAATTTTCATTTACCCAAAAATAAATTTAAGATCCTAACTAAAACATCCGGGATATGTATAGTTTTTATTTTTATTTCCCGTGTTTCCTATTTTTAGGATTTTTTAAAAAAAGGAAAAACAGGAAATAAAATAAAAAAAATAAAATTTTATTATTTTCATTATTTTTACTATTTTTTTCACACCGTGAAAATAGAAAACACATAAAATAAATATAAGAAATAAAAATAGAAACCAAACGTACCTAGCTTTGCTTAATGTTATTTCCAAGATGATATATCCTGTTTCATAACCATGTGAATCTACAGCAAAACACTTATAATACTGAAAAAAAAAAAAAAAAGAAGAAACCATAGCGTTGATGGTAAGCAAACTTCTTCCCGTCTTATGTTTTCCCTTTTGTGAAGGTGTGGTTGACGGGGAGGACTTTTGTCTTCATACTCTCCTCTGATAATCTTTTAATAGTATATACCTTAATAAGTGGATTTAAAAATTTAGATGCAGCTTTAGTTCAAATCCAATATGTTAATTAGTAAATATAATTACTGGAAAAAGTATCCGTTTTCCAGTTTAATCCATATATGTTGGCAGGTCATATTCCATAGATAGTCTACTGTTTAAATATTTACATCTATGTTAAATCTTTATGTAAAAGAAAAAGAAACAGTACGTAAAAGATGCTTTGAGAAAAAGCTATAAAGTAAAATATCTATCTATATATATACCATCCAAAAATTGATGAGGAAAAGGTAATTAACAAGGTTCAGTATTACTATGTATCAACACCTAAAAAATTGACCACCCAATCAAGGTCTTCGCAGAGCTTCAATACTAGCTAAGAAATTAAAAGTGTGCTTCACTGCTTGGTTACATCATCACAGTGATGTGTGAAAGTAATTGTTAGTTATTCTATACGATAGTATATATGTAATTGAATAACAACAATAATGTATATATAAGAATGAAGAACAAGAAATTAACAATTGTTAGTTTGATGTATATTAAAAGCTAAGAACGCCAGAAATCCAGCCAATGTTTGGACATGTTCAAGTTGTCATCTGGACGATTATTCCCTTTTCTGTGTTCTTTCGTCGTTTCCTTTGGATTTACCTCCCTTGACAGTTCGGTGTGCATGTACACACACGTGCATGCTTGTTTTCTGAGAATAGTTCAAAACAATTAACAGGTAGCTAGAAGAAGTAAGTTTATAATGGAAAACTAGTTCTCTTCCTTCCTTTCAGTCCATTATATAGGCATGCAATAGAATTTCACAACATGTTGGCCTCTATCAATCTTCTTCGGGAAATGACCTGCACTTTCACTTTGACTAGGTTCATGAGACTCAACATTATGCCTTTTATGGAACATGAACATTTTGTTTTTGGTCAACTATGGAACATGAACATTAAAGGTGTTAGTGATTGGGCAGGCTTCTCTTTCCAGTCACACTCACACATGACACACAATGATTCTCTCTTTATGACGGAAACAGCTTTTGCTTTGATTTGAAGGGATGTAAGTAGGGGTAATTGAGGTTTCTAGCTAGCAACATGAGTACATGACCAAATCTGCAGAAATAATGGTCTTTGAGCAACCAGTTTCAAACAGCTATATATCAGCATCAATTTGGATATAGCATCAGCTAGTTGTGTATATAGCGATCATATGCAGTTAGAGTGCCCAATTACTCACAACTTTTTAATTTAGTTCAAATGGACTGAAATCAAATGACAACTGCATCACATGATGCAAATATTTGCAAGGACAAGCAAGAAAAGAAAAGAAAAAAAAAAAATCACCCAAAGGAAGAAAAAGGAAAACATAGAAGACACACACAACATATAAAATTGGGAATGATTTGGATGGTAATGCTCAGATAGCTACAACTAAGCAGAAAAAAAAAAAATACAATATACATATATATGTTACAATTTTTTTCTACTTTCTAGCTAATTGAGCATCAGTACATACTTACCAACCAAAAGTATAAATTAAAAGTTCATTGGATGAGAAAGGATTAAAAAAATAAGAAAACAAAAAGCAACAACAACAACAAATTATGGGATAATCATTCCAAATGGAGATTAACTTTCTTCCGATCTCATCATATGTGTCATCATACACCTTTGCTTCACCTTCCCCTCTTCTCTCTCTCTCTCCCTCTCTTTTTTCCTTTCTTTGCCCCCCCCACTTATCACCTTCACTCTCTCTCTCTTCTCTCCCCCCTTTAACTTTTCACCGCCTCCCATAGCATCTTGGTTTTTTTTTTATTCCACCTAAAAAGTAGATAATTAAATCCACTGTAACATATGAGAGAGAGAGAGAGAGAGGCAGAGACACAGAGATCCCATCTTGCATATATCAGTTCATGTTGTTTAGGGTTGGAGCCATATAATTAACAAGCTCTAGCTCCCCCCTTCTCTCGGGCCTTCTCCTAATCCAAGCACTTAACAGTTCTTCTCACTGAACTGCTCCTCAGACTCTTATTGTAAAACTGAGTCAAACTGAGAATTGAAGATAAACACTTGAGATGCTCATGCTTGAAAAGATGGATGATGGAGAAGTTTCAAATGGTTTCCCTCCTCAGAACCCAAGTTCTGGTGCATCTAATAACCCTCCTAGTCTGAAGAGGAAGAGAAATCTCCCAGGAAACCCAGGCATGTGCTTGTTCTTTCATTGCTTGCTCTTTGCTTATATGTTTTCTCTTTATCACACTCTCTTTAGTTAGCTTTTTGATCATGAGTATATTCAAAGCTGATTTGCCTTTTTTAATCAAGAGAAAAACGCTGATTTATTATGGGAATCTTTTATTTGCCGTACAGATCCTGAAGCTGAAGTCATAGCCTTATCCCCAAAGACCCTCATGGCTACAAATAGATTCTTGTGTGAAACTTGTGGGAAGGGTTTCCAAAGGGATCAAAACCTTCAACTCCATCGGCGTGGACACAACCTTCCATGGAAGCTCAAGCAAAGGACCAACAAAGAACCGAAGAAGAGGGTCTATGTGTGCCCTGAGAAGACTTGTGTCCACCACCACCCTTCAAGGGCTCTCGGAGACTTAACTGGGATAAAGAAGCACTTTTGCAGAAAGCACGGTGAGAAGAAGTGGAAGTGCGAGAAGTGCTCAAAGCGCTATGCTGTGCAGTCAGATTGGAAAGCACACTCAAAGACCTGTGGTACAAGAGAATACAAATGTGACTGTGGAACTATCTTTTCACGGTAACTAACCTATACATCTAAGCCTTGCTGATCAGAACCTTGTATCTATCAATCTCATAGTATCAAGTTTTTTGTTCTGTAAAAGTAGTAACTTGACTAGTGGTGTGAAAAACATTCTCTCTCTCTCTCTCTCTCTCTCTCTCTATATATATATATATATCTTTGTCGTCTCTTGTTGTGTACTATGTGGGTTTATACGTTTGTGGGTGCCTGCTATGTCTACTTCGCTATTTGGCTTTTAGCAGTAAAAGCAGAATGAGGGCTTAGTTCAAAGTTCAAACAAGGGACTTGAAAGATGCCACACAAGTTTTTGATAAGCCTTTTGGCTATCCTACTCCTAAACGACAAAAATTCACGGTTTGGAATTATCTTGGTTAAACTTACCTTGCGTGTAATTGTTATATAATTCAGTTTTTCTTTGACGCTAATGCCTTAGTCTTGCTATCTAATAACTGCCATTTGGACTTTTGCTGTACGCTGACATTAGGCTTCCTAAATGCCTCTCCTGAGTTCTGATATTGTCATCATTATCATTATCATCATTATTATCATTATCATTACCGTTGTCATTATTATTATTATTATCATTTTGCTTATCTTATATCAGTATTTTCGGTTGCGCAGGAGGGATAGCTTCATCACTCACAGGGCCTTTTGTGATGCCTTGGCAGAAGAAACAGCTAGGGTAAATGCAGCATCAAGCATAAACAACTCACTAGGGGGTGGTAACATTGGTCACAACGTCATGGGAACTTCACTGGCCCCTAACGTGGCAACACATTTCTCTTCAATTTGCAAGCCAATTTCAAGCACTGAAGAAACTGGCAATCAAACATCTAGGGGACTCTCCCTTTGGATGGGTCAAGCATCTCATGAAACAATGGCTAATGGCAATAATTTGCGTGAGATTCATCAACTTGGGCCTGTCACAAGCTCAGCAACAACAATATATGGTGGGAATAACCCACTTGTTCAATGCTCAAATCCTCCACCCTCCAATAATTATCAACTAAATTGGGTATTTGGAACTAAACTTTCTCCCAATGCAAGCCAAGAGCTAACTAGCACTAATGCATCACTTCCACTAGGCATTAATATTGTGAAGGATGCTGCAAACCAGCTTATAAGTGTTCCTTCATTGTATAGCTCCCAACACCAATTATCGCACCAAACATCTTCTTCAGCAAACATGTCAGCCACAGCTTTGCTGCAGAAAGCTGCTCAAATTGGTGCAACCTCAACTGATCCATCATTCTTGGGGACCTTAGGTTTGAAATGCATTAACAATCAAGGTCAAGATCATGGGAACAAGTTTTGCGGGGTGTACGGTTCAAGTTTGGTACCAACCAGCCTTGGAAGTACTGGGGCAGAGAGTTCTGCATGTGACTTGTCACAAATGCACCCTGCAAAACGGCGACATGTGCAGAATGAAGAGAGTGGAGGGGGGCAAACTAGGGATTTTCTTGGTGTTGGGGTTGCAAACCATTTGCCACCCTTCATCAATCAACGGATGGATTTGATTTGATCATTTGTATTCAAATGCGAAACAGGATTGTCTTCGGTAGTAAGATGCCCGTGGTTTCGACAAAAAAAAATAGTGAAGCAAGTTGAAATTTCTTGGTTATTTCTTTTTCTTAATGGAAAGGGAAATTGACAATAAAAGCAAAAGGTGAATTGTATGGAGTTGAAGTTGGAGTTGGAGGAACAGAATTAAGTATCTGGAAACTTTGCAGGGGGGAAAAGGTGGGGAATTGAGTGCTTGATGGAGGCTGAAAAGTTTTGCTGTTAGAAAACTATTGAAGGGTTCAAAGGAGAGAGATCCATGCATATTCTTTTGAATCCTGAAAGCTGCCCCCTTTTGAAAAAAAATGATGGCTTTAATTTTTTGATAAAAGAGAAGGGGCGGTTGTGGAGTAGTGGGGGCAGCAAAGCAAAGGGACACGCTTTTGAAAACTCATTATTGCAGAGTTTTGCATCTTTGTTATGGTTGTTGTCTTGTCAAGCCGGGCTTAAAAGAGAATTTCCAGTCACAAAAAAAGCATCATTCTAGTACAAATCGGCTTTTAGCCTATTGATTCAAATAAATTAATGTACCATTTTGCGTTCACCCCTACAATGCATACTTGTAGTATAACGAGATTGGCTAAATTCTCTATACATGCAGAGAAATGGACCTAAGAAGATCGTGGCATATTAGATTTTTCATTTAATGATAAGTTTCTTTTTCTTTCCCATTATTTCCTTCACTTTTTCATCCTTCCCCAACCCCTCCTCTTCTTTTCATGCATTAGCAGCGGAAAGTGCGGTAACCTGTTACCTTTTTCATTAGTCCATGTATATCCTTATGGTTTTGTACTAGTACGTTGTGAAAATAATAGATTGGATCAACGACAGATGTCGAAATTAAAAAAGGGAGAATAACAGGAGTCAGCCTGGTGCAAATACTTCCATACGGTCATTGCTTAGTGATGTTATTGCATATGATTATTCAATTATATGTTATAAAAGCCTGGTTAATCTTCATAAAATATTGTTGATTAACCTTAGGGGCAAGACATTTATATCACGCCAACCCCTAAAGTCATTCTCCATGAATATCAATACCGCATTTAAAAAGGATCTCATGCATTTTAATACATTGTCTAAATTTTTTTCATTTAGATTCAAGAGAAGTTATCTTATTTAAAGACTAAGGCATATACCACAAATCTTGCAATAAGATTTATGTCTGACCTACCTATCAAAATTGTTAACAAAATATCAAACCCAAAAACTTTTTGTTAACCTTGTTTGAACCCATCAATTAGAGAACCAATTAGGTCAATCATGTCCCAAATTTGATTTTTTTTTTCTCTTTGATTTTCTCATCCCCGTGCTATATATATCCTATTAAAAGCATCATCATCAGCATCCTTATTTAGCCTCCCATGTCATCGGAAATCCTCGAACAAAACAAAATATTCATCAAAATTCATGAAATATTGGACTTCGTCAGTTTTGATGTGGACAAAGAACTTTAGTAGTTTACAAAATCGCTTGTTTATTCTTTCATATCACTTTGTCTTCCGGTGATTCTCCTCTACTGAAAGAGCCTTTCGGCTAAGGAATATGCCACCTACGAAAAACAACAACCTGTGTGCACAAGTTATGTTGATTAAATCTTTTACTGTTTTGTATGATAGATTTAACAGTAACCTGGGTTGCACTATATATCAGTCAAAAGGGAAAGAAAACACAAGGATTAAAAGAAAAAGTAGCGAGGAAAGTAAAAAAGAAGCCATATTCTCCAGTCTTGACTGCAGTACTATCTGCTCTTTGATTTTGCTTTTACTTTTGGTTACATGATGGCGTGTTGGGTAGGACAAGTTATCAAATGGTTGTTCATGATCATACCAAAAATCTAGTTTGATTGGATGTGTATCATGTGCTTAAAGATTTGATAAATGATAAGGTACATATATCAGGATTAAGGAATATATGTCCTGTGATAATAATTGCCATGAAGTCTAGGTCGTAAAAGCTTTTCATGTCACCATTCACATTTTGTTTTCTTTGATCTGACAAGTGACAACCGCAATTGTCAGTTTGGCCTCTCTGAACACCAAAATTTCCCCCGGAGATCAGAACCAATTAAGGTTTTGGGGTCTCTATTGCAAGTACGAGTAGGGAGATAAAGAGTAAATGTCTATCCAGACTATATTCGATATTTTTTGTTACAAAAATCACATAATTTCCTTTTACATATCAAGTTTAAAAATAGAATGAATTGTGTTTATGTGTGTCTTCACGTAAATGGGAAAAACTATAATGCACGTGTTAATAATAAGTTGTAATAATTGGTATGCACTATTAGTGTAAAACTCTTTTACACTGATATCTAATCATATGTTACCACATAGGTAAAAGTGGTTTCCTTTTGAGGTAGTGGATGTGAGAGTTAGCTACCTTTGCCTATGTGATAGTATATAATTGGATGTCAGTAAAAAAGAGGTTTACATTGACAGTGCATACCAATTAAATTTATATTATAAATATCTCATAATAAATTGGCTTAAAATTATATTTTTTCACATCCATCTAATTATATATTATCATGTTGAAAAATACTTTATTTTTTACATTAATTTATTGATTTCGATACATTATTAGTCTAAAAAATTTTCATTTTATCATCAATCATATGCTACTATCTAGGTAGTGGATATAAAAGTTAAATATTTTTATTAATATGATAATAAATAATGTGATATCTATGCAAAAAAATTTTATACTAAAACTGTATCAAAATTAAATTTAAAAAATGCAAAAAATAATATATAATTGATTGACTATATAAAAAAATTTTTACACTTACAATATATCATAACTAAATTCCAACAAATTACTACTTAATTAATATTATACTACATTAAAAATAGAGTATTTTATAAATTCAATTTTATATGTTTAACATTGCCAAAGGAAATCAAACAATGGCATCACACAAAGTTAGGCATGAAACATGTCGTACGTACCAATCATGAGAGTCGTACAAGCCCAGACACCTTATACACTTGCACGTAGCTAGATATGTAAATTTAACGGCTCTTAGACCGTGTAAAATTCATTTTTCTATGCTAGAATGTATGTACGAATTCGTGTTTAATAATGTTAACATCGCAATCACATTTTCCTAATTACCTTTCTTTTGTGGAAGAAAATATTTGAACGCAATCATCTGCTGTTGAAATTTGAAAATGAAATGTCATAGTTCTCCTCTTCTCACCCGTGTCCAAAGAAAGAACCCACAACCACAAATGAAAAGGGAAAAAAAAAATTGAATTCTATATTAAAATATAAAATATTCAATTAAACTTTTTTGTCCTTAATAGTGCACTGGAAATACTATGTCATATTTTCATCATATTACCAGTTTAGTAGCATACCTATAATATTCAGCTGGTAACAAAATAAAATGATCCAAAATTACATAAAAATGGACCAGGACTATTTCGTCAGTTAATGAGATAAAAATCAGTTATGTTCCTTTATATCTACTAGCTTTCAATTTAAGCCAAAGTACTACAGCTTCACAACTAATTAATTAAATGAACTTTATACTGATTGCTTCCTACCTATATGTGGTTGGATAATAGTGTGACCAGTCAAGTAAAATATATGAGCCAAAATAATAGGATGCTAATAGTGGAAGGCAATGCAACCAAACAAACTAATACACAAAGGCATAATTGTCTCTAGATCCTAAATAATAAGATGCTCTAGTTGGTATGTTTGGGAAAAAATTATTTTGAGGAAATAATTTTATTCCAAAAAAAAATATTTTGAGAAACTTTTTAATTATAAATTATTTTAAACTCAAAATAAATTAATTCAAACGCAAAAAAAGTTTTGAAATTGAGATTGAAATATATATATATTGTTCAATGAAATTGAGACGTATTTCTTTTTTTGGTCTTAAAATTGAAATGTAATTATCCTTTTTTTTTTGTCTTTAATGTAATTACCAATTAGAACATAGACTTTCACCTTTTTATTCTTGGGCCTTTGGTATGGTCTATTAAATTCCAGCCCATCCATTAGTTGGGTCTTATTACCATCCCAATATTCTACCTAGAGCCGTTAAAATAGGCCAAATCTATCGAATTAATCTGTTTGCCAGCAAAAAATAGGTGAATTGAGTTTAAAAAATAATGATCTATTTAAACTAACTTGTTTTCAATTCGACCCATTTAACCCATTTGACTCATTTACTTGTTTCTTTTTTTTTTTTTAGTAATCTTATATAAATTTAGGATATAAAAATATAATTTAGTAATTAAATTTAGGACATTCTCATTTTTTAATAAAAAATAAGAATTTTTATCTTTTTTAAAATCAAAATCATTTTTTAAACAAAAATAATTTTTTAAAACATTAAAAAAATAAAAAAATAAAAATAAAATAAATGAATTGATCAGTTGAAGACTGCAAACCACTCTTAAACAGGTTAGACTACTAAGGGTCCGTTTGGTTTCACTTTTGGGAGAAGATCTTTTAAAAGAAGATCTTTTAAAAAAAGGCCTTTTAGAAGAATTACTTTTAAAAGAATGATTTTTGTTTTGTTTGAATATGTTAAAAGGCCTTTTAGGAGAATGAGTTTTGTTTGGATAGGATAAAATAAAGTTACTTTTGGTTGTTGATGTGAGAGTAATAGTAAGATTCCTTTTCAGAAGGTCTTTTTCTAGAATGAAAAGTAACTTCAAAGATACTTCTTCTAAAAGGCCTTCTGGAAGAAGGCCTTTTATAAAAAGTTAAACCAAACACTACCATTTACTGTACAAAGTCATTCTCCTTCTCCCTGAAGGCCTTCTGGCCATTGCAAACTAGGAACCAAACAGGCTCTAAAATTTGGTTCGCGGGGCAACCCTAATTCTACCATATTCAGAGAGATTGTGTGTATACGGTTGACCAAAAAAAAAAAGTAAAAAAGGAGAAGTCTATGTGTGTGTGTGACCAAAAAAATAAAAAAGAAAGAAAAGAAAAGTAGATACGTAAAGCTATACTTTAGTCTATGAAGCATTTTTATTTTAATAGTTTAGTTTTTAAAAGATTAAAGGCATATGTTTTAGCTCTTGAAGGACTTTCATTTTAACACTTAGTTCTTAAAAGATTAAATACATATATTTTAGTTCCTAAAAGATTTTAATTTTAATATTTTAGTCCTCAAAAAATTATAATACATATGCTTTAATCTTCAAAATATTTAATCTTCTAAGTACAAAAGTGTTAAATAAAAAAAATTTTAAAAATTAAAATATATGCATTTATTTTTTTAAAGACTAAAATATTAACATAAAAATCTTTTAGAAAAAAATATATATATATATATATATATATATATATATAAGTTTTAAAAATTAAAATATTAAAATAAAAATACTTCAAAGATTAAAATATAGGTTCAGTCAAAATAGATCGTGTATGTTAAAGTCAAAATATAAAAAATAAAAAATAAAGAAATTGTGTCGGCTGATGCGATCCTTGAGGCATTGGCACATATGCCACGTCATAAAGACTGCAACACGGTCGACCAAAAAATTTGAAAAAGGAAAATATTATACAACTAAAATTTTTATCAGAATTTTATTAATGTGGTATTGTTACCGATCCTTATATAAGTAGATAAATTCCACAAATTTGTATCATTTAATTACCACAATAATTTCAGAATAAAAAATTGACTGCACCACGGTTTGGTCCCGAGTGCCCCCCTTACTCCCTCCCCAAAACTCTCTTTGCCTATATTGTATATGTTCTAAAAGAGATTGTGTGTAGATTGTATATGCATATGAAAAGCCAGTACGTATCAGGTAAATTTGTTTTATCCTCCTGAAGCAAATCAACTTTTACTCCATGAAACAACTTCCACCTTGTTGTCTAGTTCATATATAAATTAAAAAATAAATTAATATCAACTTTGTATGATCTATTTACTAGATTGATGTCATTTAAATACTAAACATTATGTAATGTTGAGTCGAGTAGTCATTGAAATTTGATTCACTTATGCTAAAAGTGATTTTTTAATTATTTTTATTATTTTTTATAGTACGTCCCTTCTTTATTTTTTTTTTTAAATAAAGTTTAATATACAGATAACAGTATTTCAGAGACCACATTTTGCTTCAATTAGCAAGTATATTGTCCATTGTACATGTATTTTAAAATTCAAGTAAAATTTAAAAAATTTAAAAATATAAATTAAGATAGAACAATACTAAAAATTATATAGGAGATGCATATAACTAATTCAGATCAAATTAAAAAAATATAAATCAAAATATTTAAATTACGAAGAAAACATATATAACCAATTCAAAAAAACAAATTAAAATTTGGAAGTGATTATTGCCACTCTGCATGTCCATTGCTATATCATCTCTAACATACCGATTATGCCGCCACAAATTTATAAATGTATAATTTTTTTTTCCTCAAAGTTTAGCAGCAGCACAGCCGCTGCAAATAATTATTTTACTTTTTTATATAATAAAATAAAAATTAGCGGCAGACATTTTCGCTGTAAACAGTATTTCTCTTTTTCCATTTTATTTTTTATTGTTTGCCTCTGTTTTTGCCACTGTAGTGTCCGCTACAAACATGTCCGCCGCAAATTTTCGTGAGATCATGTTTGCCGCAAGCTTTTTGCTGTAAATTTGCATTTTCCTCGTGGTGCTTGCTCGCCATTTGCAGCTGTTAATGAATATCCATCACTTACCATAACTTGAAATTGAGAGCTCGGTTGAATTTCCATTTAAAACTTCACACCTGCAGATGGTGAGCAAATAAGGTATTGAGATGAATATAACAAACTAAAGGACCAGAGAGGATGCGAGAATGTTCAGAGAGAAGAGAGTAATCATACTACACTCATGCCTTCTATCAATGACGCCCTCTCAATCAATGCCTCACAAAGTTTTGAAGCCTATAGTTAGTTATTTTCCTTCTCTGCCATTTCCCATTTCCTCAATTTTCAAATCTTGCTGTGTGTCCGACACCTCTAACCAACTCCACTTCATCCTCCATGTCATCCATTCTTGTTGACTTGGCTTCAAACTCCACCTTGTTCTATTTTATTGCATTACAAGAGCTAGGAAGGAGGGATGGATATATATAAATGGAAGAAGGAAAAAAAAAAAGGAGATGAGAAAACCTTGGCAAGTTTTCTAGGGTGAAAGAATCAATGATCATTCCGATGAGAATGGGTTTCAGATAGGAAAATATTATTTGTACATAGGTCTTAGACATTTCTTTGGACATTTGAAGATCAATGTATAAATAACTGGGAATTGTAGTTAGTTTATGGTGAAGGTGATGACTGTAGTAAGATAATTGATAATACATGAGAAATCTTTTTACTAGATTATATTTACCACTTATATAATTGAAATCCACAGTTATTAACATATAGTTCTCCATATTTTCTTACAGATAGATTCACCTCTTATATAACCGAAATCACACTTGTTTATACATAATTCCACATATGTTGAAAAGGATATCCATCATACTATGTACAAATAATAGTAATCTTCCATATACTAATATGGTTTGTTTTGTAGTTGACATGTCGGTTATTACTTGACATATGGAGGAAATAGTGGAACGCAAGGGTGGCGCAAAAAGAAGATGAAGAATGATTTGAAGAAAGGGAAGAGGAAGATTGGGATCGACCTACTAGGTGAGGATTTGGGCTCAATATGAATATCATCTCATGGAATATAAGGTGGGTAGGAGGAATAATCAAAATAAGGGTGATAAAAAAATTAGTGGTAGAGAAAAAGATCTCATTTTTTGGGTTAGTGGAAATGAAGTGCACAAGTATTAGGGAAAATATGATTAGAAGAATGTGGGGTGATGATGAATTCAATGGGTAGCTATAGATGCCATGGATGCGAGCAGAGGTTTGCTATGCATTTGGGGGGAAAATTTCTTGAGATTAGAGGCAACTGAAAAGGGGAATAGGTGGCTACGTATTATGGACCGCATACTATTGCTAAAAAGAGAACCCCTCAGAGTGAGTTGATGAATGTGAAGAACAACCATGACATTCCACTCATTGTCATGGGTGATTTTAATGAAATTAAGTGTCTAGAAGAAAGGTTGGGATGCTTGAATGCCACTAGCAGTATGTGAGAGATTGTGGAGTGGATCAATGACATGGGACTTATTGATATGCCCTTAAATGGACACAAGTTCACATGGAGAAGAGGAAAGTCCTTTAGTAGGTTGGATAGGATTCTTGTAAGTCTTGTATGGCTGCAGAAATTTGGTGCTCTGAAACTACGAGATCTTAATTAAATGCTTAATTTCAGATTGTGTCCCACTTTTGATGAAATCAGAGGCAACTAATTGGGGTCTGAAGCCATTCCAAAGTCTTGATGCATGGTTCTCACACTTGGGATTTACCAAATTGGATGCAGAAGACCCCACTCACACTCATATTCACCTACTTCTCTCCATCTCAGTGTCTACACTAACACCAGAGTCACCATCAATACCAACATCACCTCCACTCTTACACATTTCACCTCCCTCCAATTTTCCTCAAAACCCACCTCCCATTTGTCCTACTAATGTTGTGCACTGTTCTATTGAACCTAGTCCTATAATTTCTACTTTGCCTACTAATTTTGCACCTAGTGATTCACTTGCAGGGCCTAGAATTGAGATTCAACTCGCTATTTCTCCCTCTGGTTTAGTTGCAGCTCCTCCTTATGCTACACTTGCCACAAGAAATGCTCATCCTATGCAAACCAGAGGCAAATATGACATTTTCAAACCTAAGACATATGCTAGTGAGCTAGCTTCCATTAAGCAGACCTTTCCTTACCTCATTGGAAGAAGGCCAATGATGAAGAGTTTGGAGCCTCAATGAGGAATAAGATCTGGAATTTGATTCAACCACTTCCCAATGTCCAGCCTATTAGCTATATTTCAAGATCAGAAGGCATCCTGATGTGTCCATAAAACAAGCATAAGGCCAGATTGGTTGCAAAGGGGTTCCATCAAAGAGAAAGTCTTAATTTTAACCAAATATTCAACCTTGTAGTGAAGCCTTCCACAGATCGAGTCATGCTGTCAATTAATCTCTCAAAGGTTTGGAGCATTAGATAGTTTCACTTCAATAATGTCTTCCTCAATGGAGAGTTACAGTAGAATGTCTACATGGTTCAACCTAAAAGCTATGTTTCCACTAATCCTCAGCTTGTGTGCAAGCTTCACAAGGCCTTATATGGCTTCAAATAGGTCTCCCGAGCTTGGTTATCTAAACTTAGCACCACTCTTCATCAGTTTGGATCTCCAATGTAACACCAAATTTGACCCCTCTCTTTTCCTCAAGTTCTTAGCCTTCCCCACCATATACATCCTTATGTTAATTTGTTAATGACATACTCATTATTGGCTCTAATCCTCATGAGATTCAAGCATTCATCACCAATCTCAATAAATATTTAACTAAAGGACCTGGGTGAGATGAATTTTTTTCTTGTTATAAAAGCAGTAAAGAACGCCTCAGGTGAAATAACTCTTAATCAAGCCAAATACATTAAAGATTTACTCTAGAAAGCTAGCATGGGAGAGGCCAAGTCCATGCCTACACCTATGATCTCTAGATTAAAACTCTTAGCTCATGGGAACACTGCTTTTTATGATCCTTTCTCTATAGGTCTGTGGTTAGTGGGCTGCAGTATGCCATAATCACCAGCCCTGCATCTCCTTTGCAATCAACAAGGTAGCTCAATTCATACATTGCCCTCTAGAGATCCATTGGAAGGCAGTAAAGAGAATTTTGAGGTATCTAAGTGGTTCTATCCACCATGGTCTTGCATTTTATAAATTAAATTTCTTGATGTTAGTGGCATCTAAAAAATAAAGGCATGTGAAAATTTTCAAAATTAGAAAAAGATTGCTAAAAGAATAAGAATATAGGGAAAATTGTAAGATGGAAGAACTTCATCTTATTTCTTACGAGTTTTTAATAAGAGCTATAGCAAAAACGGGTAAGGATTAGTAGTAATGGAGGAATGAGACTATGTGAGTTAAAGTTATTTACTTATTTTTTGCTTTGAACATTTTGGGTTAATCATGATTAAATAAGTAAGAATATTTTGTCGGAATATTCTTATAATGGGATGGAATGCAATTTCAATAAAAAATGAGGTTAAATGCTATTTTGAGAAACCTCGAGGAGGTTTATGCCATTTATCATAATCTAAAACTCAGTTTTACAAAAAAAAAAAAATCTAAAACTATTAACAATTTTGTTTTTGATCACTAAAATTGATAGGTTTTGTAAGAATTATTTGGTTCGTTTCGAACCCATAATCTGTCAGAAAGGAAATTTATGGCTTGCTCAAGCCCAAGATATTCACAACATGGATTTGGCTTCCTTCGGATCTAATGCACCACGTGAACTCATCAATTCTTCAAAGGTCAAAACTTTAAATTTTGTAACAAAAAAACAAAGAGTTTCCCATAAGAAACCTCGTTACAAATGAAGACGATCTATTTGATAATTTCTTAAAATATCTCCCCCGGAGCCGTGTGGCGATCACGGAGCGAAATCTTATGACATCTCCCAAAAAGTCAGGAGAAGCTAGAATATCGAAGAAAAATAAAGTTCTGAACTTCTGACGTGGAAAATATGCCTGATATGCTCTATTTCAATAATGATTGGTGTATAACCAAGTTGTTCTTAGGAGGCTCGGCAATAACAGTGATTTGAACCCATGAAAACACTTTGTTACTTAGGAAGGACTGCACGTCACATATACGGCATACAACAACAATCTTTTTCTTACTTTTTTTCCTTCTTCGGTACAAGAACAAGAGCACATTTATTTCATCATATATTCTATCATTTTGATTGTTGCTAGGCTTCTTAATAACAAGGATATACGGTTCAATTTAACAATAGTGAAACGGCTTTCTTCAGGCATTAGAAATCCAACTACTGAGGAGACACGTACAATAAATAGAGTTATGCTTACAATTAGAACTTTCAGAGTAAAAGGCTCGCATAAATTCTGTAGTTCAAGACTGCTTAAGGTAAAAGTCATGTTTGTACAGATTGATGGTTAGTATTCACCCACACGCATGGATATGACGCCTTTGACACATATATTTTCACGACACTGTACAAAGCATGACAGAAACTACCCAAAAAAACTTTAAAGGGAGGGAAGAAAAGAAGAAAACAGTGACACAGCCAAATCTTCTTCTTTACTTCGCCGAACTCTTTCTTCCACAACAGAAGTATCTGCACAGTAGCTTTCAGATCAAGCAATTTCTCTCCTTATTATTATCCACCTTTTGGCCCCTCACTACTGTAGGTTATTAACTTATTTCATTTTTGCATAATATATAATTGTAATGTCTCAGTATTATATACGTATATATGAATCCTATTTAATATCCTCCCTTGATCTCCTCTCATAACCTCTCAATTTTTATCTTCTCCGCTGCTTCTTTCAAGGAATGAAAGGAGCACCTTCATGGACAGGAAAATGGGAAATCACTTGAGCACTGCTAGATCTATGTTGGCCCCCTTGATCAAATGATATGAAATTTGAGTGGTAGTACTTAACAAACCCATTATTATTGTTTTTGTTGTTCATGACCTCATGCATGCTTTGACCCTTCATGATTTTTGCAGGAACTGATGAGTCTTTCATCAATGAACCACATTGTCTAGGCTGTGTTTGGTAGAAAACTTTGGACACCACTAACTCCCCTTCCTTCTCCTCTTCATCACTGCCAAGGTGGTACTGGTGCATGACCCAGTTTGTCTTCTCTGGCTTTCTTTGCTTTCCGTAGTTTGTGTAAAGTACAAGAATTTTCTTGTATCCTTTCAACTTAGCACTGATATAGACTGGCCTAGTCTTACCCGTTTTGTGCCAACGGGTCTCACTGCCATCTTCATCAGAGTGGACCTTCCTCCTTTTTCTTGTTCCTGTTGTGTATGCTTTGGAAGGTCGGTGAAAGAAATGGCGGATCAGGCCATCTTTGCTTACTCCTGTAGTAAAATTTAATAAAGAAATTACATGTTAATCAACACAAAATAATATAATAAACTAATATATAACTTATGATCAAATGAAAAATATTTTGTGCCACATATAAGTTAAGTAGGAGATTAGCTTCATGCGTACTAGATTCCATGTGACAAGGTTGGTTGAAGGGATCCATAGGATTTGATAATATATATGTAAATAACTTAAATTTAAGATGATGTAAGCGGTCACATCTGCCACAAAAATGTTGCTTCAACAAAACAGCTTCTTTATCTTCGTTTATATGTTACTGAAGTCTAAAGGAAAGCCAGTTCGGACCGTGTTATTCAGGAATTATGTATATTTTTTTGGCAGTCAATATGTAATCACAAATGAAAATAAAATGTAACTTACTGGATATAGAAGAATGCTAGAAATAAATCACTTTCAGAGATGTGTCTCTCACATCTTTTTAAATGGAAGAATTAGATCGAGTGCAGGTGTGTAAAAAATAAAGTGAGTTCAGTCACATCACTTCATATATCTTGCCATTTTTTTTCTACCAAAAAATGGTAAGATATACCAAGTGAGGTGAGTATATAAGCTTATATATTTAACAATGTTATTAGACATATTATAGATTAATATTATTTAAATATTACTTTTGTGGATATTTTTAAGACACTTGAAAATAATTTATAAATAACTGGTGATTTAAATTATATTTTAAGTGAATCTATCTAGAAGAAAATATAGAAAATTATATATTAATAATTGTGAATTTTAACTATATTATCGGAGAATTCAATAATTTTTTTATATATTTATGAAATATCTTATCATATTTATCATATCCATTAGAAATATAATTAAAATCTTCATTTATTTATACATTAATTTCTAAATGTTCGAATAGTGTCTAAAAATTATAGGTACAAAATATCATTTCTCTATAGTAAAAGACTCATCACATATTAGGAAACACAAAAGTTAAGTAATTGTAATCAGTCACACGGGAATTTGAGAACATGTATTGAATTGACCTGGCAACTTCTCTGGATGAGTATAGCAGATTCCATTCTCGCCTTCAAGAGTAGGGATAAACTCATCAATTAGGGGGTGAAGTTTATGAATATCAGAGCGCACCTTCGCTTCCAAATGTTCAAGAATCTCTTGATCTGTGGGATCAAACTTCACTCCGGCAGGCAGTCCAGGTAAGTCATGAATTCCACCAGCCTATATTAGTTAATTAAAACCACAATATTTATTTTTCATTCATAAAGAAACACCACTAAAAAAGAAAAAGGAAAATCAAAGTAAGATCATCAATTTCACTAAAAAAAATATAAAGAAAAGAAAGAAAATACTAAAAGGGAATTATATATGCTAGTTAACGAATCAAAGGATTTATAATTAAGAACCTGATCTTGGCATTTGATATGATGACCACATGTAGGACAAGTTCTAATTAAGCTGTCTTTTCGTCCTTCCACTATGATGTTATTATTGTTTTCGGGGTCGCTGCACTGAGTCATTTCCTTGTTTTCCTCTTATCTTTCTCACTCATTCCACTTACGGAGATCTTCTTCTTCTTCTTCTTCTTGTTTCCTCTTCTGCCGCTATAAAACAAATGGAACAGAAACTAAAAAGAGATCGACCAAGGGGTAGAGAGAGAAGGGTTGAGTATTTAACAGAAGGATTTAAAGTAGTAATAATTAATATAAGGGAGAAAAGGAAAACTTGTCTCTTCTAAAGAGTGCTCCCCCTCATGCCAGTACTTGTTGAGGTGTGGGAAGGAATTAAATTCTCCCTCACTTTTTTAGTGCTTTCTTTTCACGAGCGAATTTTGCAGTCCCAACCTCCTATTGCACTTAACAAGAAAGTGGCAGAGAGAGATACCTACAAATCTAAATAGCGAATGAGATTAACAATTAGAGATAGGGTTGGTTGCAAGGACAGATAAAGAATAAAAAAATAAGATTGCTTTGATCTCAAGTTTAGTTCTGCTTTGTATACTGGTATATGAAAACTTGTGGATGAATAAATGTAGATTTTTGTTCTTTTTTATTTTGAGACGTGATTTTGTCCATTTTACTCTGACTAAAGGTAGCTTTGATGAATTTCTCAAATAAAGCTGGGTTAAACTTGGAAAGAAACAATTAAAATATGGATATACAGTTGAGTGGGATTGGGGCAACCTAATGTACAAGCCCAAAGAGTAAGAATTTAGGTCCAATGTCACCCTGGAGTGTAGATAAAGTTAGAAATATAAAAACTAGAAGACTAGGAAGAAAATTGAAAGAGAACAATTTTCAGCCAAACATAATTCCATTCCTTCACGTAGACTTCTCATGCACAGCAAGAAACCCCTTATCTCTATCTCTCTCAAGTCTTATGGTGACTTAGACAGTCTTAGCCCTCAATGTCAACAATAGTTGTAGGCATACTCTCTGTTACCATATGGCAAATGCAAACGTGATCGTGGGTCAAGAGACAATAACATATTTGAAAACAGTAGTTTCAATATTTTTTTCACTAAGACCTTTACTTATCAAGTTCATTCTGTACAATTGATTTGTCTGTATATGGACCAGACAGATTTTGTAAATTAATGGGTTTTACTAAGATTGGAAGAACTGTCCCTACGTTTGTTTAGTGCTCGCAGTTGCTGGAAAGCATATTGCTCCATTTGAGTATAAAGGTGAAAATCAATAGGTTTCCTTTGCCTTGGTATAGACCATTATTATTAATGGTTAATTTACGCATATCCTGAATTTACATCATATCAAGCTAACAAAATGGCAGCACCTGAATGTATGTATGCAAAAGTTTGGATGGTATTAAGTGTGTAATACAAATAGATGTGTAAATAACACTATTTTTCTTATATTTTTATTTATTTAAAGAAATGTCACGACTTTGTGTTCATAAATTACAGGATAAAATGTGAAGAAACAATTTTCTTTTAAATATTCACTCATTCTCTAATTACCGTTTTAGTAAGGCAAAATACATTAAATATGAAATTTTATATAAATTTAGTAGATTGGAGATAAGATTGAGGTTCATAATTTAATTGCACAGAACTTGATGTTAGTTTAATGGTGCACGAATGCATGTGAGATGTGAGTGAACGTACATGTCACAGGTTTCAATTCTAGTTATTATGCCAATCTTGATGTTTCCATACGCCAATTAATGAATTGGATCCGTGTACTTAACGATATGGTTATCTCAATCCGACCAAATAAAATGCTACATTCACCAGAAGATAGTTAAGAGAAATGTATCTCCAAATTTCATTATATCCAGGAACAAAAGAATAAAATCTCTTCAAATTCTTAAATAGTCGGGAGACTCTTCATTTAAAAATACAGAATAATCTCCTAAGGTACGAATACTTTCACTATGCACTCCGAAACAAGTGCCATCTCTAACTTGAGCATAGCTAGTCTTGAGTATACTTATAAATCTCTAAATTTAGAGTAGTGACTCGTCTTTGATTAGATCAGAGAAAAGAATTGGTCAAAAAGTATATATATAAATTGACCTAAATAGAAAAATGACCGCAGTAAATATTGAAAATAAAGTGTACACTATTCAATTCTAATTTATAAAGTCAGATTTAACGAGATGAACAGGAAGTATTTTGACGCTTTGATTTATTAGCGAAAATTGTCCCACTTGAGTACTGTACTTAGTATTAGATAACTCATAATTGCTTGCATATTCATGTTGACCAATGTTATTTAGATGTAGTTATTTGTGTGTTTATAAACCATTAGAAATTTATGTGTAAATAAATAAAAAATTTATATTTATAATTGGAGAATCAAGTGACAATATTATCATTTATCGCAATTGTCCGATTTTTATATATTTGTACATGAATTATGAGTGATCAATTATCACACATAAAATTGTCTATTGATAAAAAAAAAATTATGTCCAAATTACAAAACTTTGTTCACGTGAGATCAGACATCAGCTGAACGTGTATCATGACCTAGATCGAATGGGGCCCATACATGTAGAGAATTTTTCACTTTAATTACCAAGGTAGGTGATCCTTGTGCCTACTAAAAATAGAAGAAGCCATGCAATCCTGAAAGCATAAACTTCCAGGCTGTAAGGCAGCCCTATATATTAAAAGATGTCAGTATCACTATCAACTAGAAAGACCCAAAATAAAATATGTAGGACATTTCGAATATTATATTTAATGATGAGGCCTTTTCAATTGTGCTCTGATTTTATTTCCTTGTTTGTTTTATTGTGTCTTGATTTCAAGTGAAATTAGAATGTCAATGAAGAGCTCTTTTTTTTTTTTAATTTTTTAATTTTTACAATAAAACTGGCTCAAATGCTTCCAAAACTGGAGGACCGGGAATGGGTAGAGCAATATCAGTTTTGCATCATAAATAGAGAGAACATGACAAGCACATCTAGCTTTATTACAGCAGAGAACATGACAGCCCCATCTAGCATTATCACAACCCAAGCAGATTTTACAGATAAGAAAAAAGAGAAAAACAGCAATTATCTGTGAATATTCCTATTTCCTATCTTGATTCTCCACCTTTTAATTTCCTGAAAATTTGTTATCAACATGTCTTGGCTGAAAGGAAGTCATGTCAATCAAGAGCAGCTAATTTCATTTTTCTTTGTATATTTTCTTTTCTCGTTCATGCATCATGATCCTAGTTCCTAAAGATAACTTCAAGTTAGCTGATGTTATTTAGGGGATAGTACTTGAAAAGGTTTTTGCTAATGAGTAAATAACACGTAAAACTTACAGCCGTAACTCGATACCTCCCTTGATCTTTAGAACTATGGCCGCAGTGTGCTGGGATTTTAATCCCCCCGAATTCCATTTTGTCGTTCTTTCAATTAAATCTCAACAGCGGTAATCAATTCTTGGTTAAAAAAAATGTTTGAAAAAAAAAAGAAATTAATTTTATTACACTATATGTTATTAAATAGATGACTTTTGAGATAATAATTATAAAAAATAAAATATTTTTACTAACAAAATATTACATTATTAGATGACATTGCAACAATTAAATTCTTAAGAAATGATAACCATTTTTTGTAATTAATAAAAGGATAAACTATATATGTTACACCTTTAAACTTTATGTCATGAGAAATGTAATACCTAGGTCGAGAGTTACATGAATGATGATACTTTATCTTGATGGACCAAGTGAAAGTTTTAAGTATAAACTATACCTCCTTGGAAGGCTATATGATTGAGATATTTTTATTGGATCAAAAGTCCTAATAATTATTCCTTAGATATCCAAAAATTAAAGAGTGATTTTTAATGAATTTTTAGAAAATACAAACCCTTTCATTTTTAGCCCGGAAGTTAAAAAAAAAAAAAGTTTTCGGGAATTTGTACTAAAATCTAAAAGTTGGATTTTGATTCTTAAGGATTCTAATTTTTCTAATATTTTTATTGGATTCAAATGGGAGATATTCCCTTATTTATATTTATATTTTAAAGTTGATAGAGAATAAAGTTAAAAGGGACGTATAAATAAGTATGTAAGAGCATGCCTTGAGGAACATTGGAGATCAAAAAAGGAAGAAAAACCAAATTTCAGAAGTTTTGGAGCCATGGTCAAGCACAGCTCCTTGCGCTCAAGCATACTCCGAGGACAGCGAAAGGAAAAATTTAGAACCCAGCCATACTGGAGCGCAGCCCTTTGCGCTTATCGTGCCTAGGTCAACGAGAAAAATAAAAATGGGGCTTCTAGCCCCAATTTCTCACTTTCTCTCTCCTCTCTCATTTCTCTCTCTTATTCCTCAAACTTTCTTTTCTTTCCCGAAAAATTTCTCATATATGGCATTTTTACTATTTTATACCAATGTTTGTCCCTACCCACTTCTTAATTATTATATTCTTGGCTGATCTATCTATCGATTCTCTTGTTTGGCAAGTAAGGGAGCCTATGGGAAGTCCTAGGAGGAGACCCAAGCTCTCCACCCCATTTCTTTCTATCGTTTAGTACTCAAGGGTAAGCCTAAGCTTAAAACCTCTTTTATGTCAAGGTTTAAGAGCCTTTTCCTGAGGGATTTGCTCTTGGGCTAGGATTTGGAGTCCCAGAGTCCTAATCCTAGGGTTTTTCACATTTCAAGGCAGTCTAAGTTAATCTTTTATTTCCTATGGGTGAGATTTAGTTATATTGTTCTATTATGGCGGAGCGACTGGTTGGCTCAATGGTTTCACCAAGGAGCTACCACCTTTTCTAACTAGAGTATTGTGAGTTGATAGTTTATCTATAGTAGGTTTTGAAATAATATACTTATAAGATTTATATATGTTATGAACATGTCTTTTATATGTTATATGAATTTACTGAGAAAGTTGGATAGTAAGGTAAAAGTTTAAGAAAATAGTTTTCCATAACTGAAAAGTTATCGAAGAAAAATGATTATATGTTATAGATTTTTATGCAAAGTGCATAGGACTAGTTTATCTATGTATTATTTCCAATTGGATTTGAGATTATTATAGTTTCCAACGTTATTAGCTATTTATATAAAGAAAAGAACTTGTTATGTTATACTTTAACTAGCTTTGAACTTAGATATATTCCAAAGAAAAGAAATGAGTTTTGGGGGATGAACACTTCATAGAACCATAGCTAATGGTGGGTATGTTAAACTTAGTGTATCTCGTATAGACCCAGTTAGCAAGGAGTTGCTAGCCCAGCGTGTTAGGTTGACGACCGGATTATAGATTCAAGATCACTTAGGATGGTGCCGATTTGGCTGCTCAGTGCTTGAGGATGGTGCCAATGTGGCCACTCAAGATATTATAGTAGAAATTATATAATTGTGATTTCCTACCAGCTATAACTACATATTTTAAATTCCTATATTTTATGGAAAGGTGTTTCAATGGGTTTCCAAAAGAAGATATGATTTTGATTCTTTCTAGTTGACTTAAAAGATTTCCACATGTACTAAAGGTATAGGAGGGCTACACCTCCAATGATTTTGCAGAATTTTAAATGAGATTTCCTTAAATGTGTTACAGATGCCTTATACAACAAATAGAATTTTAGTTATTCTAAAAATGTTTATGAAGACTATTTTCTCCAATGGTTTTCAAGATTAAAAAGGGGACTATTCTCCCCAGGTATTTCATACGTAAAACATAATTTCAATGACTCTTTTATTACAGAGATATTTTCTTATATTTACTAAGTTGAATAAATGTTTTAACTTTATCCTATGCTAATTATAGGTAAATTATCTCTTATTAAGTTGTTTAACTCACCCAGTTGCCTCTCGATATTTCAGGTGCCAATAGTTAGCTGATAGTGAACTTCCACTAAGCCTAACGCTTGAGTGGGCCTTCTTTGGCCATCATAGGGAGTACAGTACTTGATGAGGTTTAGTGCTCCATTGAACTACAGCAGGGTCCCAAACTGTGGTATTTAGGGGCTATTGGTGTTAAATGATTTAAATGTATATATATTATGTATATGCCTGATTTAGTATTTAGAGATTATTTATGGAAAAATGTCCAATTTTTCAGAAAGTTTCAATTGAGGCTTGCTAGGAAACCAAGTCTTCCTATGTGTCAATCACAGCCGGGTTGGGTCATGACAAGAAATTACCCTAAAACATTAATCATGCAATTTATTCTCTATGCTTTTTAATTGGAGCTCAAAAACTCTTGTTATTCAAAGATGTCAATTTTAACTAGGGCGGCTCCTCTCGCATTACAAAGAGGGCGATAGCCCCCAAAATTTTTAATTTTTTGTAAAATTTTTTACTTATTTTTTTCTTATTTGGTTCCTTTCAAATTGTTTTTTATACTTACACTAAAAAAGAAAAAAGAGAGAGTAATTTAGTCATAATTTCAATAATCTTGCAAATAAAATTGACTGGTATTTGAACATTACAAATGCAATCTTTTTTTATGCATCAAAAAACAGACAAAACAACAACAAACTACAGCCTAACAAAGGAAGTCCCCATCTTATCCGCCAGCAGTAACATGCTCAAAGCAGGAGGAGGGGTGTGCCAAAAACATGCAATGTTAACATTTGAGGTTAGTTTTTACCTTTTATATTTAAGTAGATACTTAAATACTATAATAGACGATATATATGTATATTTATCTTGAGTTTTGATTGTGAAATATTTATTTATTTTTATATATTTTGACTAATATATATTATTCTTTGTATGAAGTTAACTATTAAGTATTGGTCTCTCACCAACATATGGTTGGTTCAAGTAGTTTGGCATTTGTTTCCCCTAAATAAGGTGTCATATTCCAGTCATGTGTATGAAAAATTTTGTGTTAGGAGAACTTTATGCCCATAGTGAACTGGCCTAGCTTGAATCATATTATTAGAATCTAGTGGATTTTGAATGTTAGTGGTTTAGACCAAAAAAAAAAAAAAAAAATAGCCCCTCCCACAAAAGGAGTTTAGCTCTACCTTTGATTTCAACAAATTTAACTGTGTTCTTCAATCACCAAAATTAGCGTTATAAATAGGTTGGCTTGTTTTGAGTTTGAAAGGAAAATATATTTGAACTAATCAAATTTGATTGAATTGGTTTGATTTAGATTTTAAAATTTTTTTTCAATAAATCTGAACCAAACTGATTCAATCAAGATAGGGTTAGTTTGATTCAAGTCATCGGGTTGAAAGAAAAATAAAAATTTAAAACCTTTTAAAATTTTTATTCTTATAACAACTGATAATAGTGTAATATTGATTGTGAGATAGTTAATAATATTCTGAATAGATAAATTTCTTAAACAAATGCAAAGAAAGAAGACAAAAAATAATTTTATTATTAAAAGTTTAAGTGCAAAACTTTAAAAGATCAAAAATAAATAAAAAAAATATACTTGATTAAATGATCAGGTTAGGTATTATAATAATTAGATTAAAAATAATTGGTTTGATTTGGTTTCTTGAAATGAAACAATTACTCGAACCAACTCAAACCAATTTTATTGGTTTGATTTGAATTTCATCAGGTCAATAATATTCGATGAATGCCTCTAACCAAAATGACAACATCTCTTTGTAATGGCATCATGAAGCATGTGTTAACACTAACAACAAATGATGATTTGCCACTAAGTAAGATCCTTTTTACCTTTCCATTTTCCAAAAGGAGGAATAATTTACAGGTTAAACATATTCAGGTGCCAAGTCAGCATAAAAACAAATAATATATGTAGGGAATTGGAATTATTTGTTACTGCAAATATGTTGTGTAATAATTTATAACTAAATTTTAAGTTTATGTTTGTAATAATATAAGTAAAATTGGGATTAAATTCTCTATATGAACCAATGTTATAGAATTGAAAATAACTATAACGAACACTTCTTAATTCTTAGCCTCTATCATAAGAATTATGAATTCTAAAACTTGAAGATTAAATTGCCTCTCTCTTCTCATCAACGTCTCTGTAATTCTTTCTTTTTTCTCATTTAATTGTTAGCAATTATATTTGTTAAAATTTAATATTTTTTATAAAAATTACTATAATATTAAAATTTGATTAAACACTGATTTCTTGTATATAAATACATTTCACAAAAAAAATTATAATTAAAAAATTATGATAATATTATAAAAAATATTATTGCATTAAATTTTTTATTAATGTTAAATTTTAAATTACATCTATAGACAATAAACTTTAAAATTGAATTCAGAATTAAAATCTATACTCTAATTCTGTGTCAAATTCAAATATAAAATTTAAGATATTATGTAAACTCTAATTCTGAAATAGTAGGAATTGAAAATAATTAAAATTATGTATTTCAGTTCTAGTTCCAACACTCAAATAGAGGCTTATTGTAAATCTATTACTTTCTTGTTCGTCTAACGCACTATTATTTTGTCTTGTTTGTTTACTTGTATGAATTATAAAATTTACAAATATAAAAATTTTTCATCTTGACTTGCGCATTGCTTCATTTCTCTTTTACACTTATGTGATAGTTAGATTGTCTCCAAGTTGAAAATATTTGAAGACATATCTAGTCCTCAAGCCTCCTTAGATTAAATTCCTTCATCCTGGCTCTCCTCATGAAAGGATTAATAATTCAAATATTTCGAGGGTCAACAATCAAATCAAGACAAAATGTCTTTTGTTACTTGTGATAGAGATCAGGATCTTCTTATGTTTGTTTTTAACATGAAAATATAATGTTAAGAGAAAGACAAACATAAATACTCAATTTAATAAATCCTACGAAATTTAAGAGAATTTCACATATTTAAAGTACTTGTATAGCATGGACAACATTGTAAACGGACCCATTGACGAATTCAGTTTCAAAATTGAAGAGCCAACTTATATAAACTATTGATCTGGCACCATTTCTTCTGATATATCAAAAATACTAACCCGTGCAATGCACGGGGAGAAAACAATCAAAATAAAAAATTAATGTTTGACATTAAATTAGCATAACAATAAATTAGGAGAAGATAAATAATACAAAACTGAGGGTGAATTAAAAAAAAAAAAAAAGGTACAAAGGAACTTTTATGTGTGGTGATTTTTGGCAATATTAATTATCATTTGTGAAATTACACTAAAATAAAAGAAAATATTAGCAATGATGAAAATATAATTTAATTTATTAAATTCATCTCATATAACAATTTGTTATTGCAAGTGTAATTTTAAAAAATAAATTCTAATAATTTTTAAATGATGATCGAATAATAATTGAAAAATTTATTCTATTTTCCTTTCCTTTCACTTTTAATAAAGTAATTTTAAAGAAAAAAATCTATAAAATTATTTTGTCTAACAATTCTTTATTTAAGGTGTAATTTATTGTATAAGTGAGGATCAATTAACTCTAAAAAAAAATATTTCATTTGTTTTGCCCTCATCTTTCTTCGAGCTCATAGTAAAATAATTTTTTTGTAAAAATAAATTATATTGAACTATTCCATTTTTATCTAGTGTGTATATATATGTATATGTGTGTGTGTGTGTGTGTGTGTGTATAACTAAAAAATCAATTTTTTATTTTCATCTCACTTCCTTTCTTTAGTGTCATACTAAAATAGTTTTAGATAAAATAAAATATATTTAACCATTTCATAAACTAATGATTGTTAAAAGTGTAATTTATATTATAAAGATAAATTTTTCGAAAAAACATCATTTCATTACTTCAACCGCCTAGTAAAGTAATATTCTAAAAGAATTATTTAATATAATAACTCATTATTAAAAGTGTAATGGATTTTGTAATAATAACTACCTCCAATTTTTAATCGAGAATCAAACAATTGCAAAAAAACAAATAATTCCATTTCTTCTTATCCTCTTTCTTCAGTTTCCTAATAAAGTAATTTTAAAGAAAAATTTCATAGATTCATTTTATATAATGACTCATTATTAAAAATATAATTCGAATTATGAAAATGTCTAATTTCAATTTTTAAGTGAGGATCAGATAATTAAAAAATTACTCTAATTTATTTCCCTTCCCTTTTTTCAACTTTTTAATAACCATTTCTTAAAACCAAACTGGAGGGAATGTATATAGCATAAAATATAAAAGTTAATTTAAGATATTTTCTTTCAATATCTAAGTGAAAATTTCATAACTTAAAAATGCTATTTGTTTTCCTCTTTCTCCTTTTTCTTCAGTATCCTTACAATGATTTTTTAAAGTTTCCAATTTAGTAATAATAATTGCATGTCAAAAATATCATTACTAATTTTCTTAAAGTCTCTCTTATTATTTTTTTAAAAAATAATGAAGATAAAGAATAAAATATTTAATAAGTAAAGAAAAAGAAAAGCATAATACCACCTGGGTTAGTGTTGATCTTGGTGAAGCATTTTCATACTCTAAAGATTATCTCATTGAAAAATTTATTTGCATCATTTATATTCTCTAGCAATAATAAGAATATTACATGAATTATAATGATTTATAATATTAGGATTAATAGTATTAAATAATAATTTCAATAAAAAGATGAAAAATATTTAATTTAATTTTATATTCAAATTTTAACTTCTTAAAATAAGTGATTAGATAAAAAAATTCAATTTTTTATATGATTTATTTAATATATTATCTTATTCTAATAGTGGATGGAGATAGTGGGGTAGTGGATAATAAATATTTCATTTTGATTGGAAGATAGTGGGTGACAGTAATAATGTTATAATGGAATAGTGGAGCAATGGATTAATCATTAAATACTTACTTAAAAAAGAAAATTTTTGAATGTTGAAGGAAGTAGGAAGCACAAAAAAGTCCCGCTTGATAAAAGTTTCCAGTTTATGCTTTTGAATTATTATAGTAGTAGATGCAAATAAAACAGAGAGGTCATTACAATCTATTACGAAAATGGTGGATACTTTCCTTTCTTTGACCAAAAGGAGTCCTCCTAAACAAAATAATAAAAATTAGGATAAATTACACTTACCTCCCCTGAGATTCAGTATAATTATATTTGACACCCCTCTAATTTATTTTGCTCAGTGTATTATCTGTAGACAGCCGGGTGCCGAATGTAATTATACTGAGTCTTAGGGGAGGTCAGTGTAATTCACTCCAAAGATTAAGACTGAATATTTTCTTCTCTACTTCATTCATCTCCAAAGATTATATCTATAATTGTGTAAAGTATTCTAAAACTTTCCCTCCCTACACATGCCATCCTTACTTACACACTCTAGATTATTCCTTATATATGACCATCCCTTCCTAATTCCTATCAAAATGATAGGGGAACGCACAAAATTGTGACGCATATGGAAAAAATAAGGAAAGTGACAAAAAGTTTAGTCTCATATAATCATTGTTCTTTTTATCAATTTTTTA
Organism: Pterocarpus santalinus; assembly: GCA_031439595.1. Lineage (NCBI taxonomy): Eukaryota > Viridiplantae > Streptophyta > Magnoliopsida > Fabales > Fabaceae > Pterocarpus > Pterocarpus santalinus. The sequence continues at coordinate 15,559,764 of CM062530.1, read as the reverse complement.
TCCAAAAAGTTATTTACCAGCATTTTGAGTAATACGCTAGTAAGTAAGAGTTTTTTGTTAATTTTTGTTTTGTCAGCATATTAAAAAGGAAAAACTAATAAAAAACTTTTACTTACTAGCATATTGCTGAAAATGCTAGTAAGTAACTCACTTACCAGTATTTTCAGCAATACGCTAGCAACTTTTTGGACCAAAAAAAAAAAAACTGACAAAAGGAAGAATGATTATGTAGGACCAATCATCTAAGTATTTTTGTCATTTTTCTCACCTTTTCCATATACATCATGTATGAGTCTCGAATTTGTGCGTCCCCCAAACATTATTCTTTGCTATATACATGACTGTACATGGAGATTACATGGTATGATTGACCACGATAAACAAATTCGAAGGCGCAAAAGAGTATGAGTACCAATGTATTTATACTAGAAATATTACAATTTAGTATTTTAAGAATCATAGCTATTGTAATCTCCAAATCAATTTTTAGAGGCAAACAGAAGTATTTTATGAGTGTTGTCTTACTTTGTGTTTAAAGAAGTATGTGTTATGAATTATACCTTTTCTTATAGACTTTCATGTGTTATAATTGCTCATCTTTTTCAAGAGTTGAGCCTTATTCAATTATTGAAAAAAAAAAAAAAAAGAAGAAGTATTCTACGAGTTATATGCAAAAGGATACACACCGAAAAAGTGGTATCATGATTAGTTCTATTGTAAAAAGGGATGTCGCTTATAACAAGAAGTTCAAAGCAGTCTGGAATGTTTGATCACTCCCCACCTTTTCAACTGAAATTTACTTTCCTTTGAAACCATGCAACCGGAAAAGTAAAAATGTTCAAGTGTCGAACTCAACAAATAAGAAAATCACACCTTTTTACCCTTCTTGTCTTGTCATCCAAAGAGTTCCTAAAATGCCAAAGTTATCATAAGATGACTTCTTAATCATTATCTGCTGAACGTAGATGCAAGACTTCAAATAGTTGTACTTCTAGCCGGTGCCTCTTGAGAGAGAGTGAGCAACCAACTTAAACTCCCACTCAAGTTAAACTTGCGTAAAATCTCCAAGGAAGTTTGAGTCCTACCCATGCTACCCATGTCTCTGTGCATAAAACACTAGTCCTCCCCAAGTTACAGGAGGAAACTCCTTAATTCAATTTTCCACTGAGTCCCTCAATAAGCCACCACACCCAATTTTGTTGGTGCCAAGCTTACACACTCCATCCGTTTTTACTATGATCCAGCCTTTCCTTGGAGTTTTCCATGTTGAGCCAATTTAACTCTAGTGAGACAAGAATAAAATAGAGAAAAGAGAGAGAGAGAGAAAGAGGATTCCCAAGGAAAATTACTTTCCGTCATAGCAAGAAACCCAATAACATCCTATTCAAAATAGACGCTATTCTTTATACGCAATACAATTATTTAGATTAAATGCATTACCAAATACGATATATTTTGATTATAATGACTTCTAACCTGAAGTATATGATGTCACTGAAGGAATCAAGAGAGTGAATTGGTTCTTTAAGGTTAAATAATAGAAAAATTAAATAATAAAAATTTAGAATAATGAAATACTAAAATTTAGAATAAAAAAATGAAAACAACACAAATAATGAAGAAAAATAAAATAGATAAGAGAGTAGAGAAATACACAGTGATTTATCCCATTCGATTACAAATTATCAACTTACATCCAACCTTTAATTGCTTGGGATTTTTCTTCATTATTGAATTTTGGGTTGTAAGGATTTCAATGAACATTCCTCTATCTAAATCCCAAATATAGTATTTTATGATCTGTTTTTCACAAACACACCACCAAGCCTTCTTCTATCTAGAGTATATCCATAATTTTTTTTCCTCTCAATGACACCATAAAACCTATTCGCCTATCTCAAACCAAAATAGGATAGCCTATCAAGTTATAACTACTTATAATTGAGCTGTAATGGATTTCAAACTCTCTTAAGATTATATATACAAGTGAAAGAATAGAGCAAATGATGAAAACTATATTCTCACCATTTTCTTGGTGAAGGACTGAATGTTCTTATATATTCTTCTCCATTTCTTCATGCCTTTTTATAAAGGGTGAGCCATTGATTGTATACTAGCCATTGAAGATGTTTAAGGATTCTATTTAGACCAAATAATTTTCTCACATAGAATTTCATGTTCCTGTTGTTTCATGCATTATAGTCACTATTTTGTCTAGTACTTGTTGTTTTATTTTGGTGAACTTAAACATTCATAACTTTAGCCATATGACCGTTAATACTTGATTTTCTCCCTTGATTTCACTATTTTGGAATCAAAGTTAAAGAAAATTAATTTAGAGTTCAAACTTATTTTATAAAACTATTTGATATCAAAAAAAGGAATATTCATAAGTTAAATAGAGAGATTATAATACAAAAATATGTTCAAACATAATTCAACAATATTTACATAAAATAATATTCAAAATTTAAAATATTCATTATCAAAAACATTAAATATAACAATGTCACAAAATGAAATCCCTTTTGTTGCTTGAAGTCGGTGGGAGGGGATGAAAAAGCCACAAACAAGTTTCTAGAAGTTATTATCAATTGCTTGCACACAAGAAAGAATTTGGTTTTAACTATCTCAAACAGTTATCTTAGTCGCTGATTGAGACCACAAATAGGAGTAAGAAAATAGAAGGAACTAAATGCATTATGTAACACCCTCCTAGGTATAGTACTATGCTTAAGTCATAATATCTTCCCCAAGAGTTGTCACTGTTTCTTAAAAGGAGCTTGTATTACAGCGATTTTTGGCCATCTTCAATGCCTTCTAGTTCTCCTGAGATATCTGCAGATAATAGAGAAACAGACATAGGAGTGAGAATTATAAATTCTCAATAGGATTCCTTAGACTATCATATACTATGTCATCGTTATTATCTCTAGTTGCTTTGATTTATTATGAAAAAGGTGAACATGATATATAAATTATTTAGTTTTATAGATTGAAAGCATATTGTCCAAAGCAGAGTTTATTTTATTTATACACTTGATAAACAGCGAAAAAATCTAAACATCAACATAATAATATGAAGGATAATTGAATAAAGTGCATAGATTCATAACAAAATAAGGAATAGTTGATTTTCATGCATAAATAAATGCATATGACTTGTTGGTGTAAGTGTCTTTGCCTCTTTTAACTTTCTTTACCTTCTTTCTTTTGCATACCTAGGCGTTATGTATTGCCATCCCTAGGATATGTATACCGGTCTGCACTTGAGAGTTATATATCACCATCCTCAAATGCGCCCCCTTACTTATCTTTTACCCATACTTGGTCACCTGGAGATGAATGGCCTCTCTCACCTCTGGATAATAGTCACTTTTTCAAGACTAAGCTCATTCCTATATATGATTGTCGGGTTTACTTTCCCCTACGCTTCCACTAACTTATTCCCCTTAAATTTGTTCAAGGGCTGGCCCAAGTAGAATTATTATTATATCTTTAATCATGAAGTCATGAATACATATGCTAGAGGAATCATATCCATGATGCACGACTCATATACTTCTACCGAAAATTTGGTAGCATAACGAATCAAGTTCGCTTACCCGTGAGTAGTACCAGCTTAACCAGAAAATCAGTCACAACAGTAAAGCAAACATCACACATTAATGCCTCAATATTGTCATAGGTTTGCAAAATCTAACACTAATTTAAGGTAGCCAATTACTTAATTAGAAATTCCCCTCATATCACTCAAATCTTCCAATTTTTATATCTTATGCCATAATTTCTACTTAAGTTATTAAATTAAGAATTTTTACTATGTTGAAGTGTTGTTTGTCTAGTTTTTAATCTCTTTAGTCCCATTCAATTTTGATAAGTATAACTTAAGATTTGGGAGTTTACCTAGGTCTGTCCTAGGTTAGACAAAATAAGGGTCTAAAATGTAAAAATTCGCTAAAAATAGAAATCTTATTAGATTTAAGTGAATCTTATATCATTGTAAAGACAACATAACCATCTTTCATTTCCAAGAAGTTTCATTTCATTTAAGTGAGCAAAGCCCAAGTTATAAGCTCGCAAATTAGTGGAATTTAGCACTTCTTATGGCTGCTCAGGTTCTGCTAATTCTTTGCCACTCTTCAAGGTAATTGCTTTCACATGCTCATTTCTTGGGTTGGCAATAGTGTTGCTTGGCAAAGAACCCTTTGGTTTCTCAGCAAGCTGCTGTGATATTTGTAACACCCTACTAATACCATACTATGCGTAAGTCATTTTATAGCATTACTAGTTGTTACTCTTATCTAACGGAAGTTCTTATCTTTGATATTAGCGTAATATACGAAAACAGCATATAATTTTTTTCTTGTAAAACCTTTATGCCTGAAAACTGAGTCTTTAAGCGCTTACTTACTCGTATACATATGAATGTTGTTCTTCATATCGTTGAGTTACTAATAAGACATATGACAAAAATGGAAGCAACATAACACAATATATTAAGCCAAGAATGTAATCATAGATAATCAAGGTCATCATTACATTTAATAAGTATCACATATGTAATAGATAAAATTAAGCAGTATGACTTCCTACATACTCTTAATTACACATAAACTACCTAATTAGGGCTCTTAAGAAAATAAAAATACTATATTACTATCTCGATTCTCCTTAGCTAGGTGAAGAAACATGGCAGCTCCTCGTCTTATCCAATCAAGTACCGTCAGAAGTGCTACCATCGATGCCATCAACTCTATCTGAAGACGATACGGAAATGTAGGAGTGAGAAATACAAGATTTCTCAGTAGGATCGTGACTAGACGAACATTGTGTCATCGTCATCATCTCAGCCACTTTGGGTTTAATTATAAAAACAGTGGACAGATATAAGTTCAATTTTAATGGTGTTGAAAACTTAAACCTCGAGGCGAGTTGCTTTTAAAATTAACATTATAACCACATCATTATGACTAACATACATACTGAAACATAGAATAAACATTCATAAGGCAAATGGACAATATAATTACATGCAAAGACATGTATCATCATAGACTTAACCGTGGTTATATTTCAACTTTACTTTCATTTTTAGCACGTGCTTAAAATTCTTTACTTTTCCTTTAAAATAGATTGCTTTTGGACATGGGCTCATTCCGTGACCGTTGTCACGCAGTACTAACCAAATCAGACCAAGCCGATATTGGTTACCTCTAAGTTGAAGGGTCCTCCATGTCACCCTTGCCTCCCTCATAGAGGTTCCTTATGGATTACTGTCTCTCACTTCCCGGAAGTGATCGAGGGGTCATGTCCCATTCTTTCATTTTTTATCATTATACTTTACATGTATAGTTTTTCTTTGACTAGACACATGCAGTGATATGACTAAGTCCATAATTTTGATGGAAATCCAACAGCATAACGGCTACACCAGAGCTTCCCCAAAATGCCAATTATCAACTTTCAACCAACAGTTCATTATATCTATATCATATCATCATACTGATCATTCAATCATGAGACAGAGCTCAATCAAACTTGTCATTCATCATGCCGAATGGCATTATACATTCATACCCTAAAGGGGATTCATAGTTGTGTTATTTTTTGTGAAGAATATTATGAATCATCACATGATTTCTTGTGGTTAACCATGAGAGAATCACATAGTTAAGATATATGTATGTGATCTTTTAGTTACTTAGTTCTCATATGAAATTATCCTTTACTTGAATTCACGTCTTATGGAACACTTGTTCAATTTAATTAAGTTAAATGATTGTTTCCTTTCTTTGAGATAGTGCACTTAGTGATTCCTAGGTTCATGGTATGCTCAGAGGCCCTAATCATACTTTTGTTCCCAAGGAGTTTGAGATCCCTCTAATTCTTGGGTCCTGAGAATGCATAACCACATCATGAACCTAACAACACTATGTTCACTAAATACCAAGGGTGATTTTTAACTTAACCAAGTTACAAAGTTACACGTTTTTATTACTAGCATAACAAGATCTTACCTTAAGTATTATAAAAGTTATCATTCTTTATAAAGTAGTCATAAAGTTTTATTCTTTATGAAAGTAAATACCTTTAAGATTAAGCTCTTATCTTAAAGGTTATATCTTCATGAAATAATGATATAAGTTACTAGCTTTTTAACTAACAAGTCTTGTTCTTTATGAAAGTTAACTCTTTTAATTAGTCTAAGGCCATCAAGGTCTCAACTTTATGATTTAAAGTTGTCTCTACATTAAAAAAGTTCCTACTTTATCAACTAGTGATATAAGATATTAGCTTTAGAGTTATAACGTCTTAATTTTTATAAAAAGTTAGCATTTCTATAATCCAAAAGTGACCTTTTTAATTTCAAGTTTCAAACTTTATGAAAGGATTTGCTTCCAAGGATCAATCTTTGAAACATAAAGTGACAAGACATAATTTTTCTAACTCAAAAAGACTTATTATTCCAAAATGCTTAGATTTTTACATGTAGTCTTGTCTTCAAAATAAAATAAAATAAGACTTTTATGAAGGCACTAAACTTGAGCCACCTTTTATGCTTCAAGAAGCAAACTTTTTAAAGTTTTAAGTTTTTAGGATGTTCATAGTTTTATCAAATTATGAAAAGCATGTAAAGATGAAACTTTTCTAATTATAAATTCATCATAAGAAAAAGAACAACTTTAAGCAAGACACCACTAAGAACATCAAGAACATTTAAAAAGAAGAATATGAATATATTTTTCTAAAAGTAGAAATATCAAGAACACTTGAAGAACAACAAGAATATATTTTGCAAAAAATGGAAACTTTTGTTGATGAGGAGCATGAAGGATCTTCTCAAGTTTTCACTTAAAGATCTTGGTCATGAAAAGAACCAAGTTTCAAGCTTTTTTGAGCAAACAAAATAAAAAGATGAAAATCACTACCTTTCTTAGAAATGGCGCAAAAACTAGATAAGAAGAAGAAGATGATGGTGGTTCCTTTCCTTGAAGATGGTGGCAGTTTGGCTTGGTGGAAGGAGAAGCTCTTGAGATCTTGTGAAAATGGAGGTTGTAGTGTTTAGATCTTGTCCCCGAAGACCCAAAGATGAGGTCCTTAAAGGGCTAAGTGAGAGGTTTTGGGTGGTGGTGGTGGAGAAAGGAAGAAGAAGATGAAGAAGAAAAAGAGAGTTTTAGAGAGAAGTGGGAGGATTTGGTTTGAAGAGAGAGAATGAGATAAGTGAAAATGAAAATGGATAATGGTGGAAGAGGGAGAAAGTGGCGTCCACAATTAAAGGGGAAGAAGGGAGATATTTTCTTAATTTTGTGTTAATTAAGGTTTAAGGGGACAAATTAGATGATGAGGGAACAAAGCATGTACTAACTCTTATGTAAAGCACTCTTGTCTTATGCTTTATGCTTTAATGACATCACTTTTTACTTTATTGTCTAGTTAACTAAATTTGAATTTAATCATGTGATTAAGTGCTCATCCAACTTAATGAAGATGATTAAGCAAGGATTAGTGATTAATACATAAGAACATGATTAACAAAAATTAATCTTGCGATGAAGCTTAATTAACTTTAATTAAATTTGATTAAGCTAATTAAGGGCGATTAGTGTTTATTTAAACTATAAAGGTCTGACTTGCTTAATTAGAGATTATCTAATCTTGATTAAGCATTCTCTTGACTTTTCTCATTTGAATTAACTCGTAAACTCTTTGTTAACCCCTTAATTAAGTCTTAATCTCATAATTTCTCATTAAGTGCCTAATTACTCAGGGTTACTGAGGTAATTTAGTATGTCATGAAATTGAGGATGTTACAATATTTGCCCCAGTTGACTTTCTAAATTTCTGATAAAAGCTTCCTGGTTCTTGAACTAGGCATCGTACTATTTGACCTATGCCTTAGTCTAGTCTTAAAAGTTAAAATACGTCTACATAAACCGCTGCAACATGTCTTCTAGGTTTGGCTTCTCCTGGCCTGGCGGATTATATGAGTTGTTGGAAGAACCTGTATTACTAAGATAATGCCCTGGGTTAGAATGGTTGCAGTGGTATCAACCTCTAGGACTTTTCACCTCTGAGTCTTCTCACTAGGCTTCTAGTAGTTGTTGCTGGCTATCAAATCAAATAACTCATGAGACTCTTCTGGTGACTTATTGTTCAGAGAGCCATCTGTAGCTGCATCTACCATAACCTGTGTGGACCTCAAAAGACCATTAAAGAAGGCTTGGATCTACATTCAAAGAAGGATGCCATGATGAGGACATCTCGCCAATAGGTCCTCGTACCACTCTTAAGCCTCATGAAAAGATTCCCCTTCTGACTAAGCAAAAAAAGCAATGCCATTCCTCATTTTTGCTGACTTAGCAGGCAGGAAATGTTGGAAGAGATGACACGAGAAGGGGGTTGAATCGTGTCTTCACTAAAATTTCTCAAACTTGAAAACTTTTATAAGGCAACATTCTCAAGTTCTAGACTTGGAATGCAGAAGCAATTGTTACATAGAAAAATATTTTGTTTTATAAAAAAAATTGAGTTATTTGAAAGTTGCACAGATCTAAGAATAAAATAAATACTCCTAGTGAATAAGGAAAGATAGAAGGATCACACAGAAGGAGTTATCCTAGTTCGACCACAACAATGCCTACATCCAGTTCCCAACTCTTCGTTGAGATTTTTTTATACCAAGAGTTTTCTTTTTCCAAGCTTCTCCAGGCTTTATAACTGAGCAATCTTTCTTTAGTCTATCCAAGCTTTACAACTGAGTAGTCTTTCTCTAGCCTCTTTAAGCTCATAGTGACCACTAATAGGTCTGGTTATAAGGGATATTTGAAGGTTTTGTGTTTACACTTACACTAAGCTTCTTATATAGAGCATGAATCAATGAAACACAGTGAGTGACTTCTCTATATTCTCAAACTGGGAATGTTATCTATTACACTCCTAAAGAGAAGATTTTACAATAGAAGTTACAATGAGTAACTTTCTGAAAAATTAGAAGGTCAAGAAGGATAAAGATATGAAATAGTTGCTAATTTGAAAATTTGAACAGCATCTCTATCTTCTTCTTCGAGTTCCAGCTTTATATAGACTTGAGATGTTACTGTTGAAGCTTGCAGACCTTGAGCCTTGTGCTACTATGATCCACTAGTTTATAACTGAAAAGAGAGGGTACAGTGATGACATAGAAGGGAGAAAATAGTCATTGAAGTCTTCACCAACTTTTCATATTTGTCAGCCCTTTCTTTGCAACTTGTCACATTATATTTGACTTTTTTGAACTTCTCAATGAAGTGTACAAAAGAAGCTTTAGTGATGAAATACTTCATCAGAATTCACTTTTCCGAATCAAGTCATCTTTTTGAATGAGGATTGGCCCTTCTCGTGGTATGCTTTTCCTTTCTGGTACATTATCACTATCCTTTTGAACTTTCTATTTTGTTCCTGAGTGAGTAAACATATAGGACACAAAGCGATATATCCAATATAGTCTCATTCGAAAAATGTATCATGCACTTGACGCTTTGATTTATACCAAAAAAAAATTAGCTTTAAAGTATATCGTTTTACCCAAATAAGAATGTGTTTAACAAATCATTTGCAGTTCAAAAGATTTACTTAAAGCTTGGTTTGATATCTATCAAAACCTTTAAAACATGAAATGTCTAAAGCAAAGATTCTGTTTCAGTTGGGCATTGGAGCTTACAAGAAATACTTTTCTAAAAACTTTCTAGACACCATGTCCTAGGTAGTGATTGTCCTCGAGGGTAAGGACTTCAACCATGCTCTAGCCTTATCCTTTAGAGAAAACTAGAATAGTCTCAACCGGATGGCATCATTAGTAGAATGGCTCAATTTAGAACCTAACTGTCGAAAAAGTGATATTGAAACTATCCCCAACAATGGGGCCAAAAACTTAATCTGGCTTCAGCAAGTATATTGGGTCATACAAGTATGAAAGTAGTGAAAAAGATATCATTCTCTCGAGTATAGTTTAAGTACCGAGATTAACTAAATTGGGTGTCAAGTTGAGCAATTAAAATAATTGAAGAGGGGATAAATAAATAAACAAAGAAAGCAAATAAGAGGAATAAAATAACACAAACAATTATGAATCAAACTTAATGAAAAAAGGTGCTAGGGCCACTAATTTCACCTACTCATTAACTCGGTTACCTTTAAGATCAATTACCCAATTCCTATTTCTCTTGATTAATGGTTAGATTCCTTGATTTAACTACAAGTATGTCTCAAGACCACGTAATTCTCTCTTGCTTAAAGTGATTGCCTAATCTCTTAACACAAACTAGATTAAGGGAGAAAAAGTCCTATGCATTCCAACAAGGGCCACACAAGTCACATTTACCTATCTCTAGCTTTTGCTCAACTTGTGGCGGTTATGACACGAAGCTCCCTTCACAACTCTTTCTCGAGTGATTGTAAAGGCAACAGAACAATTAGGTGTTGATCAAGTACTCAAAGACATTAAGCACAGTCATAAACACTAAATCATGAAGAAATAGAAAACTAGATAACATCAAAACATGAGTAACATTGGCAAGAGTGGCTACATTAGTTTCCTAGTAAGAGGAACTTAGTTCATAATGAAAACAAACTAAGAAAATGTATAAGAAAGTGCAATAATAAAAAGAAACTTCATTAAATAAAAGGGAAGTGTAGAAATAGGATGAATGCGGATTTCTTCAGCTTCCGCTATGTACTTGGAACCTTTAATCTTTACCTTTGATGCTTCAATGGTTCTTTACAAGGTTTAGGGTTAAGAAACAGTTAAAGAAGTCTTGGAGAAAATGTAAAAATCCTTTAAATATAACTCAAGATTTTCTCCCAATGTGATTGCTTCATGTGACAAACTATCTTGATTTAGCATCGCCATGCTCAAGTACAGAATGCTTGCTGGAAAATTTGGCTTCTCTATTTCAAGGCCGCGCTCATGCGTAACGCCTCAATTCTAAAATTTGAGCTCTCTATCTCAAGTTCGTGCTCAAGCGTGCCGGACTGCACTCGAGCATGCTTCCAAATTGCTAAGGTCCTTCTTTTCTTTCCTTGGGTCTTTATACCTTCAATACAAAGGACCGAGTGAGAATGCACTAAAAAACATGTAAGATTCACTAACAAGCAATTAAGCATCTAAATTCCTAATATGAGACTAACACTATGCAAGACTATTATCTATAATGCATGAGAGTCCTAAAAACTACATGAAAAACACTAACAATTATTGATGAATGATTAAATATGATATGACTGCTATGTGATGCTTGTTATGTGCATGTTTGCAATTTTGGAGAATCTCCTAAACTAGTCGTTATGCTGCCGGATTTTCACCAAATTCTTGGACATAGAAATAATTGTCATGTATGGATGGCATATGTGTTAAGAAGAGAAAGACTAAGTCCCTTGTCCCAAGACATGAATGATATAAGACTTAATGCATCATTTCTAAGTAAAAGGAAGATGTCTAACTAAGTCCTTAATTTAAGTGATGATAGTCTCTAATAGCTATGAGTTCATAACCTAAGAAAAGTCTAGTTAAGAGAGTATGAAGGATGTGCAAGTACAAAGTTAAAGAAAAGTCATAATCAAAGACTAAGGTCAAAGATAAAATCAAAGTGAAAAAAAGCAAAGAAAGGCATTAGACACTCATGCATTACGTAACTTATCATGTTTCTTGTTTGCAAGTGCTCACATGTTATTTCTATGTTTCATTATGTCATGATTATGAAAAGCTCTAAATGTATGCTTAAAAATAACCCACTTCAACTAAAGAACATTTTCAAATTTAATAAATGAAACTCATGCATGTTTACCATTTTATAAGGAACCTGAAATGGTTGAGACGATAACAATGTCATTTATTTGTCGGGTTATATTCGTAATGAGAAACTATATTTCTCATTCCTATATTTTTGTGTCATTTCTAGACGTTGCCAACAGGGTCGGTGATCAATTATGTTGAGTACCCCTCCTAAGAGTGGCACTATGACCTGGCTCTAGGTTCTTTACTGCAAATTGCTAGAGCTACTCTACAAGTTTGTGTCTTCTTCTGTCCTCCTTTTTGTCTCATCGTGATAAGTTAGCACTTTAGCCCATCGGACCCATTTAGTGACATCTCTGTGAACAAAGCATACCCTGGCTTTGCTGTTTACAAGCCCCTCTCTTATGAGTTTGACCCTTCCATGGCCACAGTTCCATCCATTAAGATGGATACTTTAGAGGCTACTCCTGTACATATTGCAAGCCCGAACGTTATCCGCCTGGATTCCAAGGCATCTTCCACCCGAGAAAGCAAGGTTGAGGGTCATGGAGGTGGTGGTTGGGGAAAATAGTTACATTTCCTCATAGGGTAGAGAGCCATTTAGTGGATGCATGTAGGTTCAGGTGTACCTTATATTTTCATGCTTGAGCTTTCATGGTTATGGTAGCCTTTTGATTACTATATTTCATTGCCACTTTTAGCATGTATGTAGTTATCTCACGGGGCTTCTGGTAGAAGTTGTGATCATGAATGATGTCTGTTTATGTTTATGCTACTCATGGATTGTGTTTAATGGCCAGATATCTTGTTGGCCGACAATATTATGTATATACATATATAGATATATATATATAGTAGAAATTGTGATCACGGATGATGTTTGTTTATGTTTATGCTACTCATGGATTGTGTTTAATGGCAAGATATCTTGTTGATCATAACGCTCATGCATGCACGGTGTTGCTGTCATTGAAGTTACCATTTTTATTTTCGTAACATGACCTCCCATATATGACCGATGTTACCTACATGATTACCAATGTGCGTATGGCTCACGATTTTCAAAATTAATTTAATAAGCAAATAAAAAAATACCCCTATTTTCATCATAAAGTATTTTAATGAATGAGTTTATGCTTTCGCAAAGCAAAAAATAACAACTAATAATTATTGTAATATGACTTAAGCATAGTATCAGGTTATTAGGATGTTACATGTTCACAATGTCGCTACCTCTTATACTATCTAGAGATGATACAAGAACACACATAGGAGGGAGGATTATAAATTCTCAGTAGGAAATCTTAGGCTACCACATATAATGCCATTACCATTATCCCTAATTGCTGCCATTTATTTTAAAAGTTGTGTTCTCAACAAATAAGTGAGTAAAAGTTTATTCATTCAGTTTATAAAACTCTTTATCTAGAGCAAGTTTATTTTATTTTCACACTTTAAGTAGGACAGTTCATAACATTAATAAGAATATAGCGAAATAATAGAATATGCATATGCAAATGCAAATATGATGAGCTATGTAAATGCACTTATCTTCTTATTCTTTCTTTAAACTCTTGACATGGTCACCTATACTTGGTCCCTTGAGAAAGGTGGATGGTCTTTCCCATTCCTGGGTAATAGGTTGCTTATTAAGACCGAGCTCGTTCTTATACATGATTGCTGAGTTTACTTTCCCCAATGCTCACATAAATCTATTCCTAGTTAATTTACTTTCACGACTCAGTCCAAGGGAAGCCAGGTATACATTCCCTAACTTAACCGGATTTACTTTCTCTAGCCCAAGTAAGTTAAAATCATAGCCATCTTATGAGCTCGTGTATTCATATAATTTCTTAGCTCACAGCTTTATACGCATTCTTTGTTCATGTTTGTATACGAAAATGCTTGGCGCACTTGTGCTTATGCTCTTCATAACTTACTTTCAAAATATTCCCACAAAAAATTTAGTAGTACAACAACTATAATGTGAGGGTTCCAAAATTACAACAACAATTTATCCAGTCAATCAACAAAGAAAACAATTCCAACACATACAATCAGTTTCAATCACACTTATAATCATGCAAGGCATAGAATGCCCTAATCTCAAGGATATCTAAATGAATTACTATGTCATGGCATATATATCAATATGATACTAAAACCAACATATATTCCTCAACCATTCATTTAGATTTAGTCCCATATAATTTGGAGGCCTCTAAGTTAAGTTATGTACAATTTAACTAGAAGTTAAATTGAATTTCCTCATTTCTATCCAAAATTGTGAATTACACCAAAATTCCATTTTAAACCTTTTTTATCTAAAATTCTACAAGATTGTTGCTTTATTAATCTATTTTCAAAACTCTTTAGTCCTATTAAATTTTGATAAGTATAACTTAAGTTATTTAAGTTTGATTTACTGCTGCCTTGTTTTGGCACAATTTTAGGCACCTAAAAGTGAAAAATCACTAAAAATCTATCTTACATCATTTTGCTCTGAAATTTTACATGCTTATACCCTCGTGAACCATCTTTTAAACAAACTATTCCACTCAATTTGGCTTAGTAGAGCTTAAGTTATAAGCTCTATATTGAGGCTACCCTTTTTTGACACTTATAAAGCATGGGATAACTTCGAGAAATTACTGGGAGCAACTCATTGGGAGTTTGGATCTAAAAATTTACAGGCTTGTTCTCTTACTATTAGCTTCCTAAACAATTTATTTCACTCAAATTGAAGGTCTATGGGGCTAGTTATGCCCGTTAAAACACATACTTCTTAGGTCCATTCATCTCCGCCTATAGCATATTTCAAAAATTCATAAGTTATTCATCTTAAGTCCAATGAACCTCAATTTTCATGGGTCTATGAGTTAGGTTTCAAATTAAAATTGGTACCACCTTAATTGAAGGTTCCTCCTTTAAGATATAATCCACGGATTCACTATTGTTCAGGGTTGTCCAACCTAGCCTATTTTCAATCATGAGTGTCTTTAAGTTCATAGCTTGTTTTTCTCACCCACTCAAGTTTTACTAGTTCTTATGTGTTGAAATAAGATTAGAGAACATCATCTTTAGCCCAAAATACATGCGAATCAATAAAATAACAAACCTTAGCTCATACAATAGCATAACCACATATAAGAAGTTATAGGAACCTACTTCACTTCCAAGTTTACAAATACTTTAAACCTTGCTTTCTTCAAATCCAAAACCCTCGTAGAATCATAAGACAGCACTTAACCTCTTCCTTTCTCCTTCTTGGCTGAAGTTATATGTTGTCCAAGGGGAAATATTTTGGCTTCTATATTTGTTAGAAGATGGCAAACAAGCTCAACTGCTAGGTGATAGTTGAAGAAACAAGAAACAAAGGATTTGAGAGCTTGTATGAACATAATGGAGAAGAGTATAAGGAAAAGAGGGTGGCGAGTTTTGTTTGTTGAGAGAGAGGAAGATGATGGCTATAACACTTCCAAACAGATACGCCATGCTCGAGGCATAGAGTTATATTCAAAGGTTGTTACAAGTACTGCAAAAGACTTCAAAATAAGAAAACTATAATATATGGCCCTTGAAATTTCATATTTCTTTGCTGAGTAAAGATTTAAAATCCCAAATATTAAATACATATAAGATAAAATAACTACAATTTAAAATAAATTTAACTAATATTGAGTACAGAACTAGTCACAGCCTGTGGTCATCACTCCATGGTCATCGGCTATCTCGAACTAGGCTCAAGTCCAAGTCTTGCGTCCTGTAACTATCTTGAGACGTCTGCTGCAGACTTGAAGTCTACGCTATTTACTGGAATATTTATAGAAAGCATACAAATAGGTAGTGAGAACTTTAAGTTCTCAGTAGATATACTTAATCCACTAATCATACAGAGTATCATCATAAACATTCCAGCGACTTCGGTTTATTATAAAGACGTGGACATATACACATAGACACTCGTTAAATTTTAAGTTTGAAAATATATCTCTCGAAGCGGATTATATTTTAATAATCACTTGGCATAATTCATTATAAGTATAATAGTAATAATAGGATAAAATTTCAATCATAATCATGATAACATTGCAACATAATAAAATACTTGAATATGCATATGCTAATGCACATACTTGATTTATGCAAGTGCACTTGACTTTCTTATCTATTTCTTTAACTTGCATTTCAACATATGTACTTGGTCCCTTAAAGGTGAATGACTTCTCTTATCTTTGGGTAATAGCCTACTTTTTAAAATTAAGCTCGTTCCTATACATAAATACTAAGTTTATTTTCCCCAGCCCTTGCACTAATCTATCCCCCTTAAATCTGGTCAAGGGCTAGTCCAAGTGATTCTCTTAAATAGTATCACCCTGGCCCACTACGAGATGGAGGCTCAGTATGTCCATTTGCAAATTTTTATAATCCTTCTTTTCTTTCTTGTACATAACCATGCATGAATATACACTTATGCATATGTTTCATATATCTTACTTTCAAATATCTTTGCATGCATGATTTTCATGTACACAATACATACATAATCATAGCATTTATATAATTTTACCGAAAATTCGACAGTATAACAGCTTAAGCATAAGGCTTCCCAAAATAGGCAACTTATCCAATCAACCAGCCAAGCATAGTAACCATGTTCATCATAGATAATATATCAATATAACATTATAGCAGAGATGGATGGAATTTCTCAAGGATTATGAATTTGATCTGAAGTATCATCCTGATAAAGCAAATGTTGTAGCAAACGCCCTAAGCAAGAAGTCTCTAAATGTAGCTTGGATGATGATTAAAGAGGCAAAACTCAGAGATTTTTCGAGACCTTAACATAGGAACCTCTATAACCCCTCATACCATCTAGTTAAACCATATCAAAATAACCAGTAACTTCAAGGACCACATTCGATAGGCACAACACCGAGATGTCAACTTCCAACATATGGTGTGTTTGGTTCAATCAGGAACGCTAACAGGCTTTGCTGCTCTGGATAAAGACATATGGCGATGTCAAGGAAGAATATGTATACCTGAGGAGGAAGACTTCTGGAAAAGAATCTTGGAAGAAGCCCACAAAAATTAGTTCACTATATGTCCCGGCATCAATAAGATGTATGAAGATCTCAAGAGAATGTTCTAGTGACCAGGCATGAAGTCAGATGTAGCGAATTTTATCAATAAGTGTTTAATTTGTCAAAAGGTGAAAATAGAACATCAGAAACTCTTCGGAACATTGCAGCCCTTGGAGATTCCTGAATGGAAGTGGGAAAGCATTTCAATGGATTTCGTGATGGGTTTGCCAAAAACATCCGCTGGATACGATGCCATATGGGTTATAATGGATAGACTAACTAAGCTTGCTCACTTTTACCCATCCGAGCAAGTTATCCTTTAAAAAAGTTAGCTCCGCTATATATTCACGAAATTGTGAGATTACATGGAATCCCTTCAACTATCATCACGGATCAAGATCTAAGATTCACTTCACAATTTTGAGGAGCGTTTCAAAAGGCCTTCAGTACCAAGCTCTATTTGAGCACCACTTATCATCTGCAAACGGATGGGTAAATGGAAAGAATTATTCAAACTTTGAAGATATGTTATGAGCATATATATTATAATAGTGAGGGAACTGGGATTAATATTTTCCGTTAGTTGTGTTCGCATACAACAACAGCTACTATGCTAGTATCGATATGGCTCCTTATGAAGAATTATATGGACGGAAATGTCAATCTCTCTTATCTTGGTATGAATTAGGGGAGCAGAATTGTTAGGACCAGAGCTAATTAGACAGACTACTAAGCAGATCAAGAAGATTTGAATCAAGATACTCATAGCTCAAAGCCGTCAGAAGAGTCACGCAGATACTAGAAAAATGGTTGGAATTCTAAGAAGGAGATCAAGTATTTCTAAGGATCACACTCACAACATGAATAGGTGGAGCTGTTAAGGTCAAAAAGTTGAGTCCTCGATTAATTGGCCTCTTTCAAATCTTAGAATGAATCAGATCAGTAGCATATTGAGTCACTTTACCCCCACATTTATCAAATCTTTATGACATTTTTCATGTGTCTCAACTCAGGAAATATTACCCCAACCCCTCACACTTTTTGGAACCTGAATCAATATAGCTGAGGGATAATCTCACATTCCATGTACCCACAGCACGAATAGTGGACAGGGGCATTAAGCAACTTCGGAATAATATCGTGCAACTAGTAAAAGTAGCATGGGGTAGAGGAAGCGCAGAAGACTATATGCAGGAATTAAAATTAGACATGAGGAAGGAGTATCCTAAATTATTTTTGGGTACTAAATTTTGAGGACAAAATTTTTTTTAGGAGGGTAGTAGTGTGACATCTTGAAATTACAATACGTTTAAAATTTTGCTTTTAATTGATTTATTCGATTTCAATAGATATATAAACATGATTAGAAGTGAATTAGGGATATTAGGGGTAAAAGAATTTGAAATAATTATGTAGAAAATTTAAGAAGATTATTAGCAATATTTCATAAGTTTAAAGGAATCGGTTAACTTTTGGTATTGTATACTGCAAGAACCGAATCGATAGAAGTTTATATTGTTAAAACTTTATTTTTGAGGGTTACGATTGGGCGCCATGACCCTTGGGTTGGTGCAATCTCAGCCCTAAGATGGCCAATCTAAACCAAAATTGAAACAACACACATATCCACCAATTACCATTAAGTGAGTCATCTTCTTAATTATGACTCAAAATCATGAAATCCCCTTTTTCCCCTTGTAATTTCGAGCAGCAGAAACTGGCCTCGCTCATTTGTGTTTCATTTTCATTCCCTCAACCTCTCTTCTTCATCTCCTACATAGCTTTCTTGAAATCAAGACCTTCACTTACAAATTCAAACCCAAGTTTAAGATAAGATTTCCTCTTTCTTTGACTTATTTTTTGTGATTGGTGGTTGATGATTCCTTAAAACAAATGCATGTATTTGATGTTTAATTGAGATTTTATAAGTGTTCTTGGCTAGTTTAGGAAGTGTTTGATTGAATCGATATTGAATCTTGTATGAAAACAAGAAATATATGATTCGAGTGCTTCACACTCTTTTATTTCTCATAATTGTATGTCTACTTTGCAATTGTCTATCTCTGAATTACCTTATGATTTATTAGTCTCCACTCCTACAAATTAGCCCATCAAAACCAGTCAAGTTTGTATGAACGTTTTCCTTCAGATAGAAGATAGAACTTCTATAGCCAATCTAATTTGTCTTCCTCTGTCCGGACTTGATATAATCCTGGGCATGGATTGGTAGTCATGCTAAATTGTTCTGATAAGACTGCTGTGTTTTCTTCTATTTTACCTTTTGACCCTATGACCTCTGTAAATCTTTATTTAAACTCCCTAGTGGTAGACTGCTATGAGATGGAAAATCAGGGGTATATTCTCTTGTTGACCAACGTGACGAAAATTGATCAAAAGTTGGATGATATTCCAACTGTTAGGAAATATCCAGATGTATTCCCTAAAGATATACCTGAATTTCCTCCTGAGATGGAAATTGAGTTCGCCATCGAATTGGTACCGGGAACGGGACCAATATCCATAGCTCCATACAAAATATCACCCTTGGAATTAGCCGAACTCAAGAAGCAAATTAAAGAGCTTTTGGAAAAGAAATTTATTAGACCAATCACTTCACCATGGGGAGCTCCAGTTCTCTCAGTTAAGAAGAAAGATGGAGGTATGAGATTATGCGTAGATTATAGACAGTTGAATAAAGTAACAATCAAGAATAAATATCCTTTGCCGAGGATTGATGACCTTATGGATCAACTACAAGGAGCAATCGTGTTTTCTAAAATCAATTTACACTCCGGATATCACCAAATTTGAGTTTGAGCAGAAGAAATTCCCAAGACGGCTTTTTGATCTCGCTACCGGGCACTATGAATACACCGTAATGTCTTTCGGACTAACGAATGCACCGACAATATTCATGGATTACATGAATTGGATATTTCAACCATATTTAGATAAGTTCGTAGTGGTATTCATCGACGATATACTCATCTACTCAAAGACCGAACAAGATCATGTTGAACACGTGAGGTTGGTGCTGCAAATTCTAAGAGAAAGGAAGCTTTATGCTAAGCTATCTAAATGTGAGTTCTGGATTAAAGAGATGAAATATTTAGGACACGTAGTATCTCAGATAGGAATTTCTGTAGATCCCAGTAAAGTGGAGGCAGTATTAAGTTGGGAACGACCAATCACAGTTACTGAAGTTAGGAGTTTCCTCGGTCTAGCTGGATATTATAGGTGTTTTGTCAAAGATTTCTCCCAATTAGCTTTGCCCTTGACAAAGCTAACCAGGAACAATGCTCCGTTTGAATAAATGCCAGAATGGGAGCGGAGTTTCCAAGAATTAAAGGAGAAGTTAACAACGGTGCTAGTGCCAACCTTACCCGTCCCACACGAACCGTTTGATGCCTATTGCGATGCCTCTAGGAAGGGATTATGATGCATGTTGATGCAGAATAGAAGCGTGGTTGCATATGCCTCCCAGCAACTAAAACCTCATGAGAGAAATTACCCAACTCGTGACCTTAAATTAGCCGCTATTGTTTTTGCTTTGAAAATATGGAGACATCACCTCTATGGAGCAAAGTTTGAGGTATTTTTTTATCACAAAAATTTGAAGTACCTATTTGATCAGAAAGAATTAAATATGAGGCAGCAAAGATAGATAGAATTTCTCAAGGATTATGAATTTGATCTAAAGTATCATCCTGGTAAAGCAAATGTTGTAGCAGACACCCTAAGTAGGAAATCTCTAAATGTAACCTGGATGATGATTAAAGTGGCGAAACATATAGAGAGTTTCCGATACCTTAACTTAGGAATCTCGACAACCCTTCATACGATCCAATTAAACTAGATCAAAATAACCAATAACATCAAGGACCACATTCGATAGGCATTACACCGAGATGTCAACTTCCAACATATGATGCATTTGGTGCAATTAGGAATGCTAACTGGCTTTGCTCTGGATAAAGAATGCATATAACAATATCAAAGAAGGATATGTGTGTCTGAGGAGGACGACCTCCAAAAAAGAATCTTGGAAGAAGCCCACAGATGTGAGTTCATTATACATCCCAGTATCCATAAGATGTATCAAGATCTCAAAAGAATATTCTGGTTGCCAGGCATGAAGTCATATGTAACGAATTTTGTGAATAAGTGTTTAATCTGTCAAAAAGTGAAAATAGAACATTAGAAACCCTTCGGAACATTGTAGCCCTTGGAGATTCCAGAATGGAAGTGGGAAAGCATTTCAATGGATTTCATTATGGGTTTGCCAAAAACATCTGCTAGATACGATGCCATATGGGTTATAGTGGATAGACTAACTAAGTCTGCTCACTTTTTACCCATCCAAACGAGTTATCCTTTAGAAAAATTAGCTCAGCTATATATTCAGGAAATTGTGAGATTACACGAAATCCCTTCAACTATCATCTCGAATTGAGATCTAAGATTTACCTCACAATTTTGGAGAGCGTTTCAAAAGGCTTTCAGTACCGAGCTCTGTCTGAACACCACTTATCATCCACAAATAGATGGGCAAACAGAAAGAACTATTCAAACTTTGGAAGATATGTTACGAGCATATATATTAGAATAGCGAGGGAACTGGGATTGATATTTACCATTAGTTGAGTTCATATACAACGACAACTACCATGCTAGTATCAGCATAGCTCCGTATGAATCATTATATTGACGGAAATATCAATCTCCCTTATGTTGGTATGAATCGAGGGAGCAAAATTTGTTAAGACTAGAGCTAATTAGACAGACCACTGAGTAGATTAAGAAGATTAGAAGCAAGATACTCACAGCTCAAAGCCATCAGAAGAGTTACGCAGATACTAGAACAAAGTGGTTGGAATTCTAAGAAGGACATCATGTGTTCCTAAAGATCACACCCATGACAGAAATAGGTAGAGCCGTTAAGGTCAAAAAGTTGAGTCCTCGATTCATTGGCCCCTTTCAAATCTTAGAACGAATCAAATCAGTAGCATATCAAGTCGCCTTACTCCAACATATGACATTTTTTATGTGTACCAACTCAGGAAATATTACCCTGACCCCTCACACTTTTTGGAAACGGAATCAATATAGCTGAGGGATAATCTCACCGTCCAAGTTCCCACAACATGAATAGTAGATAAGGGCATTCAGCAACTTCGGAACAAGACTATACAGCTAGTAAAAGTAGTGCAAGGTATAGGAGGCGCAGAAGACTATACATCGAAATTTGAATCAAGCATGAGGAAGGAGTATCCTAAATCATTTTCGAGTACTGAATTTTGGGGACAAATTTTTTTTTAAGAGGGCAGTAGTGTAACGTCTTGAAATTACAATACGTTTAAAATTTCTCTATTAATTGATTTATTTGATTTCAGTAGATATATAAACATAATTAGCAGTGAATTAGGGAGATTAGCGGTAGAAGAATTTGAAATAATTATGTAAAAAATTTAAGAAGATTATTAGCAATGTTTCATAAATTTAAAGGAAATCAAATAACTTTCGGTATTATATACCACAAGAACTGAATAGGTAGAAACTTATTCTGTTAAAACTTTATTTTTGAGGGTTACGATTGGGCCACCATGACCCTTGGGCTGGTGCAATCTCAGCCCTTAGATGGCCAATCTAAACCAAAATTGAAACAATACACATATCCACCAATTACTATTGAGTGAGTTATCTTCTTAATTATGACTCAAAATCACGAAATCCCCTTTTTGCCTTTGTAATTTTGGGCAACAGAAACTGACCCTCCCTTATTTGTGTTTCATTTTCATTCCCTCAACCTCTCTTTTTCATCTCCTACAGTTTTCTTGAAATCAAGACCTTCACTTACAAATTCAAACCCAAGTTTAAGGTAGGATTTTCTCTTTCTTTAACTGATTTCTTGTAATTGGTGGCTGGTGATTCCTTCAAACATACAAATGTATTTGATGTTTAATTGAGATTTTATAAGTGTTCTTGGCTGATTTAGCAAGTATTTGATTGGATTGAAATTAAATCTTGCATGAAAAATAAAAAAGATAGCAAAACAGGATATGGAAACCTAGGAGATCCTATGACGTCCGTACTAATGGAGTGTACGGTTTCGCCTACAACCACCAAAATGAGATGAAACCAATTTTAGATGAAATTAGACATCTAGAATATGAATTATAAGACCATTGGATTAGTATTGAAAGAGGTATGATTTTTTGAAGTTGTCTTAGGTTTCTATCCTTGAATTTGACTAGAGTGAGGTGAGTAAGGCATATCTCGCTCTATATTCCTTCAAATTAAGTACAACCAATTTTGTTAAAAATTCAAGACATAGACTGATATGCCATAAAAATTTCATAACCAAATTCAATCTCTATTGTCTCCAGTAATTCATAAAAATTTCCCTAAGTCCTAATCGGGTTAGAATAGGACAACTAAAGTTAGTTAATTTTAAAAGCTAATTACTTGAGTTCTACTAATTGAAAAAAGATGCAACTTATTGAAAATAAAAATAGGTTCAGTTAGCTTTAAAACCAGATAGATTTTGTATAGTTTCAATCAATTTTTCAATTTTAGTAAAGTTTTACTTTTCAGATGCTTAAATCTGTCTAGTGCATGACAAGCCTAGTTAAATCTTCAATAACTTGAGTTATATATGTTAAAACTTAATGGGACTAAAAGCTTAGAAACTACATACATAACACTTTAACATATCCAAAATTCAAGTCTAAATGAGTTAAATGAATTTATGGCTCAATTTACAAAAATCGGACAGAATCAAAAGGAAGTGCCAGAAACCTAATTCAAGACTAAGGCTATGAAACTTCATTTGATTATTGAAATATATATATATATATATATATATATATATATATATATATATATATATATATATATATATCTTGCATTAATTTTTCTATATGAATGACTATCTGGTTGATTGATACTATTCATGGGAAAGTGGACTTGATCCGTAACGCTGCCAAAATTTCGGCAGAAGTATGCATAACTTATGATGCACTTGCACATGCATGTAATGTTCAAGTCAATTTATCATTCATTATGAAACTTATAAGCTTGTAGCATGCTAAAAAGAAAGAAAAGTCAATAAGGCCCAAAGGGCTTACCAAGAGGAAAATCATGAGGTTGGTTATTTGGCCAAAGTGGATAAGCAAAAAAATGCCTTAACCATGGTCATGTATGCATGTAAAAATGTAGCCTAAAAAAGAATCAAAATAAGTTTTAGAGTATCAAATCCATGAGTGAAGATCACACAAGAAAGAATAGAATGGTATAAGATATATCCATCCTTAACAAGGCTCAAAGGCTCACCAGGGTTATATCTATCACACTCAATCTAGCAACCAAGATCCATTACCAAGCTTACAAAAGTTCAAGAGGAATGATAAATAATGCAATCATGTCATGAACCTTTAACTCCTGTGTCTCATGCTCACAACCTCAACAAATCTCAAATTCCCAATGGAAAGTAATGAAAAACCAAAAAATAATAATAATAAAGAAAGAAAAATAGATAATAGACATGACAAAGGTAGAGATCGCAAACAAAAATAGAAAACAAAAGCTAATTAAAAAGAGAGAGAGAGAGAGAGAGAGAGAGAGAGAGAGAGAGAAACATTGAAGGAACTCCCCTTTGATAGTGGTTAATATTTTATTGGCTGGACAAGCTCCCACCGTGATTTTCCTCTTCCAGGATCCCATGGAATGTCAACCACTTCTAGTACAATCATGTTGTTTATGCTTGCAAATTCAAATTGTGTTGGTATCAATGTTTTCTTTTGAGATATACT
Organism: Pterocarpus santalinus; assembly: GCA_031439595.1. Taxonomy (NCBI): domain Eukaryota; kingdom Viridiplantae; phylum Streptophyta; class Magnoliopsida; order Fabales; family Fabaceae; genus Pterocarpus; species Pterocarpus santalinus. The sequence goes on along the minus strand of CM062530.1, from coordinate 15,535,090 downwards.
TCCCTGTGAAGACATAAATAGAATCCAAAATAGAAAATAGAAAACAAAATCTGTAAAAATAAAAAAGTAAAAATGGAGCAAAGAAACTCCCCTATAAAGGCGGCCACTGGATCCTACTACTTAAAGCATGTTGCCTAAGCCACAATTGAAATATAATAACAGAAGTCCCATTGATCATGAACGTATACAACTATCCATTTGATGGTTCCCTTGTAAAATCTGTACCAATCTCTCTCCTTATTCATCTTGAAGGTTTTTAGCTATAATCATTCGAAGTTGCACATCATCTTCTAAATATTCACATCTAAGATGCTCAAGTAAAGAATTTAGCAAAATTTTGGAGGTTTCACGATAAAGACAAGCAATCTAGTGGTGGAAAGCACTTCTCTGTACTGAGCTTATTCTAATCTATAGTTATTGTACAATCTATGAAAACAAAATCATCATCCGTCACCATGCAAAAATTTTAGGACACATTATAATTGCTACGAGTGCATGAAAGAGAATGAATAGAATCATCAAAATCTACAAAATCAGAGTCATCAATTTTTTTTTTTATTTCTTCATTAAAAGAAAAAGAAAAGGAAAGAAACTCTTTGATTGCAAAGGATCAAATAATTTCAAAATTTAAAGGAAAGAATCAAGACACAATTCAAAATAAACTCACTCTTTAAACGTTTTATTTTTTGAATTTTAATTTTTGAATTTTTTATTTTTTGAAAAGAAACTTGAGTCAACAATTAAAACATTCTCTAAGTTAATTTATTTGAATTTCTCACCCAAATGGGGGCTAGAAAAATAAAAGACCAAAAGACATATCCTAAAAGACCAGCATTTCATAAAAGGGAATCACTTTTTATTTTATTTTATTGGAAATAGAGACCCAAATCAAACGAGAACACAATCCAAAGGGTTCCTGTGTAAGACCCAAAAGTTTCAAAAGAAAGCAAATAACAAATGAAAAAAAAAAAGCCCCAAGTGACAAAAACCAAATGACGCACGCACACCAATATGGGTGACTCTAAGAGCCCAAAAGGTAAAGGGAAAAAAAACAAGAAGTAACAGTTAAAGAAATCAACAAAAGCTACATCTGACTAAGAAATATGGCATGAGAAAAAGTTGTGTGGCTCGCAAGAAGACATGGAGCAAAGACGGTGTGGCGGCTTCTTTTAAAAAAAAAAAAAAATTGGATGCAAAAAATAAAGACAACAACTATGACAAGAGTAATAAGATAAGATGAGTCACGGAAAATTTACTTCTGGAACCAAAGAATGATAGGAAGAAAATTGTCACAATGGTGCTTAAACTTGATGCTCAAACAAGGATTTACTCTTAACAATATTTTTTCACCCTTTTTCATTGAGTGACAACGGTTATTTATACACCTCTAAACCCTAAATGCAATTAATTACAAAATTATTTGATTTGATGATGATTGATGATCAACACTTGATTGACACATACTATGATTTGACTGACACAAATTATGATTTGATTGACACAAATTAATGCAATTATAATAAGACTATGGTGGAGCATTCCATCGAATAATTACCAAATATATACATGTTACAAAGCTCATACTATAGGTGCTTTTAGCAAAGACAGGACGAATATTCCCATAAAGATTGTTGTATGACATATTCAAATGACTAAGACTCAAACTCTCCAACTTTGCTAGAATCTCACCAAAAAGAAAGTTACTCGAAAGATCCACAAAAGTAAGCATAGACAATCTCCTGTTTGCTTTGAAATACTACAAACAAAATTATTACTTGCCAGTGAAAACATAGCAAAACTTGTTAGCTGACCTATCCAACTCGATATTTCACCAAATAGGTAATTATTTGGAAGAACAATAACTTTTAACTTAATCAATTTGGTCATACTATGGTTAACAGACATGAAAGACTATTGTTGCTAGCATCAAAAGTCTAGAGCAAACTTAAGGGCCCAATTTAGGAAGGTATTATCCCATTAAACTAGTTATTTGCTATTGAAAGAAATACAAAATTAACAGCAGTGGAAATAGAAATTGAATGGAGTCCTAAAAGATTATTTGAATAAAGATAAAACTCTACCATATTTGGCAGACCAAAGTGCATTAGGGACAATTCTTGATAGCTCATTGTTAGAAAGCTTAAGGGTCATTAGACTCTTACATTTCCCCAGACTTTTTGGAATATTCTTGAAAAGTCAATTGTTTTTTTATTAGGAGTTGCTACAACATTCCCCCTTGACATAGATCTGTCATAATCTCACCAAAAAATTGGTTAAGTGAAATATCAATCTCTTCCAGAGGTGAGTGTCTGCCTAGATGATTAGACAACCTTTTAGAGAGTTTGTTTCTGGACAACTTAATCTTTACCATGCTCTTTGACCCGGTTAATGACCCCAGTATGTTCATAACTAGTCTATTATTGGACAAATCAAGGTTTTAGAGGCGTGTTAGCTTTCCAAAAGTCTCGAGAATAGGACCCACGAGTTTGTACTTAGCCAGTGAAAGGATCTCAAGGTTCCAGAGTTCACTTAGGATGGTGGGTATCTTGCTTAAGAGTTTGTTATGAGAAAGATAAAGGTAACAACGGGTGTTTGTCGCAACCTATCCTGGAGGGTGCTGCGATATGAGGCAACCTAAAAAATCATTTTGAAAATTTTCACAAACGCAAAATTTATTGAAAATGTTATGGAGTCGCCACCAATAATTTATTTAAGGAAAATCATTGGAAAAATCTTTTAAAACAATTTAAAAATTGGTCTGCGAAAACTAAGGATAGCAAAAAACCCATTAAAGTGGGTACTAGCGACGATTACCTGTCACAAGGACAGCGGGATAAGGTCCCTACCTCATAGAGACATGTGAAATCCCCGTTTAAATATGAAATTACTTAAATTACCTCACATATATATATATATATATATATATATATATGAAAAAAAAAAAGAAAAAAAAAAAACCTAGCCATTTCTCTAATCTCTCTCCTTCATGTGAGCACCATTCTGACTCCAACTCTAATCCTCTTGCATCTTCTTCTTTTCCCCCCACAGGCACCATGGTTCCCCTCACTAGCTGGATGCCAACCCATAGCCATTATGCTGTCAGCCAGTCACACGTCCCCACCCCCGGAGCTTTTGTCCGCCTCTTCGCCATGCAGCTTCCAATCGCAGTGCAGATTCATCACCCAGCCGCCCATAGCCACTGATGACTACAACAACCACCACCCATAGCAAATATTGTGCAGGTCCGCCACCTTTTTCTGCCACCTTTTGCAGGTCTACCACTATTCCCAATCCCCTACCCCTCTCATTGATCTACTCTGCCTCTACCTATATGTTGTTGTAATATTCTTGCAGTAATCAATGACTAGTTATTTCTTCTTTCATCGTTGCTACTGTTGTGCTATGATTATGTTTTACTGGTTCTTTCTTCTTTAATTCTTTCATTGTTGTTGTTGTTTTTCTGTTAATGTTGTTACAGTTTGTTTATTTACTAATTCTTTCATTGCGGTTTCTATATGCCGTTGTTGTAATTTTTTTGTCAGTGTTGCAAATTGCAACTTGCTAGTCTTAATTTTAATTTTTTTTATTATGTACTTTCTATATGCAGTTTTTATTAAATAATTGGATAATTTTTCTTATGTTAACTAAACTTTGTTAGCAAGTAAGTGGAGCAAGGGAAAGTAAGGGAGCAAGCAAGTATGAAATGGCTTGTTATTTGGAATTTAAATATTTGTGTTTTGTAAATTTGAATATTTGTATTTTGTGATTTGAATATTTCTATTGTCTTGTAATAGATTTGCAATTATGCTTTTAATTTTTAATTTACATTGTGTTGTGTTAGATAGTGGTATGAATTATGAGTATTTATGGATGTTTTATTTAGACTTAAGAGTATTATATTTATATATTTTGTCTTTTTTAGATTTTTTTATTTTTTAATAGAAATTGACAGATATCCACAATGGTCTGAATCCCTGCAGGAAACGAGGACCCGTGACAGGGACGAGAACGGGGACGAGCCCCCATGGATACATATTGTTGTCCCCAGTGAAAATATAGTTGGATTTGAGAGTCTAATTATATATAAGAAATGGTGAAAACTAAATTTAACTACAGCCCTAATACATTTGTCTTAAAATGATCACCCTAAAAATTAGTTGTGTAAATTAGGTAACTCAAACATATCAAATTTACCCATAAATTAAGACATTTAATAACAAGTGAGCAAATTAGATCATAAATTTATAAAATAAATGACTGAATAAATAAATAAATAACCAAGGACAAATTAAAATATTTACAAGACAATGAAATGGAATAACAACAAAATTACCAAAAATTTATAATTTGGCTTGACTTGCACTCTTATATATCCTCTAATGCAACGAAAAACTCAACATCATGTAGTTTATAAAAATTAATTGTGAGTTAATTGATTTTAGTTTAAAAAAAAGGAATTTATAATTTTAAAATGATATTTTGAAAAGAAAGAATTTACTTTTGCACAGAATTGGAGTTAACACTAGGTTATTCAATAAAGCCATATGATCTAGACAATATTGAAAGTAGTATTCGCTACACAATCAAAGTTGTTAGTCATTGCATGGATAAGAAAGATGTCAAAAATATTAAAGCTTAATTCATTTTAACCAAACATGTTAACATATAACATAATTAAACAAGTATAAATCACATAAGCGATCAATGAAAAATATAAAGACTCAATTAAGGCAATCAAAAGATAATAGCAAAAGCATTCATTTTTTTATTTTCTGTTTTAAATTTTTATCCTTTTATCATTTTTTTGTGTTTAATTTTATGAGAAAAACTTTAGAAAGCTTAGGCCTAACAAAATCTATAATTACTCTCTAAACTAATTTATTAGAGCTCCTTATTTACTTCCTATTCTCCATATTTGTTGTTTTATTTTTTATTTTTTGACACCAGCTACTAAAAATGAAATTAGCCCAGCATCCCAAAAAAAAAAAAAAAAAGTTAAAGTAAAACACAGGCCTACAACTAAACACATAATATTGCTATCACTAAGTAAGGGAAAAAGTGCATACCAAGCTTGAGGCAAGCGGTTTAATTGTACGTGCCTCGTATCCGCTGCACCACAGTTTGATTATGAGAATCGGAACCATTCCTCTCTCTCCTCGGTGTGTTATGACCCAAAAAAAGAATAAAAGAAAAAGTAATACTAACAAAGAACGTGAATTGCAAATAGGAGGAAAAGGGGTTAGGGATTTCACTCTCAACCAATGCAAACAGAGGAGCAAGGGCGGGAAGGCGAGGTTAGCCAACGCAGCGGCTAGTCGCCGCCGTACGACGGAGCTTTGGATGGAGGTGCGGGCAGTTCGATGGCTTGACGTCAACGCCGGTGAAGGAAACAACGGGACAGCAGCAGCGGTGAGCGGCGTTCACGTTGGTGGCTGAGCAACGACGGTGGATCTGCACGTGAGTTGGTGACAACAGCGACGGTGGTCGGTTGAAGGCGATGGGTTGCGACTGAGTCAGGGGGGTGGTTGTGGTTTTGTGGAGAGGACGGAGGGTGCTGCTGTGATGGTTCAATGTTGTTCTCTATTTCTGCTTTTTCTTTTTTCTTTTTTTTTTGTTTTCTTTTTTGGATACGGGTTTGGGGATGATTTTGAGGATGTTTTCAGGTTACTGGACAAAGTTGGTTTTGGTTTGTGTTGATTTTTTTTTTTTTGGGCTTGATTTGGATTTCAATCAGAGATTTGCTTGTGACGGTGCAGGATGAGCAATGGGCCCAAATGATGATTCTGGGATCAGGTGGCAACCTCCGAGGAGAGGGATTTGCAAAATTAGTGTGGACGTAGCAATTAATAGTGCGACAAATTTAGCTGGGTGGGTGTGGTGATAAGGATTGTGGCTTTGCTAGTAGAAATTGTAACAAAGTAGCAGACCATTTAGCTCATTTAGCTTTAGAGGGAGGTTCTTTTACTTGGATTGGGAATCCTCCTGACTTACTCTTGGATTTATTATTTACTGATTTGAGTCGTTAATGAAATTTCGATTTCCCATCAAATAATAATAATAATAATAAACCATGTCAATGAAGAAAGTTGAGCGGGATAGTCACCTTTGGTCACCATGTCTTGTTATTCCAATTCCAGATAACACGTCTCAAATCAAACCCTCAAACAAATCAAAACAAATCGAAGAACCTTTTGGCTGGTGGCAACTTCTTCATTGCTCTCGTAGAGCCTCGAATCAAACAGCAACGGCGTGAACCAAGACAACAAAAAATTGAATAGGGAATTTTACATAACTCAAAGCATGAATGTGTGTAGTAGAGCCACCTTTTGGATTATTGGTAACCAACTGAAAAGTAGAAGCCCGAAACCCAAACCAACCAGCCACCGTCTCTTGCCTCCAAACTTCCGGTAAGCAGGAAGAACTAACTATGACACAGTGTGTGCTTGACTAAGGGAGCTGGCGGAGGTTTGTGAGAATGTCCAGTGGTTCAAGGTAAAAGCCTTTCGTTGGAGCAAGAAGTGGGGCAACAAATCGAGAGACAGAGAGAGAGAGAGTGTGTGTGTGTGTGTGGTGGTTTGAAGGGAATGAAATGGAAAGGTGGAAGAGTAGTTTTCTCTTTCCAGTAAGTACAGTTGGGAATTGATTGAAAACGTAGGAGTAAATTGGGGAGGGAAAGCGAGAAAGAGGTGAAATGAGGAGAAATTCTCGAAAATGCTCCATAAACTATCGATATAATCTATACAATTATATAGGTCTCTCCTAACTAAATTTTTTTTCAAGCCCGAACATACTCCATTGATTTTTTTTTCAAGTCCGGACGCACGTTATATCATCTATGCATTCCAGACTTGAAAAACAGAATTGAATGGAATTAGAAGAGATCAAAAACAATTATTAGACACAATCAATTTTGTACAATTGTATAGATGTATAAATAACATTGCACCTAATCACTACAACATTGTAGCTACATCCATCACATGCTTCTTTCTTTTCATATATATATATATATATATATATATATATATATATATATATATATATATATATGTTTTCAGTGATTACACTAATTTATTTTTAAGTTAAATTTTGCTACAATTCACTTTTTTATATTTTTATATTAAGTCAAAAACTATAATATAAATATTTTATGAAAATCGTTTACCAAAATATGGTTGAAAAGATATCAACTTCTATAACTCAATTTTGGCTAGGAAATCTGATCCAAAGAAGTCACCACTCACAGAAGCAACATTTGTGATTTGAAAATGACTTTTCATTTCTTTCCTCTATAAAATATAAAACACTGTTTTTAAACAATGAAAAATAAAAATATATTTTTCAAAACAAATTAGATAATTTGTTTACAAACAAATTACAATATGATACTTGTTTAAGTATTTTTCTAACTAATTTACAAAATAAAAAATAAAAAATAAATTTTTGTTTATCTATTTTAAAAAATATAAAACATATATAAAATATATTTTATTATAATTGAAAACACATAATCTGATAATTGTAGGTGGCTTCGTTGAGTGTTTGGAAATGTGATAGTGGTGGAGAAGGTTGATTGTGAAAAGGAAATAGCAATTGAAATAGGATGTGTGAGTTGAGAAAGAAGTTTTCAACAATAAAAGAGAATAGCAATTAAGAAATAACGGGCAGTTTGCATGAGATCAATAATAATAATAATAATTGAACAAATTACAATAAGTATCTGGCAAGGTAATTGAGGAGAGTTCTATCATTATTTTCTATCTATAATGAAAAATGATAACTATGCAGACAGATGTATGTAACTCATATTGAGGATACATAGTGAACATTAAAAATTATGAAGTGGTGATAATAGACATATTGAGGTAAATATTTCATATCTTAAGGTAATAATTCATATTTTTGGGGGGGTCCTTGGTGCAGTTTAATTATTATTACTCAGATTCCTGGGGATATAATAGTTTTAGATTTTACAAACCAAATTAATTATCATGACTATTATGAAAAGTGGGTGCTGATTTGAGTTCTTAATAAATTCAGTACCTTAAAAAAAAAGTGATGGTACACTTTCCACAATCCTCATTTAAAAAATTATATAATACTATCCTTGGTGCCTACTGTTATGAATCCATGATTTCCGTCGTGACTTTGTATGTAGGTAAATGAGATGAGACACATAAAGGATTCCAGTAGCATGAATGTAGATCAGTTAAAGGTTAAGCAAGATAAGGTAGATTAGTTTTTTATAAACACTGTTATGTAAATTTCTAATGTTGATAATCAATGCATAGTTCAGAATTATCTCTCCAGATCAATTATTAAAGGTCTGTCATGCCTTTTTTGTGTTTATTGTGACTGAGAGAGAGGAGAGAGTTTACCATATATAGAAATAGATTCTCCTTCAACCTGAAGTTGGAATCACCAGCTTGCACAATTATATAAAGCCGATTATGATTGATAACCATTTTTGGTCTCCCCTAACATCATTGAATTTTTTCTTAAGTCCGTACATACTCCCTTGAATTTTTTTTTCAAGTCCGGACATACATTATCATTATGAGAAAGTTCATTTGTACATGTAGTTAGGACGAATCTTGTGAAGTGTTACCAACCTTTATTTTCAGTTACTAATTTTTTGAATTAAAATTATCAACTTTTTCGATTAAGTTACCAATCAATTGCAACGTACAAATATTAACCTTTTTTTCCTCAGTTACTAACTTTTTAAACTAAAATTACTACCAACTAGTTGCATGCGAAATGTCCTATAATGTTATATTGCAATTGGTTGGTAACTCAATCGAATAAGTTGTTAATTGAAAAAAAAAATTGATAGTCCAAATAACTAAACTTCATGCAAAAAAAAATTCAAAGCAACCAAAAACAATTGTTAGACACGGTCAGTTTTATATAATTGTATAGATGTATAGGTAACATTGCACCTACTCTCTACAAACATGGCAGCTACATCCATCACATGCTTCCGTTTTTTCCATATATCTATTTTTAATATTTTTCATATGTGTATTTTTAAGTGATTACACTAATTTATTTTAAGTTAAATTTTGCTACAATTCACTTTTTTTATTTTTATATTAAGTCAAAAACTATAGTATAAATATTTTACCAAAATCTTTTACCAAAATATGATTGAAAAAATATCAACTTCTATAACTCAATTTTGGCTAGGAAATCTGATCCAATGAAGTACTCACAGCAGCGACATTTGTGACTTGAAAATGACTTTTCATTTCTTTCCTCTATAAAATATAAAACACTGTTTTTAAACAATGAAAAATAATTTTTTTTGAACCAAATTAGAACATTTGTTATTTGTTTACAAACAAATTACAATATGATACTTGTTTAAGTATTTTTTTAACTAACTTACAAAATAAAAAATAAAAATTAAATCTTTGTCTATCTATTTTAAAAAATATAAAACATATAAAATATATTTATTTTTTAACTAATTTAAATATGCAAACAGTATATTTAAATACTATGTAAACATTATGGCGGGCATGAAAGGAAGACAGCTAGTCTATAGGGGGGTGCGTGTTTATATATATCAGTGATTACGCTAATTTATTTTAAGTCAAATTTTGCTGCATTTCGCTTTATTATAATTTTAATAATTGATTTGTTAAACAATTTATTGCAACTATCTCAAATAACAAAAACTAATATTAAATCAAAAACTATAATAGAATAAATGAACATTTTAGCAAGATCTTTTACCAAAATATGATCGAAAAAAATTAAAATAGTCAACCTGGAACTTTGTAACTAGTGCGCTAGAGTGCTTTTAGGAGAAGGGTGTGCATTGAAGTCACCACTCACGGCGGCAACATTAGTGTAATTTGCTTCAAAGAGAAGTCACCATTAATGGCGATATTGGTCTAACTTCAAATTTTCTCAATAATTTTTCAAAAAAAAATAATTTTTTTCTTTCCTATAAAAAAAATATATATAGAACACTGTTTTTAAACAATGAAAAATAAAAATATTAGTTATTACAATTTTTCTTTTCAAAACCAATTAGAAAATTTTTAATTTGTCTACAAACAAATTACAATATAATAATAATATTTATACTTGTGTCAAGTATTTTTTAAACTAGTTACAAAATAATAAAAAATTAAATCTTTGTTTATCTTTTTGGAAAAATATAAAACATATATAAAATATATTTTATTTTAACTAATTTAAATATATTTAAATACTATGTAAACAATATGGTGGACAAGCCAATATGCATGAAAGCAGCTAGCCTATAGAGGGGTAGGGGTGGGGATGTGTGCTTTAAGTGATTACACCAATTTATTTTAAGTTAGCTATATTTTTAACAATTTAATTGGTAAAAAAATTATTGCAAATATTTGAAACAGTAAAGAATTATATTAAGTCAAAAACTGTAATAGAATAAATGAATATTTTATCAAAATATTTTACTAAAATATGATTAAAAAAATTAAAATGCTCAACTATAAGTCAATTTAACTTATATAACCACGTGCAAATAAATCACCACAACCGCGATATTTTAAAATATAAGTATTTTAAACATTGAAAAGTAAAAATACTAATTATTACGATATTTTCTTTTTAAAACAAATTAGAAAATTTGTAATTTGTAATTTATTTACAAACAAATTACAATATAATAATAATATTTATACTTGTGTTAAGTATTTTTTTAACTAGTTACAAAATTATAAAAGGTTAAATCTTTGTTTATCTATTTTAAAAAATATAAAACATATATAAAATACATTTATTTTCCAACTAATTTAAATATATAAACAATATATTTATATACTATGTAAAGAACACTGTGGACTAGCGAATATGCATGAAAGGAAGAGAGACAAGTCCAAAAAACACATAACTCTCAAGTCTTCTTTGTGTTTCAACCTCCTCTCCTCCTCTCCTCCTCTAACTAACAGTCAGCTCATAGTGCCCAACAGAAGTTGTCGTAACTAACTCTGGCACGTTAGTGTGTAGTGGCTTCGTGACAATGTCCTTCACTATATGATTCTATAATTGATTAAGTTGCCTAAACTAAAAGCTAGATGTGTAGTATGGAATCTCATGCATTACTTTGTTCTGTTTATAGTATAAGTAGGCCTGCTATGAATAAGCAAACAGTTAAATTATGATCTTTTCCATACAGCCTGTTTGTCTCTCTAATTCAACTAAGTTATCTTTTTATTCCTAATGTTATCTCTGAAAGGGGACATTTACTTGCTAGATGTGTAGTATGGAATCTCACGCATTACTTTGTTCTGTTTATAGTGTAAGTAGGCCTGCTATCAATAAGCAAACAGTTAAATTATGATCATTCCATACAGCCTGTTTATCTCTCTAATTCAACTAAGTTATCGTTTTATTTCTATTTTATTTCTATTGTTATCTCTGAAATGGGACATTATATCTCACATACAGACTATTTTTGTCCTGCATTTAACAATGCATAATCCTCTAGCTGTAAACTTAGCTTTCTATTGGATAATTTGGGGGTGGGTGTGGCTGGCGATATTGATGTATCCATTTGGCCTTTTTCAATAGGATGAGGGATGCTGATTTTGATGTATTTGCTTCTGCTGGGCTTTGATGTTGCTGTCTTGACTTCTTGTTATCTAAACTCCTTGCCCCCCATCTGTTTTGTGGGTGAAGCGTATTCTAATAATAATAAAAAAGGCTTTCTATTGTATAAGTCTATTGACTGAAGTAGATTATTCAATACGAAGTTAGAGCAGAAAATATCATTTAATCAATCATATCTGCCGTTTAGCCAAAAATAATTGCCAGTCTAGTGGTAGACACTGGCCATCTTGGATAAATCTCCAAGAAGCTGTGCTAGCTTATTGCAATATTGCTTGAAGATGCTTCTGCTGTTTCTATGCTGAGAAGTGTTCATTGTTATATGAAGTGCCGGCCTCGCCATTTCACTCAAAAAAGCTTGACTAAAGAATAATTTTGACATCAATTTAATCTTTTAAGGATTAATTTAATGGTACAAACTTGAAGAGAATGAAATTGATGTAAAACATATCTTTAGAAAACCAAAATTGTAGTTTAGTTTAAATAAAACTTACTAGCAAATTAAAGTTGAGCCATGACCAGTTTATTATTATTTTTAATAAAGATGTCCCTTCATAATTTTAAAATGATTAGGATTTTTTATTTTTTGGTGCTTAAATGATTAGGATTGTTTAAAACTGAACTAATTTAATTTAAACCAAAAAATGGAACTAAAAATTAAAAAACGAATAAATCAAGAGAATTAGAAAGCCAAAATAATAATAAACCGAAAACTTAACTAGATTGGATTAAGATTCAATTGGATGTCAAATTTAAAATTGAAGAACGACTCAATACAAACGAGATCTACAATTTCAACATTTCTCATACTTTATATAGCTGTATATGCTTAAATACAAACTTAATTTCCGCTCTTGAAATCAGACAAATGATTGGCAAAAATTTTAAACTTTTACTTGGAATTCTGATTTGCATTTGCTAATTTTGATGAATTTATTCAAATTTATATTATTGAATTTTAATGAATTAATGTACACTTGTATTTATTTTATTTTATTTTTATTGAGCTAATTTAAACAGACATATTTGAAATCCATATCAACCACTAAAAATTCATCATTACAACTCTAGAGAATGCGTGGTTGATTTCTTAAAATGATAGCTCAAGTTTGAGTTTACATAGTTTTTATACTTTCATAGTTGAGTAGGAATTTAATCCTATGGAGGCATCAAATAAACCAAATTTCATATAATAATAAAACAACAACAATGCTGGAATAGGGATATAAAAGTAATAAAACAATAACAATTAAGGAATAGAGATATTCCAAGAATAAATAGGTTATAACATGGTAAGCACAATAGACGTACACTAGGGCACACCTACACTACACCCTATTGAATCAGTCAAGATGATTATATATGGAATCACTTCCATAACGCCCAATTAAACTACAAACCAACATTGATATCATATAGCGTTTGGGACCACTACACATGCATGCAACCATGACAAGCACAATGTCATATTCCCTCACAAATAAAAGGTAACAATCAACAAAATGTAATAGAATACTAACCTACAATATCTCAAATCGTTAGGCCAAATTCGAATTTCTGTGCTAACTCCTTTTATGGTTGACAAATTTTCAGAATCAATATTCCTTCATAAACGATTCCTAGTTTTCCTTTTTTTTCTTTTTTTCCCGTATGGCATTTTAAGACCTCTAATAAAATGTGAACATTTTTAGAAATTAATAAAAGCAGTTCGTTTGGCTGTGTGATCTAGGTTTGCATCTAACAAGCTACAATGGCATATGTGTTATTTTGATGGGTTAATGGGGGAGAGAGCTCAACACCAATTGTGCTAATCTGATGTGGATGGGATTGCTCACTGAAAATTAAATGAGAGGAATCAAAAGGAATGGACCAATAACTTTCTGTGTTAGATTTCCTATTTTTATATGATTTCCAAATATGGTATGCATTAAGTTCATCACGTTTTCACCATAATTTCTTATTTTTACGTTTTGTTATAGCCATGGATGAGCTAATACACTAATAAAATTAGGAACAAATATTTTAGAGAGAAAGTTGGGGTAGCTTGTTTTGTAGAAAAATATGGTAGAATTTTGCCTTATGTGATTTGGGCAAACATGAAGAAGGTTTGAAGAAGCTCTAATGAGAAGAGTAAATTAGATAAAAGGAAATCCAATAGTTAGAGGTAGAGAAAGATCTAAATAAATTCGTTGATAAGATTATTAAAAGAGACATAGATTTTAATAATTTAAATATAAACGTAATTTATAACAGAAAAATACTATAATGATGTTTGATCCGTTTAAATGGAGTTCAATGCAACCACTTGAAACACGTGCCGTCCACTAACTTCTCATTCTCATCCTCCAACCTTGATACTGAGGGAACCCGAATCCCCCCGGTCCTATTTTTCTTTCTTACTATGGGTTGTACTAAAGTCTTTTGCTCATTTTCCGTTAACTGAAAACCACTCTTCAAAAACCATTGGAAGTTATATTTAGTTCATGTCCAACTGGCGCAAATTAGTGAACACATTGACAACTTAATTTGTTGGCGTTATGTGCGAATCATTTAATATATTGTGGAAATAGGAAAAGGAATTCCTTGCAAGTTGCAACCCACATGCAGCTTACATTTCTTTCCCTCTTTTTCCCAAAGATGAGAGAGTGCACCCACTAGCCATCAACATTACTTGCTATGACAATGGGGCTTTTTTACATAAATAAAATAAAAAATTAATTATATATAAAAATGTTCCGTTTTAATTTTATTTTTGAAAATACCTTTTTTTAGTCGTTTATAGGAAAATCATGTGAGGCTAGCACGATTTATGACTGACTGCATATTGGAAATAAATTGTGTCAGTCTCACATGATTTATGCACGATTTCTATGCAGTTGAATTGCATAGAAATCGTGTGACCCCCCACAAATGAATCAGTCAAAATTAAACTAAGCTAACCAAAATTTTTCCCACTAATGTAAGCTAATATTTTTTATACTAATCACAATTAAACTAAACTAAACTAACCTAATATTTTTATTGCTAATCAAATCTAAACTAAACTAAACTAAACTAAACAAATATTATTTATGCTAGTCTAAACTAAAATAAATAAATATTTTTTTACTAATCTAAATTAACCTAAAGTAAATAAAATCATCTGTTTAGTTTATATTAGTGTAAAATATATTTGGTTAGTTTAGTAGTTTTGACGTTTTGATTAGCATAAAAAATATTTATTTAATTTAGATTAGTGTAAAAAAATTTGGTTAATTTAGTTTAGTTTTGATTAGTATAAAAAATATTTAGTTAGTTTAGTTTTTTTTTTTTTTAATGAAAACTTTGGTTTATAGATTTATTTTAATCATTTTTTGTGTATTTAAATTTAGGGTTATTTAATATAAAGCAAAATTATGGATTTAATATTTGATGTTTATTTATATTATAGAGCATGATGTGATATAAATTTAGAGAAATTGAATATAATTTAGTCTATTTTTTATTAATATTAATCAAGATTATCATTTTAGGGTTGAGCTTCATATAGTTAAGCTAATTTTATGTAATTTAGTTGTTATTCTACTATAAAATTGAATTAGTATTTATTTGGTTTATTACATAGTATTATGAAGTTTAATTTAATTAGTATATTTTTAATAAATTTAATTTACTTTTAGATAATTTTATTTAGTTTTGTTTAACTATTTTAATGTTAATGATGTTACGTTCATGTTTTACAGCCACGTCGAGTGCTGACCACTAAGCGTCACCACATACCTTTGCCACATGCTCTTATGGAATTGTATTTGAGACAGGCTGGATTATGGTATGCAGCCCAAGTCCGTTTTATGAGTATGATAAAGTGCTAGCCAGTGCGTTTGTGGAGCGTTGGCGATCAGAGACCTATACATTCCATCTTCCCTATGGCGAGTGCACTATCATGCTAGAGGATGTTGCATATCAGTTAGGGCTACATGTCGATAGACAAGTAGTTAGCGGATGCATGGCTTCATGGGGAAGATATCATGGTCAGGATATATGAACCATGTGTTATGACCTATTTGGCATAGTGCCAAGTCTAGATGAGCAGGATGGATACTCAGTATTTCTATCTTGGTTCAGTACTACATTTCGTGATTTGGAGACAGATGCACCTGCAGAGACTGTTATACCTCGTACTTAGGCTTATATTATGATGATACTTGGGGGGGGTTTTGACGGTCGATAAGTCAGAGTCCAGAGTTCATTTGAGGTGGCTACCCCTATTGCATGACTTTGAGTACTTTAGGAGCTTCAACTGGGGGTCTGCAGTGCTTGCGACTTTACATCGCAATCTCTGTCGCGCTATCAACATGAGAGTGCATGACGTTTTTGGGTGCTCGGCCCTTTTACAGTCATGGATTTGGTTCAGAATCCCAGTATTGAGACCTCCTCCTACTAAGCTCAGCTTTCCACTTGTTACAGGGTAGAGTTTTGAAAAAAAGAAACTATTTTTAAGTTTACCTTTCACATTTGAATATTGTTAAGATTTGTGCTTTATTTTGTTCCAGGTGGGGGGATTATCGATGCATCTCTGACAACCACAAGACATGGTTGCTGGCGTTACGGAGAAAGATTGACGATTTGCGCATCATAGGGGTAGAAAGCATTCACTTATCCTATATTTAGCTTGTGAATTTTTTGCTTTTAGATTGGCCTCGTAAAAAAAAAAAAAATAATGATTTATTGTTCAACATTGCAATTTAGGTGGACTCCGTACCAGGACTTACATATTGCCCAGATCACACCAAACTTTGTTTTTCGGGATTCCCCTATTTGGCTATTTGTGTCAACCTTGATCTGTTTCATGATAATTGAGTTCCGACAGCCCAATCATGTTATCCGGCAGTTCCATGGACAACGACCTATACTGGTTGAGTCACTGAACATTGATACGGGTCACGGCAAGGATGCTCGTAGGGTAGATCATTAGTGGCCTGATAAGTATAGGGCATATCACGATTATTTGGACGCATGGACAGACAAAGTAGTTCGGTTTCAAGCCTCTTCCGACGATCATCCATTAGCTGAGTACATGAGATGGTATTCGAATGTTGCTCAGAGGTTTTTGTGTTTAGATCGGTGACCCTTGATGGGCCGAGATGCCTAGAGATGTTCCTAACCACATTCCACTTGTGCCTGTTGTGGCCCTTCCAGCTAACGCTCCTGATCGGCATCATTAGGAGCGCTGTTTAAGGGTGGGGACTCGTGCTACCATCACAGAGACGATGATGACGATGATGATTATGCAGATCCTTGCTAGTTTGGTGATAATGATGATCAGCATCACAGCCACTCCTACTCTCCTGCCGGCAACTCGAGTTGGCAGCCCATGCCTAAGTATGGTATATCCAGCCGGGGTGGTATGGCTACCACCACTTCGTAGACGATGGGGGATCCTAGCCATCAGTACCATGCCATACCTAGCTCCCAGACGATGTAGGGTCCAAGTCAGTAGTATATGACTGGGTCTAGCTCTCAGTTTGTATCTTGTCCAATCCAGCAGTTTAGCTCTGGGGTGTGTGTGATGTGTTATGAGCTTGAGGCTTTCCTCAATGGTCCTATTTCGACTATTACACCTACTAGGGATGAGATAATGCCATCAAACGTGTACAAGTCATCACTGGATGGTATTGATCTAAATGTGAACCTGTCAACACCAGTGCATTCTTGCCAAAGTTTGTATGGCTTTGATTTACTTGGCGATATTCCACCATCGGCATTCACGCTTGACCAGATTGACCATGAGGCTCACCAAGAGTAGCATGGATACCTAGAGCAGAACCAAGACCAGTACAGAGAGCCGAAGCAAGACCAGGAGCAGCAGAGAGAGTCGAAGCAGAAGCAGGATCATGGGAAGGGTTGACCTATACAGGAGATTCGTCCTCGTCAATGCCACACGGGTTGTCATTTACCAGCCCCTCGTCGAGATAAACAGGACTAGATTTACATCATGAAGGTCTATTGTTACATGATTTTTATATCAATTTTTTTTAAATTATCAGTAGTTATCTTCTCTAAAGTTTTATTTTCTACGCTGCAGGCATAACGAAGGGAAGATGGCAGAACCTTGCAATGCATTTCTCTACAGATATCTTGTTTATATCTTTTAGTTGTGTTTGTACTTTTTTAACTTGTATTTAGTATTGACTGACATGGGTATAATGTTTACTTACTTATGGACATTTTCTATTATAAACTCATGTACATGGTTGTTTTCTAGTTCTTTTATTTTGAATATTTTGTTTATACTAGATGAATAAACAACTTATGGTTAGAATATGCGAAAAAGTAACAAATTCCAATTGGATGTAGTCGAAGTGCATATTTATAGTAAAAAACACACAACAGAAATTACATTATCTGAACATTTTGAAAATTAACAACATCCGGTTAACAAGTCAGAATCAACAATAGGAAACTAACGGAATAATATACCATAGTTGGAAACTAACACATTAATAAACACATAAGATTAATTACCTTCATTGGGTCGGCTGGAGGATGAAGAAGGATGAGTAGGGCATCTTCGTCTAGTGTGACCCTTTTGTTTGCATAAGCCACACCATTTTGATGGTCCAGGTTTACAACATCCATTTCATTGTGAATTTGAGTTGAAACTGAACGACCCTCAGTGGCTTGTCTTAGCTGTGGATTTGGATGTATTCAAGGTCCACTGTACTCAGGTCAATAATCTGCATTTGCAATAGCTGAGAACTCTATTCTATAGACATTAAATGTAGTGTGCATGTGATAAACATCATCAACAAAGGAGCCCCAATCAAGACGTGCATATGCGCATGCAGCAAGTACATGGTAGCAAGGGTAATGAAGCACCTGAAAATACCCACAATCACAGCAATGATCTGTCAGCCTCACCCTATAACTTCCTTGACTATAGTTCCTTGTTCATGCGAGCTCTTCCACTACAAAAGACTCGTTTCCCCAAGAGAATGTGGAAATAGTCATAGTGCCTATTTGCTGCCTATTGATATCAATTGCTTGCAACAAGGCCTAAGAAAACACTTGTCCACTCACAAGCTAAGCCTCTGCCTCCTTCACTTTCTTAACAAACAATGCAGTAAGATAGAAATAGGTAGACTTCACCAAGGCTGTAATTGGAAGATTGCGTGTGCCCTTAAGAACAATATTAATACACTTAAACAAATTCATCATCATATGCCCAAACCTCTGTCCTTTATCAGCATGTTGCACCTACTTTTCAATGGGAATTCTGTCTATCCAATCACACATGGCTAGATTCTTATCTCTCAACAAATCACGATAATAAACATACTCTTAGTGGGTCTTTGAATAGGCTGCATTCATCAGAGCTCGCTTTGCATCTTTGCCCTTAAAAGCTAGAGCAAAGTTTGAGATAATGTGCCGTATGCAATATGCATGATAGGCCCATGGAAGATGCCACCCAATATCTTCGGCATTTAAAGCAGCTTTGATAGCACCATGTGTAACACCCTACTAATTTGATATTATGCTTAAGTCATAGCATTAAATCAGGTAGTCTGTGTTACCGTGTTAACACTCTGCTTATCTTTCATGATTTGTGCTTCCTTAAATCGTCGTCATTTCATATTATTTTTTTTGTGTGAACAAATGAAATGGTGTACTGCTATGCTAAAAGCGAAACGAATTTAACGGAATATCACAAAAGATAGGAATAGTACAATAACATTACTGTGTACGTGCATATATATATATATATATATATATATATATATATATATATATATCTGAAGCCACTGCTTCAATTTATGTACAAAGTATCAAAATAGAATACATACATGGGCTGGTGTACCAAAAGACAAAGATGCCCATATCAGTCAAAACATCCTATGGTCCTCAGAGGACATTGCATAACCTACTGCTAGTCCCACAGCCAAGTCTATAACCCAAAGCTACGTGCTGTCCAAAAAGGGGTCGTACTGTACAACATCTCCTGCTGCCCGAACTACTCTGTCAGGAAGCCGTTAGCCATGTCAGGCCCGGCTGGAGAATGCTCTGCGCTGGGTCCCGAGGAGGAAGAGGGTGATGAGCCAGTGGCCTCAGAAGGGTCGCTCTCTGAACTGAGGGGCATATCGGGAACGGCCTGCGGAGGTGACTCCGGTGCAGGATCGCCAGAGGCTGCTGTCCGCAGTGCAGGAGGAGCTGGAGGTGGATGCGCCATGTGCAACGGGACAGCAATGTAAAGGGTCGCAGGGTCAAAAATAGGATGGTGTAAGGGGACATCAAAGTTCCTGTTGCTAAAGAGGTAGAGGCGGAAGTTACACGAACCAGCTATATACAAGGAATCTAACTCTGGATCATGATGAAGCTGTAAAGCTGGGATCTCAATGAAGAGGGTAGCTGTGGAGTCCATCGCCAACGTCTGAGAATGATGTGGAAGTTACCAAACGGAGTGAGAATTTCAAGAAATTCTCAGTAGGGTCTATGTATAATGTTTAGCTGACATCACATACATTCTCAGTTGCCTCGGGTTTTATTTAATTATAAAAACATGTGTTCAAACTGAAATATTCATTTAAATGAGTTCAAGAAAATGTTTGGTCTGAGGCAAGGTTCAGTTTTACTTTATATGGCACAAGAAACAAAATAGATTACTAATAATGATATATAGAATAATAAAC
Organism: Pterocarpus santalinus; assembly: GCA_031439595.1. Classification (NCBI taxonomy): domain Eukaryota; kingdom Viridiplantae; phylum Streptophyta; class Magnoliopsida; order Fabales; family Fabaceae; genus Pterocarpus; species Pterocarpus santalinus. The sequence goes on along the minus strand of CM062530.1, from coordinate 15,514,817 downwards.
CGCATAAATAAATAAACAGCTGTAAGCAAACATGATAGACAACTGTAAACATATTGACACAGTGATTTCATGTAACCATGCAGTCATGTAATCATGCAGACTTAAGCATGAACCTTTTTTCATAAGCATTTTCTATTACTTTTCATCATTTTCCATCTCTTGGTACCTTGGGAGTTCTTGGCCATTTAGACTTTTGGGTAATAGTCTGCTTTTCAGGATCGAGCTCGTTCCTATACAAGAATACCGGGTTTACTTTCCCCAACCTTCCCACCGATCTATACCCCTTAACTTCTTATCCGGGGCTGGCCCAAGGAGCATGGAACTTTCATAGTGACATAATTCTTATCATAACTTTCATAGCTCTCTTGAAAATGTACATGCATTAACATATAATTCATAACTTATGCATAGGTCCTACCAAAATTTCAGCAGCATAACAGAACGTGTCCGCTTCCCCATGAATAGTGCAAACCAACCAGTACATTTATACAATTTGCAATTCATTATAGAGCAGCAATTATGCATATACATTCATAGATTCATTCATTAGTTTCAACAAAGCATCAATAGGGCTTTTAGCTCATTCTGCCTTATTCTGCCCAGTTATAGTATATCCCACCTTTATTTCAATTTAACTCATTTAAACCTAATTTTTGGATATATTGTAGCTTATGTGTCTAGTTTTTAACCTCTTTGGTCCCATCTTTTGATGTCTACAACTCAAGATATTTAGATTTTATCCCGGCCTGCCCAATGGCTAGCTAGAATCAGGCAACTAAAAGTAAAAAATCCACTAAAAATCGAAAAATGACTCAAATTACACAAAATTGGGCTCATATTAAAGCTAACAGGTTGACGTTTCATTTGTAAAAAGTTCCATTCCATTTGACTTAGCAGGGCTCGAGTTATAAGCCTCGAATTCTGACCTTCCTAGACTGCACTGTTCTGGCCTGGTTTGGACATAGGGCAATTTTCTTAGATCACTGGGAGCAAATGGGACCTTATCTAATTCTTAAATTTTTATGAAACATTCTCCTATATGTAAGCTTTCTAACAAAGTTAGTTCCACTTATTTTCAAGTAGTATAGGGCGAGTTTTACCCTGAACAACCCAGTCTGCCCAGAACCAGAGTCAAAACCCTAGGTTGAAATTCAAAAATTCATATCTCTCTCAATTCTAATCCAAAAGCCTTATATGATATATCTATCGAAAGCCCTAGATGTCTAGTTTCGTATAAAAATAGTTCCACCCAATTTAATCGGCTGGAGGTGGAGCCGTACACCCCGCTATACGGACTGCCGAGGGTTTTTGGTTCTCTAACTCATCAGCTCTTCCTATTTCCCTTCTTTCTTACTTCCAATTCGGTTTCAATCACACAAACAACCCAAAACCAATCACATGTCATCATAATCATTCATTTAACACATCAAAGATAATGAAAATAATCCAAGCTCAGCCAGCCAATACCATAGAATTAATTCAAGTATCAAACCCCTACCTTTGTCTAAGTGATTTTGCTGGATTTTTGAAGCTTGGATAAGCAAGACTTGATTAAGCTTGATGTTGGCTGGAGTTGTGTGTGTGAAGAAGAGAGGAAGAGAGCTAAAAGGAGAGGAGAAAATGGTGCTAGAAAAAGGGGTTAGAATGGGTGAAGAAAAGGGCAAAAAAATCTGATTGAATTTGAGTGATTATGGTTGGCTTGCTTTGGCTTATGATTGATTGGATTTTGTAAGGATGAAATTTAGCCACCCTCCTTGTCTTTGTGTGGCTAAAGTGGCACCACTTTTGGTGCTAAGTGGCTAAGTTATCAACCACTCAAGGTAGGGTAAAGGATTGGAATTCTATTGGTTCGGTTCCGACAATTTAAAATACCATAATTTTACCGATTTCCTTTAAATCGGTAAATCGGTTTTCAATAAAATTTTATGAAATCTCCTATACTCTTAACTTAATTCTCTCATATCTAAACTCAAGTAATTGCTAATCAATTGAGTCTAAATAATTGTTTAACCGAATTTTAATTATTCTCAATTATTCGATAAAACCGAATAATTAGGCGAAAAACTGTGGATGTTACACCATGCCTATTAAAAATAATGAGAATGCCCTCTTAGGGAGTCATATGTTGCCAAAGATTAGTCAGAAAGAATGACCACGCCTCTCTTGTCTCCCCTCAACTACGACAAATGCAATTAGCAGAATATTCGAGTTACCATCTAGAGCAATTACCATTAATAGTGTTCCACCATACTTCCCAAACAAGTGCGTACCATCAACTGTAATCAGCGGCTTGAAATATTTAAATGCTTCAATGCAAGGAGCAAATGTCCAGAATAAATGATGAAACATCACATAGCTATGATCAACAATATTTCCTACATAGTATGGCTAAGTCACCAATTGAATAATTGTACTTGGATTAAATACCTACAGACCTTGTAGCCATTTTGAAAGTTCATTATAAGACTTTTCCTAATCACCGTAAATCTTGCCAATGGCCTTCTGCTTGGCGAGCCAAACCTTCCTATGCAAAGTCTTGAAGCCATATTTTGCTTCTACTGATCCTTGCAAAACTTTAATAAAAATTGTTGGATCAGCTTGCACCATGGAGAATATGTTGGCACGAATAACATTAGTATCCAACTGAGGATGGTCTTGTGAAAGTGATGCAGACAAGCACGTGTGTTGTCCATTATACTTTCGAATTTCCCATACTCCCTTTTTCCGGCAATAAGTCACACGTATGCTCCAACTGCATCCATTCCCAAACTGCTTGCATTTGCCATGGTGTTTTATATAATTAGACTCTAGGACCTCGTCCTTAATTGATCTTCGGATACTATAAGTTTTAACTATAAATAATACAGCCTCCTTATCAAGAAACTGTTGCCTAACTTTTAACTCATTTTCTCCTGCCAATCCCAAAATGTCACCACCATCTACAATGCCTCGAATCCCTACGAAAGTACTCCCGTGCATGGCTTCCAAATTTAAAGAATCATAGTGAGACACGTGCACGTGTGACTGAGATTGAGATTAGGATTGGAACTGAGATTGGCTGCTCCATGGTTGGCTTTGAGTTGCAGGCACTGCCTCCCGATCCTCACCACTATCGCTGTCACCTGGTACTTCATCCGGCTCATCTTCATCATCTCCATTATCAACAATAAAGTCATAACCCGCAATGGGACCATACTGCGAGAGTGGTGCCACTATCTCCATTGCAAGCTGTGCAAAACTTGGCTCACCTATCAAATCATCTGCATCTTCTGTATAAGCATTTTCATTCTGCACAAGACCCGCCATCACAAAGGTAGGTGAATGTTCAGCTAGTGACACTACAATAGATGCTGGATTGGGATCATGTTAATGTCGAGTCTTATAAAATAATGAATAACTCCATAATACAGATCTCCGGAAACTGGATGCGGCAATCAAACATCACACTGATATCTTCATCACAGTTGATCTCAAGACTATTATAGCGAATTAGATCTTTCCCAACTACCATAGGCAACCTGTACACCATTTGTGTTATCTGCTTATTATTTTGTTGGCATAACTTCTACAATATTTTACTATGTAGCTCTAATAAATAAATAGATGGATGAACGTTCACACAAACTGGATTTGAACTGCAAAATGTAACTCCTTCATTTGTATTTGTGATTTCACCATTATGATGAACAACAATGTAAAATCTCTCAGCCATCTCACTCAAATTTTTTAAAAAATATGTATTTTCACTCTTGTATTTGGCACTAGATGGCGGAAAGTGAGATACTAGATGGTGGAAAGTGGACACTGGACAGTGAAAATTGAGTATACATAGAGAAGGTGATTTCTACGAAAATTGTGTGAGGGTGGCACGATTTACAGCCAGTACCAAACTACTCATAAATCATGTCAACCTCACACAATTTACCAATAGACCACCAAAAGAGGGCATTTTCGAAAATAAAATTGAAACGAGACATTTTGGTATTTAATTAATTTTTTTATTTTATTTAAGTAAAAAAGCCCACTTAGTACATTACAGTATTACATATTAAATAAACTACTTTATGCTATTTCTTACCACTTAAAATCTAGAGTTTCTAGTAAAGAAAAAAAAAATTGTGCTAGGAACTTGGCATTCATATTGTGTCACCATTTGCATATTTTATGATCAGTGGAATGTGATGGAATAATATAATATATAGATGAATGAAATATGATAAAACAAATGTTTGGTTTTATTATTTAGATATACAATGAAACATGATAGAATGATAAAAATTTTAAGTTATTTACTTTTTTACACTTCATTTCATCTCATTCCATATAATTTAGAGAGAAAAAAAATAATGATGTTGGATGAAAGAGAATAGAATGAGTTCTATCCATTACTATTCTATTTTATTTCATCATATTTTGAAATATTAAAACAACAAAATTTAATATCCTTCTATTTAGGGGGACTCCTCCTAGAGCTCAAGGGAGGCAATGGCATCCCTTCAAAAATTTAAATTTTTTCATAAATATATGTATAGATTTTTAACTGAACCCCACCTTGATAGTAAGGTAAGAATTTATTGTTAATTAGGCATAGCCATGTCATTGTTATAGATATCCTACTTGTGCAGACTTGATAATCAGCCTAAGCTTTGCACCTGTTGTTTTAAATATCCTTTCTGAGCAATTGTAGCATTGTGCTTGCTAATTCTTGTCTTTTAACAAGTTGGGTGGGAAAAGCAGCTCAGTTGAAGATCTATGGCAATCATGACATTATGTCTTCACCACCAATAATGGCCATGGTGGTGTCATATGGCATCAAGAAGCTCGAACCTTAATATTTCTGGTTGAGATGTGTGCGATTTATTGGATCTTTTTCAAATACTGATAGGGCTGGTGAGATGGATGCCACTGTTGGGGGAAAGGGTGGTTGGTGTCATCCAAATCTATATATGGGGCCTTGCTTGGTGGTGCTGCGGGCGCAACAATGGAGGTGGGGCAAAGTGGTACGGTGATGTTGGAGATGATGAAGAGAGGGAAAGGAGTAGGTGTAGAGGGAGGTGATGTTTTCACAATAACAAAAATTAAAATTAATCCTTAAGTTTAATTTTTTAATTAAATCCACAATCTAGGGCGTAAATGGAATTTCAAAATTTTAATTCTAAGGACTATTGGGTTATATTCATAATTTTCAGTCACTTCAAAAATGACAAATCTGAGCCATACACTAAATATTGGGCAACCTAGAGAGTTACTCCTTGACATTGGAAAGACCATTACAGAATGTGCCGGGAAGGAGAGGAGTAATGTATTTCTTTGAAGTATTTCCATTGGACCATAAAGTGGTCCCTTCTCACTTCTAATCATAGTTGTAAGTTCATGCAATTAAGATGAAATAAATAAGACAGAAAATAAGGAACAAGACTAATTATTTTGCATTCAATTATTGATGTCTTATCAAGATCACGCTACCTAAAGAACAATATCCAACTAAAGTTTTCGGAGTGGAATGAAGCAAAAGGATTAGCAATTAATTTTATAACCCATAAATCTTTTGTGGTATTTGCAAACATATATACATAGAAGGTTCCATCTTAAATGCACCTGTTGGTGCACCATATTCTAGCTTTTTGCTACATTCAAAATATGTGGTTAAGTGAACAATAGAATGCAGCTAAATGAATATGAGAATGTGGTTAAAAGTAACTACAAATGTGGCTAATCGACCTATCCTTATCTTCCTCCTCTCCCTCAGTCGATCCTCCCTTGGCAGCTTCTTCTCCATTATCGTGAGCCCCATTCTCCACAACTGCAACTGGTTTGTCACCAGGATAGAGCCATTAAGCAAGTTGTTGGAGACGTTGAATTGGTTGCTTTCGACGAAAAGAGTTTGAGTTTGATCAAGAGGTTGCACTACAAAGTAGAGGTTGCTGAGATTGGTTCAGAAGGCGAGATCTGAGGGCGTTGAAGTAGAGGCTGAGGGTGGGGAGGTGGATGAGGTTGCCGGAAATTCTGATGGGGATGCAGCCGGAGAGTGCAACAATGAGGAGGTGAAGCTCAACAACTTGGCCATGCTCGCATTTGGCGGCGGCCTAGCTGCAGGGACGCTCACTCCGATGTCAAATCTGCCTTTCCCGATGGAAATAGTAGCAGTAGGAATAAAGAGCTAGACATGGCCGGAGGAGGACGGCCTCCTTCTTCAGCGTCAGTGAGTACATGACGCAGCAGCTGAGAACTAGTGCGGTGGTGTGATGCAGTGACCGGTGCAAAAGCGGTGGAGGGCGACACAAAGGTTGGAGCTAACGATGCTGGGCAGCACGGTGATGGGTGGCATAGTGCTTGGCCAGCGGGAAGAAAAGTAAAAACGAGGGAGGGAGGAGAGAATGTGGGATGGGAGAGCACAATATACCCGATGTTATTCATTTGGTGCGTGATAGGATGCATCGCAGAACGACCTTACATAGAAAGCTTTAAATGGTAGATATCAAGTTTAAGATCACTAATTTTTTTATAGGGTCATGCGTGGATATTAGAAAAACTTTGCACAGGTGGATAGATGAGGTGGTTTAACAAAGAGGAGACATGTGGAGTTGTGGCAATCTGAGGTAGAAAGGTTGTTGGCTGATGTAATTGATTACTGATAAAGCTATCTTGGTTACTGACATAACATACTATTGATAGCATAGACAAGGTTACATATTCAGATTTTAAATAAGGTTAGGATAAGGGTAGGTTTTGAAAATTGATATACTAAACAAAAGAGAAGTGATACGGGGACTCATTTCTTATGGGACACCGTACCAACTTACCACTCATCTACCATTAGATGGGGTGTGAACTCAATTGAAGTGGGGTCTATACCCCATCCAATAATAGATGAGTGGTGAGATGACACTATGTCCCACAAAAAGTAAGTCCCCTTAACATTTCTCAAACAAAATTTGTTAATTGATTTAATGTAACTTTTAATTTTTTTAAACAATATTTTATAGATAGCTAAAATCCCCACCTCAAGGAAAAAAAAAAAAAAAGCATCTCCATTGTCTTTTATGTAATTATATACACCTGATGTAAATATTATGAGAGGTAGCTTAGTTAATTTAGATTTTTTTTTTGTTATTCTTAAATTTTATTTAATTTTGTTACAAGGTAAATAATCAGTAAATAAATGTATTCTGTTCAAGTCTTGAATTTTCATACCTTATGTCAATGTGATTTTCAGGTTTAGTTGAATTATAAATACTTAATTTTATATTGTCTTCAATCCAATTTGTTAGAACAAAAAAAAATGTCAATATAAAATTTATGTTTCACTTTACATAATAGTCAATTTTATGTAATTAATTGACATGTAACAAACACGGTAAAAATCATTTTTCACAAATCAAAGCAGCTATAGCAATAACATTGCTATGTTATCTTATATATTTAGTTATTGCTTATATATAGTTTTACATAAAAAAAAATATATAGGACATGAATTTATATTATCAAACCAATATCAATTTACCCCTTTCTTATTGTCAAACCTGAATGTAACATCAAATTCAATCTTGAATTACTACATTTATTACTTATCATCCATATTAGTTTTCTCTCTCTTTTCTTTTGTACTGTTCACAATTTCAATGAAATAATCTATATGATTACAGAACCTATTTCGGCCAAACTAATTTCATATAGTTGTGGTACATTAGAAAAAGAACTTAGCATGATATATTATAACCTACCAACAAGGTTTTACCTGAAAATTCACTATGAGCTTTTGTTATGAGATAATTTCAGTCATGCTTATGCATTCATTCATTTTACAGAATACCAAAACATATCTTGTACTCTTATGCTTAAACAACTTCATGTTAAGTGAAAATTTTAATTCAAATCATAAACTATCTTTAAGGTAAGAGAATTAATTTTTGACACAATTGTATTTTTTTATAGTTAAATTTAAATTTAATATAGTTGAAAATAGTAAAATTGAACAATTTTTCACAAAATAGAAAACATTAGAATAAAGAATAATGAAATAATAAAAGAAGCTTTTTGTAAAAAAAAAATTTAATAAAAATGAGTTTGCATAACTTTAGAAGTAATAATACATTACAAATTTACTTATGGAAGGGAAAGAAAGGCTTTTATAAAAACTAAATAATATAAGCAAATTAAGTGGAGTGACAATAGATAATATAGAGTGATGACGGTCCCTCCCAAAATTCCACATTAAACTTGCAATTAATACATAGTCTTATTATATGTCTACAATTAACAAAACCTGATATGCCCTATTAGCCATGATAGATAAGTTGATTTTATACGATATGAAATTATACATTGTCTAGTATAGATAATCTATGGTATAAGTTTATTCATTATAACTTTTTTATATATTAAAATAATAGATAACTTAATCAAGATTAGAGAGGTTATATTAGGCTTGACTAGCTTTTGATGTTCACTTTTTATTTTTTTATATTTTATTAAATAAGAATAATTAATAAAAATAATAAAATTATATACACAAAAATAATATTTCATATAAAGTAATTATTCAAACTAATTAGAAAGCATACATAATATTTTTATTAAAATATATAAATAATATTTAATATTTATGATATATAACAAAAATAATTATATACGATGTATGACTCAGTCAAACTGATTGGATTTTGAAATATGAAGACTCTCTTTCTCTCATTTTCTAATCTTTTATATTTATATATAATACAAACCAAAAATAATTAAAATAATTATAATTAAAAAAATATAATATTTATACCATGATATGCTAAATACTATATCATTTTAAAATTTTATCAAATCTTATATTATCAAGATTTATCCTTTTAGGTATGTCAAATGGGTCTTTATATTTATTTTATAGGTTTAGCTTTGATATAACATAAATAGTGGAAAAAACAAGCTAGTAAGACTAGGCTAGTGGTGAGGGATTTGAGTAATATATATGAGATCATAGGTTCAAACTTTATTGTCAGTAATATTAAAAAAATAATGATAAAACACAGAGTAAATAAATAATTAGAGTTTATTAATGACAACTATCCTTTTTCTCTGGATGAAGTTTGGCCTAAAACATGGTTTATGTCCTCTTTAACTATGTAGTTAAAAGTTGAACCCTAAAAAAAAAAAAAAATGCTCCGCAAGACTCCGCAATTTTATAGTATAACTACAATCCAATTTATTGTAAAAATATAGGTTATGAGAAGTAGTAAATGAGTATGAATTATAAATGAGAAAACTACAATCACTCGGACTAAAAAGAAATAATAAGATTTTTTATGAGAATAATAGGATTTTTTTATTAAGAAGAAATAATAATAAATTACTCATATAAATGATGATATACTTAAACTTGTAGTCTTACATTTAGATATGCCAATAAATGGTTCATATAAGTACTTATTAAGAGAATTTCATTGTTACTATCATATAATAAGTTACTCTATGATAGTAACTGCAAAAGAAATAACGGAGGTGTGTTTAACCCCCAAATCGATGTAAGATATATAGTAACTACCTAAGTTATGAATAAATGTATTACCTTTAATAATTAATTATTTGCTCCAACTCAGTGGGTCTAATTTTAGATGAATTTTATAATTCTTCTTAATAATATAAATATGTTATGCTAATTAAAATTAAATATTTAGTGGTCATTGACATTAATTTTCCTTATATTTACAACTTAGGTAGATATTATATATTGAGTTGGTTAAGTATGTCCATCTCATTTATTTTTGTATTTAGAATGACAGAGTATGCTTTTAGTTTACAAGTAACAATGAATTTCTTTTTGAAAGTATTAATATCGACTGCTGACATTACTAAATGTATAACCTTATGAATTTTTTTATGAGTAATTTATTATTTTTTAATTTCTTAGTAAAAATCCTTATTATCTTTGTGTTTCTTAGCACTGTAAATTACAACAATAATTCCACAACAATTTAAAAATTTTTGTTGATTGTACAATTACATGATAGTTGTAACATTCGTCGCGAGTTCCGACCTCCAACCTTATTTTCAAGGTCCAAGTGAAGTGAACAATGTTTACGATCTCCGAACTCATCTCTAATTGAAATGAAATGTTCTTGATTTCTGACTTCCGACTTTAAGTTTCAAATGAAAGGTGAAATTTACACAATTTCGACTTCCGGGCTAATTTCAAATAGAATGGACATTATTTCCAACTTCATCTTCGAGTTTCAAATAAAAGGGATAATTTCCGATTTCCGACTTCAACCTTCAAAGTCCAAACAAGGTGGACGTGATTACCGTTATTCTAGTTTAATTAAGTTCCGATCTCCAAACTTATTTCAAGAGCATTTTCATTTCTATTGATATTTCTGAGTTTGAGTTTGCGATCAACTTCCGAGTTTAAGTCTTTTACATTTCATAGTATTGTCTTTAACCATTGATTTTAAGATGATCTGTTTTCTGTGATTTTCGATATCCGACCTTATGTTTCCAAGTGACTCGAGTTCCGATATCCAAATTAATATCCAAGTTCAAATAAGATGGACATGATTCCGACTTTACACAGAAACGAGTTCTGAGTTAATATAGAGTGCAAACGATTTCTCACTTTGCTTGGAGGATAATTAAGCCACATTGAGCCACAAAAAGAAGGAAGCATGGCTAGAAATCAGCCACAAGAAATTTAGCCAATCAATACTCACCATTCCAACTACCCTCTTTATATTTAAATCAGATTTTTCTTTCTTCATTTAGCTAACTTACACGCTTCTTTCTCTTTTTACTTCAGTCTCCCTTTTCTCTTCTCATTTTCTTCTTCTCTTCTCCTCTTAACCAACCTCCAACACTCAGCAAAACAACACACAAAGAGATAGGGTTTAAATTCTGTTCTTGTTATTCCGATTATGGATGACTGATTTTTGGCTTTATTTTCTCCCTTCTTAATGTGTTATGAATGAATATGATGATTATTGGACTGGTTGTTGGCTGCTTTATGTTTAAATTCGATTGAATAAGGAGTGGGAAAGGCGGAGAATAAGAAGATGTGAGGGCCTAGAAAACCAAATTCCCTTGGTAGTCCATACGATGGAGTGTACGGCTCTACTACAGCTGGTTAAATCTGATAAAAAATTTTATATGAAACTAGACATTTAGGGCTTTCCATACATATATCATATACGGCCTTGGATTAGTATTAAGGGATATATGAATTTTGGAAAGTTGACCTAGATTGTAGAGGTTGATATTGGGTAGACTGGGTTATTCGGGGCATAACTTGCTCTATACAACTTGGAATTGAATGAAACCAACTTTGTTAGAAAGCTTACACATAAAAGAATATGCACAATGAAATTTCGAGCTTGTTACAGTCCCTTTTGCTCCCAGTGGTTCAAAGAAGTTGCCCTATGTCCAAACTGGGCCAAAATAGGGCAGTTCAGGAAGGTCAAATCTCGGGACTTATAACTCGAGCCCTGCTAAAGCAAATGAAATGGAACTTTTTGAAAATGAAAACTTGTCCTGTTAGCTTTAATATGATACCAATTTCATATGATTTGAGCAGGTTTTCGATTTTTAGTGAATTTTTAATTTTAGGTGTGAAATTCTGGCTAGCTGCAGGGTAGGCCAGGATAAAACTTGAATATCTTGAGCTGTACAAGTCAAAATAAGATGGGACTAATGAGACTAGAAAATAGACACATAGTATTCTAATATATTGAAAATTGAGATTCGGATGAGTTGAAATAAAGTCATGGCCTGATTTACAAAAATTAAGTTGAATGCAAGTATTGAGATAGCAACCATGTTTTTAATTACAATGATTGTGCCATGAATTTGATATGTGAAATATAAACAAAATGCTATGAGATTTCCGAGAATTTGGTGTACTAATGTCTGACACTATTCATTGGGAAGCAGATACGTTCCGTTATACTACCGAAACTTCGGTAAGTCGTATGCATGAGTTATAATATATATTGAGATCCATATGCATTTTTGCATGATGTGCTTAAAGATTGTGTTATGATGAGCATAAAGATTATGTTATGATGAAAGTTTTATAATGCTTGGGCCAGCCCCGGATAAAAAGTTAAGGGGAATAGATCAGTGGGAAAGTCGGGGAAGGTAAACCCGGCATTCCTGTATAGGAATGAGCTCGATCCTGATAAGCAGACTGTTACCCAAGAATCGAAAATGGCCAAGAACTCCCAGGGGACCAAGAAATGGAAAAAAATTTATAAAGATGAGCTCAAGAACGAGATTTTGCATGGTTGCATTGAATAGTCATTATATGATGCTTATAGTTTGACTGTTATACTTACCTATTACTGTATGATTGTTTACTTTGCTCATTAATCTGTATCACTACTTAATAGTTTCTCTCGTTTTTTATACTGTCTTAAGTAAAACTAAATTTTGCCTCGGACCAGACGTTTTCTTAAACTTATTAAATATGGATAGTCTAATTTGAACCCATGATTCACAATTAAATAAAAACCAAGGCAAATGAAAATGAATGTGATGTTAGTCATACGAACCTTACTGAGAATTTCTTTAAATTCTCACCTCACTCTGTATTTTCATATCATTCTCAGACGCTAGTGATGGATTCGACTTCCACTCTTTTCATTGAGATTCCCAACCTACAGCTCCACCATAATCCCTTCGTGGATTCACTGTACATAACCGATTTTTGTAATTTCCGTCTCTACCTATTCAGCAATAGGAATTTTTTCGTTCCCCTTTTTCGCCCTGCCTTTGATCCTGCTGCTCCATACTTTGTGGTTCCACTGCATATGGCACACCCTCCACCAGCACCTCCAGTGCTAGCTGCACCTACCGCACCTGCCAATCCTCCGCCCGAGTCACCTCCACAGATGGTTCCAAACATCCCACTTAGCCTCGAGAGTGATCCCTCGAAGGCTACCAGCTCATCATCCTCCTCCTCTGGACCTAGCATGGACTACTCTCCAGCCGAGCCTGGTATGGCCAACGGCTACCTGACTGAGTAGCAGTATAGTATTGAGCCATAGACTTGGAGCAGTTAGTCCTTGAAGGATCTTGTAGGTTGTTTTGATTGACACAGCCCTGTGAACACCATATTTTGTCCGAGACACAAAAAAAAAAGAGAGAAAACAAAAAAAGAAAAAAGAAAAAAAGAAAAAAAGTTGGCCCACTTATTTTTGGAATAAGGAAATAGCCCAAGTATGAAATGTTTTGACCAAAAAAAAAAAAAATCAAATCAGAATAAATAAGAATAAATCTGGTCAAATCTCTTAATATTGGCATTTGTATCCAAATCAGATCAAATCGCCAATCATCATTAAGGCCAAATTTTCAATTAGGATCAATCAAATTTAATGGCAATTGATGTCTCCAACACTTATAAATAGAGCCAATGTTGAGAGGTAAAGGGGGCCTTTGGCTTTTTGGAGGAACAGCAGTAGAGGTTACTAGGGAAATCATGAAGTCTATTTTCAACTTCATATTTTTGATTCGTTGAGGTGCATTGGTCAGTATACTTCTTCCTCATTTTGCATTAGCTCGCGTCATTCCTTTCAATATAGTCCATCACTCATTTATTTTGTCACTGTGCACGTTTTCATTCAACACAAACATTCACAGAGATATTCGTCTCATTTCATCTGTTGACTATATTTTCTTACACTTCCTTTACCATCTTGCATCAATTTGCTCTATCTTTTCAATGCAATAAATAACTAGAAAATAAAAAAAAAAAAGGAAAAAAGGGGAAAAGAGCCACAAAAAGCCCACCCTCAACCACTCACACAGCCAACACCAGGATTGCCATCCCACATCACATCCTTACCCCATCCCAACCAACACAGCATCTTAACCCTTTTACACCTCAAACCAAATAGAAATAGGATCATCACAGCCAACCGAAAAAAAGAAAAAAAAAAAAAGAAAAACAGAGCAATTCGCATTTTTCAGTCCACGGTTCACCCCTTCGGCCTCCATCCACCGCAGCCAACACCGTCCGCAACCAGCGTCATCGTCGAGCCCATCGTCGCTGTCGTAGCAGGTGGACCCCTTCGCGAGGCACCATCACGCTGCCATGGCCACCGTCGAGCTCACCACCGCCGTTGCAGAGGTGGGTCCTCTGCAAGATGTCGTCACGGCCATGGGGATGTCAAGACCTTTGGGGCTCGCCGTTGACTTTGTAGTGGGGGGCAGAGCCGTCCCTGCTCCTGCTTCCCTTTCCCTTTCCCTTTTCCTTTCCCTTTCCCTTTTCCTTTCTCGTTTTCTTCCCCGTCTCCCCTTTCCTTTTCTGCGTCATTTGTTTTCCTTTTATTTCCCTTTTTTCTTTTATTTTTATTTATTTATTTATTACTATTTTTTTGCTTTTAACATCAGTTTTTTAAGTTTTTTTTTCGGGCAAATGGCCCATCAACGTTTGCAATTGGAGCGTGGGTTGGGCTTCTCTTTTCCTTTCTTCTCTTGTAATTGTAAGTATATGAACCAAAAAAAAAAAAATCTTCAAACAAATTAAAAAGAAAAAAAAATATTTTCAATTTTCAAATTCACGCAACCATATCCAACGTTGATGTATGGTTTACCCATCCTCAAGGGTTGTGAAAATGGTTAAGGGTTTATTGTATGACGTATATTATCCTAAACCCTGTGCAAAATGTGAATTTAGCCTTTTTTTTCTTCCTTTTAAAAAAAAAACTATTTTTACAAATAAAATTTATCCAACTCACAATTATTTTCTACAAGAACTACGTGATTTTGAATTCCTCATTGCACCAGAGGATATATAGGAGCAGACAATATCTGTCAAATCAAAAGTTAAATTTTCTTAAATTTGATTCGATTTTAATTCTTTAAATAATTGTAACATTAATTTCACTTCCTTTTCCGTTTGTAAATAATTGTTATATCAATTTTTGTTTCTTTTGTAAATAATCATAATATTAATTTCACTTTTATTTCTGTATGTAAATAATTATTACAACAATTTCTATTTCTTTTGTAAATAATCATAACATTAATTTTACTTTCTTTTTCTTTTGCAAATACTTATTATATTAATTTCTGTTTCTCTTGTAAATAATTGTATGTTATTTTATTTTATTTGTAAATAATTATTATATCAATTTTGCTTTTCTTTCCTTTTATAAATGATTATCATATTAATTTTATTTTTCTTTTCTTTTGCAAATAATTGTTGTACTAATCTAACTTTATTTTATTTGTAAATAATTATTATATCAATTTTGCTTTTCTTTCCTTTTATAAATAATTATCATATTGATTTTATTTTTTTCTTCTTTTTTTGTAAATAATTGTGGTACTAATCTTGCTTTATTTTATTTGTAAATAATTATTATGTTCTTAAGGGGAAAAATCAATATTATTAAAGTTATTAATTTGCATGATAAGCTCTAGGGTAACCGTTGCAAAACGAATGTATTAGAGGTGCAGTGGGATTAAGTTTCCACCCTTCCCTATGCATAATTGGACTTCCGAATTCAATCTCTTTAAAAGACCAGTTTTGCAAAGCTAAAAGGTTTTTTCCGATTTTTTTCACAAATAAAAATTGGTAGCGACTCCATTGAAATTGAATATTATTTTCAATATTTCTTGTTGCCTCTCGTCATAGCGCCCTTCGAGCTCGTTGTGACAGTTTGGCGACTCCACTGGGGAAGGTTAGAGAGTCAAGCCTATTAGAGTAAATTATGCAAATTACATAACTAGACTATTATTTATTTTTCCCCTTCTTGTTTCTTTTCATTTTTTTTGAATTGTAAATAATTATTTTTGTACACAATTTTTATTTGTATGTGTTTATTTCATTTGTAATTATCTCTCACTTAGACCTTAGGATAGTAGATCTGTCTTCTCTATATTTTGTATATATCTCAAACCTTAGGGTAGTTGATATACTGTGTATATGTGTGTTCTTGTTCTTTTGCAGGTTTTATGTTTAGTTTTAGGGTTAAAAAGTTTGTATGCTCCCTTCACACACCTCACTATCACTTACCTCACACACTAATTGGGCTCTATACCCGAGCCTTGAAAATCCATAGGAGTAGAAGGGGTTTTGACAAGGTTATTGTGAAGCTCACGCTTCCCTGACAGTCGTTGATTTTTCCGCTCAGATTTACTACCGGAATTATGAGCCTGCGCATTGTGACTCTTAAGTCCCTGTGGTTGTGCTCACAAAACCGGGTCCTTATTTTAAATAAGGGCAATCTGGGAACCATGATTTAAGGGTCTAGATCTGTCCAAAAAACCGTGCACGATAGAAGCAACTAGTGGACTACCCAATTAGGGTTCGAGCCTCATAAGTACCCAACCATTAAGTCTCACCCTATTAGGACAAAAGGGAGCGTACTTCTTTCCTTTTCCCTTAAATCACATCATACAGCATTTAATCATCTGCATTGTGCATATCTATAATACGTCATCATGCATTTCTTAACATGTCAGCGTCCTTTTCTTGCTATTTGTACATAATCATCATGCATACCATCCAATATCTCATCATAATGCATCACACATCCAGCATTGCATCAAACATATTTACATTTTTTCCTTCTTTCTTCTTTCCCTGATATTTTATTCAAATTCACAAAAGGGGATAACAGTGACACCATATTTGATAGCAAGCGATGGAAGAAGTACGACACGTTAGCAATATCACCGATGGGAAGAAGAAAACCAGTGTAGCCATAAATATTAGCTCATTGGAAAATCTAAGACAGTTGAGTCAATCACTCCCTTTTGAAGAAAAGAAGGCTTTTACCAAGAAATATGGAGCTATCTTAGACTTGCTTTTCATTCCAGTTGAGACCTCTGCTCTCAATGTCCTGGCTCAATATTGGAGCCCGGCCTTGAGATGTTTCGAGTTGCCCAATATTGATATTACACCCACCATTGAGGAGTATGCATGCATGTTGAAGTTACCAATGAGAAAAAACTCTACAGTGTACCTACGCAGGGAGGAGTATTTGTCTGAGATGAAAGTAATCGAGCAATATGGGGAGCTATTAGGGGTACCTGTGACTTGAATTAGACTGACAGGACATACAGACTCTCGGGGGCTGACCAAAGCATTTGTGGAAGCACATTTGAGAGAGTTGGGACATTTACAAGAATGGAGAGTCTTCGTGAGGGTGTTAGCACTTGCCATCTATGGGTTGGTGATATTTCCGTCTGCACCTGACATGGTGGATCAAGCTGCCATGGATGTTTTATTTGCTGTGGAAAGGAAAGAGAGGAACCCAGTACCTGCCGTGTTGGCTTAGACATTCCTGACCTTGGATTTCTGCCAACGAAAGTCAAAGGGGAAGCTTCGATGCTGCGTACACCTGTTATATGTATGGGTTATCACACACATGTATGCTGGCAATCATCTCAAGAGTACATCAAATCCGTTGGGAAGCTTCCACCGAATTCCAACAAAGTCAAGAGATGAAAATGAATGGAGGGTTGAGTTTGACAATGTTGACACAAAGGCATTCAAATGGGTGTGCCCATGGTATGGACGTGAACGAGGAGATATCATCTACAGCTGCGGAAAATTTCCTAATGTACCCCTCATGGGTCCAAGAGGGTGTGTAGCTTACACCCCAGTAATAGTACTCAGCGACTTTCTTTGGGCGCAAAGCCACAAGAAGAACGATTGGGTGGATTATGCTTCTGGTACAAAGATGGAGAACACACTCAGCTTTTATCAAGAGATATTAAGAAAGCATGGGCAGATATCCGAATGGCAGGAAGAGCAGAATTAGGAAAACCACTTGTGATCGACACCGCAGAGTACGTTGCATGGAGAAAAGCAAGAAGGGTGCCCCAGACTGTCCCTAAGAAAGTCACAGAAAAGAAGAACAATTCTTGCCCAACATCTGCAGTAGCCGAACAGTTGGAGGTTTTGCAAGCTCAAATTCAACTTTTAGAGCAGCAAAAGCAAGCTGCACAGTTAGAGGCCGTTATTGCCCGAAGCCAGTATGAGAAGAAAGCAAAATTGGTTGAACATCTGAAAGACGAACTGGCTGATGCCCCTGTAAAAGTTCCTGCAGCACTCACAAGAAAGATTCAAAGCCTTGAAGGTAACTTACGAGTCCTTACAAGAGAAAGGGATGAATTAACTGAGGCAATTAAGCGGCAAGAAATAGTCAACGAGGAGCTAGCAATGGAAGTCAACTGGCAAAGACAAGCAAGAGAAGAGCTGATAATTGAAGTGCATAAACAGAAGCAAGAGAAAAGCAAGTTAGAGCACAAACTGGAAGAATTAACCGCGCTTTTGGCACAAACGAAAAGTGACCGTGATTGTGGATGGGCTTCGTCCATGCAATACCAAGACACACTCATCCAAACAGCAAGTATCGGAAAATTTTGGAAGGCCCAAGCATTAGAATGGGAAGCACAACATAAAGATTTGAAAGAAAGACATGCAAGAATGGTTGAGAAGCTAAATCGCCACATCCCGAACTTCATTTACTACTTCGAAAAAGCGGAAGAAGAAATTTGGGCGAATCCCATGCTCCACCTTCCTCGCGGAATAAAAGATTTCATGAAGATGAGTAAGGGTCTTACAAGGGGGTTTAAGAGAAAGAGAACCAATCTTTTGATGTAATTGATGCTTTTAGACTTTGCAAATTTATGATGTATTTGCACTTTCAAGTGAATTTTTGGAATGAAATTATGACTCAACTTGCTTCTTTATCCTCTACACGAAACCTTCTCTTCTTAATTCATCATTATTACTCGTACTCGCCTTATAGGACTTTCCTTTCCTTCTGTGCGAAGTGAAAAGCAAAGGATTTCAAGAAGGGTTAAGATTTTGATATTGCTAGAGTGTTGTTAATAAAGTATATTGTGGAAAGAAATCTCCCCTATACTTTTTATCCTCCAGGGACTCTATCTAATAGAGCATGGTCCATCGTCATTGCTATCAAATATGGGTGATACATTCCTTCCCCACCGAAAAAAAAAAATCTTTTTTTGTCTTACTTCTTGTTATTATGATAAGCAGGAATTTCCAAACATTGCTCCTCCAAAGAAAACTTCATCTAAACCTAGTAACTCATACGAGTTGCGATCCAAAGCCCCTCTAGAAGGCATGGCGAATGAAAGGAATTTGAGCCAAGAGATTGATGACTTGAAGACCATGATGCTTGAACAAGGGGAGGAGTTCAGAAAGATTCTCGAGGTCATAATCAAAACTAAAGGAACTAGTGAAAACAATGATCCTCATGATCAACCGGGGTATGAATCAGGGAATGACAACAACCTTGAAGTGGTGAAAGAGGTGGAATGATTGAAACTAAAGGAAGAATTAGAGAAGGAGATGCAAGCACAATTCCGGATGCTCCGAGGGCCTAACCCATACGGCTCTATGAGCATTAATGATCTCTGTTTAGCACTAAGCGTCACTATCCCCAAAGACTTCAAAATGCCTGAGTTCATTAAGTTCAATGGCAGCACAAATCCTATGATGCACCTAAGAATGTACTGCACCAAGATGGGGATGTGGTCTAAAGATGAGAATTTCATGATTAGTTTTTTCCCTGAAAGTTTGGATGGGGTCGCGTGGGAGTGGTACATGCAGTTAGATCAGAATCAAATCAGGTGTTGGGAAGATCTTGCCACGGCCTTCACCAATCAATATAAGTTTAATATGAATACTGCACCTACCGAGACCAGCTGAAAAATTTGAGGAAGAAAGAGAAGGAGCCATTCAAAGAATACGCCCAAAGGTGGAGAGCAATAGCAGCCCGGGTTATTCCCGCTATGTCAGAGCAGGAAATGTGCTCTTATTTTATCCGCACTTTGGAAGGACCATTCTTCAAGAATATGTTGGGCACTCATGTCAGAGAATTCATTGACTTAGTGGAAATTGGAGAAAGGATTGAGGCAAACATCCAAGAAGGCAAGGTGGAGCCAACGACGAGTGAAATAAATAAACCTCAATTTAAGAAGGGACAGCCACAAAAGAAAAAGGAAAATACTGTCAACACCATACAATCACAACCACCCCAACCCTACCAAGCCTCTTTTCAGTAGACTCATCGTCCATATCAACCCCCATACTTTCCATATCCTTCACCCTATCTACCTACCATGCCTTGCCCTCCTTAGCCGTACCAAGTCAATAATGTTTCATACCCCCGACCTTATACACCATCCATACCTACACTTCACCAAATAGCTAACCTTCCCCTAACCCCATCACAAATGCCGCCTAGAGTCAGTAACACCTCCAATCCATCAACCAAGGACCGTCCCCTTCCCAACTTTCACATGAGTAATTCTGAGTTGTTTAAGCGTTTGTGTGGTCAGAATTTGCTAACCCCACACCTCGGGAAGACTTTCATAGCACCTTATCCTCGTTGGTATGATGCGAATCTTTCGTGTGAGTACCACTCCAACACTCCCGGGCACTCAATTGAGAATTGTTATGGCTTTAAACATGCTGTATGGCGCCTGATTGATACCAAGGCCATTCAATTGGAAGAAACGGAAGGGCCCAATGTGAGAAGCAATCCATTTCCAAATCATGATGGAAGACAAGTAAATGTTATTTGTTATGATAGCCACATGGGAGGGGAATTTGAGGACATCAAACTCCCAATGAAGTGCATCTTGGAAGGATTAAAATCGGCAGGATATGAGATGATTGCTGAAAGAAAAGAAGGAAAAAGGATTCTGAAAGGAGATGAGGAAGGATTACTCTGCAAATGCCTTGGGGTCGAGAAGAAACATCATATTGAAGACTGTCCCGAACTCAAAGGCTTTGTTAAAAGAATGATCAAATTGGGTGTGCTTGCGGTACCCAAGATCGTTAAGGAGCAGAGTGTCAACACAATTCACCCAACACCTCCCGTCTTTAAGATCTCTCCTCGAAGGCCGGCGCTCATTTTCAAGGTACCTAAGCCGTTCCCTTACCAAAGTGATCATGCGGTCCCATGGAGATATGAGACAATAGTGGAACCAAATATTGGAGCAAGTCATAGCCCTGCAAAGATCGAGGCAACAATTCCTGCTTGAGAGTCACGACCTATTCTCCAAGTGTCAAGGCAAGCCCATCACACCGATCCAGCTCTCCCTGAGAGGCATGGAGCTGTTGTGAAAGACGACACTGGAATAGACCTCGACCTTAAAGTGACCGAATCAGTAACAAATATTGTAGGAATAGGAGGGGTAACCCGAAGTGGCAGGTGTTATACTCCTGAGAAGCTCCAAAGGGTGCCTGGAACAATAAAATCATCTGAAGACCACAAGGAAAAAAGCCAAGAGGATGAAGGAGAAGAGTTCTTGAAGATCATGAAGCAGAGTGAGTACGATGTGGTGGAACAGTTAAAGAAGACGCCTGCAAAAATCTCTTTGTTCTCGCTAATTATGAGTTCTGAAGCTCATCGTGATGCTCTTAAGAGAGTGTTGGATCAGTCTTATGTAAACAAAGATATAACTCCTGAAAAGGTCGAGGGAATTGTAGGTGCAATCAAAGCCAGGAACTCGATAACTTTTACGGAGAACGAGATAAGGCCGAACACGGCATCGGGTCGCCCAAGGCTCTACACATCACTCTGAAGTGCCAAGGCTATGTCATCGCGAAGGTGCTGATAGATGGGGGGTCGGCTTTTAACGTGCTTCCTTATTCCACCTTACAACAATTGCCTGTTGATCCGGCTACAATAGAGCCAAGTGGCATAATTGTAAAAGCATTCGATGGCACCCAGAGGGAAATCATGGGAAATATTAATCTGCAGCTGGAGATAGGACCGACCACCTTCGTGACAGAGTTCCAAGTACTAGACATTGAGCCGGGATACACTATGTTATTAGGAAGGCCATGGATTCATGAAGCTGGGGCCGTTCCATCTACCCTACATCAAAGGGTGAAATTTGTATCCGAAGGGAAACTAATCACTATCAAAGGGGAGGAGGAGTTATTGATGTCTAAAACAGTCACAGTCCCTTACATTGAGTGTGCCGAAGGCTCCTTTGAAGTATCTTTTCAAAACCTAGATATAGCAGAGCCAAAGGAACAGACGAGTAGTGAGAATCAAGTCGTTGCTCAAATGATGTTCAAAAGTGGATTTCAACAAGGAAAAGGACTGGGAAGTCAACTACAGGGGATCAAACGCCCAATTGTGTTGCCTGATAACCCAGGAAGACTTGGCCTGGGATACAAAGTAGGGGAAGAAGAGCAGTTGCCCTGGTTCGATGCAAAGAAGATTCCACACATCACGAAAACGTTCCCTAAGGCTGCAGAAGTTATGGCGTTAGAACCGGGTGAAACAGTCAATACCCGGAGAAATGTCAGGGAGGCTCCATTGCTTATCCACCCAAGCTATGAGGCAGAAGAATTGAACAACTGGGAATCCGAACCTTTAAATGATTATTTGTATTTTGAGTAATGGATGCTTTTATCTCTTTATTTTGTATTTCAAAATTTTATCAAATAATGTAATAATTATGCATGGTTTTCCCATCTTTTGTCTCCTCTTCTTCTCTTTTCTTTTCAAGATGCACTCTTGCAAATTTATTCACTCCTAGTCTCATCTCAATTCCAGGGATTCTTCCTTTTCGGGATCTCCTTCCCGTGTGGATGATTGTGATAAACTATTAATTGATTCTTATGTTACAACGGACTTGAATGAGAAGGAACAAGATAAAGATCCTAACCTGTGCCAACAATTTGCCAAAATGATGGATTCATTAGAAAAGGGGATAGATCCACATGATGAAGTGGTCGAAATACTAAACCTAGGAACTGACGAGGAAAAGAAAGAACTAAAAATAGTTGATAACCCAGAAAGAGAAGAGATGATTGCGCTGTTCAAAGAATACATGGACGTTTTTGCTTGGTCGTATAAAGATATGCCTGGCTTGGACCCAAACATAGTGGTCCACAAAATCCCATTACTTGAAGGGATGGAACCTAAGCAACAAAGACTGCGAAGGATGAGCCCTGAAATGTCACTTAAGATCAAAGACGAAGTTACAAAGCAACTTGATGCTGGCTTCTTAGAGGTACCACTTTATCCAAAGTGGATAGCAAATATAGTACCTGTGCCCAAAAAAGATGGAAAGGTTAGAATGTGCGTGGATTATCGAGACCTTAACAAAGCCAGCCCAAAAGACAACTTACCGCTGCCTCACATAGACGTTCTAGTTGATAATACTGCCAAAAGTCACCGATTCTCCTTTATGGACGGATATTCTGGCTATAATCAGATTCTCATAGCAGATGAGGATAAAGAAAAAACATCTTTCATCACTCAATGGGGAGTGTTTTGCTATAGAGTGATGCCTTTTGGATTGAAGAACGCTGGAGCCACCTATCAGCGAGCAATGGTTACACTATTCCATGACATGATCCACAAAGAACTAGAGGTCTATGTTGACGACATAGTAGCCAAGTCACAAGAGGGAGAGTCATGTTGCCGTGCTTAGAAAATTATTCGAAAGGTTGAGAATTTACAAGCTGAAATTAAACCCGGCAAAATGCACTTTTGGGGCATCCTCAGGCAAGTTATTGGGATTCATTGTTAGTAAGAAAGGCATCGAATGGACCCTGATAAAGTCAAAGCTGTCCAAGACATGCCAATCCCAAGACAGAAAAGGAAGTTCGCGGTTTTTTGGGACGGTTGAACTACATAGCAAGGTTCATCTCTAACTTGACCCATACATGTGAACCAATCTTCAAGCTGTTGAGGAAAGATAGCCCTAGCAAATGGGATGATAGATGTCAAGAAGCCTTTGACAAAATCAAGAAATACTTGATAAATCCTCCCCTTTTAGTCCCACCAACATTAGGGCAACCACTCATCCTGTACCTCACAGTGTTGCATGGATCCATTGTTACTGTGTTAGGTCAACATGATGAAACTGGTCGGAAAGAGCAAGCAATTTACTATTTGAGCAAGAAATTCAATGATTGTGAATCTCGATATATGGCTATTGAGAAGACTTGCTGTGCCCTCGTGTGGACCGCAAGAAGATTGCAACAATACATGTTGTACTATACAACTTGGCTAATATCTCATGTAGATCCATTAAAATATATCTTTGAAAGTCCACATATTTCCATGAGAATGTCTAAATGGCAAATGGCTCTGGCAGAATTTGACATTAAGTATGTGACTAGAAAATCAGTAAAAGGGGGTGTCATAGCTGATCACCTAGCTGAAAATCCACTCGAAGAATATCAGTCAATGAAAGTTGAATTTCCTGATGAAGATATCTTGGCAGTCGTGGAGGATGAGAGCGAAAACGATGAAGAGGAAGGCGTGATGTGGAAGATGTACTTCGATGGTGCAGTTAACGTCCATGGGAACGGGGTTGGAGCAGTACTGGTGTCGCCTAGTGGCAAACAATTCCCAATTGCTGTTAAATTGGCATTTGACTGCACTAACAACATGGCTGAATATGAAGCCTGTATAACTGGCCTAAAAGCGGCAATATCTCTTAGTGTAAGATACCTAGATGTCTATGGTGATTCGGCGCTCATCATTTATCAAGTTAATGGGGATTGGCGAGTCAAGGAACACAGATTGATGTCGTATTATGAACATGTGATTAGTCTAGCAAAGGAATTTGAAGAAATCACCTTCAACTATTTGACACGTGACAAAAATCACTTTGCTGATGCACTCGCCACTTTGGCTGTCATGACCAAACTCGATTTGGAGGTGGAGGTCCTACTTACAGTCGTTGTTAGAAGAGAACCAGCATACTGCTTAAACATCGAAGAAGAGCCCGATGGTCGATCATGGTTCCATGACATCAAACAATTCATTAAGGCAAAGGAGTACCCAACTGGGGCAAATGAGAATGATAAAAGAACGCTCCGCCACCTAGCAATGTCATTCTTCCTCACTGGTGATGTACTATACAAAAGGAACTATGATGGGGTCTTGCTAAGGTGCATTGATGCCACAGAAGCTCGCACTGTCATATCCGAGGTCCATGAGGGTATTTGTGGGACCCATGCCAATGGGCACACACTATCCCGACAGATCTTAAGGCACGGGTATTATTGGCTCACAATGGAAAAAGATTGTGTTGAATTCGTCAAAAGATGCCACAAATGCCAAATCTATGCTGATCGCATTAATTCTCCTCCAGCCCTATTACACAACCTTACATCACCGTGGCTGTTTGCAATGTGGGGCATCGATGTCATTGGCCCAATTAACCCTAAGGCCTCCAATGGACATCGATTCATCTTAGTGGCTATTGATTACTTCACTAAATGGGTAGAAGCTGCCTCATATGCTAGTGTTACACAAAAGGTGGTAGTGAAGTTCCTGAAAAATAACATCATTTGTAGGTATGGATTACCCGAGAGGATCATTACAGATAATGCCTCCAATTTCAATAATGTAGAAGTGCGAAGACTGTGCGAGCAATTCAAGATCAAGCACCACAATTCGGCTCCTTATCAGCCAAAGATGAATAGAGCAGTGGAAGCAGCAAACAAAAATATCAAGAAGATCCTAGGGAAAATAGTGGTCACATATAAAGATTGGAGTGACATGTTACCTTATGCATTACATGCATATCGCATTTTGGTAAGATTCTCGACCGGGGCGACTCCATACTCATTAGTGTATGGAATGGAAGCAGTAATGCCAGTAGAGGTAGAGATCCCATCCTTAAGGGTCTTGATGGAAGCTGAAATGGAAGAAAACGAGTGGATCAAAGCGAGATACGAGTAATTGAATATGATTGATGAAAAACGATTGGATGCAATCTGTCATGGACAGTTGTACCAAAAGAGGATGGCTAGGGCATTCAATAAGAACGTTCGTCCACGAACATTTCATCCTGGTGATCTTGTGTTAAAAAGGATATTGCCAAATCAGGAAGATAGTAGAGGCAAATGGTCACCTGCGTATGAAGGCCCATACATTGTTAAAGATGCATTCTCTGGGGGAGCATTGATCTTGACTGACATGGAAGGACAAGTGCTTCCCAAGCCAATCAACTCAAACGCTGTGAAGAAATATTTCGCATAAAGAAAAGCTCGCTAGATTGAAAACTCGAAAGGGCAGTCTAGGCAAAAATTAGAGCACAAAAAAAAAAAAAGAGGTTCGTTAGATTGAAAACCTGAAGGGGCAGTCTAAGCAAAAGTTAGAGCACAAAAAAAAAAAAAAGGGAGCTCGCTAGATTAAAAACCCGAAAGGGTGATCTAGGCAAAAGTTAGGGCAACAAAATATCTGCTAGGTTGAAAACCCAAAAGGGCGACCTAAGCAACAAGATATCAACTCAAAATCCAAGTAAAGGGTGAGAATCCAGAGATGACATTAAGCTGAGGCAATTTAATGGATGGAAGATAGGAGAAAGAATCAGTGAATTGAGGCAAACATTGGCACATGTCAAAGGATTACGTTCTTGGCCTGAAAATGCAAGTCCGGTGTAACCAAAGAATCAGTGAAATGGGTTAATCATATGAAATCTGCATTGCAATCCTCCTAATCTTTTGGGTATCCCATCTGTTTCTTCATGACTATTTGTGGTTTTTAATGCTTTCTAAATACAATAAATTTATCTTATTCTACCGTCTTTTTGTCACTCATTTTTCTCTTTTCTCTTTCCATATTCTTTATCCCCATCATCAAAGAGTGCATTATGTTCTTCCTATTCTTCTCTAAACCATGCACAATTAGAACATTATATTCGAAATACAATAAAAGAGATATCTGTAGACAGGGCTTAGATGCTACAAGACCATTCAATATCAGATTCAAAAGCAGTAACGCAATAAATAAATAAATAAATAAAAGAGAGAGAGAGAGAGAGAGAATAGAAAAGAAGAAGAAGAAGAAGAAGAGAAAGCAAGAAAGAAAGAAAGAAAGAAGGGAAGGGTTTGCTAGATCGAAAATCAAAAGTGGCTGTTTGAGCAGAAATTAATGCGAAGGTTAGAGATTTTGAAACGAAGATCAAGAGAGGGGACGAAGCCAAATCATACAGAAAGCTTCAAAGAAAAAGCTCATGTGGTGGATTCATGAAACTAGAGGGCTTATTATGGATTAGATGCAGAATTCCCCAGAAGAGCAATGTTTGGAAACAACAAACTGGGGCAAATTTTTAGTGTACAAATTTTCAATTTAGTTTCAATTCCAATTTTTAATTTTCCAAAGCTGCATCTTCAAATTCAATTTCAAATATATTTCAATTCTGCAAAGCTGCATTCTCAATTTTAATTTCTCATACCTGCATCTTCAAATTCAACTCAATTTCAAATTTATTTCAATTCTGCCTGCATCTTCAAAATCCAATTTCAAATATATTTCAATTTTGCAAAACTGCATCTTCAATTTCAAATTCGCTTGCATTTTCAAATTCAATTTCAAATCTATTTCAATTCCGTCTGCAATTTCAAATCTATTTCAATTCTGCTTGCATCTTCAAGTTCAATTTCAAATTATGCAAGGTTGCATTTCATTTTGCAAGACTGCATTTCATTCACATGGTTGCATTTCATTTTCATCTGCAAAGCTGCATTTCATTCACATGGTTACAAAGCTGCATTGCATTTGCATGGTTGCATTTCATTTTCACAAGCATATGCTCTCATCATCTTCCTTGCTCGGACAAAATACATGTTCATGTCTTTACTAGTTCCTTATTACAGAAATATCAAAACCTACGGTTTTGTATTTTCTAATAAGAAACAAGTAAAGAGGGGCAACTGTGAACACCATATTTTGTCCAAGACACAAAAAAAAAAAAGAGAGAGAAAACAAAAAAAGAAAAAAAGTTGGCCCATTTATTTTTGGAATAAGGAAATAGCCCAAGTATGAAATGTTTTGACCCAAAAAAAAAAAATCAAATCAGAATAAATAAGAATAAATCTGGTCAAATCTCTTAATATTGGCATTTGTATCCAAATCAGATCAAATCGCCAATCATCATTAAGGCCAAATTTTCAATTAGGATCAATCAAATTTAATGACAATTGATGTCTCCAACACTTATAAATAGAGCCAATGTTGAGAGGTAAAGGGGGCCTTTGGCTTTTTGGAGGAACGGCAGTAGAGGTTACTAGGGAAATCACGAAGTCTATTTTCAACTTCATATTTCTGATTCGTTGAGGTGCATTGGTCAGTATACTTCTTCCTCATTTTGCATTAGCTCGCGTCATTCCTTTCAATATAGTCCATCACTCATTTATTTTGTCACTGTGCACATTTTCATTCAACACAAACATTCACAGAGATATTCGTCTCATTGCATCTGTTGACTATATTTTCTTACACTTCCTTTACCATCTTGCATCAATTTGCTCTATCTTTTCAATGCAATAAACAACTAGAAAATAAAAAAAAAAGGAAAAAAGGGGAAAAGAGCCACAAAAAGCCCACCCTCAACCACTCACACAACCAACACCAGGATTGCCATCCCACATCACATCCTTACCCCATCCCAACCAACACAGCATCTTAACCCTTTTACACCTCAAACCAAATAGAAATAGGATCATCACAGCCAACCAAAAAAAAGAAAAAAAAAAAACAGAGCAATTCGCATTCTTCACTCCACAGTTCACCCCTTCGGCCTCCATCCACCGCAGCCAACACCGTCCGCAGCCAGCGTCATCGTTGAGCCCATCGTCGCCGTCGTAGCAGGTGGACCCCTTTGCGAGGCACCATCACGCTGCCATGGCCACCGTCGAGCTCACCACCGCCGTTGCAGAGGTGGGTCCTCTGCAAGATGTCGTCACGACCATGGGGATGTCAGCACCTTCGCCGGGCTCCGCCGTTGACGCTGCTGTAGTGGGGGGCAGCGCCATCCCTGCTCCTGCTTCCCTTTCCCTTTTCCTTTCCCTTTCCCTTTTCCTTTCCCGTTTTCTTCCCCGTCTCCCCTTTCCTTTTCTGCGTCATTTGTTTTCCTTTTATTTCCCTTTTTTTTCTTTTATTTTTATTTATTTATTTATTACTATTTTTTTGGTTTTAACATCAGTTTTTTAAGTTTTTTTTTCGGGCAAATGGCCCATCAACGTTTGCAATTGGGGCGTGGGTTGGGCTTCTCTTTTCTTTTCTTCTCTTGTAATTGTAAGTATATGAACCAAAAAAAAAAAAAAATCTTCAAACAAATTAAAAAGAAAAAAAAATATTTTCAATTTTCAAATTCACGCAACCATATCCAACGTTGATGTATGGTTTACCCATCCTCAAGGGTTGTGAAAATGGTTAAGGGTTTATTGTATGACGTATGTTATCCTAAACCCTGTGCAAAATGTGAATTTAGCTTTTTTTTCTTCCTTTTTAAAAAAAAACTATTTTTACAAATAAAATTTATCCAACTCACAATTATTTTCTACAAGAACTACGTGATTTTGAATTCCTCATTGCACCAGAGGATACGTAGGAGCAGACAATATCTGTCAAATCAAAAGTTAAATTTTCTTAAATTTGATTCGATTTTAATTCTTTAAATAATTGTAACATTAATTTCACTTCCTTTTTCGTTTGTAAATAATTGTTATATCAATTTTTGTTTCTTTTGTAAATAATCATAATATTAATTTCACTTTTATTTCTGTATGTAAATAATTATTACAACAATTTCTATTTCTTTTGTAAATAATCATAACATTAATTTTACTTTCTTTTTCTTTTGCAAATAATTATTATATTAATTTCTGTTTCTCTTGTAAATAATTGTATATTATTTTATTTTATTTGTAAATAATTATTATATCAATTTTGCTTTTCTTTCCTTTTATAAATGATTATCATATTAATTTTATTTTTCTTTTCTTTTGCAAATAATTGTTGTACTAATCTAACTTTATTTTATTTGTAAATAATTATTATATCAATTTTGCTTTTCTTTCCTTTTATAAATAATTATCATATTGATTTTATTTTTTTCTTCTTTTTTTGTAAATAATTGTGGTACTAATCTTGCTTTATTTTATTTGTAAATAATTATTATGTTCTTAAGGGGAAAAATCAATATTATTAAAGTTATTAATTTGCATGATAAGCTCTAGGGTAACCGTTGCAAAACGGATGTATGAGGGGTGCAGTGGGATTAAGTTTCCACCCTTCCCTATGCATAATTGGACTTCCGAATTCAATCTCTTTAAAAGATTAGTTTTGCAAAACTAATATATATATATATATATATATATATATATATATATATATATATATATATATATATATATATATATCTTTCCTGTCGTGTTTTATCAAATTTTGTTATGCTCTGTAACTTTGGCCACGTCTGTCATATACAGCACGTTATTTCACCCGTTTCAAAATAATAATAATAATAATAATAATAATAATAATAATAATAATAAATAAATAAATAAATAAATAACAAAGGGGATATGACATGGTAAGAAATTAGTAAGTCGAATATCAATATGGTAACACAAGCTACTTAATTTTATGCTATGACTTAAGTATAACATTAAATTGGTAAGGTGTTACAATAGTTATAAAAATGAATAGCAGTAATAGTAAAATGTTTAAAAGAAAATTGCAACAAAGGATGAATCTTCTTGTTATATGTTCTACATTTTATTTTCTTTTCATATAGTTTTAAATTTATAAATAAAATATTTCATAAAATAGTTCACTACATAATTAATCATAGCTAAAACTAAGGATAGTGAAGTGTTACTTACAACAATAGAATGACATGCCAATAGATTACCAAAGTGCAATTCCTAACAAATGGCCCTAGCATCGGCTCTAGATGTTATATGAGATCTAATAAATCTCAACACAATATGGGACAAGTCCAAAATGTCTCCAATATATAACATATCAACAAAAATGTGAATAATAATATATGGCAATATAAGCATCCGCCCAAGATGCTCTCTAACATCTAACAAAATATCTTGATATAACAAAATTGAGATTAGGTCCAATATATCTTAGCAATAATGCCATTATGCTATATAAGTTATGCAGACTTAATGGCATTAACAATAATATGAGGTCATAATGAACCTACAGAGCAAGCTTACACTAACCCAAAATACCAAAAGGATCTAAATATATCCATACAGATTATATAATCAACAATAAAACCTTTAGCAACTAGCATTTAGTTAAGGGATCAATAACAAGAAGTTCTATAGGAATATAGTCAAGAAGAGCAAATTGCCATATAATCACAAAAGATGCAAAACAATATATGGCAAAATATCTCCCACTAATCCAACATATCAAAATAACATAGACATTCCTATTAGAGACCATAAAGGTTTCAAAATACTCTAATGGTACAATAACAAGTAGTGAAATTATCAATAGTTCTATGGTAGGGTGCTCAATGTGAGTTTGAAACTTACAATTATTCTCTCTAATAACAAAAGTACAAAATAGAGAGCATTACAAAGGTGCAGAGTAATCAAAATCTGACAATTAGAATCTCATAAAATTTGCTTTGCATACTCTTCTTAGATAATTGAGGAGTACAACAAATATCTCATCTCTGTCATCAAAAACTCAAATAACAACAAATTATAAAAGGATATAACTAAATTAATATGCTAGCGGAAGCATTTTAGACTATATGTACCCACTAGTAAGGATAAAACGAAATATAAAGGCTCTAAGTCCCATTATAACAATGGTTTCTATATATATAAATGGAAGTAACATTACATTCTAAAAAAATCAAAATGTCCTCAATATAGGTTCCAAAACAATAGAGTGATGGCAAACAAATGGGAAAAGAGAAAATTAACCTTGCAACAACATATCAAAATTTACTCACATAATAATAATAGTTTTCCCACATTTAATTAACTAGGCAATTAATTGAACTAGAGACTTTGTATCATTGCAATCTCGTAGAAGGGTCTTAGATTACAATATACAAGTCTCTCCCACTTGATAGAGGAAATAATAATATTAAAATTATACAATAATATATAAGAATGTATTTAAGTTATTCCTCTTTATCACGCAATGATTATGTCAAATAATGTGATATCAAAGGGTATGTCTATCATTTACATAACCCAATAATATTCGCAATCCATAAAATAGTTTAACTCAACATAAATAAGCTTCACCAAAAGTGAAAGCAAAGTTTGCTAAAAATTGGATTGCTCTAAAATACCCAATTAACAAATAGAGCTCTCATGTAATTGCAATGCCTTTTAGGGTCTCAAAATTTAACATATAAGTAGACTCCCACAAACATTAAAATCATGTCCCTAAAGCTAGTTCCGAGAGGATATTAAAAATCTTAAGACATAATTTTAAATTATCAAGAATCATATCGATAAAAAAACAAACCAAAGGATAAGTTCATTATCAATATAACTTTCAATGCTAACTTGGAAATATATTAAATGTTCACAAAGGAAAAGACAGCACAACCAAAATAGGAGAACGACTGAATTTTTAAATTTATCAAATAAATGCCCACAATGTCAAAAGCAACTTATTCAATTTTCACAAAATGAGTACAAAAGATTACACAATAAATGACAAATTACGAGCAAAACTCCCCTCAAAATCAAAAAGGACAAATGACTATTAACTTGTGGAACAAAATATAAAGAGATTTTGAAATTTAAATTATTTCTCTCATTTTACAATAGTGAATCACATCGCCTAAAATAACTCTCTTTATAAAAAGTGGGATTTTAGCCAAAAGCACTAATACTTTGACTATCACAAAATTTGTGTTTAAGTAGCAAAGACTCCCAAGACTCAATATTTTCAAAACCACAACATGTTCTAATATTTAGGCATGCACTTAATTTGGATTTTAAAATCAAATCCAATTATGAGTTATGCAAGTCTATAGAATTATCAAACACTCCCACTTGGACTGCATGATCAGATTACCAAAATCTTATAAAATGTTATTCCATATAATATGGGAGTATGCAACAAATTCATGTTCTAGAATTTTAGAACATAATTCTCAGAACAATATGTGTAAAATTATTTTCAAAATTAGTAATTTTCACAATTAGACTTGCAAAGGCGAGCTCACAATCATGAAAAATGCTCAATAATATTATTAAAATATCATAGAAAGCAACACATAGAGTAACAATGCCCAAAAGGCCACAAAATTACAAGCTTACAATGTTCCATAATTAATATAAACAAAAGAGATATCCAAAATTTATTTCAATATTCAAAACACTTCAACTTTGAGAGTGCACAAATTATGACATGCCTAGATATGTTATAATTATCTGCAAAATTTTTCAGATTGAAAATTGGAGTG
This sequence comes from Pterocarpus santalinus, assembly GCA_031439595.1. Taxonomy (NCBI): domain Eukaryota; kingdom Viridiplantae; phylum Streptophyta; class Magnoliopsida; order Fabales; family Fabaceae; genus Pterocarpus; species Pterocarpus santalinus. The sequence continues at coordinate 15,481,622 of CM062530.1, read as the reverse complement.
TCACATATTTTTAATTAATTTAAATATGAAAAAATTCATAATAAATATTTATAGTATCCAAAAAAATTAAATAAAATTCACCATTAATTATAATATAGTTATTTATTGAATCCTACAAAATTTGGTAAATTTTGGGCCAAAATTCGGCTTCCATTGTCGTTTTTGACTCTTTTTTGGGGGGGGGGGGTGGGGAAAGGAAAAGAAAAAAAAAAAAAGGAGGGGTGTGGGGTAAGCAATAACAGTGTTATAATGCGCTAACTTGAATGCGCCAGCCCGAATAATGGAACAAAAAAAAGTACGTATAAAAAATAAAATCTAAATAAATTATAATTAATAAAAATATTATTTCTGAAGTATATATTTTAAAACAAGCCTTAATCTATTTTTGGTGATAATTAATTTTAATTCACTCAATACGTATTAATTTATGATTTTAAATATGCACTGATTAAGTAAAATATTAAGAATTAATACTTTTAAGACTTTAATCATATAAATTAATAAATAAGGTCAATTGACTGACTTTTTTTTTTTTTTTTTTTGGTCTAGGGGTAGGGGTGGGGTTGGGGGAGGGGGAAGGGTTCAATATCCACTACCTGCCTCTGGCAGACTCGAACCCGGGATGCACTGCTGCAAGGCCAACAGATTGGCCAGTTGATCTAGAGCCTTGCGTGCTCAATTGACTGACTCGAACATTTGTGCTACACATCAAGTTGAATTGGGCTAATAAAATGCATGCCCGTACTGTATCTGCCTCATAATGGCCCAGCCTTCACATGCCTAACCAGCAACCGGGTAGCTGGGCCCATATTATAAAACCCCTTGCAATTGCAGTAAAAAAGGCTCTATTAAGGAACAACAGTGTTGGTCCAATTTAAAATAGGCTCAGCCTTTGTCCATATATAAAACTTGGCCTTTGTCAAACATATAAATGATAGTCCAATTTACAAGGCTGGACCATGGCAGATAAGGCAAAAAAAAATAAAAAATGGCAATGTCTCTGTGATAGATCTGCATCTCGTGACGCAGATGGTGACCAAAACGTAAAAAGCAGCTGAGTTAGGTTCCATTCGCGCAGGCCATAGTAGAGGGTCAAAGCACCCCTACATTCCCCTCCCCTCCCCAGACCCAGAAAAAAAAAAAAAAAAGAGAGGCTGGACGATGAAACATCATTCATAGAATTTGGTCTTGATCAACCACCTCAAAAAAAAAAAAAAAAAAGGTGGGCGAAAACAAATTGAAGATATACTACCCAAAAACATAAAGGAGTCCATTTCGGTACTACCTCTAAGAGATAGTATGATACACCATTTTTTATTTTATTATATCGATGGTAACGAGGTTTGAAGATCTCACGTTAACTACCCCAAGCCCTTACCACTAGACCAACGTAGTGGCTTACATCATTTTTGAAAATTATAACCTATGGTAGAAAAGTTATATTTCAAGATATATTAATTATAACGTTAAAAATATTTGTTACAATGCAAATTAAAATGCATATTGAACAAAATTTTGACAAAAAAGTGGCGTTGGAATCAATCATGTTGAAACGTAACTTTTCGATAACAATGTTGTACCTCACTTTTTTTTGTAGAGGAAGTAGGGAAGTGGACGCCGAGAAACAAAAGACAAATGTGGATGGAAAGTTGAAGGAGCTTGAGCACAGTAATTAAGGTGTAGCTATGCAAACCCATACAAAGGGGTTCAATCCCCACCCCCCTTTCCTTCCCCTCCTCCCTCACCAAAAGCAAAAAAGTCAATGAAAAGAAACCAAAATAAAAATATTTTTTCCTCTCGACCTGTGTCGAGATGGAGATGGAAAAACTATGTCTACTTTAATATAATATAACGTAGTGAAAAGCATAATAGTAATAAGTTTATATTTATGAATTAATATTAGTTATTACACAACAGTTGCAAATTGATGTATAAATTATAGGCTATCAGGAATGAGCTAATGGTGAAAAGTTGGAATAATTTGCATGAGGTAAATATGTTAAAACCTCATGCCATCAATGTACCAATAAATATATACTTAGGAAAAGTAATGTAATTGAAAATTTATAAACTAAAATGAGGAATAAAATAACAATTAAAAATATCCATATCAATATTGCAAGGTTGAAATGGAAAATAAAATTAAATGAAATAGTAAAAGTTGAGAATTATAAAAGTAATTTACAAAAGGCTAACTTAGAGGTTAAGACAAAAATAAACTAAATAATGTCATTAAAATAAATAAAAGTTTAAATTCAAATCTGATTTGTGATAGAGGAATGCAAAGCTAATTTAAAATGCAGTTAGAATAATATAGACTACCACATAAAAATCATAAACCTTTGCGTCAAGAATTAAATGATAAATATAAAAGTTTTCGAGTTTAAATGCAAATAACCGTATAACCTTCACAAGCAAAACTAAACCTATAATGGTAGTTGTAAACTATGCATGGTGATCGTTAAGTAACCAAGTGTACCACAGAACCCCACATAATCGTTCTGATACCAAAATCTCTTACAAATTATGGAAGAGATCTTGCATTTCTTCCTAGTTTGAATTATTGAAATTCAACTATTCGTTATGCATTGGTGCATTGCACAGACTTCAAAATTAGCAAAATAACGCAGAAGTTGGGAAGGGAAATGGTTAAGATGTGCAGGTTTATCGTTGGACATCATTGTGCTTGGAAGACTGTTAAAAGTGTTAGCTACAAATCCTACATCCTGTGGATGGGATATACTGGCCATTGCCCAGAACATAACTGAAACATTGCCCAATCTCTTATTTGAACATCCCATCACAAGTTTGCTGGATACTAGTGGACTAAGAAGGAAGCTTGCAAATACCTCTTCATATTCTAGACCTTTTTAGTAGCGCATTTCTCTCTGCATCTGTTACATTCAAATAGATGTGGATGGCTATGTTTGGCAGATAGATATTTCTCCTGAGGAATGCAATAATAAATTTGCATTGGTCCTTGAATGAACTTGATCAAGCATAGCATCAGATTGAGAAGATTTAAGGTTATCCAACAATCCATTTGGGCTAAGGCAGAAGGCTTTGTAATGATATTTGGAACAAAGACATTTCATTTTATTCATGGAAGGATTGAGATGTTATTTGAAACCATATTTCTATTAACCAGGATATGAGGGTGCTTCGGATCTTTGGATTAGAATCTTCTAAAGTGAAAAAATGAGAGACTATTCACCCTTAGATTAATAACTTTCATTGTGTGTGTATCTCACCAAAATGATCCAAAGGTGATTGATCTTTTACCTTTTCACTTTACAACCATCCTTATTTTAGAGGATCCAAATTATGGATCCTCATGGTGATTAAACAAGTCAAACAACATTAGGACCTACCCGAATTTGGTTTTTAATTCTTGGCAATGTTATCTGCCTGTATCAGCTATAACTGGAAAGTTTGAAAGCATTGGATTTGCCAGGTGTAATAATGGTACCTTCCTAAATGATTCTAACTGATATCATTTTAGAGGATGTGCCAACAGCACTTCAAAAACTACAGGACAAGCACTATTCATTGCTTTGCTTCTCTGCATCATAACTGCATTCTCCAATCAGTATGCATAACAGTACAAAGCTAGTCCTAGAATTTAGTATGGTTCCCATAATATCTAGTTCAACTTAAAGATCATCTCCGGATGTTGAAGGTTATGTCCTCCAACCTGATTCCATTAGCCAATGTCCTAGCGAAAGGCCCTCAAGATTCTTTCATACACCTAAGGTTTCTCAGTATAAGAAACACAAAACTTGATGAGTTTCCCTCATCAATAGGCAAATTGAGGTGCTTGCAGACCCTGGATCTTATAAGAGGCAATTCAACTGTACAAATACCAAATGTAATAGGAAGATGGAAAGATTGAGACATATTATGATTAACCACATGTCTAATATCTACATTGAAAACTAACTCAACACAGTAGCACAGAAACAAACTAAGTAAAACAAAGGGGAGAAAAAAGAAAGACAAAAAAGAAGAAAAAAAAAAGACAGTGCATTTGCTTGGATGGACTATCTCCCTAACCAGCTACAACATTGGGAAATTACATCCTGACATGAATGCTGAGTTTGTCAATTCACAATGCCAAAAAACTAAAACGGAATAGGTTATAGCCATAACCCATATAACAGCAAAATGCTTTTTGATTACTGATTACTGATCAGGGTTACGTTAAATCTCCTTAAGTAACAAACTATTTGTGTTTCCCTTGCAGAAACAAAGCCACAAAAGTGTCGTAAAAGGGACAGCAACTTGTCCCTCATCCACCCCCCTGCATTTCTTCGCATTTACTGGAGATGACAGCTGTAACCATACCTCCACAGCCAATGCCATAAAATTCGAGTGGACCGAATAAGGAGGAAAAAAAAAGTTCATTTTGTAATTAAATAATTAAGAGAATTTATTTATAATTAAATTTATAAAACTATCTAAAAACTATTTATGCAATACGTCTTAATTCAATTCGTCCATATCAGCATGGGTCCATTTCGTCCAAATTTACATGGCCACCAAGCAAACCCCATTAATATATTATGTTAAAGCAGAGCCACTGAATTAGAGATGACAAGGGAACCAAAGAATAATATATACAGACGGCCATGCTATAAACATTTATAGATTAGACAAGGACTTCCCGTGTGAAGCAACAATTTAAAGCCATGTGAATATTCTGTTGTAATTATAGCATTTCAGTTGACAAGAATTGAGACAAAGGCATAATTGAAATTTCATACTCTTTCCTACCATTTCTTACAATTGCTGTTTCAAGTACTATATACTGTAAACAGGGGCAATTCCTACACCACTACACGTCAATTTAGCATGAAGGTAAAAATAAAAGTAAAAAATTTAATTAATTTTCATACAATTTGATTAATAAATTCAATTTTTATAAATTTTTTACTCTTATTTCTACATTCATATCAAACTGACCTAAGATGAGAATCATGTTGTTAAAACTGTTGATGTCTATGCAGATAATATGCTTCATCTTCAAAACCTCATCCTTCCCACAAAGAAATTGGGTACCAATGCGTAAAGAAAGTTGAAACCATCTTTAAAGCTCAAACTACGCTTCCCTGATGATAAGAAGTCTCTTCATGGTAATAAGGGGAGAGTTTTACCTCCCTTACACTGCTGGATCTGGGAACTGTTGTTGCTTCCTGAAGCATTTTCACCACCCTCCTCATTGCTGGGCGGTTTATAGGGAGAGCGCTTGTGCAAAGAAGCCCCACACTAAGAACCATGCTGATTTCTTCTCTGTATTTCGAATCAAGGGTAGGATCAATCACATGATCTAGCCCTTTCTGTTCCAACATGGATGAAACCCATTTTACCAGATCATTTTCCCCATAATCTGGATGAATAGCGGGTTTTCCAGTTACTAACTCCAAAATGACCACGCCAAAACTATAAATATCACTCTTTTCGTTCACCCGAAGTGTATATGCATATTCTGCACAGGATAGAAAAGTTAGCAACCAAAGTCAGTTTCTTTCTATGTACATTATTATATAGCAGCACTGCTATTTGGTTTGAAAGTAAAATCACAAAAGTAAACTGATGTGCTCATAAATGCTCATACGTTAGTTTATTTCTCAGTTCGTGAATGACAGAAATCAGGATGGGTTAGATTAAAAAAAAAAAAAATCCTTGGTCATCCATATTACTTTCGTATGAGTTGCTTACGTAACAAAGAGCTTATTTCTTGATATAGTTCATCATTGAAATATCACCACATCATCATAGACAATTAAATGAAGCACAGACGTAAGCAAAATGCAAGCTTGACAAGCTCAAACATTTACCTAAGTTGATCTATAAGAATATAGCATGATTTAATCAAAATAAAATAAAAAAAAATGGCACACAGCAATCCAAAAAACAGATTGAGAATTAAAACTATAATCGTTAATTAAATTTCACAAACCTGGTGCAATGTAACCATAAGATCCTGCAATTACAGACATGGATTCTGCCCCTTGGCTAGCTCCACCAACAATTTTAGCAACTCCAAAATCTGCAACTTTAGCTCCAAACTCTCCATCCAGCAATATATTGTTCGATTTTACGTCCCTATGAACAATGGGTGGGACACAATCGTGATGCAAATAAGAAAGCCCCACGGCAGCATCAATTGCAATCTTGTGCCTAGTTGGCCAATCCAACAAGCTTTTCTTGCCACTCTTCAACATATCAGCCAAGTTCCCATTCGGCATATATTCATAAACTAGGAGCCTGCTGTCACCACTGTTGCAGCAACACCACAACCTTACAATATTCTTGTGCCTAATCCTTCCTAGTGTTTCAACTTCAACATCAAATTCATCTTTTGCAGAACCAACCATTCCAATTCTGTTTCCTTTCGCCCACAATTTCTTCACTGCCACCACCTCACCACTGCTCAGTACAACCTTGTAGACCTTCCCAGATGCTCCACTCCCTATCACGTTGTCCTCACTCATCATTTTCACAATCTCAAACTCATTAAAGCCCAGCTTATGAAAAGACCGCCACTTTGAAATGTTGAAACCCTTCTTCATCTTCTTGAAGTTCCTATATCTCAAGTAAAACCAGGCCACCCCAAATATGAACACTATTCCAGCAAGCACAAATATGGACTTGAAAATCCACGCATACCTCCGGTACTTACTCTCCCCCGAACCATGACAAACCTCAGACACATCAACACAAAGTCCAGGATTTCCTACAAAACTCATCCTATAATTCCCATTGGCATAAAGGGGAGGAACATCCCCAGAAAGCTGATTGTATGATAAATTGAAGACATTGAGCTTCAATTTCTGCAACTCTGGTGGAATCTCACCAGAAAGATTGTTACTAGAAAGATCAAGATATGTAAGCCCAGACAAGCTTCCTAAGTCCTTTGGAATATTACCACTAAACCTATTATTTGCCAAAATAAGCTCATTGAGCTTATTCCAACCCCGAATCCAACCCGGAATTTCGCCAGAAAGTTCATTATAACTTAGATCAAGAAACCCCAACTGGGTGATCTTGGCCATGCTATCGGGGATCCCACCAGAAAGTTTATTGTTGCTGCCATGAAACTCCAAAAGGTTACTCAACGATCCAATCCCATCAGGAATCGACCCCTCAAACTGGTTCTTCGAAAGCCACAAAATTGATAGATTATAAGCACCAGAAATCGAATTTGAAATTGGCCCAGATAGAGAATTATCAACAAGCTCGAGCAAATACAAATGGGGCAAACCCCAGAACGCATCAGGCACCGTTCCAGAAAGCTTATTGTTCCTAAGCCTAACCCTCGTGAGGCTCGTGCAGTTTCCCAGACTTTCCGGGATTTTCCCGGAAAACGAGTTGTATATCATGATGAGCTCCTGCAACTGTCCCCGCCGGCAAAGACTCGCCGGAATTACGCCGGAAAATCGGTTATACGAAAGGTCGATCTTCTGAAACGGCGAGTTACTCCCGAGATCACTCGGCAAGCTTCCAACAAGGTTATTGTTGAACAATTTCAGCTCGTAGAGGTTCGAAGAACGAGCTATGCTCGCCGGCAACGGCCCTTCGAGCTTGTTATTGTACAAATTGAGCGAACCGAGCTGCAACTCGCACAGCCCTTCGGGGATCGTCCCGGTAAGCTCGTTCATCGACGCGTCGAACCGCTCGAGGCGCGTGAGGTTCGCCATCCCGAGCGGCAACGCACCGGTGAGCGAGTTTTCAAATAGTTCAATCTGAGTCGCGCTCTTCAACCCGGCAACGGATTCCGGTATCTTCCCAACAAGCTTGTTCTGCGATAAGTCGAGGTTCTCGAGGCGCGTGAGGTTCCCAATTGAGTACGGAATTTCACCCACGAGGTTGCACCCCGCAAGCCAGAGCTCCTCGAGGTTATCCAGTTCGCCGAGTCGACTCGGGAGCTGACTCGGCGCGAAAGGATTGTAAGCCAAACGAAGAACCTTCAGCGATGACATGTTTACTAACGAAGTTGGAATTGTTCCGTTGAGGAGGTTGTAGACTAAGATGAGGGTTTCGAGGTGGCGGAGGTTGCCGAGGGTGGGGGGAATCGCGCCGGAGATGTTGTTGAAGGAGAGGTCGAGGTGCCGAAGGGAGGTGAGGTGGGAGAGTGAGGAGGGGATGATGCCGACGAGGAGGTTTTCGGAGAGGTCGAGGTGGCGGAGGCGGCGGCAGGCGGAGAGGGAATTGGGGATTGCGGCGGAGATGAAGTTGTCGGGGAGGGAGAGGGTCGAGAGGGAGGGGAGGCGGCAGAGGGCTGCGGCGGGGAGGGGGCCGTAGAGGGCGGCGGAGGTGAGGTTGAGGGAGGTGACGGCGGAGGTGGTGGGGTCGCACGTGACGCCACGCCAGCGGCACGGGGTGGCGTCGGAAGGGTTCCATGAGGAGAGTGAGTTGGAAGGGTCGGAGAGGTGGTTTTTGGCTTCAAGTAGAAAGAGGCCCTCTTGGTTTAGTGATAGAGTGGGCTGGGGAGGAGTGAGAGAGAGGAAGAGGAGGATGATGAAGAGAAGCATTGTTGTGTGAAGGTTTGGCTGCTAACTGCTAATGGTTAATTGCTTGGTTTATGGGAAGAGGAAGAGTGGAAGAGGAAGAATAGTGTGTGTGTGTGTGTGTGTGTGTTGGTTAGTTCAGTGGAGTTTTGAGTGTTTTCTTGGCGCAGAGGTGGGCGTTGGGAATTTGAAGGAGGGAAAGTGGGGAGGGAAGAGACAGGGCGCGAGGAGAGAGGATGCGTGGGCGGTGTTGTGCATGGAAAAACAGAGAAGGGGGAAAGTGTGGGTCCCACTGCGTGCCCCTTTTGTTTTGTTTTTCGGGTCTTGGTTTTAAGGGGAGTTTGGTTCACTTTAAGCTAAACGAGTGAGTACAAATTTAGGGATATTTTTACAAATAATTTATAATTTATTAGAATAAAGTTTTGGTATAACGATACCGATTAGATGAGCTAACGTCTGTTTGTTTTAACTTTTATAAAAAGAATATTTGTGATATAGTTTTTCATAACTTTTTTTAAGAAGTTATTTTTTATATTTATTAAAAATATTAAGAAATTTTAGGATTTTTTGTTTTTTAAAAAATTTCTATTTCCTAAAATTACTTTAGATATTTTTAAATTTAAACCCTTCTTTCTTTAAAAAAAATCCTTGATCTTGAATTGATTTAAACATTGTTATATGATTTCAAATATCTTAATTTTTATTAATAATTACTTACATAATTTTAAACGAAGGTAAGAATTAAGTAAAATTCTTTTTCAGATAACGATTTTAATATTTAAATTTTTAACATTATAAATAAAATTTGTCTAGAATCGCTGCCCCATTTTATTGCCAGTAGCTCTTAACATCGCATGTCTTATTATTAAGACAGATTCAGAGTGTCGATCAAAAAAAGAAGAAAACAAAAGACAGAGTGTTTAATTGCAAAAATTTTAAGAATTTAATTTTAATTTATTATTATTGTAAAATTCATTTCACAATTATATATATTATTACATCATAACGAAGAAAATTTATTTCAATAAATCATTAATAATAAAATATTTATACAATTATGTATTATATTTTTATGTAATTATTATAAAATTTAAATAATATAATAATATATGATTAATTAATAATATGACTAATTTTATGCTAATAATGTATTAAATAAGGCTCAAATTTCTATAAAATCAGATGTGATTAAATGATGAAATTTGAATAACTACTGTAAGGTAGCAGGCAAGCGTGTGGGTGACATTAGTGCTTTTCAAAAGAATGGAGTTACTAAATAGACACACACGAGAGTTCTCCATGCTTAATTGCTTGCTTCTCTTTGTTTCCCTCTTCACATTTTTTCTGCGGCTGCTGAGTTTGTTTTTCAAAACGGAAAGCGCATTCTCCCTCTGATATGATAACAGTTTGAGTTCATGCAACTTTACTAGCTCGAAAGAATTCTAGTTCAAGATGCTAGTTTGTGTTTTCACTTGCTGTTACTTCGATTTTTATAGAATAAAACCCCAAATTAATCCCTAACAACATCCTTAATAATCAGATTGGTCTTGGCAAAAATAAATTGATTATGAGGACCCTAATAATTGCAAAATTACACACTTTAGTCCCTGACTTAGTTGCAACTAGTAAAGAGTATAATGTGTAAGTTGCATACTAACTAGAGCATCCTATCATTTCTATTTGTTCTTAACTAAAATACTTGTTATATATATAATGTCAGTCCCAATATAAAATACTTAAAATATCTTAGTCTTAGTATAAAATGTAGAAAGATTAAGGGACATATACAATTAGCAACAGCACCACTGTTCTATTGACTATCAATTTATCAAGTACCATACCACTTAATAATCTCCTTTCTCATCACTATTTTAGTCATAATATTAGAGAGGAGATGAAATTTAGAAGTTTTGAAATGTTAAGTTTAGGATTCAATGAGTAAAATAATGGCTTTCTTTTTTGGCAGCATGTTTGGAAGTGTTGGTGCCATATGAGATAGGATTTAGATATCATAGTCACATACAACCCATATTTAAGCAAGTGAGTTAGGAACTAAAATATTTAATTTTTACAATTATCAAGGATCTCGAGATTAATTTATTTTTGTTAGAAATCAATCTGTTTATCAAAAATATTATCAAAGACTAATTTAGGTATTTGCTCATTTTTATATCATAGTTCACGATTTTTGTTTACTCTTGGTTTAAATTTAGAATGAATTTTATTGACGATATTATAAAATAATTTTATATTTTTATTTAATAAAAATCAAAAGAATTACTAATATGTTCTATGACTACTTTATAAAATGATAATTCTTATTATTTTTAGTGGATAATAATGAAAATTATTTGACATTATGAATATATCAGAATTAATATTTTAAATTATTGACAATTGTGCACTTTAATTGTTCACGAGATCCTAAACTGCAACTGCTATTAGGATTATAGTTTCACTTATTCTAAATTTTCAATCGTGTTGATCATTGTTTGTAAAAATCAGATATTGTGGAGATATTCACATTTACATTTTAGGAGCAAAATATACAGATGTGGATAACGTTAATAAAACCCTAAAATTTGATATATAGCATGTCACAAAACTTTGACGCCTCCCTATTTTCATTGGATAACACTACTCTGCTGAAGTGCCGAGTCATAAATAGCATTCAATAATACAGTTCAGCATATTTGACCGTAAAGAAATTGGGACACTACAACCATAAATACATTAGTACGAATAACAGAATTTCATTTATTTGCAGAGAATAGAACATATAGTAGTAGCAGGTGTTTGACTCGCCGAGAGGATGAGAGACACAAGTGCAGTAAAAATTAAACCCTCCGGTCCGAGCCATATAAAGTAAATAAAGGACGGCGAAGCAGTTATTTTGATCCAAGTACATACATAAATCTGTAATATAAAAAGAGTGACAAAAAAGGTATTTTTATGATATTATATTTTTAAATTTTTATTAATTACTTTCTTACTTTATAAAATATACTAAAATAGTATTGCGTTAGTTTTATTCTATTTAAAGAATTTTTATTTTAAAATCTGTATAAATATCTTTTAATTTAAAAAATTAATAAAAAGAGCTAAAAATGGCCTTCGTCTTTTGGTAACGAAAATGATTGGAAAATTGAGATGTCTTGACATGAAAGCGAATGGCAATAATACTCGCCGAAAGGATAAGAAAAATGAAGCCCCACACACACGCTGTAATAGTATACTATGCAGTCCACTCTGTGGTCAACTGAAAAGAGGAAGTTGCAGTGGCAATAATAAAGGATTGATTCCTCAGAAAGGGATTGAAGGAAGCTTCTTAAGTGGTGGGAGACTTTGAACCGCAGAAAGACGACTTTGAAACTTCTTGTGCCTTTCTGGTGATTATGTCCCAAACCAGAAAGAAACTATTTAATTTAACCACTTTATGCCTTGCATTGCTTTTGACTCTTTGAAGACACATTTTTGCCCTCCACTTCAATAACATTTGGCCAATTAGAGTAATGTCCAGCTACCTTGCAAATTTTTTTTTAAGTGACAGACTTTACTTTCAATCAAAGATTAGTATGATATGGTTACATAATTATTTAATTATATATTATTATATTAAAAAATATTTTTTACAGAGACATCTTGAATTTTTTTCATTGAAATATTTTCACATAAATTGTTGGTCACAACTCACAAGCCTCAAAAATAGATGGGAGGTCCAACTTACTCTCATCCATTCTTATTTGCCAAGCAGGGTACTAAGAGTGATCAAACTCGCGGTATTTGATCAATTCCCCTTTGGAGGTTGCCCATCTGTTGCTACTCAACTCAATGGAAGTTCCTTGTATTAAGCGAGTGTGTTTATATGGAATATTCTTGAATTTCAAAAAATTTAAAACAAAATTCATTTAATTTCCTTCATTTTTAAGGAATTTTTGTTTAAATAAAAATATTACTCCATTTACAAATACTATTTGTATAATGAAATTATATTGCAATCTATTTAGATAGCAGGTTGCATATGGCGGCGTGAAACAAATGATAGCGACTGACCGCAAGCAACAGACAATGGATAGCAAATAGCAAATGCCAAGTGGCGAATGGTGAGTTACCAACGGCGAGGGCGAGTGGCAGACAACGGGCCCTAGGAAACTAGTGGTGAAAGGCAGGCGTCAAGCGCCAAGCGATGGTCAATTATTGGTGGTAGACTTGCAAGAGGAAGGAATTAAAAGACAAGGTAGAGGGAGGCTAAGAAATTTTAGAATTCTTTTTTAGAGGTGAAAATTGAAACTTACTCTTGTAAAATTTAAAAAATATCTCATAAAAATACTTAGAATTTTAAAATTCTTTAATATTAGTATCGAAACAAATAATCTTAGATTAAATTAATTAAAATTGTCTTAAAAAATACATTACCCACTAAAAATACTCTATTCGAATACACTCTTAGCGTCTTCTTCTTTCTTTACCCTTCTATAAAAACAAAAAATCAAATTTTACACAAACTCAATTTACTTTGAAAATTATTCAAATTTTTTAAGTCAAGATCATAGTTGCATCAAAATTTTTTTTCCTTTATAATATTTATTTTGGAATAAGTTTCCATATTTTTTTGTTATGTAGATTTTGATCATTTGAAGACTAAAATCAAAATAAGGGGCTAAAACTTCAATAAAAATAAGGGTAAATTTTTTTATTCAAAAAAATAATTACTAATTCTTAGGATGCAAATCATCTAACTCTAAACTATGTTTAATCCATCATTTATATTTAGTCATTTAGAATACACACACACACACACACACACACACACACAATATATATATATATATATATACACACACTAACTTCCACGCCTTCATGTGGTGGTTAACAAGTTTCATATTTTATTTTGGATACAAAAATCACTCCCTTCTTTTATAAATCAAGTTAAGACTTAGGATAATATTGTAATTTTGTTTTACTTATTGTTATTATTCTAACTTTTTTCTTTTCTAATTAATATTCACTCTCCATTATTTATCTTTATATAAATACTATTATCTTCTTTTCAAATTTTTTCTTACCTAATTATGATATAAGTGATTAAAAATTCATGTAATATTATTATATGCTAGATAAATGAATATTTTTAATTAATTAAATAAACTATTTTTTTATAAAATTTGTAAATAATTAACATTATAAAGTTTTATTTATATATATGTGAAGCGATCAAATTTTTAAAAAATTAAATAATTCAAAATTCCATATTTTTACTAATAAATTAGTTGAACTTTTACTCATAATATATTATAAATATTTTAGTTTTTGTCAATATATAAAAAAATTTATTTTTTGTCAAGATGTGCTGATGACGTTAATCTTCAAATGTTTATACAACTTAAAAAAACCTTTTCTTAGCAAATTAATTATTTAAATACATAAAAATTGAATGTGATATACAATTTTTTATTGAAAAATATTTTATTGAACTAATATCAAAAGTATATTTATCCAACACATTATAAGGTAGGAGAAAATTTTTTAATAAAAAAAATAGTTTTCATTAGAGATAAATAGTGGAGAGTAGATATTAATTTGGAAAAAGAAGATTTAGAGTAATTAGTGTGAGTGAAATAAAATTACAATGTTATCCATAATTTTAAATTGATTTATGAAAGACAACAATGGTTTTTTTTGTCCAAAATGAGATGTGGAAGTTGCTAACCTCCACATGAAGGATCTGGAGGTTAGCAATTCCCTATATATAAATGATAGAATAAATAAGATTTAGGAGTAGTTGACTTTCATAAAGATGGCAATTGGTAATCAGTATGTGGGTATCGAGCTCTACTTTGCCTCAACCCGCTTAGGTCAAATTTAAACTCACCTCTGGTATGGTGAAAAAATTAGTGCGGGTAAGATATACATGCCCGGCACGCATCCTACTTATAATTTTTTTTATTATTATTGAAAATAACCTATATTATGCCCTAACTCTAAGACATATCTCATTATCACTAACACAACACCAACTCTTGTTGGTTTCATTTTGTTTCTATTTTCAGGATTTTGTAAAGAAAATACTAAAACAAAATTATTTTCACTACTTCCTTCATAAAATATTGAAAATAGAAAACATAATGAAAACCATGTAACATTTTTTAATTAATATTGAAAATAGAAAATAAAAATAAAAAACATTTTAACCAAGTATGCCCTTGTTTAATTTATGGAAAAGTGCTTTAAACATGTCTTTCGATTTGTTAAATAATTAATTTGTAAATATATTAAGTAATTTTTTTTGTACTTTAAATTTAAAAATATTCATGAAGGTATTAAAAAATACATTTTATTTATATATACTGTTAGTATAAAAAAAATTTACACAAACATCCAATTATATATTATCATTTTAGCAAAAATATTTGACTCAATTATTCACTACCTTAAAAATATTATAAATAGAATAATTTGATCAGATAATAATATAAAATAATTTTATATTATCAATACGTCAAAATTAATCTATTAAGAAATATGATGGTGGGTGCTACAAATATTTTTGTACGAGAAGGGTGCACGTATTTGTTTTCAAAACTTGAATGGACGCTTAGGATCGAGTTGGGATTTATTTAGAAAGATGTAGGGCAAGGTCAGTTGGGCCAAAATCTTATCCTATTCTACCCATTACTGTCCCTATATCTCCATCCTAATTCTTGATTGTAAAAATAAAAAACCAACAAATTTGTTATAAGATAAGAAATATAAATCCTAAAAATTAAAATTATAGAATCAAACTCAGTAAAAATTATAAGAATCAAAATATTGTTTAAAATAAACTTTTAACTAAAAAAACTAATAATTCAAATTTATATAACCAACTACGATCAAAGCTATTACAAATTAGTTTTAATTATTCAATAAGGGAACATATTGTGCGAGAAAGGAGTTATTACAAGTAGTTTTAATTATTCAACAAAGGATCATATTGAGTGAGAAAGGAGTTAATTTTAAAAATGAGAGGAATAAATCTTAATTATTAAATTTTATATATGAGTAATCAAAATTAAAATAAAAGGTCACGTGATTTTATGAATAATATTGTAACTTTTCAAAAAAATTTAATATTGATCATTTATATATATTTAATTTGAAGGTTAAAATTTAGTAAAGTAATAGATATTTTGTTCCCTAAAGGAATCGAGATTTAATATGTTAATCCATGAAAATAAATTTGCTAGTATTTTCATCCCTAAAATAATTAAATACATTATTGTAACAAGTTTACCCTTTAGATGAATCCCATCCATTAATTCTTAACAGAGATGATGATAACAATGTGGTTGTTAATTGTCTTTTTTTTTTTGCAGGACCAGCTCCCAAAAAAAGAGAGATGAACCAAGAATACAAGGTAAAACAGGCACAAAGGAGAGTGCCAGCATGAAATTATAGATTAAAAAAAGACCAAAGAAAAAACCCCAAAGACTAACTAGAAACAGAATAAAAGAAAATCAAATTAGAATCCTCTAAAGTGGATGTATTTGTAAAATGAGAAAATGGAATGTTAACCACTCTTGGATCAATTAATGGCACCCACATGTGATAAAAGTTATTTATTTAAGAGTTATTAACCTTTTTCTTTCTTATTTTATAAATATACTCACTTTAAAAAATTTAAATCCAAAAATATTATAGCTCTACAAAGTCAATAAAGACCCATAAAGACACGTGACACCACTAATAGATACGCCTGAAAAATGTCATTGCATCTAACTTGGATGTTAATGGAGTGAATCATTTCAGTAATTTCAACACAAACACTCCAAACCTTTCGATACCTTTCGATCGCTATCCCCTCCCTATAGATGAAACTCTAACCCCACAAAAAGAAAACAAAAGAAAATTGGGGCTTTATTCATGTGTTTGTGTTGAGATTATTGAAATAGTGCACTATACTAATTAACGGTCATATCATGATATCTATTAAGAGTTATCATATGAGATTTGATAGAAGAATTGACTTATTCCAATGTATTTAACTAAGAATGAAAGTGTTTGGAAATTTTCATCAAAGATTAATATATTAAATCTCAATTTTTTTTAAAGAGCAAGATGTTTATTAGCTCAAATTTATTTTTGATACTTCTCTAATAAAAATAATCATCAAACTTACTATGTCCCATGATCGGTCATCCTGAATATATTTTTCAATATCCTTTTCACGCTCAGAAAGTAGAAGACTTTCAAAAAACAGTCATGCGCTTTTTACAATTAAAACAATAAAAAAACGGAAGCTAAAGAGAGAAGGAATCAAAATGATGTACAGGATTCAATATTCAATGACAGATAGCCGAGGATACTATTGAAAAGTTGAAATTGAAAGCGGTGTTGCTCTCGGGACAAAGAATAACATTGAATTGGGTGTCAGTGGTTAAATTAAGCTGATTAGTTTCCGAGGCATGATAGGTATTGACGGTTCATTAAACACTACCAATTGATTTTCAAAAGTTAGTTGCCCTCTTCTTTTTTATTCGACGTTGATACCCAAAAGATGATGTTGAAATTAAATTGGAATTTAAAACGATGATTCATTTCACATGGATCCTTCCATGATGCAATGCATGTTTGCAATTCGCACCAGCTACCATAGCTGTAAACGTCCAAAAGTTCAGCAATGATCGAATAATGAAATATGAATGACAAGAATAACTATACTATGTTAAAAAAGAGAAAAGACACATAAAGATGTAATTTGTAAATTTATATAATAATCATAAGTCTTATTATAATAAAATTGGTATCTTTTTCTTTTTCTTTTGCTCTTGTATTAATCAAGCATATTAAAGCTTGGTTCGTTCGATTAATTTGATATTTGTTCTTCTTAAACAATATCTTGATTTGAGTTTTGTTAATAGAAAAAAATTAATGTTAAAAGAATTTTGTCTCAGCTAACTTGATTTGAACAAGATTAATTGAGATTTAATAAATTTTAAATTTAAACAAAAAAAAAATGAAGAAAAAGCGTGGTGGCTTTGTGTGGTATATTTGCCGGGGAGAGATATTTATGCTACTGGTGGCTGCATGATAAGCAGGGAAAAGAAGGCGTTTTGTGCTTTAGTGGATTTCAAGGAAGTTGGCTTAGAGACTAACACGTGTTGAGACATTCAATGAGTTTATGCAATGTGCTATAAAAGATTTTAACTGCAGTGAGGAAGAATTACAGTTCCTTACCTTCTCAAAGGAATTGGCAAATTGGTTAAGTAAAGGTGATCGACAAACTTGGGATTCCACATTGATCATGAACAAAGCAAAGAATATGAAATCATGGATAAGAAATTTATCTATTTCAGAAAGGGACATATCAAATTTTGTGTGACTTAACCTATGGAAAGAAAAGTGCTATCAATATGGAACAATACAAGTTCTTCAGGTGCCAATTATTTAATTCGGGTGTGCATGTATGCCTCGGAGATCGAAGTGCATGTTTCTTATCCTTTCCAGTGCAGGAACTTCACCTTAGTTTTGTGGATGCTTCTGCAGGTTTCTTTTAATTTTTAGACTTAATTTTCTCTTAGATTTTATGTGTTGTAATGGTCTCGTGGATCCTTGCTCCTCACATTTCGTGGGTTGAGTCTTTCGCGAACTATCGAAAAAATAAAATAAAAAGATCTCCATATCCTGTGAAAATAATTTGTTTTGTTAATATAATTTCCATCTCTTATATACTACTCAAACAAATGTTAGAAGGATGAGAACGAGAAAAGTTATGGACGATAATTTTTTTTTATTTATTTACAAGTTAGGGACGATAATTAGTTCTACAACTTGAATACAATGGATAATAAGCAATTTATGCTAATTATTCTATATATCAATAAAATTAACTTGTGGTGAATAAATTTTTCAATAATTCTTTAAGTAGTTCAAAATGTATGTTAACATTTCTATTGTCTCAAAAATTTTAATAAATACTACACTTGAATAATAAATATGCTTCCATTTCTTTTTATATGACATTTTGTAAAATTTATTTTGTTCAATTTCATTTGTCATATTAACAAATCAATGAAGTATTATTTTTTTTATTTTATCTTTAGTATTATTAAGTGAAGGAGAATATTAATAAAGTAATAATAATATTTTAATTATTTTAATAAAATTATTTCAGTCAAATGAAATTACTTTTATTTATATTCTAGATTATTTAATAATTTCTTAAACAACCTTAAATAAGAGACAAAAAATAAGTAAATTATTTCCTGTCGTCGTCTGGATGATCAATCTCCTTTCAAATTTTATGGTTGCGTTTAATAGGATGATAAACACGGAACTGAAGGATGGAACATAATGTCCTCTAATCAGCAGTAGTAATGAATATAGCATTGGCCTATGCCCCACAAAACTAATGTCTCCATGCCGCCGAACAAATGCCATAGGACTATTCTTTTTTTCTTTTCTTCTCTTCTCTTTTTTTTTTTTTTTTTTTTGACGTGGCCATAAGACTATTCTAAACTTTAAGTACTGCACATGGGTGTATGGCACTAAACATTGATATTGATAGAAAGCCTCATGCACTCTTCCTTATTATGATGTCATTATCATCTGCTTAAAGAAGTTATCCTTTTTTGTACCTTTCTTTTGGTTCCCTCCGTTGTTTTTTCTTTTGTTATCTAGCTCACGAAGGATTTTAGCCATTATTATTTTCCTTACTATTTTAGTTTACAAGTGATTAACAGATTCCAGTTTTGCACGTCAGGCTTTCAAAGCATGGTGAAATTTTATCATTTTAAGGGTGGCATCCAGCTAAATTTAGCATTTGATCATGGTTATTAAATTAACAAGTAAAGATGGTTATTTTTAAGATTATTTTGTTCTTTTGTGTTCGATAAAATGTTGGAAATGTGGTTTTCGGTTTTCCTCGATTTCGAAAGGAAAATAGTTTTTATTTTGACGAGTGTGAAAAGCCTCAATTTAACTTATATAAAGAAAATGATAAATTAATTCAATCATAGATAAGGCAAATCTTATGCTAATGCTAGTGACAGGACTCGTTCATAAATTATTGGCATGTGTAGTTTTTCTTTCGGTGGGTTTTTGGCATGTACAGTTATTGAAATTAAATGCATCAAATAGTAATAACAGGAAAAAGAAGGTTGCCTAAATCAGAGGATACTAACAAATTGTATCTGTATCTTTGAAAATTTGCTCAAACACGTCGTAAGTGTCGCTCAGCTATACCAATTAGACGTTGATGTCGAACAGACAACCCGCTTCCGTCCCTATCTTTCTAATCTAGTCACACCACACTATGATTTTTTTACTTACTATAGTAGCAAGCTAAGCGGTAGAAAATGTTGTGATTAGAAGGTTGAAGATAAAGGATTCAAGGAGGTGGGATCCATCATTCCTCATTGGTTCACTAATCCTATTTTAATATCTTAGTAGTTTCTTCGGTATCTCCTATCAATACAATGATATCGGTACTTTTTTATTATTAGTAACTAATTATTAGTGTGTATTTTTTTTTTTTTTTGATAAGTTTATTTGAACACTTAGACCCACCACAAGAAAGTGGGGAGCAGGAGGAAAACAGCTGCAAAGATAAGAGAATTACAGGGAAACACCTAATATCAAGAGCAACACCCAAGCATACAAAAACTATACTAAGCTAAGGAATCTCTTCCCGTAGCACACCCGAAAAGAACCAGTATCTGTAGTACTTGTTCAGTTCTGCTCTGATATTAGCACCAAGATGAGCATTACATATTCTATTTTTAGTGTATGTTTAGATTGAAGTTTACAAATTTGATTTTAAATCTACGTGATATCGTAAACTTGATTTCAATTCAAATTGTACTTAGTATAACGTGATTTAGATGGCCAAACCTATCCTATCATCAGATTTTCATCTTCAAGAGTTATGTGGTTTGAAGCTCCTGAGTCATATACACTAGAAGGAATTGCCAAAAAAAGCTAGCATAGGAGCACTATTGAGAGGGGCTATGAAAGGAGCAGGGGGAGGAGGATTTGCCACTGATTGTGCAGGAAAAGGATTAGGAAATTTTTGATTGGACCTATGATATAGCTTTCCACGTACTTGACAAAGATGTTTTGTTTGAGGCGAATTCTATGATGCTGTTTGTGAGTCAACGAGTATCATGTAGCTTGCAATCCAATCACCTATAATATATTGTAATAATTTTTTGATTTAAATTAGGCTTAAAAATATAGTTAGGTGTTTTTGAAAAGTGACTAAAATTTATCATTATGATCACGAAATTAATTTTTTTTTTTTGAAAATATTATGAACAATTTCAAAGTATTGTAAAACATATTCTAGATTTATCTACGTGTTCTTGAAATTAAATAAAATTATTTTAAAGTTAAATAGAATTTTTTTGAGATAATCTCCATAATTTTAGGATCACATAAATAAATTTTGATTAATTTTAAAATAAATTTAATCATATTTGTAAATCTAACTAAAATTAAGAAATTATTATAACATAACATAGATGATTAAAGCATCAATATGCTTCACAATCTGCACTATCAAATTGTAAAGTGGATGGTGCTCATTCTAAGACAGCGCCTTTGTTTGATTTTGAATCTTTCTCCTCTGCTCATTCTACGATGACCTTGAACATTTCTCCCTCCTCTGCTATATGCAGGTTGAATTGTAACTATTGTCAGAAAAAATAGTGTAGAAGATGAATAAAAATTTAAATATTGAGATTTCAAAATAAATCACCTTTTTTAGATAGATATTTATCTTTATATATAGTTATTATTAAATTAATGATAATACTTTTCCAAAATATAATAAAATCTTTATGATTTTTTATTTAATAATAACAAAAAATTTCATTATTTTCTTTAAACTTAAAAATAAAATAAGACTTATAAAATTTAAGAACTCTCAAAGTCATTAAATTAACAAAGTAAAAGTGACGAAAAAATATTTGATGATGGCATTATATGTAGTTACATATAGGAAGCATGCGGACGCTCACATCTATATGTGATCAGTCAAAAGCAAGGAACATACTGGTTGCGACAGGTGTGTCCCTTCATCGTATGACCGTTGACCAGCCAACAGGGAAGAGACACGTTGTCGCCAATTGACATGTCCCTGCATTAGGTGAACGTCGGAGCAGTTACAAATTAAAGGAGCATGTTTACATGCACCTCCTTGCAACTGTTGCACTCTAACAAGAAACTCTATGTTTCTTTAATTTGCAGCTGCGACATTATTAACTCCAAGGGTGATGCCTTCATTCAACATTTCAACCGTTGCATTTAAACAAGAAACCGTGTGTTTCTTTGGTTTATTATTAAAATTCATTATTTTTTGTAATTAATGCTCATTCCACTTTGCAATTACTATATAATTCAAATAATATAATTTATTTTAAAATTTAATTTAAATATATTGATAGTGTAAAATAGTTTTATACTGTCAGCTAATAGAATTAATGAAAAATGCCAATTCATATAAATAATCACTTATTATAATGAGGGACCTACCATAATTTCTTACTTTCTCCTATTTCTATTAGTTGACAATGTAAAATAATTTTACACTGTCGATGCATACCAATTAAACTCTTTGTTTTATCTATGAATTTGATAAGATTAAAATCAAAATAGTCATATTAATTTATTAGCTCATGATAACATAATTTTTGTAATTCTTTGTGATTTTAATTTTGAGAATTAATTTGCCTGAAATTTTAAAATATGAAAAAAATAAATTTACTTTTAAAAGAGCCATATAAAATATTTTTACTTTCAAATTATTTAATATTCAATTTTAAAGGAAGAAGTGACCATTATCATCCTTAAGTAAAATTGATTTTACATAACACTTTTTTTAGTTTCACATAATAACATTAATCTTTAATCTATGAATTTTAAAAATTTAAAATTTAAATAATTACGTACTTTTTGTGACTCTAATTTTGAGTAATCTGCTTAAATTTTTTAGAAAATTAAATTTATTATTAAATTAGAAAGATAAATTATTTTTTACTTTTAAATTATTTAATGATGCATTTTTCAGGCAATAATAAAATATAAAGGTGGACATAACTTACAATATATAACAAATTAAACAAAAATAATATGTGATCAAATACTAACCATTACTAGAGAAGGAAAAATATTGAAAATTGTTAGAGAAGAAGAAGATATTGCAACATGAACAAGAATACTGAGTTAACATCTACTAAAGCTAATTGGCAATCAAATTAAACAAATTATTGATAGCATATATTCAAATTTATAACTACGCATGAGTGATGAATTATCTTAGAGAAAGAACAATATTCACTCATTTACATAACATTGTCTATAAAATAAATAATTAAAAATTTGACATGATTGAAGGATCAACAAATTAAAATAGTACTAAAGCTCATATGAGATTAATAAAGTAACTGATAATGTAGTCAAACAAGGAGCTTGTGTATCTAAAAGAATTTTGAATACTTTATATTGTGATGTCTTATTTTGCCAAAAAAAAAAAAAGACATTTCTCAATAAAGTTATGTTATGCAATGACAATAAACAAAAGTCAAAGCTAATTATTGAATTATATTGTGTTATACTTGGCAAAATCCATATTTTGTCATAGATAATTATATTTTATATTGTCTAGAGTGATCTTACAAAAAAAAGTTGATAGTTCTTACATTTTAGATTGATGAAAAGGCATGTCTTAACCCTGAATTATAGTGAACTTTCTTCTCAGCCTAAATTTTGAATTGCCAAAACAAAGAAATCGAGGAGAAATACATAAACTACATTAAAAACGTTGTCTACAATGAATTGTTCAACAAGCTTTCTCAATGTAATTATCTTTAATCCATTTTATTCTATAAAATAGTTAAAGAAAAACAATCAATATATTCTTGCATATATATTTTTTAATACTATTGTCTCTTTTTTTTTTAAAATTTCTTATTAATAACAATTACCAAAAAAGATTAACAATTCCACGCAACGCACGGGATTATCTCTAGTTTTAAATTGTAAAATACACTTCAACTCTACCATAGCCACTAAACTTGCCGCAATTTCCTTTTCTTGGCCCTTGATCTGAAACTTGTGTCACATTTGCTTGTACATTTCGTAGTTCTGCCTTCTTATACTTTTCTAGCCTTTCTTCTTAAGCCGTTGATAATGCTTCAATCTCTTGAACTGAATAAGGACCAATTCTTGATGTTACTAAAGTTATGAAAGCATCATACCCCACTGAGAGGCCATCGAGAATAGCCTAAATTTGATCATCAACTTCGAATGGTGCTCCCAAAGCTGCAAATGAATATATTAGTTTCTTGACTTGTAGCTAGTAGCTATTCAACCATGAACCTTTTTTCTTCAAATTCTCGAGCTGCACTATCAATTGCTTCAGCTTCGCTCTTGTGTAAGATGCATACCATGCCTCAATTCTTTCTCAAACTTGATATGAAAACTCAAATCCTACCATTAGTTGTGTGGAGTAAATATTCTAACATGGAGGCCAATAACAACCAAGTCATCAACAATTGATCTTGCTTCTCCCAATCAGAATACACATCTGTGGCTCTTTCTTAAATTTCATATAGCCCAGTAGCATATCTTCGAGCAATTTGATTCTTGAGATAATGCTGCAGCTTGTGTCCTTTTACGGCTTCCAAGGCTTATTGCTTGAATGATACTGGATTAGAGAAGAATTTGCAATGGTTTGGTAGTGGAAGCGGCCGTAGTTTGCTGAGAGCCCATGGATCTTTTTTGAGCTTTGATATCATGTAAGATATCAAAGTTACAGAGAATTAAGACAATCCTCCTAATTACTAAACATGGAAAATATTAAATGTTTTATAAATGTATTTATTATTTTAAAAACATAAAAAAATATTCACTATTTTCCTTAATTATTTAGAAATTAGGACGATGATTAGAAGGATATTTTAGGATCATATATCATTACTCTTAAGAGAAAGAAGATTGAATGGGAGAAAACTAGAGAGAATTTTCGAGAACTTTGAGTGAAGTTGTATTGAACGAGATGATATGCTTGGAGTTCGGTACATAGTTACAACTGTAGAAGAGACAGCATAACTAATCTCCAGCAAGTCTAAGTAACTCCATTTTGGCGTAACAAATGCTAACTAACCCTAAACCAATGATAGCTGAATTCCTTGAACATCGTTCCCTCACACAAATGGTGGAGGTGCTTTTGAAGCTGGTCAAAACATCTAGGTTTGAGGATTTATGAGTAAATTTTTTTGTGTTGAATGAATGTTAGAAGATGAGACATGGTGGTTCAAGAATGAACAAAGGGCATGACTGTCCGTCCAGAAATTAGACCGATGGTTGTGATAGTAATGATAGTTAAGGCATGGGTTAAGATTGGCGATAAAAGGGAACGAGAATAAATCGAACATCAAGTCTAACAAAAATAAAATTAATTGAAAGATAAAAGAAATTAAAAATTTTACCTATAATATAATTTTTATTAACTTGTTAAAATAAGTAAATTAGAGTAAGTATTGAACCTTGATGAAAGGACCATGAATGATCTGTGGACAAATACCAATGCCAACATGGTTCATTGACCAAGACCACTACAAGCCGGATCACAACCACAACCCATCTCACTATCACACCGCCTTTCATCACCCATAGCCATCACCTTTGTCACCACCTACCAGCAACCGTGGTGAAGCCACCCTCACTGCAAAACCACTGCCTTAGCCTCTTCCTAATGACCTGAACCATAAAACTGCCACCCCAACTAGCCACGTACCACTATCTGCACGAACAGAGCCACCTTGCCACTGTGGAGCCTCAAATAGCAACTACAACACTAGTGCCGTGTGTAATACCCTCCTAGATATAATACTATGCTTAAGTCATAAGATCACATTGGGAGTTGCCATAATTAATTAAATGGACCATGATTCATTATTTACTTTATTTTCAATGAAAATAATACAATGTTCGATTACATTCCATAAATATTAGTGTAACTAAGTTGCCTTTCAAACACTAACAACAGTACACACACACACACACACACACACACATATAATTTTTCTTCAGTAGCTAGTCCAGCCTCAGTCGCACTCCTCTAGGTTGATCCTCTTCAAGATCTCCTCAGCTGTTTGGAGATGACACATAAACATATATAAGAATGAGAATTATATATTCTCAGTAGGATTCCAAGACTACTTAGCTTTCCATATCATCATTGTTGTTCCAACTATTTCGGTTTATTAAAAAAAATGTGTTTGCATATATAAGAATAGAAGTTTATTTATTAATTTTTGAAAATATATCTTTCCGAAGCAAGTTAATTGTTATACACACACTTGATAAAAAAGGAGAGATTTCTTAATAGCAAATGTAAGAAAATAATTAAATAAAACTTATGTATATGCGGATGCTCCTAGCTACTAATGCAAGTGCACTTGACTTTCTTATTTTTCTATAACTTTCTTTTTTTAACAAACCTAGGTGTTATGTATCCTCGTCTCTAGGGTGTCTGCATCTTCTTATCTTTCCTCTATACTTGGTCTTTTAGCGGTGAATGGCCTCTCTTAACTCTGGATGATAGCCTACTTCTCAAGTCCGAGCTTATACCTATACATGAGTGATGTGTTTACTTTTCCTGATCCTTATACCAATCTATTCCCCTTAAATCTGATCAGGGGTTGGCCCAAGTCATATGGAATCATAATTGCATCATGGATCATTTATTCTTGAATGCATATGCTTGAGAGATGTAAAATCATGAGGCATGATTCATGTATCTTTGTTAAAAATCTGGCAGCATAACAGCCGAAAACAGGATACTTTCCCATATACAGACAATGTCATATTAGTCAACCAGTCAAGATATAAGAATCATCATAATCATTTATCAATATCATAACATTATGATAGAAAATTTCATCAAGAATTCAATCATTAGCCACTCATGGCTTATAAGGCTCATAATACTTAAAGTTGTCAAAGCACCTTAAAGTTCTCAAATCTATCCTGTGTTATAAATTGCACCATAATTTCGTTTTAACTCATTTAAATATGAAAATTTAGTATGCTATAGCTTTGTAAATCTACTTTTAAACTTCTTTTATCCCATTAAGTTTTGAGATGTATAAATTGAGTTATTAAGGTTTTACCCAATGCTGCCTTGTAGTTGGATAAATTTGAGCACTTAAATGTAAAAATCCACTAAAAATATAATTTTCATTAATTTTATCCGAAATTTATATCTAAATAAAGTTAATTGAATCGTCTTTCATTTAACATAAGTTTCATTTCGAATGGGTAAGTAGAGTCCAAGTTATAAGCTCTCAAAGTGGGCTACAAGGGACTACCCTATTTTACTCGAATAGAACCTTAGGTTAAATTTAAAGAACTACTGGGAGCAACACAACTTAGATTTAGACCTGAAATTTTTGTGGCATAATAGTCTATATGTTAGCTTCCTAAATTATTTGTTACACTCGATTTGAAGTGGTATAGGGTGAATTATATCCTTTACAACTCTTACTGGTCAGAGCAGTAGCTAGGATTTAAAGGCTTAATTCAAAAATTCGTAACTCTCTCATTTTAGGTCCAATGATTTATAATTTATATGATTGGAAAGTTGTGAATGTCTAGTTTCATCTAAAAATTGTTTCATTAAATTCGTACCTGTGTAGATCAAAATGCATTATTCATGGTATAAACAATCCCTAGGATTTTAGTTTCAAACAACTTTGTTTAAGTTCTTCCTTGAGTTTTTGATCAATTTTCCAACCCAAACTAAGAATTTCTATATTAATTCTATTGAAACAAGTTGTATAATCATACAACATCGTATTAAAGAGGAATAAAGAAACCCTAATAGGTCACATGAATGCTAATATCCAACAAAACACAAGAATCCTATCTTAAATTCAAGCTTGAGCTAATAAGGAAGCAAGTTTTGTGTAAAGGTGGAAGTAGGATGAAGAATTAAGGATGAAAAGATGAGATGAGGAAGAAAATGATAGAAAGGGGTCTAGTGTATGTGTAGGCCGAATTTTTGAGGAGAAGATTGGAATTAGTTTGGTTGAATCATAAAAGGGGAGGTGACTTATATATGGATGATTGATGGAATTCAAACTTGTTTGAAATTTCATTAAGCTTCCCTCTTTTATGGCTGAAATGGCGCTAGCCCAAGGGTGTGTGTGGCAGAATTTTGGGCACTCAATTTAGGATTTTAATTGGTATTCGTGTTATCCTACAGTATAAATTTCTATTGGCTCGGTTCTTGTATTACACAACATCGAAATCAAACCGATTTTTCTTAATTTTGTAAAACATTGGTAATGGTCTTCTTAAAATTTTCTACATAGCAAATCTGAATATTTCTAACCTTAACACTCATATTTCAACGCTAATTAATTGTATCTCTCTAATGCAACAAAATAAATTAATTAACAATGCTAATCAGATGCACTATTTTTTTTTTCGGGATGTTACATCGTGCTCATCCAAGATTGTAAGTTGTGTTGTGTTTCAACAAAGGGAGTGGCATTGCACAGATCCACCGGTGGCTGCACTACCATAGCGACCTAGCTTGTTGTGCCTCTGTCTTACCCCATTCTAATTTAGGGCACTTTGAGATTGAGGTGACATTTGCATCTCATTATTGCACCACCTTTGTGCTGCTGCTGCTCACCTCCATGACCAGAACACAAATCTAAGATAGAGGGCAATAATGTAGCCATCAAGAAAAACTTTTGAATGGGTGGCGATGACTTAGAAAAGTCTCACCCACAGTCGATCTTGCTAGTGTAAAGGAAGGCTTGTGGTGTGATAGAGAGCAAAGAAAAAGGAAGAAGAGAGACAAGGAAAAAAGTTTGGGGAAAGAGTTGAAAAGGAAGGAAAGAGGGAGGAATGGGGCTCACTACAAGCCAAAAAGGGCTAGCGGTGGCCTTTTTACAGATCTAAAGGAAGGGGAAGGAGTATTAAGGTTAGAGAGAATTTATAGTGATGGCAGTTGATGTGGTGGGTCTGGTAGTTTTGGGTTGTTATGTTGGTGATAGGTTTTGTTTCAAGGAGTGATTGGATATGAAAGCTAGAGCTCTTTGTTCTATTTGTCACTTGCTTGATGTGGGAAAAAGTGTCGTTCAATACAGTTTGGTGGCATAAAGAACTGAGAATGTTTGTGTTTGTGTTTTGGTAGTGGCTCGTGTTTAACTTTCGTGTTTAAGGTGTTTTCGTGCTTTCTTGTTCGCATGTTCGTGTGTTTGGGTTCAACGCTTCTACTTCCCTTTGCATTATGTGCGTTGAAATCAGTCATGGTGTAGTTCCATTGAAGGAATGTGTGAAGCTTGATGCGTGTTATTTTGGGATGACTTTTAGTTGTGTGTATTATGGAGTTAATATTCATGATGCTTCTCAATGGGTGTTTCATTTTTTTTTTTATTTAGGGCTGTTTGATATGGTTTTTTTGTGGTGTCTCTCAAGTCTTTGTGTTGGATTTTCTAAGATACCTTGTATTGCTCCTTTCTTTTTAGAGAGTTTAGAGCCTTTTTCTAATTATTGAAAAACACATGGTTCATTGACTTCATAACATGCGCCAAAGCCACATATACTATGTGGACACTGCATTACCCATGAAATTCAAAATTTGCTTATATGTAAAATATGTCATTTTTTTCCCCACAAGCATCTCTATTGGAGGCAATCTTATTCAAAGCACAATTGGGTACTAAATGTGAGCACCCCCTCCTAATTAGGATTCAAATTGTGGTTTGCAACATATGGGGAATGAGCCATTTTAACTAGACCCAACTCCTATTGGTTGCGAAATATGCTATTTTTTAACTATGCTTTAAAACTCCTCTTGATTAGCTACCACTAGTGAACTATTTTTAACTAATGACAAATGTTGGTTTGCCATATATTTAATCATTGAAATTATTGAAAAGTCTTTATATTTGTATGTGTGGTGTATATATATATATATATATATATATTCCCCATTTGGTTCATTTAGTCCCTCAAAAATTATTTTTCTCATTTAGTCCCTTTGTTAGTGCTTCGTTAGTTTCTATCGTTTAGTGCCAATGTGGCATCTTACGTGAATGTTGACATAAACAAAGAGATAAAAAAGAAGAACCAAACAAAAATTATGACATATAGCGAGACTAAACACAAAATCATAATATTCTATATGAAAAATTATTTATATATATATATACGTAAAATAAAACATAATAAAAACTTTATTTAAATTAATTTACTTGTAACTATTATTATAAAAATTACTTTATTATATTAAATATTTTTTAAATGATTATATCTAAAAATATCTATTTAACTTGTAACATTTAAAAATCTTTATATTATATTTTATGAAATTAAAAAAATTTACATAAAGTATAATTAAAATAAAATACATGAGATGTAAAAAAAATATATTAATTTTTGAAAAGTTAAATAAAATTTAATTAGGCTAATTTACCTCTAAGTCACACAACCAGTAGTATAAATTCACTAATACATTGACTAATTAACAAAAACATCAATTGAATAATTTATTCAATAAATAATTGACTAAAGCAAGCATGCTATTCACTAAGCAAATGACTATAAAATTAAGACTTAACAAAAATAAAGTAATTAAGACTGAACAATACTAGGTTAGTGCTTATAATGGCTGAATACTTAAATTGTATCACTACAAGAAAATAGCATTTTACTAATGGAAAGGGTTCGTCGGTAAAATCCCGGTTGGTAAAACTTATCGATGGAAAAGTTTATCTGTCGATAGACTATCGATGAATATTCCATCAGTAAAAAATAATAA
Organism: Pterocarpus santalinus; assembly: GCA_031439595.1. Classification (NCBI taxonomy): domain Eukaryota; kingdom Viridiplantae; phylum Streptophyta; class Magnoliopsida; order Fabales; family Fabaceae; genus Pterocarpus; species Pterocarpus santalinus. The sequence continues at coordinate 15,451,292 of CM062530.1, read as the reverse complement.
TCCGTCAATAATTTTTTAGAAAATTCATCCCCATTTTCGTCTAGGAATAATATGTTCTCGATAGATTTATAAAGTTAGGGACGTAATATTCCATCAGTAATATTGTATTTTAAAATTATTATTATATTATCATTGATGGAATTTTCCATGAGTAAGGTCAATATATATATATATATATATATATATATATATATATATATATATATATATATATATATATATATTACTTTTTAAATTAATTTTAATTATTGTTTCTATTTTTTATTTTCTTTATAATTAATTTTTTATTTTCTTTATAATATTATATAATTCAAAATAATAATTATGCATATAAATTAATTGTGAGTTGAATACATAAATTAATTATCTAAACTTAATACATAAAATGTAAGGGGAAAAAAAAACCTATATCAAGAGTAGTCTTTAGCTTCAAAAGAATCAGGCAAAGAAGCATTGGCTAGAGTTGAACCACTCACCTGCATCTGCCGGAAGAGGTCCATCATCTGCCCCCGCAGCCTTTTCTTGTCTTACTTTGACTCTTTTTTCAACGTCTTGATTTGGTTGATGAACTACTTCACTAACTTAGATTTCTCTTGGAGGTGGCATTGCTTCCACTCCTTGATCCACTGAGTCTTTGCCTTATGTTCTGCATTGAGCTTGAAAAACATCATGTGGAACTCATCATCATCAGCAAACGCCCCAACTGAGGCTCTACTTACAGAGCTAGGGGACACACTATCAATGTAGTAGATCCCTATGCTGTAGATGCGATTCTAAGAACTGCCAATTGTATCTGCCCATACCATATTCGAGTTAATAGGTGGGCAGTCCTCGGCGCCATCCCTGGCTTGCTAAGTCTATTGAGACCTAGCCTCTTGCAGTCATTACGTGAACTCGGCCTAAAGTTACAATTAAGCGAAACAAATTAGACTTTGAGAGGGAATATATTAAGAATAATTAAAGTAGGAGTTGAGTTTATGAATTACGTAGGTCCACTCGGAGTGTTGGTTGACCCATTGCATCTTGTCCTCCTTTGGAGTGTAGGTCTCTCAAAATAACTCTTCCTGAGTAAGTTGCCTGTTCTAGAGATTGGCCTGCATTTCAAAGTCATTTTGACATCATAATAAATAAATAAAAATACAGATAATTGTTAAATTTATTAAATACAAAGGCAATTTAATTTACCAGCCATACCCTGCTGGACTCTATGGTGGCTAATCCACTATAATGGAGTGAGCCACCCTTAATTGAGGCTTTACTAGCCTTATCCTTTGCCAATTTCTACAAAAACTTATTGGACTTCTAGTAGTCCCACAAGGCCCTCAGGTTGCCCTTAGTTATCCACTATGGATTGGGATCACAACCCTTATGGATGTCAAAGTACATGTCCTGCATCCACTTTGCCACACGAGTCTTGAACGCCTTGAAGAAATAGGCATTGTCTTGTGGGTTAATGATGTAGCATCTCTATACATACCAATGTTGCATAATATTATTTAAGATTATATATATATATATATATATATATATATTGAGATTACCTTCCATTCGTGATACCACCACTGCTTTTCGTCGTTTGAGAGTTTGTCAAAACTCTTGTATGGCCAATTGTGCAACTTTTGGATGGTCTCCGTGATCTTATAGAGACCCTCAGATGCAGGAAACCATTACAATTGTGCAAGAAACATTACAAATTAAAATTGATATGCCAATTAATAATAACAAACAATGACAGCTATTAAATTAAAATTCAAAATTACTTACCAAGTTTTTTTGTTTGGAATCAAGTAAATACATGACTTTATGGATGACCCTTATGTTTGCCTAGCTGATGAGCGAGCTACTCTCCACTATCGGGTGTGGGTAGTGACTGTGAAATAGTCAGGTGATTACTTGGTGGTGGGAATGGTTGTTGTGGAGTAGGGGTAGACACGGTGGCTAGAATCTGTGTGGATGTGCCCATTGGTGGTGGAGTGAGGGTAGATGCAGTAGAGGTGATGGTTATATCCGAAGTGGTAGAGGTGGATATCGATGTGATGAAGTGGGTATTGATCTTCTTCGGTCGACCATTACCTTTGCTAGCCATATCTAAAACAAATACACATAACAATTAATTTAACAATTAATGAATTCGATAAAGTCTCCCCTTAAGTTAATTAGGAGACTTCACAATTATTAATTCAACAATCAGACCTAATATTCAACAATTTCAACATAGTTTTGGCAGAGTCTCCCTTTAAATTAAGAGACTTCACAACAATTTATTCAATAATTATAACCAGCATTTAATAATTTCAACACAATTAATAAGAATAATAATAGTAACTTATAAATTTCGATAATAGTTCTCATAAATTTCAACACAATTCAACAAATTCAATAATAATAGTAACTCATAAAATTAACATGTTGAACTAAAAATGTTAAACTAAAAAAATTAAGCTCATAATGATTTAAACTCATAACATTAACATGTTAAATTAAAGGTTAGGAATCCAAATCCCATAAATTGAAGAGGCAGTGGTAGGGCGGTGGTAGTGGTGGCAGAAAGTGGTGGTGGTGTAGCCGGATGTAGAGAGAGGCACAGAGAGAGAGAGAGAGAGAAAAAGAGAAAGAGGTGTCGAGAGAACGGTAATGGTGGCAGTGGCAGCGAGCTGGGGGGCGGTGGCTGTGATAGTGGTGTTGTGCTAGTGGCGGTGGTGGTGTCAGTGTGAAGGAAAGAGAGAATGTAAAGAGAGAAGAAGAAAAGAGAAATGGGGGAGGAAGAAAGGGCTAGCATTTAAGTTCTAAGCCCTGACATTCTCACAACCCAACTAGACTGCGATCAGTGCGTAGGGAGCGTTGATTCCCTGGCAAGCCTCAACTAACACTTGACTACAAAACTGGATCTTTTTCCATAATTAATCCCTAAATACTCAAAAAGTATACTGAACATTGTATAAGGTCCCATCTCCTACCAACATAACTCCACTAGGTTTTGATCATCACAACATATATTTTACACTTCTTGTCCATAAATTTTGAGTTAGTAGTTACCTTAACAAGATTCTTCTTCCCACTATGGTCTTTCAAGCAATATTTTCCTGGTCATACTTCTGACCTTCAAGTCCTTTATCAAATCTCACTTTGTCTTCAATTTCAGATCTCAAAAACTGCTTCCTTATTGATATCACTTTTGTCACGTTCTTTTGGTGGCCACCAAGGGTACCTATCAGAGTATTTACATGTGGTTGGTTCTTTGCATATCTCATGCAAGCCCTTGGTCTTCACCAACTTTTGAATTTACTTCCCTTGTTCTTCTTAGCATCACTCACCGGTTAACTTCAGAGGAACCAATGCTAGGCCTCCAAGGACATTCTAACTTAACCATTAAACCTAGCGCTACTTCCTTGTCCTGCTTTGATGTCATCTCAATCTACACCATATTTACATTTTCTTCTCTCTTTTCTTTCCTCTTTACTACTACAATTTTGGGGTTCTATCAACTTGACCATGATTACTTTCTTTAGGAACATAAATTACTTTTCTCTATGCAAGCACTAGAACCAGCTATGTCCACGTTGGATACTAAGAACTTTACATTAACTCCTAATATTAAAAAAGTAAACCAACTTCCTATATCTTTCTTGCATGTTTTTTACTTCCCAATATTGTTATTAAAAGTCTGAATCGTATAACTTCATTCTAAGAAATAGTCCTTACCATCTTATAGAACATCCCATGTAGAATGCCCTAACCATGGATTCTTATTTAGATGCCTATACTTAAGCTTTAATGACTCCATACATGCTACTCCCTCCCTTAAATGAGGAAATCATATGCTGGAACAATAGATCCTTCAAGTACTCCCTTTTCTTCATACGTCCCTCAACACTACATGGCATGACATAAAAGTTGCATGTTCGGACCATTAATCCTAGATTCTATACTGGGATTTAGAACCCCTTTTACTTTGCCAAGTTGTTCTTACCATAACATCTATCTCTCTCTTAGCCCCGCACATAGTAGAAGAGTTCATATATACACAAATATTGCTTAGATGCATTGTCACACCACTTACTACCATCAACAAAGACTTTTTTTTTCTTTTTTCTTTTTTCTTTTATTTTTTTGCCAACTTCCCCTCAACCTCATCTAGCTTGGCACCACACTACTTAAGTACCTACACCATCGAATTAGAACTTTCTAAGTATTCCTGTCTTTCGTGAACTCCTCATAGCTACAATTTCAGCACAAAAGTCATATAATCAACCTATCCTAGACCTTACTTATTTACTTTCAGAAGATATAAGTACTATATATCATAGTTATCCTTTGGATCATGCTCAAACACTTTGGATTGAACCTAGGTCCCACCATGCCAAACTTTTACTCAAGACCACTTAACACATTCACAAGCAATTGAAAGATTTTTGCACCCTTGGTTATTAAAACTAAAGCCTTAACGCCTTCAAATATATGGCCCATCATCTATATGAAATTCATAATCAACAACTCAAGGTCAATTAAGATCATTCAACCTTGGCTAGCTCTTAAGCAATATCAAAGAAAATAGAAAAGGAGTTATTCTTTTAACTCACTAAACTGTATAAGGGGTCATTAAAAAAAACATTTGCTTTCTTCTAACATCTTATTACAAGTTGCAAATCATATTTTCCATATATCTTATGTTTTAATATCACATAAATTTCTATATTTACTTTATGAGCTCACAAGCCGTGCCAGGCTACACATTTCATGAAAAGAATGAAAACCTCCCAATAGATTAGGAGTAAATTGTTTAGCTTTAAAGCTAGGATTGTAAATGAAATAGGAGCAACAACTCCAAGATTACCACATGAACAATATGCACAACATGGGGGAGTATATAGAATAACTAAGAGACAAAGAATAAGAATATCATTCCTATAGGCCTCTCATAGTGCCACAATATGTGGAAATTGGCGCGCTTCCATTTATACAGTTGTAATCTTACTAAGAGACACTTGTTCCATGACTAGAAGGAAACTTAACGTTTTGATACCATTTTTGTCATGACCCAACTATGCTGTTACTAGCACGTAGGGAGCACTGGTTCCCTAGTAAGCCTTAATTGACACTTGACTAAAAAACTGGACCTTTTTCCATAATTAATCCCCGAATACACAATCCTATATATATATAGGCCCTAACTACCACAATTTGGGACCCTATCTATAGTTTAATGGAGCACTAGAGCATACCGTGATCCTTTCAATGACCAGAGAAGTTAGAGATAGCAAAACAGGCTCAATTGGCCGGGTTGGCCCACCAAATTCGTCAAAAATAGCGAGTTGGGTTAAGATATTGAACTCACCAAAAAATTTGAGCCCGCCTAACCTGCGAGCTTAGGTAGGGCAGGGCAGGTTGAACCTGCAGGCTGAATTATTTTATTTTTAAAAAAAGAACACTGGTTTCATTTTATCATTTAATAAGGAGTGAGTAAGGGTCAAACCCATTGACCTAAGCCTACTGTTTGTTACTTAGTCACACTCACTACACTTCATATGGGACAACAATCCTCCTGTTTCTCATCTTTCTCGTAGCTCACTCTTATCTCTCTCCTAAACTCTAGTAGCTACAGTGCCAGTGGGTAGTGACTAGTAGCAAGAAGAAGAAGAAGAAGAAGAAGAAAGAGTAGCAGCTAGTAGCGAACACGAACAAGAAGAAGCAGTATAATAACCTCCAAACACATACACTATGCTCAAGCCATGGGTTTGTAACTAGAAATCATTATGGATACTATAGAATACTTAAAATAAGAAAATATTATACATATGGCCCTGAAACTTTAAAATTCTTTACTGAATAAGGGTTTATAATCCCAAATATTCATACACATAAGGTAAAATAAATATAACTTAAAAGAAACTTAACTAATATTGCATATAACTCTTATCTTGGTCTGCTATCATCACTCTATGGCTATCAGCCACCTATGTTGGTCTCCTGAACTGGGCTCAGGTCCAAGTCTTACATTTTATAAGTATTCTGAGACATCTGTTGTCGATTTGAAGTCTATTCTAATACATTGGAATTTTTATGGAAAAATACACAAATAGGTAGTGAGGATTACTCAAACTACCAATCATACAATGTCATCATAAATATTCTAACCACTTCGATTTTTTATGAAAATGTGAATACATACACATAAGCACCGATTCAATTTTAAGTTTGAAAATATATTTCTCGAAGCAGAATAACTTTTAGCAACCACTTGGCATATTTCATAACAATTATAATAGCAGTTGTTGTAACATCCGATTTCCGACTTCCGATCCCATTTAATGTTGAAATTTCCGATTTCCGAGTTTGTCTTATAATTCCGCTTCCGACCTCAATTTTAGCTTCGACTTCCGACTTCGTTCCAAGGCGTGCAAGGGATGGCTGTATCTTACGATTTCCGACTTCAACTCAAGGCCTTGTGGCTGACAGGATTTTCTGATTTCCGACCTTAGTCTTCGAATGGATAAGAAATCCGATATCCGAGTTTGTTTCAAGAAGGGTGAACGCGAGATCAGATCTCTGAATTTTTCTACGAGTTCGAGTAAAAACTTCATGAGTTACGATCTCGAGTTCATTACCAAGATCTCTTTTTTTCACGAGCTTCGATATCGAGTTGGAGTGCCAGGTTCTATAAATTCCGAGTTCCGAGTACACAAAATTTATGTTTTGAATCCTTATATCCGGTGCTATGCTTAAAAATCGATTCAAGTTTACAGGATGACCTCGACTTCCGGGTTTGAGTGTTTTGGTTTCACGTTCTGGCCCTGACTTTCGCTTAAAGGTAGCTGTGCCTTGCGATTTCCGGATTACGACTTTACACTCAAATTTTGACTAAATGAGAAGATAATTACGAGTTCCGACTTCATCCGAATAGCTATGCATGAATTCCGACTTTAAGAATCTCACGAGTTCCGATGTCACATTCATATGCGCTGGCAGCGAGTTTCACTTCTTAAGCGACGTGGAGAGCATTTTTGTCACACAAGAGGGAGACATGGCTGAATTTTACCCACAAGAATTTCACCCAATCAAAACCACCCATCCTAACTACCACTCCAAAGCCTTGCGTATATATATACTCTCCTCTTGCCTCTTCAGCCTCATTCTTCCAACGTTGTCTTCTCTTCCTCAATTCAGCCCTCTTTCCTCTTCTCTACTCACCCACTCCATCCAACTTTCATCTCAGCTATCAGCTCAAGCCTAACTAGATAATAAGAGGTAGAGGTTTTCTTTTCTTCCTGCCTGATTTTCTAACTCTTGGATGATTGATGATGATTTAATTCTTTAATTTGATATGTTGATTGATTGATTATGGTGAACTACAGCTGGTTTATTGGCTGTTTGTGAGATTAAAACTGAATTGAAAGCAAGAAAGGATGAAGATAGGAAAGATTGAGAGGCTGGAAAACCCAAACCCTCGGCAGTCCGTACGGCGGAGTGTACGGCTCCGCGTCCCGCCGTTCAAAATTAATGAAACCATTTTTATGTGAAACTAGACATCTAGGGCTTTCTACACATATATCATATAAGACCATTGGAGTAATATTGAGAGAGATATGAATTTTTGAAGTTCGACCTAGGAATCAGGACATCCACCCGGGCAGTATGGGTTGAGAAGGGTGTAACTCACCCTATACAACTCCAAATCGAGTGAAACCAATTTTGTTAGAGAGCTTACACACAGGGGAACACCCAATATAAGATTCCGAGTTTGTTACCAACTCAGTTGTTCCCAGTGATTTGAAGAAATTACCCTATGTCTAAACCAGGCCAATACAGGGCAGTCAGGAAGGCTAAGTTTCGGGGCTTGTAACTCGAGCCCTACTGAGGCAAATGAAATGGAACTTTTTATACATGAAAGGTTGTCCTGTTAGCTTTAATATGAGGCCAACTTCATATGATTTGAGCCAGTTTTCGATTTTTAGTAGATTTTTACTTTTAAGTGTACAATTCTGGCCACCCACAGGGCAGGCCGGGATAAAACCCGAATATCTTGAGTTATAGCTATTCAAATCAGATGGGACCAAAGAGGTTAGAAAATAGACACATAGAACTTTAACATATCCGAAATTGAGGTCCAAACGAGCTAAATAGAAATTATGGCATAATTTACAAGAACCGGGTTGAATACAAGTAGTGAAGCAGTAAGCATATTCTAAAGTGCAATACTTGTGTCTTGAATTGAGGATTGAAGTATGAATGAAATATGTTGAATTATGCAAGGAATGAGGTGTTTTTTTTGATAAATTGATATGCTAAATACTGGCACTATTCATTGGGAAGCGGACACGTTCCGTTATGCCGCCGAAATTGCGGTAAAGTATATGCATGAATTATGAAATACATGTAGAGGCATGTGCATTTCCAAGAAAGCTATGAAAGTTATGTTATGATGAACTCAAAGAATATGTTATGATGAAATTTCCATACTACTTGGGCTAGCCCCGAATAAAAAGTTAAGGGGAATAGATCGGTGGGAAGGTCGGGGAAAGTAAACCCGGCATTCCTGTATAGGAACGAGCTCGATCCTGAAAAGCAGACTATTACCCAGGAGTCTAAAATGGCCAAGAACTCTCAGGGGACCAAGTGATGGAAAATGATGAAAAGTAAGAGGAAAAGTTATGAAGAATGGTTCAAGAATGAGATTTGCATAATTACATCAAGTGCATGATTGCATTTAATATATCATCAATAGATATTTGTGGCTTGTCCGTTGTGTTTACTTGTTGTTGTATATTCACTTATCTTGCCCTTTATTCTATGTTTTAATGTTGGTGGTTTGTAATGTGGTGGTTTATTCTGTTTCATATGTCATTTCAAGTAAAACTGAACCTTGCCTCGGACTAGACATTTTTCTCAACCTTACTGAGTATGAGTAGTTAAGTTTAATCTCATGTTTTAAGAAAATTTAATAAAACCCGAGGCAACTGAAAATGAACGCGAAGTCAGTATACACTATATGCAAACCCTACTGAGAATTTCTCCAAATTCTCACCTCGTCCCGCATTTCCACCTCATTCTCAGACGTGGACGATGGACACGACAGCTACCCTCTTCGTTGAGATTCCAGACTTGCAGCTCCACCATGATCTCGTTGTATATAGCCGGCTCTTGCCAGTTTCGCTTGTATCTATTTAGTGATAGGGATTTTACTGTCCCCTTACATCATCCTGCTTTTGATCCTACCACCCCATACTTTGAGGTCCCGTTGTACGCGGCACATCCCCCACCAGCGCCTCCGGCACCTGCAGCACCTGTGGCCCCTGCTGACCCTGCACCGGAGTCACCTCCGCAGGTGGTACCAGACATCCCACTCAGCTCCGAGAGCGACCCCTCAGAGGCCACCGGCTCATCTTCCTCCTCCTCTGGATCAGTTCCTGACTACTCACCAGTCGGGCCCGGTGTGGCCAACAGCTATCTGACTGAGTAGGTCAGCCACAGGCCGTATTGTACAGCATGACCCTCTTTTGGTAGTATGCGGCTTTGGGTCATACATGCAGTGATAGATTTTGAAATGTCCACTGAGGACCACGTAGGATCGGATCGACTGGCATGGGTCTTATGTTTTTTTGGTACACGACCCCATTTATGTATCCTATTTTGAAACTTGTCTGTAAAACAAAACAGTGGTTCCTGTCTGTATATATATACTTATATGCAGTTGATAGCATGTGTGTTACTTATGCTTACCGTGTGGTTATAATGAAATAAACTCTATCACGTTCATTGTATGGCATCCCATTTCCCCCCAAATAATTCGGATAGGTGAAACATAAGGAGAATATTAACACAGTAACACAAACTACTTAATTTCATGCTATGACTTAAGCATAACATTGAATTAGTAGGGTGTTACAGTTGTAGCATACTCCGATATAACAATTACAACATTCTAAGAAAATGGAATATGCATATGCAATGCTCATACTTGAAATTATGCAAGTGCAATTAACTTTCTTATCTCTTTCTTCCTTTAACTTGCCTTTTGCTCTTCTGTATTTGGTCCCCTGAAGGAAAATGGCCTTTCTCACCTCTGGATAATAGCCTTCTTCTCAAGGCCGAGCTCATACCTATACATGAATGATGGGTTTACTTTTTCCGACCCTTACACCGGTCTATTTCCCTTAGATTTGTTTAGGGGCTGGCATAAGTCTTAGTTAATATCGCCCTAGCCCACTACGAGATGGAGGCTTAGTACGTCCCCTTGCAAGTTGTTATATCTTTCTTCTTTCTTAACATCATCATGCAATTGTCTCATATTTTACATTCAAATATTCATGCTTCCATGACATTCATTACATGATATATTAACATTCATAACTTTTACATGCTTCTGCCGGAATCTCGGCAGTATAATGGATCACATCCACTTTCCCATAAATAGTGCTCTTTAATTTAGACAGTTAGCCAAGACATCAGAATCATCATAACACATTAACCTTTCGACATTAACATAGAATTGCAACCTTTAACTTTAAATAAGGCTTATTCACACAATAGAGTGCCCAAGCACTCCATTTAGCAACTATCCGTATGTCCCTAAATTCTATCTTGTTTTATAAAATGTACCATAATTCCATATTAATTGATTTGAATTTGAATTTTGGATATGATGTAGCATTATTTGTCTATTTTTAGTTCTCTTTGGTACCATTAAGTTTTGATAAGTATAAATTAAGTTATTAAGGTTTAACCTAAGACTGCCTGTTGTTGGGCAGAATTAGGCACTAAAATGTAAAAAATAACTAAAAATAGAAATCTTATTGGATTTTTGAAACCTATAGTATTTTAAATTTAACTGAACATATTATTTTATCTAGTAAGTTTTGTTTCATTTGAGTGAGCATAGATCAAGTTATAAGCTCTTAAATTTGGCTAAAGTGGTTTGCCCTATTTTAGTCTAGATAGGACATAGGGTAATTTTGGTGAATTATTAGGAAAAATAAGAAAATTATTTAACTTTAAAATTTTTATGGCATGTTAATCTATATATTAGCTTTCTAAAAAAATTTGTTACACTCTATTGAAAGTTATATAGGGCGAGTTATGCCCTACACAACCCAGTCTAGTTAGAACTAGAGGTAGAAATCTAAGGTTAATTTCAAAAATTCATATATCACTCAATACAAGTCCAATGGCCTTATAATTTATATGGTTGAAAAATGTTTGGATGTCTAGTTTCATTCTAAATTGGTTCTATCCAATTTTGATGGCAAATGGAGCTATACACTCTACCGTATGGACACATCTGAGATTTTATCTCTAACCAATTTTGTTTGAGTTTTTGATCAATTTCTCAACCAAACTAAGTTTCCTTATCGCAAATCATTAGAAAAACATAAAACACCATCATACAAGCATAATTCAAGGCTATCACAAGGGATTCACTTCAATCACCATAACTTATACAAAACAATAAAAGCTAAGGATTTGAGCTACTTGCCTCCAAATCCTTGAAACTATGGAAGCAAGGAAGATAAAAGACATCCTAGCCTTCCTCCTTCACCATGGTAGCAACTTACATGGAGGTCGAGAGACTCCACTTGATAGTAAATCATGAAATTATTAGGGGGTTTTGTATAGGAGAAGATGTGGATTAATTTTCATAAAAGGAGTTAATAGATTTGAGGCCAAGAAGGGCTCCAATCATAACGTTGGAGCTCCTAGTTATAGAGGTGAAGGAAAGAAAAGAAAGGAGGAGATGATGGGCCATAGAAATGAGAGATAGGAAGATGATATTTTGAGGGGCAAAAGGGAAGAAATGATGACTTAATACTTAGGTTGATGTGGCTTGGTTGGTGGATCTTGTGGGAGTAAATTTTTGTTGAATTTCTTAAATCCATGGATGAAGGTGGCACCACACATAGGGATAGGTGGCTACATCATACTCATTCAATCCAGGGCTTTTCCAGGGAAAACTTCTATTGACTTGGTTTTTGCAGTATACAATACCGAAGTTTAATTGATTTCCTACAAACTTGTGAAACGTTTCTAATAGTCTACTTAAATTTTCGACATAACCATTTCAAAACCTTCTAACCTTAATCTTCCTCTAATCCACCTCTAATTATTCTCATATAACTTAATAAAATCGGATGAGTTGATTAATATTGCAAATTAGACGCACCGTTCTTCAAGATGTTACCCTTTTGGCCTCCCTATTTTCTATTTTCTGTAACTAATGATATTTCAATAATTTTGAGCCAGATTGAGGGCCTCCTACATTATTTCACACTTGGAGTCCTCCACGGCTCTATCAGCTGAGCTTTAGGCTTCTGCAGTTCCGCTACGTGATTATGCTTTGTTTAAAACCCTAGTTTGCCAATCCTACTAATATGAGGATGTAAAAGTTATTTTCTAAAAAGTCTTAGGGGCATTGTGTGAATAGCCATTTGGGGTCAAAGTGTAATTTTTAAAAGTTTTGGGCGACATTGCAAATAACAAAAATTTATAGGGGCATTTTCATCATTTCTTAATTTTTAGCATATGGAAATACCATATTTTTAACGGCAGTATTATGCTATCCTATAGTTTTAAGTGTGAGGATCATCATGACATAGCGCTATCTGAGAAATTCTCACACTGCCTAAGGAAAATAACTTAGTTTCTATTATGCTATGTTAAAGAAAACGGGGATGTTACAAGTAGGATTAGATCTAGAAGCAAACCCCGAGCCGGAAGAAGCTGAGTCTGCATTTTTGGTTGTAGTAGGAACAAAACCACAGCACAAACAATGTTTTATTTTTGGTTGCTAACTGTCAGCCAACAACAGCAGGAGCAAGGCAACGCATCTCCATTTTTAGGTAAGTGACAGTGTTTAATTTTTTTTTAATTAATCAAATTGACTTATTGTTTTATTTTTCAAACTTGGAGTTGGATTTTTGCTTGTATTTCAAAATAAAAGTTATATGTGATATGCTCTGGCTTCTAACTTGATGGTTCAGGATTTATTGATTCTTAATAATAGTTTTATTATACTGATTTTGTTACTAATTCTGATTTTGTCATTCTTTTTTTTTGGTTACTGAATATATGAATATGAAAATATGCAATGTTATTATTACTTGTTGGAGTGTTAAGTTAAACTGAATATGTTGTCATTCATTAAATATATTTTTTTAATTTTTAAAATTTTTAAAGATAATTTAACTCATTTAAAATATCACAATAAATTTATTTATATTTTTTTGCGCCATTAACAAGGTGGGCTAAGAGATTGAGCCAGTTTTTCTAAAACAGCCCACCCACGTCGCCTAAATTTTAGCGGGTTAGGGTGGGCCAGCCTGTTTTGCCGATGCTAAGAGAAGGCCCACTTAAGCGTTCGACTTACTGGAAGACAACCAGCAGCTGAACCCTAACTTAACACGATACCTGAAATATGACGAGGCAACTAGGTGAGTTAAACACTCAGTGAGAGATAACTTACTTATAACTAGCATGAGATCAAGTCAAAATATATTTATTCAACTTAATAAATATAAAAATATCCTCATAACAAAGGGGTCATTGAAAACATGTTTTTCATATCAAATACTTGGAGAAAATAGTCTCCTATTTAATCTTAAAAGTCACTGGAGTAAATAATCTTTATAAATGTTTTTGGACAACTATAAATCTAATTGCCTTACAAGGGGTCTGGTAACAATTTCATCATATAACATATTTAAGGTAACCTTATTTTAAGTTCTGCAAAATCATCGGAGGTATAGCCCTCCTATACATTTGGTATATGTAAAAGTCATTTAAAATGACTAGAAAGAATCAGAAATCATATTTTCTTTGAAAATGTCATTGAAACACATTTTTCATAAACATAAGAACTTAAAGTACACACTGGTAGCTAGTGGGAGGTCACAACTATAGAATTCCTACTACAATACCCTGAGTAGCAATATCAGCATAGCCCTTAGGCACTGAGCGGTAACATCGACACAACCCTCAGTGATCTGTAATTTGATCGCATCGGCCTAACATGCTAGGCTAGCAACTCCCTTGCTAGCTGAGGTTGATATGAGATGCACCAAGTCTAATATACCCGCTGTTAGTTGCGGTTTCATGAAATGCTCATCTCACAAAACTCATTTCCTTTCATTAGAACATATCTAATTTCAAAGTGGTTTGTGACATAATATAAACGAGCTTTTTTCTTTAATGAACATAGCTTAACTTTTAGAACATAGAATAGCTAGAAATTATTTCTTTTCTCATATAAACAGCTTATAACTTTGGAAATTATAACCATTTCAAATTCAATTCGAAACTATACATAAATTAGTCGGTCCCATGCTCTTTACATTAAAATAATCTATAGTATACATGAATTTTATATCTATATCTATTTCAAAATCTACTATAGATAAACTATCTACTCACAATACTCCAGCTAGAAAAGGATAGAAGCTCCTTGCTGAAACCACTGAATCAACCAGTCGCTCCAAGAGCATATTTGATACCATAATAGGACAGTATAATTAAATCTCATCCCTAGAAATAAAAGATTAACTTAAACTCCCTCTAAACATAAAGAACCATGGTATTTAGGACTCTAGGACTCCAGATCCTAGCCTTAGAGCAAATCCCCTGGAAAAAATTTCTTAACTCTTGACATGGAAGAGGTTTTCAGTTTAGGGCTTACCCTTGAGTACCAAAGGACGGAAAAAGAACACAGTAGAGAGCTTGGGTCTCCTCCCAAGACTTCCTATAGGCTCCCTTGCTTGCTTAAACAAGAGAATCAATCGATAGATCAACTAAAAATATAATAGTTAAGAAGTGGATAGGGACAAATAGTGAGTAAAAATTCTATACATGAGAAATTTATGGGGAAAGAAAAGAAAGAGAGAGAGAGAGAGAGAGCTCGAGGAAGAAGAGAAAGAAATGAGAAAGGAAAGAGAAAGTGAGAGATTGGGGCTGGAAGCCCTATTTTTATTTTTCTCGCTGACCCAAGCATGCTGGAGCGCAGAGGGCGCGCTCGAGTATGCCTCCATGCGCTACACTTGAGCGTGGCTCTCAGACTTCTAGAATTTGGTTTTTTTTCCTCTTCTGATCTTTAATGCCCTTCGGGGCCTAGTTAATGTCCTTTTTAACTTTATTCTTCATTAACTTTAAAATATAAATGTAAATAAAGGCATATGCCTCATTTGAATCCAATAAAAAAAATTAGAAAAATCAAACTCCGTAAGAATCAAAATCCAGTTTTTGGATTCTAATACAAATTTCTAAAAACTTTCATTTTCTTAAACTTTTGGGCTAAAAACGAAAGGGTCAATAGCTTCCTAAAATTCATTAAAAATCACTCTTTGATTCTTGGATATCTAAGGAACAATTACCAAGACTTTTGATCCCCATGAAAATGTCTCAATCATATAGCCCTCAAAGGAGGCATAGAGTTTAGACTTAGAACTTCTACAGGGTTCGTTAGGATAAAGTATCACCATTCATGTAACTTTTGACCCACATATTACAAACATTTTTCGTCAATAATTGAAAAAATGAAATACAACATTTAACTAACTCAACTTACCTATGAATTATCCGTCGATAATATTTTGATTTCCCTCCAAATGCTATAAATTTGAATATTGATGGAATTTTTGTTGGTAACATGTCAATTTCCCTCCAATGGTTATTATTTTGAATACTGACGAATTTTCTGTCTGTAATAAATAAAAATTTTTTAAATTAAAATATTAATTAAATATTACCAACGGATTATCTGCCAATAACTCCAAGATGAACTAGTTTGTTTGTAATGATGGATATTCCATCGATATCTTTTTTGCGCCATATTGCGCCAATGTTATCAATCAATTTTTTGATGAAATATCTATTTCATCAATTATTATTTTTAGAAAAATTATTTATTAGGTTACCGACGAAATGTTCGTAAAAAATCTGTTGGTAATGTCAATGGATGTTTTCTGTCGGTAATTTGCATGTTTCTGATAAGGTATGTTAGACAACTTCGTCTTGGATGAACCGCTAACCTTGTGAATAATTTTTTCAGCAGCCCAAGAACTTTTATCATTTTCATTCTTGAAAATTCTATTAAATGTGTTTGTCAACCAATGTTTTCAACCTAAATCTATTAGTTTGATTATATGTAAATTATTTTAATTAAATTTTATTTAATTTTTTCAAAAATTAATATATTTTTCTCATATTTTGTATAATTTTATTTTAATTATATTATATGTCCTTTTTTTAATTTCATAAAATATAATATAATTTTTTAAAAATATTACAAGTTAAAATAGATGTTTCATACAAATAATCGTTTAAAAAATATTTAATATAATCATTTAATCTCATAATTATAATTTTATTTTATGTATAGAAATATAAATAATTATTCACATAAGATATTATAATTTTTTCATCTAATCTCCTAAATATCACTATTTTCTTGTTTGGTCTCTCATTTTTATCCTCTAATTATCTATGTAAGATGCCACACTAGCAGTTAGTGGTAAAAATTATTGGAATACTAACGGAGGAATTAAACAGGAATGAAAATAATTTTTGAGGGACGAAATGAAACATTTTTACAAAAATGGATCAAATGGAAAAAAAAAGTGATATTTTCGGTGATTAAAAACATAATTAAACATATATAAATTTATAAGCATTTTATAAGTGAATAAGTTCTTATTCAAGCAAATTAAATTTTTTTATAGACGAGATGGGGTATATATATCATGTATAATATTTTATTTATTTATTTATTTTAAGGAATAAATCTAAAGGAACATGAAGAGAAAATTGTGTTTTACAAGATTGAAAATAACAAACAACAATTAAGCTATTTCTGACTAGTTAGGCTCGACTACACAAATTAAACTATGTCATAGTGCTCTATCATATTTATGTTTAGACATTTTCAATCAAAATAAGATTGAAAATAATCGTTGTGACCAAATGCACTAAAAGTAAGTTACTTATTTAGTAAAGATAAATTTCGGTGAAGAATAATTGCACATGAATTTATTTCATTTTTGGTTTAGCACACATGTATTTATTTCTTATCACAACAGTCATGTTGTTTCATATATATTTTTTAGATTAAAATTACATTTTTGTACTTGAAATATAGGGTGTGACAAATTCATCCTTAAATTAGAAAACACATAATTTGATCCTAAATTTACCTACATTTATAGCAAATTAATCTTTTGGCGATTTTTCTATTAAATTTAGGAACCAAATTTTACCTTATTTGTTATAACATTGGTAAATTTAGGAAGCAAATTATATGTATTTTCTAATTTAGAGATATATTTATTATAAGTTAATGTTTCAGGGACAAAATTGTAGTTTTATTCCATCTTTTAAGTATGTATAATAACATACAACACTTAAAAATGGCTATAATTTTGATAACAAAATTTTTAGAAATTTTTTTTGAGTCCTTATTTACCATCTAGCCTCCAATTTATTTAATTACTCTATTAATTACATATAATACAAAAATCATTGTACTAAAAATTATATCCTAAGAGCAAGGATGGTGTAATTACTATTAGAGGTGGAAATAGATTACGCACCCATCATGAGCCTTCAATTTGACCCGCATTAAGCTTTGTATGACCTAGTTTGTTTAGTAAATAAACTGGGTCAATATTTTTTAAAAAGCTTTTTTAACCAATAAGCCATGTTATAGCTATGAAAAAAGTCTATTGGGCTTGAGGCAGGTCTGTTTATTATTATTGTTTTTATTATTATTATTTCAAAATCCTAAATAATAATAAAACTTTTTAGTCTATTTAAAATTAGGCATTTTGACCTATTTAAAGGCTTTATTATCAAATAGGTATCTAAATAGACTTTTAAGCTAGATCAAGCTTTTAAAAAGGTCAGACTACACTTTAAAAAAAATCCTAAGTTAGCTAATAGGTCTAAGCTCATGATGCATATTTAAAATATAAGTCAGGTCCATTTAAATTAAAACAAAGCCTAGTTTAACCTATTTCGCCCGTAATTACTACCTTCAATCTATTTTATCTCACATTTTGAGAAAAATATTCTTGATCTATTTTGTCTATCATTCTTATAAATCAATAAAATATTTGTTATTAATTTTCTAATTTTACCTTTTACACAATTTTAAGTATAATATTATAAAAAAACATATGATGTGAGATCAATCAAATGAATTGATTATATGTTAAAAATTAAATAAAAACATTTTTAGTAAACATGTTTCATAATTAAGCATTGATTTTGGGTTCTTTAAATACATTTTTTTGCGTATTGTTAAAATATCAAATAAAATAGACCAAAAGTATATTTATGAAGAAGAAATTAATAGTAATAATAATAATGCATCCCAAAAAATAAAGATTGATATTATTTGGACATAAAAAATGAACATAAAAAGTTGACAATTATAGAAAAGGAAAAAATATACTAAACTTTGGTCTTATCTTATCTACTACCACAATATATTTTGTATTTTTATTTCTCGGTAAATATCCACTTTTATGTCTATTATTTATGTCCAAGTAACTCTTTTTTTTTAAAAAAAAAAAAAGCATTTATGAGGATATGGTATATACATCAACGTCATCTGCAAAAGATAAATATAAAAATATGTACCGGAAAAAAAAAAAATTACATAAACTATGAAGAATAACTAAGCGACGTTTTCGTACTTTTGCCTGCCCAATACGCATTTCAAACCTCTACCAAAAGACAAATAACCTCACCACACAAATTAAACGAAACCTGAAAATACCTCTAATATAAAAGCAAATAACCTTCTTACCATGTAACCTTTTTTCTTTCATCCTCGCAAAGCATGTAACCTATTTCTTACCATAAATAGCCCAATAACATTCAGTTCCACAGCAGTTACTAAAGCACTGATACATTTTAAATGAATTGGTTGAGGTAACAAACCTCCAATCCCAAAGATAGTCCACAGAGAACAAGCTACAAAGACAACCTCAACACAAAAACAAAACTGAACCCAACATTTTCCATTTGCAATATATATGGTTTTCATTTTCAGGCTTATATATGAATACATATACGCACAAAAAGGCAAGAAGAGCATACTAGATTCAAGAACAAACTGAAAAAAATCTGAAAACAAGATTGAAGAAAAAACAAAAGCGTTTTTCCTTTGTTTCATTCTTTGTTTCATGGATGTTCAAGTGCATACTCAACAACCCTTGTTGGAAAACGCACCTGCAACAAAAAAAACGCGTAAAACACCAACACAAAAGACCATAAGAAAGGCATTCAAAGGCACAGCACATTTGGCCAATCTTCTTCCTACAGGAACTGTCCTCATATTCCAGATTCTGGCACCAGCTTTCACGCACCAAGGCCAATGCCACACCGTGACAAGCAAAGCCATGACCACAGGTCTCTTAACCTTTTGCAGCATCTCGTGCTTTGTTTTGTCCTTCACTGATAGCTTCAGGGACGAAAGGGGAAAAGTTAGATATGGAGTGGCTTCATTGAATGGCTTATTGGTTATGGATGGATCGGTGAGGCTCCCAATTGGTGAGGCAGCTAAGTACAGGCTTAGGATCGTTGATTTCTTCCACGCATTCACTTCCATTTTGGTCTTTGTTGCAATTGCACTCTTTGATAAAAGTGTCGTGAGTTGCTTTGTTCCAAAGCCTTCAGAAGAAGCCAAGCATATTCTGGTAGCATTGCCTATTGGGATTGGCTTGGTGTGCAGTGTTCTATTTGTTGCATTCCCCAGCCAACGACATGGGATTGGCTTCCCTCTCTCACGCAATTAGTTGTATTAAATTTCTTGGGCTTAGTAGTAAATTTACTCTTAGGATTGTCCCGTTGTTTTAGCACCTTTTGTGAAATGGAGATTCTAACAAAAAGAATAGGGAGAAAAGGTAACGTGAGCCTACTGAACATTTAAGGGGTGTTACATATCATTCATTGAAGATCCCTCTCCAAATATTGAATGTTGCAATTTTGCGTTTCCTACACAAAACAGCGTCATAGTACAAGAGCCATAAGAACAAAACTTGATGATCGTACCTCAGTTACAGTTTGTTACGGGAGTAAAAGGAGAAAAAAGAAATGATTTTTGTATCACAAAAGGCATCGACACCCTTTTGACTCTTGAAAACAAGACAAGAAAAAAAAATGTGAAATGAGTTGATTTTTTTCAAATCCCAAAATGTTTATTAGAGGGTCTCGATAGAGTGAGTACAAATAATAGCCCTAAAAAAATAATACGAGTTAGTTTTTTATGCAATTTTACATAAAATCTAATTCATTTCATTCTTATTTTCACCCACAACGTCACCGACCCAAGTTGAAAAGATTACAACATAAACAAGCGAAATAACACAAACTAACCAACGCAAGTGGAATTCATGGAAGAAAAGAAATGAAATCAGAAAAAAAAAAATCAAAATTAGCTTCTTATTAGCAGGTGAAATCTATTATTTATGGCTTCTGGATTCAAATGGGGGAGACTTAAACATTGAAATTATATCCTATCCACAGCAGTAAATAAACGTGTTACTCAATCTATGAACAATTGTTCCAATCAGTATGCTAGTCGTTTAGTTAACTCTCCTCGTGAGGCTAAGGCATAACATGCAATTAATTTTTTCAGCACCAAATGCAGGGTATCTCAATGCAGTATACACATTAAACCAACACATTAACATGTGGAAAAGTCAAAACTAGAGCAGGAAAAAGTCAGCCGTCACCGATTGAATCTTATTTCAGAAAGCACATAAAAGGAAATGAGAATTCTGAGAAGAAAATAAATGAGTAAATAACAAAATTACGTAATTGATTTTGTTTACGAAACTTGAGAAATATATCAGGATTCTTTAGAATATATGCAACATTTGAGTATTTATTCGTTCTCATCAGTAACAATTACCACATGTGCGATGCACGAAATAACTTAAAAATATTAATTCAATTGTTGCTATTTTATGCGTATAATTATAATATAAATTTTCAAAAATATAAAATAATAATTTATTGTGAAATTCTCAATCTTAATATTTTATAAATCAAACCAAAAAAATAATTAAATTGCATTATTAAAATATTGATAACTATAATTAATATAGAATTTATACATGTCAGTATTCTAACTTGTCACAAAATAATATGTCATTTCAGTATTGAATTTTTTATTTGAAATTTCATACGTGTTAACATTTTACTTTATCACATTACAACATGTCAATGCAGCATTTTACCACCGAATTCTTTTATATATTATTGCTAGATTATTATATTATAAATTTTTTAAAAATCTTAGTTATTTAAATTTATGAAAATATGTTTATTACCACTAAACATAATATTATTTTTATGTTTTAAATTATTTTCTTGTGTTTTTAAATGTTAAATATACAAATCAATTATCATTATTATTATTATTATTATTATTCAAAATTCAAAATTTTAATTTTTTGGATATCTTTCTTTTTATATAAATTTTGTTACGATGATATATAATAATATTAATGTATTTTGTTGTAGTTTAAACTTAAAATCTGTTTTATATAATTATGACTCAAAGAATCTATAAATAACTTGAATTTGAACTAAGTGATTTCCATGGTATTCTTCCTATATGAAAAAGTTTGGAATCTTCATAAATAGTCCAATATAATTGTGTCAGGTGTTATATTTTTGTCTACATAAATACTTGTCATTACTCTTAAATTTAGATTTAAACCCACTTAACAATTTTTTGTTATAATTTGATCCAGAATTTATTTACAACATTAAAAATTTCTTATTCCCAATCCTGATTTCCAAATGCCAAAACAAATGTTTTACCCCAAATTAAGAAGGACCCTAAAAAAAAAAAAAAAATCAAAACCCTTCACATCTAAATTCTAGGCCCCCCTTTCTCAAGAATGATTTTTTAGTAGCCCGGAGCCTTAATGGCTCTTGCAACATGCAGGGTTCTATTTGCTCTTCAAGTCATCTTTCTCATCCATGACGATGTCGCTTATGTATTTGAGAATGGGGTCGTGGATGTCATGCTGAGCTCCCCTCCATTGTGGGGCCCACATGATTTAAATTGATTAAAAAAAAGGGGAAGGGCTTCCCTTAGAAGCCACATTTAAATCATGAAAATAAGGGTTAAAAAATAGTAACGTGACTGTGTGCATTACATGAGAGTGCGTCGCAAGAGAAGAAAACAAAAAAGACGGTGTTCTGCGCTTTATATCAAATGAATAAACGTACGGGTGGGCATGGTTTGATTTACGAAAAAAACCAAACTGATCGCCACCAAACTAGATTTTGGATTCAAAATCCAAACTGAATTGGTTTAAAAGTCAATGAACCGATTTTACGCTAGTTCTAAGGAAGGTGAACCGGTTCAGAATAAGGTGAACCGGATTTTGGTCTTATAAAACTCACTAAGAATCCAAACATTTCCAAATAAAAAATTGAATTTTTGATCACCTTGAAATGCAAACAACTGAAGAAGAGGAATCACGATACTAAAGTCCTAATAAAAAAAATATATTTTTGGGACAAATAAGTCAAAATGAGCCAAAAAATAAAAACACAAATAAGCAATTATAGAATCAGATACATCATAATAATACAATTATTAAAATGGAAATCATGTCAATTCAAAACGAGAAAATACAAATTATTAGAAAAAAACTTGCGAAAGAAATATGGTAAGAGAATGCATGTACCAACATCAATACTGTGAGAAAAACTTTTATGGGAAAGAAAAGGAGAAGGGAAGGGCTAATAAAGAAAAGAAATAAAAAAAGACTAAAATTTTGAGAAAGAGGAAGAGAAGAGAGAGATAGAGTGTGTATGTGTGTGTATGGGTAGAAAAATGCTCAATGTGACCGGTCATGAAGAACTTGGCTGGGTGACGAAGAGAATGATGAGAGTGAGAGCACAGTGAGAGATGGTTTGATGTTGATACACAAGCGCATAAGGGGAAATGGATTAGGTGTGGTTGTTTGAAGTGCACCGATTATGTTTTTTGGTTTGGTTACTTAAACTAGATTTAAAATTGATAACCAATTCAGTTTCAAATTATTATTTTTTTTGAAAAAAACCCAGTTTTATAAAATTTGGTTTTGGTTTGGATATAGAATTGGTTTGATTCACAAGATTTTTTGAACACCCCTAGGTAAACTTGCTCTTTTTCACATAAAATTTTTGTATATATGTTGTTCCTGGTGTTGAGCTAAATATTCTAGTATTGTCTGATCATTGTTTTACCTTTTCTCTTGGCTATATTGTAATACCCACATTATGGAGATTTGAGGTTGAGTTCCACCCATTGGATGATGTATTTTTATTGATTGTTGTGATTCCCTAATGCTACTAAGAAGACTAATTATATACCCATTAATTTGTTAGTAGAGAATTTTGCTGGACTAGGTCTCGTGGGTTTTTTGTCTCTCTCATTAGGGGTTTTCTCATATTGAAAATAGTGGTGTCTAATATCATTATGTTCTGCCATATTATTTTACTACCTGGAGTATTTTTGCATTGTCTATTTAATTGCACAGGCGTAGGGAAAATATTTCTTGCTTCCGCTATGACATAGGTGACCGTCTAAGGTTTTCCACAACAAAATGGTATCTAGAGCTTTGGTAATTTTTTTTATCTATGTAGTTTAAATGGAGGAAAATCAATGGCCAAATATGGTCAAGTTAAATTCCAAAAATTACTCAATTTGGAACACCATCATGGAAGATATGCTATATAATAAGGACTTGTATGATCCTATTGAGGGAGAAAAAGTTAAACCTATTGATAAATCTGATGCCGAATCGAAAAAGAATGAATAGGAAAGCTGTTGCTTAAGCAGTGGTTAGATCTCAGTGTACATCTACATGTTTAGAAAGAAACTAATGCCCAGAGCATGTGGAAGAAATTGACAGATATATATGACAGGAAGAATGTGCAAAAGAAAGCTTTTATGATTCGGAAGCTAGTGAATATGAAATATAAAGAAGGGGATTCAATGCCAGAGCATCTGAATAGCTTCCAGGAAATTGTGAATTAGCTGACAACCATGAGATTACTTTGAGTAATGAGTTGCAAGTATTATTGTTGCTAAGCTCTTTACCTGATAGTTGGAAAGTTTTGGTTGTGACTTTAACTAACTCAGCTCGAAATAGGAAGTTGACATTATCAATGGTAAAAGAAAGCATGTTGAATGAAGAAGCCAAAAGAAGAGAGGGGGTTTGATTAATACCTCTACCCAATCAAAACCACTTATTGTAGAGTCATAGGGGAGAAGCCAATCCATAAAATCTCATAAATTAGATAGGTCTGAGAATCGTAGCAAGTCAAGAAGTAAGTCCAAGAGTAGAAGATTTTAATTGTTACCATTGTGACAAGGCAGGACACATCAAAAGGCATTGCAAGTACTTGAAGAGAGAAAAGTCAAAGGAAAAAAACGAAGACAAAGATAAGAAAAATGACAAAGATACTGTTGCTATTGCATATGATGATGTGCTTATTATATATAATGAAAATTTTGTAAATCTTGCGTGTGGTAATTCCTGTTGGGTCATGGCTTCTGGAGCCTCATGCCATGTTACTCCTAGTCATGATTTTTTCACTTCTTATATTGCTGGTGATTTTGGAACAATAAAATTGGGAGATGAAGGGCTATGCAAAATTGTTGGTATTGGAGATGTGTGGCTTGAAACTAGCATGGGATGAAGTTGCAATTGAAGAATAATAGGCATAATCCTAATATGCATCTTAGCCCTATTTCAATGAAAGCGTTGGATCGAGAAGGCTACTTCACTTCCTTTGGTGGTAGAAAATACAAGATAGCAACTTTACTACTTTCCACCATTTGCTAGGAAAGTTGTGCAAAGAGGAGGTGAATGCAGTTAATGATTCCTCTTCCAACTTACGGCATATATGTCTTGGCCACTTGAGTGAGAAAGGACTTAGAATTCTTGCCAAGAAATAATCTCTTCCGATAAAAGGTATATCTTCAAAGACTTGCATTCATTGTTTTATTGGTAAACATGATAGAGTTGAATTTCATAGTTCAAGTCCTCATACAAGACCAAACGTTCTAGATTTAGTTCATACTGATGTTAACATTATGGACACTAAATCACTTTGTGGTGCATTGCATTTTGTGACTTTTATTGATGATCATTCTTGAAAAGTGTGGGCTTTTATTTTGAAATCTAAAAATCAGGTGCTCCAAGTCTCCAAGCACTTTCATGCAAGTATTGAAAGAAAAAAAAAGGAAGAAAAGTAAATGTGTTCGAGCAGATAATGGTGGTAAATACAGGCATCCGTTTGAACAGTATTGCAGAGAACATAGGATCAGGTTCGAGAAAACAATTCCAAAGACTCCTCAGCATAATGGAGTTGCAAAAAGAATGAACTATATTATCAATGATAGAATTAGATGTATGCTCTCTCATGCAAAATTGTCCAAATCCTTTTGGGGTGAAGCAATGAGAATTGTAGTGGACTTGATCAATCTTTCTCCTTTAGTTCCTCTATATGATGATGTTCTAGAGAGCATATAGATAGGTAAAGATGTCTCCTACAGTCACTTGAGAGTGTTTGGCTACATGGCTTTTATTCACATTCCAAGAGATGAAAGGTCCAAGCTTGATGGGAAATCTAAATAGTGTATCTTCATGGGTTATGGTCACGAAGACTTTGGTTATAGATTGTGGGATCCAATGAACAAGAAAATTATCAAAATTTGAGATATGAGATTTCTTGAAGATCAAACCATTGAAGACTTTGAGAAAACAGAAAAGTCACTGTTACATTAATGGATCTTGATTGATAGTAACTCTTGATTGTCTTCCAATCTTAAACAACTTTGCCCAACAAGACCATCTTCTATCCCTCCTGAGATATTAGAGATAACACGAAAACATACATAGGGATGAAAATTACAAATTCTGAATAAGAGTTCCTAGTCTACCATATATAATGTCATTGTCATTATCTCTAGCCGCTTCGATTTATTATAAAAAAATGATAATGCCATACGAACTATAAATTTCATTTTAAAAAGTTCAAAAATGTCCTTTCGAAACAAGTTAATTTTATTCACATACTTGACAATTTGGAAAGTAGTTTCATGAAAGTAATAAACAAAATATAAAATATGCATGTGTAGATGCACACATCATGTAAACATGCTAGTATACTTGTCTTTATTTAACTTTATTTACTTAACATGCCTAGGCGTTACATATTGCCGTCCTTAGGGTGTCCTATCCTTAGGGTGTCTACATGGGCTTGCACTTGAGCATTACGTATCACCGTCCTCAAAGTGCAGTCTTACTTATCTTTTCTTTATTTAACACACCTAAACGCTACGTATCGCCGTCCCTAGGACGTCAACATGTATTTACACTTGAGTGTTATGTGCCACCATCTTCAAGTGCAACCTTTCACATACTTGAGCGTTACATATCACCATCATCAAGATGTGATCTTAGACGTGCCTCTAATTGGAAGGATCTCATTTGGCCACGTGCCTCCAAGTAGAGAAATCTCATAGTTTTAGTTGTCTTTACAGGGAGGGATCCAAATAACTGCCTCCAAGTGAAGGGACCCAAATCTTGTCTATTCATATTCTTTCATGGATGTACATGCTTGAGAAACTTGTACCTCAAGATGCATAATACATATAATTCTGCTGAAAATCTAGCAGCATAACAACTAAAAATAGAAGACTTCCCAGTATATAGACAATATCATTTCAATAAGCCAATCACAGTAAATAGAAGCATCATATTCATATCTCAATATCACTTCATATCATAAAGAATTGCATCCATAATTCAGCCATTGGCTTCTTATGGCTTATGGGGCTTCTAATTCTTAAAGTTGTCAATTCATCTTAAATCCTTTAATTTTTCCCTGTTCTTGTAAATTGCAATATAATTTCATTTTAAGTCATTTTAATCTAAAAATTTAGTATGTTGTACCCTTATTAGTCTACTTTTAAATCTTCTTAGTCCCACTAAGTTTTGATATCTATAGGCTGAATTATTAAAGTTTTACTCAAAGGCTGCTCTATTTCAGGACAGACTCGAGCACCTAATTTTAGAAAATCACTACAATTATATATTTTATCATTTTAATCCAAATTTTATATCAAATTGTAGCTAATTGGATTATCATTCAGTGCCAATAAGTTTCATCCTCATTAGATAAGTAGAACTCAAGTTATGAGCTCCTCAAGTAGGATGCTCTGTTTCAACCTATATAGAACAAAAGTCAAATTTAGTGAATTACTGATGGCAACATACTTAAGATCTAAGTCTGAAATTTTTATTACATGATTATCTATGTACTAAATAGAACAAAAGTCAAATTTAGTGAATTACTGATAGCAACATACTTAAGATCTAAGTCTGAAATTTTTATTACATGATTATCTATGTATTACCTTCCTAAAAAAATTCATTTCACTCAATTTGAAGTTGTATAGGATGAGTTATGCTGTACACAACACAGACTAGTCAGGATAGTGAGTGGATTTCAATATCCTATTTCTAAAAATCATAACTCTCTTATTTCAAATCCAATGGACCTATAATTTATATGGTTCAAAAACTCTGGAAGTCTATTATTTATATTATATAATATTTGATACTTAGAATCGATTTAATAAAAACATAATAATTTCAAAATAATCAGTTTCACCTTATAATCATAAGCTTCAAAAGTTACTTATAATTATAAGTTATTCTTTAACTTAAAATTATTAGGTCTTTTTTTTTACCAAACATGAAATATTTTTTAAAAACAATTTTTTTTGCTAAAAAAGCTATTTATTGCATATTTCCAAACATGCATTTAATTCGAGTCTAATAAACTTCAGATACTGATAGTTTCTTTAATTTTCCTCTCCAACATGTGACAAAAACTTGCATCAATATGTCAACCAATGGTTTTTATTTTGTGTTGTTTATTCTGATTTAATTATAATAAGTATTATATGCCTTATTCATGGGCAATTTTTGCATCGGGAGAAAATAACCGTACAAATTGTGAATTAGCATATTCAGCGGGAGAAAATTACTTAGTTATCTATCTTAGTACAAAACTGAAATTGTCTAATTTTACTATGTTTACATTAGACACCATCATTTTACTTAGTCACACTCATTACAAAGGGAAGAAAGCAGTCCAAAAGAGTAAATTATACTAATATTTCTAGAGGTTAAGTGATATTATAGAAGATAATTCTCGATTTATAAAAATATACACCGATCTCTCCTGAGATTTAGGTAATATTACATATTTACACTTGATATTCTTGTATTTTATGAAATGTGATGTTGAGTATCCCCGAAAACATGATATTGAGTGCCTTTTAGGAGATATTATCTTAGGCATAACAAATCGAGAAGTACCTAAATATAATTTAATTTTAGGAGAGGTTAGTATAATTTATCCGTCCAATAACTATTTAAAAAAACAGCGAGACGTAATCCTCTCGGCAAAGTCAGAATAAATCAAACCATGGAGAGTGAAGATAATCATATTATTTTCCCTAGTTTGTTATTTGATTTGGATAATTTCCTTTCCTTTCTTTTAGATATTTCTTTCGTATATTGAAACTAGTTGATTAAATATTCTTCTAATTAGATTAGATTTCCTTGAGTGTTATCAGATTAGATTTTTAAGATTTCTTTTGCTTCCAAAAATTTCTCCAATTTGATTACGTCCTTTTTTGAAAACTCACACCCAACCCATTTATAAATAGCCTACGCACAATCAATGATAAGCCTTGACCTGAAAATTTAAATGTCTTCTTCTTCTTCTTCTTCTTCTTCTTGGCCATGTCAGAATTAGCTATAGTAATCTATTATATCCGCGTCCATAGAACTCAGTCAAGTCACTGCCAGGAGCAACATGATCAATCCCTACCAGATCTCAAACCCACGGATTTCTTCTTGTTCCAAGTCACTGCCAAACTTGGACGCCCTTCAATTGGATCAGACGCAACAAGAAGAACCTTACTCCACCCCGAGCCGACATATATATTCACAGCTTTCAAGCACTTCTTTCGAAATAGCCGAGATTTCAAGGAGAGACTAATCGCCCCACCATACTTGACCTATGAATGTCTTGATCAACTAACTCCAAAGATCATAATTCAGGTAGGGGTGGAGCCAAAAGGGGCTCTCCGTGAGTCATGACCCCTAACATTTGAATTTTATATATATATATATATTGTCATATGCGGAATCAAAATTAAATCTATTTATTATTATATTAAATTTAAATATGATTTTTGAATTTAATTTATAGGATTTAATTTATATATATTATTAATATAAAAAAAAAATTTACACAATAAGTGTTTTGAGTGCACTGAAATTATAATCCTAGCTTGCTTCTGCTTCAGGTTCAACGATTATTTCACTTCCACGAGAGGCTCGCTTCTGATCTCGGTACTGCAAAACCGTCGAAATTGAAGCGCCAAATGTTCACTCTGGATTTGGAGATTGGAGTGGACGCGCTCAACCCCGTTGGAATGGTTCCAGCATCCAACGAAGCCATCGAGTCTCTGAAAACGTACAAGCTTCCAAAACAGTGTTGCATATGCTTGGAAGAGTTTCATGATGGAGGTGATGACGAATATGATGTTGAGTTCACGCCAATGCCCTGTGGTCATGGGTTTCATCACCAGTGTATTGTGCGGTGGCTACGAACTAGTCATATGTGCCCTTTGTGTCGCTACCCCATGCCTACGGCGAAAAACTAATGAAAAAGATTAGTGTGTGATATGAATTTTGTTTTATACTCTCCTACATTGATTTCATCGATATTTTACCTATGATTATATGAAAAGACAGTTATTTCATAAGGTTCAAGACTGTAGCATTATTTTATGAAAAAAAGAGGATTGTATAGCATTATATTTGATTTTTTGAATGAAATAACTTCGTTTCCTTTTAACTTTTGTTAAAGAGATAATAACAATTACTGTCATGCTAATAGGATGCCAGCAACTCACAATTTTGAGTGCAGATTAATTAAAAAGCTTGCGTCCTGTACCCTATGTTATATATCCATCCAATTGAAATTTCTTATGAAATAGATTAAGTCTGAGCAAATATTTTTAAGAGGCCATGGGACAGCCCAAGTTTTCTACTTTATTGTAATCATATATATCTATATGTATACATATATAATCGTATTTTAAAATTTTACCTTATTTAAACATACACATTTTTAATGGTATTATTAATTTGAAATTAATTTTGATAAATTATTAGTATAAAATCTTTATATATTGTCAACAAATGTATCATTTTTGAGATAGTTAATGCAAGAATAAAATATTTTGACGATATGACAATATATGATTGGATAATCTGTCTTTCGTAATACATTGTCATGACTTGGGTTCTAACCCTATGTTTCTCCTATAAGCTCTAACACTCTTCAAAAGCCACTAAGTGGTCTTAAAAAGTCCTCTTTAAGAGTTTTGATAGATAACAAACTAACTTTTATGAATATCTTTTGTAAGGAATAACCATTTGCTTGAGTGTTTGTTTTAAATAGCACAAATCACTCTAACTTAAGATCGAGAAAGATAGTTCTCACGCTGTAATAGGAAACAGCTTCTGAAATGTTCTTTCAAATTCAAAATTTTGTTTTGTTAAAGCTAAGATCACCACGAGAACATCAGCTACACTCACAATGATCATATTTCTCATAAGAAGATGATTGAAAGCATCAAAATGATGTATTTATGCCTTCAGAAAACTAGCAAGTCATCAGAATGTACATATGCTCCAGAACAACTAGTCTCCTTCTTTATGCTGCCATTGCTTATAGAGAAAGAAAGCTAACAACTTCTTTCTTTAGTCTAAAACCAATGGACCTAAAAGTTCAAAGCACAAGACTTGAAGACTCAACGGCTATATTTTGAAGCCTATAAAAGTCTTGAAAATGAAGAAGAGTTGTCGAAAATGCTCATTTTGAACATTAAAGGCTTTCTATCTTCTCATCTTTTTGATGCTTCTAAGAGCTAAATCTTCTCTTGTTCATTATTAGCTAACACACTCTTTGACAGATTTGTGAAAAATCACTCCACCTTGTACTCATTTGAGGCATACACCTCAAGTGTTAGAGTGTGAGTGTTATTAAACACAAACGTTATTTCAAATCTTGTAACCTAACCCATTAGTAGTCATTGATTAGCTTGAAGAAGCTAGGGCAATACTACTTATTTGTTTAGCTTAGAGAGGCTAGGATAAGACTATTCATTTGTAAACTTGGAGAAGCTTGCACAAAAATACTAAAGTTTATAAAAATCTCAACTAGTTTGTTAGAGACTGGACGTAGGCAAGTGGTTTGGCCGAACAAGAATTAATCTCTATGTTAAGCTTTTTCTTAACTTTATCTTCTTCATTTATGTTGCTTGTCTCTTAGGCACCTAATTTGTTTTCTAACTTCAAAAAGATAACTTTCTAAACCTAAAACAAACGCTTCCGCTATCCAAGTTATATTTAAAAAGTTTTAATAGTCATGATTCAACCCATTTCTCGTGACAATCTTCACCTTTATCTCCTGTTAGCAAATGTTCTGTAAATACATGTGTAAGCACTAAGCACTTGATTAATCTAAAAGCATACCCTGGCCTCAAAGTAAGGCGAACTTTACTCTCAACCTAAAATTTTAGTCAACAAAAATCTTTTGCTTTAGCCAAATTGACTTCAATGTTTTAAAAAATAATTATTGTGAGCCTATAGATATTTGAAAATTGATGACTATATACAGCCAAAAGACGGTTGTAATGAACTTTCTTATAACTAATGGCTGACTACTAAATAAATAAAAGTAAAATGTATTTAAAATAAATTATGATTATAATTGAAGATAATTATAATTGAAAAATTTTAAAATATTTATATGATTGTATTCATTTTTAATTTTACTTAAAAAGGTTAATAAAAATTTGTAACTTTATTATATTTATTTTTATTTAAATATTTTAAATAATTAATTAATAATGAAAACGATAATAATACACTAACAAAAATTAGCTATTGCTATAGTCATTCGGCAAATGCAAAAAATGATCGTAGCAAACAACATTAAGGTACTTCAACTTTTTTATTTCCATAATTAGCAAGAGGAAACCATTCAGAGGGCTAATTTTTCTTTTTCTTTCTTGCAGTCATGCATTATCCTACCCAAGTGAAATTTAGAAGAAAAAATTTTGCTACTCAAGTGGCCCTATCTAGCTTGAGCAAGATTGCCTCTAATAGAAGAATACTTGTAGTTTCAACCAAAAAAAAAAAAAAAAAGGAAGTATTTGCCATATTACATTTAATTTCTTAAGGCTAATCTTAAATAGAAAAATATCTATAAGAAGTAAACATTGGACTAGACTTGATATTTTGGAATCATAGATCGGCCTAGAGCCCTAGTCCTTTGGAAACATCTAGAAGGGCACATACCAAGCTATTTTGAGAAGTATTCGATCTCACTAAGGTCGAATGTAGAGCATCCCACATTTGAACTTATATACTCCACCTTTTTAGGGATATCTAAAGTATATCTCCTGATTTTGAAAAACAACCCAAAGAGTGGCTCATATCCTCTTCTTCTTAGATTAGAATCTTCCCCCATAAACAAGTACAACATAGCATCCTTTTTAGCCGCATTAAATTTGATCACATATTGACTTGAGCATCAGAGTCTCTTTGCAGGTCCCTATTGTAGTCCTTTAACCTCAGATTTGGATTTGCATGATCAACTAGTTCCTCAAGTAAGAAAATTTAGCATTGATAAGTGTGTTTTTAACATAATTTTTTAATTCTGCCTATTTAGTGTTTTGGTCCTTCTTTGTGCTTAATTTCATATCATTAGCATAATATTCATTGTTAGACTCTTATTTGTGCTTAAATGAAAATATTTGCATAATTATGCCTCTTGCCATGTCTTTATGTTTTGATCAATACCATTAGTTCTAGTCCCCTAAGAATGGTGTTTTTGATTTGTAGAAAGTTATTTGGAGGGACTTGTAGCTTGGAAATGGAGCAAGAAACCAATTATGCAAAATTCTAAGTCATGCACTTTCAACCTCGACACGCCGTAAATATTTGACCATATGAAGCAAATGAAGCAAATGAGGTTTCCATTTACAAGCTAAGAAAAAGATTTATAACTTTCATGAAGGCACCAAGGTCTAATTCCAAGGACTTGGGGCTCAAACGAGGCTCAGAATTGATTAGAACAACAAATTCTGTATAATTGCCACCGACTACTGCGCAATAGCACGACCTGCAATCAAAACACCACATGTATGCATAGATTGTTATGCTATAGCACAATAAAAAAAAAATGCAAAATCAACAAAATGGGTTCAATCTTGGGTTTTAGACAACATGGGCTCAATTTTTGGAAAGCCCATGCACGAAAAATGAATGGAATAAAAGCTAGTATTTGCCCGATGAAGGGTGTAGATTTTATTATTAGGATTAGGTTAGTTAGAGTTTTCCTTTTCCTCTTCCGTCCCTTCTCCATCTTCTTTTCTTTTCTTCCTTTTTTCTTCCTCTCTTCTACTCACCTTCTCTTCTTTCCACTATTTTCTTTATTTTCTGTTTTCATTATAATTTCTATGGAGAAGTGAGTTTTCTCTAGCTCAAGGATTTATTGGATAATGTGGTTTGATTTCTTGAGGCTTTGTTATTCAATTTCAATACAATATTTGTTTTCTTGTTCTTATCTTCTTATTCTTGATTATGGGTTGTCATCGAATGGTATTGAGATGTTAATTCATGATTGAGATATTGATTGAATGCATAATGGTTAGTTAATTAGTATATATTTAATTTCTTGAAGGGGAAGGAATTGGGTTTGGGTTCATATGTAGGCTAATTGCAATTGTTTCTACAAATCAGCATAGGTTAATTAAAGTTAAGATTTCAATTATCTAAGCAATTGCATGTTGCTTAAATACCTAAAAGTCTCTAGGTTGAATTGCAAGGTTGTTAGTTGAGGTCTTACTAATAATCCAAGTTAACCACATAACTTGTGTTGCTTGTGAACATATGATTCTCTTATTTTCCTCTCTTTGTAGTTTGTGACATGGATATATGGTAATGATTCATATTGCATGCCATAGAATGTTTATATCCATATTTTTTGGTAAATGAGCATGGGTGTAATTTTCGGAAATAAAGGGGTTTGGACTCTCAATTGGATTTTAGGTTGATGTATGTTCTGGTGTTTAAATTAGCATGAGCTTATTTTGTAACATCCCGATTTCTGACCTCCTTACACACATCTTCTCGATTTCCGACTTCATCTTCAAATTTCACATAAAATGGGATAATTACCGAGTTCCGAGTTCGTCTTACTTCATGTCATGCCCGATTTCCGATTTCCTGTTCAATTTTGATTATTCCTGATTTCTGACTTCATGTTCTAGTTTCAAGTTAAATGGAGCGGCTTCCGAGTTCCGACCTTAAGCATACCCAGCATCCTCATTCCGACTTCTGACTTGACCCAAGTTGATACTTTAACACAATGGTGCAAGTGCCGACCTCCGATTTTAATATAACGAGTTCTGGCCTTAGAGTTGAACTCAATGGACATGAGTTCGAATCTTTGAGTTAACTTCCAATCATACACGAGTTCCGATGTCCGAGTTCATTCCTAGGAGCTTTCCATTTTTGTTGGTGTTCCTGAGTTCAAATAGGGAGTTCTGAGATTTTTTGATTGACAGCCACATGACTTCCGACCTCCGACCTTGATTCCAAGTCTCAGAATAAACAAGATTTCCTCAAGTCACAAACAACATGATACGAGTTCCGACATCCGGCTTCAACTTCAAGCAATGTAGAAGGGACGAGTTTCGATATCTGGCTTCAGCTACGAACTCAATTAAATATAGCATGAGTTCCGACTTCAAGCAGAATAGAGGCGAGTTTCGATTTCAAATAGTATGGCGGTGAGTTCCACTAAAAGGGAGACGTAGCTAAATTTTGTCCACAAGAAATTCAGCCAATCAAAGCCCTCCAAGTTAACTACCACCTCAAGCTTATAAACTCATCTCTTTCTCTCCTTCAGCCTCATCTTCACGTTATCTCTCCCTCGTTCAGCTCTTTCTCTCTTTTCTCCACTCACATAACCCCATCACTCCTTCAAGACAAGATTCTAACAATTTAAGCTTCAACACTTAGCTCAAATCACGCTCCAAGGAGGTAGGATTCTGCTTCTATTCTTGAATTTCTTGCACTATGGTTGCATGAGATTGTGTTCTTCCTTATGTATCTGATGAATTATTGGATGTATTATGATGAATTATGATTGAATCAATAGAAGATTTTGAGTTAGAATTAGAATTAGAAGAAGAAAACTAAGAGAAATGAATGGATGAGGGTGCTGTCTTGGTGGAGATTCCACGGCAGTTTGTACGGCGGAGCGTACGGCGCCGCCTACAATCAGTCAAATCTGATGAAACCATTTTTAGATGAAAGTAGACATTCAGGGCTTTCCATGGATATATCATATAAATTTATTGGATTAGTATTGAGAGAGATACGAATTTTTGAAGTTTGACCTAGGGTTTAGGATTTTCATCCGAGCAGGGTGACATGAGGAGAGTATAGCTCACCTTACATAACTCCAAATTGAGTGAAACCAATTTTGTTAGAAAGCCTACACATAGGGGAACATCCCAGTATGAAATTCCGAGTTTGTTATGTCCCAGTTGATCCCAGTGGTTCGAGGAAGTTGCTCTATGTCCAAACCGAGCCAAAACAGGGTAGTTCAGGAAGGTCAAATTTCAGGACTTATAACTCGAAGTATACTTAAGACAATCGAGTGAAACTTGTGGCAAATGAAAATTTGTCCTGTTATCTTTGATATGAGACCAATTTTGTAAGATTTGAGCTTAGTTTCGATTTTTGGTGAATTTATATTCCCAGGAGTGTAATTCGGGCTAGTGACTGAACAGGCTGAGGTAAAAGTTGAATATCTTGATTTATATAAATTAGAATGACATGGGACCAAAGAGGTTAGAAAGTAGACATATAGAGCTATGACATATCCAAAATTCAGGTTTAAATGAGATAAATAGAAATAAAGGTGGGTCATATGATATTCGGACAGAACCGAATATAATGTGGCAGAATAGCCAAATTGATAGTTTTTGCAAGTATTAGTGAAACCTATAAAGTTTGAGTTGAGGATTGTCAGTTTGACATTGATATATATATATATATATATATATATATATATATATATATATATATATGTGTGTGTGTGTGTGTGTGTGTGTGTGTGTTAAGTTGATTTATGCTGCTATGACTAAACTGTCTGTGAGAGCTGGCACCATTCATGGGAAAACGGGCCTGATCCATTATGCTGCCGGATTTACAGCAGAAGTCTACGAAGCTATGAATGTTTAGATGTAAGGATGCATTTTAAAATGATAT
Organism: Pterocarpus santalinus; assembly: GCA_031439595.1. Taxonomy (NCBI): domain Eukaryota; kingdom Viridiplantae; phylum Streptophyta; class Magnoliopsida; order Fabales; family Fabaceae; genus Pterocarpus; species Pterocarpus santalinus. The sequence goes on along the minus strand of CM062530.1, from coordinate 15,414,852 downwards.
GAGTTATCAAGGATGAATTAAAGTATGAATGGGTATATAGAAACCCTATATTCAAGAATGACATAAGTATGAGGTGAGATATATGAAAGTAAAGGACAAAGCATATGTATGAGTGTCGGTAGAATGGTAAAGAGGCTACAAGCCTTTATACGTTATAAATATGTACGTGAAGATCATGTGTACAATGACATATGAAAATAAATGAAGTATATGTATGAGTACACTCAGTATAATTATGCTTGAATATGCATGAGAATAAAAGAATGTGAATATATTGAATGTGAGTCCCTTCACTCGGAGGCAGTTATTCGAGGTCCCTCCTTGTGAAGGCAGCTAAATAAGATAAAATGTGGGTCCCTTCACTCGGAGGCAGTTATTTGAAATCCCTCCCTGTGAAGGCAGTTAAATGATAAAGACATGGGTCTCTTCACCTGGAGGCAGTTGCACATTGGGTCCCTCCTTGTGAAGGCAGCTAAGACTTGGGTCCCTCTATGTTGGAGGCACATGGTCAGATGAGATCCCTCTATATTGAAGGCACGTGGTCAAATGAGATCCCTCTATATTGAGGCACATAACCAGAAGAGATCCCTTCAATTAGAGGCACGTGGCCAGAATGAGATCCCTCCAACCTAGAGGCAGTGGGTCCCCTTGTGGGTGAGTCGGTGTGACGACGGTCACGGGTGAATCTGACGAGCTCACTCCAAGGCCAGGCTACCGAAGGGCAGTAAAAGCACCCTAGGGACGGCGATACGTAACGCCTAGGTGTGCCAAGTAAAAGACTAAAGACTAAAGATTAAAGTATATGCAAGCACCCCAATCATATGAGGCATGGCATCGACCCAGCTAGTGTGAGTACAGAGGACAGAACTTACATGAGGCATGGCATGACCCAGCTAGTGTAAGTACCGAATGAAAGAGAAGTAAATTTTATGTATATGTATAAATTCAAGTACAAGTAAAGTTATGAGTAGAGGCTATGTTTCCAGGAAATTGATGCTATTATACTCTATTTATGTTCCAGTTATCATTCATAATATAATTCATGAGTTGACAAGTGTATGAATAAAATGTACTTTGCTTTGGATAATGTATTTTTCAAACTGTGGAATCAAACAGTTTACATGACATGTTCACTTTTTTTTATAATAAACCGAAGCAAACTGGAGATGACCATGATGACACTATGTATGAAAATTAGAGAATCCTACTGAGAATTTTATAATTCTCACTCCTATTTCCATGTTGTCTCCAAATGATTTTAGAAGTTTCCGAAGACGACTGAAGTTGCTGTTAGACGAGGTCCGCTCAGGTAACAGTAACATCTCCAGGGTGTGGTACTATGACTTAAGCATAGTACTGCACTGAGGAGGATGTTACATATTTGTGTTGAAGTCTCAATTTCTAAAAATAATTGTGTTGCTAATTGAATTCTAGGAGGTATCATAGTGAGAACATCTCTTTGGATGTCAGGGGTTCTAGTTTAGGGAGGGCCAATCTCATAGTCACGCAGATTTATGTTTTGGTTGTCAATGATTGAATCATCATATACTCCCTTAGAATCTTGAACTAGAACCTTTCTAGTGTTGTTATTTTCTCCTTTTTAGACTTCTTTCTTTTTACAACTTCTCATAAAAAACCCCCCATGTTTTTGTTTTGTACTCTGGATTGAATAACTATCGAACATCCTTGTAAGACAACTCGGATTGTGCACAATATTGGAAATAATTGGCAACTTGATTTTAACTTGTAATTTGGGCGAGCCCAACACTTGCTACCAAGCACCCATCATGGGACTGGTGAATGGTCCTAGCCCACCTGGCAATCACTTGAAACCAAAAAGCTTGATTCAATCCAACTAGATACAATAAAAAAAAATAATAATAACTCTAACCCACCCACCACATATAGAAAACCTTGCCCATATCATCTAAGAAATCCAAGAATAGAGCAAGAAGTTGAAACTTTAGCTCATTTGCAAGAAGGTGGACATAGCAACAAAAGACAATGAGAATGCTTCAAATATCCCAGCCCGATCATGTATAGACTAAAAGGATCATCACGACCACTGCACTAACCACAATATTAGGTCCTTTATCTAAATTTATAATGTCCATCCTACTACCTAACAACTCGAAGAATCTAATAACTTTCAAATCATATAATGGTATAGGTGATCTCAAAGAACACTTCATAATGTTTAACTGAATGATAGTTTTTAATAGGACTACGAACATGGTCTTGTGTTAAGTATTTCCTACTCTTTTTTTGTCAAAAAAAAAAATTGACCCTTTTATGGTTCTTTACACTTACTCCAAGTTCAATCTATGATTTTTTTGATTTGGCCAAGAAGTTTTTCTGAATAATTTTTCCTCTAGTCAGATTCATTAAAAGACCTTGGAATCCTTTCACTACAACAAATAAGTCCTAAGGCCGCGGTTAAAAAGTGTGGCCTTTGATCGAAGGCCACACTTTTCGCCAAAAGGCCACGCTTGTCCTTAGCAAAGGCCACATTTCAAGCAAAAGCATGGCTATTGACTTCAAAAGCGTGGCATTCTAAGGCCATGCTTATCAGTATTGTCCATACCTTTAATTTAAGACCACATTTTAAAAAGGTTGCCTTTTATCTAAACTTAAGGCCACGTTTTTTTGTGTTGTGTTTTGTCTAAACCTAAGGCCACGCTTTGAAAATGTGGTCTTTGCTTTTCATTTATGGCCACGATTTGAAATCGCAGTCTTTGCTTTTCACTTACAGCCACGCTTCTAAACCATGGGCCTTTTCTTTTCACTTTTAGCCACGCTTACAAGAAGTTTTGCCTTTATCCTCAATTTGGAGGTGGCATTGTCAAGGCAGCGAATGACTTTATCAGTCAAGTGGATGATGTATGAGAGTACCTACCATGGGATTAAAACAAGTTAATCAATTTAATCAATTCATAACCCAATTACTTATCTAATGTAGTTCATCCTATCCAATAAGAATAATAATAATCAACAACCACTAGTGTAATGTAACAACTAACAAAGTAGTAGGGTCACCTCAATTTGGTAAGCATTAACACCCAAGTCGAGCTTAACAAGCCTTAGGTCCCTGTTGTGAGCCAAAGTCACCTATTTTTTCAAACACACAACACAAAACAAAACAATAAGGCTAAATAATAAACTAGTCACCCAAAAAAAAAAGTTTTCATATAACAATAGCTTTGACTAGACGTATCAAAAAATTAATGTGTTTTGAAACGTATCAAAGCCACCAGGTGCCATGCATCTTTGGAATTCACGTTGCATGCACAGAATACTCAGTTAAAATTAAATTAATCCTAAACAATTGTCCAATCCAAAAAATTAAATTCCAAAAATTGTATTCGGCTTTGTGTCAGGTTTATGATTGTGATGATATTATAGAGATTATAAAGAGAAGGCGCAAATAGTGATCAAATCGAGATTTGAAGAATGAAGTGCAATCGCATATGATAATCGATTTAGTTAGTGAAGTAAGAAGAGAAAAGGAAAAAGGAACAGGAAGAGGAATTTGTGTACAACATTTTTTTTTGATAGCTTCACAAGCTCTAAGCTCTCCAATGGAAAAGAGCAAAAGCAAGGCTAAAAGGCCTCAAAACAATAGATAAAAAATTCAAAAAACAAAATAGAAACATGCAAAACAAATCAAACATAGCTCACTCCTATAAAAGCTCTCGTCTTAAAATGCACAAAACACCACCAACAAATTATGTGCATTGTTCTGTAGATTTATGATAATGTTTGAACAAATTACCAATTCTTTCTCTTCTAGGAATGAGCCTGTTTATGAATTTTCAATATTTTGACAATTTTTATCTTTGTTTTTGTTTGTTTGTTGTGTTCACTTATAAAGTTTAACACCCCCTGTTAGCTGGAGACAAGAAAAAAATTAGCTTGTTCCTTCATTAATTTTTTTCGACTTCTTTCTACGCATATAATGATCAATATCTATTTATTTGTGGTGTCAAATTAACATATTGTTTGATCTCATTTGAACTTTTTCCCTTTTCATTTTAGATTTTATGTCTGTATATATTATCTAGATTGTTTATCTAATGTGGTACTTGTTATTGTGAATTTTGTCTCTTGTATTGGTATTTTTGATGTAGGACCAATTCTATTCTTAAATTTGTCACACTGAAGGGACACTAAATGAATAAGTTTTGCTTGAACAAAAAAAATATCATTAAGGTGTGAAGACCTAGGATATTATTCATTTCATAAAATAAATACTATAAGAGATAAATTTCAAAATATTTAAATAAATTAAAAGGACCTTGAACATGTTTTGCTTATAAGGAGTTATAACATATATTAGAACTACCCTAATCTCATCTAAACAGAAAATATGAAATATACAATTAAGAAAAACAATTAAAAACTAATTGAAATAGATAAGAATGGCCCCTTGGTGCATGCTTTGATGCATGTTAGGAAGGCTAGCGAGCAACTATCTTCAACTTCTCATCTAAAGATCCGTTGTTGCTAGAATTGTTCTTCAGTTTCTCTCTGCTTGTCTTTTAAGACATGTTTCTATACAAATGCATTTATTTTATTGAGTTTCTCTTCTATTTTTCCTTTGCTTAAGTAAAATTTCTTGTCCACAATATGTAATACTGGTTATATTTGCCATATCGACAGCATATTTCAATGTTGCAGTAGCTCAACAAGGGATAATTTACATTAATGAAGTTGAGAAGATAACTAAGAAGATTGCTAGCGAATTTAGTTTCCTAAGTTCATTATTTCTATTTCATTATATATATTTTAAATGTTGTGGTATATGTTATAGGCTGGGAGCTTAAATATAATACAATCTATACTATCAAGATCAAGAGATGTCCAAGATTTTTTTAACCTCAATTCAAAAGGCATGAAAAAAGTATGTTTAACTTTGTCTTCCTAACTCAGTCACAAGATCAAAAGATATATAAAGCTATTCACACGAAATTAGACAACAAGAGAATCAAAACAAGTATGTATTTTAATCACATGGAACATATCTTGTTAATTGTTATCATAGATCATCTATTCCCAAAAGGCACTAATTTTCTTTCTAATTCAATGAAGATAGCTATATTTCATATCACATATCAACTAATAGGTAATCCACCATCTATCACATCCTTTTTTAAGTTTCCATGTGTTTAACATAGAGAGAAGAACTCAAGAGGTCAAGCACCTATGGAATCTTTAATGAAATTGCCATCAGCCAAAAGCCATTGGCTTACATGAAGTTTTATCTTAATCAAACATATAGAGCAGCTAAAGGCTCTTTGTCTTGCTTCCTTTTGCCAAAGGACAGATAAAAAGACACAGTCATCCTATAAGAATATATCATGTTCAAATAAGTGATTAACCTAACTTGATCTTGCATTATAGAACCACATATACCAATTAGGATTGGCATAAAAGGCTTAAGGTATTCCTTTTGTTTTTTCAATTCATTCACGGAAAAGAAAAGGCACACGAAAAGAATTTCCTGAGGAATTAGACTGTTAACCAACCTACCAACTTAACAGAAATTGAACAATGATAAAACATTAAATTCGTGATATGCATCCACGAGGTATGAAGGCCTTTGTCCTTACCCAATCAAGGATCAGAAAGAATAGTGCATGCTTCCATAACATGAAAGTGCATATCTTGAATGCAATAAACTACTCAACAAAATGTACAATAAGATAATAAAAGGGAAATCTGCCCCAATAAATTCAAAGAAACACATCTAGTAAGAATTAAAAAGAAAAAATAATGCACTTGTGAAAAAGAGCTAAGACTACATTTGCTTATTTCACATAATTTTTTCCAAGTTATGCTCCCACATTTGCTATAAAGTGCCCGTAGTACCTAAAAGGAAAACTATCATCTCTCAGCAATTGGAAAATATTTGATATTTGAACTAGTGTAGTTAAATGGGCTAGAAGGTGTGTCCATGGCACTGAGGTACAACAAGAGAAAGCCCCAGACCTTTTTCTGAGGTAAGGTTCTCACCTTATATTGTCCTAGCAGGCATTATTAAAAATGCTCAAAGGTTTCTCTGCTTTCTAATGAACTTTGCTAAGTGACCTTACTGTTAGCTCTGTACTTTTCTTCCATTAGCATCCCTTATATCATGACCTTAAGAAAGCATATCTCGTTTATACTCTGCTCTAAATTGTAGACTAGGAACAATAAATACCACAATTAAATTACCTTTTTTGAAGCAATTTCTCATTGCCACCAAACCTAAGGATTGATTTGACTTTGCAATGGTAATATATATCTCCAAAACTCAATATGCATCTCAAAAAGACTTCACCCATATAAATTACCGCAAGCCACAATAGCAAAAAAAAAGAAATAAATAGAAGAGCATATACCTAGAACATAGTGTTCTAAAATATACAAAATTTAGGGCCTAATTTCAAATGAGTCAGTTAGCAAACAATTCCTCCGTAGCACATAACAATTTAACTCAATCATGATTATCACACATTGGTGTAACAAAAATCAGAATCAACACATTTATCTTAGTCCTTAATTTTTTGAGAAACCAAACAGAAGAAAGGGGGAAAGCGATTTTTTTTTTAAAAAAAAGGACTATGAGAAAATGGGAGGAACTTGCTGCACTGGGAGAACTTCTCGACTAGGAGCAGGAATAGGACACAGATGTAGTGAGTAAAGATGAGATTGCGGTGAGCACGGATGGAATCGAGGTGAAGGACAAGAGTGTGATGATCGCAGACGGAATCGATATACGGGACGAGAGCATGATGATTGTAGATGGAATCGACATGAATGATGACGAAGTCAAATCGGGTGCGTTCAGGAGCTCAAACGGTTACATTGTTGCTTCCAGCTGAGAGACTCACGAATGCCCTATGAGAGAGAAATCAAGAAACAGGCCAAGGTTCTTCAAAGAAAGAGATGATAGCAAACTGAGAGAGAGATAGAGGCAGTGATCAGTTTTCTCAGCGAAGATGGAAAGGGTTGATGGAAGGGAGACGAGAGACGAGATCGATTTGTGCTCTGATGGAAGAGCCAATAGACGTTGGGTTCAGCTAATTTAGGGAAGGGGAAATTATTTTAGAGAAAGAAATGCTTTTGTTGGTTTAGTATTTGATTCCCTTTAAAATTTGGTACACTAAATATAATTGGTGGGAACATTAAAATTGTATCGGGAGTCCTATAGACCACACATATAAAGTGCAGCTCAAATGAAAAATAATATGCACAGTCAACAAAAGTGGTCTATTAATCGTGTAAGTGTGACCAATTCACCGTAAATAAGCCACGCTTAAAAAGCATGGTCTTTTCAGTCTGTGGACACATTTTACAAGCGCAGCGTTAGGAGTATGGCCAAAAGATATGATCTAAGCCCATCCTAGCACATGCATAGTCTTTGATACTTATAGGCTGTGCTTTTTAAACATGGCCCAACATAATGTGGTTGAAGGCCATATTTGTTGTAGTGCTTATAAACCTTAAGCAAGGGGTTATCAAGTATCTCTAAGACTATCTCATTCATTTCAATAAGGAAGCACTCTAGATTAGAGATTTGAACCTTGTCATGGCACTTCATGCCATACTTACTAGGCTTAGGCCTGGATTGTTTGTGGGTGCCTTGGCCATAAAACCTCTAGAAGACTTTAAGTATGATTACTTTGGGTTAGATTAGAATCTAGCACAAATGCCTACACTTAATTGTACATCAAGTCTACTAGCTGTGAAATAAAAGAGTAAACCAATCATACATCGATGAAGTTTATCAAAAATTTTATCTCCTTCCTCATCAACTTCTAGAACTTGAGAAGGATGCATGGGAGTGCTAATACTCTTAACTTTATCCATATCAAACCTCTTGAGCAGATCTTTAGAATATTTTTCTTGATGAATAAGGATTCCATCCTTCTGTTCCTTAATTTGCAGACCTAGAAAGTACTTGAGCTCTACCATCATGCTTATCTCAAATTTTTCCTACATAAGCTTAGAAAAATTCTTTCACAGATTTTGATTAGTAGCACCAAATATGATATCATTTATATAAATATGAACAATAATAAAATTATCTTTCTCATGCATGATAAACAAGGTTGTGTCAACTTTTCCTCTTTTGAACCTATTTTTGAGCAGAAAAAAGCTAAGTTTTCATATCAAGCTCTTGGAGCTTATTTTAGACCATATAGAGCTTTTGACAACTTAAAAACATGATGAGGAAAGGTTATCAAAACCAAAAAGTTGTTTAACATATGCTTCTTCAGAAATGAAACCATTAGGAAAAGTAGACTTTACATCCATCTGATAGAGAAAAAAAACCTTTATATGCTGCAAAAGAAAGTAACATTCTGATGGCTTCTAGTCTTGCAACATGAGCAAATGTCTCATCATAGTTAATTTTCTCTTGTTGATTAAAACCTTGAGCTACAAGTCTTGCCTTATTTCTGACCACTTTTTCATTTTCATCTAGTTTATTTCTGAACACCCATCTTGTGCCAATGACAAATTGTCCTTTAGGTAGTGGGAGCAGAGTCTAGACCTTGCACTTTTCAAATTGGTTGAGCTTTTCTTGCATAGCTTCTACCTAACTTTGATCTTGAAGAGCTTTATCAACACACTCAGGTTGGATTTCAAAAATCAAGACTATGTTTGATTCTAAACTGAAGGAGTATCTAGTTCTAACTCCTTGAGAAGGTTCACCAATGTCTTGATTTTGAGATATGACTTGCAAGTTCTTTGCTCCAATGTATCTTCTCTTTACAGGGGATGCTTCAGATTCCACTAGAATGTCATTAGAAACATGTTGAGGCATTGAAAGTTGAGGATTGTCATCAATTGTGGCTATTTGAAGGGAGTGTTGATTTTGTGAACCAGTATTCATAGACAAATTCTCTAAGTCTTCTTCTAGGTCACGAATATTTTGGTCCAGATCCTTTTTCTTCTCTTTAAAAAATATGTGTATTGTGTTGGATGGGATAGCACGAGAAGGAGGGTTGAATCATGCTTTCAAAAATTTATAATATCTGAAAACTTTCATAAAAAATAATCTATCTCAAGTTTTAACTTGGATTATGGAAGCGATTGTGTTAGTTTAGGAAACAATTTAGTTATATGTAAAATAGAAATAAACTTTGTTTCAGATATAGTATAAACGAAGTTGAACCTATTTGATAAATTCACATAACAAGACCATAGATAGAGAAAATCATACTAGAGATTTTTATACTGGTTCGGCTAAATCACTTGCCTACTTCTAGTCCCTAACTCTTTGTTGAGATTTTATACTTCAAGTATTATTTGTCCAAGCTTCTTACAAGTGAGTAGTCTTTTCTAATCTCTCCAAGCTTTACAAACGAGTGGTATTTTCCTAGCCTCTCCAAGCTTCTCACCTTTACTAGGTCCAAATACAACAGGTGTGTATGATATGTTTTGTTTGAGCACTCACACTAACTTTCTCAACAGAGATTTGGACAATGAAGTACGATGCGTTAGACTTCTCTAAATTCTCAAAGAGAGAATATTATCTATTACAAACCAGAAGAGAAGATTTTCTTATATCCTAAAGTTACAATAAGTAACTTTCTGGTGCTTTAGAAACTTAAAAAGGAGGAAGAAAGAAGATATTTTACATAGAAAGTATTTAAACAGTTTAACTATTCTTTCTTCGATTTCTAGCCTTATATAGACTTTGAAATATGACTATTTGAAGCTTGCAGGCCTTGATCCTTATGATCCTATTAGTCTGCTGGTCTACGACTGGATTGAGAAGAAAATAGCCTTCCTTTTTCCTATTTTTCAAAATTTATACAGAAGTGGAAAAGTAATCGTTTGTTAGTTTGCCGACTATTCAGACTTGTCAGCGCCTCTTCTGTATCTTGTCAAATCACCTTTTTGACTTTTTGAATTTGTCTATTGAAGCATGCAGAGGAAGCTTTGAAGGTGTAACACTTTTTGAGAAGTATGTCTCTGGAGATTTTCACTTCTGGACAGAGTCATCTTTCTGAATGAACAGCGTTCGCTCTTGAGGCACTGATTTCCCTTTTGATGTTGCACTTTCATCCTTCTAAACCTTCTTTCTTGTTTCTTTGATGATAATTTGAGAAGTATACGAAGTATATATTCCATATCAAGTTTATTCAATTTAAAGTACCAATGGATATCCCAACTTTGATGATTCTCAAGTATATAATGCACATGATTCACAAAGAAACACTTCTAAAAATAATTCGTTCATATATATAGCAAGATTAGCTTAAACTCTGATTTGGTATTCATCAAAACCTTAATTCTCATTATAGTTTACAACCACAAAATGGTTTTTGAAGGATATTGGAGCTAACATATTGCCTCCTCCACAGTCTGAGTTCTCTTATTGTATATCTTGTAAGCTTTAGACACAGAAGAATATCCTTGAAATACAACAGGATCAGATTTAGGATCAAACTTTTAACAGCTTGTCCTTTGTGTTAAGTACAAAGCATTCAAAACCAAATACATGGAAATAAGATATATTGGGTTTCCTTCCTTTCCATAATTCATAGGGGGCCTTCTTGATTATTGGCTTTAAGAAAACACGATTTTGAATATGGCTAGTAGTGTTAACTGCTTCTGCATAAAAATCTTTTGATAAACCACTTTCCAAAAGCATGGTTCTAACCATTTCTTGCAAAGATCTATTCTTCCTTTCAATAACCCCATTTTGTTAAGGAGTTCTACGAGAAGGGAAATTGTGAGAAATGTAATTTTCATAATAAAAAGTTTCAAAAGCATGATTTTCAAACTCACCACCATAATGATTTGATGGATGAGATATAGAAAACTTTTCCATTTTGAACTCTTTTTAAAAACACTTTAAAGGCTCATAAGCGCTTTATCCTTATAGACAAGGAATATAACCTATGTGAATTTCGAAAAGCCATCCACTATAACCAAACCATATTTCTTACCACCTAAACTAGCAATTCTAGTTAGTCTAAAAAGACCAAGGTGTAAAAACTCAAGTGGCCTTGTGGTTGACACTACATTCTTACTGTGGAAACAATTCTTGGTTTGTTTACCCCTTTGGTAGAACTCACAGGTTGAGTAATTGTCAAAGCTAATCTTGGGTTGAGAAATCTCATAGATTAATTTCATGTAAGCATGACCAAGTTTCTTATGCCACATCCACTTTTCATCTACGAAAGATGCCAAGCATGTTATATTCTAATCTAAAAGGTTGTCTAGATATAATACATAAGTATTATGATGCCTTTTAGTAGTAAAAACGATTTTATTTGATGTGGTAAAAATGATTTTATTTGATGTGGAGTCTTTTATGATACATCTAGTACATTCAAACACAACCTTGTAGTCTTATATCACAAAAACTGACTAATACTCAGAAGGTTATGAGTTAATCCTTTGACTAACATAATATCAATAATCAAGTCAGAGTTTTTCTTATCAACATTACCTATACCAATGATCTTTGACTTGATTCCATCAGCAAATTTTACAACTCCTCCATCCTTGGGTTTGAGGTTTCCACACCAAGCTCTATTTCCAGTTATGTGTTTGGAACAACCACTATTTAGATACCATTTTATCTCCTTCTGATAATATGACTTAAGATACACCTGCATCAGAAAAAATCTTCAGCTTAGGTACCTACATCTTTTTGGATCCTCTTTGGTTAGTTATCTTCTTAGGGTTTTTTACTTTCTGTTTCCTTGCTTTTCTTTGAGAAAAGCATTTCTCAGAAATGTGACCTTTCTTAAAGTGGCAAATACAAATAGAAACTTTGCTTTGAGAGCTCTTAGATGAATTTTCATTTTCTTACTTCTCATATCCAAGTCTTGACTTTTCAAAAAATGGTCTTTGACTTCTAAGCATCAAATTAAGATTCTTAGAGCCATTTACCATCTTCTCAAGATGAAATTTGAGAAGATTAACTATTTTATGAAGTTCAAAAATATCAGATGATGTTTTTTGAGCTAATTTAGAAACTTTATCTTTTAAGGCATTAACATCTTTCTGAAGAAGGTTCTTTTCTTTTAAAAGCGTATCTCTTTCATGGCTTAGCTTCTCTTTCTTCTGTCTTGAGGTTTTCAAAATCAAGAGATAATTTTTTAAATTTTTCTTTAGAGATAAGTAATGAGAAGAAAGTGTTTCAAAATCATCCATAAACTCATCATAAGCTTTTTGAAAGTCATCATAAGAAGATTCTAATTCAGAATTCATTACCTTAGTCTCTTCATCAGAGACTATATCTTCCATGAACGAAGATTAGCAACTATCTCCTCCTCTTCTTCGGATTTCGTGCCTTCTTGCTTCTTATCAAGGTCTTCCCATGTAGCCATCATGGCTTTCTTTTTGGGTGCTTTCTTTCTGAAGCTTTTCTTCAACTTTGGACATTTAGATCTTAAATATCTAGGTTCCTAACATTCAAAGCATATGATCTCATTTTGCTTTGTCTTTCCTTTTTTGTCCACTTTAGGAGTTACCCCTTTCTTTTTCTTTGTTCTAATCCATGCTCTTGTAATCTTTTCAACTAGATGAGCAATCTCATCCTTTACTTCATCATCTTTGTCATTAGAAGGTTCCTTTTCTTTATCTGTTTCTTCTGAAGCCTTCATGGCCTTAGAAGAGCTAGTTATTCTTTGAATGGACTTTATGATAATTGATTTTCCTTTTCTATTGCTCTCCTTGGAGGCTTTATTAAGCTCAATCTCATGAGTCTTAAGGGACCCAATAAAAGCGTCGAGGCTAAGCATATTCAAGTCTTTGGCTTCTTAAATGGTTGTTATCTTAGGGCGCTAAGCCTTAGATAGGCTTCTTAGGATCTTTCTAACCATCTTAGCATTGGAATATCTTTTTCCCAATACCTTCAACTAATTTACAAATGTAGGATGAGGTAGCACAAGAAGGGGGGTTGAATCATGTTTTTAAAATAATTTTAGTTCCTAAAAAACTTTTAAACAACTTTCTCAAGTCAAAGACTCGGAATGCGGAAATGAGTTAGAAATAAAAGTTGTAACCTTCACAAATATTTTAAATGCAGTGAATAAGTTAACACACAAAATAAAAGATTCAATAGATAATTGTAATAAAGAGTAAAAGAGATGAAAGATCACAGAGAATTTTTATATTGGTTCAGCACTACCTACATTTAGTCCTTAACTCTTTGTTGAGATTTTTATAAATTGAGTATTGTTTTTCCAAACTTCTCCAACCTTTTACAACCAAATAGTTTTCTCAAGCCTCTCCAAGCTACACTAAGTAGTATTTTATCCTAGCATTTTCAAGCTCATAAAGACCATTAACGGGTTAGGTTATAATAAATAGATTTTTGAGGTTTGTGTTTAATACACTCACACTGAATTTCTTAGTAGAGTACCAACAATTAGTTACAGTGTGTAGGGCCTTCTCTAAACTTGCAATAAGAAAATACAGACTAATACAAAGTAGATGAGAAGATTTGTTGATCAGAAGTTACAACAAGTAACTTTTCGAATGTTCAGAAGGTTAAGTATTGAAAGCTTTATGAATGTGTAGAATGCTACAACTATCTAACCACTCCTTTATCATTTTCCAACTTTTTATAGACTTCAGAAATATATCTGTTGAAGCTTGCAGAGCTTGAGCCTTGAGCCTTTTTGATCCACTAGTCTAAGACTAGAACGGGAAGATATAGCTTTCTTCCTTAGCAAGTAGAAATGTCACAAAAAAAAGAAAAGTAGCCATTGATGGTTCACCAGTTTTTTAAACTTGTCAATGCTTCTTTTGGATTTTTTCAAGTCACATTTGACTTTTGAAACTAATCCTTGAATCGTGCAAAGGAAGCTTTGAGTATGAGGAGCTTCATGAGAATTATCTTTCTGGTAGAGCCTTATGAAAATTTCATCCTTCTAAAGCATTTGCGATCTTTTTGATAGTGTGTTTTTCCTACTGATTGCATGTATCTACCTTTCTGAACTTTCTGATATGTTTCTTGAGTGAGATATCGTAGATTCCATAAAGTGTTCTTTTCAAGAAGTGTATATACTCGAGATACCAGAAAGAGCTTTGAGCTTTGTGTTGTCTAAGACTTGTTTCTATATGAATTGCATGATTTTATTCACAAAAGAATTTAATCACTTCAAACAAGCTATTAGTCAACAAAAAGATTTTATTAAAGCTTGATTTATTGCTCATCAAAACCTTGAAGCTTAATTTGGTTTAGACTATGAGGTGGCTTCTTAAAGGCGTTAGAGCTTACAAAAATGTGCATAACCCTTGTTGTCATAGCATCTGTGTCCTCATGATCCAACATTTTAAACATCTCATATATATATATATGTACTTGCTTTCTGATCTTTGTTTCTTTAACTTGATCAATCCTTTCATGGAGAGTTAAGAGTTTGTCCCAAATCTCCTTCTTAGAATCACATCATATGATTTTATCATACTCATCATTACTTAAAGCACAAGTGAGAAAATTTTTAACTTTAGCATTCATTTGGACTTTAGTTTTGTGTTGTTCTATCCATTGTTTTTTGGAAATCACTCTAACCAGTACTGGAGGAGGTTGGTTTGGATTAGCAACCATATGAGGCATAAGCTGCTCAATAATTGGAACATAATCTCCATTCTCAATAATCTCCCATATATCCAAAGTTGTAGAGTTAATAAAAAGTTTCATTCTGTCCTTCCAATATGGATAATCTTCTCCATTGAAATATGGAGGGTGATTAATAAAGTGACCTTTAGCAATATGTGTGACTTATTATGCTATGTCTTAGGATCTTTTTTCTCTGCAACTATTAAGAAGCTCAACCCCAGAGGCCAAGCTCTAATACCAATTAAAGGTGGAAGTAGCACGAGAAAGGGAGTTAAATCATGTCTTTTAAAACTTTTTCAAAATCTGAAAACTTTAAACAAATATTTCAAGTCCTTAGACTTGGATTAGGGAAGTGTTTAAGTATTAGAATCAAAGATTATTGTATTCATAACAACTTTGTTAGATAACTAACAGAATAAGCACATGGAAGATAAAAAAGAATAAAAGATAGTGATAAAGGATTGTATAAGAAGATTTATACTAGTTTGACCAACCCACTTGTCTACGTCCAATCTTCAACAATTAGTTGAGAATTTTATAGCCATGAGTATTCTTTTACAAGCTTCTCTAAGCTTACGATAGAGTTGTCTTTTCCTAACTTCTCCAAGCTAAACAAGTTGAGTAGTATTGTCCTAGCATTTCCAAGCTAACAACGACCACTATCGGGTTAGATTACAATAAAAGATTTTTGGTTTGTATTAGATAAACACTCATACTAGATCATTCATGGTGTATAGATCGATTAAGTACAGAGTGGAGTGATTTCTCACCAATCTCACTGAGAGAGTATTTGCTATTACAAATCAATAAAATGATTTTTTTCTCAAGAAGCTTCAGAAAGTAAGTTTTTGGTTGTTTAGAAGGTTAAAAAGGATAAAGGCTCTTTAAGAGTTTCAATAAGTAGAGCTCCAATTACTTCTTCTTCATCTTCAAGATTTATATAAGCTTCAAAATCTAGCCATTGAGATTTCAAACCTTAAGCCCAGAGCTTTTTGATCCACTAGTCTTGGACTGGAGAGAGAAGTATGTTGCTTTCTTTCTCAGCAAGTAAGTATTGCACTAAGAAGGAAAACTAATCGTTTGGGTCCATAAGCTTTTTAAAGTGTCAGCACTTCTTTTGGATATCTGTCTTGTCAAGTTTGACTTTCAGAAAATATCTATGAATCATGTAGAGTAAGCTTTAAAAGTGAAGTCTTCGTCACTTAGAGCAACATTCTAGAAATTACCTTTTTGGTCTAGCTTTTTGGATAGGTCATCCTTCTAGTATGCTTGTTTTCCTTTTGAAGACTAGGTATTCTTCTGATGACAAAGCAGTATCCTTCTGATGCTTCTAAACTACTTTTTATGGGAGATAAGATCTCTTAAGCACAAATTCTCTTTCGAAAAAGCTCTTTCCAATTAGATTACATTCGAGGTGTGTAAGAACCTTAGAGAATTAATTCGAAAATAAAATATTGGGTAATCCAATTCTGTCTAATGTGCGTATAAAGCGATCTGTGCTTTCTAAATCAAACATTTAAGCAAATTGTTAATCTATACAAAAGATTTTTATTAAAAGTTGGTTTACTATCCATCAAAACCCTTAAAGATGTACTACAAAGACTATTTAGTGGCTTCTGAAAGGTGTTAGAGCTTACATGTAGGAATTGCAAAGACATGCAAAAATGTACAAGGGAAGTCGCTTGATTCTACAAGGCAGAAAATACAAGAAGAGCATTTGCTATTTGGCAAGTCATTCCATGAGGGAAATGCCTAAAGATAGTAAAGTAAAGATAAAGTCAGAAAATGTTGAGATATTTGCGAACTTGGCTTAAGGAAGGATTTGTTATGTGTGTGAGCCAAGCCTCATATCGATGGGTAGGAAGAGAAAATAAACGAACTTCCCTAATAAATGGATACTTAACATTTGATTGTTACACACTACCAAGAGAGAAAGTCTATACATTAGAGAAAGGAGTAACTGGGTTGCAAGGTGGCGCATATTGTAGGAAGGTTAGCAACTTTCACCATACAAAAGGTGTAAGTTGAAAATTTTTATTATTGGTGTTAATTTTATCCTTTTTTAGGGGCGATGGACATAGGTCGAAGTTACGAAACCATGTTAAATTTTTTGTTCTTCTACTGTGTTTTGTTTTTTATCTTCTTACATGCTCTTTGTGGGTTCTCTTTACTGCCTAACACCTATTGTAGGTAGAGATAGTAACAAGGTTAGTTCATCTGCTCAGCCTTTTACTCTTATAATGCCATGACTTGGGTTTGGTTCCTAGGTTCCACCATTAGTGGATGATTTGTAAGTGTTTGATGAGCCTAAAGACTTGTCCTGACCATGGACTAAGAAGAGCCTTCCTCTTAACTCAAACTTTTCCCTACCAAAAAATTGTAGGTATAGAGATGAAAAGCCTAAAATGTCTAACAACATTTGTTTCTTTTAATGAGGACTTAGTGCAATTGAAGTTTTTGGTTTGTAATATTCAATAAACTCAAGTCAACAATATAATTATTTGAGTCCATTTTTCTTTCTATGCATTAAAAATTAGTTTTGTTAATAAATATTTTTAGAAACTTATTTTTTATATATTATTGTTGTAAAATCTTTATACTACCAATCAATTATATTATTTTTTATTATTTTTGAGACAATTATTATAGTAGTTAAATATTTTTAGTAAAGTGATGCCATGTGATTAAATAATAATATAAATAATTTTTATATGAATAATTGGTAGCGAGTGTTGTAACTTAATTACACTACTTGTAGGATAGTGCAACCAATATTATTTCACAAGGATATTGATGACTATTTGATTAGCAACAAGAATTGCATGCAAGAAAACTAATTAAGAAAAGAAACTAACAACTAAAACGGACACTAGCTCAAGGATTTCCTAAGGCTAAGGGCATTATTTATCATAAACATGCATATGATCAAATACATGGTATAGTGGCTAACTTGAGCTGTTAGTTCGACCGCTAAGAGCAACTTCACAATTCACTTGATGACTACCAAGCATTCAATTAACACACAATTACTAGATGGTTGAGACATTAACTTCTAATTAACTCATGTTAACCTTTAGCCCCAATTGAATTAGCCTAAGTTTCAATCAAGACCCAATTCTAAATGCTATAGTTAATTAAACATACCCAATTCTCAATTCTTTAGCTAATTAAACATATATCAATCAATCAATCAACATGCATCTAATTAACATCTTAGTTCCTCATATCAATACCATTAAATAAGAACACATAATCAAGATTATCCCAATTATAAACCTCAATTTCAATACCATTCAATCAAGCTTCATAATTAGGAACCCTCTGTAACACTCTAATAGTTCCATTCTATGCTTAAGTTATATTGTGGAATTATTAGTTGTTACTTTTGCTCTCAGAACTAACATATATACTGAAACATAAAATCAACATTCATAATGCAAATGGACAATACAAATACATGCTAAGACATGTATCATCATAAACTTAACCATGGTTATACTTTGGCTTTACTTTCATTTTTAGCACATGCTTAACATTCTTTACTTTTCTTTGAAATAGACTGCTTTTGGATATGAGCTCATTCCATGATCGTTGTCATGCAATACTAAACCAAATTAGACTAAGCCGATATTGGTTACCTCTAAGTTGAAGGATCCTCCATGTCACCCTTACCTCTCTCATAGAGGTTCCTTGAGTTGGATCGCCATCTCTCACTTTCCTTATCGAAGTGATTGAAGGGTCATGTCCTATTAATTCTTTTCTCATCATTGTACTTTACGTGCATAATACTTCTTTGACTAGACACATGCAATGATATGACTAAGTTCATAATTTTGATAGAAATTCGGCAGCATTGTCAATCACAACTTTCAACCAGTAATCCATCACAATCATGCCATTCAATCATGAGACAAAGCTCCATCAAACTTGTCATTCGTCAAATCGAATGACATCATACATTCATACCCTAGAAGGGTTCATAATTGCATTATTCTTTATGAAGAATCTTATGAATTATCATATGATTTCTCATGGTTACCCATGAGAGAATCACATCGTTAAGATATGTGTATGTGGTCTTTTAGTTACTTAGTTCTGATATGAAATTATTCTTTACTTAAGTACATGTCTTATGGAATACTTGTTCAAATTAATTAAGTTAAGTGATTATTTCCTTTCCTTGAGATAGTGCACTTAGTGATTCCTAGGTTTATGGTATGCTCAGAAGCCCTAATTATACTTTTGTTCCCAAGGAGTTCGAGATCCTTCTAATCCTTGGGTCATGAAAATGCATAACCATACTCATGAACCCAACAACACCATGTTCACTAATCACCAAGGGTGATTTTTAACTTATTCAACTTACAAAGTTTCAAGCCTTCATTATTAACATATCAAGGTTTTACCTTAAACATTATTAAAGTTATCATTCTTTATAAAGTAGTCATAAAGTTTATTCTTTATAAAAATAAATGTCTCTAAAATTAAGCTCTTATCTTAAAAATTAGATTTTTATGTAATAATGATACAAGTTACTAGCTTTTTAACTAAAAAGTCATGTTCTTTATGAAAGTTGACTCATTTAATTATTCTAAAACCATCAAGGTCTCAATTTTATGACTTAAAGTTGTCTCTACATTAAAAACATGCCTACTTTGTCAACTAGGGATATGAAACATCAACTTTAAGGTTAAAAGGTCCTGATCTTTATAAAAGTTAACACTTTTTTGCATTGTTTTGGTTCAAAATTTAAACTTTATGAATTAAATGTTACAAAACAACACTTGTATGACTTAAAGGTCTTATTTTTTATTAAAGTTTGAAACTTTGTGAAAGGCTTTTTCTTTAAGATTTGATTTCTAAGATATAAAGTGACAATATATCATTTTTCTAACTCAAAAGGGCTAATTATCCCAAAAAGTGTAGACTTCTATGTGTATTCTTATCTTCAAAGCAAAACAAAAGAAGACTTTATGATGGCACTAAAACTTACACCACTTTTTGTGTATCAAGAAGCAAACTTTTTAAAGTTTAAAGCTTTTAGAATATTCATAATCTTATCAAATCATGAAAACATAAAAAGATGAAGCTTTTCTAATCATCAACTCATCATAAGAAAAGAAACAACTTTAAGCAAGATACCATCAAGAATATTCAAGAACATATTTTGCCAAAAGTAAAAACTTAAGAATATTTGAAGAACATCAAGAGCATATTTTTCTAAAAATAGAAACTTCAGAACACTTGAAGAACATCAAGAACATATTTAACCAAAAATAGAAACTTTTGCTCATGAAGAACATGAAAGATTTCCTCAAGTTCTCACTCAAAGATCTTGGTCATGGAGAGAACCAAGTTTCAAGCTTCCTTGAGTAAACAAAATAAAATATGAAGATCACTACCTCTTTATCAAAAATGGCGCTACAATAAGGAAGGAGAAGAAGATGATGGCTTCTCTTGTGATGATGGTGGCGGTCTTGGCTTGGAGGAAGGAGAAGCTCTTGAGATCTTGTGAAAATAGAGGTTGCAATGTTTTGATTTTGTCTCCAACGACCCAAAGATGAGGTCCTTGAAGGGCTAAGTGAGTGGTTTTGGGTGGTGGTGGTGGAGAAAGGAAGAAGAAGATAAAGAAAAAGATGAAAATATTTAGAGAGAAGTTGGGGGATTTGGCTTTGAGAAGAGAGAATAGGACGAGTGAAAATGAAAATGTGAGTGTGTGTGTGTGCTTGAAAGTGGCGTCCAACATAAAGGGGGAAAGGAGGGAGATATTTTCTTAATTTTGTGTTAATTAAGGTTTAGGGGGACAAAATGGATGATGGGGGGACAAAACATGTACTAACTCTTACATAAAGCACTCTTGTCTAATGCTTTATGCTTTATGCTTTAATGATATCATTTTTTACTTTATTGTCTAGTTGACTAAATTTGAATTTAATCATGTGATTAAGTGCTCATACAACTTAATTAAGATGATTAAGCAAGGATTAGTGATTAGCACACAAGAACACAATTAATAAAAATTAATCTTGCGATTAAGCTTAATTAACCTTAATTAAACTTGATTAAGCTAATTAAGGGTGATTAGTGCTTAATTAAGCTATAAAGGCTTGAACTTGCTCCATTAGAGATTATCTAATCTCGATGAAGCATTCTTTTAACTTTTCTCATCCGAGTTAACTCCTTAATTAAGTCTTAATTCCATAATTTCTTATTAAGTGCCTAATTACTCAGGGTTACTGAGGTAATTTAGCACGACACGAAATTGAGGATGTTACACCTCAACTAGTCAAGCTCATATTAATCAATCAATTAATAATTTCCTAATTAGTTATCCAATTACATACCTACACATCAATACCATTCAATGTAAGCATATAAAAGAGTAAGAGGCAAAGAATTAAGAAAACACATCATGCATTAAAATTAAAGAGTAAGGCTTCAAGATACAACTCTTAAAGCGTTTGGAGAATCCCTAAGCTAGCCTCTAACCTTACTCCTCTATGGGAATTTATAACCAAACTAGAAAATAAAGAATGGTGGTGGAAAGATGAGAGGATGAGAAAAAGATAGGAGAAGAGGAGGAGAGAAAAAAGAGAAAACTAACCTACGCTAAACTAAAGAGAGTAGCTAAATTTCTCCTAATGAGGCTTCTTTTCGTATCCCTATTTTCTCACTATTTATTAGACTTAAAATATGAAAATCCAATATTGCTCTTAAGTCCAAATTAATTCTTTGCCTCTTAGCTTTAAGTGGACACCCAAGTTGCTTAATTTGGACTTGAAATGAAAGAGTTATGACCTAAATTTTCTAACATATCCATATTGTACCTATATTCATGTCAGTCCACTTCAGCAGTCAATTGGCCCATCAAGATGTTATTATCTTGAAAAGTGATCTAATATGAATTGAAAATAGCACTAGTTTTACTTTAATCCAATGTCTACAACTCAATTTATGACCCAATTGGTGCACACTGATGAATTGGATTTTTATACTATTTTTATCCTTCATACTTATCTCATTAATCCTCCTTTGCGCTTAATTGGTTGAGTTTAGATCATTTTCTTTTTTTGGATCTTAGTGAGACTTAGTTAATTTTTGCAGTATTTCGGTTATTTTGACCTGCTTCAGTGTTTAGATCATATCTTGAGCTCTATACCTCATTTTATTATGCTTCTTGATTTGTAGGAAAGCTAAGAGATAGAGCTACAATTTCTATGAAGAGGGCAAGGGCTAACTCTAAGATTTTAAAGCCGAAATTGGGCTCGGAACTGAACTAAAGCGTTTGGGCGCGGTTTCTAAGTAGCCTTCAATGATTGGACCATATCTTGGGCTACAGGGACTCAATTGAGCCTATTCCGGTGGCATTGGAAAGCTAACATCTAGGGCTTCATTTTATGTTCAGAACACTAAGCCAAGAAGAACCGTTATGAGGCCCAAAAACGTGTTGGAAGTCGCTATTGAGTCTAAGAGAGCCCACTCAACTTGTTTTGGGCACAACTTTCTCTCTAAGCATCCAAATTGGGCAATTGAGCTATCCAAATTTAGCTTAGGAAAAGAGGATTATTTTAATTAAGTAATTAGTGACTTTTAATTAGAGGTATATATAGAAATTCTGATTATGCTTCAGGACCTTCACCTTCTTCTTCTTCTTCTTTTTTTTTAGGCTCATTTTGTAATTGGAGGGGGATGGAATAAGAAAACTCTCTCTCTCTTTTTTTCTCTCTTTCTCTCTTTCTTTCTTTTGCGTTTTCCTCCATTAATGGAGGGGTGATCCTCCTCTGATCCAAGGCATCAAGAGAAGCATTCAAGCTCTTGAGGATTGGTGCATCAAGACATGGAAATTCCAATTTCGGTTTCACTCCTCTTCTCTTCTTCTTAATCTCGTAATTGAATTGGAGGTTTTCATTCATGCATGTTGATTAATAGTCAATCAAATCATGTATAATTCGGTTGATATATGTGATTCGATTGTTCAAGAGTGTGATTCATATTTCGGTTCTGAATATGAGATGAGAGCATTGGTTTGGAAGCTAATCCAAAATCAATTCGGTTTTAGAGGTCTCTAAACCGAATGGCTTGAGTGATTAGTTGAATGCATGGAGATTTTCATGTGAATGCTAAGTTTGATTTGAGGTTTCAATTGAATCTAAAATAAATCATCGAATTGGAGTGTGCATGTACATTTGAATCCAATGATTGAGTGTTGATTGCTTTCTTCTTGTGTGTCTTGGATTAGAATTTTAATTCGGTTTAGCCTTTTTGTTTTCTGTTTGCTTTGGAATTCAGTATTGCATTTTAAGTGTTTGTTATAAAAACCCCCCTGAATTTTCTGATCAAATAGTGTGTTCATCTTTGGGAAACGATCCGAGTTGGCTCCTATACTATAGTCGCTATTCGGTTTAATTTGCTCGTGTTACGATGCGCGAGCCACACACTACTCAGAGTCTAGTGAGAGCAGCCCTATTCTGATTTTGTGGCCCAATTCGACCCATTAGACATCTAAATCAGCTTTCGACTTCTTCATTAAAGTTGTAGATCTTTCTATCAGTTTTCCTCTACTATAAAATTTTTAATTTTTAAAGGTCTATAACTCAAGATATACTCAAAATATAGAAATAGTATAAATTCATAATAATGCTAAAAAATACAATTAAGCCTAATTAGAGACCAAACTTATAAAATATGTCACATATTGTTCAATTAGGCAAAAAAAAGGCTCAATAGACTAAATATGAGAGTTAATCAATGTATCAAAATGTTACTTGTCAAATTCCCCCATACTTAGCTTTTTGTATGTTCTTATGCAAAATCCAAAATATGCTTAAAGGTGCCAAAAAGGAAATATCAAAATCTAAAATAAACACACAAGCCCTAGAAATAAAAAATAACCAAACAACATGCAAAAAACAAATTTCTAATGGATCCTCAAGAGTGTCAAGCATATAGGCGAAAAGAATACACAAGGAATCAAGAAATTCAACGATCAAGATACATCTTTACAAAAATGTAAGTAAGGCAAAAATCACTCTAAAAAGAATGGATCAAGTATAAAGGATCTCACAAGATAATGTGTTTATCATTCTTTCTAAATCACCTTAAAAGGAAAAGCACTATCATAAGCTTATTTATCATCTAATTCTCCACTATTCAAACATATGCGCACACAAATCAAGATGACTTTATTCAAAGATCTAATAGGGCCAATGTATGAGTAAGGAAATATTAAGGATATGCAAGGCAAAAACCAAAGAGAATAGAAGAACATTGATAAAGACATGTGGCCACAAATATGAGGGCCCTCCTTAAATTTAAGCAATGCAACAAATAACTCTCTTTTAACCCATTTCTTCAGTTTCTTTTTTTCATCAAAATTGCCCAAATTTATTGAATTTTTCTTTTTCTATTAGCTTTTTTTCTTTACATTTTCTTCTTTTTTTCTTTTTTAAAAAAATATTTTCATTTCATTTCATTTCTCTTTTCATCTCTTTGCACCCCTACACTTAAAGTCTTGCATGCCCTCATGCAAACCTCCACACTTATGGTAATGCATGTTACTAATGGTAACCAATGGTTTGCTATTCCTTAAGATAGGTAGAATCATACTTTTTCACTTTAGGCTTGTAATATACTAAAAACAAAGAATAGGTAAAAAGTCTCAAAGGGGTTAAGCAAGGGAAAAATGCAAGGGTGGCTATTTAACTAAGTAGCTAGTCACGAAATAAATACCTCAATCATGTTTATGTATGCAAATGAATGTGTAGGCTCAAAAAGAATTAAAGCAAGTTCTAGAGTAACAAATCTTATGAGGGAACAAAACACATAAGAAAGAAAAAAATAACATATAATATAGCCATCCAAATATGGTTCAAAAGCTCACATGGGTCATGTCCAACATACTGAATCCAAGCAATTGAAGATCAATCTACCAAGCAAGCAAAACATAAAGAATGAGATGAAAAGTCAAGCATGTTGAAGTTTTAAGTCATGAATGTCTAATGCCTAAAACTAACAACTCAAGAATTACCATGGGAAAATATCAAACTAAACAACATAACTAACATACGAAAACTAACATTAAACATATTTTATTCGAAAAGTAAAATGCAAGACAGAAAATTAAAATGGTAAAATGTGATGAAACTCCCTCATAATGACTTGTGCTTGAAGTGATCCAGGAATTCCCACCAAGGCTTGCAGTTCCGGCCTCCTCTAGGATCCTATAAGATGATTTTGAATTTATTGTCATGCTTGCTATTAGTGCCTTGATAAATTCCTAAACAAAGAAGCAAAATTCCTCCCAATGAGACTTCTTTTCGCATCCCTATTTTCTCACTATTTATCAGACTTGCAACATGAAAATCCAACATTATCCTTGAGTCCAAATTAATTCTCTGCCTCTTAACTTTAAGTGGACACCCAATTTGCTTAATTTACACTTGAAATGAGAGAGTTATGGTCCAATATTTGTAGCATATCCATGTTGTATCTCTATTCACATTAGTCTACTTCAGTAGTCAATAGGCCCATCAAGATGTTATTATTTTGGAAAGTGATCTTCATATAAATTGAAACTTTATATCTTAGCTTTCAAATGACACCAGTTTTATCTCAATCTAATATTTACAACTCAAGTTATAGTCTAATTAGTGCACACTACTCAAAGTCTAACAACAACAACAACCCTATTATGATTTCGTGGCCCAATTCGACCTACTAAATATCTAAATTAGCTTTCAACTTCTTCATCAAAGTTTTATATTTTTTTTTTCAACTTTCCTACAATATAAAATTTGTAATTTTAAGAGGTCTACAACTCAAGATATGCTCAAAATATAGAAATATTATAGATTGTATCCAATATTGATCAATTAAACACAAAAGAGGCTCAATAGACTAAATATGAGAGTTAAATTAATGTATCAAAATATTACTTATCAATAATATATCAATATTAAATTCATATTTTAAAGACACTTGTATTTTATTGATTTTTTTGAAAAAACAACACATATGAAAAATAGAGCCTTTTAAATTAGAGTATTTAATGCTTTAGAAATTAAAACTTTACTTTGTATGTAATTTTATTTACAATTTTTAAAGTTTTTAAAAATATAAGTTAAAAAAAAGATTTACTCTAACTTTGAATCATAGCATATACTTAAACCTATTTGGGAGCCTTTAGAAGAGCGCTTATGGTAAAAAGGTTTGGATAATTTACATAAGATCATAGGTTTAAATCTCATTATCACTAATATACCAAAAAAAATGCTTAAATTGATTGATAACTTATAAAAATACTTATAAATAACTTATGAACAATATATATATAAAATTTGGATTCAAATAATTACATAAGGAAGTGCTTTGTCATGGACAACCAATCTATAACCTAAAATAATTAGAAGAGTTGCTTCTTGTAACTTTTTTTTGTGATGGCCCATAACATATCGAACGGGTTGAGCTTTTAACTCTATATGTGGGGATAGATGGACTTGATCACTAATTATATCGGTAGAGCTTGATAGGCCCTAATTTTATTTCTCTTGTTGGGGTAAAAAATCACTTTTTTTTTTAACTGAAAAAATCAGTTTTCATATATTTGGATAATTTTTTAAAAATAATCAGATCCTCAAAAAAATTGTTTCAGCTTTTTTGGAGAAGCTAAAAAGAGTAGCTTCTAAAAAAAATCAGTTTTCAACTTTTTCAGTTATATATAAAATTTAAGTTTTAAAATCACTTTTTTCAAAATCTGAAATACATCCTTAATTTGGTTAGAATTGATTTGATTAGAATTAATTTTGATGTAAAATAATTTATGTTTAGTAATTTTTCTAAAAGTGATTCTCAAACAATGCAAAAATTCATCAAAATTGATTTTGTCCTCCAAAATTGATGGGTTACCAAATAAACTAAGAGCCTGTTTGACATACCTGATAGTATAAGACCTGATAGAATAAGGGTTGATAGTATAAGGCCTGATAAAAACTTAATACCATGCAGTGTTTGGTATGTCACTGTAGAAGATATTATATTATATACAATATAACCAGAAAAAGAGATTATAATAAATACTATTTTTGAATATTAAATTTAAAATTTAAAAATTAATATAATTGTTTAATTTATTATAACTATTTTAGTTATTTTTTTATTATATATAAATATAATTTTATATTAAAAATTATTTATTTATTTTTAATTTTTTATAATATAAAAAATATGAGTTAGTGAGAGAGAGAAAAATTGAAAGGAAGTTTTTATACATCAAAATTGAAGTAAGCCTAATACCATATTTTTATATTTGATTGTATTTTTTATTATATATAATTAAATTTATATTAAATATTATTTATATATTTTATTAATAATTTTTTATTCTTATATTTTTATATTAATTTGAATAGTTATTTTTTAATTATTATATTTTAAAATATTTATTTATTATTAAAATTTTTTATTAAATAATATTATTTTTTGTTTATATGGTTTTCATTTTTTATTATTTATTTAATAATTATTTTTCTTTTAATAAAATATATTAAAAATAAAAAAGTAAAAAAATCGTTATACGTCAACCGTTAATCAGGCCTAATACAACGTTCCTAAGCTGGATTAAGTTATCCATCATTTTGATGTATAAGGGAGGTTTGATAGATAAGCTTATACAATGCGTTGACTGTACCAAACAATGAATAAGGTCATAATATATTGTATTATTTTATCTTATTGTGCCTAATACGACATTCTAATCACACCCCAAAACAATTTTTTCAGATTTTTTTTTTTTTTTACCGCGGTAACAAATAAGCGTATGATGCACGCGCGGGGTGGGGGTTGTGCCATGGTAGGGGATGGTCTGAGTCCTGAAACGACACTCCCCTTGTTTTGGTTCGATAAACGACAATCCTCAAATCGTACCAGGAACGATGCACACACGAATCTTTGAAGCCAACAAAGTGGATCGAGTTCTAAGCACTGCCCAAATGCCAAAACCCAAGAACCCAGCACCCCAAACAAAAAACGCAATAAAAAGCTAGAGAGAGAGAATCTCAGCGATTTAGAGAGAGAAACACATCGAAACCAAACCAAAACCAACTTTCGGTTACTGCCACACACAGAACCCGATTACACTCATTCGTGCATCACTCACTCACTCACTCACTTCAACCAAAAAAGCCACACTCACGACATTTGCTCTCTCTCTCACTCATTAAAAACTGAATTTATTAATTAGCTTTTTGGAATTTCTTTTCTTTTATCTCTGGCGCATTTTATCGAACATAATTGAATATTACAAGCAAAACATTAAAATTTCGAAAAAGAGAAAAAGAAAAGAACGACAAAAAAAAAAAAAAACAATTTCATGGCAGCGATTAGGGACTGGTGCAGCAGGACTGTTCGTTCGCTTGTTCGTGTTTTCTTCTCTTTTAATCAGAGATCATATTATACACAAAAACAACTTTTCTATGATTATTTTTATCATCAATGTTTTTGTTTTTCAATTCTTCTTCTAATGCTTCGTCTTTTTCCTCCATAATCCTTTAATATTGAATATTCGACTATTTGCATTAATTATTGTTATGTTTTTGTTATTCCCCAAATCTAATTGTACATCACAATCACACACCCATCTCAGAAAAGAGTGAACTTCATCGATTCCTGTAGAGAGAGAAACTCTGAATTTGCCTTCCCAACCATCCCTTTGGGCTCAGATTCCTGGAACAATTCTGGGTTTTTCTTCATTCTTCGTTTTCTTCATGGGTTTTTGGTTTCTGGGTTGGTTCTGAGTGTTATTTTTTGTTCCGAGTTTTGGGTTTTGTGAGGTTTTTGTCTGTATTTGTTGGGGTTTTGTGAAGGTGGGGGCTTGATCTTCGGGTATGGAGGGTGGTGGTTCAGAAGAAGAGAAGAAGAAGGAGAAGCCATTGGAGGGGGAGAACAAGACCAAGCGCAAAATGAAGACTGCTTCACAGTTGGAAGTTCTGGAGAAAACTTATGCTGGTGAGTCAAAAATTTTCAGCCATTTTTGAAAATTTTTTTTAGCGCCCGTTTTGTTTTTTGTTTTTGTTTTTGTTTTTGTTTGTGTGTTTTTTTTGGTTGGGGGGGGGGGGGGGAGGGGTTATTGGTTGTGATTTGTGATGTGAATTTGTATTGAAATGTGAAATTATGCTTTGTGGGGTTGTGCATTTTTTTTTTTTTTTTTTTGGTTCAGTGGAAGCTTACCCTTCAGAGGCATTGCGGGCTGAGCTATCTGAGAAGCTGGGTCTGTCTGATCGTCAACTGCAAATGTGGTTTTGCCACCGGAGACTGAAGGACAGGAAGGCTGCGCCAGCGGCCAAGAAGCCACGAAATGGTTCACCGCCTGTGGCACGGGCTTTGGCACCAGTGGGAGAGGCTGTTGAGCAAATGGCAGTAGCTGATGTTGTGCATGATCGTGGTGTGTCTTCTGGGTTGAGGCCATTTGGTCATTTCGATTCGAGGCGAGTTGTGCCACTGCCCGGGATGGCCTTTCCTAGGATGGGAGCTGGATTGCCTGCAGTGGAGATCAACAGTTACTATGAAGCACATCGGACCATAGAGGAGCTGCGAGCAATTGCATTTGTGGAAAGACAGTTGGGGGAGCCATTAAGAGAGGATGGACCAATTCTGGGGATGGAATTTGATTCCTTGCCGCCGGGGGCATTTGGTGCACCAATAGGTAAACTTGATTTTCAAATAATAGTAATACTCGCAAGTGGCTGTTGCAATTAAGGTTAAATTAGTTTACAGGTCGATATAGTTTCACTGTGTTTTTAAATATATCCCTATATTTTAGAAGTTTTTAATTGGGTGATTATAAATTGAAAATGTTGTAATTGAGTCCTTACAATGAGTTGATTATCCATTATTTGTTACACTATACACACGTGGCCTTTAACCATGTTGTGGTGTTAATGATTTAGTGAGCTGAACGGAAAAGAAAAAAAATAATGTGTAAAAAATTAAATATCATGATTTTAATTATTTTTAGAGCATGTATGAGAAGAAAACTTGGAAGAAAAATTATTATATGCAGGAATTAGACAAAGACATTGACATTAGCAAATTTAATTGAAGGTCTATATGGTATGTATGGTGTAACAAAGCATGCTTAACAGTCACGTTTGTATTACTAACTCAGACACAGTGGACTCAATTACAAAGTATGAAGTATAAGGATCCAATTAAAAACCTTTAAGGTATAGGGACTAATTTAAAAATATGCTTAAACTATAGGGATATGTAGATTAATTTAACTTGCAATTAATGTTTGTAAGAAAAATATAGCAAAGGGGTGGGAAGGGAAAGAGGAGGCCATTTTATTTTACTTAGAAAAATTATGTGTGTTGCATGCTTCTGGCTTAATTGGTTATGAGTTGTATGATTGCCTGTGAGAAGTGGGAACATTGTTGATGTTGCTTTTGGGGATTAGAAGAAGACTAAGTAATAGTGTTGCTAGTGCTAGATAATTAGATGGTCCAGAGTGAATTTTCATTTTTTTCTTTAATAAATTGGTTTGTATGTATGTATGTATGTATGTATGTCTGCCTGCCTGGGTATGGAACTGCAGACTAGTATTATCTACGCTTTGAAGCTTAATAAGTAGTAATTTTTCCTACAATATTGGAGACTAACCATTTTTCCCCAGTTTTGGGTTCAAGATCATAGAAGATATTTCAAATGTCAGGTTAGTATAGACTGTGTATAACCCCAATGGATTAGCTTATTTTTGTGGCTTATAAGTGTGTATTTGATGTCATAACACAGCAACTATACAAATTCTTTTGTGCATTTGGATGGGATAATTTCCATAGCTTATTAGTAGACCAAACAAATGCAGAGGCGAATAATTAAACCTTTGAGAATAATCTAAAAACAGCTTATGCAAGTAATAAACATTTTAAAATTACCAATTCCCAAAGGGTTAGTTTCATAGCAATGCCTATGGAAATACCTTAGTCAAAGTTCCCAAAGACAAAATTATAATTAAATGCTCTTAAGGTAATTTAAATTTGTATGAGAACTTTTTTTAAATGAACTTGTCATTTGAGTAACTTGTAACAATTCATTTGAATAGGTCAGTCATCACCTGGATTTGATTCAGTAATAGTCCATTTGAATTGTGGGTTATTTGTTAGTTACTATATGAAGAGAATGAGATCTATTTATAAGCTTTCAAACCTTTATCTCCCTCTTGAGAGTTGAGAATTGGTCCTTGGAATAATGTTTCTTCTGTTGTAAGTAATAGAGACTAGAGTAATGTAACTTAAAGCATTTTGACACTGAAAAGATGACTTTTAAGGTTAATAATCACTTTTGAGATCTTGGAAAGCTTTAGAAAGTGATTTTGGAAAGGGTTCATTGAGCATATTGTTGTCAAAGTTATGCATGAGAGAAGCTTAGCTAACTTGTTTCAGTTGGATGGCTTTATGCTGTAAGATCTAATGCTATTGAACCCTCAGCAATGTTTAATATTATTCCAGGGGCAGTGACAATGGGGCAGCATAGGCAATCTGGAAGGCCTTTTGAGGCAAAAATTTATGAACAACTGGACAAGGTTTGATTTCTTTTGTTTTTCCTCTCTTCCTTTTCCCTGTGCACTGTTTTAAAGAAATGTGAGGAAGATTCTCTTTTAATACCACTCTAAATATTGTTATATTTTATCTTTGCCTTCCTTTGTTATTCTTTTCATTTGTTATAATTATACACTTGATATATCTTAAGGTGTGGCTAAATGTTCAATTTCCAGGGTATTTCAAAGACTCTCCACGAGTATCAATTTATTCCAGAGCAGCCAACTGTTAGAAATGAGACATATGACAGCATTGCCCCCTCTATCCACTACAGTTCTCTGGATGGCATTTCACATTCCAGGCGATCTTTCCTTAATGGGAATGAATCTACACCATATGGATATGGAGTTCAAGGTCAGATACCTGGTTCAAGTCCTTTGTCTCAGCAAGGCAGGCAGAATTATCTTTTGCCTTTTGCTTCAGGAGAGATTGATGATGATCCACAAAAGAACCCGTTTGTTGATGTAACTGTTGATACTCATAGTGGAGCTCACCCAATAGCTCTGATCAACATTCCACTAGTGCCATCCGACAAGAGGGTTACCCATGAGGAGGAACTTTCAAGGTTTCAAAGGAAGCGAAAGGTATATAAACCTGCAATACCAACGTGTTTTATCACTATAGAATGGTTGCTCATTGACTTATCTTTGCTTGCAGAATGAAGAGGCTAGAATGCAACGGGAGCTTGAAGCACAGGAGAAAAGAATTAGAAAAGAGCTTGAAAAACAGGATATGCTAAGGCGAAAGGTTTGAGTCAGTCTCTCAATTTTTTTCCCTTTGATATAAATCTATTTTATTCTCTAGCTAATACTGTCTTGCCATACATCAAGAGAGAAGAGCAAATAAAGAAAGAGATGGAGAGAAATGACCGCGAAAGGCGGAAGGAAGAAGAAAGGTTATTGCGTGAAAGACAACGAGAGGAGGAGAGGTACCAAAGAGAACAGCAGCGTGAACTGGAGCGAAGGGAGAAGTTTTTACAGAAGGAATCAATAAGAGTATGTAAGATTATTTTGCCAATTCACTCTGATTGGTTATGTGAAAATAAGCGATGCTGATTTTAGTTGTTCTTGCAGGCTGAGAAACTGAGACAGAAGGAAGAACTACGCAGGGAGAAAGAGGCAGCTAGGATGAAAGCTGCCCATGAGAGAGCTGTTGCCCGCAGGATGGCCAAAGAATCAATGGAACTTATTGAAGATGAACATCTGGAACTCATGGAGTTGGCTACATTAAAGAAGGGGCTTTCTTCCATACTGGCTCTTGACTATCAAACCATGCAAAATCTTGAACTATATGGAGGTGAATAATTACTCAGTTAGTTAGATTTTTCTGCTCATGTGGTTTGCTATCATATATATGCTTCCTGAAGATTATGCTGTTTGGCAATTGAAGTGCATTTGCGGCATTTTCAATTTTATCTATTTCATTTTGACAGCAATGAAATTGAAGTTCTTACTGAAAATTTGGAGTTTACTTTGTGTGTGTGTGTGTGTGTGTGTGTGTGTAATTGCCTTGACGCTCAAAGAATTGGATAAGAAGGTCTTCAGTGTTCCAATTTTTTCTTTTGTTTTATTTTTTTTTTGGGGGGGGGGGGGTTGTTGTTGCTTTTAGTTTGTTCCATAGAGTTTTGCCTTAATATTTGTTTTACAAAAGCATGGTGTAGTGCATGAGGCTCCCACCAATGTGGGGGTTTGGGGAAGGTTAGATATACTGTTTGGCCATTTCTGACCTCATACCTGTATTTGTATAAACAGAGATTTTTGTCTGAACTTTTTTCCCTTTTGTGTTTCTATGTGGGGGTCTATGAAGCACGGATACTTCAAACTATGTTACTGTATCGGTATCGGATACTTGTTATGTTAGATTACTTTTAGATACTCCTGATTATATTTTGCAATTTTTTTACTTTAATTTTTTGAATTTTTATGCCTACATAAATGGAATTTTTATAACTATGTACTAGATAAGTCCATTTTATTATGTTTACAATAATTTATACTAATACTGAAATCATTATTGCTCTCTTCCTCTCTTTTAATTTAAGATTTATATTTTTATGTTAATTTTATGCCAATTTTATATGTTATTCTATAAGTGTGCCGTATCCTATAATTTCTAAACATATAACTATTGTGTCCATATCACATTAGTATTCGTGCTTCATAGGTGTGGGTTACAAACTTCCAATTTAGCTTTTGTGCAAATTTGACCTGTTTTATAACTGTAAGAGAGATAGCAATTCAAATATTTTTATGGTGAATTGGCTGGTTCAAACATCAAAAAGTTGGCATTTGTTTGTGTCTTTCAAAACTGATGATGAAATCACATACTTGTTGCCCCCCAAATTGATCTACCAAAATTTCTTAAAATATAGTATCTTTAAGAATGATTCCCCCAGATTTAAAAGTTTCAAATCTGAAATAGTTCTAGTTTTCTGCAGGGCATCACTTTGAATACATATTTTAATTGATTGTTTTGCTTTAACATGTTGAATTTCATTTCTTCCAAATTTGTACTTTTTCTGCTTGTGGTTTAGCTGTGCTTGTTATGGTTGCAATATTGAATTCTCATCTTAAGGGAGCCATTGTTGGAATTTTTTTTCAGATGGGCGGACTCCATTCCCACCCAAGTCTGTGCAGTTGAAAAGACCCTTTTCACTTCAACCGTGGTCAGATTCTGAGGAGAACATAGCAAATCTTCTCATGGTAAGGTCATTTTTTTTTATTCTCCACAGTATATATGTGTTTTTTTTTTTTTTAATTTTGGGGGATCTTTTTTATATGAAATTTTGTAAGACTTTTGATTACTTCATATCTAGGTTTGGAGGTTCTTGAATACTTTTGCTGATGTTCTTGGAATATGGCCATTTACCTTGGATGAACTTATACAAGCTTTCCATGACTATGTATGTATTCTTTTGCACTTCTTTTTTTCCATCCTATCCAAGTTCTTGTTTGTCCCCAAATCCTTCTTTTCTTTGGGCTTTTTGACAAAGGACATATATTTTCTCTCTTAATACTGCAGGATCCAAGGTTGTTAGGTGAGATTCATGTTGCTCTTTTGAGATCTATTATGAAAGATATCGAACATGTTGCAAGAACACCCTCGACCGGACTAGGAGCTAACCAAAATAATGTTGCCAATTCTGGTGGGGGGCATCCTCAAGTAGTTGAAGGGGTACTTTTTTTGTTTTGCATTCCTCCAGCTTTAGATATACTTTCTTTGTTCTTTACTTGTTCACTTGAAAAAGTTCATTTTTTTTTTTTTTAAATATTGTCAGGCGTATGTGTGGGGTTTTGATATAAGAAATTGGCAACAACATTTAAATCCATTAACATGGCCAGAGATTTTGCGACAGTTTGCTTTGTCAGCAGGATTTGGGCCAAAATTGAAGAAACAGAATATTGAGCTGGTGCATCCTTGTGATAACAATGAGGTTAATTATTTTTTCTCTGTTCACTAATGATTTTGATTGAAAATCTATTATCAACTGCAATAGTTACCAGCTGGAATGATTACCTTTTTCTATGCCACTTCGGATAATTTACAACATCTGATTACCATAAGGAAAAAATTATCCTTTATTCCTTTGCAAACAATTATGCGGAAGTTTTTATCTTCTAAAACAATGGCTTGCAAAAGATTGAACTGGCATAAAAAGGTGCAACAGTTTCTTGGAAGTAAACCCAGTAAATCATTTATGACCCCCAACATTATAATTGACTCTGCATGTATCAATTAAATATAAAATTGTGTATGGTTGTCTGTTTTAAGAGTTAAGTGTAAACATAGGATGCATTTGCATGCGCACAGCAGGAGAGGGGTGGGGTTGCGTTGACCCAAATGTTGCAGTTTTTTTAATTTATGCTTAAAGAAATACATTTTCAATTTCCCAGTACACTAATCTGGTTGCTATGTATATTCTTTCTTCTGTAATTCGCGTGACTGCTGTGTGCACTCGTGCGTCACTGCATCTTGGTGAGTTGCATCATATTATGAAAATCTTTTTATAATAATATTTATCTATGTCTACACTTCTGTTATGGGAATTCTTCCTTTATAGTGTCCAAATTTTTCTTTCCCATTTTACTGTTATTATTTAACAAAATTCAATTTAAAATATGAACAAAATTGTAAAAAACTCAATATCTCTTCACAAAATAGTTTGTCATAACTTACTCTAATAACTACCTGACATGTAACTACCCACAATACAGAACTTGCAAAATGCCTACTTCTTATTTAATTCAAACTTGTACCATAAGGAATAAAAAATGCTGATTAACTGGCACTAACAAGCTGGTTAATCGGCTAATTGTTTAGTGTCATTGAATCAAATGCAACATAAAACAACATAAAAATAGTGGGTGTTTTACTTTTTGTCTTTGGATCGGGGAAGATCCACATTGCTTCCCCTTCTTTTCTCAAGCATGAGAATTTTGAGGAAATTACTTTATTAACTTTCAGAACTTAAGAATAGTTGATGAAATAAAATATCTTGCTTTGATTGTGATAATAAAAATTATATGTGATGAACAGATGAAATTTCTAAGCATTTCATAACAAAATTTGCGATTCTAATTTTGTTTCTTTGGTTTTGTTTCCTTGCTTTTCTCTGTCATCCTCTGGGTGGCAAGTGCAGGGCAATGATGGTAAAAACATAATCTCTAATCTACGCAGTGGAGCAGCAGTTGAAAATGCTGTTGCTATCATGCGAGAGAAAGGATTATCTAAGCCAAGAAGATCTAGACATCGCTTGACACCTGGAACTGTTAAATTTGCTGCATTTCACGTTCTTTCTGTTGAAGGAAGCAATGGCCTCAATATATTGGAAGTTGCTGAAAAAATTCAGGTAAAAACATTTTCACTGGATGTCTTATTCATTACCTCATGTTTGTAACTGAATTTACTCATGCATTTCTATTTTTTATTTAGAAATCTGGACTTCGTGATCTTACGACAAGCAAAACTCCGGAGGCTTCTATAGCTGCTGCTTTGTCTAGAGATACAAAGCTATTTGAAAGGACAGCTCCTTCGACATATTGTGTACGACCTGCATATAGAAAGGAGCCTGCTGGTGCTGAAGCAATTTTTTCAGCTGCCAGGGAAAGAATCAGGGAATTCAAAAGCGGACATGTGGATGCTGGAGAAGCAGATGACGGTGAAAGGGATGAAGATTCTGAAAGTGATGTAGCAGAAGATCCTGAAACTGATGATTTAGGAGCTGAAACAAATACAAAAAGGGAGGGTCCCAATACTGTGGACTTTAATGCAAACACTGTAATGCAAAGTGGAAAGGACAGTGGTGAGGTTTTTCAAACTCTTGATGGTTGCCATGGCCGTGAGGAAGTGAATGAGGGTTTAGCTTCAATTGTTGCTGAGGGCATCAATGCACATAAAGGTGTTAGTTCCTCTAGTGAAATTGTTTTTTGCAGCAATGATGTGACTAATCCTAATCTAGAAGTTATTGATATTGATGAAAGCATTCCAGCTGAACCATGGGTACAGGGGCTGATGGAAGGAGAGTACTCTGATCTTAGTGTTGAGGAGCGTCTTAATGCTCTTGTTGCTTTGATTAGTGTGGCAATTGAAGGAAATTCTATTCGTGTTATAATTGAGGTATTCTCTTTCAATTTCATTTCTTATTGTTGTGGATTTCCTTAAAACATATATGATTTTCTGATGAGCAATATTTCAGGAGCGTCTAGAAGCTGCAAATGCTTTAAAGAAGCAGATATGGGCAGAAGCACAGCATGATAAACGTCGTATCAAAGATGATCACTTTGTTAAGATGCATTATGTATCTTACTTTGCCAATAAGAACGAACCAACTGGTGCATTTCCATCAGTAGAGGATAAACAGAACCCATTGCTTTCTGTTGATGATGAAAATGATAAGGCTTTGCTCACTCCCCATGGTCAGCACAACCAGATAAATGAACTACAGGAAAATCAGAGCCATCTTCAGAGTTCCTCATTAGAAGTTAAGCAGCAGATCCAAGATTGCTCTGCTGGCCAAGATAATTACTCTCTTCAACAATCAGGATTTGCTGCTGAAAAGTCAAGGTCAAATATAAAATCATACATTGGTCACTTGGCAGAACAAACCTACATGTATAGGTCATTGCCTCTTGGTTTGGATCGAAGACGTAATCGATACTGGCAATTCATTACATCTGCCTCTCAAAATGATCCAGGCTGTGGCAGGATTTTTGTGGAGTTGTGTGACGGTTGTTGGAGGCTGATTGATTCTGAAGAGGTATTGCTTCTGAGGTTGAGCTGATATTTTGATGTCCATTATATGATTTGCATGTGATAATTGTGTGCATTTTGTGGCAATATGAATGCATATTTCATTCTTCAGGTCTTTACTGTGTCAAGCTTGATGTAGTTAAGGCAAGAAATGTCTATTACTGATGATTTGCATGCGGAAGTCATCGCATCACATTGTTATTAAGTGCATAGATTATTGACAGTTTTTGCAATATCATCATTTCATGATTATTTAGATATGATGTCTTATTATCCTCATGGATATTATGAACTAGTCCTTTTTCTGCATGTAATTTTTTTATGTATCCTAGACATCTTTCCGTTTTGTGTTGGTTCTTTGTCATTGTATTTCTTTTCCTTGCAGGGTTTTAATGCCCTATTGGCTTCATTGGATATACGTGGGATCAGGGAGTCACACTTGCATATGATGTTGCAAAGAATTGAGATGTCCTTCAAGCAATCTATTAGAAGGAGTGTACTTAATGGTGACACAAGAATAGAAAACAAAGACACTGTCAAGAGGCTCAAGACAGAAGCTGTTGAAGTGGCTACAACTGCTGATTGCAGTGCTCATATTCATAATATTCACCATCCTACTTCGGTAGGCATTGATAATTCGGATGCATCAGAGATCTCAACATCTTTTGTGGTTCAGCTTGGAAGAAACGAAGCTGATAAGAAAGATGCTTTTATGAGATATCAGGACTTTGAGAAATGGATGCGAAATGAATGCCTAAATTCCTCAATATTATGTGCAATGAAGTTTGGGAAGAAGAGGCGCAGCCAACTATTGGCTGTGTGTGATTTGTGTCATGATGTCTATTGCTTTGGAGGAATCAAATGTCCTTCCTGCCATAGAACCATCAGTGCTTGTAAGAGCAACCCTGGTTATTCTGAACATATTGCTCATTCTGAAGGGAAGATGAATATTGGCACTGATTATTTTCATGTTTCATCTTATCTGCCTTTGAGGATGAGATTGCTGAAGGTCTTGTTGTCAGTTGTTGAGGTGACGACCTGCTTAAATTTTCTTGACAATGATTTGTGAATGGCATTTAGGTAATGTGTCTATTTATTGTTTGTTTCTGGTCCACTTGGCAATGCTGGTAGGTTTACCTTCCCCAAGAAGCTTTTCAACCTTTTTGGACAAACAGCTACAGGAAATCTTGGAGTACAAAGCTGGATACTTCCTCATCAACTGAAGACCTTCTTGAGGTTATAATCTGGCATATCTTGACAAAGCATGCTTTGGAACTTTGTTACTAATTGTCTCAAGTTTAAGCATTCTTCTTTTGGCCTGTGGTGTAGTTGTTACCATATTGTCAAAGCTAAATCATTGATCTTCCCTTAACATTGCATACAGAAAGTACAACTAATGCTGAATTGGTGCTCAGTTTCCAATACTGGGGAAGTGCGAATAATTGAATACATAGCTGCAAAATATTTTGAAGATTACGAGAGGAAATCTAGGGCTATTACTATGGTTGATAGATTTTATTGTCATTTGAAAATACTGGTATCAAGAGGAGGAACAAAGCTGTGCCATGTAGGATTGTGGATAATAATCTCACTTTTAAATCTTTGCTGTTGCAATTTTAATGAGTATATCATAAGATAATTTAATAGTGTTCTTTATAACAATCCGCATAGTTATCTCTTTATGTCCAGACTTACAGATATAATTTAGCCATGATCCATACGTCGAAAAGGAGTATTTTCTTGACTGATGGGCATATGCCTATTTATTTTGTAAGTTTAAACATTTTAAAATTTATTATTACTGCACTGCTTTTGTCAGCACTCATTGTTTCATACCTTACTGCTAAACATGTCAGGTTTTTTGTTGTGCATTTTATGAATTTTTTGTTGTTTGACTTCCTTTATTCCTACCATCAAGCTAGTGGAATATCTGTAGTTTATTTTAAGCTTGTTATTTACTTGTTTACCCAGTCAGTAATGTGTAAGACGTATCCTTCTCAGATATTGACTGTATTGGAAGGTGCTATAAAGAGGGAGTATTTGGCTTCAAAATATGAGACTACCTCTGAGCTGTTGGGTTCCTTTACTTCTTCCGGATGTCCTGCTAATGATTTCCTAGGTGCTGAAAGGATCCCTGTTCTTCCATGGGTGCCATGTACTACAGCTGCAGTGGCTCTAAGGCTCATGGAACTTGATGCATGCACCTTTTACACCTTACAGCAGAAGATGGAGCCTGAGAAGGATAAGAGAAATGGAATTGTTTTGGTGAGTAACTGAGTATCCTTCTCCTAGTTTGATAGTGAACTATTGTGAAAATGGTCAAAGAATTTAATAAAAATAAACATACATAACGTGAGAACATTGACGTTCATATTTTGCCTTTTTGAACAAAATAAAGAATGAAAGAAACTGCCTGAGGGTAGCAGGGATAGAACCGAGGATGAAAGAGATGACTTCGAAGGTTGTGCAGTTGCACTCCTTTCAGCAATATTTATGCCATGTGAATTTCATGCAAGAATTGGTTAGTCTAAGATGCTTTTGGGAAATGTTAAGCTTTTAATTATTTGATCATAAGCAATTGTGAAACTTAAAAATTGGATTTTTCTTTTTCATAAAAATTTGGGAAATGTTAAGCTTTTAATTATTTGATCATAAGCAATTACGAAACTTAGTTGAATTGGATTTTTCATTTTAATAAAAAATAAAGGAATAGAACAAGGCTTTGAAGCATGTGTGTGTTTGTGTTTGTGTGTTTTATTCCAATGAATGTGACGGGTTTGGGCATCGGCCCCATTTATCCACCCCAAGAAAAATGAAGGTAGGGGGTCTTATTTCATCGTTTTTGGGGATAGGTTTGTGTTGCATATGCTCATAATCTTCATATGATTCTAGTATTAGTACCACAGGCATATTCCTGATATATTTTTACTAAAAATAGAAATTTATTTCGAGCTTCTAGTGTTAAGAGTTGCGTACCATACCATCAGTGGAATTTTAATTGGAATATCTGTCTTTGAAAAATTTACCCCAAGCAACTTCTTGTCTCTTACTTTCAGAAGCTTCCATCAAAATATGCTTCTGCCAAAAGTTCCTCCAATCCTGGTGCAATTGAAACTTCACATCAGGCCAAGCATACTGTAGAAAACTTGGTTGCTGGCCTTGCAAGCTACGGCAGAGGACAAAGGTCCCGACAGGGTCGAAGCCATTCTCTTGGTGGGAGCGGGAAATCACAACGGAGGATTCCTAGTTCAAGAACTGATTCTAGAAAGAGAAGCACTACCTCTAGCAGCAGGAAAATGGGAAAATTACTTGGATGGAAAGGGAGACCATGTGGGCGTGCAGGACATATACAGGGTCGCCGGAGTGTTCGAAGTAGGCAGAAACCAGCAGCAGTTGAGGTGGATGTGATCAGTGGTGAGAGGGACACTGCGAAAGATATCATGGAGGAAACACCCAGTATCTTTGTCAAAGAGATTAATATAGGTGAAATAGAACCTGCTGCTAGAAATGCTAGCAGTTCAGAAAGATCAGGCTATGAAGATGATATTTACCAAGCAACAGGTGATGGGTATGATTATCTGGTAGATAATAATGATGGATATCAGGGTGGCTTTAGTGGCAAGTCTCAGAACATGGAAGGGAACCACTATAATGTGGGTGATGAGCAAAATGAGGAGATTGATGCCAATGATGATGATGATGAGCTAGTTGATCTTGATGTTGAAGATTATATAACTGGGGACTCGGGTACAGACACAGAAGAAGATGCAGAACAAAACATGGATCCGAATGGAGCAGATTCGACATCATCAGACTACAGTGATTAGAGAAGCATGTCATGGACAGTGACCCGAAAGAGTCTGTAAGTAAATTTTGGTATATTTCTGCTCAGTAACGTAGGAATAGGCAAATGATAGGTACTTAGAATTTGTAGAATGAAAAATGATGAAAGGAAATTTGTTTCTCCTGTCTTTGTAAAATGTCAGCATCGGTGGGAGAAATTACATGGGTTATTTTGAAGCGTATGAGTATGTTGAAGGTGATATCCTCTTCCAAACTTATAACGAGAATAGATCCTCTCAAGTTAATTTTTCACATGATAAGGTCATCTATAATCTCTCACTATTAATTCTTTTATATCACATGTTTTATCCGGATTCTACCTTTTAAATCAATGGTGAGAGATCACATATATCCTTATCATGTAAAAAATTAACTCGAGAATCCATTCCTAACTTATAACATTAAAGGTGTGAGTTAAAATTTTAGAGAGGAAAGGAAGAAAAAAATTTAAAGAGTAATTATAAATCCATTATACTCTTTAAACTTTTCTTTTCTCTCCCTTTCTTTCCAAAATTTCAACTCAAACATATCCTAAAATAATATAATCAAAAGCCATCCTGATTTTGAATGAATATATATTTTTCTTTTATATATTCGAGTTCGGCCTTAATCTCTTTTGACGTTGGTCTTATTTTCGCTACCTAGCAATGGATTGTCATGTCTTGAACCAATCAGTGACTTTTGTCGGCAATGTACAAAATGGTTTGTAACCAGTCAGGGGAGGGTAAAGAGGCAAACACTTGTTCCTGGTTAATGTTCCTCTTTCACGGAACTGGATCAGTGAATGGAGAAATACCAAATCATGGACGGAAACGGAAAGACAGGGATTCGAACCCTCGATGCAAAAATTCGTACAACAGATTAACAATCCGACGCTTCAGTCCACTCAGCCATCTCTCCCAAATTCAACTTGTCACGCAAACATTATTAACATTTTGATTGCCACTCTTTCCATACTAAAGAATCTAATCAAATTTTTTTCACTATACCACGTTATAATTATAATACACGTAGAAACAAACAAATTTATTGGAAGATCTAATATAACTCACTCCCCCGGACACCTGCCAGGTGCTATATACTAATATCATCAATATATATATATTCTCAAGCTCATGGGCTCATGCTGCCAAGAGTTTCCTTATCCCTGATTTCTGTTCACCAGTGAGCCGAGTTGGGAAGTTGATGTTGAATTTTATCCTCAAGTTTCCCTTCTTTGATGGATCCTTTGGGAGTGGCATTCCTTCCCTTGGTACAACCTCCTCATAGTTGGGATGAATAACACTGTTGATTGGAATGCCTAAGCTTCTGCCATCCAGTGTGGTGAGGTGCACCGTATAACCAGTTAAGGCCTCCACAAGAGAGATCTTCTTGGTCACAATCAGATCATTTCCATCACGTGTGAAGACACTATGTGGTTTTTCTTCAATGATGAAAACAAGGTCTGCAGGTGTCATGTTTGGCTGTTCATTCCCCTTCTCCGGGAAGGTGATCTTTGTCCCCTTCTTCCAACCCGGCTTGACATTAATGGTCAAGATCTCCTCCACTAGCATGGTTTTGCTGCACCCACAAAAGAGAACGCGTCATTAACTAGCTAGTAACATAATGAAGATGATTGATTACAAGCATTTATCACAACAGAAAAGGAAAATAAAAGCTTTCTCATCCAGCATGAATAATACACAATTTGAGAAATGAAAATCACCAGCTTTGTTCTCTTTATTTTATTTTATTTTTTTTATTTTTGTAAGAGACAATGGGAAATTCTGAACGCACCATGAAATGGTGCTCTGAGATCACAGATTCATTAAAACAGATTAGGTAGTAAAGAAATGCAATGACTTATGGTGCTCAAAGGCGACGTATACAAAAATTGTCACGTAATACGAACTTATAAAGCTATTGAAAACTGCTTAATAGAATGATATATCAAGTCTTCAGCAACTTCAAGGAACACTAGCTAAAGTTTTAGGGTATGTCTATGAGCTGAGATTTTGGAGGGGAAAAGGAAGGGTTTGAAGAGTAAAACCCTTCCCCTCCAAAACCACAACCCATAAACATGCCCTTAGATAACCACCACTAACTTTTACAGAATCCTTAATCACAATATCTAAAATTTAAGTCACGTTAGCAAAAAAGTTCTTGATGCAGCTACTGACTTGATAGATTAATAACATGATTTCAAGTTCCATAGATTCAATACTAGGGATAGGAATAAGCACCAAAAATACATAGTGAACAACAGTAGAACATCCACCATTGCCATCCTTGTGATGCTTACTACAATTCAGAGGCCAACCAGTAACAAACAAATATTATTCACTTAACATCAAAACCAAGAAAGTTTTCTATCTAGAAAAACTCAAGGCAAATCCTACCTTTCCCAATTAAAACATTGTTTCAATATAATTCCAAACCATCAGCAATCAATTAAAGAATGTCTTGTACATGGATAGCAGGTACA
Organism: Pterocarpus santalinus; assembly: GCA_031439595.1. Classification (NCBI taxonomy): domain Eukaryota; kingdom Viridiplantae; phylum Streptophyta; class Magnoliopsida; order Fabales; family Fabaceae; genus Pterocarpus; species Pterocarpus santalinus. The sequence continues at coordinate 15,371,129 of CM062530.1, read as the reverse complement.
AAGACTTACAGGGAAAAGTATAAACAGTAATTTTCAAAATACAAAGCATCTATTGTTCATATAAACCCATTCGAATATATACTAGAAACAAAGAGGTAGTTTTCTTCTTTAGACAATGCCACAAAACAATAAAAAGACAATTTATTCACTAACCATTCTATAAACTATAAGCTGATATTCTAATTAGCAATAAAAATGGGCATAACTAGGCATCCACAACAAACAGCCAACAAGAAATCATTAGTTCTCAAGTGTAATTTTCGTGCCAAACACAGAACAGAAAATGAAAATAGCAGACCTTCATGAATATGAAATAAATCATAATTGGAAAGCAGTGATGTTTTTGAGTAGTTAGTTTCTTTTTCCATGGATCCATCTTATGCTTTTACTACCAAATTGAGGTTCAATCATCTCAATCATGTACAAAATTGACAATATCGGAGACCATATCAACAATACAAAAACAAAAATCATGGGGGAAGGAAAAAAAGAAGCTAGAAGATCGATAAACACAGCATAAGAAATAGCCAAGAATTAACTACTCACCCACTAGCATCAGCAATCTCTCTAGAGATCTTCATCTTCTTCGTAGTCCCTCTATATATCTCCTCCAGGGTGCACGGCAACTTGTTCTCTATAGGAGGGGCCTTGCGCAGTGCACCTTGACTCATATGTACACCTCCACCTTCCCCAAAAGATCCAAACATATCATCACCAAACATCCCACTAGAGAACCTTGACCTCATGCCACCACCACTACCTCTCCCACCCATGCCACCAAACGGGCCTGAGAACCCAAAAAATTCCGCAAAAATGTCATCTGGGCTGCGGGGATTGAACTGAAATGATCCTGGGAAATCTCCGGTCGAAAAGAAAGTAGTTCCACCACCACCAGCACCACCAGCATCAGGAGGGGGTACCTGTCCCTTCAGACCCTCTTCCCCATATTGATCATAGATAGCTCTCTTCTGAGGATCACTAAGCACCTACAATAATCACAATAGAAACAAAGTAAGCATATGAAACTTTTTATATTTAATATAACTGTTTTTCTCCTAACTCTAGAAAAAGCTAACAAATTTGCAATACCCTTAAGGAAAAACATTAGAATCAAAATAGCAAGGGGAAAAAAAATTTAAAAGTAAACATCACCCAGATAACATTTTTGATTGAATACCACTGTTTCAATCCTAACTTCAGAGAAAGTGCAAAAATTTGCAAGACCCTTAGAAAACCATGAGAACTTAGAATCACAATTGAAGTGCAAAATAGTAAACATCATCTGGATGACAATTTTTATTGAGTTTCACTGTTTCACTCCAATTTTATAAAAGCTTAAAATTATGCAATATCCTGATCGAAAACATTGGGATCACAATAGCATCACATGGAATCCAGATAGAAATTTTCATTTTCACTGTTTCAATACTAATATCAGAAAAAGCACAAATTTCTGCGGTACGCTTGTGAAATCCGTTAGAATCACAATTAGAAGTGCAAAAAAGTAAGCATCAACCAGGTTGAATTTTTTTTTTTTTAATTGAGTTTCACCATTTTACTACTAATTTCAGAAAAAGCTCAAAACTTTGCAAAACCCTTTATCTATATTATTACCTCATAGGCTTCAGAAATTTGCTTAAACTTAGCTTCAGCTTCTTTTTTGTTGTTGGGGTTCTTGTCAGGGTGCCACTTCATGGCAAGTTTCCTATAAGCCTTCTTCAAGTCTTCATCTTTGGCATTCTTATCAACCTGCAAGACCTTGTAATAGTCCACACCCATCTTTGGTGGTGGTGATGCTTGCTCAGCTCCTCTCTTTCTCTTCTTCACTTTTGCGGTTCTTCTTCTACCTCTCCTTCTGTTCTATGTTCAATAGTATAGCAATTCATAAGGCTTCTGCTTAGGATTTGGGATAGATGGCGGTATCGGCAAGTGTTTATCAACACTTTCAGGTTTTAGGTGTTTAATTAACTGTTTATGGGTGTGCATCTCGATCACCGTGGAAAGTTCAAGAAATCCTCACACTTCACTGTTCTAGGCGCTTTAATAATCCACTTAAAATCGATAAATTCACATGAAAATCAAAATCAATCGAAAATAAAAAAAGATTGGATTGGATTTGTTCTTGTTTGTTAAAAACCGAGAGTTTAATTAATCCAAAAACTAATTGAATTGGATTTAAAATCAATCTAATTCAATCCAAATTAAATTATATTATATTATATAATACAATTTTTATTTGTCAAAAACTAATTAGATTGGATTAAATTTTAAACCAAGCTTTTAAAATCGATTTAATTCAACCCAAATCAAATTATATTATATTATATTTATCTATAAATTTAATGCTAATACATGATTAATATAAAAAATTTTATATAATATTTAATTATATATTAATATAGTAGTAAGCATTTGATTTAACTCCCATTATCTTAAAAATTTTTAAATAAAAATATATAAATAAATAGTAATATAAAATTTTTTTATATTAATGATATATCAAAATTAATCTAATTTTTTATTATTAAATTTATAATTTTTCTTATAATAATTTTAAGTTATTACATAATTTTTCTGTTCATATTTTATTCTCACTTAAATATTATTTTATATATATATATATATATATATATATATATTAAATGAGTTATTTTTATTTTTTATTTTTATTTATTTATTTTATTGACTAAGTTAATTTTTATTTATAATAGGTGAAATTAATTTGTAGGTCGTTATAATGGCCCCTACACTTTAAAAGTTTTTAATTGAATCCTTATACTTTTAAAATTTTGTAATTGAATCCTTGCAATAAGTTAGTGTGTGTTTAGGAAAACTAAAAAATTAAAATTATTTTAATAATTATTTATTTGTATAATTATTTTTTTATATAATTACTTATATGATAATCAATTTATGTTTAGATACATCAGGTGAAAAGCGATTTTAAAATATATTTTATTTGGATTATATGAAAAAATTTGCTTTTATATAGTAAAATTACTAAAAATTATATGAAATAATTATCTATATTATGTAATATTTGATACTTAGGATTAATTTGATAAAAATATAACAATTCTAAAATAATTAACTTCTATTTATAATCATAAGCTTTAAAATGTTGCATATGAATATAAGTTATTTTTTGGCTTAAAATTATCATCTTTTGATCATAATATAGTTTTAAGTTTCTACCAAACAAGATTAATTTTTTAGAAGCAACTTTTTTTAGGGGAAAAAAAATGCTATTTCTTGCATATTCCCAAACATACACTTAACCATCCATTCTTTGTTATATCTATACACATGGCTGTTATCTATGCTATAGTGTTAACAATGTAGTGAGTTAGAAAATAAAAGAAAAGAAAGAACATGATATGCATAAAAATCTAAATATTATGATGTTTAATTATTTTTAGAGCATGTATGAGAAGAAATTTTGGGGGAAAATTTTTTATGTAAAAGTTAGATAAGAGCTTGTATTAGCAAATTTAATTGAAAGCTATTTGGCATGTAAGGTGTAACAAAATAGGTTTAATAGCCACATGTGTATGATATAATAGATAATGAATGATCAATTCATGATAGCGAATCAATTACAAAGTTTTTAAAGTATAAGGACAAAACTTAAAACTTTGAAAGTATAAGGATCTATTTAAAAATATACTTAAACTATAATGACTAGCTAATTAATTTAACATTTATAATAGAGTAAACATATATTTTAGTCTATGAAAGAGTCGTGTAACATCAATTTAGTCTTTGAAAAATTTTCAACATCAAATAGATCACTAAAAATTCAAATGTGACATTATATTAGTCTTTGAAAATTGTTTGACATTAAGTAAGTCATTGAAAGTTAAAATATGACATCACTTCAATCGGTCTAAAAATTATTTGACATTAAATAAGTCTTTGAAAACTTAGAACCTATTTAGTTTTTATTTTCATTTCCTGCTTTTAGTTTTAATTACAAAAATGTCGCCTTATTTTCAATTTATTTCATATTTTCATAGTTCTGTAAAGGAAATAATACCAATAAGAAATAGAAAAAGAAAAGGTATCATTTGTTTCTTGAATAGTTCATGGCTTAGTGGATTTGAGTCACAAGACAATTCACAATTCATGGCTTAGTGGATTCGGACGAATAGAAAGGAATAACTGGATTGAGTTCATGGATTTGATGTAGGTATCAATAAAGCAATAAATGATTTTTATTTTTGAAACCCATTTGAAAAGAAGGGACATTCTGCGAGAAAGAAAATTATTTAGAAATGAGAAAAGCCTCCAAAGTCCCATCCCTAAGAATGCTAAGGTGTTCAGACATGGTTGAAGTAGTTGAATAGGAGGATCATTATGACTATTGCTCTTAGTAAATTTACCAAAGATGAAAATAATTTATTTGATATTATGCATGACTTGTTAAGGAGGGACTATTTCATTTTTGGGTTGGTTCGGTTTGTTGCCCTTTCCTTGCACCTATTTTGCCTTGGGGGATTGGTTCACGAGTACAACCTTTGTAACTTCATGGTTTACTCTAGATTGAATTCATTAGCTGCAACATTGCACAAGTCGATATGCGCAATGCCTAGTATCCATTATTTACAGCTAGGACTATTAGGGTATCTAATTTTATTCGTTCCTTAACAAGATTTTCTTGTTATCATTACTTTCTTTACAAAATCTTGAAAACAAGAAATAGAAAAAAAAAAAAAAACAAGTTGGTATTTTATAATTGAAATTGAAAACATGAAATGAAAATAGGAAATGAAGACAAATTAGACAAGCTGAACATACCATCATATTTCATCAAAAAAGAGGATCAAATAGTTTTTGGAAATGAATAAAGTGATGTCGTATTTTAACTTTTAGATGTCTATTCGGTATCAAAAGCTTTTAAGGACTAATGTGATGTCACATTTGACCTTTTAAGGTTTTATTTGATGTCAAAAGTGTTTCAAGGACCAAATTAATATCATACAAATCTTTCATGGATTGAAATGCATATTAACTCAAGCATTTATCAATGCATAATAACACAGATTTCAAGTACATACAATAATTTATAATTTCAATAGAAGTGGTTGACTCTCACATCCATTACTTTTTTTTTTTTTAATAGTTTGATAGAATTAGGTCTCGACTCACAAAGAATTATGAGGAGAAGCAATAGAACAAAGGAGCAATAAAATGAGCAAAGCAAAAAGCAATCCAGACAAAACAAAGATAGCAAGAAAACAACATAACAAAATAAGTGCAGCACTAGGATCATCGAAAACTCGTCGCACTCCATCTCCAAAACTGACCAAAAGATAGCAAACTGGATATCATAGAATACCTACACTCCTTCAAGAGAAGATGTAGTTGTTGAAACCACCAATGAGCAACTAACAAAGAAGGATACCCCTGATACATTTACAACCACATGACTGATCTATTTGCTGAAGAAGGCAAAACTGATTTTCACTAAGATAAGAGAGTGAACATCGATTTTCTTTTGTAAGAAAATGAAGTGTTGTTGAACTAGCTTTTGATAGTCTAAAACCTATTGGAAGCAAAACGGATCTCCCAATTTGGAAAGTAATCTTCCTTAAACAAATTAACCAAAGTATTGGAAAAGGAGCATAAATGGATATCATGATAAGAACACCTAAATTCTTCCATGATGAATTGTAAGGACATCTCCAAGACTAAAATTTTCTGCAATAGTAACTGAAATTGTATCTATGAAATCAACTAGAGCACAAATAAGATCACCCATTGCATCAGTCAAGTAACCACCCACAACATATCTATCTGTATGTTGTTGATAATCCACACAAAGCCACCAGCATTTCATGTTATTGTAGATTCCACCCACATTACATTCAAGAGTAGGTAAAACATTTTGAAGTTTGGACTAGTTATTGATGAGATTCTCCTTGCACAACATACTAGCACTTGATCTGGACTCCTTGCACATTGTTCACACCAATGTTGCCATCTATATTTGATTTGTTCCGAAAAAACCTCCTAGTTGGCCACCTCCCCTTCAAAAATGATTTTATTTCTATACGTCCATATAGACCATATGACAACAAAAAATAAGCACCCCTAACATTTCCTCCTAATGCTTATAGTGTTTGCTTCTAACTAGGATTCAAATTGACTTTTTAAATCAGCAGCAATCACCTAGCTTATTCCACCTTAACTTAGTCATATGCACCAAATTTTCCATAAGAACATGCAATGAATGAATAGATGCTCACTACTTTCCTCCTAGATACCATATAAAACACACTAGAAGTTATATCCATGGAGTATATTCATTCTTTTAAGATGGTATTTTGTGCAAAGTCTGTCCAAGATAGCAAGCCACACTAATAACTCCATTCTTGGAGGGGCCAAACTTTTCCAAATGTTGGTGAAAATACGTTGAATCTCCATGTGTTGGTTTTGTTTTGATGCCACTAAAGAAATGAAGGATTTTAGTGAGTATTGTCTTGAGTAGTGTGGTCTCTAGGCAACATGGTTACTCCTTCTTGCATTAAGAACAACCTGCACTAATAATTGATATGAGTCATTTAAAGAATTCCTCTCCTACTCAAAAAACTAGCACTTCTATTAAAGGCTCCAATTCCACACACACCCATCCCAAAATCCATATTCAGCAATAGAATGTTCTCTAAGACAAGAGATAGAATAAAGCCTAGGGAATTTTTCTTTGAGACTTTGGTCACCAAGCCAGAGGTCTTCTCAACAACATGCTCTTCCCATCACCAACCATAATTCATAGCCCCTTCATAACTACATCTTTTACCTCTTTACTAATATCCTAAATACTAGCAATTGAGCTCCATGGGCTGCCACATACATTCTTCAATTGCATACTCATAGGCTTATCCATAGACAATTTATTGCAAGATGTAACTACCTTCTACCACAGAGGGCTATCTTCTTTTGAAAAGTGCCACCACCACTTGAATAACATTTCAACATTTTTCATAATAATGTTTCCTACCCCTGGGCCTCCTTCCTCCCTGGGTAATTGTATTTGCTTCCAACTAACATCCAAAATCCCCTTTTTATCTATGCCTCTAGCCCAAAAAAATTTTGATTGCAAGGATATTATTTTCTTAGCGACCCTTTTTGAAATTTTGAACAAACCAAGGTAATATATGGGTAAGTTGTTCTGTACCGATTTGATAAGTGCAAGCCTGCCTGCCTGCCTGCCTTTGACAATAAATTTGCTCGCTAACCGCTGAGCCTTTTTTTTTTCTCAATAATTGGTCTTCACGTCTCTTTATGTCTAGGATTGGCCTAGGCCCCCAATGGGATTCCTAAGTATCTAATGGGCAAAGAAGCCACTGAGCACCGTACATGCTTGTCACCTGCTGATTCTATCTTCAGAGTAGTTAAGAGGAATCATGGCAAAATTTTCTTAGTTAATTGTAAGACCGAACATAAGCTCAAAACACTCCAAAATCCTCTTATAATTCTTTAAAATCTTTACTTGAGGTAAGCAGAATAGGATAGTGTCATCAGCAAACTGGAGATAGGTAAGAGTCACTTTCGGGTTGCCAATATCCAAGCCATTCACCATATTCAAATCTACTACACTATGAATCATTTTAGTTAAGACTTTAGCCACAAGGATGAAGAAGAAGATAGTGGATCTCTTTGGCTCAAACCCCTTTTCCATGCAAAATGGTTTAGAAGAGGACCCATTAATCAACACAGACATAGAAGCAAAGAAATGACAACTCCTAATCCATCCAATCCATATTTTCCCGAATCCTATTCTATCCAAAACATGGTAAAAAAAGCACCATCTGACGGAGTCATATGCTTTTCGAAAATCCAATTTAACAATCACTCCTTCCTTTTTAGACTTCTTAAGCCAATGCATAGCTTCGCAAGCAATTAATGCATGATTAAGAATATGCCTACCATGTTTAAAAACTATTTGAGCTTCCCTAACAAGATCTCCTATCACCTTCTTTAATCTTCCAGCCAAAACTTTAGCAATCACTTTATAAATGTTTCCCACCATGCTTATTGGTCAAAAATCCTTCATTTCCTTTGCACCTTCAAACTTGGGATGAGTATAACCCAAGTTATATTCACAGAGCTGGGGATAATCCTTGTTCTAAAAAAAATAAAATTAAGAACCATACTAGTGAAGTCAGAACCCACCACCTCCCACATCTTCCAAATGAAATTCAATTTGATGGTTCACAAGACCATACAGTTGATTTAACTTCAACTTTAGTGGGAATGACCTCCAAGCCAGCAGCAACCTCTACTGATAACCTACTAACTAAACCTTCTTTCCTTTGAAATTATGGCTTTGGCTTCTACTGCTACAACTTCTTGAGGAATCTCTTTACTTCAAAAGCCTCACATATAATGACATGTGATTAGATGATAGTATAAAAGAATTTTATATTGATAGTGTATTAAAATTAATCTCATAAGTCATTTAATTTTTTGAATAATTAATTTAAGAAAATTACATTTTTACTCATATCCTAAATGCATAAATTGAGTTGAACATTGAGAACTGATATTTTAGTATTGATATTGCAAGAACACCCAAGATATTTCAGGAGTACATCCAATCTTTATATATTATATGAATAATTTTATACCAATACCTTAAAAATAAAAAATGCAGGTTGATAGGAACCCTGCCAAACCCCTAGAAAATATCTTGCATGTTCAAAATTAACTGCCATTTGACACTATAATATCCTATGTTGCCCTAAAAAGCTATGTGTATCTCGTATTTGAGGATTCTAGTTATGACCTACACCGCGACATTATAGATGTAAATATTCCTAAGTATGCAATGAGTATAATAGTAGTTGTTTTTCAAGAACATCTCTTATAAGAGTTTAATATAAAATCAATTTATACCTTGTAAGAAGCCTTCTCAATTCTTGATGTATTGCACCATGAATATATTATTTAGCTTTACATGACATACACTTGAGATGTTTGAAGAAAATACTAATAAAATCATTAATTAAATATAGCAAGCATGCATAGTATGCAAATATCTTGTTTTGCATTAAATTTCCAACTTATACAGAATATCAAAAGTTAGTTGAATATTATATTATTTCGAGAAAGATTATTTCATACATGAATGAGTATTTAGAGCAATCTATACATCTAATGCCTAATACAATACTAGTGAACGTTAGACCCTACAAATAGCCCTATTTTCAAAAGGTCAAATTAAGAAGCTCATTAGAAAATGTTGAAATCTGGGGTGATTAGAGATAGCCAAGGTGCCTTCTCAAGTCTCATGCTTCTTGGTTGAAAAAAGGATAGGAGCTAGAGATTTTGTATTGCTTACTGAGCACAAAATTCTATCACAATTAAGGAAAAATTTCCATTCTCAACTATTCAAAAAGTTTTGTTTGAATTAAATATGGTTACTTATTTCTCTAAGTTGGATTTATGGTTCGGATACCATCAAATTCACATGACGAAGATAGATATCCACAAGATTGCTTTTGTACACATATAGGGTGCTATGAATTTGTGGTTATGTCATTCTGCCTTTCAATAATACCCCTTCTATATTTCAAGCTATCATGAATAGAGTATTTCAACCTTAGTTGTGAAAAATTATTGCTATGTTTTTAGATGACACTTTAATTTACAATAAGATGTTGGAAGGCAGAGTTTGGCTCCTTAATTGCCCTACGCTATGAGACTTTATTTTGCATACCTTCTATTCGACTGCTTAAACTGGTCATGGTAGTTTTGTCAAAACTTATACGCTTCTAACTCAATAATTCTACTAGCCTGGTATGAGGCAAGATGTACAGCACTTTTTGGCACAATGTGAGCTGTGTTAGGTTACCGAATAACAACTACTAAGCCTCAAGGGATTTCATAACCACTTCTTATTCCCTCTAAAACTTGGACTAATGTAACCATGGAATATATGGTTTTGTTGTCTAAGGTATTTTTAGATAATTCATGGTTCTAGCTCAACCCTCAAATACATGGAGAGTTGAACATAGCAAACACAAAAAGCTAGGTAACAAAGAAACAATACAACATACAGATCCGTGACACTATAACACAAGGACACTAGAAAGAACACCAACAATTTTCAAGCCACTGATAATACTCCTCGTAGAAAATGATGCATAAAGGATAGCCACTTATTCAAGCCTTATAATAGTTCTCACCTGACTTTGTGGAATTGAGTTGATCCACTACTTAAGCCATCTATTTTTCTTACTACTGATGTGCTGCAGATTCATGACAATAAGTGTTGTCTTCTTAGTGAGGAAAAGGTTCTTAGAAAAACATAGTTCCCAACTAGCTTATGATTCACTAGTGAACCATTTATATAGCACTTGTGAGTGTGTTGTAAACACCAACTCCTGCTCATTCATACCAATCTCCTCCAAGACAAATTGGAGAGACACTTTTGCTGCAATAATGTTTGCATTAGTAGGTAAAATAGCTAGAAAAAAAATCATAAAATAAGAATTTTCGTCCATCTTCATTCACTATGAGAAAACCTTCAATAGCATTAAATGTCCTTAGTACAGTCATAGTGAACACAAATCCACCAAAAGCAATTATGTTGTTTTGTCATCATAACCTCATAGGAGTTCCCTTGCAATGTTTTATCCTTAATGAAATTGCGATCCTGATTCCTACAAACCTTTGACGAAATCATCTTACCCCAACTCTCATACCAATCTAACCAATGATGCTTAATTTTCTCTAGTTAGCCAACCAATTAATACCCATATTATTGAACTTGACATCATTCTTTAACTTCCAGATTGACCATACCACAAGAAGAAAAAAACATAGAATGCACCATTTCTCCTTCTTTATACCTCTCGCATGCATACACATCCATGATTCAAAAAACATTTTAAAGATCCGTAGTTATTGCCACTTCCATATTTCCCCATTGAAAACAAGAGCATAAGATTTTCCATGTAAAAAAGTAGTGAATAAACAAGTGATAATTAGTCACTTCCTGCAATTACAAAAAACACTCGTAGTTTGGTCACCTAAATTTGAGGGGTATAACACTATCCTTATGGTGGTTGATAGATTTACAAAGGTTGGCTACTTTGCTTCCCTTAAACCAGGATTTTACAACAAAACATGTTGCTATTGTCTTTCTTAATGCTATGGTGAAACTACATGGATTTCCTTTCACTATTGTGACAGATCGGGATTCCATTCTTCTAAGAAAATTTAGGCACCATCTCTTTACTTTTTGTGGTACAAAATTGCACTACAACATAGGTTATCACCCTCAGAGTGGCTTAGACTGATGTGGTGAATCATTGCTTAGAGCAGTATTTATAAGTGTTTGCTTTTCATAAACCTAAGTTGTGGTATTCTTATTTGGCCTAACCTGCATTTCGCTAGAATCAGATTCACCACTTTACTATTCATGTCTCCTTATGAAGCCCTTTACGGTTCAGTGTAATTCATTACTAGGATATGATTCGAGGTCCTCATCAATGGAAGAGATAAATGCTATGCCTAAGGATGGCAACTATTTCATGCTAGCCTAGTTTGAAATCTTCAGTTAGATCAAGTACAAATAAAGAAATAATCATATAAGTGTTGGCAAGATAAGCAATTTAACATACAGGGACCTAGGTTTTAGTCAAAGCTCATTGATTCTGTAAAAAAACCCTAGCTCACTGATTGAACTTCAAGTTTGCCATGCATTATTTTGGCCCTTCTAGAATCCTACAATGATTCAATATTGGCTTACCAACTGGAGTTACCAACTGATTGTAGAGCTCAACCAGTGTTCACATATTTTTCTTGAAAACTTTCCATGGTCTGGCACTAAGTGAGCCCTCCGATTGGCCGACTATAGCTAAGGGATGGCCATCTCATTCTCTAGATTTTGGTGTATTGGGAGGGAAGCCCTGGAAAAGATGCAACCTAGGAAGAATGGTCTAAATTGTGTGACCTATTCCCCAATTGGACCTTGAGAACAAAAGGTCCTTTTTGATGGAGGAGGTGGTGATACAAATATTGGGTTGGGTGCATCACAATCAAGCCTAAGTGATGAAAGGGTACTGGAGGCTAAACTAAGCAACTCACATATTGGGCAACACCTAAACAGAAAAACCAAAAATAAACATCTACCTCGTTGGTTAAAGAACTACATAGTTAGTTATTGCAAACATGGAAGGAATTAGAGAAGGCAATAGGTAATTTTAGCTAAAGGGTTTTTCTGTTAGATTAGATTATAATTTTTATAGAAAAGAAGAATCTAGAACTTCTTGTTCTCTAAATTCTAGAGAGACTTGAAGCTTGTATCTCATTTTCAATTTGTGAATAAAGTTTTATCTATTTGTTTACTCTCTCAAGTCGAGTTCCACCACACACCATTTTGAAGTCGTAGAAATTAAAGTAACATGACATGCTTTGGGTGTCTGACTACAAATTAGAGATTTATATGCATGTCATTATTTGATCCGTATATAGTTTATTTTTTTAATTTATTGGGTATTTAACTTTATCTTTAAACTTAGAAGAAATTTGTATTTTATGAATCTTTCTTTTGTCTCATTTTAATAATTAAGAATAACAAATATAATAAGATTTTTATAAATTTTAAAATTAATTTTTACCTGTAAAATAAATTAAAGGCTAAATTGTAAGTAAAGGACAATTTTAACTGGCATATTTGCCGAATACTTTTTCTTTTCAAGCGACTTAAAATGAGATAACTTGTTTTGCTCCACTCCTTCAGGTATAGGTTAGGTTAAGAACTTTAAAAAATATGCTTAAAACTAAACCTAAGCTAACACATTTTATTAATATCTTCTTTTTATAAGATAATAATCATTTTTTCATAGGGTATAAGATAATAAAAATAATACAAGCATGCATAAAATTTGAATCGTATCCAAAATATTCAAGCATAAATTTCTTGAAGCATCATACTTGCTAATTTGATAAGACTTAAATATATTTTTGGTCTTTATAAAATTAGTGAGTACTAGTTTTGGTCCTTATAAAAAAATTATTTTGATTTTGATCCAAACATTTCCAAAAGTTTTGATACTAGTCCTTATCGTTAATTTGCCTCCGTTAAGTGATGACGAGGATGATAGAGAGCCACATAACCCTCCCCAAGTCGTAGCTTAAATATGGTATTAGTCTCTATAATTTTGGTTTTAGCCTTTAAATTTTTTTTTTTCTTGGTTTTGACCTAACATATCCAAAAGTTTTAGTTTTAGTCCCTACTATTAGCCTACCTTCGGTAATTGATGATTTAAATATATTTTTAATCCTTATAATTATAAATTGTCTTGTTTTCAACGCCTTTATTTTTTTTTTTCAAAAAAAAGTAACACTTCTTCTATAGTCTCCCTCCAACTCTACCCTTTCCTTCCTTCCCCTACCTAACCCTTTTTCCCCTCCCAACCCTACCACTTCTCCCCACCCACTTCCTCCCTCTACATAAAGAAATTCTGAGCACAACAACACTACCACATTCTTTGCCTCGCCCTCAACTACTATGGCAATGTCGTCATCCAAGGCTCTTCCACACATAGTCATTATTCACTGCCTAGGTAGGTTATCAACAGCCATTGTCTGGCCAGAAATTGCCTTACTATCGTAAATTGTTCCTCCGCTATGTCATCTTTGCTCATTACCGACCATACCACAATCACCCAGCCACCATGCACCCTTGTGCGAAGTTAGCCGTGAACGACCATGTTACCACGCCACACCTACACTGCTATAAAATCGCCACCACACCATTACCTTTCCACCGCAATGCCACAAACTTTGTCCTTTTCATCACTATCACAACCCAACATGGGCTGTTATCGGCACATAGCGACATGTCCCTTAACAAGCCTACACTAGACCTTTTTCCTTAAAAAAAATTGGGCAAAGTCTCCTTTGTATTTAAGACTATTCCCGAATGTGGATCCTTTCCCTACACAACCAATACAAACACAAAACTAATGGGGACCCAGGCATTCTTGGAATACACCCTATAGCACACAAAATAGGAGTTTAAAACATATTTATGCTTATGAGAACATATATACACATCCATTCAAGGACCTTAATCCATAATCATTGAGATTCAAACTGGTCATCAATAAAAACAACATACTTTTATTGCAACAAATAAACCAACACAAGAAGAACCCTACCTGTGGGCTAATGGAGTATCACCAAAGATCTTATACACATATGCACAAACACATAAAAATCCCAAACATGGATAAACTTTGGCAACCACACAAACAAGAGTGTGGATTTGCTGGAAATTCAACGACTTTAGCTAGCAATAAGTATCCAGACATAAATCTATACCTGTCTAAAAATATGGAAAGAAGAAGAGCAACTCACATAGACTCAGTGAGAGATAACACAATTATAACTAGAGTGCGATAAGCTAAAACATAAGTTGTTCACAAAACATATACTTATTATGAAAATACATTCTTGGGGAATCATGGCTACAAAACTTAAAACTTAAAACCACATAAAAAAATTTCACTAGTCCATTGTGACCTCATAATTCACTTTACTTATCCCTTTCAAATGAGCTTTTAGCAAAGTAAAATTTTATAAAACTTTTTAATAACCTCATGCATCATTTCTCGAATAAAATACTTATCCGTATATGTATATAACAAAAATATCATAAAAATCTTAGGTAAAACATACCTGAACATGATCTGTCTCTAAGACATCCATAGTTCATTAAATAATCTTATGGATTTAACTAGATATAAACTTCTTTGTATACATAGCCATAGAAAATTTAAAAATAATAGTATGTTTCTGGGGAGGTTTCTATTTCAGAATCCCTACTAAGCAGCCTCGACAACCTGACCCCAGTGTGTCCATCACTTATTTCCAATCGTGTTAGCCAAATACGCCAGGCTACCATCCCCCTTGCTAGCTGGGGTTCTTCCAAGGTGCACCATGGGCTAACGTACTTGCTGTTAGCATACAATTCTATTAAAGAATCCCTCCTATGAATAAAGCCATTTGCTCAAATTCAAATAAGATTCCTTAGAAAACTTTATTCCAGAAATCAAGTTCTTCGATTCTAATTACATTGCCAAAACTCTTAAAATATTAGAATTTCATAGTTCTCAACATATCATGCTTCAATATTCACAATACGAATTCTTGAATCCTCTTTAGTTCTTTAATTATTAAACTCTCACATAATCAAAAGATAAGTATCATAATTCTTTAAAATTTCTATATTACCAAATATAACTTCTAAGGTAACTTGTCCCATGTACATACATAAATATACATTTATACATATATATAGGAAAACTAAATGCTGCCTTCCAAAATCCATTAAGGTAATTCAATATAATGCTGTCTCAACATTTAACATTCAACAGTTCAAACTATAAACATAATGTTTCTAAAATTATATATATATATATATATATATATATATATATATATATATATATATATATATATATATACTTAAAATAAGCTATAGATATACTATCAACTCACAGATCAAATCTAGAAAGGAAGGAGCTCAAGCTCTCTAAAGCCGTTGAGCCACCAAGGGATTCCAAAGATCATCTAACATGACAAATATATGTATTAGACTCCAACAACTTAACTATTGTAGAAATTTACTCGAATTTGCCTCAAAGCCAAATCCCCTAATTCTTGAACTCTAACCGCCCCTCTCACATGCTTAAACTTTTAATCCAAAGAAAAACTACTCAATCCATGGTATTATAAGGAGAATTAAGCTCAAAAATTACCTTAGAGAGTGGACAAAGTTGGTGGAGCACGAGGAGAGCAGTGGGTCTCCTCCCACCATCATTATTTCTCACTAGAAAGGATGAGAAAGAGAGCTCCAAGAGTGAAAACCCAAACTAAGGTGTTGATGATGTGAAATAGATGGATTTGGTGATGGATTTAAGTAAAAATTAATGAAAAATTGAAGGATTCATGTAGGGAAAAGGAGGATGAGAGAGGAAGAAGAGAGAGAGAGAGAGACTTTGGTGGAAAATAAAGAAGAAAAGTTAAGAACCCTTCTTTAATCCCATCTAGCGGGCACCTGGGCACTGCGACTTGGCTGTCTAGGCGCCCACCTGCCTGAAAACCAATATTTTGCAGCACAGGGCACTAGCCTTGGGCACCTAGGTGCCGATCCCTGTTTTTTTTCATACACCTCTCAAATATTACCATATACTTATTTAAGTTAATGTCCTCATTTATTTTATTCTCCATGAACCTTAAAACATAAATATAAATAAGGAAATACACCCTAATTTGAATCCAATAAAATATTTAAAAAATCAAACTCCTTTGGAATGAAAATTCAACTTTTGGATTTTAGTACAAATTTATGAAAACTTGCGTTTTCTGTAGCTTCCAAGCTAAAATCGAAAGAGTCAGTGACTTCTTAAAATTCTTTAAAATCACTCTTCAATTCTTGCATATATAAGACACAATTACTGAGACTTTTGATCCCTTGAAAATATCCCAATCATATAGCCCTGCAAGGAGGCATAAGGTCTAAGCTTAGAGCTTCCGCGGAGTCCAAAAGGATAAGATATCACAATTCATATAATTCTTAACTTAAGCATTACATTCTTCCCCCCTTAAAAGAATTAGGTCTCTGAATTTCAAAAAAGGATTTTAACAAAGGATATCTTAACATTTCCTTTCTAGGGCACACCTTTACCGGATTGTGAGATGCGAGTCTCATTTTATGTTGACCCTAGTATAGAGATGAATTTCCAACTAGAAGTCATTTTTCTTGAGGCACCTTTATTAGCTAAGGATTCCATGAGGCATTTATTAATCACTAGTTGACCACTTCCACCTATCTTAACTGCCATGGAACAAAAGCCATCCATTTCAATTGCAATTCCTCTTTGTAACACGCTAATAGTTCCATTCTATGCTTAAGTCATATTGTGGAATTATTAGTTGTTACTTTTGCTCGCGGAACTAACATTACCTTTTAGAAATTACTTTGTACCAAAAATAGGGGTAAAATTTTTTCTACAAAACAAGTGAACCATTTTTGAAATCGAGAGCCATGAGCGCATCATGAACATATGAAGTAACACCGCTATCCCATACATACGTCGCATTTAACAAGCATAGAAATCATAAGAGTAACCACAATTCTTAGATAAATGTAACATTCATTCCACGGCCATCCATGATAATACAATAATAGTCATACCAGAGTCATACATAAGATAATAATGGGTCCGATATCTATCATCGGCCCTACATAAAAAGCCTACTAATACATAATAAAAGGAAATACATCAGAAAATCCTACTACCCAAGCATGCCACATAACAGAATGATAACCCTATAACTACAACCAAAAGGGGCTATCCTCGTGCTCGGCTTCGCATGCAGTCGTCACATCAAGCATCTGGTGGGAGGAAACCGTTCCGATATCCACCGGGAAAAATGCCACCACGTCCCCCTCCTCGAGCACGTCCTCGCCCACAGGGCACAGCGCGGGTATGAATGAACCCACGCCCACGAACCGGGGGTGAAGCTGGGCCAGCAGATGAAGCAGAAGAATCAGAAGAAAGACGAATCACCGAAGGCTGCGACGAACCCGAACGGTGAGATCCCCTAGAATGAGTCGGATAGAGGGGCTCAGACAGATCGGTCTCCACATGGAAGCTCGGATAAGACGGCTCCGAGGGATCAGAATCCAGCGACACAGTCGGAGTCAAACGGGTATCTGAGTCAGTCTCATCATCATCAGTGGGGTATCTCGGTGGCTGAAAGTAGGGGCGGATGTCATCCATAGTAACCTCGACGAATGGCTGATGTGGTTGGAAAAATGGGCTCATCATTGGAGTCTGAAACTGGCGGTCGTGGAAGATGTAGACCCTCATCGCTGCGTTCGCCGACAGCACAGAGGCGTTTAGCATCGGGTCAAAGCGCCAACGCCACACCGGGAACTCAATGTAGATCACCACCGTGCCCGACGTCGACATCCTCTGAAGACGACACGGAAATGTAGGAATGAGAAATACTAATGAGAAATACTAAATTTCTTAGTAGGATCGCGACTAGACAAACACAATGTCATCGTCATCATCCCAGCCACTTCGGGTTTAATTATAAAAACAGTGGACAGATATAAGTTCAATTTTTAATGGTTTTGAAAACATAGACCCCGAAGCGGGTTGCTTTTAAACTTAAGATCATAACCACATCATCATGACTAACATACGTACTAAAACATAAAATAAACATTCATAATGCAAATGAGCAATGTACTTACATGCAAAGACATGCATCATCATAGACGTAACCATGGTCATACTCAGACTTTACTTTCATTTTTTAGCACGTGCTTAACATTCTTTACTTTCCTTTGAAATAGACTGCTTTTGGACATGAGCTCATTCCGTGACCGTCGTCATGCAGTACTAACCAAATCAGACTAAGCCGATATTGGTTACCTCTAAGTTGGAGGGTCCTCCAAAACACCCTTGCCTCCCTCATAGAGGTTCCTTGTGGATCGTCGTCTCTCACTTCCCTTACCGAAGTGATTGAAGGGTCACGTCCCATTGATTCTTTTCTTATCTTTATACTTTACATGCATAACATTTCCTTGACTAGACGCATGCAATGATATGACTAAGTCCATAATTTTGATAGAAATCCGGCAGCATAACGGCTAGACCGGAGCTTCCCCAAAATGCCAATCATCAGCATTCGATCAATAGTTCATCATATCTATATCATATCATCACACTCATCATTCAATCATGAGACAAAACTCAATCAAACTCATCATTCATCATGCCGAGTGGCATCACACATTCATATCCTAAAGGGGTTTATAGTTGTGTTGTTCTTTGTGAAGAATATTATGAATCATCACATGATTTCCTATGGTTACCCACGATAGAATCACATAGTTAGGATATGTGTTTGTAGTCTTTTAGTTACTTGGTCCTTGGATGAAAGTATTCTTTACCTAAGTACATGTCTTATGAAACACTTGTTCAAATTAATTAAATTATGTGATTGTTTCCTTTCCTTGAGATAGTGCACTTAGTGATTCCTAGGTTCATGGTATGCTCAGAGGCCCTAATCATACTTCTGTTCCTAAGGAGTTCGAGATCCCTCTAATCCTTAGGTCATGACAACGCATAACCACATCATGAACCCAACAACACCAATGTTTACTAATCACCAAGGGTGACTTTTAACTTATTCAAGTTACAAAGTTTTAAACTTTTACTAATAACATACCAAGGTTTTGCCTTAAACATTATTAAAGTTGTCATTCTTTATATAGTAGTCATAAAGTCTTATTCTTTATGAAAGTAAGTGCCTTTGACATTAAGCTCTTATCTTAGGATTAGACCTTTATGAAATAACGATACAAGTTACTAGCTTTTTGAATAAAAAGTCTTGTTCTTTATAAAAGTTAACACCCTTTTGCATTATTTTGGTTCAAAGTCTAAACTTTATGAATGAAATGTTATAAAACAATATTTTTATAACTTAAAGATCTTAAAGTTTGAAACTTTGTGAAAGGTCTTTTCTTTAAGGTTTGATTTCTAAAGCCTAAAGTGACAAGATATCATTTTTCTAACTCAAAAAGTTTAGACTTTCACATATATTCTTGTCTTCAAAACAAAACAAAATAAAACTTTATGGAAGCTTGAAAGTTGCGCCACTTTTAAGGAAATCAAGAAGCAAACTTTTCAAAGTTTAAAGCTTTTAGAAGGTTCATAGTCTTATCAAATCATGGAAACATAGAGAGGTGAAGCTTTTCTAATCATTCACTCATCATAAAGAGAAAGGAACAACTTTAAGCAAAGAACAATAAGAACATATGTTTCCAAAAGAGGAAAATTAAGAACACATGAAGAACATCAAGGACACATTTTTTCCAAAAGAGGAAACTTAAGAACACATGAAGAACATCAAGAACATATTTTTTCCAAAAGAGGAAACTTAAGAACACATGAAGAACATCAAGAACATATTTTACTAAAAATGAAAACTTTGGCTCTTGAAGAGCATGAAGGATCTTCTCAAGCTTTCACTTAGAAATCTTAGTCATGAAAGAACCAAGCTCCAAGCTTTCTTGAGTAAACAAAATGAAAAAGATGGAGATCACTACCTTTCTTGAAGATGGAGCAAAAACAAGAGAAATGGAAGAAGAAGATGATGACTCCTCTTGATGATGAAGGTGGCGGTTTTGCAAGAAGGAAGGAGAAGCTCTTGAAATCTTGTGGAAATGGAGGTTGTAGTATTTTGATCTTGTCTTCAAAGACCAAAAGATGTGATCTTTGAAGGGCTTGGTGAGGAAGGTTTGGTTATGGAGGTGGAGAATGATAAAGAAGATGAAGAAGAAGAAGAAGGAATGTAGAGAGAGGTTGGAGAGTTTGAGAACTTTAGAGAGAGAATGAGAAGTTGAAAATGAAGTGAATGTGTGTGTGTGTGCAAGAAAGTGGCGTCTTCATTAAGGGAGGGGAGAGTGAGATATTTTACTTAATTTTGTGTTAATTAGTGATTAAGGGGACAAAGTGGATGATGGGGAGACAAAACATGGTCAAACTCTTACAACTCTTACATAGAGCACTCTTGTCTAATGCTTTATGCTTTTATGATATCACTCTTTACTTTATTGTCTAGTTGACTAAATTTGAATTTAATCATGTGATTAAGTGCTCATACAACTTAATTAAGGTGATTAAGCAAGGATTAGTGATTAACACAAAAGAGCATGATTAACAAAAATTAATTTAGCGATTAAGCTTAATTAATCTTAATTAAACCCGTTTAGGCTAATTAAGGATGATTAGTATTTAAGTAAGCTATAGGGGCTCTGACTTGCTTAATTAGAGATTATCTAACCTCGATTAAGCATTCTCTTGACCCTTCTCATCCGAGTCAACCCCTTAATTAAGCCCTAATCTCAAAATTTCTCATTAAGTGCCTAATTACTCAGGGTTACTGAGGTAATCTAGCACGACATGCAATTGAGGATATTACACTCTTAACATAGGTCTAAGTCCTCCTATAGTCCTTACATAATGCCTTCTACTTTACAATGCAACTATAAGTCTTCATGGCTTAAACAAGTCTCAAAGTTGTCCTTTAATTCTGTAAACTGTCTTTTCTGGATTACCTTTATTGGGGTAACTACATAATTAGTAATGGCACCCCTCCGATACCTGCACAAGGCAAGCTTTTGCCAATCTCTTAACTATAAGAATGTTTCTCTTTATCAAAACATCTACTAGTGATCATAACATTCTCTTTAAACTCTTTAGATTCTTCTACTCTCTTTTAAAATAAGCTCTAGCTAGCTTAAGATTCTTCATAACCAAAATCTATAACCCAGCCTTGCGTAAAGTCCAATCTCTTACCAACATAACTCCACTGGGTATTGTTCATCATAAGATATGATTTGCACTTCCCGTCTATAGATTCTAAGTCATTAGTCACCTTAACCAAATTCCTCTTCCTACTACTGTTCTTCAAGCAATATCTTCTTGCTCATGTTTCTGATCTTTAGGTTCTTTATCAATACTTACCATATTTTCACTCTACATTTAAATTTGCCACCCATTCCATCCTCAAGATCAGATTCCTGTAGTTGCTTTCTTGCTAATGCCACTTTTGAATCTATTTCCCTTGTTTTCTTTAGTGCCACTCACTGGTTTAACTGCGAAAGGAACCATTGCCAAGCCTGCAAGAGTATTCCATCTTAACCCTCAAACTTAGCACTACTACCTTGATATTATCTCAATCTATATAGTAGCATCATCTTCTTCTTTTTCTTTCCTTTTTACTGTTATGATTTTGGGATTGTATCAACTTATTGGTTCCTTCAGGAAACATAATTTACTTTTCTCTTGAACTTTATTAGTGCCATTTTGTCCCGAAGGATGGGTTAAATACATTCAGCTTATCCCTTCCCTTTACTGTGTAACACCCTCTTTTATATAAGCCATGCTCGAGTTATGGTATTATATTAAGAGGTTGCTAATGTGCTATAGAATGTTTAGTACAAAGAAAGTATTGCATCTAAAGGTCGTCACTGATGCTGTAAAGAAACCTTGAATAGGAAAGTATAATATATGGCCCTTAAACATGCGTGCTTCATTACTAAATAAATTTTATAATCACTGGTTTATGATACATACCAAGGAAAATAACTACAATTTAAAGGGACTTAGCTAACATTATATGCAAATGTTGGCTTCAAATTCCTGATCATCCCTTTGTGGTCCTCAGGCGCCCATCGTAGCTTCTTGAACTGGCTCAAGTTTCGATCTTGAACTCTATTGCTTTTCCATGGACATCTATTGTACACTTGGGGTCTATTCTACACACTGGAATGTTTACAGGAACAACAAGCAAGTAGGGAGTGAGAACCTAAGGTTCCCAGTAGATACAGACATAAGATGATGTCATAAACATTCCAGTCACTTCCATTTATCATAAAAACATCAATGCATACTAGAACAGGTTCAATTTTAAGTTTGAAATCACCTTTCTTGACGCGGGTTATATTTTAGCAAATACTTAGCATATTTCAAGATAGATAAGGTAATAATGACAGAATAATACATAATTCATAATCATAAAACATTACAAAGTCATGAGATGCTTCAATATGTACATAAACTTGACTTAATGCAAGTACACTTGACTTTATGTGTTTTTTTCTTTAACTTGTAACTTAATCTTACCCTTCTATACTTGGTTCCTTGAAGGTGAATGGCCTATTTCATCTTTGGGTAATAGCCTGTTTTTCAAGATCGAGTTTGTTTCTATACAAGATTGCCAGGTTTACTTTCCCCGATGCTTCCACGACTTATTCCCCTTAAATTTGTTTAGGAGCTGGCCTAAGTCTTGGACAGTATCGCTCTAGTCCACACTAGTTGGGTCTTGCCATACCTCATGTGCTCACGCTAGCTGGGTCTATGCCATGCTTAACGCGATTGCTCAGTACGTCTTTCTTGCAAGTTCTCATAATTTTTATTCTTCTTTGGACATGATCATCCATGCATATGTTATATGCATCCATCCATATACTTCATATCATATTTAAATCATTCTTGCATACATGAATCTTATGAGCATAACATATAAATGTTTATAAAATTCATATAATTCATATATTTCTGCTGGAATTTTGGCAGCATAATAGATCAAGTCCGCTATCCCATGAATAGTGCTAGCTGACACAGACATTCAGTTGCAATAGTAAGGTTAACATCATATATCCCTCATTCAACACTTGATTTGCAATGCATTTCAGCTTAGATTGAAACTTATAATAAGGTGACTAAATAGTCAATGAGTAATTTTGACTAAGCTGTCTAGATTTACTTGATTTTATATTTTGTGCTATAAATTCTACTTAAGTTATTAAATTCTAAATTTTTGCTATGTTGAAGCATTATTTGTCTAGTTTCTAACTTCTTTGGT
This sequence comes from Pterocarpus santalinus, assembly GCA_031439595.1. Taxonomy (NCBI): domain Eukaryota; kingdom Viridiplantae; phylum Streptophyta; class Magnoliopsida; order Fabales; family Fabaceae; genus Pterocarpus; species Pterocarpus santalinus. Next base: position 15,347,660 of record CM062530.1, on the reverse strand, counting down.
CCCATTAAGTTTTGATAAGCATAACTCAAGTTATTAGGGATCTACCTAGGCCTATCCTATACTAGATAGATTTAAGCCCTAAAAAGTAAAAATTTACTAAAAATAGAAAACTAGTTGGAATTACACGAAATCTATATTATTTTAAAGCTAACTAAAAGATTTTCATTTCTAAGAAGTTTCATTCCTTTTGAAGAAGTAGAACTTAAGTTATGAGCTCTTAAAATTTGCTAACTTGAGTTGCTCTATTATGGCCCGGTTAGGAAATAGGGAATATTCAATGAATTACTGGGAGTAAAAAGGAGTAAATTTGACTTTAAATTTTTATGGGATGTTTCTATATATGTAATCTTTCTTAAAAAATTGGTTTCACTCAATTTGAAGTTGTACAGGGCGAGTTATGCCCTACACAAGCTACTTTGGTCATATCTACAGGCAAAATTCAGGGTAAACTTCAAAAAATCATATCTCACTCAATACTAATACAATAGCCTTATAATTTATATGGTTGGAAAGCTTTAATGTCTAGTTTCATTTAAAATTAGTTTCATTAAATTTTGATGGCTAAATGAGAGTTTGTATGCTTCACAAGTATGGACGTTGTAGGATTTCTTAGTTAAACTCACTCTAGTTGCCTCCGTCTCTGATTCTTTTATCAATCAATCCACCAAAACCCAATAAACATCCGATAATCTAGCCAAGAACACTTATATAAACTCAATAAAAATCAATTACATGCATATAAATGAATTTTTCAACAATCACCAATTACAAGAAATCAATTAAAAGAGGTAAATCCTACCTCAATTTGAAGCTTTAATTAGTGAGGAAGCAAGTCTTGAGTGAAAGCATAGGGGAAGGGTGAAGAATCAAGGATGAAGAAAAGAAGATGAGTAAGAAAATGAGGGAGGAAGTGGGCTGATGTGTTTAGGCTAAAAATTGCAAAAGAATAGAAGAGGGAATTGTTTAATTATGGTAGTTAAAAGTATGGCTTCCCATTAGTTATCTATTGAGTGGTTGTAATTCAACTAACCTTCCCTTCATGAGTGGCCATATATGGCACCAATTTGGTGGGAAATGATGGCTGAATTTTAGCTACCTCTCCTAGAATTTTCACCATATAATTCTATTGATTATATTCCGATAGTTTAAAATACCGAATATTTGCCGATTTCCTTCAAATCGGCAAATCATGCCTGAATAGCTTTGTAAGATTTTCTATAGATCTATTCTAATTTTTTTAAGTCTAGTCTCTCTAATTAACATCTAATTATTCATATGTATCTAATGAAATCGAATAAATTTATTAACAGTGCAAATTAGACGCACTGTTTCTTCGAAATTATTACATTTTTAACTTTTCGTAAATCCTCTAGTGTTTCTTGTATTTTTTTGTAGCTAATGGAACGTCCGTAATTGTGAACAAGTCTAAGGACATCCCATGTCATTTCATACCTGAATACTTCCATGGCTCAATCGGCTAAGATTTAAACTTCTATGGTTCTGCCACGTGATCCTACTCCATTTAAAGCTCTATTCCGCTAACTCTCCAGTGCAAGGATATAAATGTCATTTTCTAAAAAATTTTAGGGTTATCATGGAAATAATCTTGTGGGGTCAAAGCGTAATTTCTAAAAGTTTTGGGCAACTACAAATAACAAAAATTCATAAGGGCTCTTTTATCATTTTCTAATTTTTAACATATGGTCATGTCATATTTTCAACAGCAGTGTTACGTTACCCTATAATTCTGAGTGTGAGGATCATCATGGCATAGCGTTACTTGAGAAATTCGCACACTTCTAGGGGAAATAATTCAAAGTTCCTATAATGCTATTTTTTTTTTTTTTAAAGAAAATCAGGATGTTACACACATCATTTCCTTCAAACTTTACTGAAATCATATATGCACCTTCTCACTTGCTAGCATATCCATCTCAAATGTTATTTTTCATTTATTTCACTTCAAAAGTAATCTTTTTATCAGGGGGTCATCATCCATAATCATGGTCTAATGAAACAATTCTTTGTTATTCAAGGAAAAGGTTTCCTTTAGACATGTCATAAAGCATTAGGTCCACCAAAAAAGGGGAAAGTCTCTAACAACTGAAATATTTCTTTAGAGAAAATACTTTCTAAATACCATATTCTCTATACAAGCACTAGATTCAATTATATCTATGTTGGATAGCAAGAACTTCATACCTATCCCTATTACTTTAGAAGTAAACCAATTTCCTATATCTCTCTTGCATGCTCTTTACTTTTCAACATTGTTATCAAAATTCTTAACTGCCTAGCTTCATCTCAAGAAATAGCTCACACTACCTTATAGGACATTCTATGCAGAATGCCCTAACCACATGTTCTTATGTATGTGCCCTTAAGCTTTAGTGACTCTATACAGGCTACTCCATCAACCTTATCTCCCAAACCTTATCTAACTTGGCACCACATCATTTAGGCACCCCCAATATCCAATTAGAACTTTCTAAGTGATCCCACCTTTCATGAACTCCTCACGGCCAAAATTCTAGCACAAAAATCATATACTCAACCCATCCTAGACCTTATCTATTCACTTCCTGACAATATAAGTCCTATTTATCATGATTATCCTTCAGATCATACTCAAATACTTCATATTGAACTTAGGTCCCACTATGCCAAACTTTTACTTAAGATCAACTTACATGTTCACAATCAATCAAAAGATTTTTGCGTCCTTGGACATTAAAACTCAAGCCCTAACACCTCCAAATATATGGCTCTTCATCTATATAAAAGTCATAATCAACAACTCAAGATCAAGTAAGATATTTCATCCCTGGAAAATTCATATATAATATCAAATAGAATGGAAAAAGAGTATTTCCTTTAACTCACTAAACTATGTCAAGGATCATAGAGAGCATTTACTTGCTTCTAACATCTTATTACAAGCCGCAAATCATATTTTTGTCACATTTTGTGCTCTTAATATCTCATAAATTCTCGTATCCACTTTATGAGTTCACAACCCATGCAAGGCTACACATTTCATACAAAGAAATTAAAACCTTACAATAAGTTAGGAGTAGGTAGTTCAACTTAAAACTAAAATCATAAATAGAATAGGAGCAACAACTGCTAGATTACCACATGAACAATATGCATGATATGGGAGAATATCTAGAATAACTAAGAGATGAAGGACAAGAACGTCATTCCTAAAGGCCTTTTGTAGTATCACAATATGTGGAAATGGGTGTACCAAGAGGGATGGGTCATGATCAGCCGAGGGGTAGAGGCCATTGCAAAGCAACCAAACAAGTAGAAGAACCTGCTTGATGGGGCTATGCCTAAAGTGGTAGCAGAGATTTGTGGAGTCCACTAGGCTATTAAAAACTTGGTGGGAATAATGGTAGATCCAAGATAGGTTGGAGGAAAACCCTAAGTAGTGGCTATAGCACCTGCTGCCCCTAGGCAGGTGCAACTCTTGCCTCCCTTGGGGAGAGATGTCATGGTCCAAGATTTTCTCAAATTGGATCCCTTTACCTTTACTAGGAATCTCATATATTGTTTGATTCAGGGTCCACGCATTCATATGTGTTCCTGTACTTTGCTTATTGATTCAATAAGCCTTCCACAAGATTAGATAGTCCATTCTAAGTTACTACCCCCATAGGACAATTGCTCATAGTTCAAGCGGTGCTCAAATTTTGTGTAGTTCGTGTGTGTGGCATTGATACACTAGCGGATTTGATACTCTTGGAAATGGTTGATTTGAATGTTATCCAAGGTATGGAATGGCTAGCTTCATGCCATGCCATAGTAGACTATCATTTGAAAGAGGTGAGATTTGAGATTCCCAAAGGGTGGCAATGTGTGTACAAGAGGAATAATTGTATAACCCTTGCTAGCTTGATTTCTTCCTTTAGTGGAAAGCTAGAGATACCTTGCAATGGTTAGGGATACTAAGGCCAAGGTACCTGGCTTGGAGTAAGTCCCTGTGGTTAGGAAGTTCTTGGATGTATATCCAAAAAAGTTACCTAGAATGCCTCTAGACAGGAACTGGAGTTTGGCATAGATGTTAAGGAGTAAAAGACTCAAGGAAAGTCTAATTAAAACTAAGAGCATGCTAATTAAAGAAAACCAAACCCTTAAGATTTAATTAGAGAAGAAGGAAACCTTAAAGAGATTAATTAATCACTAATCACCAAAAATCTACTTAATTAAGTTTAATTAAATATAGTTAAGAACTTAATTATACTAAGTATGGAAACATGAGTTAATCACTCATCCTTAATTAATTAAGTCACATGAGTAGAAAGATCACTGCATCTCATCATCAAATTCAAAATACGAAGTCAAAGAGACAAGAAAGATAAGATGATGTCATTAAAGTAAAAAGCAAGAGACAACATGCTTTATGTTAATTTTATGACATGTTTGTCTCCCAAATTAGCCTAAAGTATGATTAAAAGTAGTCATCTCTTATTAACTAACCCTAATCACTCCTTTATTTCGCCATATAAATAGTAAAAGTTGGGAACCCTAGCCCTTTCCCCCTCACTTGGCTGCAACCTTTTTCTCTCTATATATCCCTTATTTGTTTCAAATACACTTCACTCTCTTCTTTATATTCTTCTTCCTCATCTTCTAAGAGCCTTTCATCTTCTTATTCTCTAGCACTCACCCTTTCCAAACACTATTGCAAGAGCTACAACTTTTAGCTCTTGCAATCATAAACACTAAAACCCCACAAGCCTAAAAGACCACAAAAATCCCCTTTTCTTACTCATTGGAACCCACAGCATACACAAGCTTGAAGGAGAAGCTTTCTTCTTCAAGTTGGTGCCTTGGAGCTTGGAGATCCTTTCACTAAGAGCCTACTTCTCCTTTGTTGGTAGGTTTTCTTCCTACTCTCTTCTTTTAAGACAAGTGCTCTAAAGACTCAAACTTTTCCATAGCTTTGAGTTGTTCAGCCTTATTTCAAGGTTTTTGCTTCTTGAGATTATATAAGAGTGTCAGCTTTATGGTTCTTTTTGTTTCTTAAGCTTCATATGTGATTTTAATCAATTCAAAATGTTTCTCAAGCTTTTTGAAAGATTCAAATTAGCTTATTTTTTGAGAAAATGCTTAAAGATTCAAGCTTTACTCATTTCTTGGTTTGTATCATGTTTATGCTTCTTAAAAGATGTTTAAAAATGCTTCCTTGTAGTGATAAATTGGTTGTTTGGCTTCTTATCCATGAGAAAGTGTATCTTGAAGATATATATGGACATAAGAGGGTTACCCTTGTTTAAACACTTACATAAAGCTACAACTTTTAATAAGCCTAGACCTAAGTTCCATAAGCATTCAAAAGACAAGATCAAGAAGTTTTGTGAAGAAAAGAAAAATAAAAATGGTTGCTTGACACATGTATAGGTTTGGCCATGACAAAAGGAATATGAAGAAAATGAGTTTCAAATTTTGGTTGGTTGATCTTGAACCTACATAAAATTTTAAGAGACTTTTATCAAAGGAAAATGAAAATAAAACTTGGTAGAGGAGTAGATCATGGCTTCAACCATGTATGGAAAAGAAAGGAAAGAAAATGTTTTGGTTAAATTGATGATGAACCTTGATATAACTAAGTAATTAAATAAGGTTTCAAGAGGAAATGAAAATAAGAAGTTTAAGGTCATAATAAGAGGGGTTTCGACCCTAATATTCAAATAAAGAAGGAAAATACTTTGATTAGCAAAAATGTGAATTCTAGATCCCAAAATACTTATTAAACAAACTTAGTAACCTCCTCGAGGGAAAACAAAATGAAAAGACTTAGAACCCTAATAAAAGAGGCCACTGCCTCATCTCTTAAATAAGATATTTAAATAATGCAAGAGATGGATTAAGGTTTAGTAACATTTAACTACAAGACTTGAACAATTTACTAGAAGAAGAACAAAGCAAAAGACTTAGTAATCCCTACTATACAACTCGATCAAGACATGTAACTATATAGGAGAACATCGTTTAACCACTTAATTAGACTCGGAGTAATTCTAAACAATCACAAGTCACTAAAGTCAACACTTTAATTTAAATGTCAAACTAAGTAAGAAGTGTAGGTAAAATCTCCTTAAAGACTAATTGAGACTTAAGGCATAATCTAAGTTAAAAGCTTGCACTCAAGAACCTAATGATGCTCATAAGACTCTTGGGTGTGCCTATGTGCTTTTCTCTTAGGACTTGTGATATGATTCCTCAATATGTTTTAATGCAACTATACTAGGATTGAGTGCTAGGATTCTTGAGGTAAAATCCTTAAAGGTCATGACCGTGCATGTGAATGATGATTGATGAATGTTCAATTATGATATGGATGCTATCTATAATTGTTGATTGGTTTTTTGCAATTTTGGGGACACCTCCTGATCTAGCCATTATGTTGCTAGATTTTCACTAAATATATGGATTCAAAAATAATTTTTATGTGTTATGATGGTAACTTTGTGTAAGATAAAGAAAGACTTAAGTCCTTTATTCTAAGACCCCAGTGACATAAGACTTAACACTAAATTCCATAATTAATAAGACACTCGAGTGTAGTCCTTTGGTAAGCAAAGGTGACCCACAGAGGAACCCCCTATTGCCTGCCAATTTAACTCAAGTGTAATGGGTGATGATAGTCATCATGGGTATGAGCTCATGTCTTAAAAGAAAATAAAGTTCCAAAGGTGGTATGTGAATGTTTAAGCATATGCTAAAGGTCAAAATCAATGTAAAGTCAAGAAAACTAAAGAAAAACCTAAGACACTTAAGCCTTATGTGATCTATTGTGTACTTGTTTATGAGTGTTTATGTACTATAGTTACACTTATTTATAATCAGTCATGTTCCTATTGCATAATTATCATACGCCAAGAGTGTACGAATAAAAGAAACCCACTTCGGTCTTTGGTTAAAGAATGATTTCAAAATAATTAAAATTGAACCTTGTGTATGTTCACCTTCTTATAAGAAACTCAAAGTAGCTAAGAATGATAATGATGACACTTTTTTGTCTAGTTAGAGCCCTACTAAGCAATTTTACATTTTTCACTTCTACCTTTTGTGTCGTTTTCAGACGAAGTTGATAGCATCCACTAGAACCATCAAAGTCGGTCACAACCCGTGAGCTAGCAAAATTTCAGCTCATATAAAAGCAAGTCATTTTGATCCGGCCTATATAACATGCAGGTTCGGGCTGGGTTGAAAGTGGGCTGGCTTGGTTCTTCACCTTAAAAAAAAAAAAAAACTCGTTTAACCCAATTCTTCATTGGAACCGTACCTTGTCCTTTAATCACACTATATACTTGTTCTTCTCTGTAATAAAATTTTGAAACCAGAATTGTACCTAAAAAAAAAAAAAAGCATTTGGCAATTTTTAAACCGAGCCTCATGGTATATATCGTGCAGCCTTAGCACCTTAGCCCAATGAAATTTCATACAAGAACAACATGCTTTACTTTACGAAGATTATTACAAAATTACTATTAAAAGGTGAGCCAACTTGTTTAACCGGTTGGTATTTTATTGGCTCACTATTACCCTTTGCTTGTTTCAAGAGAAAAAAGAGAGAAAGAAGTAGGAAGGAAAGAAAATGGGGAGATTTTGAGGTTTTTTTCTACTTGGATGTGAGAAGAAAATAGCAAAGAAAGAAAATATTAGTGGTGGGGCCCACAAAAAAACTTTTCTTCTCATAATAGGTGAGAAAACTAAAGTGAGAGAAAGATTTTATGCAAAATTACTATTATACCCATGTATAAAATGCAAAAAAAATATTTATATTATATTATATAGGATAAAAAAATAATTTAATATAAATATATTTTTTTTCTTCTTACTTTTCTCTTCAATGAAGCAAGAGAAAGAAATTTTTCTCATTTTTTTCTCTTTATTTTCTTTTCATCCAAGCAATAGGAGAGAAAATAAACTATTTTTTTAATTTTCTTTCTTCCCATTTTCTTTTATCATCCAAGCAAAGGGTTCAAGTGAGTTAGCATGTTTTACCTCTTCGACTCATCACCCATGGTGGGCCAACCCAGGTGAGTCGAGTTGGCTCACTTTGACAACTCTAGCATCCACGATAGTGCTTCTGGGAGCACCTGACTACGTGATAAGGAGTGGTCGTGTTCCACATCTTTAGCTAAAGAGAACAGAGATAGTAGTATCGTATTTTTATTTTCTTATGGGTTTTAATCGAGCAGTTTATGTATAATTAAGAGTATGTTAGAAGCCTTGCCACTTAATTTGACATATTATGTATTTAATAAATATTTGACTATCATTCCTATGCTACCTATGGTTATGTTACTAAGCCGAAGTTGGTTGTTATATTATTCTATTTCATCATACACTTATTAGTAATATAGCAATACAAGAAGTAACATCTATATTTATATAAGTAAGTAAGCGCTTAAAGGCTTAGTTTTCAAGAATAAACAATTTTATATAGATACGAGTGATATGAAAATAAAATTATATGTTATTTTCATATATTTTGCTAATTTCAATTACAAAGAACTTTCGCTAGTTAAAAATAACTACTAATATTGCCATAAAATAACTTAAGTATAGTATGATATTATTAAAGTGCTGTAGATATCACACATCACAGTTATAACAAAGGCATCGTTCCCTTCTTAATTTGCCTAATGTCAACAGTAGAAAGTCTTTTATGAGGAGGAAACACATGGTGAAACACTTGATGACTAGGACTAGAAAGACTTTGACTAAGGGTTTTGGTCACCAATTTTGACAAAGTAGCAGTCCCCGTTATTCCTATGCCACTCAAACCCCTTGCCAATTAACATTTCTACTCCTTGCACCTGTAGTTTTAAGTGGCCATTATAACCAAGTAATTTTCTGCTCATATAACCTAACTAGGGACATACGCTTGGGCATAGGGACTAGGTTTAGCTAAGAGCAATACGTCAAATTATCCTAGAGTCCCGCAATGAAAAAAAGAAATCATCTAGGTTTCAATACGTGGTTGGAAATCTCTTTGAATCGCATTTGATGTTCCAGAACTGTTCTCATCTCCTGGGCTCTTTCAAGGATGCTGTCAAATCGTGGAAGAGGTTGGCTAGAAAACTCAATTGCAACTCTTCAAGAAACCTTTCCCACGAGTAATCCAAATGGTTATTCACCACGCACTTATACCATGCATATGTTGCGCCTATAAGGTGGAAAGAAATGACTCTAACCTTTTGATCCTTTGGTACACCATAGACCTCAAGTATCGCCACCCTCACATTCTGATAGAATTTGCGCTGGTTCACTCTCCTTTCGTCAGAATGATCTTTGTTTTGCCCTATGATTCTCCTATGATCTGCATACTCCTGGTGTTGTAGCTCTGATTCACCGTTTGCACCAGATTCCTCGAAGTTTCTTCCACACTTCTTAGAGTGGTACCCATGGTAAAAACTTGCTTCTGTGTCTCATAGTGAGAAGCCTGCAATCCTGGAACTTGCTTTGCGACACTCCTTGTTTGGTTTTTCCAAGCGCACAAATCGAGCTCCTTCAGGCATGGAAATTCCTCTAAATGAAAGCACTAAATTGGTGGAACTCGAATTGCGAAAGAAAATGTATTGATGAAAACTTCATCCACAAACTGCAAAATGAGATACAAGCTTCAAGTCTCTCCTAGAGTTCAAAGTATAAGAAGTTCCAAAGTCTTCTCGTCTGCAACAATCATAATTTGATCTAATATAAAAAAAAACCCTTCAGTTATAGCTACTTGCTGACCCCTTCAATTATAAAATTAGAAGTAGTGGTGTGTTCGTGTTAAACTTTTAGAATATTGATCAGGTTCATAAAATAAGTTGTTGTTTATCTTTCAATATATTCTAGTTTCTTTATTTAATACTAGTTGATAGTTCAATAGAAATGCTACACAGTGTGTCTAAAATTCTTCAAAATTTAAAATCTTATTTAAATTTATTGAATCCTTGAATATTGTGTAAATTGCATCTCACACTATTATGAGTGAGATTTTAAATTAAAAAGATTTTTAAGTTGGTTATAAGGAGGATACATCAACACTTGTGGATTAATTAATAGTGTCACCTACGATATCTCGCGTTCTACATTGCTAAGCCTCAAAGCAAACTAAAACTTAGAGAATATCTATGAGAGTGGAGAAAGGTGTCTATGTGCTTCTGTTTATCACAACTTTTTTTTTTTTTTTTGTGAATAATCAGTTGAGTCGTGTTCAATTATTGAGAACCCGAAATAAAGTAATACGCTCTTTGAAATTTAATAGGAATTTAAATATCCAAAATTCAATTAACACAGACAAATTTGGATTCCCGAGACAAATTGTCTATCTTCTGTATAAAAAGAAAGAACCAAATATAAATAAAACAATTAGCGATTGAAGATCACTTTCAATCAACTTGAATCATAAATTAGGCTACTCCCAAAAAAACAGGCGAATCACAAGTGCTAAAAAAAGAGTCACACTAACATACTAAGAAAAGGAGGGTGCTACAAATATTTATCCTCTAACAAGGAATTAGGTTAATGAACCATCTAAGAACTCGAACTGGGAGCTTTACAAGACTCACAGCCACATTGGCCAATTCTGCGCAGCACGTGCAACATGGACACAAGCAACTCAATATTGACCTGCATTGCCATCCACCACAATTCAAGTTTAGAAAATTGAAAGAAATTTCAAAGAGAAAAAATTGGAGCTTTTCATGGATGAATATTAAACAATCACTTAAAGAAGAGAATAAAAAATAACAATAATAAGACACATTGTGTGAGATTGAATTGTTGAACATCAACCCATTGAAGATAGTGCTGTAGATAAAGTAAAGTGGAACCCAGAATAAGAAAAAAGAGTGCATAAAAAATTGCAACAGAAATGGAAGGATTACTTACCCAAGAACCCAAATAACTGCACCCACAAGAGATAAAGCCAATGACAACAAAGCAAAGGGTAATCCGAGAAAGAAACCCAGCGGTCTGCATTCGCAAAACCCATTCTCGTCCATTTTCTCTATTTCTCTCCGGTCTCTATGAAGGGGAGTACAATTCGATAGTATAATGATCTTGATGTTGATGTGATTTTCAAGGGAAAACCCAATGTGACGAGAACTCCAATGACTTCCTGTTTTCTTACGTTGACTTTGGACTGGTATTTAGTTTTTGGTTTTCTTTTCTTTATTTAATTTATATTTTTTTACCTTTTTTTTATCTGCTATTTTTATTTTCGTATGGAACATAGAACATGTCGTTTTAATAATATATCATATGCTAATCTTATAACATGCCTAGAGTTTCTATGTGTAAAGATTTTATACTTTTATTTAATCATATAATGATACATCTTTCGGCAATTTTGACCTTTTTGTTAAACTCTTTTAATGATGTGTTAAGTAATAGTATAGAAAAAAAAATTATATTGAATGTTGAGTGAATCAAATTAAATCCAAATGCAAAATTTGGTTGAAATATTTGACGTCGCTGTATCTTAAAAAGTGAAATTTTAATTGTCTTTGTAAATAAATAAAAATAGAAAATTAATAATCATAAGTTAGAATATATACTCAAGATATTCATTTTCCACATCACTTCATCAACACATCTTTCCAACACCCCATTGCTCTTGGTCCATCGTTTTGGGCCCATAGTTGATGGAGACTCGGACCAAATTTGGTCGATGGAGCCTACTGCAGACCATCTCGATGACATGCCAGTGAGAGAAGTTTTTGTAACATAGCCAATTTTACCACATTTGTGATTCTGCGTTATAAATAAAATAAATAATACTATTTAAAATTATTAAAGAAAAAAATATATTTAGATTATTATTAACATTATTTAGAGTCCATGGATTGCAAATTGAAGCTAATAGGAGAATTATTTATCAAAACGTAATAAATAAAAATTAAAGGCAGGAATAAAATAAGATAAAAATAAATTAAATTTGTGTAGTTAAATATCTTATTTAGAATAAAAATCTAGTAAATTATATTTTAAAATAAAATGTTTAGAAATAGTTCTGAATTTCTTTTGGAACCTCTTAAAGCTCTCGGAACTATTTAATTTGAGGATTCTAAGCACAATAAAATACCCGTGTTATGTCACAAAATACAAATGAGTAACATAAATGATAATCATCACTTCTAACCTTTTTATCAAAGATTTGGATCAAATTATAAGTCTTGTCCTTGATCTAAAGGCTAGAATTCAAACATCTATTAACATTAATATTACTTAAAACCCTAAAGTCTCTCTAAAACATAACACAACAACACTTCCTCTCCATTCTCTCAAATCCACAGCTGTCTTCCTCCCCAAAACCCTCTCCATTATTCTTCCTCCAACTTCCCAAAACTGAAAAGATATCTCTGAAATCCCAAGATCTCTTCTTCCTCTTCTTGTTTCCTCTCTTCCCTCTCCATTTTGGGTTGAAATCCTCTCTCCTTTTCTCCCTCAAAGCTGTGGCCTCTACATCCAAGTGGGGGAGGAGATTTTTCTCTTGAAGTAGTGGTTCTCAAAGGGTGAAACTCGAAATATTCAAGGGGTTTTTCAAGCTTGGAAATTGACATAGAGATCCCTAACTCTTTTATGGTGTTATTATGAAGAAATTTGTGATTTGGGGCTTGAGTCACTATTCTAGGGTTCAAAAGGTTGAATATAATGATATGTTTAAAGCTTAGATTTAGTTTATGTTAACTTGGGTGAGTGTTCTAAAATGATTTTTGTGAGGTGGAACCCTTTGGAGAGCAATTAATTTAGTTTATCATAAACCAGCTAAAATAGGATTATTTGGGGTTAAGACTTGAATCCCCAAGATTCAATCTGAGATTGAGGTTCTTAGGAGTTTAAATAACTTAGTTGACCCTAAACATAAGTGAAATTGTGGACACAAACTTGCTAGGAACACTATATTGAGTTTTGCCACAAAGGAGTGGTTAAATCCTACACTAGCCAACTAGAAAGATGTAAAGTTAATTATCTCATCAATAGAATAAATGCAAATTAATTTTACCACTTAAACTACATAATATATGGAGTCAAAAATTGCCCTTGAGTAGTTGGTTTGGTGGAGGAATAAGTAGAAATAATTTTGGATCAAAACTAGTTTCGGTAAGCCACTTTAGCTTGATCATATTTGTCATAAAAACCTTAGAAATGTCCTTGAATGATTAGAATTGGTTTAAGGTGAATTATGAAAGGTTTGGGAGTTGATTGGTCAAGTTCCTTAGTCCATGAAGTCATTTTCGGCCATGTGCTCGGTGGTTAACTAAATCCATGTTTTAATGAAGTATTCGAATTTATTGTGGTGAATTTAAGTGCCTTAGACCATACACAATCATGTGAGGTAAATTTAAGAAGGTTTGAAATTGATTTCAAGGTGTTTGAGTCAAGAAAAAGGGCATGTTACTATGACTAGGATAATGAGAGTGTTATACTATCCCTTTCGCATAAGTTAAAGATTTTGGAACTTAAACTTAGTTATGCCAAAAGTACTAATTAATTGGAAATAACCTCCTTAATTAAAACTCTAGTTGAAAGCCAAGTGCTTTTTAATAGAAAATGTTATGAATCCACTCTAGTGTTTTCTATGTGTGTATTTAATATGTGAAGGTAGTATAATGGTGGAAAACCACTTGGAATGGAATTATTGGATAATTTCCTATTGCTAGTAAGGCCAATGATGGAAGCCAAGGTATGTGTTCCATTCTTGATTTTTGGAACCTTGGTGGTCTACTTTGAATTGCTTTACATATATGACTTATGATGATGATGGATTTGGTTGTTATAAAGAATGTATTGAATTTGAGGATTGACAAGTATTTGTTGATTTATGCTTTGACTAGTAACTTTTCTAGCTATTTAGTAGTGTTTTCAATTTTTTGGATTTCTCCTAATATAGCCATTATAATACCGGATTTTTGCCAAAAATTTTGATGAGCTGCAGCATAATGCATGAGTGCATGAGATTAGAGAAGATTGTATCATGAATCACGAACTCTATTTTAAAGAATATTACATGTTAATGCAACGCACCAATTTCTCTAATTGAGACTTGGAAATGACCCTTCGGTAAGAAAAGGTGATTCTAAACTCAGAAGTGATCCTTTGGTATGGAAGGTGATCCACAAAGACAAGATAATTAGGAAGTGACCCTTCGATAAGAGAAGACAATCCTAATCAAGACTTGAAAATGACTCTTCAGTAAAGGAAGATGATCTACAAAGATAAGATAATCGGGAAGTAATCCTTCGTTAAGGAAAGCTGATCCACACGAATAAGATAATCGGGCATAATTCTTTGGTAAGGAAAGGTGACCCACTAAGATATGCCTCTGCTTTGAAGGCAATGGCTGAATAGATCCCTCCAAAAGTTAGGAGTAAATTCCCTTGTTAGGTAAAGTCTGATTTAGATAGTACTATGTAACGGCGATCACAGAGTGAACTCACATCCTAAGACAATCTATCAGAAGAGCACATACTAAGAGAAAGGCCTTAATGACAAAGGAACAAAGAGCACAAGCATTTATCATGAGACTTGCATGACATTCATTGCATGATGAAAATGAAGTGATGAGTTAATGTGTTATCAATGCTATCACATTTTAGAGTCATGACTTAAGTGATTGAATAAAATGAACCATTTTGGAGTTTATGATTTTGAAATTACTAAAAGGAATCTTTATTCTCTTCAAACATGTTCACTGATTTTATTAAATAAACCGAAGTTGCTGAGGTGATGACAACGTCAATTGCGTGTTTAGTTAGGAATTCCTACTGAGAAATACTTTATTTCTCATCCCTGTGTGCTCCCTTGTCATCCTCAGATGCAGCAGATAATGACTGTGGTGATCTTCCTAGAGGTATCTAAGTGGAGCTAATATTGTGATCCTGTCTTGGATTCACTGGATTTGCTAGCTCGTGGTAGTTTCAAACTTCATATTCTCCTCAACGACCCATTTAGCATATTGTAGGAACTCTTATAGTAGATTGATTTCTTTTTGGGATGATTGTACCTATATTTTACTTAGCATGGTCTAGATCCTTGTTAATTTGACTTGCTTGGGTACAATCTAGATACTGATATGTAAATATATATACCTAGTACTTATATATCTATGTATATATGTTGCTCAGTTATCTATGAAAAATATGCTGCTTCTTTTTTTACATTTTTAGAATGCGAATTTTTTTACAGATTTTAATATTATACACTATAATGCTACTATTGATTATACATGCTAGAAGGCTCAGTTGTTTAAATTATTACTTTCAAAAAGGAATTTACATTATTTTCATTAACCAATATAGTTTATAACTACTAATACTCTGCTAGTTCAGCTATAATGGCTAATAAATACTGCATGCAACTTCAACATAGTGTGATTTTATTAAAACGTTACATTTCGTGGAGGAGCTAGCAGATTATTCCAATATGGATAAGAGATCCTTATTGTTAAGTTGCTCACTTATAAAACTCCAATCCATATTACACTTACAATTGCTTTTTTTTTCTTTGAGTTCTTTGAGATCTAGGGGAAACCACAAGGTTTCTGTCATGGCATAATCGCCAAACACAATGTATTACTTTTACTCAGTAACCCTTTCAGTCATAAGAGAGAGGAGTACGAATCAATCTATCAAGCCCACATTGCAGCTTAATCGCAGCCAATCTATCTAGCTAGAGTTGGATAATATAAATCAGACAACCACCCTTGATGACGCTACTCTCAATAATTCCAACGCGGCTATATCTTCTCCTACTAAACTCGCTAAGGTAAATGTGGGTTCAGTTGTAAGTCAAACTTGGACTGTATGACACACATCCTGCATTCTCCCTTTAGCAACTGAAAGGTGCTTACCTAAATACCATCATCTTTCAACTTTGCGGAAAAAGATAAGCATCCTCGTAAGTATTTATTTTAATTTAAACTTTTCTTTTTATACTCCATTTAATGTATTTCTATTCTGCTAATTGTTGAGATGCTTTGGAGAACTCCGTGCATGTGTACTTTGGGACTTCGTCTCCTTTTCTATTCTTAGAATAAAATTCTTACAATCATTGACACAAAAAAAAAAAAAAAAGAATAAAAAATTTATATATCAATGATTATAAATTATAAATAATAATTAAAATGAAAGGTTTATTAATAAGTATTAAGACTCTAACATCAAATATATTATTGAAGGAGATTAATTTTTGTGCACAATGTGAGATTAGTTATATATTATTGAGTTTTGTGTTGAGAACTCATTTAATATGTTAATAATTATATGAATTATTAAACTCATTAAACATGTGGTAATAAATTATTAGATGAAAGTATAAAATTTGTTTATATTAATAAGATATCAAAATTAAATTACCTTTTTTAACTCAAGCAATTTCTTACACAATTTGAGTTTATGGTAATGGTTAATTAAGTAAAGCTATCCCTTTCAAAGTATATAAGATTGAAAATTAAAATTAAATTATGGTTAAGGTTTTAGTGAAAATTTTATGTTTTAGCTAATCAACTTATGTTGGTAGCAACATTTTTCATATATACATATGGGTGAAGGTTAGCATTCTCCACTCTTTTATTTGGATAAAAATATCCATTTTATCTTTTCTATTTAAATTCAATGGTAATGTCTAATTTAATAATTAAAAAAATACTTCATTAATTGAAGAAACATATTTTCTCTTTCTTAATAATTACTATTGGAATAATTATTTTCTCTCTTTATAATTATCAATTTCTCTTTTATTAACTTCCAACATCATAAAATTTTATTTAATTTTATTACATAATATTATTTATCAATATTTTAATTTTAAATATAGATAAATTTATAAAATACTAATTAATATAAAATCAGATGGTTTTGACGTAGGAAGAAGATTGTCGACTAAAATTTTGCACCAAATGGTGTAAGAATCCCAAACCTAATTAATTCATTTTCAACATAATAAAAAATAATTTATTTAATCTTATGAAAAAATAATACAATATCTTGTTTGTTGTTTTTTAAAAATATTTTAAAAACTTTAGTTAAGTTTTTTTTTATCTGTATTAATTACATATGCATGATAAATTGTGAGTTTTATGAATCAATATTATATAATTTCGTATAATATATCTGGTAAACATAATTTTATCTTATATTAAATTATTGAAAAATAATTTTTTGTAAATAATAAGATTTATAATTATTATTTCTATTAGTAATTATTAAGAGAGAGAACGTTTATCTTCAACTAATGAGATTAACATTGTTAATTATTAAATTAGACATTGTTGTCTAACTTAAATATATTTATATAAATGTGCCTTGCTGGCGGGGTTGTTATGCTCTATCGGGTTTCACCTCATTTTTGGGATTTCATTTTTTTTTTTGTTTTGTATGAGCATCTATTTTTGGGATTTTATTTTTTATATGGCATTTGATTAAAAAATATACCAAAATATAAAAATTGAGAGAAATTTATATTGATATGAGATCTAATAAAATTGAAATTTTCGATTTCAGTAAAACTAAATTCAAAAATTCTGAATTTAATTAAAAAAATATTTTATTTATTATCTTTTCTGAATTCAAATTTATATCATATTAATATAAATTCCTCCTAATTTCTATATTATCGTATATACACAACTCAAATATCATATAAAAAAAATCTCTATTTTCATTGGTGTTTTTGTTTTGCTCCTTTTTTTTTAGAGTAATGAGCCTTATCCCAATTATAAAAAGAAGAAAATAAAGAAAACCAATTTCTTAATATACACTAAATCTCGCTTTGTTTCCTTTTTTTTCAAGCACATATATACTAAAGAAAGTGGTTTGATGGAATTATTTTATTAATTTCTACAAAGTGGAAAGCCACGGTGTTGCTTGCTTTGCTGGAATGGATTGGACTAACATTAGATTAAAGATGTGTTTAGTTAAGATTTTTTTTATCAAAAAAAATTATTTTTTATTAAAAAACTATTTTTGATATATTTAAATAAAATTTTTAAAATAATTAAAATTAAAATAAATAATTTCTCAAAAAAATTATATTTTATTTTTTTAATTATATAAAAATTATAATTTTAAAATTATTTTTTTAGAAAATTGAAATAAACAAATATTAAATATGTACTGCTTTCCAACCATAACCACGTAATCGAGGGGGCCTAGTTTCTATGTAAAGAAATACTTACAAACTTTAGAAATATCACATGACTATATTTTTGATTAATTATATAAATATATTTTATATAATATTATATATTAGTGATAGATTTTATATAAATATATTTATATAATTAAACATAATATTTTTGGACAATATAAATATTTCTCCTGCATGTAAGCTCTTTTCATCATACGACTTGTCCACCTCGGCATTAAATATCTTGTGTACTTGGACTCCTCGATGCCTTGTATATATCACGCCTTCGAGTTGAACTTAACGTGTTTGCATGTGAATCATCCAATATCAGACCATTAGAGAGCCGCGACCTTATAATCATAGTCAAAACATCTTCATAATAAGAATTAATTAGAAATCCCTCCATTTTAGAATATGTCCAATTTTGATATTTTAAGGTAACAGAATATTTATCTATTTTTAATATTAAGATAATATTAAATTTTTTTAATTATGTCCTTAATTTAATTCTCATCTATTATCATCATAGTTAGAGTTGAAGAATATACTAACCAACTCACTATCTTTAGATAAGGATAATTTCATCCATTTATATAATTTTATGCCATTATCAAAATTAATTTTTCTCCATAATTTGTGTATTTTTTTATTTTAAATAAATATTCTAAAACAGAGAAACTAATTCACAAACTCATCAACTTGCTTGAAACTGATCAACACGCCATTCAAAAGATTATACGAACGACATTCATAGAATCGTGTGTTGATGAGTTTTGTATCAAGTTAA
The DNA here is from genome assembly GCA_031439595.1 of Pterocarpus santalinus. Taxonomy (NCBI): domain Eukaryota; kingdom Viridiplantae; phylum Streptophyta; class Magnoliopsida; order Fabales; family Fabaceae; genus Pterocarpus; species Pterocarpus santalinus. Next base: position 15,328,735 of record CM062530.1, on the reverse strand, counting down.
TCTTTCGATGATAGAATGCCGAGGTTTCACTTGACATATTTATTAGACATACGAGTATTGAGAATTGTTGCCGGATCAGACCCCAATTAGGCCCACGTTGCTTAAGTAGTTCTAGTCTGGTAACAAGAATATTTTAAACTTAGCTTAGAGTGCATTTGTAAATTTTTTTATTATGATTATCTTGCATTGTCTAAGATTTACTTATGAAGAATTCTAATGTATGAAGATATTGGATTTGTAATTGTCTTATAGGCTTATAGCGTTGAGCGAAAATTATGGACTTTGACCTAATCTTAGTACATATGTCGCTCATCGTGCCTCATATGTCCATACTTATGTGAGCTTGACTAGGTTTTATATTCGATTTATATTTTTGGTGGGCTGGGACTAAAATATTTCTATTTGGACTGTTTGGCTGTTTTTCTTGCATTCGTATACGTTGAATTTACTTAATTAGTAAGTTAGATTAATTTATTTATTAGTGCTTATTACTCACCAACCCAGAGCAAAATAACACGCTTTTGGCCTTTCACTTCTGTTACTTACTGTTTTCTCCTTCACTTCTTTCGTACTGGTTTTACTCTATGGCATGGATAACTCATGACAATCTCATGTTACCTTTTCTTAAAGGAACGAGAAGTGTTGTTTGTCGTGTGGATGAATTTTCGAGGAGAGTCACATCCAACTTAACGTTTTAAAATATTAATTTCAACTCGTATTCATTATTTGTGTTAGAAATTATAAAGTAACAAAGTATCACCATGTTTATGTTTATACTAAATACGTAAATAAAACATCTAATTGTAATTATGAACTAACTAAAATTCTATAATTTGAATGATGCATTAATAATATAGAAAATATAATTATTAAATTTGAATTAATAAAACATGCTCGGGTTAATTTTAAAAAGTAATTAATTCCTTTAAAGTATAACATAAAAATTAAAAAATCAATTAATTTAAAAAAGTATTTCAACCGGTATATATATGCTGCCCGCATTGATGGTTGTCAATGATAATGATGGCTGATCGTTGACGGTAACGACGATTAGCGAGGGAGTTGTTAGAATATGCATTTAGCAAAAATAAGAAACAATAAGTGTGTATTTGATATAGAGATAAAAATGACCAAAACAATTTTATGAATGAATTTTATGTGTAAAAATTTATCCTTTATTTTTATTCTCATGTTAAATACACCATAAAAATATGAAAATTAACTTTAAATTTTTGTATTCTATATTTAAAATTCTAATTCTTAATATATTAGCTAAGAGCTAAAAGTAACACCAAGTAGTTATTTTTCAATCATATTAAAATTTACTCAGAATTGGAATTAGAATTTTAATTCTAATTTTAATGTACAGATCTAACAAATAAAATAACTAAAATTAAGAGATAGAATTTCAATTACAATGCCGAATTTCATGTACATTAACAAAGAATCATTTGAAAATACTATAAGGTTGTTAGTTTAACGGTCAAGTACGAGTTTGATTAACGAACGGTTGGAACAGTTTTCACATAACGCATTCTCAAGAAAATTTTTAGACTTTGGGCCGAGAAAAACCTTAATCAACCGGGCAACCACCAGAGTCAGTCGGATTTTTGAGCATTCATAACGTTTGCTTGAATCGAATGGACCTACCTAAAATTAAAGCGATTGTACTTCCTGTTTTCCTAGCATATGTTGCTACACAGATGACGTGGTACAATAATTAGCAAGCATATATCATGTCGATCCTTATCAGTCGTACGTACCATGAAGTCTAATAGTCCCATAAGAAAGGCAGATGCCGTAGCTTATATATAAACGTGTTCGCTTGAGCATCATCCAATATTAGATTATGAGAGCCGTATGACCAGCAGATACATGGAAAGTCATTGCCTAAGAAATCATTAACAATTATTGCATTTATTATTAGCTTGAAACGCATCAACGTCATTTAAAAGTTTTTGATATGTTTTATCCCCTGAAAATCATACGAGATTATTCTAGTTGAGAGCATGTCATTTAGGCTTAATTAAATGTTTAGGCCCTTGTTAACAGCCAAATTTAACCAAAAACAAAAAACAAAAAAGGTTCGACTATTGAGACGGTTTTAAACAATTTGGCTTTTTGTTGGTAGTATTCTAGAAGTAGTGTTTTGATTAAAATGCCCAAGAAAATATATGAATTATTAGGCTAATTCTACAGCACTATTATGTAGAAAAAAGAAAGAAAGAAGAAGAATAGAAAGAGAGTTGTTTAGGGTTAATTTTCTTTATTTTTCTTTTGTATTTGAAATGTGCAATACAATTACGTTTATTTATAGTGAAGTGTGGCTCTTCTCAGAGATTACTCCTAGGGTATAGGAGTTATACTCAAACTCCACGTACATTTTGAGTCACTAAATTATCATAACTAAGAGATTACATAACTCATTTTAACTTAATATTTGTAACAATACATTACTCATTAACATGCTCTCCATGTTGTCCTTGAGACTCCCAATGCTTCTCAAAGTTGCTAAAATCTTGTTTTTAGCAGTGCTTTGGTAAAAATGTTAGCCAGCTAATTGCTCTTACGAACAACAAAACACTAGCTGTATCTTTTCCTTTTCTTCAATCACCTATCTTTTGAAATGATATATTATGTTGATATGTCTAATCTAATTATGAAAGGTTGGATTTTTTGTCATAGTAATGACTGATTTGTTGTCACGATGAAGCTGGGGATGAGGTTTTGGACCTTTTAAAATAACAAGAGTGGGGGCAGTGGCTTAATTACATGCTGGAATTACCACAGGATAACTACTGAAACTGGTCCTATCTTCCAGCGAAATAAAGTTTTAACCACTACAACAATTCTACAAGGGCCTAACATGATTAAATATGTCTTAATCCAATGGGCAAATACTGCAACCACTTGAGAAAACTTTGCTGACATCAATGAATCTTGTCCTCGTTCCAACCCTGAGGACAAGATTGTTTTCAATGAGGGAGGAAATGTAACAAGTGGCAATGGGGGTCTCATATATTAAATGTTGATATGGAAAATAAAATACAGCCCAGCAAACAAATGAAAGAAGAGTTAATTATGCAATCAGGCCAGGTGGTTGCCAATCTGGAAATTAACTAGAAGAGAAGAAAGAGTGGCCAAAGGAGGATGCTCAGTACAAGGCTGCAGGACCACATTTTTGAGGCATGAGAATATTGTGGTACGATGAATCTTCTTCCCTCCGCTCTCACCCCTCCCCTCTCTGATCCTTCTTCTTTGTCCTCACTCTTCATTGATGTGGTAATTTACAATGACTAATTCATTCCCTATTATTGCTGCCAATTGCAGGTCCGTGGAGTCTGATTGAAGGCTGATATCATATTGTCTTCCTTATAGTCTAATTATGGTTTTAAATTGCAATTGTGGTCACGACTGTGGTTTGCGATGTAACAGAAAATTACGGGAAAATGTACTTACGGCCACAATTGCCTCTGCGATGCAGTTGTGGAGGATACTGCAATAGCAATATTATGACAACAATTATGGTTGGGAATTGCAATTTAAAACCACGAGTCTAATAAATTGATCAAAGACTTGATTACTCATTTTCTCAGTTACTGTTACATTGAATTTGTACTTGCTTTATATTGATTATGTACTGTCGACTGTTGATTGTTGATCTAATTCCAAGTCCCGAAGTATTATCGTTACACGTTCATAACGTAGCGACCTCAAATAATAATAAAAATTAGCAATCTGATGTCTTCACAAGTTTGGAACTGCTTATTCACAAAGGAGCAACTCTAGCTGCATAGTTATGAACTTTATAAACGATTAATATATTGAAAATAACTAAATAGTTCACATTTTTAATCAGAATAATTCGATATTATCTCTAAGAGAAGTGATAGCAGGATATTTTTTGCGATGCAATACGCGATGCATCCGTAAAAAGCGAGCAAAAAGACAAAAATACTTGGATGATGGATCACACATGATCATTGTTATTTTTATTCAACTTTTTTTTTTTCCAGAAAGTTACCATTGTAACTTACCAGCGTTTTGAACAATATGCCGGTAAGTTTTGTATATATATATATATATATATATATATATATATATATATATATATATATGCAAAACTTTCCAGCATATTGTTGAAAAACGATGATAAGTTTTGGATTAAAAAAAATTAAATAAAAGTAACAATGATTATATGAGATCTATCATCCAAATATTTTTATCATTTTGCTCACTTTTTCTGTGTGTATTGCATGTTGCATCGCAAAAGATATGTCCCCCAAACATTTTTCTATCTCTAATTTGTGAATAAATGTGTAGTTTTTGTTATTTCAGTTTGTCTAATCATTCTTGTATCGTAAGTTGTGTTTAGATTAGTTTAATTTGAATTTAAAATAATTTATGATTAAAAGTTTTTTTTGGTTTTATAATTAAAAGTTTTTATAAATAGTTTAAAACAATTATTTTCGTAAAAAATCTTTAGTCTAATCTGATAAAAATTATGGAAAATAATTTGGGACATTGCTCAATTAAATTTGAAGTAGTGAGAGGGGGCGCATTTTTTGCAACACAGTATGCGACGTATACGAAAAAAGTGAGTAAAACGACAAAAATACTCGGATAATAGGTCTCACATAATTATTATTATTTTTGTTCAACTTTTTTTTATCTAAATACTTACAAACGTATTATTGAAAAATGCTGGTAAATTTTGGATTTTGTACACAACTTACAAGCATCTTAAACAAGGCATTGGTAAGTTTTGTATATAAAATACAAAATTTACTAGCATATTGAATAACATGCTAGTAAGTTTTGTATATAATATACAAAATTTAATAGCGTTTTTCAACAATACGTTGATAAGATTTTGGATTAAAAAAGGCTGAATAAAAGTAACAATAATTACGTATAACCTATCATTCAAATATTTTTTAATCATTTTACTCATTATTTTCGCATGCATTGCATACTACGTCGCAAAAATGTGTCCCAATCATTTTTCTTAAATTTGCCAAGCCACCTTGAGCCTTAACTTTCGAAGAGTTTGTTGCAAACGGCAAACAATGACATAAAGGAACACAGCGTGAAGGAGGCTTTCAGTTCTAGACTGGCAGATGAGCCAAGACTGGGATTCATCATTATTGTTTATCTCGAATTTTATTAGTTTTTTTGAAAAATAAATAATTATTTGACTACGTTGCATATCATGATTTTAAATTACTATCTACAACCACAATTATGACTAAAATATTGTGATTATGGTGCCCTATGTAACAATATCACAGCCGTATTTTTCCATAATTTCCCACAATTACAATAATTACAATACAACCATAACTACAATATAAAATCATATTATTCATCAATATTTTTGTAATTTCACTTGTATCAGTGCTGAGAAAGTAGGATGAACTAGTTACTTTTTCATCCACATTGGATTTGACTCGCAGTAAGAATTAGACTTTTAATTCTAATTTTAATGTAAAGATCAAACAAAAAAACCTAAAATTAAGAGGTAGAACTTCAATTACGTACAATGCTTCATGTCCATCAACTAGAAATCATTTGAAAATACTGGTCCTTTTGATTTTCAGCATTCACAACGTTGCTTGAATCAATTGGACCTACCTCAAAAGTGATTGTACTTTCTGTTTTCCTAATTTAGCTACACAGATGCATTGATTAGGAAGCTTCATGTCGATCCTTATCAATCTTGATGCGTCGCCTGGAATCTAAGATAGCCAGATGCCATAGCCTATACATAAACGTGTTTGCTTGTGAATCATCCAAAATTAGAGAACTATATGAGACCTGCAGATAGTAAGTCATTGCCTAAGAAATCACTAATAACAATTGCATTTATTGTGCACCAAAAATAAAAAACCACAAACAAACAAACAATTGCATTTATTGGCTAGAAACGTATCAACTTCACTTAAAAAGCTTTTGAGGTTTTTAATCTCCAGAAAATTAAACGAGATTATTATTCTACTAGAGTATGTCATTTAGGCATAACTTAAATGTTTAGGGCCTACTAAAATGAATTAGTCAAGAAAGTAAATACTTTGATCTCTTAATCAAAGATCTCAAATTTAAACTCTAAGAATGAAAATGATCATCATTGAAAGACCCTTAAATCTTTTAGGACTTCAATTGAATCGGGATGAATTAGTTGGATTCTTGATAATAAAATCCGAATACCAGCAGTTTCATTGAGATAAAATAAATAAATAAATAAATTTTTAGGTTCTCGTTAACAAAATCTAATCGAAAAGAACCTGGTTCGATTGTTAAAACTGTTTTAAACAGTTTGGCCTTTTTTTAGTTTTTTTGTTAATTTTTTTTACAGTGAAGTGTATAATATGTAGTTTACTTTTTAAAAGGCACTAATAGTTTAAACAAAAGTTTAATTTTTGAATTTAACTTTTTATAGCTTTTGTCCAAACTACAATTTGAATGTTCTAAAAGTTAAAACAACCATACAAATATAGTTTGGTTTACCATTTGGTTAGCTTTATGTGATCCTTTTGTCCACCCCCAAAGTCAAAAGCCAAATTTGAATTGCACTGTCGGGTAACTTAGTTGAAATGTACAACAGCTTGAAGATAGGTAAACATAAATGACAAAGAACATGAAAGACCCCTTGATGATACAAAATAATTTTGAAGCAATGGATATAGTCACAGAAATTACATTTGTCAATCAAATTACCATATAGAAGATTTTCATGTCTATGACCAGATTAAGGAGAAGTTTTTAATAAGATGACTTTCAAATCATACTCAAACAAAATAATGGGATATGTCTCAAGCTGTTATATGCACGTCTAAAGGCGAAATGATTAACCTTCTTGCCAAATTACATGTACATCTGCGAGAAAGTATCGTTGGGAGGTTTTAGTTTCCCTAAAGTCAATATTGCCAAAAGACATTAGGGTTACTCCACTGAAAAAAAATAACAAGAATTTTAGTATTGGTGTTAAGTGTTAACCATTAAAAAGTTCTAATACTATGAAAGTGTTCTCTGGTTTATTCTCTTGGTAGGTTGAACACTAAGGATAGACTATATCGGCTGAATATCTTGAGAGCAAGGAATGATAGGTGTGCCTTATGTGATGCTGTAGAAGAATCAATCTCACATTTATTTTTCACTTGTAACTTTTCTTGGAAGGTTTGGTGCTGGTGCTGTGAATTGTGGGGGATATCTTGGGTAGTGAATTATGACCCAAGAATAAACTGAGTCTTGGGCTGATGTTAAGTCGCAAAAATGGAGAAGGAGGTGTGGCTCTCATGGTTCTACTTGATCATATGAGCCTTATGGGATTTCCGCAACTAGGTCATATTTCAGAATAAAGCTGTTTGCTGGAAGAAATTCATGATGGAACTAATGCAGCGGTGGAATTACTGGAACTATGTTAGCAGTAATTATGTCAATAATTAAGTTGATGAGATATGGTTTGATATTGGTGGTGATGTTGCTAATGGAAAATTAGCCCCTCGAGTATATCAGTACTTTGAGTATAGATTAGAAATTTGTTATGTATTACTTCGACGGTATTATGAGAATTGGAGGCTGATTTGTGATTGGGGTGTCAGGGACAGTATCTACATGACTTGGGGGAGCAGACTTTCGGTTATTTCCTTTTGACTTTATTGGTCTATATCTTCACCCCACTCTGGTAGTGGGTGCCTATCTTAGTGAAATATCAAAAAAAAAAAAAAAATTAGTTAGCTAAATTTAAGTATAACTCAAGGCTGGAGAGTTTATCATGTGGAAAGAAAAAAATTATGGACTATCATTTACTTAATTAAAGACTAACATATATATAATTTAAAAGAATAAAGAGAAAAGGAATAAAACTAAATCACAAAATAAGATAAGATATTATCCTAACTTTATTTGCAATTTTCATCTTCCTCAAGCAGCTTTCATTCAAAATCAAGTCGGTTCAAAACATGAGGACCTCAAATGATAATCAAAATTGACAAGCCGAAGTGTTCACAAGTTTGGATCTATTTGTTTACAGCAGGGCAACACTGGGCACCCAAAGGGCCCGATGTTATGAATCGTTTGACTTGCTTTTGAGAGAAAATTGCTTGAGCAAGATTATATTGCACACCAAAAAAAAAAAAAAAAGAAAAAAAATGAAAACTGGATTATGTTAACTGCTTGATTTCACAATCCTTGCACACACATACATATATAAAATGTGTGTTTGTGATGTTATTAGGTAGTGATTAAGTATCTTAATATAGTTATGAACTTTATAAACGATAATTAGATTGAAAAATATATTACTAAATAATAAAAAAATTATCAAAATACGTTTACCTGTAGATAAATGAGTCATTTTTACTGTTAAAATTTATTCAATTATCTTTAAATTCTAGTACACTCCAACAAAAGTTCTGAAAAATAATTGAGTATTACTCAATAATATTTTCACAGAGAGGAACACAGCGTGAACTCGTGAAGGTGATTTTCAGTTCTAGACTGGCATTCATTAAAACCTTGACAGATTTGTGTCTGATTGGATTGGTTTTTTTAAGAAAAAAATACTTATTTTTTTAAAAAAAGTATTTTTATAAATTTTTATAGGTATTTGGATATAACTTTTAAAAAAGTGCTTCAATTAAAAAAAGTCAATTTAACACTTTTTTTAAAAGTTAGGAATACCTAGCTTTGAAAAAAAATAAAAATAAAAATAATTTTTAATAAAATTATCTTCCAAAAATATCTTTTACTTTTATTTAAAATTACATACATATCTTTCCTATTTTATTTCTTATCGAACCCTAGTTCTCTTTTCTTTTTTTAAATGTCTTTTTTTATAATTTGATTATAAAAGAAGCACTTTTATTTTTTTATATCAAAATAGACTTATAAATACTTTTTATAATTAAAAATATTTTTTAGACAATTTATTTAAATATAAAATAATTTTTTTCTAAAAATTAAAGCTTTACTAAAAAAAAAAAATAATTATTTTTTTAAAAATTTATCCAAACAAACTCAAAATTAGTTTCCTCCCTGTAAGTACTTTTTTTTGTTTTGGGGGAGGGGAAGGGGGGAGGGGGAACTTGTTCTATAAGCCCTGGAACATTTTGCAGTCCCTGTCTCTTGCCCCACAAATTAACAAGGACCTTTGATACAGTAATTACGGTGATGGTGCCACTGTGGTGTCCTTCTTCTTGTATACGCGGATTTATATACGGATACATATACCTGCATACAAGCAGATTACAAATCTATATACGGCCGACCCAATGTCCTTGTCACCGCAGAACCTCCATAGAGTACTTCCATTCATGAAAGACAAAATGTTCTTCTCCACATACACCTGCGGACTTGTTTATAATATCATTTCTAGGTCATCATGTGTATTTATCCTGTTTGCTGTGCCCCTCCAGTAATACATAGTATCTTTTCTGCTTTCAAATAATTGGTACTCTTTATGTACCGGATCTCTCTCTCTCTCTCACAACTTTAGGGGTCTAGATTTGACTTCAACGGCTTATGTATCTATATTATTATTAAAATAGAAGAAATAACATGAAAAGTTTTATACATGCCGGGTGCTGTAACCATGTTGATTCTACATCAAATATATTTATTTGGAAAATAAAAAAATAAAGAAAAATAGGTTAAAAAGAGAAAAAAAATTACATTCATTTATTTGAAAAACATCATCTCCGAAATTTTTGCTTCATTGAATCTCATCTTCGAAATTTCAAGATTCATACAATCACCTATCTAAATCAATGGAGGTGCCAAGTATTATAATTATAATGTTGCAATAAATATATTTATAATGTAATTAAAATGATGATTATAATTTAATGTAGGACAAGCAATTGAGTCACAATTTTGATATTTATTGTGGTCATTATTTATCATTATTATAAAAAAATCATTTTGATATTTAAGTTGTAATTTATTTTATATTATTTGTTTTAAATTTAGGAAATTATTTATGTTTTTAGTATATCAGTGATAATAAGATTTGAATCTATAATCTCATATATATTACCAAACTCCTCATCATTAGAACACTTTGAAGAAATCATTTATAAGGGATTTAAAAACAATTATTCGATTCGTACTATTATTTAATAGTACTCTAAGAGTTAATACAAATTCAAATAATAATAATGATACTATTATTTATAATTATTTAAGTATTTTTATTTTTAATTACAATTATTTTTAATTTTTTTGCTTTTAATTTAGAACTAATTTTCTCTAAATATTATTTAATATTGTATATTTTTTATCTTAATAAATTAAAAATATAAAAAACTAACATATTTATTAATTTATTATCAATAATATCTTATAAAATAATGACACGAATACTATAAGTAAAGTATATACATATAATCTATCTATACATTTAATATTTCAGGAATCTTTGGAAAGTTTTGACAAGTCGCACTCAAGGAGAAACTTCTACAAATTTGTTTTTAAAACTTACTATATTTAGAAAATTTCTTAGTGGGGCATTAGCGAAATATCTAATTAACGCTTATAATTTGAATTAACCAATCATAGATAGTTACTTGCTTTTTATAATTCTTTTTTTTTTCATGTATAATTAATACTAAGCTTTAGAACAAACTCTCCATTTATATTTTTTTCGAAAAGTTAAATTAACTATAATTATTTTAATCATTATAAAGAATTGAGAATAATTATTGCAAGAAAATTTTTTTATACAATTGTAAACTATAATAGTGAGTTATTATAAGGAATGACTCTATATAATTTCCCTTTTAAAATTAATTATTTAAGTACGAGCCTGAAAAAGTGGGTGAGAGTCTGAGAGACATAAATGAAATCATCTTTTTTCAGTTATTAAAATTGGAAATATGTATTCTAATAAAATGAATAATTTATTTTAATAATGAGTTTATAAAACTTTTCTTTAAAAATACATTACTACAGGGGGACGGGAAGAAGAAGGAATTAATTTCTTCTCTTCTTTATTTTTCTAGAAAATTTAATTTATCTTTTATAATTTAAAAATATTTAAAATGGTTTCTATAAAGATAAACGTAAACGTTATTATTCCTCAAAAGATTTATATATATACAAACACAAACATAGAAAAATTACAATAAACAATAAAATTATTTCAAGATAATTATTTTACGCTTTCAATAATAATTCTATCTGACTTTTTCCTTCAAAATTACTTTACTAATAAGTTGAAAAAAGAGAAGGGTGACAAAAAATGGGACACATATATAATTGTTCGAGCTTCAATTAAAAAATAGAAATAAATATCCGTATAAAATGAATTATACTTTCAATAATAAGTTATTGTACGGAATACTTCTATAGAATTTTTTTCTTTAAAATAAGTTTACAACAATTTTGAAGAACAGGGGGAAGAAGAAAAAGAAATTATTTCTTTTTAGCCGTTCAATATTGACTTAAAAATAGGAAATACATGTTCTAATAAAACAATTACACTTTTTTATAATTAGTTTTTATACGGAATAGTTTTATATAATTTTTATTTGAAAATAATTTACTAGAATGTTTGAAAAATGGAGACTGGGAAGAAAATGAATTTTTTCATTTACGTATTATTTGATTCTTACTTAGAAATTAAAAGTAGATAATTTTATTTATTATTATTCAGTAATTCAATACTATAAATTATTAATATTTATACTTATTTCAATTCAGTATCTTACAAGAAATTCAAATTTTTAATGAAATATCAAATATGAAGAATTTTTTTATTATTATTTTTTTATTTTTTATTACCTTTCATATTTAAATTTATTTATAGGGTTATTAAAGTCATAATGAAATTATATACTAAATTTTATATTTATTAGTTATTTTGTTAGTTTTATATCAAATTACATAGTTTTTATAATTTAATTATTCAATTAAATTAATTTTTATATATACTTACAATTATATTTGTTAAAGATTTTGTTATCCGTGCGTTGCTCGTTCGTTGCACGAATTTAATTAAAATACTAGTTTATAAATTATTTCATTCCATGTTGTGTATCAATGGATTTGTGAGGCTGGATGCCAAAGACGCCTTCAAAATCAAAATTATGAACTAATAATGAATAAAAACTGTTGTTATACATATACATATTTAATAAGAGAAATATCTTTTTAGCATAGCTTATAGACACCGGAATCGATATGTTATAAACCGTGTGTAAATAAATATAGATTTTATTTATAAAAATGTTTTTTTTTTTTGAAGGAATGTTGAATATTATGTTAGTTAATAATGGATGTATAATATTACTAAATATAATATGTTAATTTAATATTTACGTAATTAAAATTCATACTTATTTATAAATGGGTTAATCATTTGTTGATTTGAGTATTTAAATGAGTATGTTCAAATAATAGACCTGATTAAATAATTATTGCATTAAGTTTAAAATTTGAAAATATCTTCTTCTTTTTTTTCTAGTGAACAAAAGTTTAGAAACATGTCAAGTATATCAGCGAATGCTTAACAAATCCTAGAACCTAGATCATTTATATTTGTTAGCAACGTAAAGTAAGCCTTTTTTTTTTTTGATATATTAGTGATAACGAGGTTTGAACTTAAAACCTCATACAAATTACCTAAATTCTTTATTATTAGACCACTCCTAATATCTTATAAAGTAAGCCTTTCAACTAAAGTGATTTGAACCTTAATTACTAGCTGAACTTTTTTTTCGATTTTTCAAATACAAAAGGCTTAACCTCGAACAGGGAAGCAAGCAGAAAAAGGCGGAAAAGAATGCAGTAGGAAAGCTAGAAAAACCCCACAACAAACCCATACAAGTGTGTACTACACTCCCACCCCTATTTAATAACATATGAAGTATGCTCCCATTCCGCTTTATCCTTAGCAGAAGATTGCATGATTCAGTGTTGCCTATTCCAAGACTCCAACCAATATGTAAATCTCTGTTCCATTTCCACCTGAAACTGCTTCCATGAAATATTTAAGTTACTAGCTGAACTATACGTGTTAGCTATTTAAAATATCATTTGACTGTCTCATATTACTTAGAAATAGAATTTTAGGGATCTTTCAAATTTTCATCATAGAGATCTATGGCAAATTTAGAACTCCGACATAACATGCGAGCAAAAAAGAGTTGCGTTTTCATGACCACAATGGGAAACAAAGAAACTTTATGTTGGTATATACTAGCATGGCACCATTGGCGATCGAGCGTTATGACTTACGAAAACATAATAATTAAGAATTTTTTGAATGAATTTTTTCAATTTAATAATAAAAATTAGTTTTTTCTGTCACCAAATTAGTTTTTAATCTTTAATATATGTAAATTATGAAGAACGTATTAAAAATATATATTTCTATTAATAAAACTTTTCATATAATTAAAGTTAATTTGTATATTTAAAATATAAAATTCTCACTTAAACAATTCTCATATACAGTAGCCATCCGAATTGCATTATTGAGTGCGGGGTGGGTCAATGCCATTGCTACGGTTTTGGATTGTTTTTAATTAGTAGGTGACAAACCCTGGGGTCCAGTGACCTCTTGGCCTTTGAGAAAGACACCTACTGTTGATAGAGAAATCCAGATTCCTGATTACAGGAAGTAAAATCACCAGCATAATTATTGCTATCTGGAGGACTTTTTCAAATTAAAGAAAAATGCGTATATGTGTCCACGTTCATCATCAGGACCATCAATAAAGATACTCTGTCTTTTTTCTTGCAGTCCTAACAGGGTATGCCAATTAGCACAGAAAAATAAATGATTCCTCCCACCATGGTCCCTTCATCCACATGCATATAGTTCGAGTTGAAAGACCTATCACCAACTTAGGAATTAGATGCATACATACATACAAGGTTAAGAAAATCAAACTGGACAAGAAAGGAGTTCAAAGATTTAGAGGTCTAACCGGTTCAACTAAAGGTTCGATCGGGATATAATAAAATATATGTGTTTAATTATTTATATATATATATATAAAAAATAAAAATACAAACTTTTAATTATTTATATATAAATATCTATATAATTAATTAAAATACAAAAAATTATAACATAATTAATAAAAAAATATATAATTATTTAATTTATTATTTTTTAAAAGAAAAGAGAAAAATAACATTAAAAAAAAAATCAACCAAACCGGCGAACCGATAGAACCGGACAGGTTCATCGGTTTAATCCGATTTGATAACAGTTTTCAAAGATAGCTGTTTAATTAGCAAGACCGGACTGGGCACTAGGTCGGTTCTAGGTCCGACCAGTCAATCCGGTTTGATTTTTTCTTCCATGCATACATAATCTCTCTCTCTCCACACACACACACACACACACATATAGACAATGCACGGGATAAAAAAATTAACAAATATAACCGTAATTATAAAAAGTAATTTGATTGAATAATTAGATTATAAAAATTATATAATTTAATATAAAATTAATAAGATAACTAATAAATATAAAATTTAACATATAATTTCATTACAACTTTAATAAATTTACAAATGAATTATAATATGAAAGATAATAATTAATAAATAATAAAATACATTATTTATATTTGATATTTCATTAAAAATACAAACTTTTTGTAAGATACTGAATTAAAATAAATATAAATATTAATGATTATATAGTAACAAATTACTAAATAATAAAAAGTAAAATTATCTACTTCTAATTTTTAAATAAAGACCAAATGAGTCATAATAAAAAATTTATTTAATTTTCTTCTTGGGCCCCAATCTTCAACATTCTAATAAATTAATTTTAAAGGAAAAATTAAACTACTCCATATAACTACTAATTATAAAAGTGCAATTCTTTTTATAAGAATGATGTCTATATTTAGTTTTTAAGCCAAGATTAAACGCCTAAAAAGAAATAGTCCTTTTGTCTCTCCTTCTCCGTTCTTTAGAGTTGCTTTAAAGTAATTTTAAATGAAAAATATTACAAAAAATATTTAGTATAATAACTTATTATTAAAAGTGTAATTCATTTTTATAAGAATATCTATTTTCATTCTTTAACTGAGGAACGAACGATTAAAAAAAAAAAAATTATCTCATTTTGGTCACCCTTTACCTTTTTCAATTTATAGTAAAGTAATTTTGAAGAAAAAAGTTCTATAGAATCATTATCGAAAATGTAAAATAATTAATTTTTAAATAATTTTATTATTTATTGTAAATTTTTGTGTGTTTTTACTTGTATATATAAATCTTTTGAGGAATAACTATGTTTATGTTTATCGTTATAGAATTCTTTTTAAATAATTTTAAAGTATAAAAAATAAATTAACTTTTCTGGAAAAATAAAAAAGATAAAAATTGATTAATTCATTTTTCTTCTCATCCCCTTGCAGTAAAATATTTTTAAAGAAAAGTTCTATAAAATCATTATTAAAAATAAATTATTCATTTTATAAGGATACATACTTCCAATTTTAATTACTAAAAAAAAAATCATTTCATTTATATCCCTAAGACTTAGCCACTCTTCAGGCTCCTACTTAAGTAATATTAAAGAGAAATTATATAGAATCATTCCTTATAATAACTCATTATTATAGTTTACAATTGTATAAACTTCTTATCTTGCAAGATGAAAACAGAGAGACAGGGAACAAGAGACGGAAAGGCAGAAGGAGGAGGAAGGTGGTAGATGAAGGAGGATGAGAGAGTGTGTGGGAGGAGAAGGAAAGGAGAAGAGAAAAAGGAGAAAAAGGAGAAAAGAGAGGAGAAGTGTCAATAATGTATAAGTTATTTTGTGTTTCAGATCTAATAAAAATTTACTTACAATGAATTTTTAAATTTTTGCTGGAGCTTTGCAAGATCCTTTTTTGGTTTTTTTTAATTTTTATTTTTTAAAATAATCTGACATAATTAGCGATGGCAAAAGCCGCCTCAAACACTATGACACTATTTTTTTTTTTTTAAATCATCTTGTGATTAGCAATGGCTTAGACTACCACAAACATTTTTTCAATTTGCAACAGCAAAAACATATCTTTTTTTGTAGTTCAAGTAGTAATTAGTGGCCATAACTTGTAGACGAATCTTTTTTTTTAAGTTCACATAACTGCCGCTTCAATCAATTTTTCAATTAGCGGTGGCAATAGTAAAGATATCTTCTTTTTTTTTTTAAGTTCATCTAATAATTAGTGGTGAGTAAACATATCTTTTTTTTTTTTAAAGTTCACGTGATAGCAAACATTTTTCAATTAGTGGTTGCCAATTGTTGCCACAAACTTCTAAACATCTTTTATTTATTTATTTTTTAAAGTTTACGTAGCAATTAGCAGTGGCAATTGCCGCAACAAACATATTTTTCAATTAGCGGTGGCGAACTTGTAAACAAATCTTTTTTTTATTTTTTAAGTTCATGTAGTAATTAGTGGCGGCAACATTTTTTCAATTATCGATAAACAAATATTGTTTTTGAAGTACATGCAATAATTAGTAATGGCAATTGCTGCCACAAGCATTTTTTAAATTGCCACCACAGACTAGTAAACAATTTTTTTTAAGTTCATATAATAATTAGTAGCGACAAACTATTTCATATATATTTCTTGGAAGTACATGTAATAATTAGTGGTGGTAAATTAACATGTGCATATGATCGAAATAGATGTAATTGCTGCTGCGAATTGTCTTTGGAGTAGTAGCAGTATTGGCCACCGCAAAGAATTGGCCTAACAGTAAACTTCAACAACTTAGTGGCGACTTATACCACCACAATTAATTTCTTAGCTTAGCGGCAGCATATGTTGCTGCAAATTATTTTTTACAAAAAAAAGAAAAAGAAAAAATAGCTACAATTTTTTGCCACAAAATGTTCTTTTTGTTTTCCCTTTTAGTCTCATTGCGTCTGGTTTCTGCTGCAAATCCGCTAGAAATTTGCATCGGATTGCATCCATCGCAAATTTTCCGCTGCCAATGGATATTTTTCTTGTAGTGTTGGAAGAATTATTCTCAATTCTTTGTAATGATTAGAATAATTATAGTTAATTTAAATTTTTGTAATAATATATTTATGGAGAAAAAAATAAATCTGTTTGGTTTGTTCAAAATCTTAGTATTAATTATACATGGAAAAAAAAAAGGAATTATAAAAAGCAAGTAACTATCTTTGATTGGTTAATTCAAATTCTAAACATTAAGTAGATATCCCACTAATTAATTATTTAATTGTATATGGAAATAAGGGAGTATAAAAATACAAAAGAATAGTTTTTTTAATAATATATTTAAGAACTATTTATTACATTAATATATATATATATATATATATATATATATATATATATATGTATTTGGTAATGTAAAATTTTATAAACATGATTTATAATATATGAACTTCAATCCAATGGTTAGTTTTAAAAAAAAAATTCTTCAATAAAAAGTTATTCAGTGATGTAAGATATGAGTTTAATTTATACTGATGGTTATTCAATCTAATGGTTAGTTTAAACTCATATCTTACATCCCTGAATAACTTTTTATTGAAGAATTTTTTTTTTTAAACTAACCATTGGATTGAAGTTCTTATATTATAAATCATGTTTATAAAATTTTACATTACCAAATACATATATATATATATAATATAATATAATATAATATATAATTGTCATTATTTATTAGTCAACTAAACAATAAAATTATAAATATATATTATTACTTATTTAAAAATTTATAAACAAATATAAAAATATCATAAATATTTTTTATTTCTCTATTATAAATATCTTACTTTAACTGCTTTTTAAATATTTCATTATATAGTTATAATTTACTTTAAACACTTTATTATAATTCTTTTCCACTTATTAGTAGATGTAAGTCTTTTACATATTTCTGTCATTGAAAACTTTGATGAACGTTTAATTTAATCAATTCAATTGTTAAAATAAGATTCTAATAAAAGTTGAACTGATAAATTTTCATACAATTTAAAATTAATTGATATTGCATCACTTTTACTTTAATGTATAATATACAACTTTGAAATATAATTAAGTTTAATTAAATATGGAACTATATATCGATAAATATTATATTTATTTAAAATTTAATATACGTCATCATTATGATGTTATCACATGATTAAATGGTTACAGTGGTCAATCTTGCATTCTACATAAGATTTTTTTTCAAAAACAAAAACGTTGCATTTTACATGAAGTTATTTACCTATATAAATTGTATATATAAGAATTTATTTTAACTTAAATATATTTTTAGTCTCTATAAATATAAATTATTTTAGTCTTAGTCACTCTCAATTTTTTTTTTTTTAGCTTTTGGTCTCTCTTTTTTTTTAATGTTAAGTTTTTTATCCTTATCGTTAGCTCAGGACTGCTAAGTGGTAATATTCATAAAAATCAAAAGAAAATTTTTAAAATTTTTGTAAGGATCAACAATAAAATTTTCAATATTTGTAAACACTAAACACATTCTAAAATATTTATAGGGAGCAAAACCTGTCACCAATAGGGACTAAAACCCTAATATTGAAAAAAAAATGAAAAACCGAAAGCAAAAAGAAATAAAATTAGAGGAGCTAAAATTAAAGCAACCTATATTTATATGGATTAAAAATATATTTAACCTAATTATTTTTAGTGTAAAACTATCACATAAGTAGGATTTATCGTATCATATTGCTATTAAAGCTGGTTGTGTTTGAGCGGAAGTTCGTTCATGAACATTATTTTTTACTGAAAAGTTTAGCAGAAGGGAACATTGCAATATCTTTCAAGTTGTAATAATGATTTATAATAATATTTGAGATCAAATTATGGAGAAAATAATTATTGAGAGGGTCTCTTAACTATTAAAGTGTATAAGAATTTAATCTCATAACAATATTTGTAGAGACACCCTAAAAACCAATAGGGGTATAATTGGGTCGGAAAAGTGAATCCGAACCAATTAATTTTAATTGGTTTGGGTTCAAGAAATTTTTTGATCAAATTTGAACTAATCAAATTTGGATTGATTCGGTTCGGGTGTTCAGGTCATGTGTTTTTGTTTTAAAAAAAAAAAGAACTGCCAAAAATCAACAAAATAAACTTTTGTTTCACTATCAAAATGTCAAAATATCAAAGGATCACTCCTCATGACTAAATCATATATAGATAATGTTTCAGTACCATAACCACAAAAAAAAAAAAAAAATCAAACATCATATCTCACTTACAATCATTGAATCTGTTTGAAGTAGAAATAAAAAAAAAAAACTGAAAATCAAATATTAACACAAAATCACAAATCAAAGAGAAATTAGGCAACAATAGCAAGAGGTATAGAACATGAACTAGCAGTGGTGGGTATGGGCTAGTGGAGTTGCTATTGCTGGAGATGAGTGGTGGTGCCCGGTGGCTGTGATTGTTTCTAATGAAGAGAGATGGTCATGCTACGCAATGTGACGGCGACAATGATGGCAACGGCAGCAACGACCGATGATCTTGGGCAAAGATTGACGTCTTTGCTTTTGCAACTGTGTTGGTTCGTGTCTCTGCGACTACGATTGCGACTGCGACTGACGGTGCGGTGTTGCAATGGCTAGTGAGCTTGGCAAACGATGAGTGTAGGCGGTGGCGGCTAGGTTTTTGTGGTGGTGGGTGAGTGCTTAAAGGGTGAGTGACACTAATAAGGGTTGCATATTGTTTTTAAAATTTGGGAATGGGAATGTATATATATATATAGTTCAGATTAGGTAATGGATTATGAATCTTCTGATCCGATATCCGAACCAAATATTGATCGTTTCTAATCGAATTGGGCCCGATTAATCCAAATCAATTTAATCGATTTGGTTCAAATTTTTCAGGTTCATCAGATTGACCTAATCAGCTTACACCCCTAAAAACCAAAAATGACATATTAATAAAAATTAGAATATAAAATTGAGCTTAAGACCTTTCTATTTTATAACTTATTATAATATATTATTTTTTATCCCATATTTATGTATTAATTATTCCAAAATTATTCTCAGTATAAAATTTTTCCTAATTTATTTTATTAACTTCAAATTTTGAGTGCTATGAGAAAGAATAGAATTATCTTGAGCTTAATTGACGAATATTTTGACCAGATTTGTTTGAATGCAGAATAAAATATTGCACCATTAAATGGAAGATCAAGGAAATTATTTTGATGAAGATTTGAAGAGTTAAAAAAGTAAAAAAAAAAAAAATTGAAAAGATTAGGATTGGGTTTGAAGAGAATCAAGATAAAAATATTGGACTTGAAGATTTGAAATAGGGAGAAAATTTGGGGATTTTAGATCCACGTACCAGCACTAGCACCATGATAATTTTTTTTTCTATAACTTGCTAAATTTAGATATTAGAGATGTAGTCTAAGGGTACTAGTTTTGTAATCTTTTTTATTACTTTAATTTTCTTTTTTAATACATTGCATAATTTATTGTAATCTTAATGCTGTTTTTTGCCTAACTATCTATTAACTAATGTATGGTTTTATATTATAGAATATAAATTCACATTATAAAATAAACCAATTTAAAAATTGCCATAGGTTAGAGTAGCTAAAAATAAAAGTACTTGTATGATTTTTTTTTTTTAATTCTTGTTCTTCATCTTTACGACAGATTTAAAATAGTATAAGAAATTAAACTTATCATATCCTATCGATTAAACTGATTCTCATTAACTAATAATGACCATTTTGATAAACGTTAGCTTGAAGCTGAAATGATCATGTAGCATATATGTAATGAAACGGACAAAGGAATTCCAATAATATCTTGAGCAGGAAAAAATGAACACCGTCAACTATTATCTTCAGAGGCGTAGCGGCATTTTGATCCATATGCGAAGTTGGCCTATAGGAAGGAGACGACAACATTTTGTTGAAGATCTAGAAAGAAACCACTCAATAATTTGTCTGTTATGCAGTATTTCTATATGTTATTATCCAGTAAGCTTGTCAATTGTCATCACTTATTGCAATTTATATCACTAGTTCATAACATATACTTGTTTTAATTTGGTTGCAAATTAAAACTAAAACAAAAATGAAAAGAATAACAAAGTAGTACTCAAACAGTGATATTGGTTAAAAGCAGCGCGGCAAAATTGGTCGGTTTGGTGCCTGTGTATGTGCCATATGCAGAAAAGAAAAAAGAAAAATAATGAAAGCAAACAAGTAGTGAATAGTACACACATTACAAATTTTTATTGAGAGCATAATGTATTTACATCCACTGAATAGGACAACGCCACTTTGCAATGCGTGGCTATAATGGTTGTAGCCTCTTCTAGATTAGTATAAGAACGTGGTACTACATTAGCCTTCAGATTTCAGGGACGTTACAAAGCTGGTTTTGTAAAACACTCAGAGTTTAAGATATTGTTTGGATGGATAGCCGGTAAGGGAATGGGATGTAAGAGGGGAGGCATTTTTTAAAAATGTGTGTTTGGTAGATATATTTTGCAATAGAATGGCATGGCTAAGGAGGACGTGAAAGACCCCTCCTTACCATTAATCTTGTCCATTTTGTAGTTCCCCTAATTTGGGGTTTTAGGAGGGATAATTAAAAAAAAAATCTCTCTATGTTTGATTGAATTACTATTTTACCTATAAAAGTAATAAATCTATCATTTATTATATTAATTTAGAGGGTAAAATTGAGAAACTAAATTCATATCCTTTCCCTTCTTTTTACTTATATTATAACTATCAAACAAGGGTAAAAAACTCTCCTCCATCCCTCCATTAAACTTCCAAACACCAGAGTGGCATATAACTATCGCCTCCACTTCTTGACTTTCTTTTCTATTCTATTAATGATCATTCTCTTTCATCATTTATAAAACTCCCAAACACCCACTAAGGCTCTGTCCATCTAAAAAATCAAGTATCTATTTCAACTTAGAAAAATAATTCATCAGAGATAGTGCACATAGAAAAAAAAGCTTGTTATAAAATAATCTCTTAAGATTTGTTTGCAAGTTTGATTTAGAAAGGAAAGAGAAGGAAGGGAAAGATTTATGAGGGGTTTTAATTATATTATGAGTTTTATTTTTTGGGAAGGAAAGAAATATTTGAGAGTTTTAACTAGCCTCTCAAAATCCTCATTATATGATTCCCCCAAATTGGGGGTTTCATTGATATTTTAATTTAATTTACTGTCCAAACCTTATTGAAATATTAAAATACCATTTTTACCAATTTATTTCATCTTTTCATAAAAACTATATTCCCTCCTAATCTTTTATCAACTTCCATCGAAATTTGTTCCAACTTAAAAAAAAAATAATTTTAGAAAAAGAAAATATTTTTTAAATTTACAAAATATACAATATTTTCTAAATTTTTTTAAAATTGCTACTATTATAAAATATATTAACTATACTCAATTATTTTAATAAATGACAAAATTACAAAAATATATTATAAGTCATTTACTTTCTTTCCCTTATCAATTTTAAACTCGTGAACATAGGTGATTGAAATCTTTTAAACCTCTTCCTTCCCCTTTGTTGTCTTCACTTTCCTTTCTCTCATATAACTTGTGAACACACCCTAAAGCGGTTATTAGCTAGCACTGGTATATTTATCAATAGTGATATTTAGTACAACAACTTCTTTTACAATGATGTAGGAATCTACATACAATAATAATAATCTAGCCTTATCTCAATAAATAAAGTCTGTTACATAAATGAAAAAATGTCAAAGTTTCGTATTGTAAACAATATATGTAAGAATCTACATAACATGAATTGAAGGCTTATCTCAATAAACTAAAGTAAATATGTTCCACACAATGTTATGAATAACATATTTGCTTTAGTTTCTCCATTTCTTGGTTTGCTTGTTTCACATATCGTCGCATGCCTTCTCTTAGAAATTTTCCTCCTTTGGTGTTACTTATAATATTGTGATGACAAAACTATACTTTTATACATATTAACCAAGACAAATAACACAAAAGGATCTTACATCTATCCTTCTATCTTGTTGGCGATTAGCAACAAGTTTTAAATATCTTTCCTTCATAAATAGAGCAAGCATTGTCTGCATTATAACATCTTTACTTTAGTTTTCTCCTTTCTTAATTTGCTTGTCTCACATATAGTCAAAGGTCTTTTCTAAGAGAGTTTCCCTCTCATAATATCATGATGATAAATAAGACTTTTATGTCATACTAACTGAGACAAATAACATAAAGAGATCTTATTCCTCTACCTTCTTAACATTAGCTACAAGTCATAAAATCTTCCCTTTAAATTACTTGCTTTCCGTTATGCACAAATTCACAACATGTACAATAATGTATAAACTTAACAATAAATGGAGAACTCAAATTATAACATAACCTTGATATTACAAATAGCATAAAATAATAAAATTATAAAAATAAGTAACTTTAACATGTAGCCATGGTTTTATTTTGAGAAAAGGTAAGTTCATTCCCTGCCTCAAAATTCTTACAGAGATGAAAATGATGTGTAGATTTTCTTCCTCTCTATCCCTTTGCTTGTTTTTCCTTTCCCTCTCTTCTTTCCTTCATTGCAGGCACCCACGGTTTGGAGAAATATTTTTGGCATGCCACTCTATCTCCCTGCTTTCTATTATGCAAGTAATGCTTCACTTCATCTTCTCTACATATAGGCCTCAAAACTTGGCCTTCAAGTTTAGTTTCTCTTCTTCTTTTTTTCCCCTCTCCAAACATTATCCTTATCATTTTTTTTCTTTTTATTGTTAAAACAAACATTATCCTTATATGAGTTATTTTTATTACAAATTAAAAAATTTTATTAACTAATTTTTAAAATATTACTTCAAAGAGTTAATGTCTAATATTTAAATACTTGATCAATTAATTGTTGTTACAAAATCAACTGAAATAATTAAATAAACAAATAAGCAAAGTCTACACTACACAAAATATTTTATGAAAAAGGGATGTTAGAATCTTGATATTTTCATTGCCCAAATAATATTTGTTCTAATCAAACAGGTATTTGGTTATTAACTTTTATGGAACGACACTTACACCTTATTATTTGTTGACATAGTATATTTGCTGGATCCTTTTCTAAAATGTCTACCAAGATTTTGGTGCTGTTGCTAGAGATTGAACTCGGGTCACTCGCATGACATGCAAGAATAGGAGGAAAATCATTACTTTTCAAAGTTATCACTTATTTATCAAAGAATCAATTATTATATCACATATTTTGATAACTAAATTCTGATAAAGTTTATGACTCTCTAGTATTTTTCTTTAGACTTTTATTTGTTATCCTCCATTTGAAAAAATAGATAAATTTCACTTTTATGTGTATGTGAAAGTGTCAATATTTTTTCATCTTAGGAATTGCTCACATAATTTTGGTTCAAGGTGGTGATTAGATAAAGTCTTATCCATAGTAACGATTTCAAGATTCGAACATCAAAATTATAGGCAAAATTTGTCTAAATCGTAGTTCACATGGGGAAGTATCAATATGATTTTCATTGTTCGATTTTTCAAAGCAAAAAGACTTAATTAAAGACTTATCAACTAATAACAACTCCTTAGTTCTTACTTACTTTTTTATAATAGGAACTTTATGGACGTAAAATACAAAAAAAAAAAAAAAAAACCAAGTTCAAGTCTTACTAATTGCTGTTTTAACTGAAATAAAATAATGAAAAATTAATTTCTTTAATGTTTTGACCCTACATTTTTACTCTTTTATTTCAGTTTGAACTCCATGAATGTAATTCATAGAAAACGAGATTCGGTTCATATTTTCAGCATCATTATCCTTTTTTTATTACCAAAGTTAAAAGCTAGTAATGTATAAATACATTCATCACATCAAATAGTAAAAGAAAAATTAATCTCCTAGCAAAAAAATAAAAAATAAAAAATAGCTATAAGATTTATTTCAAACTTTTATTTATGAAATCATAAAGATAATTTGTATATTTAAATAACTATTTTGCTTTTTTGGCCGCCAGAGCTTTAGCTAAATGTGGGCATGCTACTTCAATAATTATCCGAACTGATGTTAGTTGAATGGCTTGGCTATTTTGTTGAGTAAGACATTGTTGATGCCGAGTATTAGGTGATTACACTGAGAAAGAGAATCTATTCCTCAAGTGTAGACTCCCAATCTGCTAAAGGAAGCACTTAGTAGGAAAATTACACGACTAATGGTTAATAAGCTAATTAGGTCGCCAAAAAAAATTTGGCAGATACTTGCAGACATAATAGAATGAATTTAAGTGAATGATAAACATGATAAATGAAATGCTATAAGGAAATGCAGTAAGAAAAGGCTATAAATTGCTGAAAAGTAAAGACTGAAATATAAAGAAAAGAAACTACAGGCTGGAATGTAAAAATAAGAAAGTAAAAGCTGAAAGATTAAATAAAAGCTTAAATGTTTGATTGATGTGTTGGATATTGTCTTTACAATCAATCTACAAGGTTATTTAGAGTTATAAAAAATAGTTATTCATCTTAAACCCCACTAGCCACATTCTAACACTTATGCATATGTTCAACTTAGTGGCCAATGGCATTTGATATTGATGAACACTACCTCGACTAACTTCATTAACAGTTCTGTCTAAATTGAATTGACATATCAGTTGATAGCCTGCTTAACCATTCATCCTATTTTTTAGGGAACACTTTCAATACTCTTTTGCAACTTCCTACTACTCCATCTTAGTTGTTTCCCTCTCTTTATGAACCATAAACCATCTTTCTCAACTACTCCTTTTATCAAGAAAGTGGTTGTGGACTTGGTCAAACTCATGGGGCGGGGATTTATTTATATTAGTATAAGTTAAACTCATATTTTACACTATTGAATAATTTTTTATTGAAAAAGTTTTACAAAACTAATCGTTGGATTAAAAATTCATATGTTATAACTCATATCTATAAAATGTCACATTAATCTAAAATTGTGTAATACTATTTTTATTTACCTTTAAATCAACATAATAAATACTTCTTAAATATATATAAAAAAGAATTATTTGATCAAATTCTTATTGATATCCAATTTTTTAAAAAGTATTGGCATTAGTGATTAACATGATATATAGTTATAATTCAATGGTTAGATTAATAAGAATTACATCCTATAAAGAGTTATTGAAGGTGTAAATGTACAAAATCTTATATCTGTGTCAATGAATCCCTTATATATATATATATATATATATATATATATATATATATATATATATATATATATATATAAAATTCACATTAATAGGGATTTAGTAGGTACCTATGGGCGGAGACCTCATCCCCCACCCTTGTCACATTTACTAAATGGGGACTTTTCCTTATCCCTGTCGCTTGTAATCCCCGAGGGTAACCACTTTGGCATGTTTTTTGTCAACCCTAATATCAACTATTAGCTATTGACTTTTAGTTACTAACTAAAGTTGTTCTTTGGCTAACTACTCTTGGTTGTCAACTAGAGTCATTTTTTGACTAACTACTCCCAAATATCAGCTACTATCCTTAGCTAACTGCACATTTTGGGTGTTAACACTTTGGCCTTGCATTCCAGCTAATTGATGAGTAAGGAAGTTGGACAATGCATTTTATCAAGGAATCCCAAATCTACAAGCCTTCTAAAGATTCTCTTCCTGGCAACATTCCTCCACCGACAACTTAGTCCAACAATGTTTGAAGATTTGTCACTTAGTAGACCTTTTTTTTTTTTTTGTTTAGTTTGGTAAACTTAGGCACATCTTAGTCTACTGGCGGTTCTTCCTTCTTAACTTGCTCCCTAAGTGTATCATATCTATTTTGGTCTCAATTGTGAAAAAGGCTAGCTATTATAGTATGTCCTACAAATTCTTACCAGTCTGATCCATAGGCGAGGCAAATATATGGTTTTCCTTTGAGAATTTTAGGTATTAGCATGTCACTTATCAAGGAGGCTAGTTCTTCAATTTTTTTTTCCCAATTAAGTCATAGCTATCAACTAAGACTGTTATGGTCCCCTACCTCCAATTTTGTGGCTCTCCTTTGTTTTTGCTTGATGATGAATCAATTCTACATGCCTTAGTTGTTAGCTAAGTGAGATCTATACATTTTTGAGCAAGCAATTTCTTCCTTAGCTGAAGATGCATATTTCCTATAGTGGTGATTACATATTTAGCTTTTGGAATCAAACATTGCATTTGTTACTCAACTTATGAAATCTTTCCAAGAAATTGGCTCGAGCTCACTAATCTGTTGCTTAAGGTTTAGGAGATCACCTACTATAATCTTTAGCTGATGTGGGTAGAAACAATAATGGAATAGTTGTTCCATGTCTACATGATATTATACACAAAATTAGGAGCCAAAAATGAATACTAAATGAATGCATTCTAAGTTAAAGACAAAGCAAAAAGTTAAAGCTTATAATACTAATTTTGGTTTGTCTCTCTACACTGAGTAGTGAATTGGCTAAGATGATTCATAGTAGACTTCATATATTTGCCTTAGAAAATAGTGAAATCTAGAGTCTCAAACCTTCTTAGAAAAGACATCATTGTGTCTACCAATTCTAGAAATAGCATTTGAAATACAAGTTTGTTGATTAGTTTGAGCTGCACATTACTAGTGTCATGACTTGGTCGGCTTGTCATTATGGTGTAGGAATCAATTGAAACACTAGTGGTTGATTATTCAGTGGTTGAGCATTTAGCCATTGGAAGCGAGCTATTAACTCGGTCAATGACAGTTCAATTATTGAACCATCAACTGAAGCGTTGATAACTAAGCACTCATTTCTTCGACAAGAAGCTACAAGCAAAGTTGTTGATAACTAGTTCGGTTGTTGAACCACTAAACCACTTGTGGCTGAGAACTCAATTATTAAGCAGCAAGTGTGAACCAAAAGTTATTGATAGTTCAAATGCTAAACCATTAGCTAAGAACTTAGCTATTGAGTGATCAACTTTACAATCGGCTATTAAGCCACTATGTAACATCCCAAGTAACAATGTGTATAATCAACACTGTTGAATAATTACTTTTTAGGTACATTATAGATATACAAAAAGGTAACAAGGAAATGTTAATTATAAGGTAATGTGATTTCTAATTTCTCTATAGAAAAAAATAACGATATTTTGCCGGCTGGAGATATTTTCTTACTAGTAGTGTCTTGTAACACAAGAAATTGATTTGGTGGGAATCTATAATACAAAAAAACATAAATATCTCCATAAAAACCCTATAATGTATGGCAAGAAATTAGCCACACTAATCATCTTGGTGGCAGGAGGATGACCACACAAGTTGAAGTTAAGGAAACTTAATTTTCTTTTTAAATCCACACTACATAAAATATCAAGGATGAGCACAAAGAGCTCATCACTTTTCTCTCACTCCCTCTAAGAATTTTGGCCTACCTTCCCTTTCCTTTCTACATCTTCAACCTACTCAAACTCTTGTATCTTGATTATTCTCACTCAACCTTTCTAACCCTTTTACTTGTTTTCCCACCAAGCTACTCTTATACAAGCTAAAAGCTCACTCCTTTGAGCCCCATGAGTTTGGTCAAGAAAGAAGCAAGAAAGGGATTGGTGATTATCTTGGGATTTTAGAGAAGTAAAAGCACCAAGGGATCAAAGCTAGAGAGTTTCAAGCTTTGGATTTAAGGTAGGCTTCTAAGTTTTGTGTGAAATTTAGAGTTTTATGAAGTTACTATTTTTTTGATTTATTTTGTTCTACTCATTTAGAGATAGATATGATGAAGATAGAATTTGTTCTAATGATTTAAGAATGGTGAAGCTTGATTAGTGTGGAAAAATACACCAAAGATCCATAATCACCTCAAAATAGAAAATCAATTGTTGAGGATTTCATAAATAATGCCCAATATGGGGGTCATATCTTAGGCTAGGAAACCCTAGTTAAGGTGAGACCAATTTTGGATGAAAAGTCTCCTAGAGGAGTCTACCCTAAAAATTTGAGGTTCATTGGACTTAAGATGAGAGAATTATGATTTTTCAAAGTGAGACGTTGGGTAATCTCCCCAATTTCTAGATATAATGGGTATATCTAGCCCTATATAACTTCAATTGAAGTGAAACTAGCCTTGTTAGAAAACTAACACATAAGGGATTATTTAGCCTTAGTGGATTGCTCTAAGTAATTTCACGAAGTTACCCTGAGTTCCTTGAATGCTGAAACAGGATAACTTCAATTTAGAGCTTATAACTTAAGCTTTGCTTAACTAAATTGAGTAGGACCTAGTTTGTTTGAAAGAAGGTTTAAGTGAGCATAGGCATACCAAATTTCAAGATCAGATGATAAGAAATAGATTTTTAGTGATTTTTTCTATTTCTAATGTCTGAATCTACCCAAAAATAGGACAATTCCCGAGTTTTAGGCTCAACCTGTCCTTGTAACTGAGTTCCAATTTCAAGGTGCCATAATGTGGGAGAGTCTTATCCTGAGTTCTAAGTAGGACACATCACGAGTCTCATGACCCTAGTCTCCAAGATCTGACTTCGATGGGCCATGACTTCCATGTCCTTTGTCTCTGGTTTCTGAGTTAAACAGGTCACGACTTTTGTGTCCCTTATCTCTAATTTTCGAGTTAAATGGGACACTACTCTTGCATCCGTAAACTTCGAGTTTCGAGTTTGTCAAGTCATTACTTCTGTGCCTCCCAGACTTCAAGCTCTAAGTTTTGACTTTATAAAGAATATGAAATTGAGCTTTAAAATGCATCATGGACATGAAGATCTAAGTAATCATGTCATGAAGTGATGTTATATTAAGATTGTGTAGAAATTGTTATTTTTGTGACTAGATAGATATTATCTTGTGGTTCATTTTAGAAGTTTTCATATCACAGCTATTATGTGAGAATGAGTCATGTAGCATGATCATGAGCATATTAAGTATTTTAATACACAAAACATGAATTTTTAAGATGACTATGATTCCATATTACTTGGATAACAACCTTGAACAGATTTAAGAGGAACAAGTCGATGTGAGAGACGGGGAAAGTAAACCCGACAATCACATATAGAAACAAGTTCGATCCTCAAAAGCAAGCTATTACCTAGAAGTGGAAGTGGCTATCTACTTCTAGGGAGCTAAGTATAGATGGTTAGGTTATAAGTTAAAGAAAGATAAGAAATATTGCACTCTACGAACGGCGATACGTAAAACTCAAATGCAAATATATGCAGACACCCTAGGGATGACGAGACGTAACGGTTAAGTGTGTTGAAGAATGAAAGTTAAAGAAAAATAAAAAAGTCAAGTGCACTTGCATCAGTAGCTAGCAGCATTTGCATGTGCATAAGTTCTAATTATCTTGTTGACTTATTGCTAGCATTATGGAATTCCTCTTTTTTATCAAGTGTATGAATAAAAATTATCCTGCTTCAGAGGGATACATTTTCTAAACTTAACAAATGAACTTCTATCCCTATATATGAGATCACATTTTCTTAATAAATCGAAGCAGTTGGGAAGGCAACGATTACATGGCTTATCAAGTAGCTTAGGAAGCCTATTGAGAATGTAAAATTCTCACTCCTATGTGTGTTTTCATGTCGACTTCAAATAGCTCAGGAGATTTTTATGAGGACCAACCTAGAAGAACTTCACTAAGGCTGGACTAGTTGCTAAAGATAATTGACGAATATATTTACACATGTTAGCATTAGATGACTATTTCACTAGTTGAAACTCCTAGTAGAGCTGCTCATGTACTTTGAAGGGCTACATTGTGATACAAATATTTTTGAAATATAGGGGATATTATGTTTATTTTCTAGGAAAATAAAGCAAATAATAAATCAAAGTCCGTTCAATTACTAGTAATAACTCCTAAGTATAATGTTATGACTTAAGCATAATACTGTACTTGAGATGATGTTATACACTAGTTGTCTTAATGGAATGATGTACACTACTTGATTGGCTGCAACAAAGGAAAGTTGAGTTTTTTTTGAGCTTGTACTATGCTACGGATGCTGGTTGGTTAGCTGGAAGAGGTGGAATGATTGTCAAGGCTACTCCCTAGAATAATGGCCATGGTTCTCGTCTGACAAATGTTGCTTGTCATTGGTTAAGTGGCATATTAGGTGATATTTTGCAATGGCAGTTTGGCTATACAATTGAGCAAGTAACTATTTGAGGATCAACATTCGATTGCACCCTACATTAAATGGCACAGCCAAAATGGTGACATGTGAACCTCTTTGCTTCATATTGAAAGAAGAATTTGTAATCTCCTTGGCTAGGTGAGAGTACTCCTCTACTATTGTGCACTCACATTCTATATCTCAGTTTAGACCATAGGCTTAACAATCTCGGCTAGCTGCCTCTAGTTGATACAAATACAATAATCATTCAAGCTCATGTCATTTTGCTAATGTATGAAGGATGTTGTCATGACTATGTTGGTTGTCCTTATTTTGGCTCAACCCTTGAAGTGGGATTTAGCTGGAACAAGACTATAGTGGCTACATACTTAACAAAAGTGGTTGAGGTGGTTGCACCTAGTTGCATTGTAGCATGCATAGTCATTGGCTATATTGCCATAGAAGTAGCTAGGCAAAGCTTCAACCCTTCAATCACCACCTTGTTTGGAAGCTGACTATTGAGAGGAATTCATTTTGCCATCTTGTCGACTGGATTGCAAGTGTATATGTCAATAAAAGTCTTGACTAGATGATTAAAACCTTGTCGACAAATCTGCCAATGCCCCTACTAGGTGCGGCAAAATTATATTTTGATTTTTCAACCATTAGGATTTAGTTGAATGTGGGCATGCAGGGAACTAATCCAAATATTAGCCAAATTGGTGTTAGTAGAATAGCTTGTCTATTTTACTGCGAAAAGCATTACTACTCCCAAGAATTGGGCGATTATGTCTCCTACACTTATGCACATGTTTAGCTTAGTGGCCAACAGCATTTGATATTGACTAACATTGCCTTAGTTAACTTGGTTCACAGTTCTATGTAGATTTAATGTACTTGTCAATTGATGGCTCAATCATGCATCCTATTTTCTAGGGAGCACTCCCACTCTCTTATGCAATTTCCTACTACTACATCTCAACTATTTTCTTTTCTTTATGAAATCAAAAACCATCTTCCTCAATTACTTCTATTTCTAGGAAGTGGTTGTGGACTTGATCAAACCTTTTTGTTCAACTTATGAATCATGTTTCTCCTTCAACTAATGCCAAATTCTTGTTCATGGTTTACAAACTATCATAAGGTTCAAGGTCCAATAGGAGGCCATTCTTTTAGACATCGGGTAAAGTCATTCTTTGATTGTTAGTTGTCAGCTATTGACTACTGGCTATGAGCTATCACTTATTAGCTATGGAATGTCGAGTATTAGCTATCAACTATTGGCTCAACTAAAGTTGTTCTTCAAATAAAGGATTACAGCTTCAATCACATGATTATTTGACACCTTAATGTTATTTCATAAATTGTAATAAAACCATTTCAAATAATGACAGATCAAAGTAACTCGGGAAGGAAATAAGGAAATGATTTCACTACATAACACTCGAGATATTGCATGCTCGAATTTTGCATGATTATGAAAATTTTCCATTTGATACACTTGCTTTGAAAATTCAAATGTATGTCACTTGATAGTTACTGACTAATGGAGGAATGTTTCTATATATGTTTGAGTTCCTTGTAGCATATCCTACATGGCACTAAGTATCTCAAGTAAGTAGGGGTGGTAATTACTACCCTACCTATGGGTACCCACTCTGCCCCAACCCGATTGAGTCAGGTTTAAAACCCACCTCGCAATAGGGTGGGTAGGCATCGAGGCGGGTTTGGATGTAAGTAGGGTCAGGTTCAAGTTCAAGGTTGCCCTTACCCTATCTGCACCGTATATATATATATATATATATATATATATATATATATATATATATATATATATATATATATATATATATATATATATATATATATATATATATATATACCAGAGCGACGGGGTGGCCGGAAGGGTGGAAGGGATCACAGGGGTATAGAAGAGAGGAGGAGGCGGACTCCTAATTACATGCTATGCAAATGCAATGCAATAAAAGTATTAGAAACTAAAAGAAAGCTAGAGTGCGGTAGTCCGTCGGGACTGGCTGAGGGAGAGAGAAATGCAGTAAAATAAATTACAGAAAATAAAAGAAAGCCAGAGCACAGTAGTCCGTCGGGACTAGCTGAGGGAGAAAGAAATGCAGTAAATAGGAAAATAAGATTTTTATTTCATAAAGAAAGCTTACAGATAGTATCTCAGAATACTCCTACAAACTCTCTTCTGATCAGTTACAAAGGGTTTCAAAAGGATGCTCTCGAAGGAGAATGAGCACTCCTATAAATAGAAACCTAGTTTGACTATTACAACAGTTCTGATTACAAAACCTAAACAGTACAAGTTACAAACTCACACTATTACAATAGTAAAAGTTTGATCAGACACCAATAGTAATGGAGTGACCTTGGTGGCTGAGACTTTTGTCTGCTTTTTTATTTTATGTGGAAGCAAAGTTGTTTGTTATTTTCTGCCGACAATGTTGTTTGACGTTTTCTGCCGACTTAACAGTCTTCATCCAAATCAATTCCAAAGCAATCATCTTCATTTTGGTAAAAACCAAATGATGATTCTGAGGAGGATGACGAAGGTGGTAAATCCTGTTTGGCTGATGACTCAGCTTTATTTGTTTGAAGTAGCTTTAGGATATCCTTTAAGTTTTGAGCAAATGACTCCTTGCTTGTGGATGCTCCTAAGGCTGCTAAAATTTGAGACCTCTGATTCAAAAATTTACAGCTTTCCGAATCAAAGGCCGAGAGAAGTTTGGGATTCTTCTTGAACTAATCTTTAATTTTTTGAGGACTGATCCAGGAAGTATCAAATTCCGCCCACCACTTAACATATGCCTGTCTCTGAAGAAAGGGCAGTAAATTTTTATTTTCATGAACTCCAAAAACATATCCCCAGGAGAAAATCCAGGCTAATGAAAATTTGGAATAAAAATGGAGATCTACTAGGAATGGATCTCCTGAAAGATTGAACATTTTCGAAAAAGTTTGAAATCCTTCTAAGGCATTGCTAGGAAGGATTTGGTCAATTGGTACAAAGATATTCCACCATTGGGAAAACCAATGTGGGAATTTGTATAAAGCATTCCTTTTAAAATAAATCAGCCATGAATGGCGGAAAGCTTTATTTTGGAGCCATAATATATTGGTCCAGGCTTGAACATAATCCCAGTAATTATATCCAATTGGATCAAAGTTTTGAGAAAACTTTTTAATGTTGTTTGGATTTTCCCCAAAATCAGATGGTGTTAAAACCTTAAGAATTTGGAAAGTTGAATGGGTAATGTTTGGAGGACTGGCTTTGTCCTTGTAATGTTTGATGGACACTGAGTTAGAATCTATCAAGACAAATTCATAGTATTTTTGTGTCCTGTTTGGAGAAATTGGTTTGAAATGAAAATCTTTCGGGAAGATTTTTGAAGGTATTTTATTGGGATTCTTGTCCCAAAATTCTGGTTCAATTTGGGTTACTGGCATAAATTTTTCTTTTGCCAGATATTGAGTTTGGGGTTTTTTGATGGAAGTTTGGGTGGTCGTCAATTGTTTGGACGACTCTGGTTTGGTGATTTGTTTACTCATAGTTTGAATTATGAGGGATAATGGATAATCCTCTTCTTCTTCGTCTGAGGCAATTTCTGCCCAAGACTTTTTTGGGAGTTTGGTTAAGCCTTGGTCTTGGAAGGCTAACAGTGTTTGGATTGGGAAGGCATAATCTTCCTTAGTTTGCTTTTGTGTTTGCTGGGTAGATGACCCAGATATGTTGGGCTCTTGGGTAGATGACCCAGTTTGATTTTTTGATTGCCCGGTTAGGATAATTTCTTTTCCTTTTTCTTTTTCTTTTTCTTTTTCTTTTGTTTTTCCTCCTTTAGAGGAGGATGATGATTTTGGCATTCTTTTCCCTGCAAAAATTCACGTGTGAGGTAATCAGGGAGAGAGTTTGAAGTGCCTTTGAGGTACTCTATATCAAAGTCAAAAACACTTAAAATTGCTTACCATCTTGCAAAAATTTGTTTTGATGCTAGGTTTTTAACATCTTTTTGCAAAATATCTTTTGCTGACTTACAGTCAACGCGAACCAAAAATCTTTGATTCAGTAAATCAGATTGAAATTTTGAAATGCAGAGGACAATTGCTAAAACTTCTTTTTTAATTGTAGAATACTTCTGTTGAGCGGTATTCCAATGTTTTGAAGTATATGCAATGACATGCTCTCTATCATTTATTCTTTGTTTTAAAATGCCACCAAAACCTAAATCAGAGGCATTAGTTTCAACAATTTTGAAAGCTTGGGGGTTAGGTAAGTAAAGATAGGGAAGACTCTTGACTTGACCTTTAACCTGTTTAACAATGGTTATATGAACGTCCGTCCAAGGTGGAGGAACCTTTTTAAGACAATCATGGAGTGGTTTGATAAGATTATTAAGCTGAGGAAAGAAGTCAGAGACATAATTTAGACAGCCTAAAAATCTTTGTAATTGAGTTTTGTCAATAATTTGATTGGGAAAATTATCAGCAAAGCGGATTGCCCGGTCAATAGGGACAATGGTACCTTGAAAAATATTATGTCCAAGAAATCGGATTCTTGTTTGAAAAAGATCAATTTTTGTTTTAGAAACAACAAGGCCATTTCTTTTGATTATATTCACAAAGATATGAATATGTTTGAAATGTTGATCAATAGATTGAGAAAATATTAAAACATCATCTATGTAGACAATGATAAAGTTTGAATAAGAGTCAAAAATATCATTCATGATTTTTTGGAACTCAGAAGGGGCATTTTTTAATCCAAAAGGCATTACGTTCCATTCGTATTGCCCGAAAGGAACAGTGAAAGTTGTTTTGTAGCGATCACTTTCTTGAATTTGGATTTGCCAAAATCCAGATTTCATGTCAAATTTTGAAAATATTTTGGCTGAATGTAGACGATTCAGAAGATCTTTTTTGTTTGGGATCAGATATCTGATCCATTGAAGGGCTTTGTTTAAAGGCTTATAATTAATCACAAGCCTTGGAGTGCCACGCTCAATTTCCACTTGTTTATTGACATAAAAAGCAGAACAAGACCATAGACTTTTGTTTTTTCGGATTAGACCTTTGTAAAGAGGATCATCTATCTCTTTTCTACAGTAAACGAGGAGATCCTCATTCATCTGTATTGGTCTAGCTTTTGATGGAATTTGTCGTTCATGGAAATCCTTTTCATAAGGAAGACTCACGACATGTTTTTTCCTTTGCCAGAAGGCAATAAGGAGATCAGAACAGATTGAAGTTTGAATATGTTCAAGAAGATTTTGGATCCTTTTTTGAACATCTGGTTTGGAGAGTTGGAAATCAATATTTTTAAAAGAAATTTCTTCCTTTAAAAAATTGATTTGATTTTGCTTAGTTTGAATCAAATTAAGCTTTTTTAAAATCGATTTTCTTAGAAAAGGAAAACTGATTATTTCTCCTAGATATTTGGTAAAAATTCCTTCATTGGTGATGTTCAAAGGGAAAAGAGACCTAATAAAAGGTGTTCCTAGAATCACCATATTACTAAGATTCTTTACCAATAAAAATGAGGTTTTTATTCTAAGGTTTTGATTTTCAATCACAGCCTCAGAAAGTTTGAAATTGATTTTGAGTTTTGAACTACTAGCAGTACTTAGTTGTTCAGAAGTTTTTTCAAAATATTTTGTCGGAATAAATCCTTCCTGTATGCAATTTGAATCTGCACCAGTATCAAACAATCCAACAATTTCACGAAAATCTTTTATTTTTATTTTGATATTGATGTAAAATTTTTGGATTTTTAACATGTTAATTAATCCAAGAAATTCATCATCGTTTGAAAAATTTTTAGAGCTATCATCAGAAATAGCATCAATCCTTTGATTATTTAGCAAGGTATCAATGATTTCCTGCTGAGAACCCTGTTGTTCTTTAAGAGTCTTAACTTCAACCTTGAGATTCTGGATCTCGTGCTGAAGATCATGAATAGTAACTGGTTTGATAGAATTTTTCTCAATTTTTTTGAGAGTTTAACTGAGACTAAATTTATTAGTCTGGATTGAAGGTTTGACTTTAGAAGAATTGGCCTCTAAAGTATTTTTCAGTTTGTTGAGATAAATTTTTTTCTCATCCGGATCAGGAATAGCGTTTATAGCTTCAAAAAGAAGTTCTTATTCTTTGGTGAGAACATTTATGGATGATTCTTCAGTAGTATCTTCAGAAGACACTTCTTCAGTATCATCAGGAATAACGGATTCTTCAGAGGACATTTCATATTCCTCTTCAGAAGTTTCAGCAAGCAGATTATTGATCTGCTCTTCAATATTGGGCTCAAAGTTTAGAGCCTTTATTTTTTCTTTAAGCCTACAGTTTCTAGCTATGTGACCCGTTTTACCACATTTGAAACATGTAATGAGCTTGTTAGTTTGATTAGGTTGAGTGTTGGCTTTCCTCAGTGGAGGCTTAACCCTTTTTGGTGGTTTGGGCTTTGGGGGAGGCCTCTTGTTTTTGGGCTTGGATCGCTTTTTTGGACAGGGCAAACCAAATTGTTCGCAAAAAGTGCCCATTTCCCTCCGATTTTGAGTTTTCTCTTTGGCCAATTGATTTTGGATTTTATTATCTTGGCAAATTTTTAAGGCTACCTTTTGAATATAAGCAATTAGTTGATCGTAACTTAACTGCTCATAATGAATGTTTCCGTCAGGAGACTGGTTACGAATTTTTTCCCTAACCTTATCTCCGAGAGATTTTGGAAGACCAGCCAAAAACTTTTCTTTCCAGAAAGGCTGTTGACTATCTTCACGAGTGAAGACTCTGGTAAGGAAAGTGTCCTTATACCAGTGGAAGTTTCCAAGTGTTTTACACTTGAGATTGGACAACAATTCAGCTAACCTATCCTTCCATAGGGTAGGATCGCCAATAAAATGCTGAACAATTGTAAAAATTAAAGTGTTAACAGCATCAGGGATAGGTTCCCCATTGCTGGTGATGGGTGTTTCGTCAGGTTCAGTTTTAATTGCATAAAGGATTTTTGATTTTTCAGAATCAGTAAGATAATTATCCCACCATCCTTTTAATTGTCCAGAAAATTCAGCAACTAAAATCTCAACAATTGTTTCCTCCGAACAATTGAGGTTTGTAGAATACGCTGTAGCAACCATAGTCATATGTTGCAACGTATTCATAATTTGATATTCAGTTTGGCCATTTATGTTCCATTCATAGATGTTGTTGGCGCTAAAGGACTTAATACTTAAAGATTTCTCTTCAAGTAATAAATTAGGAGAAGTAACGCGTTGATAATAAAGTTTTGAAGGTTTTTGCCAATTTTGAGAAATAACTTGTTCAATTTTTTGTTCTTCAGAATTTTCTGAAAATTCAGTTTTTTCAAGAGCACTAATAATTTTTGATTTAGAAGTCTCTTGTTGTGGAGTGTCAGGAACAACAGTTTCTAAAAGTTTGAGTTTCTCGTTGATCTTGTTCAAAAACTCATTTTGAGAAGAAAGAGTTTTAGTAATCTTAAAAGGTTTGAAAAGAGGTTTGACTTCTTGTTTTCCAGAGACAGTTTTTGAAGAAGATTCTTCTTTAACCTTGATAGTTTTTGCAAGAAGTTTTGGATCTATGGTTTGAAGATACTTGTTTGTATAATTGGATTGTTCCATGAGACTCTTGATGTCTCTAGTATTTAGAGGCTCATCTTCCTTTCTGAATTTGAAAGGTGATGCAATGATAGGTTTGCCATCAGCATCCTTAATGTTAGGAAGCTGGAATTTTGTTTCAGGAGGAAGTTCAGATTGAACAGTTTCATTGTTTTTAAGATGCCAAAGAACATCTAAGGTTTTTTCACTAAACTCTGTTTTCCAAGGATAATTAACCTTATTTTTAACAGAATAAGCGTGAAACCAGTCAAAGAAAAATATGTTTTGTTTGACCGTGTTAAGAAAATCATAAAAATTTTCTTGGATATATTTTTTGTTTTTTCCCTGATAATTTTGAAAAAACCAATTTCTTTGAGGGGCCAAATCCTCAGAGTAAAAGTTTTTCCTAAGGGATTCTTTATCTATGGTGAACTCAGACATCATAAGGTTCATTCATAGAGGAATATGTTGGAGATTGAATAGATTTTTGGTCTTCATCTTCCTTTTGATAGACTGGTCTAGGAAGATCAGAAGACATATCCAACCCACAAAGTCGGATATTTGGGATTTCAGTTTGTGAGGCCATAGAAAAGGACTTTCTAGATATAGCCAAAGCTGCTGTCTTAAAATCCTCAGAGACCTCAGACCTAGAAGAAGTTCCAAAATGGAATGAGTTTTTTCTGTCAAAGAATAACTCAACTTTTCCAGTGTCATATTGTCTGATATCCTGAAAGTCAGGAGTAGGCTTTGGTTTGGTAGGAACAACTTTGTCGAGTGTCCATTTTTGAGGAAAGTTTATTTCACTCCATTGAATAGCCTTAGGCACAGTTACCTTGGCTTTAGTTGTGTCTGTGAGAAACAAAGTAGTTTCTCCATTTTGTTTTGGTTTGAGGACCCTAGAGATCATGGAATTCATAACCTTGTATTGGACCCTGTAGGTTAAGTTTATGGGTACAGATCCAGACTTCATATCAAGTCCGGATATCAAAAGATTAAGAGTTAGTACATCAATGATATTTCTATCAGCAAGACTAACTGTAAGATCTAGGAAACAATTAAAATAAATAGACCCAGCACAAATACTAGTTTCAACAGTTCCAAGAAGAGAATCATGAAACTGATTATGTCTAGCATCACTAAGACAGATTAGGACAAAGGTATTCATACCTAATCTGATGGTTGGTTTGAGGGAGACTTGAACGCATCCTATATGAAGAAAATTAAATTCTTCTTTGTGTTTTCTGATTGATTTGTTTGAAAGGAGTTGAAAAGTTTTTTCAATTTCATCCAAAGGGACGACTTCTTCTACAGTTCTAACAATATAGTCAGATTTTGAGAAAAAGGTTTTCTTTTTAGTTTTGTAAATTTGAGTTTCAGGGATCCTGGGCATTTCCCAGGTTCCTAGATCCTCATCGTTTATATCTTCAAATCAGATTTCCTCTTTGAAAATATTGTTTGTTTTGTTTTTAGTTTGATGATCATTGGAGGAAGAAGAAGAAGATGAAGAACCAGTAGAAAAACGGCGAGAAAGGGAACGGAAAAACATAATTTTAATTCCCCTACTGATACCAGTTCCTTTACGTTCAGTAAAGAATCATGATAAGATTTAACCGATTAATTTTATCTGTTGAACTAAACAATAATATTCTTCTTTTGCTGATAAATTTTATTTAAACCTCATTTTAAAGTAACTTTTAAATAATTCTTTTAAATCCCAGCCACTGACTTACTGCCCTTAACCACAGCGGGACTTACTGCATGTTTCCAGATTATCAGGAATTATTAAAGTTCCTTTTCAAACCAAAATAAGGAGTGGATCAGCATAAAGAGTATCAACATAGAGTTCATTCAGATAAAAGATTAGTTAAGTCAAGTCATAATCCCCTACTTCAAAATTCTCAGAGATCTCAGACTTGGAAGAAGTTCCAAAATGGAATGAGTTTCTTCTGTCAAAGAATAACTCAACTTTTCCAGTGTCATATTGTCTGATATCCTGAAAGTCAGGAGTAGGCTTTGGTTTGGCAGGAACAACTCTGTCGAGTGTCCATTTTTGAGGAAAGTTTATTTCACTCCATTGAATAGCCTTAGGCACAGTTACCTTGGCTTTAGTTGTATCTGTGAGAAACAAAGTAGTTTCTCCATTTTGTTTTGGTTTGAGGACCCAGAGATCATGGAATTCATAACCTTGTGTTGGACCCTGTAGGTTAAGTTTATGGGTACAGATCCAGATTTCATATCAAGTCTGGATATCAAAAGATTAAGAGTTAGTACATCAATGATATTTCTATCAGCAAGACTAACTGTAAGATCTGGGAAACAATTAAAATAAATAGACCCAGCACAAATACTAGTTTCAACAGTTCCAAGAAGAGAATCATGAAACTGATTATGTCTAGCATCACGAAGACAGATTAGGACAGAGGTATTTATACCTAATCTGATGGTTGGTTTGAGGGAGACTTGAACGCACCCTATGTGAAAAAAATTAAATTCTTCTTTGTGTTTTCTGATTGATTTGTTTGAAAGGAGTTGAAAAGTTTTTTCAATTTCATCCAAAGGGACGACTTCTTCTACAGTTCTAACAATATAGTCAAATTTTGAGAAAAAATGTTTTCTTTTCAGTTTTGTAAATTTGAGTTTTAGGGATCCTGGGCATTTCCTAGGTTCCTAGATCCTCATCGTTTATATTTTCAAATCATATATATATATATATATATATATATATATATATATATATATATATATATATATATTATAAGATTATTTTTCTAAATATTTCTATCAATTAGGGTTGTGTTTGGTTGGGAGTAAAGGTAGACATAAAAAATTTTTAATGTGTAATTTTTTATATGAAACTAATCTATGAAAATTTTCATTTTATTTTTAACCCCCATATCAAACACATCCCAAATACAAATTAAATTCTAAAATAATTTTCATCTTAAAAAATTTAAAACAATTTTTTAAGTATTTAAAATGAGTCATGGGTAGGGACGGGTTGGGATAGGTTATCTGCGGGTAAGGTAGGGAAGAGTTGATACTTGTTTAATGAGATAAGAGCAGGTTCGGATTGAGCTAAAATCTGCCTCAACTTGTCTCATTGCCACCCCTACATGTAAGGAAAAAATCACAGGAATTTTCCATGAAAATCCAGCAAAGGACTTTAAAACATTAACTGCATTGGCTGAAAAAATTTAC
Organism: Pterocarpus santalinus; assembly: GCA_031439595.1. Classification (NCBI taxonomy): domain Eukaryota; kingdom Viridiplantae; phylum Streptophyta; class Magnoliopsida; order Fabales; family Fabaceae; genus Pterocarpus; species Pterocarpus santalinus. The sequence continues at coordinate 15,286,778 of CM062530.1, read as the reverse complement.
AAAGGAGAAAAGAAAAGAAATAACTTATCACCTGATGTTAGCTTAAACAGCCAGCTTAAATAACCGAGGCAGGTAGGAAGTGAATAGAATGATGCATTTAAGTGATAGTAACGATAAAAAGTAATCTGGACATTAACTACTAGATGTCGTGTAACATTATGAAAATTTTAGCAAAGAAAAAACAAAAAGCAAATTACAAAAAAAAAAAAAGAAGAGAGAGAGAGGCTATAGCTACTTATTTATTTTTACCACATATAGAGATTTTCTTGGCGAAAGAAAATATAAATGCCACATGTTTTTTTAGCTAAAGTAAGATAACAAAGAATACTAGTTTAGGCTAGACTACATTTTTTTAGACAAAATTATTGCTCGTTTCAACTTTTAGGGGGGGCCTGGAGTTGTTGAATTCGGAGCTGGCAAATATCTTATCTGGACCCTCATTATGTTGAAAAATTGGGCCCATCCATACAGTAAACAATCTTTAAATTGTTCAAGCAAATTATTAGATCACATGTACGTTCATTCTTCATTTTTTCAAGCGGCTGAAACATTAATCCATAATAGATATTTCTGTATGAACAAAAATTGGGTGCGATGATAAGTAAATTACATTTTCAGATAGAAAACCAAGGTTTTAATCCTAAAAGCTTAATTGTTGACAGGATCTTTTACTTGCAACAGTATTCAAAAAATTAATCTCATAGTAATATTGTAGAAATATCCTAAACATAGAAAGAAAAATATTAGATATTTTAGTGGGTTGAGAAACTAACTTAGTTATTATTAAGGGGCGCTCAAGAAAATGCAAAAGCTAGTCATTTATCATTTTAAATAGTTATCTTATTCACGTCCCAAAAAAAAAAATTATCTTATATTTCACATTTCACATCTAGCAATTGCACACTCTAAGATTCGAATCTTAGGTAATTTTTGCCTCTTTTTTTTGGAATACAATTCATTTACCACTACACTTAATTCTTGCTGGTTTAACTTATGCCTTTATTATTAGGTTTGAATTGGTAATATTATAACTTTTTTAGAGTTGAAATATCTTAAAAAGCCATAGTGCTATTATTTATGGTAAAATAAAATAAAAGTTACTCTCAATAAATAGAAATTACAAAAATAGTATTTGATAAAATTACTCTTAAAATTTAAGATAACTATAATTGATAAAAAAATTTAAAATCTAAGTAGGAGCAATCAAAGGTTAAAATTGAATTTTTATTAAAATTTAATATTATAATAATCTTTTAAATTTTAGAAAGTATAAGTCAACTCTAAAAAATATCCTACGAGGACTCTCAATATTAACCCCTAGTATTTAAAAGACAAAATAAAAGCACAATAGCCTTTTAAAAAGTTAATTTATACTTTTCATAATTAAGCAAAACCATTCTCTCAAAAAGCACTTCTAGATCATGCCTTAATCTCATAACAATTTAATAACAACAACAGTCATAATAATAATAATATATAAATATATTATCACTAACATTATGGGTTAATTCACTGTCATTATTTACAAAATCATTAATGGGAAAAATATAAATTTATATTCAATTGAACAATATAAAGTCTATAACAAGGGTTTTTTTTCCTTTTTCTTTTTTCATACTTTGTAACTGTAATATTAAGTTTCATTCTGAGTATTGAGAATGTCCGTTCTCAAATTTATAACAATATTTTTTTCATACTGTCTTTATTCTGAGTGTAATGCTTCATTCTTGAGTTTTTGACTAAGGTACGAACTTTAATCTTGATATTAAATGGATTGCATGTGTAACCGACTAGGTTTTGGAGCTAAACTGACACAAGCTTGTCATGTATAAGATGGGAAGTTGGTTCTTCTGCAACAAAATTAATATGATTTTATGTTCTCATTTTTATATTTTAGTTTTTCTCCAATAAAACTGATTCAATTTTATATATTTATATTTGTCACACAACTGACAGAAGGTTTGGTCCAGTTACATTAGCAACACATGCAAGTTTTTCAAAGCAAACAAATTTAATTTTGTACTATTGAAACCAATTTATTCGAAAGTACGTATATAAGTTAGTTAATTATTTTAGCGGGTACAATTTCTTGTCGTCGCTAAAACCATATATCCTACTGTGTTTTTCCCTTTTCAAACCTAGTTTAATTAGAGAAAAGAAAAGATTACATATTCTAGTTATCAGATATGAGATCAAGTGGCAAAGAAAGCGGAATTTGGCTAGCTAATTTGTTGAGATACAGTATACATAGGGAGCAGCTTCTCCATCCCACTAGGGCTTCCCAATTATTTGATTATCATGGAAAAAAGATATATAGAAATTACTATCAGTGGGGAAAATCCAGCGGTCAATTTTGCACACCGGCCAACATCAACATGGCATGCATCCCTTTCATGGGTCACTGTACCACTGCTGGGATCAGACATACTTGAGCTGGTGACACCTCTCTCTCTCTCTCTCTCTCTCTCTCTCTCTCTCGTGTATATCCATTACAAAATTAGAGTATTATAATTACAAAAAGGTCACGAGCACTTCTGAATTTTCAAAATTTAAAAGAAAAATGAAAAAGGAAATTGAATAAAAAACCCATGACGACTCAAAAAAAGGCTATCCACAAAATGAAAATAACAAAATGAATTGGACTCTATACCATCAGTGCAAGTAGCACACACTCCCAAACGACAAACAAAAAAACAAGTTTTCTTTTTTCAAAAAAATAAAAATAAAAAAACTCTACCAAAGTTGTGGCTGAGATACAATCTGGTCCTCTCTCAAACACGCTCTCTCGCCACTTCCAAAAAAGGCAACATAATCAACCATGGCCCATCATATGAGGACTCGTTCTGCCTCTCTTCCCTCAAGCTCCTTCACATTCACAAGCCAAAAGAAAAGTACTAACCCTTTCGTGCAAAAACCAAACTCCCACATCTAATTCTTACATATCTCTCACCATATATATATCACTGCTCACAAATTTTCATGCACCACGTAGTAAACCACTCAGTAAAGTATTGAAATATATAGTTTTCTTTCATACATCTAATAAATAATTGGAGTTCCCCATTTTTCATTGATGCTTGCGGCGTCACCTTTGAGGAACACAAGAGATGAAAGCAAAGGAGAGATGGAGAGCTTCAACTCGATGGGGCCCTCAAACGATGAATTTGCCGAGCTTTCTGAAGGGAACTTGTTGGAAAGCATCAACTTCGATGACCTCTTCGTTGGCATCAACGTGGACGGTGACGTGTTGCCGGATTTGGAGATGGATGGTGACGTGTTCGCCGAGTTCTCCGCCGGCACCCAATCGGAGATGATGTCGTCCGTTGAGAACTGCTGCAGCAAAGGTGATAATGATCAGAATCATGATATGATGGCGAGTGCTTCGAAGAAGAAGGAGGAAGAAGAAGATAAAAGTGATTCGGGTTCGGGTCGTGATTCGGGTTGCAATTCTCGAACAAGTCAAGGGGAGGAGATAGCGAGTAAAAGAGATGAGCCCGTTGTGGTGAATCCTTCGCCAAAGGATGGTGGGAAGGGAAGAAAATCATCATCTCAGTCCAAGAGTAATCCTCAAGGGAAGAGAAAAGTCAAGGTATAACTTAATTGCTTTTGAATTAACTTATTTTATACTCCAATTAGTTTATAAGTATTAAAGCAACTAACTAAGAAGTCTTTTAACAATTGCTCTTTCATCTTCTAATCGTTTTATTCTCTAAATCAAAAGGGTAATGTCACAATTAATTTTTTTTTTCCAAAAATTATCTCTTTTAAGATTTAAAATTTAACTTTTCTCTTTTGAGAATATAGAGTAATTCACTTATTTGACTTTATTAATTAGGTTTAGGTTTAGGTTTCAGTGAAGCTCATGTGCATCTGAACTAATCCTTAAGGTTCTGTTTCTATCTCAATTATGGTTCTCGACAAAGTTCCTAAGTGTTAAGAGAACTCACGGGTACCGTAAGTCGCAGAGAGAGGGGGAGAGAGAAGTGGCAAGAGAGTGTTGGAGTATTGAGATAGTTGAAGGTTTTTTTTAAGGGATTTTCCTCTGAAGTAGTGATGGAGTGTATATTTACCTTCTTTTTCTTGGGTTGTGTGTAGGTGGATTGGACCCCAGAGTTGCACAGGCGATTCGTGCAAGCAGTGGAACAGCTAGGAGTGGATAAGGCAGTGCCTTCAAGAATTTTGGAGATTATGGGAATCAATTGTCTCACTCGCCATAACATTGCCAGCCACCTTCAAGTACTTCCTTCAACTTCTTTCCTTTGTGTCTATTTTCATTTTCAATGTCTGCATGAGTTTCAAGCACTAAGATTCATAGTTCTAATGAGAGACAAAAGGAAATTAACATTATGATTACTTTTGATTGTTGAGTTTTGTCATATCTTCTTAAAGCACCTTTTTAAAGATAATCTTCATAATACTTAATAAAGAAATTAAGTATTAATTAAAAAAGAAATGTATTTAATATTTGATGAAAAAATGCTTTAATATTTTTTTTTATTTCATAATGAGAAGGATAAATTAAGAGGATTCAAAATTATTCTTATGTTTAATTTTAGTAATTATGGATCTTGTTACTCCTTTTAATGCAAACTTATATGAATTTTGAGTTTATATTATTATGGGAGATTCTAAAATATGGAGACTTTTGAATGCAGAAATATAGATCCCATAGGAAACATTTGCTAGCACGTGAAGCTGAAGCAGCAAACTGGAGCCAAAGGAGACAAATGTATGGAGTAGCAGGCGCAGGAGGAGAAGGGAAGAGAGACATGACCCCATGGCTAGCACCCACCATGGGTTTCCCTCCCATCAACCCAATGCACCATTTTAGACCACTACATGTATGGGGGCATCCCTCCATGGACCAGTCCTTTATGCACATGTGGCCTAAACATCTACCAAATTTGCTGTCACCGCCGCCGCCACCCTCATGGGCACCGCCCACTGCTCCTCCTCCACCTCCTGACCCTTCATTTTGGCATGCTCACCACGAACGGGTGGGTTAACTCTCTAAACTTTGAGCTCCCAAGCAAATCTTTGATTCTTTGTAGTGTAATAAAAATGTATTTGAGTTATTTTACTTTGTGTTGAAAATAGTTTAAAATACATAATTTTTAGAAAAGTTTGATTTATTTAAAAAGAAATAAATATTTACCTTAAAATAAGCAAATGCATAGATACTCCAAGTTGTAGCTTAGCACACAAAAAAAGCAATAATTTACACTTAAATTTCTGTAAAAAGCTTTTAATCAGTTAAGTTTAAACTTGATTTAGGTAAACAAAATTACGTTGCGTATACCACACCATAAAGAAATAGACTTCTTAGGTAATAGTACTTCTAAAAATTAAACTTTTTTAATAATTTGGAAATATATAATTAATTGATTGTGTTTTATACCAAAAGTGAATGAAAATTTAATCTTAAGTATAATTCATGTCACTCTGTCTGAAAAGGCATGTTCTCCTTTCATGCAGGCTCCAAACGCACTAACCCCAGGAACACCGTGTTTTCCACAGCCTCTGACAACAACGGTAACTATTCATTCGCCTTACTTTTTTTGGAACCATGCAAGTTGTCTTCTCCTTTGAAAGTATCCCCTTTTAAACAATTATTGTCATATTTACTCATAAACATGTACAAACAAAAAATATGGTATAAATTTGGCTTTTCTCACTATAGAGGAAATACGAATCCCATGCAGAGATTTGGATCTCCACCCGTCCCGGGCATCCCACCCCATGCCATGTACAAAGCAGATCCCGGCGTTGGCGTCCCTCGCCCGAGGCCCCTCTTTGACTTTCATCCGGTAAATTTAATGATGTCTCTTCTCTCGTACCATTTTCTTTTCACACACAGAATCATGTTTTTATGAGTACAAATGAAATTACACATTAGGTACTAGAGTAAATTTCAACCAAGGATATTTGCATAAGAGTAATGTAATTTGTAAATATTTCTTAGACTCATTTTAAACACATAATAAAAGAAAAAGAAACAAAGTGATGGATTTATTATTATGTTTTTAACGTTCACTATTTTATATCTTTTTCTTTCATTTGTATCTATAATAAATCTAATAAATAAGTATAAATAACATTTTTCTTTGCATAAACTTATACCAAACATTTTTTACATACTCTCTTTCGAGAATACTACACTCAAGTCCGATTGTAACTTTTTCTGCATAAATCATATTGTGCAAATACCTTACATGGTTTTTGCAATTTTTTTTTTTGGCTTAATTATTGCCTTCTCTCTAGTGCCATTTTCTTAATTATCTACACACAAGCATCTACAAATAGAAACTTTTGTCGGGTCTCATGGCCGTAACTTCTTGCTTCATATGTCATCATTAGTTTAGCAACTAAACACAGCAAACTAATTACTAGACAAAACATAAAAGGTTACATTTTGAATTTAACGATTGCAAAGAGTTGTAGGATGCATACGCACTAGAGGCATGCTTTATGAATAGTAGAATTGCATGATTAATTTAAATTTTGTTTGCATGTTGACTTATTTTATTTTTCTACAGTCAAAAGAGAGCATAGATGCAGCTATTGGAGATGTTCTATCAAAACCATGGCTGCCACTGCCTCTTGGACTTAAGGCTCCAGCACTTGACAGCGTGCTGGGTGAATTACAGAGACAAGGAATTCCAAATATTCCACCCTCTAGTGCTTGAGTAGCAATATCCTCTGTGGAAGATGCTTTTCCCTTTCATGCAGTGTCATGTGAAGGCCACAAAACCCTAATTCGACGACTTATCATCCATTAGATGTTGCGTTGCATATATGTTACATCTAAGCTAGAGGGCAAGTGCTTTATGGTTTTCTTCTTTTGCTTTTAAAAGCAAAAGGAAAAGAAGAAAAAAAACTTTTATGACTTGTCCTTTTTTTCTTGTGCTGTATCATGCACGAGGTGATAGTTTCAAGACTTGATCATTAGCGATTTTGTATATGTACCATTGTAATGGCAGTGATTTTTGTATTAGTCGTAGTATGAGACTAAATAACGTGAGGAATATCAATAAGGCACTTTCGTGAATTTTTTCCCCCTCTTTTTTTGGGTAGACACTTTAGTGAACGAGACTCGCTTTGAGACTTTTGGCTTCCATGCGTGAGTCTAAGAATATAACCGTATATTAGCACTACTCTCTTTTATTTGCAATCGCTAAAGTGAGATTTATTTCCCTTTATCTATTTAGGTTAATAGTAATTAAAGAAGGCATATAATTTTCTTTATTATTTTCCAACAAAAGGGATGCATACGCCGATGAGATGTAGCTTAAACGACATCTCTCTTAATTCTTGTGTCAAGGAATTATTGGTATTGAATTAGGAGTTTAATCCCGTTTACCCATCTTTTTCCCAACCCCTTAATTAGCTCCACTAAGAGCTCCTACGAACAAAAAAGTAAAAAAAGAAAAGGACACATGCTACTCTTTGACGAGAACAACGGTAAATAAAAAGTAAGTTTTACATTAGCAGAATATTAAAATTAAATAAAAGAGAGTCAAATCGGATCTCTGTACATTCAACCAATAATTAAACTGCAGTGCTAAAATATACAAGAGAATTCAATAATCATAGTTCAAAGTCAATTGACGCGACGGAATGTGTTCTCATATAATGACAGGAATTGATCTTGTTAAAGATATAAATCATTCTTTTATTTATATATGACATTCTAATTAGTTAAGTTCTTCTAAAACAAGTTTGCCACAAACGTGGCTTTAGGAGCCCCTTAAATCAAATTTGATCCTTATCTCATTCTCTAATAACAATGTTAGTATAATATTCGATTAAGCATTACAATTTTTTTTCACGCAAAAAACAACTTTATCTGTCAATACCTTTTTTTTGATAGGTTAAACAAGTCTCAACCCACAAAAACAAAGTGGGGAGAATGTCTTACAATAATAAACCAACAAAAAAGAAAAAAAAACCAGGGGATATATCATAAAACAAAATCAAGCCCAAATATCAAAAAACTATCTTCTAATAAAGCACCCAATTTGACTTTATATAGAGTAACTCTTCGAATAAAACAAACATTTATTCGTTCAATCACCAATGATACAACCTTATCAAAGCCTTTGTAGAATTCAGCAAAAATGAAAAATAAAAAAGGTAGAGCATCTAATGCCTCAGAACCAATGAGTCAATAGTACCACTAACAATTAATCCCAAGCCACCAAAATCGAATGAAAAGAAGTATACATGCAAAATACTTCTCCATCAATGACCCCAAAAAAATCTCCATTATTTTTTGAACCCTACACTGTCAATAACAATTGATACACTGCTCCAACTGTTTGAGCTAAAACCAACTGTTTGATCATCAACGCTAAAACCAACCACTTCCTTGATTTTCTCCTATCCTTTCTCTAAATCAACACCACTTCCTTCAATCATCCCTACTCCGAAAAATTGAAAATAAAATTAGCTTCCAAAAAGCGAATAAAAATTCAAAATTTACCACAAAGTCATCCATATTTGTTTTTACTTCCCTTCTTTACCTCCCTCCTTTATCACAAATCTTACTTACTTTTGAATCCCTCTTAAAAGTCATACATATAATATTATATGAATTTAATTTAAATACACTAACAGTATAAAATAGTTTTACATTATCAGCCAATAGAATTAGTAAAAATTGCCAACTCATACAAATAACCACCCATTATAATGAGGGATCCACCATGATTTCTTACTTTTCCCTATTAATATTGATTGATAGTGTAAAACTATTTTATACAGTCAGTACATACCAATTAAACTTATATTATATAATTGGTTAATAATTTAAAATATTTTATATTGACAGAATAACAAAATTAATCTCTAGAGTGTATTTAGATGAAATATTTTAGAAAGTAATATTTATTAAAAGGATTTCAATTGACTTAATATAACCTTATATATGCTAGTGCTACTCTCTTCTATTTGCAATCACTAAAGTAAGATTTATTTCCCCCTATCTATTTGGGCTAATGAACGTAATTGAAGAAGGTGTAAATTTCTTTATTCTTTCACATCAGAAAGGATAAATGCTACTCTTTGACAAGAACGACCATAAATAATTTTTTTATATTAACAGTATATTAAAATTAAATAAAAAAGAGTCAAACAGTATATCTGTACGTCCAATCAATAATTAAACTATAGTGCTACATTATGTAAGACATAATTCACTAATCATTGTTCAAAGTCAATTGACGCGACGGAATGTATTCTCATGTAATGAAAGGAATTGATCTTATTAAAGATATAAATCATTCTTCTATTTATATTTGACATTCTAATTAAATAAGTTCTTCTAAATATATATAGGTTTTAGAGCCTCTTAAATCAAAATTGATCCTTACCTATCTCATTCTCTAATTAAGTTAACAATTTTACTATCATATTCGAGTAAGCATACAATTTTAGCCGAACAAATTTTTTAATATAAAAAAACAATTTTATTTGTCAATATTGAAAAATTCATAGATATGATATTATATAGTTGGTTGATAATATAAAATAATTTATACTAATAGTGTAATAAAATTAATATTTTATAATAATTTAATTTTAATGTATTATTTGTTGGTGTAAAAATTTTCTATACAAACATCTGATCATATATTGTTAGGTAAGTAGAAATGTTTGATTTTATGAATAAATACTCCAAAAATCATACTTAAAATATAAAATATTTTATATTGATAATATATTATCACATGGACACTTTCCAGATGCCATGACTATCGATTAACTTTTTAATTAGGTGTTCTCTGCTATACCCAGACTTTAGAAAGGGTTTTGGTACCCTTTCTATGTCTGGCCAAGTTAGAAATTTAGGTGTACTAGGTTTATTCTTAGCAAAACTAACCTTTGAAAATTATATTTTATGACCCTAAAATTGATCCACTTTACAAATATAATTTCATTAAATTTTATGAATCAGAAATTAAAATCTCTAAAAAAGCAATCAAGAACCCGATAATGATTCTTCCCCAATTTTGTTCCCCGTTCTTCGTAAAGAACCCTGGGTGTTGCTGGATCTGCGAGATTTCTAGTTTTCGCGGGAAGATGCGACATCAGCGCTGTAGAGGATGCAGTGCCTGGAAGAGATGAAGCGCTTGGTGCGAGAGGAAGTCGTTGTGGTGTGGCAAACTTCGGAGAAGTCATAGATGTTTGGGTTTTGTGGAGGTGAAGGATGTTCGGCTAGGATTGAACGAGGTGTCAGAGGAGAAACCGCTGTTCTACGAGGTTGAAGCTGCAACGATAGGAATTAGTAACATTCGTAGTGAGGACTAGGGGTGCAAGATTGCCTCATATTTCTCAACCGTTTTCCAGTTCAATGCAAAAATCACCTTCCGTTTACTCAGCTATATGTTCCACTTCCTATTTGGCTTTGGACTTCATTTTTGAGCATCTTTCTTTATCCTTTACTTCTTTATTGATAATGAATTTCATTTGTGCATCTTCGTATTCGTCCTTCTTCTTGTTGATTGACAGTGTTTTGCAGCAGAGGAAAATGGAGGGTCATAGTGAGATGGGTCTCATCGGGAAAAGAAGAGATACCATAGACCCGCTCCTAACCAAATTCAACTAATGGAAGAAAGGAGGAGTACAACTTCTACGGTTCTTCGTGGTAAACGGAATTGGGGATGATGAACTTAAAGATTTTTTTTTTTTTGGAGAGATTTTGATTTCTGGAAAACAAAAAATAATGTGATTGCATTTGTAAATTAACGAAAATTAATTTTAAGGTTCAGATTGTAAAATTCAATTTTAAAAGAGGATAAATTTGGTGCACCAAAATATCTAATGTGACAACAAATGTGATGAAGTATTCCTGTTATTTAGTTTTAAATAGAAATTAATTTTAATATATTGTTAATATAAAAGAATGTCATTTATGTAAAATATCTTTATACTGATATTATATAAAAATTAAATTTTTTAAAATAATATTTTTTTAAGATTAAATGAGTATATCTTTTATCCCATTTTAACTATTTTAATAACTTGGAAATTTTCTTCCGTTATATATGTTGTTGATGTATGCTACATAACTATTATGAACCTAGAATATAAAAACAAAAGAGCCGAAATTATCTTTTGCCGTGAGCAAGCACTTATATTTAAAAGATTCACTTTTACAAACAATTCAGAAAATTATAACCCACACCCTAAAACTTCACTTGAATATAATCCTAAGATATGATCCACGAAAAATTTGAACACTGAGCAACTCGGTTAAAAAAAAAAAAAAAAAAAGGAGAATAAGAAGCACATGAAAGAAGAGGAAAGAAGCATATATATGAAAAGTGCAAAGGATGGGGCGCCATAGAGAAATTGAAACACAAACCAAAATAATGCTTGTTGAAGGATTATTATATTAAGAATATAATTAAGGTGAATAATAAAAATAATTTATGAATTTAACATCTATACTACTAATAAAATAAAAGATATAATAAGAAAACTTTTACACATATCGCAATCAGAATAATTTTACATTAAATGTATTTCTTAAAAAATAAAAATAAAGTAACATCAATTAAAAATTTATATTTAGAAAAAAAAATGTGTTCATTTAAAGAAGAAAATTTTGAAAAAGAATCCAAATATAAATGTATTTATATTTAGAAAGAATTCAACTATTGATGCGTTGATTTAAAAGAAATTCAAATATTTTATTAATATGGAGAATTCAAATTATTTTAAAAACTAACTTTATTAACTTCTATATACTAATATATTAATACTAATATAATATTTCAGAGTCTATAATTCAAAATCCACAATATGAAAATTTTTATAAGTGTTATAAAATTGTGCATGTATAATTCCATTAATTAGGAATTTTTCTTCTTCGAGAAAGATTTTAACTTTTGCTTTAAAAATTATTTCAAAAATGAATTATTTACTGTTGCAACTGTTACCCATTAATTTGAATTTTAAATGAAATATACCTTATCTTCTCATTAGGTTTATATAGCTTAACACTGTTACCCATTAACTTGTGCACCTATTCATTCACGGGTTTGAATAGCTGACAGTTCCTTTATTTTCCAAAAAAGATATTTCTAACCCTAAATAGAACAATTTCTCCTTGTTCTTTTCTTTCTTCCGTTATAGAAATTTCTTCTATTTGTATGTTTCATTAACAAGAATTACTTTTCATCTTTACTCTAATATTATTTTATTATTTATTTTATAATTTTTTCCCTCATTCATGCCTTTTTTAATTTTTTTGGTTTTGATTTTTTTGATTATGAGTTTTCTTGACATTCATGGCAGTTTGAAGCTTCTACTTTGAGATACTCTTACAAGCAAGTTGTTTGTGGTGGATGAAGTTTTTTTTCTAGGATGCCGATGAGAATAATGGCCAGAGAAGGCTTCTTCTTAGCAATACTAGTGGCAATAGGTGAGGAGTCACCCACAGCGCGTTTGGCGTGGTGTTGTTTACATGTGGGTTTGTTTGTTCTATTTTATATCTTGTTTTGGGTATTTTATTTTTTCTATTTTTTCTATATTTCATAAGCTTTATCTTGGTTATGCATTATATAAATTTGATACTCAAATTCATTTAAAATAGATATTAAATTATACAAAAATAATAATCATTATTATTAATTTTTATATTCATTGTTTAAGTTATTATATTTATTTACAACTTTACTAGTATTAGATATTTTACTTTCTAATTTAATATTTTTTTATTTCGTGCATTATAGGATCCAAAATACTAGTATTAAAAATATTAAATAATATAGAATTAATTTTTTGTGTTTTCAATACTTTAAAATTAAATTCTTTTAAGAATATTTAAAAATTTAAACGCAAAAAAAATTTAAAAACAGGGACACTTCAACTTCAACAGTGAGCTGTCCCAGTATTCTAAATCAGTACAAAATCAGCTATCAAGTCATTCTCTGCCACGTTTGGACCCCAAGTTTCGACGTGTGTCATTCGATGCGTGTGGCGTGCGGACCCAACATATGATATATCATCGATATGTGCCTGAATTCATCTTCACTGAAGAAGGAAACGACTCACCACTCACCGGTTTGGGTTTAATTAAAAAATGGAGATTAAAAGGGAACCACATAAGAGAATGGGCTGGACCCAGTTGCATGGAATTGGAATGAGTTAAATCCAATGTTAAATACATGAAGGATGGGGAGCTTCAGACTTCAGTTATGCTAAGAGCCACATGAAGTTGTGGTAACATAGTGGGTTTTAGCTCAACTTGAATATGCTCTACACTCTATTAAACAACTATCAACATGTCACCTACCCTAGTTGTGGGATTTGATATTTGGAATCCAAACCCTACTTACAGATAATTCATCCCAACCCGTATTTTACTCGCCCCTGTCTGCTGCTTCTTTTAAATACCTAAAAAATTATTTTAAATTTTTTTGAGATAAAAATTATTTTAAAATTTAATTTGTACTTAAGATGTGTTTAATACGAGAGTAAAAATAAAATGAAAATGTTCATATATAAGTTTCATATGAAAATTACACATTAAACTAGTTCATGAAATTTTTTCTTCTAACTTTATTCCTATACCAAACACATCCTTTGAGTGATAGATATATTTAAAAAAATATCTTATATATATATATATATATAACATTAAATATAAATATGAGGTGCGGATAAGCGCAGGTTTGCCTTGAACCTGAATCGGAACCTACCCACACCCTAACCTGCCCTGTTGCGGGGCGCATTCAAATTGCCACCCCTAGCCACATGACTTGGTGGGTCTTCGCACTCGAGACTCCTAAATTAGGCCATGTAATAAAAAATTGATTAATCCATTGCAAATTATAAAAAGGATTAATTTTGATATATTGTTAGTGTATTTATGACACTATAGTGGATGTAGAACGGCTTGAATCTATATTTTGTTTAATTAAATAATGTATTTCTTTATACTTTGGAATGGGGGGTCACATTAACCCTTTTTCTCCTTCTAGAGATTGGTCCTAAATTGTCTAATCTTTTTTTTTTTTTTTTTTGCAGATAATATCATCCTTTTTGCTAAAGCTACTAGGGACTAAGTTAGGGTTGTACTCAAAGGTGTTTTAGATCTACTTTGTAAAAGTTCTGGTCAAAAAATAAATCAAAATAAATCCTGTATTTTACCCACTGTGAAGAGTTGAGTAATATGTTTGGTTTTCGACTTACATCTAACCTGTGCAGGTATCTTGGAGTGCTTTTATTACATGAGAGATGTAAGGTCTCTGATTTTCAATTTATTATAGACAGAATGGATCAAAGGTTAATGGCTAGAAGCTCAAACCTTATCATTACCAGGAAGGATTACCTTAGCAAAATCAGCTTTAGCCATTGTTCCCAGCTACATTATGCAAACAATGAAGTTGCCTAATATGATTACAGCCAAAATAAACTGGTAGTTCATATGGGGATCCTCTAAAAATAATAGAAAAGTCCACCTAATTAATTGGAATAAGATTTGCAAATCTAAAGAAGAAGGACGGTTAGGTTTTAGGAAGGCCAAAGAGATTAATTTAGCTTGTATGATGAAGTTAGCATGGGGTCTAATTAATGAACCTAAAACTTTATGGGTTCAAGTTATGTGAAGCAAATACAACTGTGGTAATGGTGTTCTTCCTAAGATTAGACAGGTTTCTAGGGCTTCAAATGCATAAAAAGGTATTATGCAAATATGGAAAAAGTTTAACCAAAATCTAATTTGGAGAATAGGTAATGGTCAAAATATCAAGATGTGCGAGGATCATTGGATTCCTGGTATTCACTCGCTAGGAGGTCTAGTAAGGACAGACTTAGATGAATTACCCTTGGATCAAAATGTTGCTTATTTTGCTACTAAACATGGGGAATAGGACTGGAATAAAATTGGGCAATTTCTTCTTAGTGATTGTTTTGATTTAGTCAAGCTCATTAAAGCTCCTACTAACTCTACTGGTTTGGATAAAGTAGCTTGGTTTCCATCTGTTTTAGGTGTTTTCACTCAAAAATTAGCTTATAACAACCTTGTTGAGAGAGATATTGCATCTCAAGCCAAAATCTACAAGGAAATCTGGAGAATCAAGGCTCCTCAACGGTTGAAGATGTTCTTGTGGGCAGCAGTGAACGATGTCCTCCTCACAAACCATGCCTGGTTGCAAATAGGATTAGCTACTCATGATACTTGCCCCATTTGCGAAGGTGCATCGGAAACAGCGCTCCATGTTCTTTGAGACTATGAAGTCACAAAAAATCTATAGAAGAGCATTGGACAAAGATTCATCAATGAGAATTGCTTTTAGTAGAATTTTTTCAAATGGTTGGAACAAAATATTTTTTATGATTCTTGAATAGTAAATAGGGTGAAATGGCCTCTATTATTTTTCACAACTTGTGGTACACTTTGGTAATGCTGAAACTTGTTACTTTTTTGAGCAGAAAAATGATGCTTATAATTTTCTGACTTGCAAGCCCAAGATTATGAGAATCATCTAAACTTAATGGCTAAAGTTAAGAGACTAGTGCCATCAATAGTAGTGAAGAAAATTGGTTGGATTCCTCCACCCCAATCCTGGTATAAAGTCAACTCAGATAGGTCATGCTTAGCTAGTGAAGGAACAAGAGCTTGTGAAGGTATTATCTGTAATCATGATGGTGGTTTTGTAGGAGTGTGGTCGGCTAATCTAGGCATGTGCTCAAATAACTCAATAGAGCTTTGGGGTGCTTTTTGAGGCCTGTGTTTTAGTAAAAATATAGGTCTTAAACAAGTTCTATTGGAGATAGATTCAAGTTATGTTTTTCATTACATTTCTAATGGTGTTCCTAATAGTCATGTTTATGCCCCCTTGGTGGATACCATCAAGAAAATCGTGAATGACGAGGAATGGAGTGTAAAGATTATTGGAAGCTAACCATTGTGCAGATAAGCTAACTAAATATGGCCATAGCCTCCCCATAGGAGCATCCTTTTTTGAGATGTTATCGGCCTTTGTGTCTATAGAGGTTTTAGCTAACTCCTCTGGTTACCATTCTTCTAGGATTGTTCACATGTAATTTACATTTTATATCCAATCACATATTTCTATTTGTAAGACTTTTAGAGTGCATTTGTTTTAGCTTTTTTTTTTTCAATAGAAAAATGATTTTTTAATAAAAGCTTATCATCTCAACTTCTACTCAAAAACTAAAAAAAAAAAAAAAACACTATTTTTAGCTTTTGAGTACAAGCTTAAATGAGTAACTTTTGTGAAAAGTGATTTTTTTAATAATTAAAAAATTACTTTTTGTTAGAAAAAGCTTAAACAAATGCACTTTTAAGATAATGGGTGATTGAGTCAAATATTTTTGTTGATGTAAAAATATATGATTAGATTTTTGTGCACAATATTTTTATACTAACAATGCATCAAAATTAAATTCATAATAAAAATATTTCCTTTGTATTTTTATTGGACGCTTTTTCAGAAATCATGTGAGCAAGATGAGAAATAGATAAAATAATAAATTTTGAAGAAAAAAAAGTTATAAGTGTTTTCTAACATACAAGTGCTATATTATCCTATGTTAATTTTCAATTGAAGTGTTCAAACAACGCATCTCTATATATAATAAGGATGACTGCTTATTATTACAAAATGATGTGAGTTATGATTATTACAAAGAAAATCTATGACATGGAGAATCAATCATTTCTCTTTCTATGGTTTCATGTCATTCATGAGGAGAAAAGCGAGTAAAATATACCATTTAGGTGGTGTTGAGTAAGGTGTCACGACCCGAAACTAGGTCGTGATCGGCAAATAAGGGCATTGAGCCCCTAGCAAGCTCAACATGGATTTTTTCGAGAAAATAGACAGAGTCTCCTTTAAAATCGAATGTTTCCACAAAAACAAACAACTCCTATTAAAACCAGAAATACAGCTCAACCATAGAATCAACAGATTAACAATATTAAAAATACAAACTCGGAAACAATGAGCATTCCCATAATGCTCTCAGGGTTTAGAACATGCAAACATGTGAATTCAAGCATTGATATAACTATTCAGAACTAAATCTACTGCAACTATATATCAAAATAGAAGCCAGAACCTGCTTGTGGTTGATGGAGCATAACTAAGAATATATATATATATATATATATACAAACTAATGTTCAAATAAACACCGATCAATACAATGTCAATGTAACATCCTCCTCTGTATAGTATTATGTTTAAGTCATAGTACCACATTCTGGAGTTGTTACTAGTACCTGAGCAGACCTTATCTGATAGCAACTTCGATCGTCTTTAAAAAATTCCCGAACTATCTGGAGATAACACGGAAATAGGAGTGAGAATTTTAAATTCTCAGTAGGATTCACTAAGAAATTTTATGCCGTGTCATCACTATTATCTTTAGCTACTTCGGTTTATTGTGAAAAAGGTGGGCATGTTATATAAACTGTCTAATTTTAAGTTCAAAAACATATTGTCGAAGCAAAGTCTATTTTATTCATACACTTGTCATTTGAGTGAATCAAATCCCAATAAAGTCATGAATCATACTATGAATAATAACTACAATGTATTAAAATATAATAATACCAATATAGTGGAAACTTGAAATTTTGCATCTGCCTTTACTTGTATATTCTAGAGAATAATCGTCATGTCATACTCCATCGGGATGTGATCACCATGTCATATTCTTTAGGAATATATTCATCCTGCCACGTCCTAGAGTATGATCGCCATGTCATATTCCATCTGGATGTGATTGCCATGTCACATTCCTTGGGATCATTATGCCATATTCCAGAATATGATCACCATGTCATACCCTATCAGAGTGTGATCGCCATGTCACATTCCTTAGGATGTGCTTATCATGCCATATTCCAAAGTACGATCGCCATGTCATACCCCATCAAAGCGTGATCGCCATGTCACACTCCCTAGAAATACGGGACCTTCATCATATCTTTCATATATTCTTGCATATGGAAATTCCACATGCATAATCATAACATGTAAATGCTCATAAATTCCTTACTATTCTAGCATAACGGATCATATTCGCTTTCTCATGAATAGTGCTGGTAACCAAGAAACTTTAATCAAATAGTAACCTCAATATAGAACATTATAATCATACCAAGAATATAACAATATCCATGGATGCAAGATTTAAACTCTTAAGTCTTAATCTATCTTGCAAGCTTTTAACTTCCAATGATGTTCCTGAGTTCGTGCTCAGGACCGACTTCCGAGTTCCGAGATCATGTAAAGTCAATATCTTGATTCCTTACTTCCAGGATTATGAATATCTTGGTTCCTGACTTCCGGGATCGTGTTTGATCTTTTGAGATTGATGCTGGATCGAGTTTCGAGGTGATATGCTTATGGAGATACTGAGTTTTGGAACTACATGTATAAGAATGTTAGAGCATCCTAGTTCCCCGACTTCAGGGACTCTTGTATAAGGTTTCATATTTTGGTACCTACTTCCGAGCTTATGATGAAAGTCCTCGACTTCCGGATTTAAGTAGTTTAGCGCGCTTGTGATTCTGATTTCCGACCTTACACTATATTTGTCCTTCCAAGACTTTTATGAGGGTGTCCTAAATTCCGATATTTCCTAAGTTTTGAGTTCAACATTTTATATACCCGATCTAGCTCTCTGCTTGCTAATTCCCGAGTTCCAACATTAACTAAACTTGATCTAGTTTTCATACATGTCTCTAGCCAAAATTGCATTCTTGTAAGAGAAAATTCACCAAAAATAGAAATCTAGGTGAAATCATAAAAAATTTATATCAATGTAAAGCTAACAAAACAAGCTTCTAGATGAGATAAGTTGCATTTCATTTGAATGAGTATAATTCAAGATATAAGCTCTGAATCTTGACCTTCTTGAATTGCCCTATTTTGGCTCTTTTTGGACATAGAGCAACTTCTTTGAATCACTGGGAGCAAACGGGGCCGAATCTAACTTTGAAATTTTTATGGAACATTCTATTATGTGTTAGCTTTCTATCAAAGTTAGTTTCATTCAAATCTAAATCGTATAGGGTAAGTTTTGTCTTGAACAACCTAATCTACCCAAAATCAAATTCAAAAACCTAGGTCGAATTTCCAAAATTCATATCTCCCTCAATACTAATCCAATAGTCTTATATTTTATATGTATGAAAAGCCCTGAATGTCTAGTTTTACATAAAAATAGTTTCATCAATTTTCGGTGGCCATAGGTGAAGCCCTACACTCTGCCAGTATGGACACCATAGGGTTTTCAAGGTTCTAGCTTCTATTTTGCATCTCTTTTTGAATCCTCACCCAAGTACTCATCCAAACTCAACGTTTATGTATTTATCCAGCCATGAGAATTCATAGAAACACCATACATTATCAAACTAATGGAAAGAATAGGAATTCTACTCAGTCACAATAGCATCATAGATAGAAAAAGTTGAAGAATCCTAACTTGTCTAGTTGAAACCTTGTTGGTTTGATGTCCTAGATTGAAGAAACTCTTGATCAAACTTGAAAAGAGGTGGAAGATAGAGTGGAGATGAGTGTGTATCAAACAGGAATGAAGAGAGCTCAGCTCCTTATGTTGGCCGAATTACACAAGGAAGAAGGAAGGAAATAATCACAAACTTTTGAAGCAAGTCTCCCATGATTGGTGGATGTGTAATGGTAGTTCAACTTGGTTTGTGGCTGCCTTTTATGGGCTAATGTAGTGCCACATATGGAGGTGTTTTGGCTAAATCCTAGCCATTCATCTTAGGGCACTCAAAACTAAACAAGATATTTATAATGGACTAAATATATATAAATAAGCTTCTAATTTATTCTAAAATCAAACCAAGTACCATTTTCATAAACATATATATACCATAGAAGCTTTGTTTATTCATAGAACAAGAGAAAGAGCATCCAGTCTACATCTTAGGGGCCTTCAAACTCGAAAGTGAATCTCCCTAAGAACACTAAATCAACACATGACCAATTATTCCCAATTATACACCTAATTTATGACCTAGGATCTAACCCCAATCTTTTTTCGTTACCCACCCAAAGAAATCATTACTATTGAGTTATTACTTGATTCTTATATGTTTTTGTCACACCAACCTACCTATATCATGTTTCAACTAAAGATCTCCTGACAGAATAGGAGATATCTCCTGACAGAATAAGAGACATTTCCTTGAGTTACATGTTGCTTTTCAAGATAACTAAGACATGCAATTTCCATGACATTATAGAAAACATGAATCCTAGCAGTTAGACAGATATTTATGTTACAATAACTTAAAAGTAAGATGTTTTCTACAAACGAAGCAATTAATAAAGAGCAAAAATATCACTGTAATAATCGAGAGTTTCATTCACCTTCTAGGCATTAGGAATTGGTATGTATCATTAAAAGAAGCCACACTTTCTAGTTAGACATAAAGAATAAGTAAAGTATGACTACTTTTAAAATGTTGAATACATTAACTTTTGAAAAGACAAAGATAAAGAGCATCCTTATAAGCTACTACTTTTACAAAGAAATATGGAGCCACCAAAAGATTTAAATTATGGAAAATTGTATCCAAAGCATATCTAATTAGCAAAGGTAATTACAAATAAAATTGCAACTCCTATTTACTCATATCTAAAATTAAAGCACTTAATCAATGATTCTTGAGAGCGCACCAAAAAGAAAGTAATAACATCAAATAAAACTATCCAACTAAATCCATACACATAACCCAAAATCAAAATTACCAGCCAAGTTCCATCTAATCCTCATCAATTAGACTTGACTCTAAGATCAACTATTGCTCTTAAGAATCAAAGATTTGATCAAAACCTACCCAAAAAACTTATCATCCATAACAATAATTTAAACAATTAAAACTTCAAGTATCAACTCACTCCTTACATCACCCATAGCCATAACTCAAAGTTTACTATGTTTTTCGTACTTATATTTCCAAATATTTATCAATCACCACTCTACACAAAATTAACACCACAAACCAAGGTTCAATTCCATATGGGGTTATCTAAATTTTCTCAACCAAAAAGAGAACACATGGCCACAAGCTTCCAAAGAAAGGGAAAACAAGGCATGAAGAGAGGGGAAACTCACTATTACGCTTGCGGTTGGTTTGAAGAGGCAGGGAGAAGGATGCAGTGGAGAGATAGTGGAGATATAGGGAAAACAAATAGGGAGGGAGATGAGGTTGAGACACAATGGTGGTGGTGGTGGAAGGAGCTCGCGGACAGTGGTGGTGGCAGAGAAGAAAACGAAAATGAAGAGGGGTAGGAGAGAGTGAAGGTGGGTGAGAAGGGGGGAGAGAGAGAGAGATAAAGCAAAGCAATGAGGGAGGGAAGAAGAAAGATGAATAGTGTGATCAATCAAGGGGGAATTGTGTGATCAATCAAGCTAAGGGTGTTGGGTAATCACAACCAATAGGATTTATGTTATAAGGAGTATATCACTTCCCACTAGTTACACTTCTCTCTATAAAATAGCATTCCCATTTAATTTAATTTTAATTCCGCTATCACTACATAATTGAGGTAAATACAAAAAAAAAAAAAAATCCAAAGACTCAAATGCATGTGAAATTTTAAAGTGTTCTTGTTACTCACATTTTATTTAAACCAGATATTACATAAAGTTTGCAGAAAACTTTGCTTTCTTTAAAAAAGTACCTAAATACCATGTTCTTACCCTTGTTGGAAGTTATTATTATTCGAAAACAAAACTTAAAATTGGATTTATTAATATTTGTTTATCTTTCATATCAGTTAATTTTTCCATCTAAATAATTTGTATTCCCTTACTTTTCAGAAATGACAACAACCTTATCCAAATAACGTTGGCTAATCATTTACTATACAAGTGTGAGAGATGAACTTATATAGATATCTAACTCTAGTTATCCAGTAACTAGAGCCGTTAACTATGGTTAAGTGAGTGTTTTGCTTAAACATTTAGCTAACCCGCTAAATAGTCGAACGAAGGGCATGTTAGGATTTTGTTCCAAGGTTAGCTGATAGGCTCAACTATTGCAAAATACCAACATCCAGTGTATTAGGTGATTCCATTGAGAAAGAGATTCTATTTCTTAGTTGTAGGTCTCCAAGCCACTAAGAAAGCACTTGATAGGCAAATTAGTTGAAAGTGACTCGGATAAAAGTTAATCAGCTAATCACGTCATCAAAAAAGATATTGGCAAACAATTGAAATTTAATAACATGGATTGAAAATAAAATTAAAAAAAAACTAAAAGTGCAATGAAAGGTTGTAAATGAAACACAAAAAAGAAATGCTATAAAGTGCTAAAAAAGTAAAGGTAAGGAATGTATAAGGTAGGAAAAAAAAGCTAAAAGGTAAAGACTGGTGAAGAGAACATAAGGCAAATGTAAAATAGATTTGTGTTTGATTAATGTGTTAGATGTTATTTTACAAACAATATAAAATGTTTTTTATATATACAAAAACAATTATTCAGCACTAAACTCTACTAGCCACATTTGTACACTTGTGTACACACATTTAACTTAGTGGCTAATAATATTCAATACTTGATAACACTACCTCAACTAACTTGGTTTGTAGTTGTTTCCAAATTCAACCTAACTGCTAATTGATTGTTTAATGATACATCCTATCTTGTGGGAGCATTTCCCACTCCCCGCTACAACCTCCCACTACTACATTTCAACTTTTCCCCCATTTTTATGAACTAGAAGCTACCTTTCTTAACTACTCGGAGCTTCTAAGAAGTGGTTATGAACTTTGTTAAACTCTTCTCCTAAGCTACGAAAGCATGTGTTTCTCATTCAACCAATGCCTAAAACTAAGGCATGGGTTACATACCATCATAAAGTCCAAGACCCCATAGGTGGCTCATTTCCTTTGCTAATGGCTAACATCATTATTTGATTGTCAGCTAATGACTATCAGTTGTCAACTATTGCTTATCAACCATCATTAGTCATCAAATTTAATGTTTGTAAATAAAGGTTTAGTCAGGTGACTAAACCTCATTAGACCCACAAAAAGAAGAGTCTTAAATATATATTTGGCTAAATCTAATAAGCTAAAAATAGAAAAGTGACCAAAATAATATCAAAATGGCTTATTTTTAGGCCTAAAATGACTTCAATCGGCTAAACTTTGATTGCCATGTCGATGTTCTCGTCTTGAACTTTTTGTGTATATATAACTAGTGTTTTGTACTTGTGCGATGCATAGGAAATAAAATGTTATAATTATTAAGAATATTATAATTATGTTTATCAAATAAATATTTATAAATCTCAATTATTTTTAAAATAAGTGGAAAAATAAATGATAAATCAAAAGATTACAATATATTTGCATGACAATTTGATTAAACTAACATAAATGGACAATAAAAAGGATAAAAAAGAATGTAAGCAAAAGATTGACAAAAAAATAAAAAATAAAAAGGAATTGTCCTGAGATGTTATAACATCGACATTTTGATTCTCAAGTACAACACTACATCTCACACATGTATAACGTGAAATAAAAAACTGAAATAAAACAAAGCATATGAATAAATCTTTTCAAAAACCTCTAGTTCCAAAATATATTTTAAGAGTTTAATCTAATTATATATGTCAGGGAAGAGAAAAATATCAATATTTTTTAAGTTTAACAAAATCAAGCCTTTGAATTAAAAATTCAATACATTACTTAAATTTACCAAAAGATTTCCCAATTATGCTTATGGGTGCATTTGGATAAGATTTTTTTGGCCAAAAAAATATTTTTATTAAAAAAATTATTTTTGACATATTTGGATAAATTTTTAAAAATAATCAGAATATTAAAAAAAATCTATTTTTAACTTTTTAATAAAAAAATAAAAAAGTAACTTTTCAAAAAAAATCTATTTCAACTTTTTTAATTATATAAAAAATTTTAATTTTATAATCATTTTTTTCAAAAGTTGAAACAAATGCACCTATGTATAACATAGATTGAAGAAGTAGATTATTATTATTTTTATACATCAAAGTTGTTAAATTAAGATTAAAGTGAAATATTATATCATATAATAAACTTTAGGAGATAAGGGTTACATATTAAAATCTAGCTTATGATTGCCAAATTGTTGATTAAAAACATTTTTTTGCAAGAGTCTTGAAATAAAAGACTTATACTTTATATTTAACATAAAACAAATTATTATAAATAAAACAAAAATAATAATCTATTCTTAGAATTGACGTTCATTAATTATAGAATGGCAAAATATGCACTAGCACAAAGGATTTTTGAAATCATTAATAATATTTCACTTTGCTAGTGCAACAAAAAATTTACTATATATATATGTGTGTGTGTGTAACAAAAATAAAGAAGAAATAGGTGGCAATTAATGAGAATATTATCCCTCAAGACCTATGAACATGCCATTTCCAGGTTGAAGTCTTAATTGCAAGAATTGAGAAAAAAAATTCATAACAAATCATAACCCAAACAATTACTTAACATCACCCTTTAACTTCTTTCTACTTGAAGGGAAAATTGAAAAAAAACAAGGTGAAAATTGTAATATAAAATTGGTTTCAAACAGCAAATAGATTATGTTAAAAGTTTATTTATTAGCAACGCATAAACCAGCTATTTGCAGCACCTCATGTAGAGAAAACCAAGCACTTTCATTTAAGGGCACTGCTCATGTGGAAGTGTAATGGCATTTATATGGTAAATTAACTCCCTAATAACTTGGAATGTACAATTTTTATTTCTATGCATGAAATTAATTATAATGATCACATGTGACAAACAAACTAAAGGAATATTTATAAGATTCGAATGAAGAAATACCAACAAAACAATATATGATTAAAAACATAAATAATAAAAACTACAATAAACTTCCTTTTAATATATTTTCTCACTTGATTATCTCCAATGGCTACCTTATTGACATCTTGTGGGTTCAAAAAATTTGCTAAGAGGCATTCAGTCAGCATCCTAAACTGCAAAACAAATTCATGGACGTCAAACCATATGGTACCAATATGAAAATAAGATCTTTTCTAATGAGCTATTTTATAATTCAAGCAAATATGTAATAAGGATATCTCTGTAACAAATCAATGGACATTGCTAAACTGGTGATGAATTGGCATAACTCAAAATATAACTATTTTCCAGAGAGAAAGAGATCAGTGTCTTGAGTAACTGTAAGACGACGCAACAAAGAAGAATCACAAAGATATACATATAATACCTTTATTCCTTCTATCTTGATCATCAAGAAGACCATTCACTTACATCAATCATTTTCCAAAATATAAGTATTAATTAATTCCTAAGCCACCAGGTAAATATTAATGAACATAAACTTGTCAGGTTAAAGGATCATTGCAAATGATTACCTAGAGCTATGAGGCATATGAATAAGCTTAGTTTTGATAGGATATAGCAAAGAAGATCTAATCACAAATAAACATGGACTATTTATTTCATGGCACAAAAATGGCATAACTAACAAGATAACTATTCAAAGGAGCTGAGTGTTTAGCGTAACTAACAAGATAACTATTCAGAGGAGCTGAGTGTTTTTGTATGATACATGTTAAAAGCATTAAAAATATATACTAATAGTAATTATATTAACGTTTAATAGTTTAAAACATGTATCAAAAGAAATAGAATATGCAAATCAAACATCCTAGTTAACTTGCTCGTTAATAATAATCATTATATTTTGTTAATGAGGGTTGGTGCAGTTGGTAAGAAACGAGCTTTATGAACTGGGGGCAATGCCTTGACCTTGGTAAAATAACTAGCATTGAACCCACCTAAACTTTTGCTTATAAAACAAAAAATAATCGTCATATTTTTCAAAACTATTAAAATAACTATCATTAGCACAATTTGCCACATTTAGACCGCTCTCTTGATCATATCAAATTTAAAAAATGAAAGGAATTGCAAAAGAATCAGTCTGCCTGCATTAATCTAGCTTCCAATAAATAGTTGAACTTATTAGTCACAAACATCTTCAGCTCCTCTAGTAGAACTTCCAACAAACACTTCATCTATATTTTTGTAACACGAACACAAACGTCGCAAGATGAAAAAATGATAAGAAGAAAATGAAAAAAAGAAAGAAGACAAACAATAGAAAGTGGAGTCCAATAGCAAAAGAGAAAGAGAAGTTCACTAGGAAAAAGCCCCGCAATCAAATTAAGCCATTAGACAATTTTTTTTTCTTGAAGAAAATAACTATTTTGTTGAAAAAAATTCAAAATACTAACTTGAACAATAAATAGGTAGTAGAGGAGGCACAAGTCTCCATGTATCACATCTTTGCCTTTCATGTCTATAGGATAATGCTAGCTGATATCCATTGCTTTGCTAAGAAGGTCTCGGTAAGAGATAGCTTATACTCTCAGAAAGGCGAATTAATGTGCTGATGCATTGGTGAAGAGAGGTGTGAACCAAAGATTGAAGCTATGCAAATGGCACTTTCCTCTTGACAAAATCCTCAACTTGCTAATGAAGGATGCTTCAAGAACTATTTTTATTCGTAGTTAGTTGTTTTCCTATCCCTTTTATTTGATTTCCTATGTACAAAAAACAAAAAATTAGAGGAGGCGCATAGTTGCTCTTGGGATGCAAAAGAGAGTAGAGAAGGGGAAACAACAATTGGGTTAGAAGTTTCAAAGAGAAAACTATTAAAGATAGTTGTTTTGAGAGAGAGAAAGTGCCTTTGAGATGCATGTAAAAGAAGTGTGTAGCAGTTGTATCTAACCACATTCTTGAAGGAACTTTATCATTTGAATTTAAGTAATTTAATTTAAATTAAAATTAGAAAAGTTTCCAAAAGGGGAATGATACAACTTTTGGAGGAAAAAAAACTTTGGTTGAGTGACACGTTAGTCACTTTCCCTGCAAAGGACTCAAAAATATTATACTAATATAGACCAATGTGGGCTAGTATATTTAATAGGATTTTAACATCTAGATCTTTATTTATGGCCAAATATTCTTCACCAGTATATTTCATGTCGACCATCGACTATCACCTATCAAGTATTAGTTGACGACTATCAGTTGAAGTTGTCTCTTAGCTAACTGCTCTCAGTCATTGGCTAAATATATTTCCCAGTTGACTACCTTTGGCTATTAGCTACTTGTTCTCAACTAACTATAATTTTTAGCTGCTAATAGTAAGTAACTACACTAACTTCATTAACTAACTACTATAGCTGAATAACTTACTCCATTAAGTTATATGAGGAGCATTGTGATTTGAAAATACACTATCCCTACCCCTTAGTGCAAGTTGAGGAATGTATGTTGAGAGTTGCTTGGTAAAGAAATTGGCCATTTGGTTTAAACTTGATTTTGGCAGCAAGTGAATGAGACCAACTTGCAATTTCTTCATTACAATTTGAAAATTGATTTCTATATGCTTTATTTTTCATGAAAATTGGGATTGTTGGCTATATGGGTGGCCAAAAGATTATCATTGGAAAATGGATAATGACGTTCAACTTGTAGTTCTTTGTAGGAAAATGTAACCCATTGGATCTCACACTGTTACAATAATCAAGGATTTATGTGTAGCCTATAAGGAAGACTTAACAATTATTTTTGTTTTTGACATTTCCTAGAAACAAGAGCATTCCCTAATGGCAACTTGATCGAGAGCTATTTCGATAGAATGAAAACAAGCCTTGGTCGAGAATATGAGAATTTAGTTAGAATGAGCTTGTTTTGGTAGAATAGATCAAGCCTTGATTGAGAGAGGACTTATTGCGTCTCAAAACTTTGGTGGCAACTTGAAAATGAGTTGTCATGGGATTAGGAAAAAAAAATTAACTTGTAATGAGTAGGCACTAGCCTTGAAGTTGTTAGATATAAAAGTCTCTTTACTAGCCTTCTATACCCTTTTACTACTATGTTAATCTACAAAATGGATCAATTAATTGGTATTTTGGTTGGCTTATGGCCCACATACTAGTGTATGAGTGGACTTCAAATGCATATTTATGTTGGGACAAGTAAATGCCCTATTGCAATCTTACTATTTCAAATCCTAGAAAGAATTTTAAAGAACTGAGATCCTTGACTTTGAGTGCATCATCAAGAAACTATTGTAGCTAATGTATCTCAACCAAACCATTGTTTGATAATGTTATATAATAAGTTGGCTATGAAATTAAAGAAGATGCCCTCTCCGTGAATAAGGAATAATCAAAATGTGATTTGAAATAACCATAAGAAACCAAAGTCAATGATAGTTCAGAATGCAATTGTCAATTGGCTTGTTTTAAGTCACATAGGGATTTCTCTAGCTTGCATATATAGTTGAATAGGGAATTTTGGAGTAACGCTAGAAGGCAATATCACGTAAACCTCCTTATGCATATCACGCCATAGAGGAATACATTATTGATATCCAATTGCTATAAAACCTATTAGAAGCTATTGTAACAACCAAAAAAACTAACATAGTGGTCATTTTGGCCATAAGAGAAAATGTGTCTATGTAGTTTATCCTTTCTTATTGAGTGTAACCCTAAACAACCAACCTAGTCTTTTATTGTTGCACTGAACTATTAGCTTTATACTTGATTTTATAGACCCATTGCGTCCAATAAGGTCTTCATAGTAGGTAACTGAGTAAAAGACCAAATGTTTCTACTTTCGAAAGCTTGTAATTTTTTAGATTTCATAAGTGCTCTACAACATTCATGATGTACAACTTGATGATATGTTTTAGGCTCAATGAATGAGGAATTAAAGGAAACAAAGTGTTTGTGTCTAGGAGATAATCATGAATAACACAAGAAATTGCATAATGGATATTTTATTCCTAATGGTGGATTAGCGACAAATGAGGCAGATAAATTGTAATAGTAATCCTACAAATATGAAAGCTTAGCACTATGTGTTGTAGATTATCTTAATGGCATAAGTGGAGGGGAAGAGTTTGTGCCATGGGAATTAGGATTGGCATACTTATGTGAAATGGGTTGTGAATTTGAAACAGACTCGTATAATTGAGTTGTCTTGACTAATGACTAAGGGCAAGTGAATATGTAACAAAAAGTTGTTTAGATCCATATAAGGCAAAACTAAATGATAAGTTTCTAGAGTATATTGGGATTAATATTTTTTAAAAAGGAAAATACACTCATGAAAAACAATATTCCTAGACATGAACAATTCCTTAATATTGAGGTCAAAGAGTAGGAATCCCTTAGTATCTAAACTATATCCTACAAACACAAATTTACTAGCTCTAGAGTGAAACTTAAGCCTATTTGTTGCGAGAGTTGAAGCAAAATGCAAAGAATCAAAACTTTAAGACTAGAAAGATTACAAGGATTATTATACAGTACTTCAAAAGGAAATTTGTTTTCTAAGATGAGCTAGTAATCTATTTATGATGTAAGCAACATGTCCTACAGCAAATGACCAAAAAACTTTTTGAAGGTTAACTTAAAATAGTAATGCCCTAGCCACATTCAAAATATGCTAATGCTTTCTTTCTACTCTTGCATTTTGTTATGGTGTCTCCACACGACTTTTTTTTGATAAATTTGCCTTTATTAGTAAATATCACCTTCTTGAATTTAGCTCCATTATCTATTCTAATGGTTGGGGTTCCAGTATTAAATTACATCTCAACAAAATTGTAAATATGAATAAGTGTTTTAGGGTTTTAGCTTTGACCTTCATGAGATATATCTAAGTATGTATTGAAAAGGCATCAACAACTGGTAAAAAAATACTTATGACCTTGGATAGAAGGCCCACCAATAATTCTTAATTATTTATATAAATCAAATGAAAGAATAAGTAGATTTGTTATTGTTGAGTGGAAAAGAAAATTTCCTATGTTTGGCACGGTGACAAATGTCACAAGCTACAATTTCATTTCAAGAAATTGAGAAATTTTGGGAATGGATAACACTATGTCACTTGATGTATATCTTAACCTACAATGCCACAAATCAAATGTATATTGAGATAGAGAATTGTAATAGATAATTGGCCTTTGGAGTGCAGGTTCTTTGAGAAAGTATAAGCCATCCTTAACCTTAGCTAAGCTAATTCTCTTCGATGTATGCATTTCCCAAATATTGATTGTCAAAAAACTATAGTTGGTAGGAAATAGTGGAGGCTACTTTACTAGTTGAAATTAAGTTGAAAGAGAATTAAGGAATAAAAGTTAGTCATATAAAATTGTGAAGAAAAGTAGTTTGCACAAGAATATTAAGCATATAGGTAAGAACCATTGGGAATGCCTAATCTTCTTATAGACTAAAAATATGTCCAATTGTAACAATTGTAACAATTGTACCTAAGGCTAAAGGATTGAATTGGTTAGACATATTTGGAGAGATGGATATTTTTGTTTTAGTGGAGACTTGGTGATAACTCCTTGAAATGGAATTATCCAACTTTCAATTAAGCTTTAATTGCATGCTTAGTCCATGATTTTTATAAACTAAAAACATTAAAATGAGAAAAATGTGACTTTGTCTTGTTTCAAATAGTATCTCATCCTTATGAACATTAGCAACACAAGGTTTACAATATTTCATAGAGTTTACTAAGAATTTGCTCAGTGTAACCTTTCTAAGATAGACCGAGAATATAATAAGAACTATCACAGTGAATCTCAATGCCCAAAACAAAATAGGCATCACCTAGATCCTTCATATCAAAGTGTATTGTCAACATATGTTTAATCTCATACAAAAGATTCACATAATTACTAGCAAAAAGAATATTATCAACATATAAAACAAGAATAAGGGATTTGATCTCACTATTCTTTAGATAAATGCATTAATAAACTGCATTCCCCTTAAAGTTAAAAGAGCAAACAATGTGATCAAATTTTAAATATGATTGTTTGGAGGCTTGCTTCAAGCCATAATTATGAACTTTCTCAATTTACAAACAATGTGTTCTATACCAGTTTCAACAAGTTGATCCATGTAAATATCTTCATGTAAATCATCATTCAAAAAGGCTATTTTAATGCCTGTTTGATCAAGATCCAAATCAAAACGAGCTATTATTATTGTTACAACACAAAAAGAATTTTAGTAAAGATTGTAGAAAATGTCTCTTTGTCCTCAATGCCTTCTCTCGCATTATATCTTTTAGCAACAAGTTTGGTCTTATATATCTTTCTCCTCTAGTATCATGCATCTATATACAACCAATAATTTTGTAACGACAAAATAAAATACCAATTTCCAAACATTGCACTATCCTTTACATAGAAGCCAACTCATCGTTCTTAGCAACCAACCATTATGAACTATAAGGAATCAACATCCTCAATTGAGTTAAATTCATGTTTCTGATGTAGTGAGTTTAGGAACTTACTCAAATCTTCTAGGTGGAGGCATTAAAATATTTGAATTCTATATGTCATATTTAATCCGTTAAGGATCATTACCATTAATAATGAAATAGTTGTATCACCATGAGTCAAATGGGATGGCATCATCTCTTAAGAGAAAACAATAAGCATTGAGACAATAATATGGTCTTTTTTTATGCTAACAACAAGCAGCTCTTGAGTTCCATCATAGTCTACTTCCATTTCAAAATATATACACAATCAAATTTAATGCTTCTAATTGTATAAGCAGGATAATAGAACATGTAACCTCTAAAGCCAACACTGTAGCCAAAAACAAACCTTTGATGTTTTGCAGCAAAGTTTTTTTTATCTATGGATTATAGGGCCTCATCTTCACGTTACAACCCTAAACATAGAAATGACTTGAAGTAGGTCTTTTCTTTAATATAAGTTATATGGAGTCTTCAACACAAACTTATGTGGCATATGATTCAAAGTACAAGTGGTAGTCCTTATAGTTTCTACCTATAAGAACTTGACTAAGCATGCACCTCATCATATTCATAAGAGTATAGTTCTGTACTTTGTTGCAAAATGTCGAACATGATGTACTATGTATCAATATCACAATACTATAAGAATCTAGCAAGCTAATCAAGATTCATGCCAATTTCATCATATCTTTCATAGCATTCACCACGCCTATCAAACCTTACACATTTGATATGCTTGTTGAACTTTAATTTAGCAACAACCTTAAATGCTTCAAAGGCACATAAGAAAATATCCAAAATGGGTGATTTTGGTTTTGGTGAGATCATGATTTTTTTATTTACATGATTTTTAATTAAATAGAGTAAATATCTTTAAAAGCAAATTGGATTCAATTTTTTCGTAAGAGAAGCACTCATGAACTAAGATTTCTTTTATTGAATATGGTACTATAATTGTCATTTGGATATCAATTTTACTAATTTGATGGCAACCTAGTTTAAAGTGAGTTTTAAATCCTTAAACTTATGATAAAATTCAACTAGATAATAAATCCCAGTTCTATGTTTGGCAAATTTTTAACTATGAAGTTAATACAATGGACACAAATTAAGAACATGGAATTCAAATAATAATTTTGTTGATTCACTCTCTCTAATAACATGTTGGTAGTTGATGGTGGGAAGTTGACTCAAAAGTTCACTAAAGCTAACATTGGATTAGTTTAGAATTTATTTGGGAATTGGCACTAGCAATAAGTCAACTTTATAAGTGATTATACTTCCTAAACTATATCCTAACAAAGTGAATTTGTAGCTTACTGCTCTTTTTCATCATAATTACAATGCAAATGAGGAAAAGACTGGTCCGCTAGTATAAGTGGTTCATGAACTACTCTTTATAGAGTGTTAAGCACTTTTGGCCAATAGAACTCAATGGACCAATTGTATTGAACCATTTGCAACTGGGTGATTTATCTAAAGCATGAACTACTTAGTCATGGCAAGCAATTTTGCCATAATAATCAGATTACAATTGCATGTGATTATGATATATCTTTTTTATCTTTGTTTCCTTGTTTTGTTACTTTTTGAACAGCACCTCACTTTAACATTTTAAACTAGCTAACATGCATTACTAGTCAACTAAAATCTTGATAATGGCATTTGGCATATATTGGCTAACCCAATCTTGGTTATTACTCGATAATTGGCTAGCAATCTTCTGAATGAACCTTTTATCTCAAGAACTATTCTTAAGAATTCATAGTAATGCAAATCTTTTATCTCAAATGTGGCGCCCAAAATTTTTTTTCTCTTTCACACGTAAAAGCAAAAATTGAGTATATATGCATGGTGCTCACAATGGCAATGGATAACTTAGCATATATGTATAAATAGTGCTCATGTATTTATCAAAGTATATGATATGCTTGTAAATCTATATGCACTAAGATTTCCAATTGCATTAGCCATTTAGTTGGCATGTGCAAAGGTTGTTGATCAATGTATTGCATATTTTATATTTTCATTGAACATCAATGGTTAAAAGGGATAAAAATGTCTATTAGCTCAACTCCAATGATAATAAATCAGAGGAGTTTTATTCCCCCAAAAAATGGAAAAGAAAGGTAGACTTCCATGTGGGTAGTGAAGAGGTTAGTTAAAGAAGGTTCTCAATGATTGTCATTTTAACGCATTGATAGGGTTTATTGTTTTGGCGACGCCTAATAAGCTCTTCGCGAGTTAAAGAGCATTTTGCACCTTGAATCAGTGTCATTGAATTTAGGGACTATGAGATCAGTTTTATGGGTGCAACTACACCTTATTATTTCCTTAATCCTCACATCCCCCAACCCTCTCCTTCTCTGCTCCAGAATCAATACTTTGGCCATCCTTCCCTACCTTATCACCACCATTTGCTTTCATGCCTCAGAGACAACTAATCGGAACCACAGTGGTTGTGGTGAGCTATCCACTTGGAGCAATGTCATGGGCCATCCAGCATTCAAAGAGGATCGGGCAGAGCTCATCATGCGCAGTGTAGATGGTGGCAATGTGTGTCGTATCCAATGATGCAAAGCCTCGATCTCAGCATCGTCTTATTCTTCCGGTCATCGATTCCAACGTTATCGGAGAGAGTGGGGTAAGAGTTGACGACAGAGGAGGACGAAAAGGGAGAAGGTCGGTGTTGTGGTGTTAATTTCTCTTGCCATCGCATGAGGAGGAAGAAAGGCAGGAGAGAGGACAATAGAAGGGAAGGGTAGAAGGAGAAAGAAAGAGAATGAGGGGTGTTTAGAGTGTTCCACAACTGATTGGTCTATTGATGCTTCAATCAAATCTTTACTATCCGATCACACAATACATGGTGCACCTTTGACTACAAGGAGCATTGCAGACGGCACTTATGGTTTTGTGTATTGTCAAATGGTCTCTTTTTCTCTTTTCGTTTCCTATTCATCCTCTTTTCTATTTTTGATGAGATCAACTAATGATGTATTATCCTCTATTTTCACTTTCTTGTCCCACCTTGTGAGCAATTTAGTTATTGATATGTCTTGTTTGGAGTGCCAA
This sequence comes from Pterocarpus santalinus, assembly GCA_031439595.1. NCBI lineage: Eukaryota > Viridiplantae > Streptophyta > Magnoliopsida > Fabales > Fabaceae > Pterocarpus > Pterocarpus santalinus. Next base: position 15,252,332 of record CM062530.1, on the reverse strand, counting down.
TAAATGCATGTATATTTATTTGGGAGTTATGGTTATTCATTGATGTTCCTCTCCCATTCTCATTACTTTCTTTTGTTGACATATAATTTATGAATGTAAAATTGATTTGCCATTCATATTTCTTGTTTATGACAATGTGACCTTCGACATCAACCTTGTGATTGATAAATTGAAGTTTAAATTTTGAAAAAAGATATATTTATATTACAAAATTGGAGAACTTACTATAAAATAAAACATTCGTTTTCCACTTTATTGACTTGTGACATATATTGACAAGTGCTCATTTATTTGTTGTTTATGGTTCTTGAACAAAAGTCTGGCGAAAATTATAAAATGTAAAGGGAAATGATATGTTGACGTACTCTCTCATCACACATACAGTAGACACCGTAGAAAGGACGGGAAATGACAAAAAGGAACTTATGATAGACTGTTGTATAGTGGGTCTAGGGTGGATTAACGGAGTAAAAAAATTCATAAACACAAAGCTAGTGAAAGTAAATATTTTTTTAAAAAAAAATAAAAAATAAACCCTAACCTGTGCCATCCCCTCCCTACCCCCAAACGAGACTCTCATTTTGACATGTTATTTGAAATGAAAAAATGAGATAGAATTAAATTTAATTTTATCAGTAATTAAATTCAATTGTGTTATGATTATAATTGAATTCAATTATACTATTTGAAATATATATAAAGATAAATTAAATTATTTATTTTAATTATCTTATCTTTTATTAGATATTAGAGAGGAAAAAAATGGATATTAAGTAGAATTAAAAATATTTTTAATATATCACTTTTTAACATTAAATTTATTAGATCAGAAATTACAAATCAAACATATTTTATTCTTATTTACTTTTAAATTTTTTTAAGAAATTAAATTCTTTATAAATTTTAATTCTACACCGTCAGTTATATCTAAATCAACGGATTGAATTCAATTAACAACCGACGAGAATTGAACTCCCTCTCACTCTGAAACAAAGCTCGTATGCCATATTCCTTGAAACCCATCAACTTGTCTGATCTGAAACCCATTTCCACCTGTGGCCATAAGATCTCTTATCTCTGCCACGCTTCACTCGCGCGATTCAGTTGCATGCTTCACTCGCAGAGGAGCAGAGGACTCTCCCACACGTGGTTCGATTGGTGGCCAGGAAGTAGATGACTTGATGCTAAGATGATACTTGCAAGCTCGTGATTTGGGCGTGGAGCAGGGTTCGGCTATGTTCGTCAAGTACTTGAAATGGAAACGTTCGTTTTGCCAAATGGAGTATCTCCTTCGGAGATTCCCGAGGAACCTGCACAGAGCAAGGTGTTCTCGCAAGGACTCGATAAGAAGGGTCGACCTATAGTTGTTGCCTTTGCTGCCAAACATTTTCAAAGCAAAGATGGTGGTGATGCATTCAAACGTATGATCATGAAAACTTTCATTTGAAGTCCTTTTAATGGAAAAAATTGCTGTACCAAAGTGAGATTTGTCTTTAATTGAGCTAGTAATTGTCTATCAACCATTTATTTAATTTAAAGTGCATAGTTCTCGCCAAATTCTTAGGACAGATACACTTTTACTTGCTCATTTAGTAGTAAACTCACTTTAGAGCAGCTTGTCCCTCGTATTGTTAATGCAGAATTATTCTTGCAACTCACAAGCAAGTCACTTAATGTTAAGTATTTTTTTTTTTTGGTATACAGGGTTCGTAGTCTTTGTTCTTGATAAGCTATGTTCAAGGTAACCCATTTCATGTCCACATGTGCTGATACAAATGAAAATATGATGCAGAACCTACATATAGAACTGTGAATTCAATTATAAGATTGTGAGGATTGTGACATACCAATTTGATGTATCAGGATGCCACCAGGGCAAGAAAAGTTTTGTGCCATAGCAGATATTAAGGAATAGGGATATGCAAACATTGACATTCGCGGATACCTTAATGCCCTAACTAATTTACATTTGTAGTTCTAAAATGGCCATCTTAATTTCAATGGATCTTATTATGCATAAGCTTGTGCACAGTTGGAAACTTGAAACATCCAGAACCTCATGACACCGACTTTTTGATGCAGGATTACCACCTACAAAGAATGGGGAAGTGTATATTGTAACGTCCGCGACTTCCAACCTCCGATCTAATAAATATTCCCGATCTCCGACTTCATATCCAAGGCTCAATTGGACTAGCAAGGGTTTCCAATTTCCGACCTTAAGTAATTTAAGGTGGACATGAAATGCGACTTCCGAGTTAATCTGAGTGGTCTCCAAGTTCTACTCAAATTTTCACGAGTTCCGAATTCACTCGTTTTCATGATTTCCGACTTCATCCACGAATTTCACATGAAATGGGACAGGTTCCGAGCTCCGAGTTAGTCTTGACTTCAAGTCCTTCCCGATTTCCGATTTCATCTCAATTTTGATTATTCCTGATTTCCGACTTCATGTTTTAGTTTCGAGTTAAATGGAGTGGCTTCCGAGTTCCAATATCCGACTCCAAATTAAGGTATATTGGGTATAATTTCCTCATTTCCCGACTTCCGACTTAAACTTCAAGTCCGAACAACATGAACGTGATTCTCCCGATATCCGACTTCATGTCTGAAAGACAATATACCATGTTTCCGATCTCATCATACCGACTTCCGGTTTAAGTATTTGGGTTTGATCTTGTGATTCCGGATTCCCGAGTTCCGACCTTAAGCATACCCAGCATCCTTATTCCGACTTTTGACTTGACCCAAGTTGATACTTTAACACAATGGTGCAAGTATCGACCTCCGATTTTAATATAACGAGTTCTGGCCTTAGAGTTGAACTCAATGGACACGAGTTCAAATCTTTGAGTTAACTTCCAGTCATACACGAGTTCCGATATCCGGCTTCAGCTACGAGCTCAATTAAATATGGCATGAGTTCCGACTTCAAGCAGAATAGAGGCGAATTCCGATTTCAAATAGCATGGCGGCGAGTTCCACTAAAAGGGAGACGTAGCTAAACTTTGTCCACAAGAAATTCAGCCAATCAGAACCCTCCAAGTTAACTACCACTCATGCCTATATAATATCTTCTTCTCCACTCATTCAGACCCATTTTTCTGCGCCCTCTCTTCTCCCTCACTTCAGCTCTCTTTCCCCTTCTCCACTCACCCAACCCCATCACTCCTTCAAGCTTAGCCAGGTCCTAACAATTCAAGTTTCAACACTTAACTCAAGATCACACCAAAGAGGTAGGATTCAATCTCTAATCTTAATTTCTTTAAACTAAGGATGCATGAAAGATTACTTTTTATGATTATTTGATGATATATTGGGTGTGTATGATTGGATTAATATGGGATTAATATGAAATCTTGAGTGGCAATTAGAATTAGAAGAAGAAAACTAAGAGAAATGGATGGATGAGGGTGCTGTCTTGGTGGAGATTCCACGGCAGTCCGTACGGCGGAGAGTACGGTTCTGCCTACAATCGGTCAAATTCGATGAAACCATTTTTAGATGAAAGTAGACATTCAGGGCTTTCCATAGATATATCATACAAGGTTATTGGATTAGTATTGAGGGAGATACGAATTTTTGAAGTTTAACCTAGGGTTCAGGATTTTCATCCGGGCAGGGTGACATGAGGAGAGTATAACTCACCCTATACAACTCCAAATTGAGTGAAACCAGTTTTGTTAGAAAGCCTATACATAGGGGAACATCCCAGTATGAAATTCCGAGTTTGTTATGGTCCCAATTATTCCCAGTGATTCGAGGAAGTTGTCTTATGTATAATCCAGACCAAAACAGGGTAGTTCAGGAAGGTCGACTTTCAGGACTTATAGCTCGAGGTGTACTTAAGCAAACGGAGTGAAACTTGTGGCAAATGAAAGGTTGTCCTGTTAGCTTTGATATGAGACCAATTTCGTAAGATTTGAGCTTAGTTTCGATTTTTAGTGAATTTATATTTTCAGGAGTGTAATTCAGGCTAGTGACTGAACAAGCTAAGGCAAAGGTTGAATATCTTAGGTTATATAAATCAAAATGATATGGGACCAAAGAGGTTAGAAAGTAGACATATAGAATTATGACATACCCAAAATTCAGATTTAAATGAGTTGAATAGAAATAAAGGTGGATTATACAAAATTCGGGCAGAACCAAATAGAATTGGCAGAAATGACCAAGTTGATGGTTTCACAAGTGTTAGTGAACATATAAGGCTTGAGTTGACGGTTTTAAGTCTTACCTTGATAGAAATTTTAGATTGATTATATTGCTATGATTGATTTGCCTGTGAGAGCTGGCACTATTCATGGGGAAATGGATACGATCCGTTATGCTGCCAAATTTATGGCAGAAGTCTATGAATGTTATGCTCATAAGGTTTAGATATGCAAGTATGAATTTAGGTATGATATGAGTTATGAGAGATTATACTTTGAATATATTACATTCATATGTTATGTTCATGTATGCCATGCATGCAAGCATAATTAGAATATGATATGCAAAATAAGATATGAGGAAGATTCATGTATGCACAAAGCATTTGCACGCATGACAAGATATGGAAAGGAAAGATGATGAGAACTTTCAAGAGGGACGTACTAGCTACCACGCGAGGCATGGCATAGACCCAGCTAGCGTGGGCCAGAGCGGTACTGTCTAAGACTTGGGCCAGCCCTCGACCAGATTAGTGGGAATAGACTGGTGTGAGGGTTGGGGAAAGTAAACCCGTCACTCTTGTATAGGTACGAGCTCGGACCTGAAAAGCAGGCTATTGCCCAGGGGTGAGAAAGGCCATTCACCTCCGAGGGACCAAGTACAAAAAATTAAGACCAAGTACAGGAAAGAGCAAGATCAGGTTGCAAGTTAAAGAAAGATACAGATTAAGTCAAGTGCACTTGCATACAGATTAGCACAAGCATTTTTATGTGCATCTTCAGTTATCCCATTAAGTGATAAGGTCATTAAGATTCTAGTTGAAGCATATTGCACTATTTGTATTTCTATGTTTGTCATATAATATGGCAAGTGATTGTTAAAACATAACCCGCTTCGAGAAAGATGTTTTCCACTTAAAATTGAACCACTGTTTGTGTATATGTGCTCATATTTTCATAATAAACCGAAGCGGCTGGAATGTTTATGATGACATTATAAGATTTGTTTAAGTTTACCTACTGAGAACCCTAGGTTCTCACTGCCTACTTATATGCTTTTCTTTTTCGTAAACATTCCAGTACCCAACTGGAAGTCAAGCACGAGGCGGAGTACAAGGCCACTCATTGAGCAAGAGTTGGGCATTAGCCAAATCAAAAGACTATCGAAGCTAGTTATCTCAATCACAATTTCTTTTAAAGTGTAATTATTTCGTTATCCATGTATCAAAGACTATTAGTCAGAAATGAAGGGAGCAGTAAAAGGGCCATGTATTGTATTTTTTTCACATTTTAAAGTTTACTTAGCATCGTGACAACCTTTTCATGTAACTTCATGACTCGAGCATGGCTTATACGATAGAGGATGTTACATTTTGGTATCAGAGCAGTTCCTCCTGTATAGGCCCGTGGATGGACTGATTATGCTTCTGGGGCATACTCTGAGGATCTAGATAAACCATGCTTTAGGTCCTTGCATTAAGAGGATATAGAAATACTATGCGTGGTAGTCTTGTTGTGAGTGTTGTGGACTACTTGTTGCACTTGACTGAATGTTGAGCCTGATCACCTCAATATAAGGTTCTGTGTAAACAGAAGCCTACAGCACCCAACAGGCTTATTAGGCACCTTCTATATATAATTATTAGGAACAAATCTCCTAGAAAGTAATGACGGTATAAAGGAATTGACAATGGAGCAAGTTGAAGAGTACAGAGAATTCGAGAGGAAATCAAAGGAGTTATATCGAATGATTTACTATAGACATAGTAAACCTAGTTAAATCCAGGGGAGGTTGTTTGCAAGGTGTTGCCAGGTGGCTGAAGACTTCTTATCATCAAGGGTAGAAATGTTAATCGGAAACGATTGTGATGGGGCTTGACTCAAGCTTTCTTGCAATTATCTAATTTGACCCATCTTTTCTAAGATTGAATCTAGGGGATTCTTCTGCCTAGCTTTGTATCTTTAGTACTTGACAAAAGTAAGATTATTAATCGCTGATGAGGTCATTTTATGCGACAAGGAAGGTATCCTTACTAGCAGGACTACCCTAAAGATGCCTTGTCAGTAAATTCAATCCATGGTTTTTACTTTGGATTGTGGTAATGCCACATTATAAGGACCTAATCCTCCATTAAGAAAATTTGTAGAGTGAACGGATGAAGCAGAGCACCAGTAAAAGAAGCTAGGAGCAGAAGTTTCGATTAAGTATATGGAAGCCTTTTGTAAGTCCACATCTAGAGGATGGAGTAGGTTTTTCCTCAAGAATAATTAAAATCCACTCCTTAGTAATCACAATCATTTAGACCTCAACATTTAGGACGAGTCTTTATAATGAATGTAGAAAAAGTTGACAAGTCTGATGGATTGTACCTTTGAAGTGGACGGTACGGATTGGCTTTCCGCTAATCGAGTCATGCTTGACTATTCTGATATGACGATGGTATTCTCCTCTGTCTCAACTTCTGAATCCCAAGCCTCAACACTCTTTTATCTGGATTCTTTTAGGTCGAAGAGTCAAGGATACATTATCTTGTCAACTAATATGACAGAAGTTGAGTAGAAACTAGATAAGATTCCGGTTGTTAGGAATATCCTGATGTTTTTTCAAAAGATATTCCTAAATGCCCTCCTAAGAGAAAGATTAAGTTCACCATTGAGTTGGTTCCAGGTGTGGGAATCGATATCGATAACTATGTATCGAATGTCACCGTCGGAGCTGATAGAACTAAAGCGATGGATTGAGGAGCTTTTGGAAAAAGATTCATACGGCCAAATGCGTCACCATGGGGAGCTCCAGTCTTATTGGTCAAAAAGAAAGATGGAAGCATGCGCTTATGCATGGACTATCGACAGTTGAATAAGGTGACAATGAAAAATAAATATCCACTACCAAGAATTGATGACCTCATGGACTAACTACAAGGTGCGATGGTATTTTTCCAAGATTGACTTGCGTTTCGGATATCATCAAATTCGAGTTCGGGAGCAAGATATCCCTGAGACAGTCTTTCGAACTCGTTACGAGCATTACGAGTGTACCATGATGTCATTTAGGCTAACAAACGCACCAGCAGTATTTATGGATTATATGAATAGGATATTCTGCCCATATTTGGACAAATTTGTAGTGATTTTCATCGACGACATACTTGTCTATTCTAAGACAGAGAGGGAGCACGCAAAACATTTACGGCTGATTCTACAAATTTTAAGAGAAAAAAAACTCTATGCTAAGTTATCCAAGTATGAATTTTGGATGCAAGAAGAAAAATTTCTTGGCCATGTGGTATTCCAAGGAGGGATTTCCGTAGACCCCAGCAAAGTAAAAGCAGTATTAGTTTGGGAGAGGCCAACCACGGTCACCGAGGTTAGGAGTTTTCTGGGCTTAGCTGGATATTATCGACAATTTGTTAAGGATTTTTCTTAAATAGCTTTGCCTTTGACCAAGCTACCTCGGAAGAATATTCCCTTTGAATGGACGCCAGAATGCAAGCAAAATTTTCAAAACTTGAAAAGGAGCTACTTGACTCACGACCTCGAATTAGCAGCAGTAGTATTTGCTTTGAAGATATGGAGACATCACTTGTATGGAGTGAAGTTTGAGATCTTTTCTGATCAGAAGAGTTTGAAGTACCTCTTTGATCAGAAGGAATTAAACATGGAACAACGAAGACGGATGGAACTCCTTAAAGACTACGAATTTGAATTGAAGTACCAGCCAGGTGAGACAAACATTGTGGCAGATGCTTTGAGTAGAAAATCTCTAACTATAGCTTGGATGATGATCAGAGAGACGGAACTTATTGAAAGCTTCCGAAATCTTAATTTGGGGATCCTTATAACTCCTAAGGCCCTCCAGCTACATCAAATTATGATAGCCAGTAGCTTTAAGGAGTTGATTCGGCAGGCACAACAGCAGGATGCTAATCTTTAACTTATGGTCAACTTCGTGCAATCAGGAAAATAAACGGGTTTTGTTCAGGTTAAAGAAGACATCTGGCGACATCATGATGGGGTATGTATCTTGGAGGAAGCACATAAGGGTGAATTCACCGTACATCCTGGCATTTCTAAGATGTATCAAGATCTTAAGAAGATATTTTGGTGGCCAGGCATGAAGTTCGACGTGGCAAACTTCGTAAGCAAATGCTTGACTTGTCAGGAGATAAAAACGGAACATCAGAAACCCTCCGGGATGCTTCAACCCTTGGAAATCCCTGAGTGGGAATGGGAGAGTATCTCCATGGATTTTGTAATGGGATTACCAAGAACGCCAAAAGGATATGACACCATATGGGTCGTTGTGGATAGATTGACCAAATCTACTTACATCCTACCTATTCGAGCAAGTTATCCGTTGGAAAAAAAAATTTTGGCACAACTGTACATTCAAGAGGTTATAAGACTACACGGAACCCCTTCAACCATTATCTCTGATCAGGACCCAAGGTTTACTTCATGGTTTTGGGGAGCCTTACAAAAGGCGTTTGGTGCTAAGTTGTGCCTAAGCACTGCATATCGCCCCCCAAACGGACGGCCAAACAGAAAGGACAATTCAAACCTTGGAAGATATGTTGTGAGCTTATATACTGGAACAACACGAGAATTAGGATTGATACTTACCATTGGCTGAAATTGCATACAACAATAGTTATCATGCTAGCATCGATATGGCTCCTTACGAAGCATTGTACGGACGGAAGTGCCAATCTCCCCTGTGTTGGTATGAAACAGGAGAATCAACTCTATTGAGGTCTGATTTAGTTAAGCAGACCACTGAGCAGATTAAGAAAATACGAAGCAAGATGTTTACCGCTCAAAGCCGCTAAAAGAGTTACGCGGATACCAGGAGAAAGCCTCTGGAATTTCAAGAAAGGAGACCACGTATTTTTAGAGGTTACGCCTACAACGGGGATAGCCATTAAAGTCAAGCAGTTAAATCCTCGCTTTATAGGTCCTTTCCAGATCTTGAGGCAAATCGGACCAGTTATCAAGTCGCTTTGCCTCCACATTTGTCAAACCTTCATGACGTGCTCCATATTTCTCAACTTAGGAGATATCAACTTGACCCTACGCACGTGTTAGAACCCGAATCATTAAAGCTAAAGGAGGGCCTGACTTTCCATGTACAACCAGCGCGGATTGTAGACAGAAGCAGCAGACAACTCGAAGCAAATTCGTGCAGCTAGTAAAGGTAGCGTGGGGAAAGAGAAGATGCTGAAAACTACACTTGGGAACTGGAATCAAATATGAAGAAAGAGTATCCTGGACTATTCTCAAGCACTAAATTTTGAGGGCAAAATTTTTTTTTTAGGAGGGTGGTATTGTAACGTCCGCGACTTCCAACCTCCGATCTAATAAATATTCCCGATCTCCGACTTCATATCCAAGGCTCAACTGGACTAGCAAGGGTTTCCGATTTCCGACCTTAAGTAATTTAAGGTGGACATGAAATACAACTTCCGAGTTAATCTGAGTGATCTCCAAGTTCTACTCAAATTTTCACGAGTTCCGAATTCACTCGTTTTCATGATTTCTGACTTCATCCACGAATTTCACGTGAAATGGGACAGGTTCCGAGCTCCGAGTTAGTCTTGACTTCAAGTCCTTCCCGATTTCCGATTTCATCTCAATTTTGATTATTCCTGATTTCCGGCTTCATGTTTTAGCTTCGAGTTAAATGGAGTGGCTTCCGAGTTCCAATATCCGACTCCAAATTAAGGTATATTGGGTATAATTTCCTCATTTCCCGACTTCTGACTTAAACTTCAAGTCCGAACAACATGAACGTGATTCTCCCGATATCCGACTTCATGTCTGAAAGACAATATACCATGTTTCCGATCTCATCATACCGACTTCCGGTTTAAGTATTTGGGTTTGATCTTGTGATTCCGGATTCCCGAGTTCCGACCTTAAGCATACCCAGCATCCTTATTCCGACTTTTGACTTGACCCAAGTTGATACTTTAACACAATGGTGCAAGTACCGACCTCCGATTTTAATATAACGAGTTCTGGCCTTAGAGTTGAACTCAATGGACACGAGTTCGAATCTTTGAGTTAACTTTCAGTCATACACGAGTTCCGATATCCGGCTTCAGCTACGAGCTCAATTAAATATGGCATGAGTTCCGACTTCAAGCAGAATAGAGGCGAATTCCGATTTCAAATAGTATGGCGGTGAGTTCCACTAAAAGGGAGACGTAGCTAAACTTTGTCCACAAGAAATTCAGCCAATCAGAACCCTCCAAGTTAACTACCACTCATGCCTATATAATATCTTCTTCTCCGCTCATTCAGACCCATTTTTCTGCGCCCTCTCTTCTCCCTCACTTCAGCTCTCTTTCCCCTTCTCCACTCACCCAACCCCATCACTCCTTCAAGCTTAGCCAGGTCCTAACAATTCAAGTTTCAACACTTAACTCAAGATCACACTCCAAAGAGGTAGGATTCAATCTCTAATCTTAATTTCTCTAAACTAAGGATGCATGAAAGATTACTTTTTATGATTATTTGATGATATATTGGATGTGTATGATTGGATTAATATGGGATTAATATGAAATCTTGAGTGGCAATTAGAATTAGAAGAAGAAAACTAAGAGAAATGGATGGATGAGGGTGCTGTCTTGGTGGAGATTCCACGGCAGTCCGTACGGCGGAGAGTACGGCTCTGCCTACAATCGGTCAAATCTGATAAAACCATTTTTAATAAAAGTAGACATTCAGGGCTTTCCATAGATATATCATATAAGGTTATTGGATTAGTATTGAGGGAGATACGAATTTTTGAAGTTTAACCTAGGGTTCAGGATTTTCATCCGGGCAGGGTGACATGAGGAGAGTATAACTCACCCTATACAACTCCAAATTGAGTGAAACCAGTTTTGTTAGAAAGCCTATACATAGGGGAACATCCCAGTATGAAATTCCGAGTTTGTTATGGTCCCAATTATTCCCAGTGATTCGAGAAAGTTGTCTTATGTCTAATCCAGACCAAAACAGGGTAGTTCAGGAAGGTCGACTTTCAGGACTTATAGCTCGAGGTGTACTTAAGCAAACGGAGTGAAACTTGTGGCAAATGAAAGGTTGTCCTGTTAGCTTTGATATGAGACCAATTTCGTAAGATTTGAGCTTAGTTTCGATTTTTAGTGAATTTATATTCTCAGGAGTGTAATTCAGGCTAGTGACTGAACAAGCTAAGGCAAAGGTTGAATATCTTAGGTTATATAAATCAAAATGATATGGGACCAAAGAGGTTAGAAAGTAGACATATAGAATTATGACATACCCAAAATTCAGATTTAAATGAGTTGAATAGAAATAAAGGTGGATTATACAAAATTCGGGCAGAACCAAATAGAATTGGCAGAAATGACCAAGTTGATGGTTTCACAAGTGTTAGTGAACATATAAGGCTTGAGTTGACGGTTTTAAGACTTACCTTGATAGAAATTTTAGATTGATTATATTGCTATGACTGATTTGCCTGTGAGAGCTGGCACTATTCATGGGGAAACGGATACGATCCGTTATGCTGCCAAATTTACGGCAGAAGTCTATGAATGTTATGCTCATAAGGTTTAGATATGCAAGTATGAATTTAGGTATGATATGAGTTATGAGAGATTATACTTTGAATATATTACATTCACATGTTATGTTCATGTATGTCATGCATGCAAGCATAATTAGAATATGATATGCAAAATAAGATATGAGGAATATTCATGTATGCACAAAGCATTTGCACACATGACAAGATATGGAAAGGAAAGATGATGAGAACTTTCAAGAGGGACGTACTAGCTACCACGTGAGGCATGGCATAGACCCATCTAGCGTGGGCCAGAGCGGTACTGTCTAAGACTTGAGCCAGCCCTCGACCAGATTAGTGGGAATAGACTGGTGTGAGGGTCGGGGAAAGTAAACCCGTCAATCATGTATAGGTACGAGCTCGGACCTGAAAAGCAGGCTATTGCCCAAGGGTGAGAAAGGCCATTCACCTCCGAGGGACCAAGCACAGAAAAGTAAGACCAAGTACAGGAAAGAGCAAGATCAGGTTGCAAGTTAAAGAAAGATACAGATTAAGTCAAGTGCACTTGCATACAGATCAGCACAAGCATTTTTATGTGCATCTTCAGTTATCCCATTAAGTGATAAGGTCATTAAGATTCTAGTTGAAGCATATTGCACTATTTGTATTTCTATGTTTGTCATATAATATGGCAAGTGATTGTTAAAACATAACCCGCTTCGAGAAAGATGTTTTCCACTTAAAATTGAACCACTGTTTGTGTATATGTACTCATATTTTCATAATAAACCGAAGCGGCTGGAATGTTTATGATGACATTATAAGATTTGTTTAAGTTTACCTACTGAGAACCCTAGGTTCTCACTGCCTATTTGTATGCTTTTCTTTTCCGTAAACATTCCAGTACCCAACTGGAAGTCAAGCACGAGGCGGAGTACAAGGCCACTCATTGAGCAAGAGTTGGGCGCTAGTCAAATCAAAAGACTATCAAAGCTAGTTATCTCAATCATAATTTCTTTTAAAGTGTAATTATTTTGTTATCCATGTATCAAAGACTATTAGTCAGAAATGAAGGGAGCAGTAAAAGGGCCATGTATTGTATTTTTTTCACATTTTAAAGTTTACTTAGCATCGTGACAACCTTTTCATGTAACTCCATGACTCGAGCATGGTTTATATGATAGAGGATGTTACATATATGGTCCATGCGCCTTACATGTTTATGAAAATGTGGCAAATTACCTCTCCTTTCATTGACAACAACGCCAAAAAGAAGATGACACTTTCAATTTTGTAACTTGATGCATGTAACATCCCCTTTTTCACCGAATACTTTAGGTGGAATAGTTTTGCATCATTTAGGTAATTTAAATATTTTAGTTGATTTATTTCAGCTGATTTTTATAATAGTAGACAATAAATTATTAATAACTTAATTAAGTTTTAGATATTAAATTTCTAAAGTATATTAGAGGTTATGTAAAATATTAGAACTTCTGTTAAGTTACGCTAACATTACACATGTTTAATGCAAAAAGAATAGATATAATATTAGTAGTAGTATAAGTTACGGATAGAATCTTCATTGTAAGATAAAAATATTAATAGTACAATAACAATATATACAATAATTCTATCACAAAAAAAAACAATATATACAATAAAGTTGGCAGTGGCCAACTATATATTACACAAAATAAAGAATATAAAAATGTGGTTAAAAAGTGAATGGAGTTAAAATAAATAAATAAATAAATAACAAGTAAATCATGTCAAGTGACGTGCAAGACAAAGGATAAGTCTTGAATCATGCAATTGAGTTTATAAAGTGTATTGCAGAAAAATGAAGTGGGAGGTTTGCGAACGAATTTGCAAGCAAGTGGAACCGTAAAACCATGAGGTGTGTCTATAAGCAAGAGGTGGAAACGGCGCATGTTCACCTGGGAAAAATCTTAGCAATCCATCATGCTTCAATGAGCCCTATATATATATAAAGGGAAGCCAAATCGTCAGTGTAGCACATCAATAGGAAGAAAAAAATAAAAGCGAATTGTGAATCGAAGAGAGTGCAAGTCAGCACTTGTGTTTATAAGAGATTGTGCAGTGATAGCAAAACAAAGTAAGAGAGATCTTGAAGTGAGAATGAGGTTTAAGCTATGTAGGACAAGAAAGAAGTAAGAGTAAAGGCTCATTGTATCATCTTCACCTTTATAAAGATTTAATGTAAGGAATGAGAGTTATCTTTTGCAAGCTTTCGGAAGCCATGTTCTATCTATATTTTGGTGTCTCTTCTTTTCAATTCTTTCTTATTCTTTTGATGATCCTGTCTCATAAAATCACTGTTATTCTGCTCTAATAGTATTTTAATGTGATGTTTACAATTGTTGCTATATTTTCTATTCTTCTTGTTATGAGATTCGGATATCTAATCTTGAAGACATTGAGGATTGGCCCTCTGCCTTTTAGCTTTAATGCTCTTGCTAAATAATAAGTTATTCTCCTCTCATGATTCACTTTTTCTATCATCCTACTTTGAGACTGAATTCTTTGTCAGTACTCTTTGCCTGCTTGGAAGTTCTTCTCCTTAAGCAGTTGCGTTAGTTATTGTTATTGCTTGATTAATAGCTTCCCTTTGTCATATCATCTCTTCTACTATTTTATTCATTATATAAATTATTTATCCTTCTTGGATTGTTTTCTTTTACTTGAGAAGTATTATGTTATTTCCTTGTTGCTTGTTTTCCTTGTTACTTCTCATACCTATAGATCATCATCATTCAAGTTACTACTATCTTAGTAAATGTAATCTGTTCATAATAATTTTTCTACATGGATTAAGTGTTTTAGACGCGAGACCAAAAAGGGATGGTCACTAAAAGCTTGAACCAAAGGGTTTATGGATAGACAAGTTTGAACTAAAGGGTTCATGGATAGATATAGCTCTAGACCGGGTAGCGGAGAAATCCCATCCTAGAAGAGAATTCTAGGAAGTAAGAAAGATGAGAATAGGGTTCTAAGAAACCAAGAAAGAACTAGCTTCCTCTTGAAGTTTTGAGCACATGCTTTTCTTAAAGATGGTCTCTAGAATGTTTTTGAGTTTTCTCGTTGAATCTTCCTCATGTTCATAAAAGGCCTATTCTTCAAGGCTTCCTGCTCTATTTTCTACTAAGAACCTATGTTCTTACCCCTTTATATTATCTTTTCTTTTACAACCTAAGAATAGACAGCATGAATTGACATTGTTATGGTTCGATCGAAGGCATATAGTGGAAGATCAATAGAGACACTTGAGTCCACTCCTTGGACATCTATAAAAGTCAATGATGTAAAATAGGGACTTAGCACCCAACAACAGGTGTTCGGCTAGGTGTTCCCCATAGATCTAATTATATAGAAAATAAGTGCTAGTCCCAAGAGTTGTGTTGAAATCCTAACTACGTAAAAGTTTGATTTATTTATGTTCTTTCACTTGCTCTTTGCAGTTAAGTTTTGCTTTTTGATTCTTATTGACCTTAGAACCTTTAATTACTAATATAAAATTATCCTTATTTTGAAGTTGATAGTCGGCAATACTATCCTGAGGGTAGTATTTAAGTTGCAATAACAACTAGGAAGTTACAATGCATGCATACCGTATCTGTTGAGCTATGAAGCACAAACACTCACACGGACACGGGATATGACACGACACGGACACGGACAACACACCAAAGTTTAAAAATTATATGATAAGGACATGTATACATATAATTAAAATTTTAAAGAAAAAGATTCACTATTATATAATATCATTTATAAGTTTCTCTTATGCCTTATTTTCTTTATTCAATATTAGAAATTATTTAAAAACATAAAATGACTCAAAATTTATGTATTATTTCATTTTATAAATTTTAAATGACTTTATCTATGTTATGTCTTTCTATGTTAGACTCAAATAATTGTGTCACTAGTGTGTCATGCAAGATCTGACAGGCGCACGTATCTGACACGTAGACACGGCACCCAAATGATGTGTCCGTGCTTCATAAGTGTTGAGATATTCTGGGAGCATGCTTTGAATGTTGCACTCTTGGGCAGATAGTATTTGTGGAGAACAAAAAGCTGAAATCAACATGCTAGAAGACATGGATGAGGGTCAACTCCTAGAGATATAAGGTGGTAAACTGCCATTAGTCCCAATTCAAGATTGCTGATTAACTAATCACAGGCTAAGTAAGAAGAGGCCAACACAAAATTCTTTTAGAATTAAGAAAAACCCTCTCTTATTTATATATCTTATGCAAATTTTATTTTTTCTCCGAATAATTTCAACTTCTGTATCTCGTGTTAAATACAAGATTGGAGTTCTATAGATGGTGACATTATCTTGATTATTCTATGCTTGGAAAGGGCTATTTCACAGGAACTTGTTCTTTACCTGCTATAAATCAAATCACAACTTCCAACCAAGGTTTTAAATTGCGGTTGTGGTCGTGATTGCGGTTGCGGTTGCGGTCGCTACGATTGCGAGTGTTGCGGCAGCTGCAATGTGGATTGCGGCCATTACGGCGTGGTTTTTTTTTTTTTGGTGCACAAAATGTAAAAATAAAAGAAATACAACAATTGTAGGACTAAAAGATAAGGTGTCAAACATATTTGATACAAACTTGTGTCTCTAATATATTCAAATATAAACTTGTCATGTTGTTAGAATAATACAATAAAATTAGAAATTCTAAGAGAAATACAACTTACTCCAGTTATGATCAAGTCCCTAATTGTCCAATCCAATTAACAAACCACCAATTTAGATGTATGACTTCACTACAGAAAACATGAAAATAAATTAGAATTAGAATCTTAAGATTTTAAGAAAATCAATATTTTCTTTTAAATATAAATATAATTAACTAAAAATACACTTAAAATTAAAAAATAAAGCAAAATAATTTAATTAAAATAAATAGGAGATAAATCAAATAAAACTTACATGATACTTATTACCACATGGTAGAATGACGCGGTAGATCATATTCTCCACTTTCATTCCGACTGTCACTTTGTGTATCTCCTTGTCCAAAGACATAATTGAAAAATCCACTGCTTGATTGTTGATAATAAGGATTTTGGTAACCCATTGGTAATTGATAGTATGGTGGAGCTTGACTACCTGTATATTGGTCATATATGCTCAAATAAGAATGCTGATAATATGGTGGATACCCTTGACTACTTTGAGATGATTTATTAATACCAAAGTCACTAAAACTTTGTTCAATATTAGAAGTGGAAGACTCTTCATTTGCAATATTTTGTTGTCTTTTTGCTCTTTTAGAATGTGATCCACCCCTTCTACTATCTCCAAGTGAACTATCAGAAGGCATATCTAGCCTATAAGATCTCATATCAATCACTAGGCTCCTATCACGCCTATTGAATGGTACCTCCTGATATGGATCATTCTGTATTTGTTCATTACCATCATCCTCATCATCACTTTTTTCAGCTTCTACATTATCACCACCATTACCACTGTTATTACTTGGTGGACTTAAACCACCATTGTTTTCATTAGAATTAGCATCATCATTACCAATTTCCATATTTTCATCATCAGAATCGATTATAGGTAACCACTCAGCATTTTGTACTCCCTCTAATAGCAGATTTTCTCTTTCTTCAATCCATGGTGACAATGGATCATTATCTTGAAATATGTAGTCAAGATTAATTGGATTGAAACTAGCTTCAATCTTTTCTTGACTTCTTCTCATTGCATGTCTCATTTTCAGCTTCATATTATAAAATGTAAAGACAAGTTTTTGCAACTTTTTGTACTTTAGTCTATTCCTTGCCTTGGTATGGATATAACTAAATGTGCTCCAGTTTCTCTCACAATTTGTGGCTGAAGTTGTTTGACTAAGAACTTTTATTGCCGCATGTTGAAGTTGAGGAGCACATGAACCAAATATCAACCACCATTCAGGTATTTTAATTAATCAAGTAAAATAAATAAATTATTAGTTATATAAAAAATAAAGTCGAAATAAATTTATTTTATCAAAATGTAAACAAAGACAAATAATAGTTTACCTGGATTCATTTCATGCCAAGCTCTTTTAGCTTGTGGTGTGCCAAATATCTCACCTATTTCTCTAAAAAGCATCAACTATAAAGCATAATATAATATGTTAATATGTAAATATAATATTAAGTTATAAATGTATTAAATTTTAATGTAAACTTTTATTACTAACCTGATTCAATGCTTTAATTTGATCATCTAAATTTCTTTCCAATTTAAGGATCACATTCCTTGTTCCATCAAATGTTTCTTTATAAACATCAGTTCCATGTTCAACTCCATATTGAAATTGTGGGTTAAGAAAATAGCCTAAAAAGAAAGTTAATCAATTAAAGTGTCTTGAGAAGGAAGTTAATCAAATAAAGTATGCAAAGCCATGAATATAAAGTTTAGAAATAGTATAAATTAATAATTAAATTGATGTACCGGCAGAATGAAGATCACAATGCATGAATCTCCATCGTTCATCTGTTATTTCATTGTACTTGGAATAATAACGACAATTTTGTTCAATAGATTGCTTCGTTCGATCAATGGCTTCATATATAAAACCCATTGTTGGCTTCTCGTCACCATCAACCAACCTCAAAACTTTTACTATAGGCTCAAATACTTTTAGTATATCATTAGCCTTGGTCCAGAATTCACTACTTACAACAATGTTTCGTGCTTCATATGCTGGTCCATTCTTCTCTCTCCCAAATTTAGATCTTTTAAATTCTTCAGAGTTGAACATATTTCTTAACCCTTGCTTTTGCTTCACAATTGCCTGAAGTTGCAAGAATTGTGTTGCAAATCTAGTAATTCCAGGATGAATAATCTCTTTGCCTCCAGTGTATTTTTTCATGAGATTTACCGTCCATATGTGGTTATAGATAAAAGATGTCACTATCTTTACTTCATCCAATATTTTTTTCACATTTTCCCTTTTTCCTATGTCTTCCAAGCAAAGATCCAAACAGTGAGCTGCACATGCAGTCCAATAAAGATGTGGCCTTTTTTCCATCAATTTTTGACTTGCTGCTTTCAGTGCTTTTTCATTATCAGTAATCACTTGAACCACATATTCTTCTCCTACTTCCTCTATAACTTTATCAAGCAATTGGAAGTAATAATCTATATTTCTGATATCAACAGTAGAAGCATCAACAGATTTTAAGAAGATTGTCCCCTTATTGCAGTACACCAAAAAATTCATAATGTGTGTATGGTTTATACTATCTGTCTAACCATCACACATTATTGTGACTCCTTTCTCCTTCCATGTACTTTTCAACTTATTTATCTATTCCCGCATGTTTTGAAATTCATTTTCTAAATATACATCTGAAATTTTATAAGGAGTTGGGCACTTAACTCCTCGCCCTACTTCAGCAGCAGCAACAATCAAATTATGCAACCAAGGAGAGTTAGATAAATTCATAGGCAAACGCTCATAAATAATAAATTTGCTTACAGCTTCTTCGAGCTTCTTCCTTAGCGTTTTCATAAAGCCAGTGTTAACTTTTGGTTGCTTTGTGCTTTTGCTTCTCACAAGATTAATATCAGTAGACCTCAAAGCAAAAGAGACATCTTGTGACATTGATGCTCCACTAGCACTTGCATGAGAGCTTCCACCAGGCTCATATATATTATGAAGTCCTCCTGTTTGTTGTCTAAATCTTTGTCTATCTTCCCACTCACGATGTGATCTTCTACTTTCTTGTGTGGCTAGCCTTATCTGTTTATCAATATGGTCTTCAATTTCATCTTCATCATCTCCTCTTAAACGTGCTTCAAATTCTTCTTTTCTTTTTGGAGTCATTTCTTTTTGCTTTTGCATCCATAAGAAACTTCATCATACTTTGTTGAACCAATGTGGTAACTCTAGCACATCCTGCCACTTGGTCTTTAACATGTGCAATGTGCTCCTTCAACCTAGTAATGCCACCCTTTATGACTTTATCGCAAAGTTTACACCTGACATTATTTCGATTTCCAGCCACAGGATCTCCAAAATGCCATCCAATATCATCACTTGGAGCACCTTCCAATCTTCCTACTGGAAACTCTTCTCTTGGTGGCATTGTAAAATTTGATAATTTCTGCTCACAGAAATAATTACTAATAATTAATTTAAACAATAATTTTGATATAACATACTAATTAATTGAATTTAACTAGCTTAACTAAATAAAATACATTATACATAAATGTAAACTTATAATTAATTATTTTAACTATTAATTTCCTAACTTTTAATTATATATTTTTAGATAAAAATTATTACATATATATTCTTAAAATACATTATACATAACCCCTTTTTTTTAAATTAGAAACTCAATATATATATATTTTTTTAAAAAAACCAACCCAAATAAAAAAAAACTCACCTAAAAGACCAAAAAAAAACACACACACACACACACACACACACACACACATCTCAAACAAACCCAACATCCCACTCCCACCCAAATCCCAAAAAAAAAATGAAAAGTCACCCACCCACGTCCCACTCCCACCCAAATTCCAAAAGGAAAAAAAAAAAAGTGGGGTGGAAAAGTCACCCACCCAACATCCCACTTTCCACCTTCTTCTTGCTTCCACACTCTTCTATACGTTACCCATCCATTCAAACGTACAGTAGCCAAACCAAAGGGGGAAAAAAAAGAAAGGGGACCAGCGGTCCCCGCCTTTTCCAACCCATCCCCACTTTCTTGTCTTCTTCTACATTACTTTCCCACCCCAAGAAATCGAACAATACCAGCAGCTCTCCGGCTCTCCCCCTCCCTCTCAACAAACCAAATAGCAGTGTCTCCTTCCCCCAGCAAACAGAACACGATAGATATGATCAGATCGACATAGTGGAAAAATCGAAAAACTAAATGAAAGACCACAAAGAGGCAAAGAGCTTACTTTGCTTCAGTGATTCAAGATCTAGAAGCGGAAAAAAAGGATGCAGACAGAAGAGCTTCGAAGTGGAAGAGAAGATGAAGAGTCAAAGATGATCTTGAGTTAGAAAAAAAATTTTGTGAGTACTTTGCAATGTTCAATAGATCTGATTTGATTAATCTGTAACTTTGAATGTGTAGTTGTGTAGCATGTACTGATACTAAATATTATGTGTTGTTAGCTTTTGTCTTTTGTCATTTTTATTGTATGAGAATCTTTTACTTTTGAAAAGAAAAACAAAATTTGACTCACGGGAAAGGGCAGGGGAAAAACGGAACCGGGAAAGAGAAGGGGAAGAACAGAACGGTGAGTACAGATCTGTTGTGTTCCATCGCGGCCGCAAAATGCCGTTACGTTGCGACTGCAACGTCGTTGCGTCGCGGTTATTCTTGTGAATCGGAGTCACTCTGCAATTGTGATCCGATGCCGTTGCGGCCACTACCGCAACTGCAATATTGCGGCCGCATCATCTAATGCGGTCCGCAATTTAGAACGCTGCTTCCAACTATATATTGCATAACATTGTCAATGAACAAATTTATAATCCAACAATTTAGGATGTATTATGCATAATCTACGCCTCGGAATGCATTTCTAAGATAACCACAGCCTGACAGGCTTATATCCAAATTAAAAAATTGCTTACTATTGCACTATTTGAGGAGCTGATAATTTTGAAAAAATCTCCTACTAATGATTTCTCTGGTTTGGATGATAAATTTGGAGAACCAGAAATGCTTCCTCATATTGGAGTCCAGAACTAGGTAGACATTCCTCCATTCATAGCAATGCCGTATTGTTCTCAGCTTATAAAGAAGGCAAGAGATTAGAAATCACAGTCAATAGGCCAGAATCTTTTTCACTAGGATTACCAATTCCTCTCGTGTGGACACATTGTAAATTAGAAAGCAATTGTGAGACTTTTGAATCTGTCACAAGTGAAGGGGGGCAAGTTATTTCTGAGAATGAATGTCCAAAAGTTAAAGTGGAGCTTCAGACTACTTTACTTGGTGAAGGAAAGAATGTGGGAGGGTTTGCAAATTTTCAATCCTTTCCTAAATGTGGTGAGGCAAATGTCGATTCGTACCTGGAACTGAAAACTAAACTAGAACTTTGGACAAACACTAAATACAATAGTTTTCTTCTTGGCCTCTATATATTTGGGAAGAATCTTAATCTTTTAAAGAGATTTGTAGGAAGTAAAAATATGGGAGACATTCTGTCTGTCTTTCTATTATGGAAAGTTTTATAGGTCTAAAGGAAACTGCCGATGGCTAGAGTGGCGAAAGATGAGAACTAGGCGCCGTATATATGGCCAAAAAATATAGACATTCTGGGGGCAACAAGAATTGCTATCAAGAATATTTTCTCACCTTTCAGGGGAGTGTCAAACTATGTTGGTTAAGGAATCTTTCTTACATACTTTACTACATGCAAGTGATTATCATGCATAATCAGGATGAAAGGGAATTGCCATATAAATGTCCACTTGATTAAGTAATGTTCTTGTAGGATTGAAACATTACATACAGATTATTGACATTGATCTTGAAAGCTTTGGTCTCATTATAACTTATAACAAATAGTGATGAAAAAAATCCTTTTGTCAGCGTTGCTTACGTATATATTTGTTTCAAAGGTGTATTAGGTAAGATTGTTTTCATTAGAGATTAAATATTAACCATCAGCAAGCTTGAGATTTTATGGTCATGCTAGAAAATAATTGAAAAAAGATAATTTCACCAACTTCTGTTTGTTATATGTCATTCATTGTACGTTCAAGCCAAACACGCATGTGCACACACTGTTTTTATCTTCACTATTAAGATATAGATTATCTTCATTAAGTAATTGTCTGCTAGATTATGGACAAATATCTTGACTATTCTAACTATCTTGTGAAGTAGTTTTGCATGAAGTGGTCTGAGAGAATGCTGGTTTGTACAATGACATAGATTTCAATTAAGCATCAACCTATCATGAAGTATCTTATTTACAAGGTAAAATTCTAAAAGCCCCCCTTCAACTTTATCTTTTGTGCACTTTAATCCTTCAACTTTAAAAATATGTAAAAAGAACCTCAAATTCTTAAATTCGTGCAACTTACTACCAATCACTAATAGATGTTAAATTTTGGATGGAAATAGGCACATGAGTGGCACATGATCAACTCATGTGCAAATCATGTGAGGGTAGTGTTGGAATATTAATTGATTCTTAATTCTTAATCAAAAATCTCAAAAATCCGAAATTGCTTTCTTTTTTTTTTTCAACTGAACCTCTCTCTTCCCTGTAAAACTACTCTTCTCCTTCACCTTTCCCTTCCCCTTCCTATACATCACATCTTCTCTAATCAATCATCTTCTCTCATACTGCACCAATTGCTCAAAGTCCATCGCTAGTTGCGATTTAGGGCCATCATTAGGAGCTAGTGAAGCAAGGAGAGGCCTTTTCTTCTAGTCCTATAGGCGTCAGTAGCCCAATTGAAACATGACGTTCATTTTTTAACTGTATGGGGAATAGGAAAATTTTCTCTCTTTACCTTCCTCTCTTTTCTCCTTGCCTCTTCTTCTTCTCTCTCTGTTTTTACTTCTCAATTCCTTCCTCTGCTTCTGTAATTCAAGAAAAGAAGAACTCCAAGCTTAAATCATGGAATCTCTCAGCTCCTCAATCACTCCAGGTAATTGACAAAGTTTGAATTTTGATTTCTATTTATTTGCATGTCTTAATCGAAGTAAACCAAAGATCTGGGGGTTTAAAGTCTAATATCATGTTCAGGGTGAGGGTGGGTGATGTAGGTTTAGGGTTTAGGGGCTTCAAGTTTAGAGTGGAATAGGAGCTCCAATTTCAAAATGAGAGTGGGTGACCATTCTTCTTTTAAAAAAAAAAAATTATTTTCACCTTTTTCACTGAATTTTTTTGACTTCCGTTAATCCACCCTACACCCAATGTATAATAGTCCATCTTAAGTCACTCCTTTTTGTCATTTTCTATGGTGTCTCCCAAATGTAAAATTTTATATAATTACTCAAATGTAAAATCACCTCCAAATTTTATATATTTTTATAGAATACATTACTTGACATAATACAAGGACGCAAGTTTACTTGGAGACTACGTAATTATGATACTTTCATAATTGATCAAGAACTAGTCCTAGAAATGATTGAAACATATTGTACATGTAAGAACAATACCTTGTGATCTCACTCTCTTGAAAACGATACATTACATCAAACTTTTTACCCAGCTCATAACTCAGAAAACAGTGAACAACTCCCACATGTGGTTATGTTCTCTTTATTTAATTAAAGTTCAATCAAAATGCATGAAAGGCAGATATTTCTTACATTGGCACCGGGTCTACAAGCAAAGCTTCAATGTATTTCTTCATTATTCCTCCAGCATGAGTGTAGTTATCTTTATCTTTGTACATCACATCCATAAATCGCGCCATGTTAAGAACAGGCATCAGAAAAGCCACTGGAACTTTGGTTGGCTTAAGGCATTCCTCATTTATATCCTTCCAAGCATCTGAAATTCTCTTTCGTGCTTCTTCAATGGCTTCTTCTCTAGACACATTATATTTCCTCATGTAGCATTTCAGGAATGAGGCAACATGTCCTCTTTTCTGTTCAAACTGTTCAACCGAGATATAAATTATCTAAATATTTTTCATGTGACGAAAGAATAATAAGGAAAAATATCGAAGACAATTATTACTTAAAATTCAATTATGTCTACCTCATTGGAGACAATGTCATCCATGAGCCTACAAATAATTGAAGAAGCTTTAACAATTTTGCGTTCACTAGTGACCCATTTGAAGATATCCTCTGGCTTCGTCTCCCATGCCAGTATAAGAAGTTGTTGTGAGCAAGGGGTAAGAGCATGATACTGTAGATGTGTGCATGTACTCGTCTAAAGTTGGTATATAGTTGCTGTTGAACCATCTGACCTCAGTCATGTGGGCTTGGACAACCTTTTTAAACTGTCATCAACATGCATTATATGATCATTGAGAGAGCTAGAGTTTCAATTCCTTGTATTTTTTAATCTAAGAAGTAACTCAAGTTTTAACAAACACTTGATTTAATTTATACAAATTAATTATCTATCCAAGACACTTGATCAGTCAAAGTCAATAATAATTGCAAAATAAAATGCTAGCCTTGTTTTATATAATTTAAATCAAATTAATAATAAAAAATAATGGTTTTTATAGATAATGATTTATTTATGTTTCCTTGATCATTACTACTAACTGAGTTCATGTAAATATGAAGGATAAGATTAGTATTTTCATAAAATAAGGTTGAGAATTAATTTTTTACTTTTGGATATATAAACTTTTTGTGAATTTTTCACTTTTACATCCTAATCATTACATTTAATGAAATATCAATTATAAAATTTGAAATCACAACTTAGTTTAATACAACTGTTCCCAATCGATTTGTCTAAAAAAGATGAGAGAATCATACGTCTTTTATGCAGTAGTTAATGCTATATGCTCTTCCTTCCTTCCCCACTTCTTGTTTTGCTTTTTCATAAATCTTTAAGAGAGACCTATAAATTATTTTCATGTATTCTGGAAGATCATCCAAGCAGAAAACATCCCACCTGAAATGATTGAATAGTTTCATTTTAATCACACAGAATTTTCATTTCAAGAAGAATAACAAAGAAAATTTGTATCTATTTATAATGTGCTAACCAATCTTTCAATTGCCTCAGTAAAAAGATCTAATTCGTCAATGGTTCCATATGCATCATATATGTCATCAATGATTGACATCATGATGGTTACTTTCATTATTATTTTTCTTGCTTGAGAATATTGGGGCTCAAAATATACCCCCAAAATCCAGTAGCAACATTCCACAATCCTATGTCGTGCAAATGGTAGTTTTGTAGGGATGTCCAACTCCTTACACCATCTAAAAGGACAAAAAAGAATATCACGTATAGGGAGTATTCTTGGGAACCAATTCAATAATTGTATAATTTGCTTATTTAGGAAGAGTTTGTGATTAAGAACTTACTTGCAAATGTTGCCAACTTCCCTTTGATACAGGTTTTGTAGCATATTGAAATCTAGTTTTGCTAGAGTGAGTAGAGTCTCGTTATGGGTAGGATCTTGTTGGTAGATTGAAATGTAATGTCGTGCCTCCAACCTAGGCAAGCTTTGATGGAGAGGCTGCCTTAAGCTATGGTTGACTTGTGCTGCAAGAAAAGGGCTCAATTGGGTGATAATGGACTTAAGATGAGTGGAAGTGAATACAAGAGGTTGATTTAATATGTTCTCTCCATAAATTCTGAGATGTGAGGCTTCATACAAGCTTCGCATTCCTTCAACATTTGTGATAAGGTTTTCACTAAAGTTGCCATGCACATCCTTAAACTTGTTAAACACATCTGGTGTTTTATTCAACAACCATAAGATTTAAAAGCCATTAGAAACAATGAAATACAAAAATAAAATAAGGAAGAAAAGTTCATATAGAAAAGTGTAATTTTAGGTTTATGGTATGTTATCCAAGTCTTTTCATTATTTTTAACTCTAATATGTGAAATCCGAATATGATAAAAGGAAATCTAATGTAGGGCTTGTTTGGATGTGATTATGGGAGAAGAAAAAGCATTTATTTTGAGAAATAAATACTTTTAAATATTTTTTTTTTGTTTGTGCTTATGAAAAAAGTAGAAGAAAAAATAATTAGATTGTTGTTTATTTTGAGAAGTAGATAGGGAGTTGTTTATGATTTTAAGCAGAAACCGTTGAAAAGATAGAAAGTGTGGCATGATAAATAAGCCTATTGCATTTCCAAAAAAATAGTTAACATTTTTCTAGAATGACAAAAGACACCCTCACCTACATACACACGCTCTTTATCTATGAATCTGAGACAGTTTTATAAAAATAAATTTTTTATTAGCTTTTCTTTTTACTATATATTTAATCTTCAATTAAAATTAAAGAATAAAAATTAATTATAAATTTTATTTTGAAAATATTTATAATGTGCAATAATACCTTTTTTTTTATCTATCCATATTTTTAGAATTAATTTTTATTTCCTCATTGTAAAAAGTATTTTTATGTCTGTCATATTTAAATAACTTAACAACTTTTGATTTTGATAAAAAGAAATTTTACAATTACATCTAACATCAACAATTTTTGCTTCTGATTCTAAATATGCTTTGAAAGAAGTATTTCTCTTATTTCGTACAAGTTTGACATTCCCTTAACATTTGCAATAAGATTTTCACTAAAGTTGCCATGCACATTCTTCAACTTGTTGAACAATCTAGTGTTTTAATCAACAATCACAATATTTAAAAGCCATTAGAGACAATAAGTACAAAAATAAAATAAGGAAGAAAAGTTCATACAGCAAAGTGCAAGGTTAGATTTATGGCTTGGTATCTGAGTTTTAATTTTATTATTAGAGTAAATCCTCAAACTAGTCTCTATCAATTTTCACATCGGACAACAAAAATAAACTAATAAATTAGACCCTAATATTTTAAAATTTCTGACAAATTAGTCCTCAATAAAAATAAACTGATAAATTGGTTCCTACCCTTTAAAATGTCTAATAATTTACTCGCTACGTCAAATCTTTTCATTAAACATTGATATAGCCCGTAGAGTAGTTGACATAACACCGTTGTCTCCTACTTTGTCATCCTAGTCACTCTCATTTATTAAAACATTATTTTTGATAGATTTTTAAGCTAATATATTGAACTTTATGTTCTAATCAATATGCAAATAAGAGGGATTTTGTCAAAATAATATTATTTTAATAAATAAGAGTGACTAGAATAATTGGATGAAAGATAATGGTATCATGTCAACTACTTAATGAGCCAAGGGCCAAATCATAATATTTAACAGAAAGAGTTGATTGAGTGACTAAATTGTTTGATGTTTTAAAAGGTTAGAGACCAATATATCAGATTATTTTTATTAGAGATTAATTTATCTAATATTTTAAAAGGTTATGAGCTAATTTGTTAGTTTGTTTTTGTTGGGGATTAGTTCATCTGATATAAGAGATTTGCTCTTATTTTTAACTATAATGTGAAATCCAAATACTAATGAAAGGAAGTCTAATATAAGTGGATAAGTTGAGGTATACACTAGGCAGCATGCAAAATCCTTGTTGCCTCAATAACCTAAAGAGTAAAGCAATAGAGCGAAGATTGTCTTCAATAGTTATTTCTCCATTTTCGACATAATTTTTGTGAATCTGTTGCAGCACTTCATCAATCTCACATTCAAAATGATAATGCACACCCAAACGACAGATTAAATCAATCAAGTCAACTTTTGCTAAGGGCTTCTCAATCGTTAAGGCAAGCATTTTGATCGCTTCTTTCTTCAGTATTTCAATTTATGGCCGAATTTTGTGATCAAGTTCCTGCATGTGTTTAAAAAAAAAAATACTAATTTAAGTATTGAAATAATTCACTTGTTCTAACAATGAATTAAATAGCTATGAACCATGCTTAGGATACCCAAAAAATCAAACTGGCCAGTGAATGAAGTGCATGAAATGATCGTTTATATTATGCTATTGATTGCATGCATGATAAATACTATAAGCTTTTATAACTGACAGGGTAAATATACCTTGGATTCCGAAGCATATTGAAGGAAACAATCCTTCCAAATGCTGGGATGATAATCTGCAGTATGTCGATCATGCAAGCCGGATTTTGCATCTGTGTTGAAGCAATTAAGTGTTGAAGCTGCAGTAGACATCCTTGATTTGTTTTTAAGGAATTGAATTCTTTGCCCTCAATATATAGGCACTAAACGTTTATTTTAAAAAAACAGTCAACAAATGGTTATAAGCAATAATTTTACAAATAGTAATAAGAAATAATTCTACCAATAGTAATAAGCAATAATTAAATGGAATCATTTGATTTGATGCATGTTTGGCTGTTTCTTTTGTACACGATCATGCTTTTTCATTAATCTCATGTTTTTCGAGTTTCCTGTACTGACATGGACAAGTCCGGTGCTAAATATCTTGTTTTTCTTTTGAGGGGTGCAGCTATTGACACTCTTGATCACGAAACACGTGGCACTTTTAAAAAATTGAATAGTGAACTAAATTTAACATCAAGGGGTCATTCCTTTGTAGGCTATTCTTACTGCGCTAAACGTAAACACAGCTTGGCAAAAGGACGTTCCGTGCTAATCTGCTATTGAATACTAAGGATAAGGATGGCAACGGATATCATAGGGTGGAGTTATCACAGGTCCTCATTTATAGTTTCCAAGGGAGAGTCAAATTCTTACAAATATCTACAGGTTTATAGCAAAAGTTTAAAAAAAAAATCCATAAAAGGAAAAAAAAAATTCTAAGAAAATAGTCTTAAATATAAATAAAATATTTATAAATATCTATAATTTATTAACACAATACAATCTAAATTAAATATGAAGTACATGATATAAATCTATTAAAAAATAATTAGAAATATCCAAAATTACAAAATAATAAATATTCAAATTTTATTTAGTAAATATCCATGAGACAAGGATCTCATCCTCTGTCTCCCTCTCATTTAATAAACAAGGATTTATCCACCATCCCTATGAGAATCAAATTTGTTCCCATCTCTATCCCCACTGCAGTTAATTTTGGCGAGTATCCGCTTTGACGAGTTTCTGTACCATCCCGTATGTATGACTTGAGGGAAAACTTAGTCCAACGTTGAATTTAGTTAGGATGAAAGTCTTATGTCCAATATTGATTTTGTTATATATATATATATATATATATATATATATATATATATATATATATATATTCTCTCATTCAATTCAAATTCTTTATTATGCTCAATTAAATATTTATCATGTTAATACATTACATTTAGACTTTTTATCTATCAATCATAACTTTTAGCCATCTTTTCTATCAATCATGACTCCCAATCACCTTACTTATCAATCATGTGTTTCAGCTATTTTTTTAGCAAATGGTAATTTATTTATTGATACTTACTTCAAAGCTTTTTAAAAATAAAAATTGGGGTTTCCTCCAATGTTTTCAATAGTGTCTTATGTTATATGATTACATATATATATATATATATATATATATATATATATATATATATATATATATATATATATATATATATAATAACTTATAAAATTATAATGATTAACAATTTATAATTTAATCTAGTACATTTATTTTTTTAATAAAATAACCAATTATTTTTTGAACTTCGATTATAAAAGAAAAAACTTACTTTTATTAATATCAATTATTTTCTTCCATGAGTTTTAATTTAATTTTTCAATAATTCAAGTTCTTCATGTCTTTTTTCACAAAATAATTATGTTTTATGACCTTTTCTTTACGAACAGATTGAATAATCAAGTTTTTGTAAAATCCTAATTAATTCAAATTTTTTTTATTTTAGCAACCGCTACTAGAAACATGTGATTTACCGGCAAAATTACCAATGAAAAAAATATTAAAATCCGTCAGTATGTATTTTACTGACAAGCTTGATAACAGTATTTCTAATTTTAACTACAGAAAGTTAATTTCATCAATTTTTTTTTTAATTATACCTACAGAAAAATCTATTGGTATGATTAAAAAAAATCCATCGGTAACATTTTCATCAATTGCCAATTAAATTTGTGAGTGATGAATTTATATTGACGAATTTTGTAACTATGCGGATGGATTAGCCATCAATAATTTGAATGTCTAATTGTGAATTTTACTTATTTATTCATGGGAGTGCATCGGTAATTAAAAAAATAATATTTTAATATCCATCGATAATAACGAATTATTATTTTTTAAATCTTGATTATATTATTAAAAATTAAAACATATAATCTATATAATTAAAAATATAAAAAAGTGCAAGATATATAAATATAATTTGTAACAATTATTATAACATGTTAGAAAATAAAAATATAAACTGTTGACATAAAATTCTACCTAAGAAAAAAAATTCTAAAAACTATGAATATTGATTATTATCAATATTCGAAATGCCCTTGGAGTCTTTGTGATCGTGTAGAGGAGGTAAAGATGCAGGTGGAGGTGGTGGACGCTATGGAGGCTGTATACTAGATGATGAACCACCACTCTGCATTTGCTTGAAGTAATTGTACATCAACGTCACCCTCTACTACACGGATTGTAGCTGCTACCTCCATTCCTACTTCTCTTTCTAGTGTCGCTCCTCCTGCTCCATGTTGTAACATCCCCAACTCTAGGGATAGCCTGATATAGAAGGGAATCGAGTCCCCAAGTGGGGAAGCTGGTCTTGAGGTAGGGGCAAAATAGAAAATAATTGGATTATAGTGATAAGTGGCAAAATTATAAATAATGGATTACAGTTGTCAGGAGGGGTATTAGAAGAAAATTCCCGATTTTAGCAATATATGGGCCCTAGGATACTGAAAACTAAACACTATACATTTAACTATCTTATAAATGATATTTTATATACAAGGTTTTAAATAAAAAAGACTGAGATTATTCACACCCTAAGTTAAGTAAATTGAGTGGCTTAGAAGAAGCCACACCACTCAAGTATTAAGAATGGTTTCCTAGAATACAAGAACTTGGTTCAGTAGCAATCTATATTGTCAGAGAACATAAATATCTGTTGAAAACCCTGGGATGTGTTGCTAGAAATTAGCCACACTAGTAATCTTGGTGGACAAAAGATGATCACTCAAGATGCACTAAGAAGATTTAAGTTTTATTTCAAGTCCGCTCTAATAAGTAGTGACAAGATGACTTAGAAAAGAAGAAGACTCATCATCATTTTTCTCTCCTTTCCTCCTAATTTTCATACAGCCCCTCCTCCCTCTCTCTATATCCATTTTTCATCTTCAACTCACATAAACTCTTGAGTTTTACTTGTTTTTGTTCAAATATCCAACGTCTTTCACTTGTTTATTATCATGAAAACCCTAATGCAAGCCAAAAACTACTTCCTTTGAGTCATAAATTCAATCATGCAAGGAGCAATGAGGGATTTGTGCTCATCTTGAGGCTTATTTTAGATGAAACCTAACTCAAATGAATCCAACTATATAAATTATAGGTCTATTGAGCTGAAATGAAGGAGTTATGAATTTTAGAAGTAAGTTGTTAGTTAATACCCCTTGTGCTAATAGATGTTTGATATTAGGGACATAACTTGCTTCATATAACTTCAATTTGAATACAACTAATTTTGTTAGAAAGCTAACACATAATATATCATGCCTATAAAATTTAAGAGTTAGATCTTTAGTAGCTTATTCCCAGTAAATCCTTAAAATTGATATATGCTCTGCTCAGGTTGAAATAGGGCAGCCCAAAATGGGAGCTTATAACTTGGGCTTTATTTAACCAATTAAAGTGAGACTTATTATTTGAAAGAATGTCCATATAGGTACATCCTGGTAAAATTTCAGATCAAAATAATATAAGATGAATTTTTAGTGATTTTCTAAGTTTGGGTGTGCTAGTCTATCTTAAAATATAGCAGCCTTGAGTAAAACCTTAAGTTATACACCTTAAAATTTAGTGAAATTAAAGAGGTTCAAAAGTAGGCTAACAGGGCTATATTTTATTAAATTTCAAATTAAAATGAATTAAAATAAAATTTTAGTGTAATTTAGAAGTTTAGGGCAGGTTTAAGGAGAGTAGGACAACTTTAGGGCTTCATAATTTTGAAGTTCCATAATCCATAAGGAATCAAATGGGCTGCAATTACATACCAAAATGATGTTATGTTGACATATTATTTGTGACGATCATGATCTTTGTAACTGGTTGGATTGTTGACTGTGTTGTCTATTTTGGGGACCCATCATATTTTAGCTGTCATGCTGCAGGATTTTTTTGCAGAAGTGTATGAATTATGTAGCATACTCATAAGCATATCAAGCATATTCATATATGAATAAATTGACTTTAAGATGACTACATATACCATATTACTTGGGCCAGCCCTTGAACAAATATAAGGGGAATAAGTTGATGTGAGAGTCGGGAAAAGTAAACCCGGCAATTACATATAAGAAAATCTCGATCCTAAAAAGCAGACTATTATCCAGAGGTGGGAGAGGCTATCCACTTTTAAGGGACCAAGTAAAGGAAGATAAGTAAGGCTATACTTTAAGGATTGTGATACATAACGCTTAAGTGCAGACATATGCAGACACTCTAGGGACAGCGATACATAATGCTTAGATATGGGGTAGTTAAAGAAAACACCAGTGCAATTGCATGAGTATATGATGTGCACTTGCATATGTATAAAGTATATTTTTCTGTTCTTATCCCCATTTTCCTGTCATGAAACTACTCTCTTATTTGACAAGTGTGTGAATAAAATTAACTTGCTTCGGAAGGATATTTTTGAATTTTATAAAATGAAATCTATAGTTGACATGACATGATCACTTGTTTTTATAATAAACTGAACTAGTTGGGATGATGACGATGATATTAATTCTCTAGTAGTCTAGGAATGTCTATTGAAAATTTATAATTCTCACTCTATGTGTGTTCCCGTATCATCTTTAGATAGCTCAAGAGAATTTAAAGATATCCTGGATCAAGATTGGATTGGCGGTCAAAGGCTGCTGTTAATGTCTCCTATACTAAACAAGGTCTGTGTATTTATTAGTAACAACTCCTAAGTGTGATACTATGACTTAAGCATGGTATTGTGTTTAGGAGGGTGTTACACATGTACTTTTTATCCACCTCCTCGAGCTACTTCTGCACTGACTCATTAAGTGCATGCATTTGATCCCGGATATACTCCTCCACATTAGCCCCAGTAGGCCAGCTCTAGACACAGAGGCTATAGAATATGAGCTATTGTTAGTAGTTCTCATGCCATATATGCAACCCTTGTAGTGACCGCCAATCATCTGAGCCCGCATCTTGTCATCAATAATAGGTGGCCAATTAGCAGCAGTCCTACCTTCCTGTTGGGTTTACTGCAATCAAGCCTTGGTCAAGTGTTGAGTAAACTCATGCTACAATTGAATGAAATAAAACAAATTAAATTAGACTTACTTAATAGAAAATATAATAAAAAATATCAAAAACTAAAATTAAGCACTTACATATATGGTCCCAGATCGAGTATTGACTAACTGCGACTTGTTCTGCTTTTGGGTGTAGGTATTGCAGAACAACTTATCATGAGTAGGTAGCCTATTCATCTATTGCTCTTACATTTTAAACAATTTTGACATGATCATACAATATGTAAAGCAAAAAAATTGCATCATTTGAAAAAAGGAGAATAAGAAGCATATGAAAGAAGAGAAAAGAAGCATGAACATGAAAAATGCAAAAGATGGGGCAGCATAGAGAAATTCAAACGCAAACCAAAGAAATGCTTCTTGAAGGATTTGTACTAGTCATTATATTAAGTATATAATTAAGGTGAATAGTAAAAATAATTTATGAAATTAATATATTAAATATTAAATAATATAGAATTAATTTCTTATACTGTCAATACTTTAAAATTAGATTCTTTTAACAATATTTAAAAATTTGTACGAAATAAAAATTTAAAAATAGGGACATTTCAACTTCAACAGTGAGCTGTCTCAATATTCCAAATCAGGACAAAATCAGCTCTCAAGTCTTTCTTCGCCCCGTCTGGACCCCAAGTTCAGAAATGCGTCATTCGATGAGCATAGTGTGCGGACCCACCATATGCCATATTATAGATATATGCCTCGATTCACCTTCACCAGCCAATCAAACGGGTCACCACTCACCGGCTTGGGATTGAAGAAGTAGAGATTAAAAGGGAACCACATAAGAGAAGGGGCTGGACCACAGCTGCATGGAATTGGAATGAGAATAAAATCCAATGTTGAATACGTCAAAGATGAAGAGGTTCAGCCATGGGAAGAGCCACATGACTTCAGTCACTGGGTCTTCACACTCGAGACTCCTGAATAAGGCCGTACAATAAGAAATAATTAATCCATTACAGTTATACAAATAATAAAAAATGTTTTCGTTGTATTATGGTTGGACTTTTTTGAGACATAATGATAGTGTGAGTATCAATCCGCGGAATAGCGAGAACAAGGAGTTTTGCTTAATAGATAGCCACTGTGTCCACTGTTATTGAAGAAGTGATTAGAGTGAGAATCATTTGGCAAGAATTCACATAAAAACTGCTAGTTTAATGGCTATTTGGAAGCAAATTCCTCTCCTGCAGTTACATTAAATGGCGAGGATATTGGTGATTTGTGAAAACATTATTGTGTTTGATCTCTATTATACAAGGGTAGCCGTATCTTTTTTATTCTAGTCTCAGTAACTGTGGTTACGATTTGTCATATTGATAGTCATTTCATGTGATTTTGGGCGTTTTTGTTGTAATGTCTAATTTCTCTTTGCCTTTTATACGCTTATCTCCTTCCATGGAGGGTCTCGTCTTTTTCTTTTTTGTCGTTTAGGATTTAGGGTTTAAGATAATAAATTTAAAAAAAAATATTATAAATATTTTTTAAAAAATTTTATTAAGACACTTCTTAAAGTTTTAAAAATAGAAAGTTTTGAGATGTTTAATGCATTTAATATATTCAAAACTTAAAAATTTTATTTGTTCAAGCAAAATTTTTCACTTTTAAATGATTAATAAGTGCCCTTATCAAAAATCATTTTATAATATACATTATAATATCGTACATTGATACTCAATCAAAATGTCCAAAGAACACATATCTAGAAAATAATAAGGATGAATGCTTATTATTACAAATGATGTGGGTAATGATTGTTACAAAGAAAATCTATGACAACGAGAATCAATCATTTCTCTTTCTATAGAATCATGTATTCATTAGGAAGATATACCGTTTAGGTGGTGGTAAGTATGGTTTGCAAAATTGCTTTTCTTTTTCAAAAAAAATCTAAATAGGGAATGGATCATCTCAATTTGATTTTTCTATTGACAAGATGAAGTGCAATCTCTCACTTGTTTAGGAGTTATTATTGTTTAAAAGCAAAACCTAAACTGGATTTGTTGATATTTGTCTACCTTTTAGATCCGTTAGTTTTCCCATCTAAATCATTTGTCCCCTTGCTTTTCGGAGATGACAACAACCTTATCCAAATAACATTAGCTAACACTTCTTATATGGCCATTCATTCCAATTCATGGGTAAATGAAATCTAAGTTTGATTCATCTTTTCATCAATCAATTAATAAAGACCAAATCAACAAAATGAGCTGTATTCAAAATGCAACAAGATTAACTTGCAAAGAGATAGAAGAAGAAGAAGAAAAAGAAAGAGCAGAGAAGATAGAATCATGAATTGAAAAATTGGTGTGTGTGATTGAATGGTCATTGGTCAAAGATATTGTGCAAGTGTGACAATTGAACTTATATATCGATATCTAACTCTAATGATCAAGTAACTAAAGCTAAGTATGGTCAAGTGGTTAACTACACAAACTACATTAACTAGCTACTATAACTAAATAACTAACTATTAAATTACATCAAAAGCCTTGTTCTCAGATACAACAATCCCTCCCCCCTAGGTGTAAGCTGAGGAATTTATATTTATCATTTTGAGCTTGAATTAGTGAAATTGAAACGAGATAGGTGAGAGTGGCTTGGTAAAGTATTAGCTATTTGGTTGGAACTTGATATTGGCAACAAGTGAATAGAGACACTGCACACATGCAATTTATCAATTATAGTGTGAC
Source organism: Pterocarpus santalinus (assembly GCA_031439595.1). Taxonomy (NCBI): domain Eukaryota; kingdom Viridiplantae; phylum Streptophyta; class Magnoliopsida; order Fabales; family Fabaceae; genus Pterocarpus; species Pterocarpus santalinus. The sequence continues at coordinate 15,215,869 of CM062530.1, read as the reverse complement.
AATCAATTTCTATATGCTTTGTTCTCTTAGAAAATATGAAATCGTTGGCTATGTGAGTGACCAAAAGATTATCACTAAAAAATGGAAGATGATGTTCAACCTGCAACTTTTTGAGGGAATACACAAGCCATTGGATCTTCCATACATTGTTACAACTAGGAAGGTTCTATATCCAGCCTATAAAGAAGACTTGGAAACTATATTTTAATCTATTTCTTACTAATAAGGGACATCATTAGAATAAGTGATAAGTCAGTGTAATTGCAGTTAGTTATGATAGTTACACCTAGTTGGAGGATGTTATGCCAGCCTGGCACCTTGGGCAAGCTATATCAAATTGTATATAAGCAATGATATGGTGTATTATTCCTAACCATCAATCATTAAGGGTGGACATCGTTCAGTTTACATGAAGAACTGAACCCAAACCAAACCAAAATTGAATTTTAAATACAAAAAACTAAACCAAAATATTTCATGGCTACTTAAACTGGCTTTAAACTAGTTTAGAACAAGTTTAAAACCATTAAATTTATTCAAACCCAAACCATAATCTAAAACACTAAAAACAGAAGAAGGAGCAGTGTAACCCGAAAAAAAAAGAAGAAGAAGGAGCTATTCTTTTGTTGACAAGCCTGGTCTACTGGGAAGAAGAAGAATGGAGATTAAGACATCAAGTTGAATGAAGGGGTTAGCCTCCTCCGGCAACATCACCGTCAAGCCCGATCTAGTCATTAATCCACCACCATTGCAAAAGAGCATCGACGTTGCCATCGCTGCCATCGTCATCGTTGTCAACAGATGCCGCAACATCATCCTCACTAATCACCACATTTTCAAGCCCAATACTAGAGGAATGATGGAAGATTCAAGTTTCTCTTTGATATACAAAGATCCGTTCATGGTGTTGTGGTGGAAGCATGGATTTCAGCTTTGAAGCATGGTTCAGTTCACAATGGGAAAGGAAGAAGGTGGTTGGGTTGGCAATAGTGACGGTCACTAGCGAGGGGAATAGAGAGGAGGAGAAGAAGAAGAAATATGGGTTCAAACAAAAATCAAGGTAATTTCGGGTTATGTTTATGGGAAAAAAATCAGTTCACTTTTTAAACTATTTTAAAAAAATCGATCTTTTTGTATGGTTTGGTTTGGTTATGAAACTAATTTAGTTATAAAACTCTTTCAAAAAAACCAGCTTATTTAATATGGTTTAGGTTTGGTTATAGATAAGTTTGGTTAAAATGGTTTATTTGCCCAGCATTATCAATCATAATCACATTTACACTCAAATTCTCTAAGATTTATCTGTCCCTTTTCTAACTCAATTTTTTCTATCCAATCTCTTCTTTGATACCTCACATGGTATCAGAGCCAAGAGAATCCATGGAGGTACTTGAAAGCTCACCATCTTCCGTAACAACCATTATTTGTTCTTAAGGTTCTGCAAGCTTTTCAATGAAATCTTTTTCGAGTTTGGTCTCATTCAAGCTCAACAAGAAAAATTTCTTATTGTGGCGACATCAAGCTTTGGCCATAATCAAAGCGCATAAGCTGGAAAATCACCTGAAAAAGGAGAAGACTCTAGAAAAATTCAACTTAGAAGAAGATCGTGATATAGAGTAAGAATTGCAAGAGTACTTAGGCTGGGAGTCACAAGATCAGCACGTATGGCTCCTGGCTTCAATAGAACAAGAATTCACAAATCAGATGATTGGATGTGATTTTACCTTTTAGATCTAGAGTAAGCTTGTGGTTTATTTTGCTTTAAAAGCAAAAGCTAAAGTTTGACAATTGAAGATTCAGTTGAAATCCATCAACAAACAAGGTTTGGGAGCCTCTTAGTACCTTTTGAAAATCAAGAAAGTTATGGATTCACTTGCAACATTAGAAGCTCCTATTATTGAGCACAAACACATTAAAGCTATTCTAGATAGTCTTAATGAGGAATATAGTTCCTTCATCACCATGGCAATTTCTAGGTTTGATTCCTTTTCAATAGATGAATTAAAGGCTTTGTTGATGGCTTAAGAGGAGTTAATTGAGCAATTCAAGAAAATTGAGACTGGTCCAACTCAAGCTCATGTTGCACAAATGGATAACAATGATAAAAAAGGTGGAAACTCTGCCTCAAATGTTAGTGGAAAAGGATGTGGAGATATGAGAGGCAGAGATCATGGTTATAGAGGTGGAAGGTCTTGGCATGGTAATGGTTGATAATTGTGCCAACCCTATGGTAAAGTTGGACATGTAGTAATGCATTGCTTTCATAGATTCGATCACAATTTTCAAGGACCTGTGAGACCAATTACACATGTACCACTACCTCCTCAATCCACTTTTCATAAGCCTAGAGCATACCTAGCCTCAGCAATTACTATTTTTGATAGGGTATGGTATCCAGACTCAAAAGTCTCTTATTGCCTCACTTTTTATTTGAGGAGCCTCTTAACTAGCACTAAATTTGTAGGACTAGATCAAGTGCAGATTGGAAATGGTTTAGGTATGGCAATTAAGCACATTGGCAGTTCTATTCTATACTCACATAAATCAAACACATCATTTAATCTTCACAATATGATGCATGTTCCTCACATCACAAAGAAATATCGAATCAATGTAATAAGTCTTAACTAGTGAATAAAATATCTTCTGATTTTAGCATATGTGATGCTTGTTTTAAAGCTAAACTTCATCGATTACCACATACTTTTTCTACGCACACATATTTTGCTCCCCTTGAGCTTGTATTTTTTGATCTTTGGGGGCTTGCACCTATTACTACTCGATCAGGTTGCAGGTGCTATATATGTTTTGTTGATGTATTCACTAGTTACACTTATTTGTTTCTTTTAGAATCCAAATCTCAAGCCTCTCAAGCCTTCCAACAATACAAAACCACGATAGAAAACTTCACTAGCCACAAAATTAAGTCCCTTTCAGACTGGTAATGGTAGAGAGTATTTATCTCATGCCTTTACTTGGTATCTGCAAAAACATGGTATCTTACATAGGTTATCTTGCCCTTATATTCACCAAAAAATGGAAAGGTAAAAAGAAAACACAAAAATGTGATTGAGACTGGACTCACTCTATTAGCCACAGCCTCTTTACCCCTCAACTTTTGGGATGATGCCTTTATTACAACAACATACCTCATAAATCATTTCCTTTCATCTATTACCAATTTTAAGTCTCCCTATGAACTAATTGATTGTAACAAACTTGACTACCAATTTTTGAGGGCCTTTGGCTGTTCTTGTTATCTAAACCTAAGACCTTATAACCATCACAAATTAGAGTATTGATCTCACCAATGCCTATTTCTTACAATGTCCCTAACAACAAAGGTTACAAGTGTTTTCCTCCATCTGGAAGACTTTATATTACCACTAATGTTGTCTTTGATGAACACTTATTCCCATATTAGCATCTTTTTGTCCTTGACAAACTTGTTTCCTTCTCCCCTATCTCTCCACCTAAATCTGATCTATCCATTCCTTTCATTACACCTTCCCACAAAACTATTTCTACTACCTCCTTGCCTACTAATACAACTAACAATCCTATGGTTGTTGTTACTTATGATTCTTTAGCTAGTTCTTCAAGTGCAGGTATAGGTGATCATGAAACTAGAACTGAATTGTGTTACCTTTTGAGCATGTTGCACTAGACCTAGCAGCCACTGAACACAATAAGCAACCTATGATGAGAACTAGGTCTAAAGATGGCATTTTCAAGCCAAAATCATATGTTGTAGTAGTCAAAGGGCCTACACTTGATCTTGATAATATTGAGCCTCATAATGTGTCACAAGCTCTTCAGTTTACTCACTGGAAGAAGGCAATGTATGAAGAATTTGACGCATTGTTGAAAAACAATACATGGGATTTGGTTTCCTTCCACTACAAAGGCCATAAGATGCAAGTGGGTTTTTTGAGTCAAAAGAAATCCAAATGGCTCAATTCAAAAGTACAAAGCTCGATTTACAGCCTAGGGCTTTAAATAAAGAGAAAACCTTAACTTTGGAGAAGTTTTTAGTCTTATTGTGAAGCGCTGCCACTACTAGAAATTAGCAAATAACGAACGGATTTTACCTACAGAACAAAACCATTGGAAATATTGATGGATTTATTGTCGGTAAAATCGTCGATAAATATTCGTGCCTAATGGTGCCAAATTATTACCAACGGATCTACTGTCGGCAACATTTTGCATTTTAATTTTAATTTTCATTTAAATTTAAAATTTACCAACGAACATTCCGTCGGTATATAAAGTAAATTACCGATAGAATAACCATCAGTAAGGAATTATATATTCTTTTTAATATCATTTAAAAATGTAAATTGTTATCTATGAAAAATCTGTCAGTAATTAAAATAAATAAATATAACTTGCGATTGAAAGATCTTTCGTCAGTAACTTTTTTTTATTTTATTTTTTCCTTAGATTAACTTTTTTAAATATTACATATGGAAAATCTATCGGTATTTGAAATTTTGGCTGTAACCGCTAAAGTCTATTCAGTTTCTATATTACCGATGGATTTTCCGCAGTAAAGATTGATTAATGAAACAATTCATTGCATTATCTTTTTACTAATGAAAAATTCGTCGGTAATATGTGTTTAATGAAATGAATTGTTTCATTAAATCATTACCAACAGAAAATCCATTGGTGATATTAAACTAGAATGTTAAAATGCGAAACACTCCTTTCTTTTTCCTCATTCATGTCCCATTTTCTCTCTTTCTTTCGTCCCTCTATACGGCCACTGGCCATTTGACTACTGCCAGAGCTTCCATTTCTTTGCCGAAGACCGCCGTTGTATTTGTGGTATCTCACTAAATATTTTAATTGGTTTATTTTTTTATTTACCCTTTTTGTTATTCTATTTCTTTACTCAAAGTTTTTAATTTCTAAGTTATTTAACTAACTTATTTTGTTGCATTGATTGTTAAAGTTCTCATTTGAAGCACTTGGTGATTGGTGTATTGATTGATTGGAGTGAGTTGAGAAGCATTAGGTTTGTACATTATACCTTTTTTTTTTTTTTACTTTATGTTTTCTTGAAATATTGGAGACTTAAAATTTTTAGGATAGAATTATGGAATGGAAGAAGGAGGATAGGATTGCATCACTGGGGGAAGGCTTAGAGTTCCTTCCTATTATTTAAATTGTATACTGTATTGTTATGTACCCGCATGATGTAAAGCAAAGGATGCGCTCTAGAACTATTTTTAGGATTAACTAGTTAATTTGTATGACTATATGTGTTGGTTATTTGTATTTGACTGATGAAATAAATTTAGTGGAGGCTCCTAAATTAAGGGAAGACATCATTTAGAATATTGTTTGAATTAAATAATTATTGTAACGAATTGATTTATGTTTAATTGATGAATTAATTTTTGTGAAGGCTCCTAATTTAAGGGGAGACTTTGCCCAAATCTTTTTTAACATTTAAAATAATGCTTGAATTAAATACATATTGTAAGTGTGGACTAAAATATTGTTATGGACTAAAATATTATTATAAGAAGAATTAGTGGGGACTCCTTTTTTACGAGGAGATTCTACCCTTTTTTTTTTATTAATATGTGATTGTATTGCTTTATAAGCATATGATATTGTTGAGATACAATATTTGCTCAAAATCGAGTATAGATATATGATAAATTGCACCTAGGTTGGGGAGCATTAAACCACAATTTTATGAGGGATTAAAGCATTCATAATGGCTTGTGTTCCAATAGAGCAATTTACACATGAACGAACAGCTAGGTGTTCTTGTCGTAAATGAAAATATAGGAGATTTTTAGGCATTGAGTCAATTAGAGGTGCAGAATTAGGATATGATCCTCCTGTCCTCAGTAGTGACTCTTAGCTTCTTTTTTGGTGAGCCCTTCTTATTCAAGGGCATTAGTGGAATTAAATCTTTTAGGGATTTCCTAGCCTTATTGTAGCTCCACAATACCATAGACAAGGTCTGACCCTCACTTGGCTTGTATTGGTTTCAAATTCTTGAATATGTATATTTAAATATGTAAATTTGATATTTGAATTAAAGTTTTCATTGGAATGACTTAATGTTATGGTGTGGATCTTGATATATTGTTATGCTTTTAACTTTTATTTTGTGTGTTGTAGGGTGCATTCTAAGAATATATGGATCCCCAATGACTTGAGTATGTTTGATTATTTGTGTAGGAAGAACATCCGTAATTGGAAATTATCCTAAATATAAAGGAAACTCTGTTTGATTTTCTAAAAATGTTTGGTGAAAGCTCGTTAGGGGACTTGTCTTCTATGCACCGATCATGGCCCAGGTTAGGTCATGAAAAAGTTAGTTTTAAAGCTTTGGTTTCCTTATGTACCATGGAACAAGTGTCCTTCACTAGAAATATGACTATGCAAATGGAAGCTAACCCATTTTCACAGGGTATGGTGCCACCAAAGGCCTTTAAGATCGTTATTCTTGTTAATGTCTTGAGTCATATGCACCTGAATTATTCCTTGCTTTGAAATTTAATCAGGTTTTAATCTTAATGTTCATTCTCTTAGGCGAGATGCCACCAAGATCTGCACCCAAGCTGTTAGAGTAAAAGTCCACAAGGCTTCTGATGCTGAGTCCAATTAAGCCCTTTCTTTCTTCCAAGAAGGAGAGGCCACGATTAGGAAAAGGACCACGGGAGATTTGCTAGGCATGTTGAGGAGCTAGCCTCAGAGGAAGAGCCAATTAATCTAACTGCTGAAATGAGGTGGGTCCATCAGATCTTAACACCCTGGTTGAGCTTCTAGTTGAGCAAAAGAAAGGTGGACCACAACCCCATGTTGAGCTAGATCCTCTTGTTAGGGGGCACCGTCAGCCTCAGGCAAGGGCAAACGTGACTATTGGTTCTTTCCTTAAGCTGAATTTGCCAACCTTTTCTAGCAATCCTCTAATGGATGATTCATAGATGTTCATTGACCATACCAACAAGGTCCTTAGAACTCTTAGATTTCCAAGTGACAGAGCAATGGGGTTAGCAGTATACAACCTGATTAGACCTGCTGAGCAGTGTTATGAGACTTTTCTTAAGAGGAGAAATGTTTCTGGAGTACGTCCTCTTACTTGGAAATAGTTAATTAAAGTCTTTATCATGAGTTTCCTCCTTGTTAATGAAAGAGAGAAATTTGCTGCTAAGTTTGAAAGGTTGAAACAAACCCCTGGGATGTCTGTAGTGGAGTATGAAGAACAGTTCACCAGACTATGTAGATATGCCCATTACCTAGTGTCCATAGAGACCATGAAGGTCAAGAGATTTGTTTAGGGCCTAGCCAATCCCTTATTTTCTAACCTATTTACTATGGTTGGGAAGATATCATATGCCGAGATTATGGATGCTGCATATGGTCCTGAGTTTGGGAGGGAGGAGCAAACAATTGTCAAGGAGTCTAACATGAAACAAAATGATCCTTTTTTAAGAGATCCAATTTTGGAAGAGCACAAAGTTATTAGGGCTGACACCAAGCACCATCAATTGGGGTCACTTCTTTCGGGCCTGTTCTGATGAGCATATCTGCCTCAAGGTCCCAGGCTAGCAATGCGTCTTAGCCAGGCATGCAGGGATCTAGACAGTCAAACTCCCCCAAATAGCCATGTTATCTTTGTAGGAATTACCATTTAGGGCCATGTCATATGGCCGTTGGAACTTATTTTCGATGCAGATAGCCAGGGCACATCAAGAGGGATTGTCTTTACTCTAGGGGGCATGTTTTGGTGTGTCCCATAGCACCTACATTATCTTATTTAACTTTATTCTTGGGTAGTTCTTCTGGACTGTTAGGTAAAGGATCAAGTAGAGGGGTAAGTGGTAGAGGTTTTGGTAGTAGAAGATCAGGGAGAAGCCAGCCTAGAGCTTTGCATTGACTAGATAGGATGCTTAGGCTTAAAACATTGTGATGGTAGGTACTTTGTATGTCTATTCTTTCAAGGGGGCTCTACACATTTGTATATGTCCTCATATTTTACCTTTCATTATGGCGAGCAACCAGTGATGTTGGACTACCCATTTTGGCTTAACACCATGATGAAGGAATCCTTGATGGTTTAACTAATGTTCCCATCATGTACAGTCAATGTTAATGGAGTGGACACACTAGCTGATTTGATACTACTAGAGATGATGGACTTTGATGTCATCTTAGGTATGGACTGGTTAGCTTTGTGCCATGCTATAGTGGATTACTACTCCAAAGCGGTGAAGTTTGATGTTCTAGATAAACCATCCTTTGTTTTTGGGGAGACAGTTACTTAATCCCCGCCAACTTAATATCTTCCATGAGTGCTATGCACTTAATGAACAAAGGAAATGAAGGTTGCTTTACTGTGGTTCGGGATGTTGAGGCTGTGGTGCCTAGCCTTGACTAAGTTCTTGTGGTCAGGGAGTTTCCGAATGGGTTTCTTAAGGAATTGCCAGGGATACCTCCTGATAAGGGGATTAAATTTTGCATAGACTTAGTCTGAGGTGTCCAACCTATATACATCCTCTCTATAGTATGGCTTTAGCTAAATTGCGAGAATTGAAGGTTCAACTGCTAGATATGTTGGATAAGGTCTTTATCTGCCCAAGTACATCACTGTAGGGGTGCTTTGGTACTCTTTGTGAACAAAAAGGACAGGTCAATGTGGTTATGCATGGACTATAGACAACCCAACTGATTTACTATTTGTAACAAGTATCCATTGCCCAAAATTGATGACCTATTCAATCAGCTCCAAGGAGCTTCTTGCTTCTCTAAGATTGATCTCTGTTCTAGGTACCACCAACTGAAAATTTTGGAAGAAATCATCCCTAAGATCAGTTTCTATACTTGTTACGGGTATTATGAATTCTTAGTGATGTCCTTCGGCTTGACCAATGCTCTAGCTACTTTCGTGGAATTGATGAATTGGATGCCCAAGCCCTTCTTGGACCATTTTGTGATTGTCTTCATCGATGATAACCTGGTATATTCCAAGAGTAGGGAAAAAACATGAGTATCATGTGAGGATTGTGCTGCAAACCTTGAGGAATCATCAACTTTATGCCAAATTCTCGGAGTGTGAGTTTTAATTAGACCAAGTGATCTTTCTAGGTTACGTGGTATCTAAGGAAAGGATTATAGTGGATTCTAAGAAGGTAGAGTCTATTTAGAAGTGGCCAAGGTCCACAACCATAACAGAAATCTATGGTTTCTTAGATTTGGTAGGCTACTATAGGAGATTTGTTAAAGATTTCTCAAAAATCTCTACCCCTTTGACCAAATTGACCTAGAAAGGGGTATCATTCCAATGATCTAATGCCTACGAAGAAAGTTTCCAAAGGCTCAAGATTTATTTGACCTCTTCTGCAATGCTTAATTTGCCTTTAGGGTTTGGAGAGTATTCGGTATATTGTGATACATCCTAGGTAGAACTCAAGTGTGCTTTCATGAAACATGGCCGAGTCATTGCCTATGCTTCAAAGCGATTAAAGAGGCATGAGTAGAATTATCCTACCCGAGATTTGGAAATGACAGTTATTGTCTTTACATTAAAGATTTGGAGGCACTACCTCTATGATAAAGCATGTGAGATCTACATTGACCACAAGAGCCTGAAGTAAATCTCCTAACAGAAGGACTTAAACTGAAGGCAACGTAGGTAGATGGAACTACTCAAGGACAATCTTGTACCACCTTGGCAAGGCTAATATGGTAGTGGATGCCTTGAGCAGAAAGTCTATAGGTAGCTTGGCGCATATAGCCCATACAAAAAGACCGTTAAGGGAAGAGATCCACAAATTGGAATATGAGGATGTGCACTTTGAGCTTGGAGGCTCCAAGTTACTTTTACCCCATGTACAGGCTTAATCTTACTTGATTGAGCAAATCAAGGTTGTAAAACATAAAGATCAAAAGCTTTGCAAATTGATGGAAGAAATTCACAACGAAAATAAATCAAAGTTCTTTCTCGACTAAGCAAGCGGGCTGAGATGTGGTAACCATTTATGTGTGCTAGATGTAGACGACCTAAGAAAGGGCTTTTTTAGATGAGGCCCATAGTTTTGGGTACACGATTTATCTTGGTTCCACTAAAATATACCAAGATTTAAAGCAACTGTTTTGGAGGGAAGGCATGAAGAGAGACATAGGAGACTTTATGTCTTGTTGCTTGGTGTATCAGCAAGTTAAAGCTGAAAACCAAAGACCCACTAGATTGCAGTAACAAATAGACATACCTAAGTGGAAATAGAATAGAATCATCATGGACTTTGTGACTGGCTTACTCCATAATTTCAGAGGTTTTCACTTCATTTGGATGATAGTAAACAAAATGACCAAGTCAGCATATTTCCTCCCAGTCAAGACCACCTATACTGTTTCCTGTTATGCCAAGCTTTATGTGAGTGAGATTGTCCAACTTTAAGGGATTCCGGTGTCCATTATCTTAGATCGTGGGCCTCAATTCACATCTCATTTCTGGAAGGCCTTCCAAAAGGCCTTGGGGACTTAGCCTGACCTTAGTACAGCTTTTCATATTTAGACAAATGGACAACCTAAAAGGACAATCCAGAGATTAAAAGATATGTTCAGATTATATGTTCTGGACTTTGGTGGGAACTAGGATAGTTACCTACGCCTAGTCAAATTTTCCTACAATAACATTTATCAAGCTAGTATTTAGATGGCCCCATTTGAAGCCTTTCATGGTAGACATTGTAGATCTTGTATTGGGTGGTTTAAAATTGGTGAAGCCAAACTCTTGAGACCTAACTTGGTGTAAGATTCAATAGAAAATGTTCATTTGGTTAGGGAAAGACTTTTGGCAGCTCAAAGCAGACATAAAGCCTATGCTGATCATCAAAAGCCAAATCTAGAATTCTCGGTGGGTGACCATAAATTTCTTTAGGAGTCAGCTATGAAGGGTGTGATAAAGTTTGAGAAGAAAGGCAAACTCAGCTTGCATTACATTGGCCTTTTTGAGATATTAGACTAGGTAGGTGCAATGGCTTACTGGTCAACCTTGCCACTTGAACTGTCCATGATTCACCCCATGTTCCATGTATCAATGTTGTAGAAGCACCTCCTGACCTATTGCATGTACTTGCTTCAGATACTATCCAGCTAGATGAAGATTTGACCTAGGAAGAAGAGCCCATAGCCATAGTTGACCGTCAAGTGAAGAAGTTACGCTCAAAGGAAGTAGCCTTGTGAAAGTAATCTAGAAGAATCACTCAAAAAGGGAAGTAACCTAGGAAGCTAAAGAAGCAATACAAGCAAAGTATGCCCAACTATTAGATTCTTGAGGTATAGAAGAATTTTCTTGCTTTGTTTAAACTTCGGGTTCTAGGATCCAGGATTCGGGATCGAGGTTCGGGATCCGAGATAAATGGTATGGGGTCAAGGTCATGTGATGGAGGCACGATGATATAGCTGGGATGGCGGAGTGCTGAGGTGGGGACTAGGTTGCGGGTTCCATGGTCGATCACCACTTCTCCATTCATTTTATACGTAATGTAAATCACCATGAGTAATAGGATTTTGAGCTCTAATTTCTAGGTTTCGAGGTTTGAGTTCGTATCAACAAGATAAAGTGTAAATTCCTAGTTCTGAGTTAGAGTGATCTAACACGATGTGTTGTAGTCCAGGTTTTGAGTTAGAGTGATCTAACTCGATGTAATACATTCCGGGGTTTGAGTTAGAGTGATCTAATTCAATGTGATGCATTTTGGGTTCCAATTTAGAATGATCTAACTCGATGTGATGCATTTCGAGTTCCAAGTTAGAGTACTCGAACACAAGGGAATGCATTCTAGGTTCCGAGATTGTGTCAACCCAAGTAGCATCAACGATCTCAAGAGCTTGTGTTGTAGTGCAAGTGTTGCACTGTAGCACTGTGTAGAATGCTTCAAATACATGATGCATAGAAAGAAACTTCATTTTTTTCACTTCTTCTTCTTCTTCTTCTTCTTCTTCTTCTTCTTCTTCTCTTTCTCTCTCTCTTTATTAGTTTGAAACATTCTCCCCTCTCTTTAGCAATTTCTTACCTATTATCTTCTTCCTCCACCTCTTTTTTCTTCCCCACTTTGCTGCCACTTAGCCACATTCATGACGCCAACGCCATCTAGAGAGTACTTGTGTTGGTGCCTTTTATTAGCATGATTTGGGGGCAAATTGGGAGTGTGACTCAATTTTGAACTGGCCCACTTACACCTACTCCATTTTTCTTCTTCTTTAGGCTTTAAAAGTTCTTCCTAAGCCTCCAATCTCTCCTTATTTTGTGAATCTAGCTAAATCTCATCATGGGTGTTGGATTTGAGCGGTTTGATGTTAGAACCTAGGGTTACATTAGGGGTTTTGAGGTTTAGGAGTAATTTGTATTAATCTCTTGTATTGGTGACTAATATTTGGCCAAATTACCGTGTTTGTGGTGTTAGATATTTCCAATGAACGCTTTCTTGGCTCCATGGCTTTGGAGTATTGAAATACTCCTGCTTGGCTTGTATATTGTGAGTAGAAAGTGTATCTTTAACTTGTTTGTAATATTATTGTTATTATTATTATTATTATTATTATTATTATTATTATTATTATAATATATGTACACACTTGATTTGTTATATCATAGAATTATGATTTAGATCTTGAATGTGGGCTTTATTCAAATTTATCACATAGGACAACCAATGGTTTTTTGTGACATGTTGATAATTGTTTATGAATATTGGAAAGCTCTGGATTCTTGGATTTGACCTAGTCATTGTTATGCTCTTAAAATTTATTATATGTACATCTATAACTGGACTTGGAAGGTTTTTCTTAGGGAAGTCTAGTATATGATCTATATGCTAATGGTAGTAGACATTAGTCTTGGTACATCTTGATTGATGATTTACACAGCCACATACAACGTGGTGTGTGACAATTTACACAGCCACTCAAGGAATGATGACTAACAGAATATAGGATCACAAGAAGGAAAGGATACCTAAGTGTGATCATGACGAACTACCCTAGACTAGATAACTTTCCATTGGTTTTGAGTAATTCAATGATATTTTTGGGAACTATAGTTCTTATTTAACTTTGCACATAGTTTGTTATTCTAAATTCTCATATAATGTCCTATGTGGGTTATGGATATTCTATCTCTTATTGAGTTACATAAACTCATTCTATTGTCTTTTCCTCTTTTCAGATATTGGTGCAAAATTAGAATCTAAGTAGCCTATCCTTTGGTGAGGCCTTCTTGTTTAAGGACATTAGTGGAATTAAATCTTTTGTGGATTTCCTAGTCTTGTTGTAGCTCCATAGTACCATAAGCAAGGTTTGACCCTTGCTTGGCTTGTGTTGGTTTTAGACTCTCAAACATGTATATTTAAATATGTAGATTTGATATTTGAATTAAAGTTTTCATTAGAATGACTTAATGTTATGGTGTGGATCTTGTAGGAGCAAGATTGTATGTTTGAAGCTTTTAACTCTTATTTTGTGTGCTGTGAGGAGCATTATGAGAATGTTTGGACCTCCAATGATTTGAGTGTGTTTGATTATTTGTGCAAAAAGATGATCCGTATTTGGGAATTATCCTAAATACAAAGAAGACTCTATCTGATTTTCTAAAAATATTTAGTGAAAAGCTTGCTGGGGGACTTATCCCCTACGTGCCAACGATAGCTAGGGTTAGGTCATGACAAATAGTGAACCTTTCAAGTTGAGACATAAAAACATATTCGTCAAGATCCCTATTTAGAAAAGCATTGTTGAAGTCTACTTGATGAATAAGCCAATGTCTAGTGAGAGCAATAGTCAGGACAATTCTCACAGCAATTGGCTTGACAATAAGGCTAAATGTCCCATGAAAATTAAATCCTTCCTGCTAATGAAATCCTTTTGCCACCAACCTTGCTTTATACTTTTGAATAGAGCCATCAAGGTTATATTTGACTCTGAAAACCCATTTGTATCCTATTGGATATCTTCTTTCAGGTAGGGGTACAAGCATGATTCTGAAAATCAGATCAAACTAGCAGATCGGACTGATTAAATTGGGAACCAACCATGCATCTGGTTCGATCAAATCTTAAAAACCTTTTCAAAAAATCAAATGAACCGAACCAGTTCTAGCTATTTGGCAGTTTAAAACAGAAGGCAGTGAACTCAAAACAACATTAACAAATGGAAAAAAGAAAAAATTAATAACCACCAAGGGAAGGAGCGGCCATAGTAGCCACTGCGCTCTCGCTGCTGTTCGACCTCACCATTCCCAGTCTTTAGCATCACTGCTGTTGGTCTTTGTTGTGGCTTTTGGGTAGGAGAGAGGGTCAACATTTGGTTAGATTTGGTTGTGCAGAGAAATAGAAAAAAGAGAGGGAGAAGAAAGAAGATAAAGGGGCAAGACGAAGGGGGCATCATTTTGTCTTTCTTTTTTTTTTTTTGTTTTAAAAGAGCTGGTAGTTTGGGTGAGAAGGGTTGCATTGCAGTGGTTGAATATCAAATTTAGCCCTACTTGAGAAAACTAGGGGAAAACTTTCTATCTCCATTCTTCTTCTCTCTTTCGCTTTCTCTTTGTGTGTATATTGGCAACAAAACAAATACATGATTGATTGATTGAGAAAAATTGATTGATGATGAGACATGATATTATTAAATATTAATAGAATTTTTTTATTAAAAAAGAATAAACTTTATAAATAAACACACACACACACATATACATACATCAATATATATATATATATATATATATATATATATATATATATATATATTACATTTCGATTATACCCCAATTGAACCAATAAACATCTGAATCAGCACATTGTCCAATTTAATATTCGATCTAATTTTCAGAACCTTAGGTATAAGAAACTGAGTGTTATTCTTTAAGAGTGCCACACATTCATCTTTCATAGCTTGCTACTAATTAGCATCTTGCATAGCTATCTTGATAGAAGAAGGTTGCAAAGAAGTAGTGTAAACTTGAGATTTGAAGATGCCCACCTTAACTCTAGTTGTTATTGGATGAGCATTTAAAGGAATAAAGACTTGTGTTGAAAGGTTGTAGTGGAATGAGCAGGAACTCTATAGCATATAGCTTCATTGAAACCTAAACCTAATTGTCAAAGTGCACTCACCCATAACCTTCTAATAATTTTTAACAAATCAGTAAATCCCGAGAGTGAAAACCACATATCCTTTAACTCCTCAATCAATACTCCTATCCTCCAACAATAACAAGTAGTGATATGAAATAGCACATTTTGTAACGTCCAGAAATTTTGAAACGTTCGATTTACATTGTTAATCGAATTATTCGATTAATTTGTATGAACACGGTTAATTAGATGCCACTACAGGTTAATTAGAAATTAATTAGATGTTAATTAGAGGGATTAGGATTGAGAAGTATTAGAGTATACAATTAGAAAACCTTAGCAAAAATAGATAGAAAATGAGTTACTAGTTGATGAAAAACCAGTAGAATTTCGGTATTTTCAACTGTTAAAACCCAAACCAACCAAATTTAACCTACTAAACCCTACTTCAAGTGGCTAGAATTTAGCCACCTCCTTCATCAAAGTGGCGCCACCCATACCATAAAAAGTGAGCATGGTTGGCTTACTTATTAGCCACATGACTCCTCCACTAATGAGAACTCAAAGATCCAACTACTACCTCTACATAAATTTAATTTCTCCCCTTTGTCCCAAAAATTTTCGGCCCCTACAGCCATAGCCTTTCCTTCATCTTCTCTCTTCTACTCCTTCTCCATTTTATCCACTCTCAAGGTCTCACCCATACCCTTGCCCATTAACTTCAATCTTGGTCAAGAAATCTACTTATTAGAGGTACGATTCACTTGTTTTGGTTATTGTTCTTAAATTGGTGACTGTTTTTAATTCTCTTTCTACTCATGAAAATGATATTGTATGATGTGTATGAGGTGGTTTAAGGTTGATTTGGTATGGTGCTATTTGGTTTAGCTTTGAAGTTTAAGTAATCACTAGAAATACCAAAAATAGAAACATGATTTTCAAGAAAACCCTATGCTGTCTATACTAGCAAGGTGTACAGACCATCATCCCACCATTAAAATTTAAAGAGACTATGTTTAGATGAAACTAGACTTCCAGAGCTTTCTATACATATAAATTATAAGGTCATTGGATTAATATTGAGGGAGATATGAATTTCTAAAGTTTGCCCTAGGTTTTTGACCTTGATTCTGGGCAAGGAAGGATGTGCACGACCTAACTCACCCTACACAAGGAATGGAGTGCAATAAAATTTGTTAGGAAGATAATAGGAGAACATGCTATAAAAATCATAGGGTCAAATTCGTTTTCCATGATTTCCAATAATTCATCCAAGTTGCCCCCTATTTTGGGGCAACAGAGATAAGGCTGTCCAATCCTATCAAATTTGTTAGCTCACAACTTCAGTTCTCCTTAGGCAAATAAAGTGGAACTTGTTGTATATGAGAATTGAATCAGTAAGCTTTAAAACAACATAGATTTTGTAAGGATCCAAGTAGATTTGAACTACCTGCACGGAAGCCTTCCCTTCCTAGCGCGCAGACAGACCATCTTTAGTGAAGTCCCTCCTTTCAGTTTCTGCCCTTATTCGTCTCAAATGCATCCCTATTCTCTGTGCATCAGTGTGGCTATCTTCAATTTTTAGTGGATTTTTACTTTTAAGTGTGCAAATTTTCCCAGCTATAGGGCAAGTCGAGGTAAATCCTTAATAACTGGAGCTATACTTATCAAAATCAAATGGGACCAATGGGACCAAAGAGGTTAGAAACTAAACATATAGCATTTTATCATATCCAAAATTTAGGTCCAAAGGAGTTAAACAAAATTTATAGCTTAATTTCTAAAACCTGGCAGAACTGGAAATATAGGCAGGAACTCAAAATCCAAGTATAAAGGAAGTAGCTTTTACATTGATGTTGAGAAATTGATGCACTATTGTGATTTTCATCACTGTCTAATTATTGACATTATTCATGGAAAAGTAGACATAATCAGTTATGCTACCAAAATTTCGGCAGAAGCTACGCATAACTCATGATACACAAACACATATATATGCTATTTCAAGTAAAATACTTTTGAGTATGAAAGTTTAAGAGTTATATGAAATTCCATACTACTTAAGCTACCTCCAGATTAAAGTTAAAGGGAATAAGTTGGTGGGAAAGTCAGGAAAAGCAAACTCGGCATTCTTATATAGGAACGAGGTCAGTCCTGAGAAGTAGACTATTACCTAGGAGTTATACGGTCAAAAACTCCCAGGGGACCAAGTATGGAAAAGTGTAAGTCATATGATTTAAAGGATCACTGAGGCTAAGTGCATTTCACTTTCATTCATGCATTCACATGGTTCTGTTTATTAATCCTGAGCTCAATGCATTGTTATCTGTATATCCATTGTGCTTATATTCTTGTTTATATTGTGGTTACTGCACAAATTATGTTAGGAATATGTTTCTATTTCTACTTCTTATTATTTTAAGTAACATTAAGTTTTGCTTCGAGTTATGCTTTTCTTAACATTAATTGAATAGAATATCATAGCTATGTTACAACTTTTTAATTTAAATAAAAACTGAAGCAACTGAGAATGACTGCAATGTCAGGTTAGTGTAGTATTAGAAACCTACTGAGAATTTTATCAAATTCTCACCCTACTTTATATACCTGCGTCAATCTTATATCGTTAGGATGGATGTGACTACGGTTCTTCTCCTTCAGCTCGTAGACATCTAGCTCCACTATGATCCCATGTTCGATTTGTTCTATGTCATTGGTTCCTGCCACTTCCGCCTGTATTTCTTCAGCCGTAGGGACTTCTCCATCCTTCTCTTTTACTCACCTTTTGCCCCTCAATTCCATATTTTGCCATTCCGTTGCATGTGGCACACCCTGCTTCTCCCCGTCTGGCACCCGCCGTACCAGCAACCCCAGTTGTATCCCCACCTGCCTCACCAGCCCAAGTGGTCCCTGACTTCTCACCTGGCTCTAACAGTGACCCCTCAGAGGCTATCGACTCGCCCTCCTCATCTTCTAGACCAGACGCCGACTACACCCTAGCCGAGCCAGGCATGGCGAATGGTTTTCTGATGGAGTAATTGACTGTTGCTAGCCTGTATTGTACAGTATGACCCTCTTTTGGCTATGTGCAACATTAGGCCATCGACATAGTCACATGTATGTAGTTAGCCAGGTACACTAGTTTGTAATGTCCTCTAAGGACCACTTAGAGGCGCACCTCACTAACACGGGCCACTTATCTTTTTGTGTGTAATGGCCCAATACATGTACTCGCTTTTGTATATGTATGAAATCTGGAGACACTGTACTGACATGTATATATAGATGATGTTGTCCTACTATATTCCATGCCTCATGTGAGTTATTTATTTACTTTCAATACATTACACTCGCCAATTATATATGTATATGGTATAATGTGTTTTCCGTCAAAAAAATACTTGCGCCTCAGTTCAAGACCTTAACCTACCACATCAAGAGGTAGAGCAAATAATAATAAATAATCAGATATGAGATATGACAAGACGAACTAAGAAAGTGAGAGACGTATCATTGTGATACAACCACTAAGTGATATACCATGACTTAAGCATAGTTTTGAGGTCAATAGGATGTTACATTTTGGTATCAGAGTAGTTCGTTCTAGGTAAGGCTTGAGGATTGGACTGACTAAGCTTCACACACACTCTATTTTTTGATAATATCGTGGATTGAGTCTTGCTTGTATGGCTAGGATATGGAAATGCATGTGTATAAAAATGCCTAGCTGTGTGAATTGTTATTTACTAGCACACTAGAGTTAGTATTGAGCCTGATCAACTCAATAACATTCATTTTGTGTGTTTAGAACTTAATGGCCTTCGGAAGGTAAGGTAGGCCATGCATGACACTTGCTCAGGAGAGCCCAGCTAATCTTATGGACACAATGCAGGAAATGGCCCATGCAATGAAGGAACAAGCTATTGCAGGCCACCAAATGATGGATCAATTAGGTAGGTGGTCTGAGATTGGCCACGAGGGAAATCAACATGGTCCAGGAGTAGATTTGGACTATCTCAAATTTGCAAAATTCAGGAAGGCAAACCCGCCTAGTTTCAGAGGAGTGTTTAACCCCAATAAGGCCGATGAGTGGATCAAAGCAATGGAAAAGGTCTTCTCCATTTTAGATTGCACCGAGCACTAGAAAGTGACCTTTGCCACTTTTATGCTTAAAGAAGATGCAAAATTCTGGTGTATTAATGTGAGACAGTTGCTAGAAGAATCTCAGACAAAGATCACCTGGGATGTATTTATGGATGCATTTTACCATAAATACCCTGTCCGTTTGAAATGCCAAAGAGTTAGAATTTATACAGCTCCATTAGAGGAACAAGATGGTATCAGAATATATTGCCAAATTTGAAGAATTGTGTAAATTCTCTACAATTTATCATTAGAACCCCGATGAGGCATAGAAGTGCATCAAGTTTAAGGGTGGATTACATGAATATATTCTTGCGACGGTGGAACTGATGGAAATTAGAGATTTCCCTACTTTGGTGAATAAATGCCGCCTTGTAGAGGATTGTAACATGAAGTTAGTGGCTGCCAAGGCATCTGGCAGCAACTTCTAGAAATGATTGGCACCGCAGGGTTTGAAGTTTAAGCCCAACCTTCCAAACTGGAGAAAATTTCAGCTAGTAAGCAACAAAGGTAAATAGCCCAATAGCCCTTTGTGAAGCAGACTTGCACACAATACGAAAAGAATCATGGTAACTAGTCATGTTTAACGGGGCAGAATGTTTGCTTTGGATGTGGCAAGCCAGGTCACAAAATTTATGAGTATCCAACCAGGAATCGACAACAAGTTCCCAGACCTCAACAACAGGGAAGGGACTTCACTATGGAGGTGCAGGAAGCTGAAAATCTGAAGGACTAATTCAAGGTACATGTGAAGTGAGCGGTGAGACTTTAATTGTGTTATATGATTCGGGTGCCTTGTACTATTTTATTTCTCATAATTATGTGACTGTTTTGCAATTACTAATTTTTGAGTCACCTTATGGTCTATTAATTTCCACTCCTACCAATAGAACCATTAAAACTAGTCAAATCTGCATGAATGTTCCTCTTCAAATTGAGGGTAGGACCTTTGCAACCAATTTGATTTGCCTTTTTCTGTCTAGACTTGACATAATTTTGGGCATGGATTGGCTTTCCACCAATTGAGTTATGCTCAATTGCTCCGATAAGATAGTAGTATTTTTCTTCTATCTTATATCCTAAACCCCAGATCCTTGTGAATCTCTATTTGAACTCTTTAGTGATAAACTGTTGTCGGCCGAGGAGGCAAGGATAACTTCTATTATCAACTAATGTGATGGAAGTTGATAAAACATTAGAGGGTATCCTAGTTATTAGGGAGTATCCAGATGTATTCCCTGAAAATATTCCTGAATTTCCTCCATAAAGGGAAATTGAGTTTGTCATCGAGTTGGTGCTGGGAACGAGACCAATATCCATACCTCCATATAG
This sequence comes from Pterocarpus santalinus, assembly GCA_031439595.1. Lineage (NCBI taxonomy): Eukaryota > Viridiplantae > Streptophyta > Magnoliopsida > Fabales > Fabaceae > Pterocarpus > Pterocarpus santalinus. Next base: position 15,195,293 of record CM062530.1, on the reverse strand, counting down.
AATGTCACCTCTGGAGTTAATTGAACTTAAGAAGCAAATTGAAGAACTTCTGGAAAAGAAATTCATTTGGCCGAGTGCATCACCATGGGTAGCCCCTATTTTGTTGGTTAGATAGAGGCATACGAGTATATATGGATTATAAACAGCTGAATAAAGTGACAATTAAGAATAAATATCCATTGCCAAGGATCGACGACCTCATGGATCAACTGCAAGGAGCAACCATGTTTTCCAAGATTGATTTACACTCTGGGTATCATCAAATATGAGTTTGAGAAGAGGATATCTCCAAGAAGGCCTTACATACGCAATACGAACACTACAAATATACTGTAATGTCTTTTGGATAGACAAACGCACTGGCAATATTCATGGATTAAATGAATTGAATATTCTGACAATACTTAGATAAATTCGTAGTATTTTTTATTGATGATATGCTCGTGTACTCGAAGACCGAGCGAGAGCATGCTGAACATTTGAGGCTGGTGCCACAAATTTTAAGAGAAAAGAAGCTTCATGCTAAACTATCTAAGTGTGAGTTCTGGATGAAGGAAATGAAGTTCTTTGGACATGTGGTATCCAGAGGAGGGATTTTCGTTGACCTTAGAAAAGTAGAAGCAATATTGAATTGGGAACAATCAACCACAGTCATTGAAGTCAGGAGTTTTCTGGATTTAGCCAGATATTATAGGCGATTCGTCAAGGATTTCTCCCAAATGACTTTGCCCTTGACGAAGTTAACCAGGAAAAATATTCCGTTCGAATAGACACTAGAGTGTGAGCGGAGTTTCCAAGAATTAAAGAGAAAATTAACAACCACACCGGTGCTAGCCTTACTGGACCCTAATGGATCGTGTAAGGTCTATCGCGATGCTTCCAAGCAAGGATTAGGGTGTGTGTTAATGCAAAATAGGAATATGGTCACATATACTTCTAGACAACTAAAGCCACATGAAAGGAGTTATCCAATGCATGACCTAGAATTAGCAATGGTTGTGTTTGCTTTGAAGATATGGAGACACCATCTTTATGGAGTAAGATTTGAAGTCTTTTCTGATCATAAAAGTTTGAAGTGCCTTTTTAATCAGAAGGAATTAAATATGAGGCAATGAAGGTGGATAGAACTTATCAAGGATTATGAATTTGAATTAAAATATCATCCAGGTGAGGAGCAGATGCCTTGAGCAGAAAATCTTTGAATATAGCCTAGATGATCATTAACGAGGTGAAAAATAGTTTTTGAGACTTGATGTGGGAATCTCTGTGACTTCTAAGGCCATTCAATTACACCAAATTAAGATAACGAGTAACTTTAAAGAGCCAATTTGGCAGGCACAAGAATAGGATACCAACTTTCAACATACGGTCAATCTCGTACAATTGGGAAAATTAACGAGCTTTGCTTAAGACAAAGAGGGCATATGGCGATATCAAGACAGAGTATGCGTACCCGAAGGAAGTGATCTCCGAAAGAGAATCTTGAAAGAAGCTCATAAAGGTAAATTTACCGTACATCCTAGCATTATCAAAATGTATCAAGATCTCAAGAAAATGTTTTGGTGGCCAGGCATAAAGTCGGACGTAGCGAATTTCGTGAACAAATGATTGGTCTATCAAAAGGTGAAAGCAAAATATTAAAAACCCTCTCGGATGCTAAAACCTCTAGAAATCCATGAATGGAAATGGGAAAGTATCTCCATGGATTTTGTAATGGGATTACCAAGGACGCCGGCAAGATATGATGCTACATGGGTCATAGTAGATAGATTGACTAAGTCTGCTCACTTCTTACTCGTCAAGCAAATTATCCTTTGGAGAAATTAGCGCAGTTGCATATTTGAGAAATTGTAAGATTGCATGGGGTCCTTTCCACCATCATCTCTGACTGAGACCCAAGGTTCATTTCGCATTTTTGGGGGGCGTTACAGAAAGTATTTGGTACTAAGCTATATCTAAGTACCACATATCACCCACAAACGGATAGTCAAACAGAAAGAACGATTCAAACTTTGGAAGATATGCTATGAGGCTACATAATGGAGCAACGTGGGAACTGGGATCAATACTTACCACTAGCCAAGTTTCGCATACAATAACAGCTATCACGCTAGCATCGGCTCCTTATGAAGTGTTGTACAAACGAAAATGTTAATCTCTGCTATGTTGGTATGAATCAAGAGAATTGAGTCTACTAAGGCCAGAGTTAGTCAAACAAACCATTAGGCAAATTAAGAAAATTCGAAGTAAGATGCTCACAACTCAAAGCCATTAGGAGAGTTATAAGGATACTAGGAGAAAATAGTTTGAATTTTAAGAGGGAGACTACGTATTTCTGAAAGTTATGCCCATAAGAGGGATGGACAGAGCTATTAAGCTCAAAAAGTTAAGCCCTCGGTTCATTGATCCTTTCCAAATTTTGAAACGAATTGGAGCCATCACATATCAAATCGTACTACCCCCATGTCCATCAAATCTTCATGCTGTTTTTCATGTTTCTCAACTCAGAAAATATCACCCTGACCCTACACACTTCTTAGAACTCGAGTCAATACAACTAAAAGAGGACATCACTTTCCACATAGCACCGGCACTAATCATAGATAAAAGCAGTAGACAACTTCGAAACAAGGTCAAGCAATTATTAAAGGTAGCATAGGGAAAAGAAGGTGTAGAGGACTACGCCTAGGAGTTAGAATCGAACATGAAGAAGGACTATCCCAAATTATTCTCAAGTACTAAATTTTGAGGACAAATTTTTTTTTTTTAGGAAAGTAGTAGTGTAACGTCCAGAAATTTTGAAACATTCGATTTACGTTATTAATCAAATTTTTCGATTAATTTGTATGAACACGGTTAATTAGATGCCAAATAAAGGTTAATTAGAAATTAATTAATTGTTAATTAGAGGGATTAGGATTAAGAAGCAATAGAGTAGACAATTAGAAACATTAGCAAAAATAGATAGGAAATGAGTTGTCGGTTGACGAAAAACCAATAGAATTTCAGTATTTTCAACTACCAAAACCCAAACCAACCAAATTTAACCTACTAAACCCTACTTTAAGTGGCTAGAATTTAGCCACCTCCTTCATCAAAGTGGTTTAGCCATGTTACAAAGAGTGAGTATGGTTGGCTCACTTATGAGCCACTTGACCCCTCCACCAATGAGAACTCAAAGATCCAACTACCACCTCTACAAAAATTCAATTTCTCCCTTTTGTCCTCAAAATTTTCGGCTTCCATACCCACAGCCTTTCCTTCATCTTCTCTCTTCTTCCATTTCATCTTCTGTCAAGGTCTCACCCATACCCTTGCCCATAAACTTTAATCTTGGTCAAGAAATCTACTTATCAGAAGTAGGATTCACTTGTTTTGGTTGTTGTTCTTAAATTGGTGACTGTTTTTAATCCTCTTTCTATTCATGAAAATAATGTTGTATGATGTGTATGAGGTGGTTTAAAGTTTATTTGGTATGGTTCTATTTAGTTTAGCTTGAAGTTAAGTGAGAATCACTAGAAATATCCAAAATAGAATTAGGATTTTCAAGAAAACCCTATGCTGTTCGTACCTGTGAGGCATATGGACCATCATCTGGCCATTAAAATTTAAAGAGACTATTTTTAATGAAATTATACTTCTAGGGCTTTTTATAAATATAAATTATAAGGCCATTGGGTTAGTATTAAGGGAGATTTGAATTTCTGAAGTTTGCCCTAGGTTTCTGACCTTGATTCTAGGTAGAGGAGGATGTGCATAGCATAACTCATCCTACACCATTTCGAATAGAGTGCAATAAAATTTTTTAGGAAGATAAGACATAGGAGAACATGCTATAAAAATCTTAGGGTTAGATTCATTTTCTATGATTCCCAGTAATTCACCCAAGTTACCTCTTATTCTGGCTAAATAGAGACAAGGCAGTCAAATCCCATCAAATTCGTGAGCACACAACTTGAGTTCTCCTTAGGCAAATGAAGTGGACTTATTGGATATGAAAATCGAATCAATAATATTTAAAATGACATAAGTTTTGTAGGAATCCAAGTAGATTTCAATTTTTAGTGAATTTTTACTTTTGAAGGTGCAAATCTACCTAGCTACAGGGCAGGTCAAGATAAATCCTCAATAACTGGAGCTATACTTATCAAAATCAAATGGAATCAAAGAGATTAGAAACTAGACATGTAGTACTTTATCATTATTCAGGTCCAAAGGAGCTAAACAAAATTTATAGCTTAATTTCTAAAATCGAGCAGAATTGGAAATATAGGTAGGAACTCATAATCCAAGTACAAAGGTTGTAGCTTTTATATTGATGTTGAGAAATTGATGCACTATTGTGATTTTCTAGATGATTGATTGTCTGATTATTGGCATTATTCAAGGGAAATGGATACAATCCGTTATGCTGCCAAAATTTCAGCAGAAGCTACGTATAACTCATGATGTACAAACACTTATATGTGCTATTTAAGGTAAGATACTTTTGAGTATGAAAATTTAAGATTTGTATGAAATTCCATACTACTTGGGCCAATCCCAGATTAAAGTTAAGGGGAATAGATAGGAGGAAAAGTAGGGGAAAGCAAACTCGGTATTCCTGTATAGGAACGAGTTCAGTCTTGAGAAGTGGACTATTATCCAAGAGTTATATAGCCAAAAACTCCCAGGGGACCAAGTGTGAGAAAGTGTAGGTCATATGAGTTAAAGGATAACTGAAGCTAAGTTAATTTCACTTTCATTCATGCTTTCACATGGTTCTATTTATTAATCCTGAGCTAAATGCATTGTTATCTGTATATCCTTTGTGCTTATACTCTTGTTTATATTGTCGTTAGTGCACAAATTGTGTTAGGAATATGTTTCTATTTCTACTTCTTGTTATTTTAAGTAAAATTAAGTTTTGCTTCGGGTTATGCTTTTCTTAACATTAATTGAATAGAATATCATAGCTATATTACATCTTTTTAATTTAAATAAAAACTAAAGCAGCTGAGAATGACAGCAATATCAGGTTAGCATAGTATTATAATCTTACTAAGAATTTTATGATATTCTCACCTTACTTTATATACCCGCATTAATCTCAGATCGTCAGGATGGATGTGATTGCGGTTCTTTTACTTGAGTTCCCAAATGTCTAGCTACACTATGATCCCATGTTCGATTCGTTGTATGTCATTGGTTCCGGCCGCTTTCGCTTGTACTTCTGCAGCCGTAGGGACTTTTCCATCCTTCTCTTTCACCTAGCTTTTGCCCCCTCAGTTCCATATTTTGCCATTTCATTGCATGTGGCACACCCTGCTGCTCCCCTTCGGCACCCGTCGCACTAGCAGCCCTAGTAGCATCCCTACCTGCCTCACCAGCATAGGTGGTCCTTGACCTTCACCTGGCTCTGACAGTGACCCCTTGGAAGCTACTGACTCGCCCTCCTCGTCCTCTAGACCAGACGATGACTACACCCCAGCCGAGCCAAGTGTGGTGAACGACTTTCTAATGGAGTAGTTGACTGTTGCTAGTCTGTATTTTATAGTATGGCCCTCTTTTGGCAGTGTATAGCATTGGGCCATCGACATAGTCACATGTATGTAGTTAGCCAGGTACACTAGTTTGTAATGTCCTCTGAAGACCACTTACGGGTGCACTTCACTGACACAGGCCACTTATCTTTTTATGTGTAATAACCTAATACAAGTACCTACTTTTGCATATGTATGAAATCTGGAGACACTGTACTGACATGTGTATATAGATGATGTTGTCCTACTTCATTTCGTGCCTCTTTTGACTTATTTATTTACTTTCAACACATTACACTCGCCGATTATATATGTATATGGTAAATGTGTTTTCCGTCTAAACAATACCTGCGCCTCAGTTCAAGACCCTAACTTACCACATCAAGTGGTATGGAAAATAATAATAAATAACTAGATATGAGGTATGACAAAACGAACTAAGAAAGTGAAAGATGCACCATTGTGATAAAACCACTGAGTGATATATTATGACTTAAGCATAGTTTTGAGGTTAGTAGGATATTACATTTTGGTATCAGAGCAGTTCATCCTAGCTAAGGCCTGAGCATTGGATTAACTATGCTTTGCACACACTCTATTTTTTTTATAATATCGTGGATTGAGTCTTGCTTGTATGGCTAGGATATGGAAATGCATGCGTATAAAAATGCCTAGCTGTGTGAGCTATTATTTACTAGCACATTAGAGTTAGTATTGAGTTTGATCAACTCAACAACTTTCATTTTTGGTGTTCAGAACTTAATGGCTTTCAGAAGGCAAGGTAGGCCATGCACGGCACCTGCTCAGGAGAACCCGGCCAATCTTATGGACACAGTGCGAGAAATAGCCCATGCAATGAGGAAACAAACTTCTGCAGCCCACCAGATAATGGATCAATTAGGTAGGTGGCCTGAGGCTGGCCATGGGGGAAATCCACATGGTCCATGAGTAGATCTAGACTAATTCAAATTTGCAAAATTCAAGAAGGCAAACTCGCCTAATTTCAGAGGAGTGTTTAACCCCGACAAGGCCGATGAATGGATCAAAGCAATGGAGAAGGCCTTCTTTGTTTTGGATTGCATCGACTACCAGAAAAGTGACCTTTGACATTTTTATGCTTGAAGCAAATGCGGAATTCTGGTGGATTGTTGTGAGACAGCTGCTAGAAGAACCTTAGACAAAGATCACCTAGGATGTATTTATGAGCACATTTTACTAGAAATACTTTCCCCTGTCCATTCTGTAACGTCCTATTTCCGACTTCCGACCTAATTTGATGTTGAAATTTTCCGATTTCCGACCTTGTGTAAGCATGTATGAATTTCCACCTCATCAGTATGAATTCCGATTTCCGATTTAATTTTAAGTGGCTGATGTTTCCAATTTCCGATCTTAAGACTTCCGACTTAACACTAAGTCCGACATCCGATTTTATCGGACCAGAAATGGACACGAGAATCAAATTTTTTGAACTTGTCTCCAGGTCCGAGTCAAATTTTCACGAGTTCCGGTCTCGAGTTTAATACCAAGAGTTCTCATTTCTCTATCCCACCGAGTTCCGATATCGAGGTCCTATAATTCACGACTTCCGACTTTGAGTGCTTGGCTTCACATCAGGCTTTGCTTTCAAGTTTCGTAATAAACTGAAATACGTTTCCCGGGTTTCGACTTCATATGCAGGATGTTCACGAATTCCGATTTTATAAAGAGTACAAGTTCCGATTTCATTTTCAGAATGTACTGGAAACTATTTTCACTTTAGGCAATGTGGAGAGCAAATCTACCGCACAAATAAGACGACGTGGAGAGTAGTTTGGTCACAAGAAGAGGGCAAGGTTGGCTGAAACTCGGCCTTATGTTTAGAGGCCAATCAAAACCTTCCAAGTTAACTACTACTCATGCTTATATAATACACTCTCCTTCTCTTCTTCAGATTTTTTTCTCTCATGTTGCATACTTCACTCCAACTCTCTCTTTTCTTTTCATCTCTCACCCAACTCCATCATACCTTGAAATTCTACCAAGTTGCAGCTACAAACTTAAACCAAAATCATTCATAATAAGAGGTAGGGGTTCTAAATTCTTAGTTGACTTTTAGATTCTTGAAGTATTGATGGTGGTCTAATTTTATTTTGATGTGTTGATTGAATAATTATGATGAATTATAGCTGAATTATGGGTTGTTTATGAGATTAAAACTTGAATTGAAAGAGAGAAAGGATGAAGATATGAAAAGGTTGAGAGGCTGGAAAACTCAACCCTCAACAGTCCGTACGGCGGAGTGTACGGCTTCGCCTCCGGCCGTTTAAAATTAATGAGACCATTTTTATGTGAAACTAGACATCTAGGGCTTTCTATACATATATCATATAAGACCATTGCAGTAGTATTGAGGGAGATACAAATTTCTGAAGCTCGACCTAGGAATCAAGACATTCATCTGGGCAGTAGGGGTTGAAAAAGGTGTAACTCACCCTATACAACTCCAAATTGAGTGAAACCAGTTTTGTTAGAAAGCTTACACACAGGGGAACATACTAGTATGAAATTCCGAGTTTGTTATGGTCCCAATTGTTCCCAGTGAACTAACGAAGTTACCCTATATCCATACCAAGCCAAAACAGAGTAGTTTAGGAAGGTGAAAATTCGGGGCTTATAACTCAAGCCCCACTAAGTCAAATGGAATGGGAATTTTTGAAAATGAAAGATCGTTCTATCAGCTTTAATAAGATACCAATTTTGTATGATTTGAGTCAGTTTTTGATTTTTAGTGGATTTTTACTTTTAGTTGCCTAATTCTGGCTAGCCAATGGGCAGGCCGAGATAAAATCTAGATATCTTGAGTTGTAGATACCAAAATTAGATGGGACCAAAGAGATTAGAAAATAGACACATAACACTTGAACATGCTCAAATTTGAGGTCCAAAGGAGTTAAATAGGAATTATGGCTTGAATTATAAAAACTAGGTTGGTTGGATATGCTAAGGCAGGAATTCTGCCTTAATGAATTTGATGTTGATATGGTACACCCTTGTGGGAATAGAAGTCAAGGGTATATTTTCTTATCAACCAGTATGACAGAGGTTGATCAGGAGTTAAACAATATTCCAGTTGTTAGGGAATATCCTGATGTGTTCCCCGAAAATATTCCTGAGTTCCCTCCTGAGAGAGAGATTGAGTACACTATTGAACTGGTGCCAGGAGTGGGACCAATATCTTTAGCACCGTACCGCATGTCACCCTTGGAACTGGCTGAACTTAAGGGGCAAATTGAAGAACTCTTGAAAAAGAAATTCATTAGGCTAAGTGCATCACCATGGGGAGCCCCAGTTTTGTTAGTTAAGAAGAAAGATGGAGGCATGCGACTCTGTGTAGATTACAGGCAGTTGAATAAAGTGACAATCAAGAACAAGTACCCGTTACCAAGGATTGATGATCTTATGGATCAACTGCAAGGGGCTACGGTATTCTCCAAGATTGATCTACGGTCTGGATATCACCATATTCGGGTTTGAGAGAAAGATATTCCGAAGACGGCGTTTCGGACTTGTTATGGACATTATGAGTATACCATGATGTCCTTCGGATTGACAAATGCACCGGCAGTATTCATGGACTACATGAACCAAATATTCAGACCATATCTTGATAAATTTGTGGTAGTGTTCATAGATGACATACTTGTCTATTCGAAGACAGAACAGGAGCACGCAGAACACTTGCGATTAGTTCTGCAAATTTTAAGAGAAAGGAAACTTTATGCCAAGCTATCCAAATGTGAATTTTGGATGGAAGAAGTAAAATTTCTTGGCCATGTGTTATCCCATGGGGGAATTTCAGTGGATCCTAGTAAGGTAGAAGCAGTATTAAACTGGGAGCGACCAACTACAGTTACGGAAATCAGAAGTTTCTTAGGGTTGGCAAGATACTACAGAAGATTTGTTAAGAACTTCTCCCAAATAGCTCTACCCTTAACAAAGTTGACCAGGAAGAACGCCCCATTCGAGTGGACGCTCGAGTGCGAGCAGAGTTTTCAAGAATTAAAGGAAAGGTTGACAACCACCCCAGTACTTATTTTACCGGACCCTTGTGGACCGTTTGAAGTGTACTGTGATGCTTCTCAGAAAGGATTGGGGTGCGTATTAATGCAAAATAGGAACGTAGTGGCATATGCTTCCAGGCAATTGAAAACTCATGAAAGAAACTATCCAACCCATGATCTCGAACTGGCGGCGATAGTATTTGCCTTGAAGATGTGGAGACACTATCTCTACGGAGTGAAGTTTGAAGTATTTTCTTATCACAAAAGTTTGAAATACCTTTTTGATCAGAAGGAATTGAACATGAGACAACGAAGATGGATGGAATTTCTTAAAGATTACGAGTTCGATCTGAAGTACCATCCAGGCAAGGCAAACGTGGTAGCAGACGCCCTAAGCAGAAAATACTTGACGGTGGCGTGGATGATGATAAAAGAAACGGAACTTATACAGAGCTTTCAAACCCTCAACTTGGGGATCTCTGTAACTTCTAGTACCATTCAATTACACCAACTGAAGATAGTCAGTACTTTCAAGGGCCAAATCCAGCAAGCACAACAAAGAAATGATGACTTCCAGCATACAATACGACTAGGGCAATCTGGCAAGCTAACAAGATTCTCTCAGGATGCGGAAGGAATGTGGCGATATCATGGAAGAATATGTGTACCTGAGGAGAATGATCTCCGGAAGAAGGTTTTGGAAGAAGCTCATAAGAGTGAGTTTACTGTACATCCTGGCATTAACAAGATGTACCAAGATCTCAAGAAGATGTTTTGGTGGCCAGGCCTTAAGATAGATGTAGCCAATTTTGTGAATAAATGTTTAACGTGCCAGAAGGTGAAGATAGAGCATCAGAAACCGGCAGGAACATTACAACCCTTGGAGATTCCGGAATGGAAATGGGAGAGCATCTCTATAGATTTCGTGATGGGCTTACCGAAAACCCCCTCAAGATATGACGCTATATGGGTCATAGTGGACAGACTAACCAAGTCAGCTCACTTTTTACCCATTCGAACGAATTCTCCTCTAGAAAAGTTGGCTCAGCCATATATTCGAGAAATAATTCGGCTACATGGTATTCCTTCGACAATCATTTCCGATCGAGATCCAAGGTTCACCTCACGGTTTTGGGGAGTGCTCCAGAAGGCATTTGGTACTAGGCTATGTCTAAGTACTGCATATCATCCGCAATCGGATGGTCAAACGGAGCGGACAATTCAGACTTTGGAAGATATGTTGCGAGCATACATTATGGAATAACAGGGAAATTAGGATTGATATTTACCGTTAGTCGAATTTGCTTATAACAACAGTTATCATGCTAGCATTGGCATGGCCCCATATGAGGCTTTATATGGCCGGAAGTGTCAGTCTCCCTTATGTTGGTATGAAGCAGGAGAACGGAGTCTCCTAGGTCCGGAGCTGATCAAACAGACAACAGAACAGATTAAAAAGATCCGTAGCAGAATACTTGCAGCCCAGAGCCATCAGAAGGCCTACGCGGATGTCCGAAGAAAACCCATGGAATTTCAAGAAGGAGACCACGTGTTTCTGAAAGTTACACCCACAACGGGAGTAGGTAGAGCCATTAAAGTCAAAAAGCTAAGCCCCCGCTTTATAGGTCCCTTTCAAATTCTAAAACGAATTGGACCAGTCGCCTATCGAGTTACTTTGCCTCCACGATTGTCAAACCTTCATGATGTTTTTCATGTCTCTCAACTCAGGAAATATCAACCTGACCCCACCCACTTCCTAGAACCCGAATCAATACAGTTAAAAGAGGACCTGACTTTCCGCTTACAACCAGCACAGATCGTAGATAAGAGTACCAGACAACTTCGGAACAAGACCGTGCAGCTAGTAAAAGTAGCATGGGGAAGGGAAGATGCTGAGGACTATACTTGGGAACTGGAATCGGACATGAGGAAAGAGTATCCTGAGCTATTCTCCAGTGCTAAATTTTGAGGATAAAAATTTTTTTAAGGGGGTGGTAATGTAACGTCCTATTTCCGACTTCCGATCAAATTTGATGTTGAAATTTTCCGATTTCCGACCTTGTGTAAGCATGTATGAATTTCCACCTCATCAGTATGAATTCCGATTTCTGATTTAATTTTAAGTGGCTGATGTTTCCAATTTCCGATCTTAAGACTTCTGACTTAACACTAAGTCCGACGTCCGATTTTATCGGACCAGAAATGGACACGAGAATCAAATTTTTTGAACTTGTCTCCAGGTCCGAGTCAAATTTTCACGAGTTCCAGTCTCGAGTTTAATACCAAGAGTTCTCATTTCTCTATCCCACCGAGTTCCGATATCGAGATCCTAAAATTCACGACTTCCGACTTTGAGTGCTTGGCTTCACATCAAGCTTTGCTTTCAAGTTTCGAAATAAACTGAAATACGTTTCCCAGGTTCCGACTTCATATGCAGGATGTTCACGAATTCCGATTTTATAAAGAGTACGAGTTCCGATTTCATTTTTAGAATGTACTGGAAACTAGTTCCACTTTAGGCAACATGGAGAGCAAATCTACTGCACAAATAAGACGACGTGGAGAGTAGTTTGGTCACAAGAAGAGGGCAAGGTTGGCTGAAACTCGGCCTTATGTTTAGAGGCCAATCAAAACCTTCTAAGTTAACTACTACTCATGCTTATATAACACACTCTCCTTCTCTTCTTCAGATTTTTTTCTCTTACGTTGCATACTTCACTCCAACTCTCTCTTTTCTTTTCATCTCTCACCCAACTCCATCATACCTTGAAATTTTACCAAGTTGCAGCTACAAACTTAAACCAAAATCATTCATAATAAGAGGTAGGGGTTCTAAATTCTTACTTGACTTTTAGATTCTTGAAGTATTGATGGTGGTCTAATTTTATTTTGATGTGTTGATTCAATAATTATGATGAATTATAGATGAACTATGGGTTGTTTATGAGGTTGAAACTTGAATTGAAAGAGAGAAAGGATGAAGATATGAAAAAGTTGAGAGGCTGGAAAACTCAACCCTCAACAGTCCGTACAGCGGAGTGTACGGCTTCGCCTCCCGCCGTTTAAAATTAATGAGACCATTTTTATGTGAAACTAGACATCTAGGGCTTTCTATACATATATCATATAAGACTATTGCAGTAGTATTGAGGGAGATACAAATTTCTGAAACTCGACCTAGGAATCAAGACATTCATCTGGGCAGTAGGGTTGAAAAGGGTGTAACTCACCCTATACAACTCCAAATTGAGTGAAACCAGTTTTTTTAGAAAGCTTACACATAGGGGAACATATTAGTATGAAATTCTGAGTTTGTTATGGTCCCAATTGTTCCCAGTGAACTAACGAAATTACCCTATGTCCACACCAAGCCAAAATAGAGCAATTCAGGAAGGTGAAAATTCGGGGCTTATAACTCGAGCCCCACTAAGTCAAATGGAATGGGACTTTTTTCAAATGAAAGATCGTTCTATCAGCTTTAATAAGAGACCAATTTCGTATGATTTGAGTTAGTTTTCGATTTTTAGTGGATTTTTACTTTTAGTTGCCTAATTCTGGCTAGCCAATGGGCAGACCGAGATAAAATCTAGATATCTTGAGTTGTAGATACCAAAATTAGATGGGACTAAAGAGATTAGAAAATAGACACATAACACTTGAACATACTCAAATTTGAGGTCCAAAGGAGTTAAATAGGAATTATGGCTTGAATTATAAAAATCGGGTTGGTTGGATATGCTAAGGCAGGAATTCTACCTTAATGAATTTGATGTTGATATGAATTATATGTTCAAATATAAATGTGATGTAATGTTCTTTGTGATAAATTGATATACTGATTGGCTGGCACTATTCATGGAGAAGCGGACACGTTCCGTTATGCTGCCGAAATTTCGGTAGAACCCATGTACAAGCTATGAATTTCATGTTAGTGCATATACATTCTTATAAAGCCATGAAAGTTATGAAAAGGATTTTATTGCTATGAAAGTTCCATGCTACTTTGGCCAGCCCCGGATAAGAAGTTAAGGGGAATAGATCGGTGGAAAGGTCGGGGAAAGTAAACCCGGCATTCCTGTATAGGAACGAGCTCGATCTTGATAAGCAGATTATTACCCAGGAGTATATGGCCAATGACTCCCAGGGGACCAAGTATGGAAATAAGTTATAAAAGGCAAAAGCCTCCAATAAAAAGATGCATCTTCTCATTATACATGCATACGTACAGTGTAATACTTTTCTATTGATTGTTCTAGATCTCTGTTTATTATTTATAAGATGTTATTGTTCCACTCTGATTACTGTGTGAGTCCACTAGTATATCCGTTAATTAAAACTGAACTTGTTTCGGTGTATGATTTACAAATGAATATTAGAGTTAAATAGTATCATTTTACTATACTATGTGAACATTTTGTACGACCGAAACAACTGAGAATGACAGCGATGACAGATGTATGGAAGTTAGGATTCTCTACTGAGAAATATTCATTTCTCACCCTTTTGTATCTTCCGCGTCATTCTCAGACCATGGAGCACGCAGCGACCGGAGTTCTATTTATTGAGTTTCCCGAGCTTCACATCCACCTCGACCCTTTTCTAGATTCTGTATACATATCAGGTAGATGTCAGTTTCGTTTATATTTCTTCTTCCAAAGGGACTTTGCTGTACCCCTTATGCATCCTCTTTTTGATCCTGCTGTCCCCTACATTGCTATACCTCTTCATATGACCTATCCATTTCCACCACCACCACCAGCAGCACCAGCCGCACCAGTAGTTCCAATTCCCATGGCTCCCCTTGCTTCGCCGCCACAGCCGATGTCATCGGCCTCGGCCTCAGAGGAGGATCCGTCCGAGGCTGCTAGTTCTTCGTCGTCATCTGCTCCCTGTGTCGGGCACCCTCCAGCTGACGCCGCCATGGCAAACGGTTTCCTTTCTTCAGATTCTGTTTAGATAACGTGCATGCTGTAGTGGGATTGGATGTACAGGATGGCCCTCTTTTGACAGTTTGGGTCATGGTGGGATGGGCAGGTATTAGGAATGTACATGAAATGTCCCATGGGGACGATTAAGTGTCAGCCCATAGGTACTGGCCGTTTCATTTTGTATTAGCGGCCTCATCTTGAGACCTTGTACTTTTTAGCAAACTTTGAAATCAGAAATCTATATACATACCTATGACATCATTTGCAGTTATTCTGTTCTTATTATAATTTTTATTATGTATTAAATTATTTACAGTTTGCCGATTGATTTGTATTTATTCCACCATTCCGCAGAAAATTTTGTGATGAGATCAGGTAATCTTATTTGAGCAATTAATACTAATACAGAAAGAGATATTTATTCAGTGTTACACGTAATCTCTTATCAGATAGATTATTATGACTTAAGCATAGTACTTTATCTGGTAAAGTGTTACACATTCGAAATACCAAAGTGTTAGAATTTATGCAGCTTCGTCAGGGGAATAGGACGGTATCATAGTATATTGATAAATTTGAAGAATTATGTAAATTCTCTACAATTTATCAGCGGAACCCTGATGAGGGGTGGAAGTGCATCAAATTTGAGGATGGATTACGTGAAGATATTCTCACGATGGTGGGACCGATGAAAATTAGAGATTTCCTCACTTTGGTGAATAAATGCTGCCTTGTAGAGCATTGTAACATGAAGTTAGTGGCTGCTAGGACATTTGGCAGCAACTTCAAGAAAGGCTTGGCACCATAGGGTTTGAAGTTTAAGCCCAACCTTCCAAACCAAAAAAAATTTCAGCCAATGGGCAACAAAGGTAAACAGCCCCAACAGTCCTTTGTGAAGCAGAATTGCACATAATGCGAAAAGAATCATGATAACTAGCCGTGTTTAATAGGGCAGAATGTTTGCTTTAGATATGGCAAGCCAGGTCACAAAATTTATGAGTGTTTAGCTAGGAATCTGCAACAACTTCCCAAACCTCAACGACAGGGAAGGGTTTTTCACTATAGAGGCAGAGGAAGCTAAAAAATCGGAAGGACTAATTCAAGGTACATGTTAAGTGAACGATGAGAGTTTAATTGTGTAATATGATTTGGGTGCCTCGGATTCTTTTATTTCTCATAATTATGTGACTGTTTTGCAATTACCAATTTTTGAGTCACCTTATGGTTTATTAATTCCACTCCTATGAACAAAACCACTAAAACTAGCCAGATCTACATGAATTTTCCTCTTCAAATTAAGGGTAGGACCATTGCAACCAATTTGATCTGCCTCTTTCTGTTTGGACTTGACATAATTTTGGGCATGGATTGGCTTTCCACTAATTGAGTCAAGCTCAATTGCTCCGATAAGATTGTAGTATTTTCTTCTTTCTTATCTCCTGAATCCTGGATCCTTGTGAATCTCTATTTGAACTCTTTAGCGATAAATTGTTGTGGGCCAAGGAGGCAAGGATACCTTTTGCTATCAACTAATGTGATGGAAGTTGATAAAAAATTGGAGGATATCCTAGTTGTTAGGGTGTATCCATATGTATTCCCTGAAAATATTCCTAAATTTCCTCAAGAAGGGGAAATTGAGTTCACCATCGATTTGGTGCTGGGAACGAGATCAATATCCGTAGGTCCATATAGAATGTCACCATTGGGGTTAATTGAACTCAAAAAGCAGATTGAAGAACTTCTGGAAAAGAAATTCATTCGGCCGGGTGCATCACCATGGGTAGCCCCTGTTTTGTTGGTTAAGAAGAAAGATGGAGACATGCGACTATGTGTGGATAATAAACAGCTGAATAAGGTGACGATTAAGAATAAATATCCATTGCCAAGGATTGACGACCTCATGGATCAGCTGCAAGGAGCAATCTTGTTTTCCGAGATTGATTTACGCTCTGGGTATCATCAAATACGAGTTTGAGAAGAGGATATCTCCAAGACGGCCTTTTGAACTCGCTACGGACACTACGAATATACTGTAATGTCTTTTGGATTGACAAATGCACTGGCGATATTCATGGATTAAATGAATCATATATTTTGACCATACTTAGATAAATTCGTAGTAGTTTTTGTTGATGATATACTCAAGTACTCGAAGACTGAGTGAGAGCATGCTGAACATTTGAGGCTAGTGCTACAAATTTTAAAAGAAAAGAAACTTTATGCTAAGCAATCTAAGTGTGAGTTCTGGATAAAGGAAATGAAGTTCCTTGGACATGTGGTATCCAGAGGAGGGATTTCCATTGACCCCAAGAAAGTGGAAGCAGTATTGAATTAGGAACAATCAACTATAGTCATTGAAGTTAGGAGTTTTCTGGGTTTAGATGGATATTATAGGCGATTTGTCAAGGATTTCTCCCAAATAGCATTGCCCTTGATGAAGTTAACCAGGAATAATATTCCGTTCGAATGGACACCAGAGTGTGAGCGGAGTTTCCAAGAATTAAAGAGAAAATTAACAATAACACCAGTGCTAACCTTACCGGATCCTAATGGATCATGTGAGGTCTATTGCGATGCTTCCAAGCAAGGATTAAGGTTGTGTTAATGCAAAATGGGAATGTGGTCGTGTATGCTTCTAGACAACTAAAGCCACATGAAAGAAATTATCCAACGCATGACCTAGAAGTAGCAGCGATTGTGTTTGCTTTGAAGACATAGAGACACCACCTTTATGGGGTAAGATTGGAAGTCTTTTCTAATTATAAAAGTTTGAAGTACTTCTTTGATCAGAAGGAATTAAATATGAGACAACAGAGGTGGATGGAATTTCTCAGGGATTATGAATTTGAATTGAAATATCATCCAGGTAAAGAGTAGATGCCTTGAGCAGGAAATCTTTGAATATAGCCTGGAAGATGATTAAAGAGGTGGAACTCATAGATAGTTTTTGAGACTTAATTTGGGAATCTCTGTGACTCCTAAGGCCATTTGGTTACACCAAATTAAGATAACCAGTAACTTTAAAGAGCCACTTTGGCAAGCATAACAATAAGATACCAACTTTCAGCATACGGTCAATCTCGTACAATTTAGGAAATTAATGGGCTTTGCCCAAGACAAAGAGGGCATATGATGATATCAAGACAGAATATGTGTACTCGGGGGAAGTGATCTCCGAAAGAGAATCTTGGAGGAAGCTCATAAAGGTGAATTTACTGTATATCCTGGCATTACAAAAATGTATCAAGACCTCACAAAAATGTTTTAGTGGCCAGGCATAAAGTTGAACGTAGTGAAGTTCATAAACAAATGCTTGGTTTATTAGAAGGTGAAAGCAGAACATCAAAAACCCTCTCGGATGCTACAACCTCTACAAATCCCTAAATGGAAATGAGAAAGTATCTCCATGGATTTTGTAATGGGATTACCATGGATGCTGGCAAGATATGATGATATATGGGTCATAGTGGATAGACTAACTAAGTCTGCTCACTTCTTACCCGTTTGAGCAAATTATCCTTAGTAGAAATTAGCGCAGCTATATATTCAAGCAATTGTAAGATTGCATGGGGTCCCTTCCACCATCATCTCTGACTGAGACCTAAGGTTCATTTCATGGTTTTTGGGGGCATTACAAAAAGCATTTGGTACTAAGCTATGTCTAAGTACCATATATCACCCACAGATGGATGGTCAAACAGAAAGAACGATTCAAACTTTGGAAGATATGCTACAAGCCTACATAATGGAGCAGCATGGGAATTGGGATCAATACTTACCACTAGCCAAGTTCGCATACAATAACAGCTATCACATTAGCACCTGCTCCTTATGAAGTGTTGTATGGATGGAAGTGTTAATCTCCGCTATGTTGGTATGAATCAAGAGTATCAAGTCTACTAAGGCCATACTTAGTCAAACAAACCACTAGGCAAATTAAGAAAATTCAAAGTAAGATGCTTACAACTCAAAGCAGTTAGGAGAGTTATGCGGATATTACGAGAAAATAGTTAGAATTTTAAGAAGGAAACCACGTATTTCTAAAAGATACGCCCATAAGAGGAATAGGCAGAGCTATTAAACTCAAAAAAGTTAAGCCCTTGATTCATCGGTCTTTTCCAAATTTTGAAATGAATTGGAGTTGTCGCATATCAAATTGCACTACCCCCACGTCTATCAAATCTTCATGCTATTTTTTCAAGTTTCTTAACTCAGAAAATATCACCCTGACCCTACACATATCTTAGAACTTGAGTCAATACAACTAAAAGAGGACCTAACTTTCCATGTGCCACTGGCACTAATCGTAGATAGAAGCAGTAGACAACTTCAAAACCAGGTCATGCAATTAGTAAAGGTAGCATGGGGAAAAGAGGGTGCGGAAGACTACACTTGGGAGTTAGAATTAGACATGAAGAAGGAGTATCTTGAATTATTCTTAAGTACTAAATTTTAAGGACAATGTTTTTTTAGGACGATAGTAGTGTAACGTCCAGAAATTTTGAAACATTTGATTTATGTTATTAATCAAATTATTCGATTAATTTGTATGAACACAGTTAATTAGATGCCAACTAAAGGTTAATTAGAAATTAATTAGTTATTAATTAGAAGGATTAGGATTAAGAAGTATTAGAGCAGACAATTGGAAAATCTAGCAAAAATAGATAGAAAACGAGTTGCCGGTTGAAGGAAAACTAGTAGAATTTCAGTATTTTCAACTATCAAAACCCAAACCAACCAAATTTCACCTACTAAACCCTACTTCAAGTGGCTAGAATTTAGCCACCTTCTTCATCAAAGTGGCGCCAACCATGTCACAAAGAGTGAGCATGGTTGGCTCACTTATGAGCCACTTGACTCCTCCACCAATGAGAACTCAAAGATCCAACTACCACCTCTACACAAATTCATTTCTCCCTTTTGTCCTCAAAATTTTCAGCTTCCACACCCACAACCTTTCTTTCATCTTCTCTCTTCTTCCATTTCATCCTCTCTCAAGGTCTCACCCATATCCTTACCCATAAACTTCAATCTTGGTCAAGAAATCTGCTTATTAGAGGTAGGATTCACTTGTTTTTGGTTGTTGTTCTTAAATTGGTGACTACTTTTAATCCTCTTTCTGCTCATGAAAATGATGTTGTATAATGTGTATAAGGTGGTGTAAGGTTGATTTGGTATGGTTCTATTTGGGTTAGCTTGAAGTTTAAGTGAGAATCACTAGAAATAGCCAAAATAAAATTAGGATTTTCAAGAAAACCCTATGCTGTTCGTACCTGCGAAGTATACAAACCATCATCCGGCCATTAAAATTTAAAGAGACTTTTTTTAATGAAACTAGACTTCCAGGGCTTTTTATACATATAAATTATAAGACCATTGGGTTAGTTTTGAGGAAAATATGAATTTCTGAAATTTGCCTTAGGTTTCTAACCTTAATTCTGGGCAGGGGAGCATGTGCTAGGCATAACTCGCTCTACACCATTTGGAATGGAGTGCAATGAAATTTTTAGGAAGATAAGACATAGGAGAACATGCTATACAAATCTCAGGGTCAGATTCATTTTCTATGATTCCCAGTAATTCACCCAAGTTGCCCCTTATTCTGGCGGAATAGAGACAGGGCAGTCAAATCCCATCAAATTCGTGAGCTCACAACTTGAGTTCTCCTAAGGCAAATGAAGTGGAATTTATTGGATATGAAAATTGAATCAATAAGATTTAAAATGACATAGGTTTTGTAGGAATCCAAGTAGATTTTGATTTTTAGTGGATTTTTACTTTCGAAGGTGCAAATCTGCCCAACTACAGGGCAAGTCGAGGTAAATCCTCAATAACTGGAGCTATACTTATCAAAATCAAACGGGATCAAAGAGGTTAGAAACTAGACATGTAGCATTTTATATTATTTAGCTCCAAAGGAGCTAAATAGAATTTATAGCTTAATTTCTAAAACTAGGCAGAATTGGAAATATAGGTAGGAACTCATAATCCAAGTATAAAGGTTGTAGCTTTTATATTGATGTTGAGAAATTGATGCACTATTGTGATTTTTTGGATGATTGACTGTCTGATTATTGACACTATTCATGAGGAAATAGACACAATTCGTTGTGCTCCCAAAATTTTAGCAGAAGCTATGCATAACTCATGATGTGCAAACACATGTATGTGCTATTTAAGGTAAGATACTTTTGAGTATGAAAATTTAAGAGTTATATGAAATTCCATATTACTTGGGCTAGCCCAGGATTAAAGTTAAGGAGAATAAGTTGGTGGAAAAGTTAGGAAAAGCAAACCTGACATTTCTGTATAGGAAAGAGCTCGATCTTGAGAAGTAGACTACTACCCAAGAGTTATACAGCCAAAAACTCCCAAGGGACCAATTTTGGAAAAGTGTAAGTCATATCAGTTAAAGGATCAGTAAAGCTAAGTGCATTTCATTTTCATTTATGCATTCACATGGTTCTATTTATTAATCCTGAGTTAAATGCATTGTTATCTATATATCCCTTGTGCTTATATTCTTATCTATATTGTGGTTAGTGCACAAATTGTGTTAGGAATATGTTTCTATTTCTACTTCTTGTTATTTTAAGTAAAATTAAGTTTTGCTTTGGGTTATGCTTTTCTTAACATTAATTGAATAGAATATCATAGCTATGTTACACTTCTTTAATTTAAATAAAAACTAAAGCAACTGAGAATGACTGTGTTGTCAAGTTAGCATAGCATTAGAAGTATACTGAGAATTTTATCAAATTCTCACCCTAATTTATATACCCACGTCATTCTCAGATTGTCAGGATGGATGCAACCATGGTTCTTTTCCTTGAGTTCCCAGATGTCTAGCTCTACTATGATCCCATGTTTGATTCATTGTATGTCATTGGTTCCTGCCGCTTCTACCCGTACTTCTTTAGCTACAAGGACTTCTCCATCCTTTTCTTTCACCTAGCTTTTGCCTCCTCAGCTCCATATTCTGCCATTCCGTTACATGTGGCAGATCCTACTCCTCTCCCTTCGACAACCATCGCACCAGCAGCCCCAGCAGCATCCCACCTGCCTCACTAGCCCAGTGGTCCCTGACCTCTCACCTAGCTCTAATAGTGACCCCTCGAAGGCTACCAACTCTCCCTCCTTGTCCTCTAGACCAGATGCCGCCTACACCCCAGCCGAGCCAGGCATGGCGAACAACTTTCTGAAAAGTATTTGACTGTTGCTAGCCTATATTATACAGTATGACCCTCTTTTGGTGATGTTTAACATTGGGCTATAAACATAGTCACATGTATTTAGTTAGCTAGGGACACTAGTTTGTAATGTCCTCTGAGGACCACTTAGGGGCACACCTTACTGACACGGGCCACTTATCTTTTTATGTGTAATGGCCCAATACATGTACCCACTTTTGCATATGTATGAAATCTGGAGACACTATACTGACATATGTATATAGATGATGTTGTCCTACTTGATTCCATGCCTGCTGTGAGTTATTTATTTACTTTCAACAAATTACACTCACAGATTATATATGTATATGGTGTAATGTGTTTTCTGTCTAAACAATACCTACGCCTCAGTTCAAGACCCTAACTTACCATATCAAGAGGTAAGGCAAATAATAATAAATAACCGGATATGAGGAATGACAAGATGAATTAAGAAAGTGAAAGATGCACTATTGTGATACAACTACGGAGTGATATACTATGACTTTAGCATAATTTTGAGCTCAGTAGGATGTTACACATTTTACTCCCCATAGTTTCACATCATTAAACTTTTGCAGTCACTCCCCATTCACCAACATCCTATCTATTAAAGTGAAACAAACTTAGTCTCTTGGAATGCATTTGAATGGAGTATTTTTAGAAGACAATGTATTTATTGAGGGAATTTCAATTAATTTGATATAATCATATATATGCTAGCACTACTCTCTTCTATTTGCATGCAATCACTAAAATAAGATTTATTTCCCTTTATCGATTTAGGCTAATTAATGTAATTGAAGAAGATATATACATTTCTTTATTCTTTTCCAACAAAAAGGATGCATGCTACTCTTTGACACGAACAACCACAAATGGAAAGTTTTATAGTAACAACATATTAAAATTAAATTTAAAAAAAAAAAGGTCAAATAGTATATCTTTATGTCCAACCAATAATTAAAATATAGTGCTACAATATATAAGACATAATTCAATAATCATCATTCAAAGTCAAATGACGCGACAGAATATTTTGTCATATAATGAAAATTAATTGATCTTATTAAAAATATAAATCATTCTTCTATGAGATTAATTTTAATATACTGTCAGTTTAAAAATGTTTTTGTACTATTATATAATCATATATTTCTATTTGTAAGACCTTTAGGATAGTGGCTAGTTAAGTCAAATACTTTTGCTAATATGATAATATAAGATTGAATGTTTGTATAAAAATTTTTTACAATAATAGTGTATCAAAATTAAATTCTTCTTCTATTTATATCAAACATTCTAATTGATTAACTTCTTCTAAAAAGTTCTTCACTAATGTGGTTTTAGAGCCTCTTAAATCAAAAATGATCCTCGTCTCATTCTCTAATTAAATTAACAATTTTAGTATAATATTTGAGTAAGCATAACAATTTTAGCCTACTAATTTTTTTCACATAAAAATCAAAAGTCATACATATGACATTATATAGTTGGTTGACAATGTGAAAAATTTTACACTAATAGTATTAAAAAATTAATGCATTATTTGTTACACTAGTAATGTATCAAAATTAATTTCTTATTGGACACTTTCCATATGCAATGACTATCAATTAACTTTTTAATTAGGTGTTTTCTACCATACCGTGACTTTTGGAAGGGTTTTGATACCCTTTCTATGAAGAGTAATAATAATTTGACAAGTTTTACATTAATTTGGAGCCAAGTTAGAAATTTGGGTGTACATAGTTTATTCTTACCATAACTAGCATTTTAAAATTATATTTTATAATTTGACCCAAAAATTTGATCCAATTTACAAGTATAATTTCATCACAATTTATGAATCAAAATCAAAATCTCTAAAATAAAATCAAAACCACAATAGTGATTTTCCTCAATTTTGATCCCCGTTCTTCATATAAAGAACCCTCGGTTTTATTGGAGTTGTGAGATTTTGAGTTTACAGCAAAACTTGTGTCGGAATTTGTGACATCAACACCATGAAGGATGCATTGCCAGGAAGAAGTGGAGGAAGGGTAGCGCTTGGCAAGGAAGTTGTTGATGGCATGCCAAAATTTGGAGAAACTCGTAGATGTTTGGGTTTTCTAGAGTTGAAGGAAATTAGGCTAGGATTGGATGAGGTGTAGAGGAGAAGCTATTGCTCTATGAAGTCAAAGTTCATGGGTCAAAGAGTGGAAGCTTCAACAATGGAAACAGTTGAAGTGGGGCTACAAGAGCAGTAATTGATATTTCTCAATCATTTTCTAATTAAATGAAAAAATCATCTTCCTTCTCTTTCATAGGTGGGGGATTTGTTAGTCCGCCTCTAGTTTGGGATTAACATTAGTTCACTCATTTACCACCGTTGATTCAATTTGAATGATTCAAATTTAAAAAATAAATTATTAAATAAATTTTTCATATAATATAATATTTTTCAAAATTACCAATCTATTCCTTACCAACATCAAATTTCTCCTCATATCGTTGCCACTTGCCATTACCAACCAGCCACTACTCCCTTCGACTACCAAATCCTCTAAGAATTGTCCCACTACCTGCCACCATCTCTACCTACCCATTTCACCACCCACCTTGTCTAGCTCAATGGGTCTTATCATGTAGTTTGTTGTTTTTTATTTGGAAACCAGAGCTGAAACTTGTAAGATCTAAGACTGTGGCTGTATTCGTGAGATGGAAGCAGAGAAAAGTTTGGCTTATTTTGCATGGGTGGGTGCTCCGAGGTTAGGACTCGATCCAGCATTTTTTCAAATTTGAGATTTTGGCTTTTAGGTGGTTTTTGTTTTGGTTTTTATAACAAATACAACATTTTTGTTGGTGTTGGCACTCTTTTCTATTCCATCTTGGATGAGTTAATAGGAAGATTGTTGGTTGTAATAGGATCATTTCTCGAATGGTAATTGGAGAAATTGCATCTTGATTATTTTGTTGACTATTTCTATGGCTGTACAGGAGAACTAACATCATAACTCGAGCCATGATCAACAAGTCTCCATTCTACTTGTTCATTTTTCTGTAAACCTTGGAATAAACATAGCCATTTATGCAGACACATAAATTGTATAAAAGCGATGAAGATAGAGGTGTGGATAGGGGATGAAGGAGTGATGTGGTGGGTAGGTGGCACTTAATAGATATGTTCCATGGCAAGGAAGGAAGAGGGGAGGAGAGAATCAAGGATACTTTTTGTAAGTTTTTAATAATGTAAGGTTTGTATTGTAATTTTAAGATGGGACTAACATTTGTCACAAAACCAAAAGGGATTAATGAATTGGTCACCTTCTTTCTCAGCTATATATACTTTCCACGTTCTATTTGCTTTTGGACATCATTTTTGTGCATTTGTTTCATATTTGATAAGGATTTTGGTTTGCGCATCTTCATATTCGACCTTATTATTGTTGTTGATGACATTATTTTATAGCAAAGGAAAATGGAAGGTCATAGTGAGATGGATCTCATAGGGTAAAAAAGAGATACCATAGACCCACTCCTCACCAAATTTGACTAATCTATCTGTAGTATTAATACTTTAGGGGTATCAACAAGGAAAATTTTATCACCATCATCTTTTGGTGCATTTGGTCCGCCACTACTTAGGGAATCTTTCCAATTATGGAAAGTAATAAATGAGCCACTATGTAATTACATTTGAAATCAAATTATTTTGCATTTTGGGTTGAGAAAAATCTTTACTTAACGCTCTTCACCTAATGTTTTTAATAAGAATCACTAATTTCAAGAGTATCACCATCCAATTCAAAATCATTCCACCAATAACTTTAATAAAACCCACTAATATCTATTATTGGGATGCTTTCCAGGTTTTACATCTTTTTTTCTCATTTTTTTACAATTAAAGTTCCTTACAATATTTTACAATATTAAAATTCTTTAAAGATGTGATAATCAATAAACCTTCCAGGGCCTCTTGCAATTTCCCTTCATACACCCAAAAATTAATTGGGTTTCATATTTATTCTCTTCCCCATTATGTGCTCCTCTCTCTTCTATTTCTCTTTCCTATGGGGCGTTTGATAGGCAAAATAAATTTTCATTACTAGGAATGCTATTTCCAGAAATAACTTTCTCAAGTAAGACGTTTAGGTGCATTTGGAATGCAAATTGAATTCTCAAGAATTTTGCAATTTTTATGTTTAGCTGACATTGGCATTTCTAGGAATATTGTATATATTTTCAAAAATACCCTAGACCACGACTAATGACGACGACTGAAAGTTGGCTGACAGCAGCTAGAAAATTGTGGACAGAAGGTGGTCAGCAGTGGCCAGCGGCAATGGCAGTTGGTGGCAATAGGAGTATTTTGATTTTTTTACTTAGGGACAATATTCCCTTCCCTTGGGAATGTTGGATTCCCATGGGGAGATACGAATATTTTTGGAGCTTTTTTCCTTTCCAAGAATGTAATATTTCTAAAAAAAAAAAATTTAAAACCTTGTATCAAATATGGGAATCCTAGATTCCCACGTCACGTTCTCAGACATATAAAAATATGCCCCGTACCAAACACTCCGTAGTCTCATATTGGGTATTTCTTCCCTAATCTCAATGTTATTTGAAAAGCCACCCCTTTTTCAGTGAATGAATAGTCACTATCAGTGCCTTTTCCATCCTCATTTTCCGATTACCGAAGTGTCACTCTCAAATCATCTCTCTCAAACTCTCTTCTCTTATATAGGGTTTTTAAAAGTTTAATTTAATTTTCAAATTATAAAATATTAGCAGTTTATTACTAATAAATGTCAAAAAAAAATATTTTTTGGATGAGTTGAAGTTTTCAACGAAATATCAAATCATCAAGAATTCAATAGATTAATATAAAATCATATAATGTAGTTATATTTAAAAGTCATTTGTTAATTTTGATAAAATTAAATCATTTTCATTATTTTATTACACAATCAAATTAAAAACTTTATAATTCTTGTAATTGAAATGATTTTATTTTTATTCTATACATTGCACTAGTTCAAAATACTAATGGAAAAAAGGAGGAAGATAGAGAAATTTATGGTCACATACTTCCTAACACATTAGTATTTAGGCATTTCGGTCATATTTTGACACGTGTAAAAATGGTGATTGATTCAATATAAAACTTTATGAATGCATGATTGATTCAATATAGAAAACACACAGTTTGTGTTCATATATATATATATATATATAAAATTACTTAATAGTCATAATTTAAAAAAAAATGCTTAAAATGATAGTTTTTATATTTTGATCAAGAAAATTTAAAATAACGATGAGTTTTTCAAAAGGAACCATACCATTTGCAAAATTCATAGAAGTGGCAGAGCCCTTGTACCAAGAAAAAAGACTAAGATGGTAAAGAGCAATATCCTTTTCTATTTCTATTTTTACTGTTGACAATTAAATTAATAATTTATATCTATTTTTTATTGTAAAAATGAAATAGGATATGTCTCTAGTTTTATTTATATCTTTTATATGTCTCTTTAACTTTTTAAAAATTTAATTAACAATGAGAATTTAAAATTATAATTTTATATTTTAATAATAATAATAATAATAATATTATTATTATTATTATTATTACTATTATTATTATTATTACTACTACTACTATTAAATGGATGTAATAATAAATATTACTAATTAATTTAATCTATTTTCTTGAACACATTTATTAACATAAAAAGTATTAATTATCATTATTTAAACTGAATTATAATGCTATAATAAAATATTAATTGAAATTTTAAAATTACGATTTTTTATGATATAAAATTATTTTTACGTAAAAGTAACAACTTTTTTCTTTGTTTTATGATTTTAGGTAAATTTAAAAGTTTATATGTTGGTAATAAGTAGATACCAATATTCAGGCTTTTCAACTTTATGATAATTTAGAAAAGAAAGTTATTATATTTTAATATTAATAATTACTATTAATAGATAGATATAATAAATAGAAAGCAATTAATAAATTTATAGTATTAATGAAGATTGAAATGTATGGATCATTATTTTTACACGTATCAAAACAAGAATAGAATGCATAAATACTAACGTGGCAAGAAATACATACTTAAGAATTTCTCGAGGAAGACAACTTCTAGGGTTCTTCGTCGGAAACAAAATTTGGAATAATCAATCTTAAGATGTTTTTTTTTTTTGGGAGAGATTTTGATTTCTGAAAGACAAAAAATTAATGTTATTGCATTTACAAATTGACGAAAATTAATTTTATGATTCAGATGGTAAAATTCAATTTTAAAAGGTTAATTTTGTTAAAGACAAATTTAGCACGCTTAAATATCTAATGTGGCAACAGGAACATGAGAACTGCAAAAGATGGGGTGGCACCGTAGAGAAATTGAAACACAGATCAAAGGAATGCTCGACGTTGAAGGATTTGTACTTGAATATATTAGTTATTATATTAAAAATATAATTAAGGTGAATAATAAAAATGTTTATAAATTTGATATATTAAATAGAATTTAATTTTGATGTATTATCAATATAAATTTTTTTTATACAACTATCTAATCAATAATTATAATATTAATAAAAATATTGAATTTAATCACTCACTATTTTAAAAATTTTATAAATAGAAACATGTAATTAGATTATAATACAAATATAACAAAATTAATCTCTATTAAATATTGCATAATATAGAATTAATTTTTTTTAAAATTAAATTCTTTGAAGAATATTTAAAAATTTATATGCAAACATATATAAAAATAAGAGTGCAATCTTAAATTGGTCCTTAAAAGAGTTATAAGATATCAATTTAATACTTAAAAAGGTTGTACTATTAATTTGAACCTCAAAAGAGTTGTAACATTAATTTAGTCATTGAAAAATTAAATATTTATTTCAATGTAGTCCAAAATATTAAAAGAAATTCGGATTAATTTGAAATGAATTTAATCTCTTAATAACTAAATTAATATCACAAATCTTTCAAGAACTAAATCAATACTTCACAATATTTTTAAAGACTAAATTAAAATCACAAATTTTTTATAAATTAAATTGATATCTCATAATTGACTCAAATGATTTTACTTCTTAAAGACATTTCAATTCTAATTTCAACTTCAACAGTGACGTGTACAGAATGTTGCCGTGGGCCACCGGCCCCCTACCGAATCCGCTGTGGCGCTGTCCCAATATTCCAAATCGGTACAAAATGTGCTGTGAAGTCGTTCTCCGCCACGTCTGGACCCCCAGGTTTTGACGTGTGTCATTCGATGAGCATGGTGTGCGGACCCACCATGTGATTCAACATAGATGTGTCTCAACTCAGGTTCACTAACCAGGCAAACTAGTCACCAACCCGCAGTTTGGGTTTCATTAGAAGGAAGGTGATTAAAAGGGTACCACATAAGAGAATGGGTTGGACCACAGTAACATGGAATTGGAACGAGAGTTAAATCCAACGATGGATCCACGAAACATGAGGAGGTTCAGCCATGCCAAGAGCTACATGACTCGATGGGTGTTCACACTTCGGACTCGTGACTTATGCCAGGGAATAAAAGGGATTAATTTTCATATATTATAAAATAATTTTATATTCTTATTCAATCATATATTTTTATTTATAAAATTTTTAGTATAATAGATTATTAATTTAAATATTTTTATTAATTAGTATAATAGATTATTAATTTAAATATTTTTATTAATATAGTAATATATGATTAGATATTTATATAAAAAAATTTATACTAATAATACATCAAAATTAAATTCTTAACAAAAATAGTTTTTTTGTATTATTATTGGACTTTTTTTTTAGATATAATATGAGTGGGACGAGAAACAAATAAAACAATAAATTTAAAAGAAGAAAGTTATAAGTGTTTTTTAACATATAAGTGTTATAATATCCTATATTAATGTTCAATTGAAGTGTTTAAATAATACATCTCCGCAAATAATAAGGATGAATGCTTATTATTACAAGATGATGTGAGTTAGGCTTATTACAAAGAAAATCTACAATATGGAGATTAAATCATTTCTCTTTCTCTAGAATTCATGTCATTCATGAGAAGAAAAGTGAGCGAGATATACCATTTAGATGGTGGTGAGTAAGGCTTGCAAAATCCTTGTTTTTTTTTAAGTATCTAAATATTATGTTCTTACCCTTGTTGGAAGTTGCTATTGTTTGAAAACAAAACTTAAAGTGCTTTTATTGATATTTGTCTACCTTTCATATCAATTAATTTTTCCATCTAAATCATTTTTCCCCCTTGCTTTTCAGAAATGACAACAACCTTATCCAAATAACATTAGCTAGTGCTTCTTATCTGGCCATCAAATATACTGTACAAATCTGAGAGTTGAATTTATATATGGATATCTAACTCTAGTTATCAAGCAACTAAAGCTGTAAACTATGGTGGTGAGTGTTTTGCTTAAACTTTTGGCATGCTAGCTAAATAGTAAAATGAAAGCCGTGCCAGGAGTTTGTTTCACGGTTAGCTAATGGGCTTAGCTATTGCAAAATACTAACATCCCTAGTATTAGGCGATTTCACTAAGAAATGGATTCTATTTCTTAGCTGCAGGTCCCAAGCTACTAAGAAAGCACTGGATAGGTAGATTAGCTAAAACTGACTCAGCTGAAAGTTAATAAGCTAATTAGAACACCAAAAAGAATATTGGCAAACAACTAAAAGTTAATAAAAAGGGTTGCGAATAAAAAAGATTCAAAGTAAAATGAAAGGCTGCAAATGAAACACAAAAGAGAAAGACTATAAAGTGCTGAAAAGTAAAGGTAAGGAATGTAAAAGGCTGGAAAATAGTTAAAAACTTAAAGGTAAAGACTAGAATAAAAAGGCTGGAAAATAAAGTGCAGAGAATGTAAGGTAAATGAAAAATAGACTTGTGTTTGATTGATGTGTCAGATGTTGTTTTACAAGCAATATACAAGGGTATTTATAGATACAAAACAATTATTTAACACTAAATCCCACTAACCACATTCATTACTTGCATACACATATTCAACTTAGTGGATAATAACATTCAGTACTAGATAACACTGTCTCAGCTAACTTGGTTTGCAGTTGTGTCCAAATTCAATGTAACTATCACTTGATTATTTAATCATACATCCTATTTTGTAGAGAGCAATTCCCACTCTCTACTGCAACCTCCCACTACTTCATTTCAACTATTTCCCCCATTTTCTGAACCAGAAACTACCTTCCTCAACTACTCCAATCTTCTACGAAGTGGTTGTGAACTCAGTTAAACTCTTCTCCTCAATTATGTGTTAAAACTAGTTCGTAGGTTGCAGATAATAATAACGTCCAATAGGTGGCTCATTCCTCGGCTAACTGCTAAAATCAGTATTTTGATTATTAGCTAATGACTGTTGGCAGCTAATGACTATTGGCAACCAGTATTGGTTATCAATCATTAAACTTCACTGTTTGTAAACAATGGTTAGGCGACTAAACCTCATTAGATCCATAATTATGAAAAACAAGAGTCCTAATTCTATATTTGCCTGAACCTAATAAGGTAAAAATAGAAAAATGGCTAAAATAATATCAAAACAACTCAAAAATGACTTCAACCTGGTAAACTTTGGTTGCCACCTCGATGTTATTATTTGGGCTTTCCATTTGTATATTACTAGTGTTTATGGAAAATAAAATATTTATAATTATTAAGAACATTTTAATTATGCTTATTAAATAAATATTCATTAATCTCAATCATTTTTAAGATAAGTGAAAAAATAAATGATAAACTAAAAATTTGACAATGTAATTGCATAACAATTACATTAACATAAACGTATAATATCAAAAATAAAAAAGAAAGTGAGTAAACGGATGACAAAACAAGAATTGTCCTAAGTTCGAAATTTTGATCTTCATGTACAACACTGCATCTCACACATGTATAAAAAGAAATAGAAAATTTAAATAAAACAAAGCACCTAAATTGTAAGTCTTTTCAAAAACTTCTTGTTGCCGAAATATATTTTGAGAGTTTAATCTAAGTATATATATAAGTTAGGGAAGAGAGAAATATCAATATTTTTCTAAGTTTAACAAATACAAGCCTTTGAATTAAAAATTCAATACATTACTTAAATTTACCAAAAGAATTCTCAATGCTAGCATATAAGCAACATTAAAGAAGTAGACTATTATTATTATACATCAAAGTTGCTAAATTAGGATTTAAGTGAAATATTATATCATATAATAAACTTTAGGAGATGAAGGTTAATACCTAATATATAAAAATAATCCAGCTTATGATTACCAAATTGTTAGTTAAAAACTCTTTTTTGGCAAGATCCTTAAAATAAAACACTTATACTTTATATTTATTATAGATAAAACAAATTATTATAAATAAAACAAAATAATAATCTGCTCGTAGAATTGACGTTCATTAATGATATAATGATTGTAATAACTGTATACAAGAAATTGTTAAGTACTTTTTACTATAAATTATAAATCCGTGTAGTTTTTTTGACGAGATAAATCCGTGTACGTAATTTAGATTAACATGTTGAAAATATTTTAGAACTTGAAATTCACATTTTGATAAGAATTTAAAGCTAAAGAATAGAGTTTAAAACAGTTCCGATCTTCTTCGATGCTTAACCCCCTTCTCATATAGCATTCCTATTATTACACTGACATAAGACCATTATCACGCACCTAGCTAACATACCATAAGAAACGCACCCTGCACGGCATCTCGAAACATCTACTGGAGCTCCACCCGTTTTCTCAGATATGCTTGCAATTCCATTAAAATCCCCCAGTCACTAACCAAGCTCCCTGCATATTCAAAGCTATGCTTTTCAATTTGTTGCACAACTCTCTTCTTCCCGCCTCTTGAGGGCAAGCATAGACTGCTATCAGAAACCAAGAGGCGAAGTGGGAGTAGAAACCACAACATGAATGAACTGTTGATGTTTTCTGATGACAGAAACAACAATATCATTTCTTTTCCAGAGGATGCATATGCCACCCGCAAAACCTCTAGCTTCTTCAATAACATGGAAGTTAAAATTCAGTCGTTGTTTTAAGGGTGCGACCAAAGGAACGACTAGTTGCACCTCTACAATTTCAATTCATAATTATCATAATGAAAAAGATTAAAAAAAAAAAGGACGGATGCATCAAAGAAATACCTAGAGCCCTTCAGGCCCATTGCATTTCGTCTCCTCCATGAGAGGGGTGGGATCAGCCAGCCCAATAGCGGGTATGGAGGCCCATTATCCTCCATGGGAAGTTTAGCTTCATCACTTTGCTGCAATGTAATCTGAGATGTGGGCTTTCTATGCTATCTTGGGCCGACGGAGTCTGTTGTGTACGCGGGGTGTCTTCAACGAAATCATCCCCGTCATCCCATTTAATCGCTTGAGGGAGCCTAGGTTGCTTCCCTTTGCTATCATTGCTTTTAGCCGGACTCTTGTCCTTTTCTGATTTGTCCTTGTCTCCATCATTCTTTGGCCTCATCAAATTCGCCTTGTTACCTCCCATCATTTGTGCGTCATCATTTTCCTCAACCTGCAGTACTGAAAAGCGAAGATTTGTCGGCGGCTTTCTTTCCCCTTTTGTCCTTTGCACCACGTTGCGGGTTTTGAGCCAACATCCAGGGCCCATAAGAACCTCCCTCCCCGGAAATTACTTGCTTGCCCCTTGCTTAGTGCCCTCGCCTTCAGCCATTGTTCCAGCTTCATGCATGGCTTGCTGCGGAGGGTTTTACCAGAACACCTTTGCCATCTTGAGGACTTTTAACAGGACATGCAGTATGATCATGCCCAATGCGACCACAGGCGAAGCAGACTAGACGTATACCTTCATATTCTATGCAATAGACCTTTTTCATTTATCATGTATTTGGAAGTGAGGGGTTTGGAAAGGTCTATCTCTCTACACATAGCCTGGCAAACTTACCCCTGCTTTGGGCTGCTGTATTCACATCCACCTTCAGTGTCTTTCCAACAAGTCTTCCAATTCGGCCCAAAATTTGTTTGTCATAATATTCAGTGGCCAAACCAGGGAGCTTAATCCACGCTGCCATCTTGTCAATGGTAGCATGGAATGGTTTGAATTCATGTTCCCAACTTGTCACTGCTACGTAACGATCGAAGAGCTTCCAAGGGCCACTTGATATAGCAACCTCTCTATCCTCCCGAGAGTAAAACTTGACCAAAAAGAATTCTTGGCCAAGATCAATGAGATCAATGCTTCCATTCTTAGCCCACATTCCCTCCAGCCTCCTTTTCAGAACTCCATCACTCACCTTTTTCCCCTTAAAGTTTGACAATAAGAGACTCAGCCCAAGGTCAGCACAAAGCTTTATGTGCTGATTCATTAAGGCTCATATTTTAGAGCCCACACTCGTGTTTCTTCACCTTAATCCTAGGACGTCTGTTCTGCCCACCCCCAAACTCCTCATCACTGCTCTATGAGTCTTCTATATCAAGAGGCGAGTCTGAGTATGAGTTTGTTTCTTCCTCCTTAGAATCTTCACTCTCCTCTTCTGCATCTTCGTTAACTCTGCCTTTCTTCACAGTGTCTACATAGGACCGTTTGGAATGATCTTTGTTTGGATCTGGTCCATCATCATGCATCTAATCTTCATCACGAGGCACATTTGATGAGATTCCCAAAAACTCTTTACCATCGTTTCGAACTTTTTTCTTACTCTGGTGGAGCTGATCTTGTTCTTGAGGAGAGGGTTTCAGCGGGCCACTCGTGAGGGTCCTCTCTACAGCTTGTGTCAAAAGGCTTGAAAGCTTTATCCTAGTTTTTTCCACTGATGGGGTGCGTTATTCTATTGGTTAATGCTGGTCCCGTTAAGCTTTCTAATAGCATCAAAAGGGAGATTTTGCCAGCATACCAATATACGAAAAATTGATCAAATAACCAAAATAAAGCTTTCCCATTTAATTTTAATCCAACATAAGGGTCCCAAATTACAACAAATTAGTAAACTGTTACAATTATTAGTATCACATCACTAAAATTATTACTGAGAGAATATTGAGAACCCTAAGTGTACAATTTTAATATCATCAACAAAGCATCAGGAATTACATTAAAAAAGAGAAACTGGTAAGATAAGTGCATCATTGACATACTTCTCAAGATAACACAATTAACAATATTATTAACAAAATAACATCTTATCATAATTATTCCTGCAAAACAAGCTCACAATTATGGAAGATGCCCACAATAATATCAAAATATTTCAAATAGCAACTCTCAAGAAAATATTGAAAAAGCAATCCAACAAGCATGCAATACTTCAAAAAAGTATTATAATCCACAACAGTCTAATTTAATTTAGTTACAAATTAAGTTAATAATAATAAACATTCGTACCTAAGAACCTAAGGTTGACCAGATCCTCTCCAAGCTGAACAAAACTTTAGTGCAGACCCACAAAAAGGCTTTAACACTCTAGGGTTTATATGTTGTGTATTATAATACTTTTTTGAAGTAATTGCTGCAAGAAGAGATTGTTTGCATTTGTAAGTGAAATGAATAAAGTTATTGTTCAGCATGGCTCGCAAATGGTTCCCAAATACTTGAAAAATCCCTTTAATTACGGGAATTAAAATACATCAGTTAGATTGTTGAGTCCGGACATAGGAGGTTGGTGTAACAGCTCGACAATGCTTGGCGTACGTTCTTTTAAAAGAGTATGCGCTCGAGGTCTCAAGGTTGAGCAATGGGCCCCAGATAATTACTCTAGTACAATTATGATTCATGATAAAAAATCAATGTTTTTTTACAAAAATAAAAAATTAGAGTTAAACTATTATTTTGGTTAACAAATTGGAAGAAGGATACTTTAGATAAGGGTGTTAAATAGGCTAGCCCATCCGTTTAATCCTAGTCTATTTATGTGAGTTAAATAGGTTAGAAAAAAAAGGTATAGTTAATCTTAACAGACCAGGATTATGCAGGCTGGACCATTTTAGGCCAGCCTATGGGTCTAAATAGGCTTGACTAGTCCCAAGAATTAGACCTATTTTAAAGGCCTTAAGTTTAGAAAAACTAAACAAAAGTATTTAAATTAGGTTAATTTTGATATGCTTTCAATGTAAAATGTTTTACATTTTCAATTGATAATTCATTGTTATATGTATGATTGTTTGGGTAGTTATTGCCATAGTCAAAAACATTTGATAATGTAGCAAAATATGATTAAATGTTTGTGTAACCAACGGTTGGTTAGTTTAAGTGGTTCGACATTTATTCCTCTTAAACAAAGTCTTAGATTCGACTCTTGTAGATGCAAAAAGACTAGGATTGAGAGAGCTTTACTATTATAATGGGCCGATTGGACTCAAGTCAGATTAGTTAGAGTTCAATGGACTTCAGATGCTAGTGATTTCGACCAAAAAATTAAATATATGTGTAAAAATATTTTACATTTAAATCCTATTTAAATGGGAATAGATTTTGTCATATAAAAATTTTACATGACTTGGTTATATATACATTTTAACTTACGAAGGTAGACCTAATTTAGGTCTCACAAGAGAATTTAATTAATAGTGAAAACTTACATATAATCATTTTATATAAAATTTTCATATGAGAGTATCTATTTCCCTATTTAAATAAAAATGACAACAAACCTATTGGAATAGCCACTCCTTTTCGTTTATTGTCACTCTTAATTAATAAACTTATTTATTAGTTTCTCTAAAATACCCTTTCTTATCTTTTGTAATTAAATTAAGAAAAATGTTTAACTTTATGGTTTTTTATAAAATACCCCAAGTTAAATATTTTAACTGACAAAAAAGTTAAATGAAATAATTTACTTGTATCGTGTAACACCCTCCTAAGTACAATATTATGTTTAAATCATAACACCACACTTAGGAGTTGGTGGTAATAAATTAGCAAATCTTGTTTTATCATTGACTCTAGTTTAGGGGAAATCATATAATAATTATTTTGTCGTACTGAATTAAATATAAACAAGCATATAAAGAAAGTGGAAACTTCACTTGAATATTTATAAAACCCATATATGATAGGGCTTCTAGTCTTGCTAAAACGCATAAGAGAGCTTTACTAAGAGTTTTAACTACGTATCAGTCATCTAGTACTAAAATACATAT
Organism: Pterocarpus santalinus; assembly: GCA_031439595.1. Taxonomy (NCBI): domain Eukaryota; kingdom Viridiplantae; phylum Streptophyta; class Magnoliopsida; order Fabales; family Fabaceae; genus Pterocarpus; species Pterocarpus santalinus. Next base: position 15,158,409 of record CM062530.1, on the reverse strand, counting down.
GGCTAACATCAATCCTCAGTAGATAAGCCAATCTCAATCAGACTCTCCCAAGAAGATCACCATCAAGGTCCTCTGAGTTGCCTGAAGACAACACAAGAACATATAGGAATGAGAATTTACATTCTCAGTTGGCAGTTCTAAGCTTGCATGAATATTGTCATTGTGGTCATTCCAGCCACTTCAATTTATTATCAAAAGGCGACCATACCATCATAAGATAAAGGTACGTTTTATAGAGTTCAAAACCATATTTTTTCGAAGTGGGTTTCTTCTATTCAAGCACTTAATCCAAATAACTCACAATCAACAAACCATGGTAGTTCATAATTCAAAATAAGCTAGAAGAAATACACATAATAATGAGAAGATAATCCTTAGCATGCGTGATATTATCAAAGTAAAACATAATACTGATAATAAATAGATGCATGTCTTTATGCATTTTTCTTGCTACACTTTCTTAACATCCTAGCTTATCGTGCCCTTGATGCTAGTGGATTTGCCACCTTAGGGTAATAGACTGCTTTTTAGGATTGAAGTTATTCCTATATGTGATTGTCACATTTACTCTCTCTGACTCTTACACAGACCTATTCCTAACCAGACATCTTCCTCTGACTCAACCAAGGGGATCCATTATATGTGATTGTGTCGTGCTAACCCACTGCACGGTGGAGGCCCAATACATCACTTGTGATTATATTGTCCTAGTCCATTACTAGGTGGAGGCCTAATATGTCATTTGTGCCCATATTGTCTTAGCCTACTACTATGTGGAGACCCAATATGTCACTTAATTATCTTGGGAAGTTCTCATGTACATCGTGCATACATTTCATGCAACTTAGCATAATTCCATCATACATTCATACTTAACCTTATGTGAATTACTTTTCAAAAATTAACTTGGCAGATTTTTGGTAGCACGATAGTTGCACCAAGAAATTCCCAAAATTAGAATTTAACAATTGTTCAATCAAGAGCCCAAGTGAAATCATATGATTAACATAATCATAAATAATAAATTTAAATGCAGCTTAAGAACTAAGAGCCATAAAATATTCTCTTAACTTTTATAAAGTCTTTCTTTAAGTTTTCCTATAGCCAAATTCATTATATTTTTATCATTACCTGTTAATTATGAAATCCATTTTTTTGATAATTATTGAAAAAGGCTCAAACAGTCTCCGAAAGAGAAGAGCAGAGTACAAATAAATACCGCAATACAAAACTATGAAATCCATGTTCATTTCTTATAAGACTTGGAAAGAAGTAAGGTTTAGATGTCTCGTCTCACTTAAAGTTGGTTCCACCCAATGTGCTTCCTAACATCTATTATGTAGTGTGAAATTTCACCTACCAAAAATTAAGCCTAAACAGGGCAGCAGAATTCATAAATTTACTACAAATTCATCTTTTATTGTTTTGACCTTATATTTTATAACGTGGTACCTCTATGAACCCTCTTTTACCAAAACAAACTCCACTAAAAAATAATAAGCCAAAATCAAGTTATAAGCTTCACACCATGACTTTTTTGTTTTGAGCTTAATGGGGCAGCAACAAATTCATGAAATTACTAGAGAGCCTACACAAAGAATTTGGACATGAGGCTTTTATAAGTTTGTTCCTTTGTGAATTAGCTTTCTAACAAAGTTAGTCCTACTAAAAAATGGTTATATAGCTCAAGTTATACCTATTGGAAGACAAGTCACTCTATTTTGCTCTCTACAAGACATAGCCGAATTCTAAAAGTCATATCTTTCTCTACTTAACTCCTATGAACTTAATTTTGTTATAAGTAAACTCCTCTATGATTTTCATTTAGAATTGGTCCCAACTTAATTAATTTCCTAGCTTAAGCTATGTGTAACATCCTCCCAAGTATAGTATTATGCTTAAATCATAATACCTCACCTAGAAGTTATTGCTGTCACTTAATCGGACTTTGTCTGACAGCAACCTTCGGCCATCTTCAACCTTACTAGTCAACTTTGCCTCAGAGGGCCTTTTTTGGAAACTTTTGAACTGTCTGAAGATAACACGGAAATAAACATAGGAGTGAGAATTATAAATTCTCAGTAGGATTCATTAAGAAATTTCATACCATCTCATCATTATTATCTCCAGCTGCTTCGATTTATTATAAAAAGCGAACATATTATACGAACTGTTCCGTTTTATAGTTTGAAAACATATGGTCCGAAGTAGATTCATTTTATTTCACGCACTTGAGTCACATTGGCAATATTTCATACTTAGAATAATAATCACCGCATAAGTAGATAGAACAGTCTCAGCATCAATAAAACATGGGATATAATTATGCAAATACTCATATTTGAATTCATGCAATTGCATTGGTGTTTTTCTTTAACTTTCTTTGCTTTCTTTTCTTGGCACACCTAGGCGTTACTTATCGTCGCCCCTAGGGTGCTTGCATATGTTTTAATTTTTAGTCTTTACTGCCCTTTGGTAGTCTACTTTAGGAGTGAGCTCAACTCGTGATTGTCGTCACACAGTACTGACCCGCAAGGGGACCCACATGCCTCTAGTCTTGGAGGGATCTCATTTTGGCCATGTGCCTCTAAATTGAAGGGATCTCTCCTAGTCACGTGCCTCAAGAATAAATGGATCTCAGCTGACCACTTGCCTTCAATGTAGAGGGATCTCATCTGACCATGTGCCTCCAAGGTAGAGGGATCTCACCGTTTTATACTGCCTTCACAGGGAAGGACCCAATTAGCTGCCTTCAAGTGAAAGGACCCAATCTTATCTTATTTAACTGCCTTTATAAAGAGGGATCTCATAACCGTCTCCAGGTGAAGAGATCCACATTTAATATATTCATATCCTTTCATTCTCATACATAATCATGCGTAGACATGCTAAATGCACTCATTCGTATGTTTCATCATTTACTTTAATGTATCCGTGCATACACGATTTCCACATACATATTCTTAACACATAAATGCTCATAACCTCCTTACAATTCTACCGAGAATTCGGCAGCATAATAGAACATGTCTGCTTCCCCATGAATAGTGCTTATGCTCAGACAACCAATTTTACAGAAACTTCACAACACTTCATTCACAATTCAACATCAATTTCATAGGAACATTAGTTGCATTTAACGCATAGTTGTTGTCTTAGTACTTTCACTCAAGCCGATCTTTGTAAATCAGGCCACAATTTCTATTTAACTCATCTGGACCTAAATTTTGGATATGTTAGAATGTTATGTGTCTATTTTCTAACTTCTTTAGTCGCACCTAATTTTGATAAGTATAGCTCAAGTTATTTAAGTTTTATCCCGGCCTGCCCTGTAGCTAGCTAGAATTACACACTTACAAGTAAAAATTCACTAAAAATCAAAAACCCACTTAAATCATAGAAAGAGGTATCATATAAAAGCTAACAAGACAAGCTTTCATTTGCATCAAGTTTCATTTCATTTGCTTTTGTAGAGCTTGAGTTATAAGTCCCAAAATTTGACCTTCCTGAACTATCCTATTTTGGTTTGGTTTGGACATAGGGCAACTTCTTCGAACCACTGGGATCAAACGGGATCATATCTAACTCAAAAATTTTTATGGATGTTCTCCTATGTGTAAGCTTTCTAACAAAGTTAGTTTCATCCAATTCCAAGTCATATAGAGCATGTTTTGTCCTGAATAACCCAGTCTGACCAGAATTAACCTCAAACATTTAGGTCAAATTCCAAAATTCATATCTCTCTCAATACTAATCTAATAACCTTATATGATATATGTATGGAAAGCCCTGAATGTCGAGTTTCATATCAAATTTAAATGGCTGTAGGCAGAGTCATACATCCTACCGTACGAACTACTGAGGGAATTTGGTTTTCTAGCCCCTTACATTTTCCTATATATTCTCACTCTTTCCTACTTTTTAATCAAATTTAAACACAAAATCAGCCAAAGATCATCATATTCATTCACTAATTACATCAAGAAGTGAGAAAATATAGCTAACATTAGTCACCCACAATCAGAATAACAAGAACAAAATTGAACCTCTACCTTTTTTAAGTTGTGGGTGAAATCTTATCAAGACTTAGAGGTTTGATGAAGTAGGTTGAGAAGAGAAGAGAAGAAGAAGGCTGGAACCAGATGAGAGGGGGCGCAAGTCAGCATGAACTAAGAAGGAAAACCTGATTTAAACATAATGAGGTTAGTTGGAATTGTGAGTGTTGATTGGCTGAATTTCTTGTGGGTACAGTTCAACCATATTTCCCTCTTTTGGAACTCATTTTCATTCTATCTGAAATCGGAACTCATCTCCATTTTGCTTAAAATCAGAACTCATGTCCATTTTATTTGAACTTGGAGATAAATTCGGAGATCAGAAATCATGTTTATTTTATTTGAAACTTGGAAATAAATTCGAATATTGGAACCCATGTCCATTTTATACCTAATGTGGAACTCAGAACTTAGTGAATAGAAAACTAGATCGGATATAGTTAATGTCGGAATTTGGAACTTAGGAAACACATAAAAGCTTTGGAAGACTAATTGTGGGTTAAAGTCGGAGATCAGAAATCACACAGCACACAAATCACCTTAAAATCGAGAGTCAAAGGACAAGGATATGAAACCTAAAATACTTAAACCCAGAAGTCGAGGATCTTCAACATAAACTTGGAAGTTAGTACCAGAACATAAAACCTTATACCCGAATCTCGGAAGTCGAGAACTAGGATGCTTTAAAACTCTTATTACACATAATTCTAAAACTCGGTCCAAGATTAATTTCGGAGATCGATTCACAATCCCGGAAGTCGGGAATTAAGACATTAACCTTATGTACCGGGAACTCGAAACTTATATAATTTCAGAACTCGAACCAAATTCAATCTCGAAAGTAGGTCCTAAGCTCAAACTCGGGAACATCAATAGAAATGGAAAGCTATTGGAAGAAAATTTAGAGGTCGAAACTCGAATCAGTTTAAGAAAATTCCTAAGAAATCTTTTATACTTCTAACCTAATTTCCTCATATCTAAACTCAATTAGTTGCTCAATTATTTGATAAAAATCCGAACAATTAGGCGAAAAGCGATAAAAATAATCCGGTGGATGTTACACTATATGTCTCAGATTACTAGTAATGGCAAATGGGCCGACCCGCCCTGCTCTGCTGCAGGTTAAGCTTTAAGTGGGGTGGGGCGGGTCAACCCGCGTTAGTAATTTGGGTTGAATATGCCAACTTGCCTCGCCCCACCACGGGTTAGCGGGTTGGCCCGCCAAAATATAGAAAATAAAGAAAAAATATTTTTTTACATAAATTAATTCATCTAAATTTTAAAAAAAATAAAGAAATTTTTAATTAAATGCAATAAAAGAACATCTATATAAAGAATCTCATTTCATTTACTCATCAAGTATTAAACTATTTACTCAACTCTAAAATGGTTAAAAATCATAATTCTCAATAAGAATAAGATAGAAATTCTAACAAAAATAACCATAATAAAGAAGCTCACAAGCCAATATTCAAAACCAAACACGTTAAAAAATTCACACTCTAAATCAATCATGTTCACAATAAAATATAAATTTATAATTAACAAGACAACAACATAGTCTATAAAAGTATAAATATAATCAATAGTATAGTTCCAAAAAAAAAAAACTATGGAGTCTATCAATATTACATAAATACCAACAAAAAGGCCTAATGTTGTATGCATTATATGGAAAAAAAAAGAAGAAAATAGGAAAAAATTGGCCCATTGGCCAAACCCGCCCCGCCCTGCTTCAACTCGTGGGTCAAGTGGGGCGAGTTATACGCGTTGAAAATATCAACCCACTCAGTCAAAAATCGCAGGTTATGAGGGTCAACCCGGCGGGTCCAACCCATTTTGTCATCTCTACAGATTACAAAACCATTTGGAGTGGCCAAATATGCTAAACTCTATATTCACATCCTTCTAATCACTAAACCAAACATTTATCAAGAACCAAATTCAACAAGTTTTGAAACATCAAAATACAAGCTAAAATATCATTCTTAAGGGACCAAATAGCAGTAGCAACACCTAAGTATTCCATATCCATATTCATATTTACAAGAAGACACAACAAGGCTTGAACTCCTACCTCTTAACCTAGATCAAAGATTCTATCTCTATTGCTTCTTTGATGCTTCAAGACCACCAAGAGGATAGGCCTAGCTTCCTCTTTTCCTTGCTATTGCCATGGCTACAAGTACTCCAAGGGGACCTCTACTAGACTCTTGATGTAAGAACTTAGGTGAGTAAGGAATTAAGAGGAAGAGTGAAGACAAGAAAGAAAAGAAATAGATGAGTGTGAGGAGAAGGAGGGGGCATGGCCCCTTTTATAGAGAAAAGGGAGAGTGAGTGTGTGGTTGATGATGATGGAGGTTGGTGGAAGATATGGTGGTAAGGATGGCTAAGTGGGTAGAAGATAAGTGGTAATAGTGAGTGTTATATCACCGTTGCCTTTAGGGGAGTGGTGGCAATTAAAGACTGATATGACTCTCTCTTAGACCACTCTCTCTACTTTTTTTCCTAATATAATGTATTAATCTTGTGTACGTTAAATCTTGTTAGATCAATTATAAGAGTTTTAAGGGGCTTTATTAGTGAAATTAATTATTTCTTAGGAGTTATATTGTAAACACATTATTATCTTAATATCGATGACATATATTTTTAAATGTTATTATTATTATTATTTTATTTTCTAATTAGTAATAATGCTAAGTTATAGACGTAGTAAAACTAGGGATATTACATATCAAGCCACTATGATTGGTCTAATGATGAAAGGCTTGGGAAGATTGCAAAAGGTCATAGGTTCAAATTTTATTGCCAACAATATAACAAAAAAATAAAATAAAAGTAATTTACTTGTATCCTATATTTATTATCATGATAGTAAAAAAAGTTTAGAGACTGAATTCAATCTTTACTACACATATTTTTTAAGATATAGTATTCTTTTTATACTTTTATATTATAATATCATTTAAAAAATAAATGAGCAAAATTTGATAATTTTTTTATTAATATGTCAAATCTTGAATTCAAAAGATTAGTTGATTTGGCATCCTTTAAGAAAAAAAGGCTATGATTTTGAACTCTTATTTTTTGACCAAGTTGGGTATGGTCTCTTTGAAACTAAAGAGAAAGTTTATCCTCAGTCGGTGAGGATGTTTTATTCAAATATTGTGTTTAGTCATTGAAAATTTTCGTCTTTTGTGGTTGGAAAAGAAGTTTTAATTGACGCACATGTTCTATTGAATGCACTGGATGCCATAGACTCTAATGATGCCTACTACTATATTGTCACCACTCTTAGGAAAACTTTTTTCCTGTCATTTTTTAGCAAGCAATCTTTGGCATCTGCATTGATCTCAATGCACCTGATGACACTCGGCCATCTAATTATGCTGCACTTGGCCCAAAATGGTCTCAACTCCATCGGATCATTTATATGTTTTTGCTACGAAAGAATCGAAGCCATCAACTTGTCACCTATATGGACACATTGATTATGCACTGCCTGATTCAAATGACTCCTCTCTCATTCCCAACCTCATAATGAGGTACATGGACATTTATGCTACCTTAATTAGAGGTGCAATCTGCCATACACCATGTTCCTCACAAGTATTTTCAAGTACTTTGGTGTAGAACTTCAAAGGTAAGAAGCTGTCGAAGTAACATCCATGATTAAGGGAAGCAAGTGAAGCCACAAACTTCCCCTAGGAAATCAGCTAGGCAGGCAGTAGCTAGGGCAAAAGGAAAATCTTCTTTTGTTGAATTATCTGATGATGAAGATGATCCTGAGTTTGTAGCTGAGAAGTTCTTTTGGCGACAAGCAAGAAGGCACACCTCTACTAAAAAAAAGTTGAAGCATACGCGTCACATGTTGAGGCAACTCATGAAGGAGTTGCAAACATTCATTAAGACAAAGAGGAAAGTGGTTAAACTGCTGGCAAACGAGTTGATCAAGATTGATCACGAACTCCGTGTTTGCCAAGAGCATTGGAGCCTCATGCACACCTAGATTGAAGTTTCCTTATCCTTTAAAGAGCTCTTAGATGCCAACTTTGCTTCTGACTCATCTTAAACATTTTCATCCTTTTCCAGACACATTATCTATCATTCTGAAAAACATTTGAAACTATTTGATTTTGCTGGGCTATATCTTGGATTCTTTGGGAATCTGAATACTAACTGTGCATATTTGGTACTATTTTGCTTTATGCCCTATTAATGCTTATGTTATCTAACTTTATGTGTTGTTTGTCTTGTCTTAGATCCGTTGATTGTTGACAAAAAAGGGAGAAAGTGATGTGCTATGTGCTGCTTTATATACTGTGCGCTACTTGGTAAACTTTTTGGATTTTATATTTGCTTAGTGCGAACTATTTATCCAATGAGTATCTTATAGATTTTTCTCTATGCTGGTTTATATTCTGTTCTAATATGTGCTCTATTTATGTTCTGACTAGAATGTAATTTTTGACATATTTTGCTTGCTGTGTGATTTGTTGATTGGGTGAATATGTCAAAAATTAAATGCATGATTGAGACATGAAGAATTTTAAACTTTTGCATGATTGTATGTGCTTGAAAAACTTTCCTTGTATCGTTCATCTGAGGAAAAAGGAGAATAAAATGAAGATGACATTCCAATTTTTTTTATGCCTTAGCTTGTAATTTCTTATGATCCATAAGGGTCAAGTAGTAGGGCCAATCAATGTTCCTCTAGTAAGCCTTAATTTTGTTAAGTTAAATTGGGAAGCAGCAACGGAAAACATTTTAGATTCTAGACCTTCCTTAATTGATTTTATTGCATATACAAAGAGGGAGCACATATTTAGGGGGGTAAGGTCTTAACTTCATTATTTTATTATCTCCTTTTTAAGTAACACATGTTTGTCATCATTAGGGAGGAGACTGTTGGATTTATAATGGTTGTATGATTAAATGATGATGCAAACTATATGTTAGAAGTTCTTGGCACTTGATTTTGGAAAGGTTATTTTTGTGTATGTAGGAACTAGACACTCCAGCAACATGGACTGAAAGTTATTAAGCAAAATCTACTAAAGAAGTGGCGGATATAGCCATTGCTAAATTCGAGCATCAAACCTCAAAGTCCAAAGAGTTTACTCAAGGGTGCAGTATCTCAACAGCTATATTAGCAAAAGCTGTTGAAATGAAAAGTATCTTTTGTATTCTCCTAGGTTTATTTGTACTAGAATGGGAATACAAAAGGTGTAACCAAAAAGGCGATATAACCAAATAAAGAAAAGGACAAATTGACTTGTACCGTGTGAGACAAAAAGTCATGGCATAATGAATAACACATGGTAGATTGAAAAGACAACTACATAGACTCTTTGGAAGACTCCCCAATGTTCAAATCAATTGGGTGGAGTCCAAATTTCTTGCATGGGCTAAATCATCTATAAATACTAGTTTTCTAAACTTAGTTCAAAGTCTTTGTGACATAGTCTATGTGACTTAAGTTTTTTGTGAACTCTTGTGATAGCTTTGTGCTTCTTGTTCCTCAAAGTTATTCTTCTCATTCTTACACTCTGAACTTGTTGTAACTCAAGTGAGTGAAACTTGAGAGAAAGAGTAAAAAAATATTATGAGGTGCATAAGTGAGTTAAATGCCATTGAGAAAGCTTTCTTAGCTGTTGAGAAAAGAGTAGCTCAAGGTTGAGTAAAAAAGTGATAGAGCTTAGAGAGGCTTGTTGTAACAAAGAATACTTTTAGTGAAAAATCTCACAAGGTTTTGGGGACTGGACATAGACTCCAAGTTATTGAGATCGAGCAAGTATAAATTCTTGATGCTATCCCTTACTCTTTATATTTATGTTTTTAAGCTATATCTCTTAAATTTGAACTCATATTACTACAATATTTTGAGATATACATTCTGTTTATATTCTGAGTTATTTGATAACTAAATCTAATAGGCACTTATTAGATTTCTATTAACTATTTACTAGAAAATCTAATTACATGAACTTTTCTGAATTGTGTGTTAAGTATGCAGAAAAGTTTTAGTTAACTAAGGACTTGATTTAACCCCCTTGATTTAACCCCCTTCTCAAGTTCTCTGGTACCATCACTTGTCATTGTTAGTGCATTATTGGGAGTTGGAATTGTCAATTGTACTATCAAGAATGATTATGATCCTGAGTTCCTTTATTCTTCTCTATGCCCAGTGCATCATATATTTTTTTAGTTTCCAATGTTCAATCTTATTTTATTCCTTTTCAGGTGATGGCACTTCTAGGTGACTATATAGATGATGAAGACTCTTCAATTACGATTGGAGCAATTATGGGTTTGGAAATTGCTTATGCAGGTTCCCAAAATGAGCAGGTAAATTATTTCTCTAATTTTTTAGAATCTTCTTCCAGTTATAATGTTGAGATGCATGTGGCTTTTTATTTCCAAATGTTGAATAGTCTTGATTACGACTTGCTTCTTTCAGTTATGTTACAAATTGGCACCTATACTAAATGTTGCTAAAGCTTTACCTGATGTGATTGCTTTCATTGCAATTTCATTAGGTTTGCTCTATATGGGTTCTTGCAATGAGGAAGTCGCTTAACCAATTATATTTGCACTAATGGATCTGAGTGAGTCAGAGTTGGGAGAGCCCCTTACATGACTTTTACCGCTTGGCCATGGTCTTCTGTATCTTAGGAAGCAGGTATTTAGATGTTTGGCTATGTCAATTGTCCCTTTTTTTGTCTTTTGGTTTTTCATTTTTTTTCGCCTCATTAATGTTTTGTTTTTAATTTCTAAAAAACAATGAATTTTTAGGAGCACTTTTTTTATTATGTGTGGTCATATTCACCATGATGCAGTATTCGCACTTGAAATTATGCTTTTTGACAATAGGAAATGGTGGATGCAACTGCCGAAGTTTCCATTTTAATGAAAAAGTTAGAAAGTATTGTAATATGACATTACTATCATGTGCCTATGCTGGAACTGGGAATTTTCTCAAGGTTCGGTTTTACGATGAATTAGCTACAAAGTTTTCTAAAGAAAAAAAATCTCTGGTGCAGCTTTTTATGTTAACAATTGCTGATGCTTCTTCAATGTAGGTTCAAAATCTCTTAGGTCATCGTTCACAATATCTTGATAAAGGTGAAATGCACCAGGGCATTGCTGTGCTAGGAATCTCTATGGTAGCAATGGCTTAAGAATTAGAACTTAAGATGGCAATTTAAGCATTAGAATGTCTTCTACAATATGGAGAGCAGAATATCCGCTAAGTAGTTCCTCCAGCACTTGGTCTACTGTGTATATCAAATCCAAAGGTAAAATGATCTTGCTTGCCTGTTGTTCATCACTTCAGTAGTGTTTATATTTAACAGTGCGAAACACATTGTTCCCTTGCTCTGAGAAAATGACCAAATCAAATATCTATTATAATTGTGGCATCAAGATGTCACTTTTGTTATCTTTTGTAACCCTTTACTGGATTGTGCTAGGTGAATGTTATGGATACCTTAAGTAGACTTGGCCATGATACTGATTTAGAAGTAGCAATGGTAAGATGTTAGAGACTACATTACTGTAATTATTATGGTCTTTCTCTTGCTTATTATTTGTAGCTAAAAAAATTTGCTTACTACAGGTGACAATTATCTCCTTGGGTCTAATAGGTGCTAGAATGAACAATGCCCGAATTACTAGCACGCTTCACAATCTTTCAAGGATACCAACCTTCTCTTTTGTGTATGCTTCATCTAAGTTGCCCTTTTCGATAGAAACATCTAAGTTTCCTTATTTTGCAATTCCTAGTGTTTGTATGTTGACTAATTTTCTTTTACCATATTTGCAGGTATGGATTGCCCAAGGTCTTGTACATTTGGGAAAGGGCTTATTAGCACTTCATGCATATCATTCTAATTGCTTCTTACTATCATTGTGAATAACACTTATTTTTCCAATAGCTTCTTTTTTCTCTAAATTAAACCTTGTAATGTCAAATAGCAAGCCAGTTGAGTTTGTGACTTAATGACATTTACAACGGCTTTTTTTAACCAAACTACCATTGTTACCCAAATTATTTATCGATATGTCATACTTTCAAAATTATTTACCAAACTACTCTTCTTTCACCTACGTTGGCATGTTTTATTTTTTCCGAGGTGAACATGGAATCACCTTTATAGTTAGCGATTTCCACATGGAATCGCTATTGTTGTTGGCAAATCCTGCTTGCAATCTCTAAATGTGACAATGATTCCACATGAAAATTGCCAATTGCAAAGGTGATTCTACATGGGCCCCACTATCACCGAAATGCCTTCTTTAACAACCATTTTAACCATTATTTTAATATTTATAACTACCATTTTAGTATTAATATAGCTTAAGATTAACTTATATAACACACACCATGAAAGCAGCTCTATGTTAAAATGGAAAAAGAAAGAATAGGGTGATAGACAAAAAAAAAAAAAAAACTATATAACACTACAAGAGTAGATTTTGTGTTCTGCTGAGTAGGGCAAAAAAGATTCAAACCCAAATTAATAATAAGATAGCCAAATTTAATCTTGTAAAAAAATCCAAATATTGACACTAAAGTCCATATTGAAAGTGGAAGTAGCATGAGAAAGGGGGTTCAATCGTGCTTTTAAAAAATTTTAAGTTCCTGAAACTATAAATAAACTTTCTCAAGTTTTTGGACTTGGAATGTAGAAACATTTTAAGTTAGAAATAAAAGTTATTGTATTCATAATAACTTTGTTAGGCAATGAATAAAATAGGCACACAGAATAATCCATAAAAAATGAAAATTGTAAAGAGTGACAAGGATAGAAACAAAGTTTTTTACTTGTTCGGCCAAACTATATGCCTACGTCCAGTCCCCAACAAATTAGTTAAGATTTTATAAACTTAAGTATCCTTTGTTCAAGCTTTACAACCGAGTAGTTTTTCCTAGACTCTCCAAGCTAATGAAATGAATAGTCTTTACAAAGCCTATTTAAACTAACAACGAGTAGTATTTTATCCTAGCCTTCCTAAGCTCACAACAACCATTACTGGGTCAAGGTACAATGATGAGTTTAAAAGGTTTGTGTTTGAATAACACTCATACTAAATCACTAAAAGGTGTATGAACAATTAAGTTCGATGTGTAGTAACTTATCAATAATCTCATTGAAAGGATATTGGCTAATACAAAGTAGATGAGAAGATTTTCTTCACAAAAGTTACAACAAGTAACTTTCTAGAAGTTTAGAAGGTTGAGAAAGATGAAAGCTTAATAGATATTCAAATAATCAAAGTTCTAACTCTTCTTCATAGTCTTCTAGCTTTGTATAGGCTTCAAAATCTAGCCGTTGAGACTTCAAACCTTGAGCCCAGACTTTTTGATCCATTGGTCTAAGGCTGGAAAGAGAAGTAGATTGCTTTCTTTCTCAGCAAGTAAGAACATCACCAAAGAAGAAAACTAGTTGTTTGGGTGCACCGATTTTCAGAGTTGTCAACACTTCTTTTGAATCTTGTCTTGCCAAGTTTAACCTTTGGGAATGATCCGTGACTCATGCAGAGCAAGCTTCGAGAGTAAGAAACTTCATGAAGATCATCTTTCTTAAAATCACCCTTCTGGTCTGGATACACCATCTTACTGATGTGCTTAAAATCCTTCTGATGGCTTGATATCCTTCTGATAACAAATATACATCCTTTTAATGCTTCTGATACGGTTATTTAGAAAGAGACTTTTGAATCATAGATTTTCTTGAGAAAAAGTTCTTTTCTTTTGATATGTATACAAGATACATATAGAACTTTTCATAGAAATTGTTTAATGAAGAAGATTCATATGATTCAACTCTCATCAATGAGCATATGTCATGATCTAGTGTAAATGAGAACAAACTATTAGTGCACGCAAAATATTTTATTAAGAATTGATTTATTATTTATCAAAACTCTTAACTTGATATATCTTAGACCACTTAGTGGCTTCTAAAAGGTATTGGAGCTTATAATCTCCCCTTTTTTAATTATGGCAAACCAATACTTAAGAAAAGCTTTTATTTTAAATAAAGAATTGAAAGCGCATAAGCATTTGGTTTGTGTTAATTTAATCTTTTTGATTTGAAATTATACTTTCTGAAGTTGATTAAAAAATAAACATTGTGTTATCCAAAACCTTCAAGAAAATATAGGTAATCAAAGCAAACATTAATCAAAATATTATTCCCCACTGAAAACATTTTGAATATTATAACATATTAGAGCAAGTTAAGCAAAGTCAACACTTCACAGTAAGGTTCAAAAAGTTCATGTTCAAAAAAATTGAAGTACATAAGGATCATAACTCATGAGAATCGCAAAATATCAATTAGAGCATAATGTATGATAATTAAAACTTCATAAAGAAAAGACTATGCATAATTAGAGTACTAAAATCATCAACAAAACTATGATTAAAAAATAGAACAGTAGAATAGAAGATGCATAAGCAAAAATCAGAAATTTCAAAGCATCAAATTATTAGAGCATGATTCACATAAAATATCAGAGCATAAATAGAGTAAAGTAGCTTAAAGAAATATTAGAGCAAAAGATGAATATCAGATCACAATAATAAGATATTCTAAGATAAATATCAGAGCAAGAAATAAAATATTCTAGGATATATATTAGAGCAGAAAAAATGAGTGACCATAATTAGAAATGTAGTAATCAACAAGAAATTGTAGTATTAGAGCAAACAAAAGAAACTGTTCTGCAAAAGCTATAAGTGTAGTCAATAGAAATTAAAATTTTTCTTCAAATGCTTTGAGAGGAAAAAAAAATGCTAAATGAAATGTAATTCCTATGAATTTCATATTTCAGCTCTTGCTCCCCTTTGAATTAAAGTTTTTCTTTTCTTCTCCCCCTTTTGACATCACTAAATGATGAGTAAGGATCATAGAAGACCATCACCAATTGCCTTTTTTGTTTCCTTTTCTGAAGAGCCTTTAACAATTGTAGCAGCAGATTCTCTGTCTTGTCCATTCTTTTCTCAAGTTCATGCTGATTGGCTTAAAGTGTATGTTGATTAGCTAGAATGAGCTCCATCTGTACTTCAGCAGCATTGGGAAGAACATCTGTAGGGAATGGATCTTCAAAAGGCAACTTTTTGGTGTGTGTAGTTGATGACTTAGCCAACTCAAAAATAGCTTCAGTTGTTGTTCTTTCAAATTGTAAACCAGTAGGTAGCAATAGGAGTGTTTTGGTAGTGGATGGGGTTGCAAGAATGTCTTGAGAGGCAGTGGCTTGATTTGCACATGAGTTAAGATCGGAGCAATCTTAAAAGCATGGACAACACCAATTTGAGCTTCTGCCACCATAGTTCCTTCTATTTCAGTCCTTTCTGGTGCAGCAGCAATTTCAGTCCTTATAACCTCTATTCTTTCTGGACTAGTAAGGACCAATGGCAGATGTTAAGGTTGATCAACAGCTTGTCTAGCTTATTCCTCAGAGGACACAATTACCCTTCTCATCTCAAAAGGAAGGTTTGCCTCCTTTATCACCATAAAATGTTGTTCTACCTCTTTAGAGATAAAAGAGCTTTTGGGTTTGAATGCTCCAACTCCAGTGGCTAGGTTTCTTTATCTCTTAACTTATTTTCCTCTGCTTCCCTTTTTGCTCTTCAAAAGGGAGATAGTGTGAAATGTCGAGAAAGAACAATAGGGGCTTTCTTCATTTTCTTCTTCCCCTTTTCTTCTGAAACCTTTTCCTGTGCAAGTTGTTCTTAAGGTATGAGTTCCCTTACCACAATTCATCTCCGAGCTAGTCTAGCAAGTTGAGAAGCAGGTCGAGCAGCATGTGTTGTAGCAGTGTCTGCACCAATTGCAAAGACCTCATCTTCACCACTTGAGGAGGAAGAGGACTCTTCAGTAAGTCTCATCATTCTTCTCTTGCTTCTTATTCTTTCCTCAGAAATTAGTGAAGGGCTTCTTTCTTTTCTTTTCTTCTTTTCCTTACCCTTTTGGATTTTCCTTTTTTGGCACAAGTCTCCTCAGCAGTAGAATCTTTCTCCTTTTTGTCTTTCTTCCCTTTTTCCTTCTTCTTTTCTTGAGCTTGGGGTTTCAATCCCAAAGCTAAGAAGGTTTTCATCATTGTCGTGGGTCTCTTGTTATTAACCCTATGCCCATCCAGTGGCAACTGAGCCCAAATAAAAACCTTAGTGAGAAGCATGCCATAAGGTAAAGTGGCATGCCTTCTCTTCTCGGCATTAACAGCAGCAAGGATGAAGTCCAAAATCAACCTAACGAAGTTGATTCTTCTTTTGGTCATGAAGCAAAATATCACCATTTAGTCTACCTCAATCATGACATCTGTATTAGCATTCGTAGGTAACACAGTATGTTGAACCACAGAATATATAGCTTGAACAAAAACTAGCAAGTGAGAGGTTTGAATATCTCTTGCTCTCATGTTTCAATTCCCTATGAGGATCTCAGCAACTTCTTCCTCTATGGCACCCACTTCTACCCACCATCTTTTTGCACCATGGCACAGGATGCCATCGTTGGGTATGTTGGTTATCTGGGCTATGTCACAGGGTAGGGCCCCTATAACTCAAAACTTCCAACAATGCTCTGAAGTGAGGTGTTGTCTTCATCAGAGGGTACAAGGGTACTATAGAAAGCAAGAATCACCTCTGTGTAGATATCTTCTAAAATCCTTGAGAAGTCATTCCACTCTTGAAACTTGAAGATTTTGAAGACTTCAAGAAGAGCAGCAAAGTTCTCTAAGTAAAAAATCCTTCATCTGGCAATGGGCTTCTAAAAGAACTTATTCTAAAAGTTGGCCTACATCTCCTTATCTTCAATAATGTAGGGGTCACTTTGTTGACCTTTGTTAACCAAATTTGAGGAATCGAAAGGTAAGAGCTTGAAGAAATAAAGAATATGTTTGGGTTGAAGTTGAGCGTGCAGGTAGAGAGTGATGAATTTAAGAGGCAAGATAAACAGTAAAAAGGTTTTAGTAATTTGGGAGAGAAAAAGGTTTTCAGAGTGAGTAAATGGGTTCGATGGTTAAAGAAAATGACTAAGGGTTAAGGTAATGTGAAAGGTTTCGAGATTGAAATGATGACGGTTTTGTGTGAGAATAGCTTTTGGCTTTCCCGCTTCATTGAACCGTGGCAACGTAGCATAATGGGGAGTTATCAAACCACCCCACATTTCAAAAACTACCTTCATTCTTCACATTCAATTTTCTTATTAGAAGCTTGAGTCATCTTTCTGATGGAAAGTTTCATTCTAAATTCAAAATTAAAGCCCTTTTCTGATTTACCTTTTCTGAAATACCATTTTGAACACATTTTGTATACTGTTCTAGACGATCTTTCTGAATTATCTCTGTAAACTATTCTGAGCTAATTTTTCTGAACATATTCACCATTTTGAACTTATCTTTTTGAATCATTTCTGGGAAGTATTCTTCAAAAGGTAAACACACTTGGATATAGCAATCTCAGCTTTAAGCTCTTCTAGAAGCTTAGGGGGTAGGATCCATGTATTGTGAATGCATGCTTAGAAGTTAATCATATTTAGAAGGTTCTTAATATAAGAAAATCAAATTTTAGCTAGAGATTTTGTAAATATATCAGCTATTTAATCTCTGTATTTATAAAACTTAGCTCAATATATCTTTTCTGAATATGATCTCTTATAAAATGATGCTTAATGTCCAGATACTTTGATCTAGAATGTTGAATGAGATTTTTAGTAAGATTAATAGCACTGGTGTTATCACACAAAATAGGGATTTTGGTACACCTTAGATTGAAATCTTCCAAATAGAATCTGAGCATAGCAATTTGCTACAAATACATATTTAGCTTTAGCAATTGAATAAGCAATTGTATTATGCTTCTTACTTGACCATGTTATTAAGGATTTTCTAAGAAAATAATAGTAGCCACTTGTGCTTTTTCTTCTAACTTCATCTCTGTCCCAAACAAAGTCAACATCATAGTAACCTGTAACATCATAGAAAGTACCTTTCTCATACTAGAGACTAAGATTAGTAGTACCTACTAAATATCTCAGAATCCTCTTGAGAGCATTTAAGCCTGATTGCTTTGGGTTAGATCTAACACAAATACCCACACTTAATTGTATGTTAGGTCTACTAGCTATAAGATAAAGTAATAAGTTAATCATATCTTGATAAAGTTTATCAGAAACTTTATCTCCATCTTCATCAGCTTCCAGAACTTGAGAAAGGTGCATGGGAGTGCCAATGCTCTTAGCTTTATCCATGTCAAATCTTTTGAGCAGATCCTTGGCATATTTTTCTTGATGAATAAGGATCCCAACTTTCTATTGCTTTATTTGCAAGTTCAAAAAGTATTTGAGCTCTCCCATCATGCTCATCTCAAATTCTACCTGTATAAGCTTAGAAAAGCTCTTGCACGAATTTTGATTAGTAGCACCAAAAATAATATCATCTACATAAGTCTGAACAATAAGAAAATCATCTTTCTCATGCATGAAAAATAAGGTTGTATCAACTTTTTTCTCTTTTAAAACCATTTTTAAGCAGAACATAGCTAAGTCTTCCATACCAAGCTCTTAGAACTAGTTTTAACCCATGTAAGGCTTTTGACAGCTTAAAAATATGATGGGGAAAGGTTTCATTTTCAAAACTAAGAGGTTGTTTAACATACACTTCTTTAGAAATAAAACCATTTAAAAAGGCAGATTTAACATCCATCTGGTACAGAATAAAACCCTTTTTTGCTGTAAAAGCAAGCAACATTCTGATGGCTTCCAATCTTGCAATAAGAGCTAATGTCTCATCATAGTCAATTTCTTCTTGCTGATTGTATCATTGAGCTACTAGCCTTACTTTGTTTCTGATCACCTTTCCACTTTCGTTGAGCTTGTTTCTAAACACCCATTTTGTGCCAATGGCAGAATGTCCATTACGTAATGGAACCAGAGTCCAGACCTTACTCTTTTCAAACTAATTTAGCTTTTCTTGCATGGCTCCTATCCAGCTTTGATCTTGAAGTGCTTCATTAATACATTTAGGTTGTATTTCTAAAATCAAGGCCATGTTGGATTCTGTTCTGAAATAGGATCTAGTCCTAATTCCTTGAGATAGTTCATCAATGATTTAATTTTAAGAGATAGCTCTCAAATTTCTTCCATTAGTGTATCTTCCTTTGATAAATGATTCTTCTTATCATTAGAAACATATTGAGGGTAGGAAGGTTTAGAATTGGTAGTTATATCATCATTGTTTTCTCTTGTGGCTATTTGAAGGGATTGCCAATTCTGAAAATTATTATTCAAAGACAAATTCTCCATATCTTCCTCCAAGTCATGAACATTCTGATCTATATCCTTCTTTTTCTTTTTAAAGGATATATGTACGGTCTTCTCCATAGCCTAAGTCTTCTTGTTATATACTATATAAGCTTTAGACACAGAAGAATATCCTAGGAATACACGAAGATCAGATTTAGGATCAAACTTTGACAGCTTGTCCTTAGTGTTAAGCATAATGCATTTAAATCCAAATATATGGAAATAAGAAATGTTGGGCTTTCTTCCTTTCTATAATTCATTGGGGGCCTTCTTGATTATTGGGCTTAAGAAAACACGATTTTGAATATAGCAGGCAATGTTGACTACTTTTGCCTAAAAACCTTTTGATAAACCATTTTCTAAAAGCATGGTTCTGCCATTTCTTGTGAAGATCTACTTTTCCTTTTAACAACCCCATTTTGTTGAGGAGTTCTAGGAGAAGAAAAATTATGAGAAATGCCATTTTCATTGCAAAGATTTTCAAAAATATGATTTTCAAATTATCCACCACGATCTGATCTAACGGATGAAATGCAAAAACCTTTTTTCTTTTGAACTCCTTTTGAAAAAATTTTAAAGGCCTCATAAGCTTCATCCTTATGGACCAGAAATATAACCCATGTGAATCTTGAAAAGTCATCCACTATGACTAGACCACATTTCTTACCACCTGGACTGGCAGCTCTAGTTGATCTAAAAGGATCAAAATGTAAAAGCTCAAGTGGTCTAGTACAAAGAACCTTAGTCTATTTACCCTTTTGGCAAAACTCAGGTTGAGTCATTGTCAAAACTAACCCTGGGTAAACATTTGACAAGCTCTTTCTGAGAAATTTTAGAGATTAATCTCATATGAGTGTGACCAAGTTTCTTATGCCATGACCACTTCTCATCCACAAAGGATGCTAAATATTTTACATTCTAATCTAAAAAGTAATCTAGATATAGTCTTTTAGCAGTAAAAATGACCTTATTTGATGTGGAGTCTTGTGTGATGTACCAAGAAGGTTCAAACATAACTCTGTAGGCTTGATCACAAAACTGACTAATGCTTAGAAGGTTGTGAGTCAAAGGTTGTGAGTCAATCCTTCAACTAACATAACATCAATAATCAAGTCAGAGTTGTTCTTACCAATATTACCTATACCAATAATCTTTGACTTGATACCATTAGTGAATTTCACAACTCCCCCACCCTTGGGTCAGAGGTTTCTGAAACAAGACTTGTTCCTAGGCAAACGCTTGGAACAGCAACTATCCAAATACCACTTCATCTCCATTTGATAATATGATTTAACACACACCTACATCAAAAGCAACTTTCATTTTAGATACCCTTATCCTTTTGGGTCCTTTTGAGTTAGTAGCCTTTTTGTGTGTTTTCACTTTTTGTCTCTTTACTTTTCTTCTTTAAAAGCACTTTTCAAAAGAGTGTCCCTTTTAAAATAGTAAATATAAGTGGAAACTTTGCTTTGAGGATTTTTGGATAATTTTTCACTCTCCTCCTTCTCATATCCAAGTCCCGTCTCATCAAAATATGGCCTTTGACTACCAAGCATCAAATCCAAATTTTTGAAGCCATTTACCATCTTCTCAAGATTTGATTTGAGAAGTTTAAATTTTTTCTATAGTTCAGAAATATCAGAAGATGTGTTCTGAGTAGATTCAGAAACTTTAATTTTCAAGGCACTTACTTCCTTTTGGAGAAGGGTATTTTCTTTTAAAAACTCAATTTTTCGTGCCCTAGCTTCTCTTTCTCAGTCTTAAGGTTTTCAAATTCAAGGGATAGTTTTTGAAAACTTTTCTTTAAAGAAGCATAATGAGAAGCAAGTGTAACACCCTCCCAAGCATAGTAACATGCTTAAGTTATAGCACCATACTTAAGAGTTGTTACTATTACTTGAACAGACCTTGTTTGACAGCAACCTCTGGCCATCTTTAATATTTCTTGAACTATCTAGAGATAATACGAAAATAAACATAGGAGTGGGAATTTAAAATTCTCAGTCGAATTCTTTAAACTATCACACATAGTATCACCGTTATTATCTCTAGCTGCTTCGATTTATTATGAAAGAGGTGAACATGTCATTAAACTTTTCAGTTTTATAGATTGAAAATATATTATCCAAAGCAGAATTCATTTTATTCACACACTTGAGTCATAAGAACTATTACAAAATAAATTTACAATTCATAACTTGAATAATAGTTGCAGTATATTCAAACATAATAATTCCAATATAATAAGAAAATAGAATGCGCATATGCAAAGACTTTTACTTGAATTCATGCAAATGCACTTGTGTGTACTTTAACTTTCTTTAACTTTCTTTCCTTGGCACATCTAGGCATTACGTATCACTGTTCCTAGGATGCAACTTGCCTTTAATACTTGGTATACACATTCTAGAATATGATCGCTATGTCATACCCTATCGAAGCATGATTGCTATATCACACTCCTTAGGCTATGTCCATCATATCACATGCCAGAGTATGATCGCCATGTCACACTCCTTAGGCTGTGTTCATCATGCCATATTCCAAAGTACGATCGCTATGTCATAACCCATCTGGGTGTTATCGCCATGCTACACTCCTTAGGAATATGGGACCCTCATCATATCTTTTAACTGCCTTCACAGGGAGGGACCCAAATAACTGCCTCTGTGAAGGGACCTAATCTTATATATTCGTATATCTTCGTCTTTTACATGCAAATATACCATCTTTCATTAAAAAAAAAAAAAATCATGATTATATCATCATACAATATTCATATGCACAATAGTGCACTTACTTTCAAATATTCTTGCATGTAGAATTTCATATTCATATTAAAAATTCTCATAACATAAGCTATCATAAGCTATCATAACCTTTTAAGCTTCTGCCAAAAATTCGACAGCATAACGGATCATATCTGTTTTCCTATGAATATTGCTCTTCAGTATAGACAATCAACCAATTCACATAACAGAAACATCACAGTCATATATCATCATTTCAATGTTTTAATAAGGGTTTTGTTCAAAGAAATTAGCTAAGTACAAGTTGGAGTTCAAGAGCTTGCTATTTCTTAGAGTTGCTCATCCTGCCTTATGTCCTAGACTCTGCGCGATTTTGTAAATTATGCCATAATTTCTATTTAATGAATTAAATTCTGAATTTTTACTATGTTGAAGTATTGTTTGTTTAGTTTTTAACCTCTTTGATCTCATTAAGTTTTGATAGATATAACTCAAGTTATCAAAGATTTACCTAGGCCTGTCCTATACTAGATAGATTTAAGACCTATAACTATACAAAGCATATATGGTTTTAAAGCTAACTGAACAAATTTTCATCTCCAATAAGTTTCATCCCTTTTGAATAAGCATAACTCAAGTTATGAGCTCTTGAAGTTGGCCAACTTGAACTGCCCTATTCCAACCTAGTTAGGACTTGAGGCAACTTTCATGAATTATTGGGAATAACAGAGACTGAATTTGGTTCTAAAATTTTTATGGCATGCTACACTATGTCTTAAATTTTTAACAAAATTGGTTGCACTCAATTTGAAGGAGTATTGGGCGCGTTATGCCCTGCTTAACCTACTATGGTCAGATCCAGAGATAAAAACCTAAGGCAAACTTCAAAAAATCATATCTCCTTCAATACTAATCCAATGATCTTATAATTTATATGGTCGGAAAGCCCTAGATGTCTAGTTTTACATAAAAATAGGTTCATTAAGTTTCGGTGGTCATAGGTAAGGCCATATACTCTGAAAGTACAGACACCGTGAAGTTTTCTTGGTTTTCAGATTCTGATTTGCTACCTTTCTTGTTTTTCATGCAAGATTCAGTCCTAGTTCAACCAAATCCTTGCCAAACCAGCCTTAAATCATCATAATCATATCATATATCCTCAATTAGATGAGTAAAGCAAGATGTCTCAACAACCACAAATTCACTAAAATCAAATAAGAACTTGAATCCTACTTTTAGTTTGATCTATGGGTTGTCTAGGTGAGGGCTTTTGATGTAGGAGATAATTAGAGTTTGGAAATGGAAGGAAATGGAGAGGATGTAGAAGAAGAGAATAGAGAAAGGGCTGCTGCTTTTTAGGGGTAAAATGAAAGACATGGAAGGGAGAAATTAGAGCTTCATAAGTGCAGGTAGTTGGCTTTTTGAGCTCTTATTGGCTCTTAGTGTGTATCGCTCATAAGTAAGCCAACTCACCCAATTTTGTTGTGACTGAAGGTGGTACTTATGAGGGTTGAAGTAGCTAAATTTTTTGCCACTTGTTTTAGGGTTTTCAAGGTGTAATTCTATTAATTTGGTTTTAGTGGTTTAAAATGCCAAATCTTTACCGAATTCCTTCAAATTGGCAAAACGATTCTAGGAAATTTTATGGGGTTTTTCTATGTCTCTAATCTAGTTGATCCTAATCATAATCTCTCTAATTAATATCTCTGATTAACTTTTACTTTCTCTTATATAACTATCAAAATTGAATAAATCGATTAACAGCACAAATTAATCGTTTTGCAAATTCAAGGCCTTTTTGTTTTCTGTATTTCATAGCTAATAGTATTTTTGTAATTTTTGGCAAGTCTAGAGGCATCCCATGTCATTTTACATGTGCACACCTCTGTGGCCCAATTGGCCAAGAATTAGGTTTCTATGTTTTCGCTACATGATTCTGCTTCGTTTAAAACCTTATTCTAGTAATCCTATTGATGTATGGACCTAAATGTCATTTTCTAAAAAATTCAGGGGTAATTATGGAAAAGAATACTTGGGGGTCAATATGTAATTACTAGAAGTTCTGGAGCAAGGTTGGAAAAAATAAAAGTTTACAAGGGATGTTGCAACAACCATTTGTGAAACATCCAAAAGCTCATCATAAGCCTTTTGAAGATCATCATAACGGAGTCTAGGTTTAGAATCTATTACTTCTATCTCTTTATTAGAAACTACATCTACCATAGAGCAGAGATTTGTAGGTATTTCCCTCTGCCTCTTGAGATTCTGCACCCTCTTGCTCTTTATCCAGATGTTCCCATGTTGCCATCTTGGCCTTCATCTTACGTGCCTTCTTTTTGGAGCTCTTCTTCAACTTTGGACATTCTGATCTCAACTTTGGGTGCCTTCATGGCATTCTGCTCTCCTTTCATTTTGCTTGGCCTTTTTCCTTTTTGTCCTTTTTGTGGACAAATCCTTACTTCTTTTTCATTTTGATCTAAGCTTTAGAGATCCTTGCAGCTAGATGAGCAATTTCATCTTTTTCATCATCATCATCATCATCATTAGAAGGTTCTTCTTCTTCTTCATCTGATTCTTCTGAAGCCTTCATAGCCTTGGAAGAACTGAATCTTCTGTGAGTGGATTTTAAGGCAATAGGCTTGCTTTTTCTGTTGCTTTCCTTAGAAGCTTTGCTTAGTTAAATCTTATGAGTCTTCAAAGACCCAATGAGAACATCAAATGAGCACATTCAACTCCTTAACTTCTTGAATGGCTATAACTTTGGGGTGTCAAGCCTTGGATAAGCTTCTCAGGATTTTTCTCACCATTTCAACATTAGTGTATCTTTTGCCTAACACCTTCAACTGATTTATGATAAGCATCAATCTAGTTGTCATTTTATCAATATATTCATGCTCCAACATCTTGAACATTTTATATTAATGCACCAACATACTGATTTTGGTTTCTTTAACCTAATCAGTTCCTTCATGAAAAATTTAGAGTCTATCCCAAATCTCTTTAGCAGAGTCATAAGTGAGAAGGCATTTTGTCTTTGCATTCATCTACACTTTTGCTTTGTGCTAGCTAGTCCATTGATTTTTAGGAATCACTCTAACTATGGTTGGTGGCGCCTGATCTAGATCAGTAACCACATAAAGCATAGGTGGCTCAATGGTTGGAACATAGTCACTATTTTCAATGATCTCCCACAGATCTATGCTGATAGACGCAATAAAGAGCCTCATTCTATCCTTCTAATAGGGATAATCTTCTCCATTAAAATATGGAGGATAGTTGATGGAGTGTCCTTGAGCAATGTGATTAATCTATTGTTTCATTTCTCAAGATCTTTAACCTCTACAACCATTAGGAAGCTCAACCCCAGAGGCCAAGCTTTGGTATCAATTGAAGTTGGAAGTAGCACGGAAGAAAGGTTGAATCGTACTTTTAAAAACTTTTAAGTTATTGAAACTTTAAACAAACTTTCTTAAGTCTTTGGACTTGGAATATAAAAGCATTTTCAATTAGAAATAGAAGTTACTATATTCACAATAATTTTGTTATATAATGAATAAAATAAGTGCACAAAATAATACAAAAAATATGAAAATTGTAGAGTAATAAGGATAGAAAATCACACAAAGAAGTTTTTTATACTGGTTCGGCCAAACCACTTTTCTATGTCCAATCCCCAACATATTAGTTGAGATTTTATAAACTTGAGTATTCTTTGTCTAAGCTTTACAATCGAGTAGTTCTTCCTAACCTTTCTAAGCTAACTATATGCGTACTCATTGCAAAGCTTCTCCAAGCTAACAATGAGTAGTATTTTATCCAAACCTCTCCAAGCTCACAATGAACCACTATTGGGTCAGGATACAATGATGAGTTTAAAAGGTTTGTGCTTGAATAACACTCACACTACATCACTCACAGGTGTATGAACAATTAAGTTCAATATGTAGTGACTTCTCAATAATGTCACTGAGAGGATATTGGCTAACATAAAGTAGATGAAAAGATTTTCTTAATGAGAAGTTACAACAGGTAACTTCCTGGACGTTCAGAAGGTTGAGAAAGATGAAAGCTTGATATATATTCAAAAGCGTCTTCCAGGTTTATATAGCTTCAAAATCTAACCGTTGAGACTTCAGACCTTGAGCCTAGAGCTTTTTGATTTATTGGTCTAAGACTAGAGAGAGATGTGAGTTGCTTTCTTTCTCAATAAGTAGGAACATCACCATAAAAGAAAATTAGCCATTTGGGTCCACCAGCATTTCAGAGTTGTTAGTGCTTCTTTTGGATCTTTGTCTTGTCAAGTTTGACCTTTGGGAATGATCAATGACTCATGTAGAACAAGCTTTGAAAGTGAGGTAATTGATGAATATCATCTTTCTGAAGATCAGCCTTCTAGATAGCCAATCTTTCCGATGTGCTGGCGATCTGTTTAATGGCTTGATATCCTCCGATGACAAATATACATCCTTCTGATGCTTTTGATATGCTTCTTGAGAGAAAGATTTTTGAATCATAGATTCTCTTGAGAAAAAGTTCTTTCTTTTGATATATATATATATATATATATATGAGATACGTATAGGAACTTTTTAGAGAAATTGTTTAATGAAGAGGATTCATATGATTCAACTCTCATCAATGAGCATATGAGTAATCTAGTGTAAATGAGAACAAATATTTGAACAAACCGTTAGTGCACACAAAATATTTTATTACGAGATTTGTTGTTCATCAAAACTCTTAGCCCAATATAACTCAGACCACTTGGTGGCTTCTGAAAGGTATTGGAGCTTACACACATTAGATAAAGGTTCCACCCAAGATTAATGAAAAGTACACATAATATTCAAATGTCAATGGTAAATTCCATATTAAAATTTTTTTTTACTTCAAATCAATGAAAAATACATATAATATCAAGCATGGTGGTAAGGGTTAAGTTGTGGCAATCTAGCTGGAAGGTCAGATGAAGTGCCTGCCTATGATGGATAGGTGTAAGGTGGTAGTGGGTATGAATGTGGTGATAGGTATGAAGGTGATGGTGGGTAAGGATATGGATATGGATATGGATATGGTAGATAAGAAGTGGATGTCGGCTATGATGGTAGGGCAGCAGCAGTAGTAGCAGTGACCTCAACCTAAGTAGCTTACTGGCTTGAAGGAGCAGATGTGTCCATATGAACTCGAGTTCAATTAGCTGCTACTAGACCTCCTTTTTATGGTGTGTTCCCTGGTCTTCATCCTCAGGTGGTGGATCAATGTTAGTTACAGGAGGAGGTGCTAGCTGAAATTGCTGAATTAAAATCTGATCATGCCCCTCCAATGCAGATAAGGTTTGCTAGGTTGATTTACGAAGACTATCCATTATAAATCTTAAAGAAGGACCAGTGGACCAAATATGCTACTGCTCTGCAATGTTAGCTTAATAAATGCATATAACAATTATCATTAATAATATGAAGTATACATTAAGTGAAAAAAAAAAAAAAAGAGCTATTGGCATATAACTTACCATACCCCTAAGAGTAACTGAACTAGGAAAAATCCATTGCTAGTGATTGTATTATACCACTGTATGTACTCTGAACGTAAGAGAATGGGTTTTATCCAATGACCTCCTAATAACACACCGTTGACTACAATCGTCCCATATGTCAATGTAGTCTCTATGCACATGTGGCCAATTGTTATCAATCCATCTTGCTAAAGTAATACTATGTAAATGGTTAGGCCAGGGCAGCCTCCTAGGTATAGACTGATCCAGGCTATATTGGCACATGACTCTATTGGGTTGATGCCATTCAACAATGTGGAAACAAATCATAGGGACTAATGATCGCCACATGTTTGCACTGGTAGTTCAAAAATCAAGGAGGCCATTCATAATATCTGTGTATGGCTACAATATAATCTGGAAAAAAAAAGTAAGTAAAAATTAGGCTGAATACAACACTTTGCATGCACGTTAAAACTACAACAATTATTTAAGTATATGTAAGTTAAGTTAGTAGTTACCCCATCTTTCTTCAAATTATCAAAGAAATGACGATAAAACTACAACATGTGCACGGGAGAATCTGACAACACTTTATGTCTGTGCGACCTATTTAAATTGAAAATAATAATTCATAATTAGCAAATGTAAAACATATACGTAATGTATAATTTAATAAACATAAGAAATAAGAAATATAATAGCACTTACTGAAAACCTAATGGGCGAAACTGTGAACGGTCTTCTTCATAGCCATGCAATAGTACCTGTCAGTATCATCAACCAACGAAAGGGCAAGTCGAAGAAATCTATGGCACACCCAAAATTACAAAAGAATGCAAGCACCTCCAATATCCCTCACTCTATAGTTCATGGCCTTGCAAAGCTACCTATATAAATAGGCTAAGACTACAAGCCCCTAACTATATCCTCCAGCAGTGGCAAAATCTTCTAATAGCAAGAAGGACATGATGTGTACATATCTCCCTAAGCAATTTGGAAACAATGTGCCTCTAATGAGTTTTAATATATTTGCATGCGTGTACTACTCCATATAAGCATCACCATCTTTATCAGTAGGAATGTGGTGAAAATATTGACATAAACATGGCATGCTAATACTACCTCCTGAAATCTCCCCAATTGATGGCTACACATCCAACAATCTTTGACATAAAGCCATCCAATCATTATTTGTTAGGCCAGTCACAGCCATGCCGTTAATAGGAAGTCTATAATGATACTAGTGTCCTACAATGTGATACTGCACTCCCCTATAGCATTTGGAATGTGTGGGTCTCGAGTCACCATTTCTCTACCAATGATGTGATCAAGTGATGATCAATAGAGCAATATCCCATGTCAGCAAGTCCAAGAAAGCCAGCTTGCTCTAAATATAGGAGGATGATATGAGGGGGTCCTCATGTTTGTGTGATTGATTATGCCTAACATGTAACATCCAATTAGGATCCCCCTTCCAAACATCCCGTGAGACATGATACTCCTGTAACTCAAGAACTAAAAGGTCTTGGCGTTCATGATCTACATTGTTTGCCAAATGCTATACTGTAAAATTATAAATAAAATAATTACGCATTAATGATAAAAAAAAAATCATGCAAATACAGTGAATAACTATTCAAATAAATACTAAAAGTACTCAAATACCATTGCCAAATTAACAAAAACCAACACCAGTAACAACCAAACTTCTAACATAATGCCATGAATTAGAACATTACATAATCTACTCAAATAATAGTCCCAAATACATATAAGGTCCTCAAATGATAATACAAATAGGAAACTAGCAATTAGATGGTCCTTAAATGATAGTACAGATAAAACAGCACAAAGGGTAGCATAAATAAAACAATATAGAAAATAGTACAAATAACATAGTACAAATGACAACACAAAAACACACTTCAACTGGATAGCCCTTCTCTATTATTCACTGAAGAACTTGTCCTAGTAGGGCAATGACAACTATGATGTCCAGTTTGCATGCAACGTGACCATCATTGCCTTGGTCCTGGCTCAGTCTAATCCATGTCATTTCTAATTCAAATTGACTTAGGTTGACCTTGATGTCTAAGCAAATGAGGGTTAAACACTAATGTCATAGGAGGAGCTGGTGGCCACGACGGTTCATCCTTAATAGGTTCCTATTCAGCCTCATAAGTTTTATACACACTTTCCACTCTATAGACCCTATGGACATATTGCTTTAGGTTAATGGCCATAGTAGCACATGCTGCCAATGCATGAAAACAGGGAAAGTGCAATACTTAGAATAGCCCATAATCACACCAACCTTCTTGTAAGTTTAAGGTATATTTTATTCCACCCTCTTGAGTTATAAGACTGAAGGCCTTTTCAACTAGTAACTTGGTTAATTGTATATCAAATTGACGAATGTGGTCGGAACTTGCCTTTTTAGAGTTAGCATACTGGCATCTATCAAAATCATAAGTAAATTCTTTCCCCTTAGTAACAAGCTTCCTATATGCCTCTACTTTTTGTTTTACAAAATACTCAACCAATTTGTAACATATCATTTGAACCAATGTAGTTATTTGCAAATTCTACCGCCCCCCAAAATCCTATTCATGCACTCTGACAGATTAGTTGCCATATAACTAAACTTGTGGCAACCATTATATGTTAGACTCCACTTTTCTATTGGTATTGCATTGATCCATCTAGCCATCCTTCATTTTTAGTCAATTTATCTAATCTAGCATCAAACTTGTGTTGGCTAGGGTCATACCCTAAGGGGAACAATTAATTAAATGTTTTCAACAACTAATTTAGATTTACTAAGCTCAAATGAAAATAGTACGCATATTACACATACTTATGTTAATTAATATTTATTCAATGTCACATGGCAAAAGCTAGTATTAAAATTGTTGGCAATATGACGTATGCAAAATATGTGATGTGCATGTGGCAACTGACATTCAATGTGGGGGTTATTCATTGACTCTACAATGCTCCGATGTCGATCAAATATCAAACATAATCCTTGTTATTATGTCACATGTACCCGAATGCAAAATAGAAACCAACTCTAAGCTTCCTTAGTTTCTCTGTCTACAATAGCAAATGCAAGTGCCAATGGATTTCTATTCCCATCTCATGTGGTTGCAATTAAAAATTTATGTTGATACGTCCCACACAAGTGAGTACCATCCACTTGAACAAGGGGTTTGCAAAATGGAAGTCCAAGCATACATGGTTTGAATGCCCAAAATAAGCTAAAGAACACTTGTTTTGAGCGATCAACCTAGTTGTGCTCAACGAAGTCATCAATCTGCAATAACATAGTTGTGCTTGGCATGTACAGTTTCATAGCTTCTATCCATCTAGGTAATATTTCATAAGATTTGTCCTAATCACCAAACACCTTAACAATATCTTGTTGTTTTGTCTTCCAAGCTTTCTAGTAAGGCACATTATATTCAAACTGACTTCTAGTCCTCTCAATTATCAAACATATAGGCACATTAGGTTTTTCTTTAACCATATCCAAAATGCAAGAACAAATCATAATAGAATCCAACTTCCTGTGATCCTGTGACATTGATGGGTTGACACAAGTATGAGGTCCATTATATTTTGTAATCTTCCATTGATTTGACCTCTTACTTTGAACGGCCTTAACTCTCCAATTGCAGCCACTAGCAAATTGTGGACACCTAGCAATTATCCTCCATGTATCAAAATTTTCAACCCTATAGTTTTGATGCCTCTTGATTGAATAATGCTTTAAGGGTAACAGCACAGCATCTTTTGTTGGAAATTTTAACCTAGCAAATAATTCCTTTTCTACCCTCTAAGTATCATGACGAACTAATTCAAGAAACTGCTTACCATTACTCATTGCATCCCAATTAACTTGTGAAAATTAGGAACATGGAGGCATAAAGACACTTTCAAGAATTGTAGGGACAAATGGTAGGATCTGGCGAGGGACTTGAGGAGGGACAATTGGAGGGACTTGCTACTACTGCATATTCACTTCTACATAATAATTTTCTTCCAAATCTGCATCTGAATCATCACCATCAGGTAAATCTCCATCATCTTCACTTATGTCAATTAATATATCTCTGATTAATGGATTCTCCCTTTTAGTCATCGAATCAGAATCATGATTTACACTAGAAGGTTGAATAGGATTAACTAAAGCAACATATGAGGTATGAAAAGTATCATGATGTTCAGATATGTTCACATCTTGACATTGTGATAAAGGTGTAAAAAAAGCCATTGACAACTGAGTGTTAATAGGCAATGAAGTTTCAGGAAGATTTCGATGCCCACTTTCAAAATTCACATCACCCTTTCTTGTTTCCATCTCAACAAACACATCCATTGAAGTAACATTATTGCATCTATCATACAATTGACCCCATCTTGACAAAACTTGATTTTCCAAAAGCCTTAACTTCAAATGAATTTTTTCCTTCAAACTATCTAAAGTTATATCATCTTTAATCATCATAGACTTAGGGGTAGGACCTTTAAACCTAACTCTATTTTCAATAGCCTGCCCATTATAGTAAACCAGCATAAGTAGTGGTTTTCCCATTTTTAACACTATATTAATATCAATTACAGCAAATGTCAATTAAATAATTTTCACAAACACACATAATATAACTCACAATAATATATCTATGCTAGCTAATATCTATACTAATCTATAACAAGCAAATACAACTTTCACATATATTAATCTATACTACTTAACCTTAGTTTGCATCTAAACTAATCTATAACAAAATATACAACTTTCACATATAGAAAAGAATAACTAATATATTCAAATATAAAGATATATTAAATTAAAACTTATAGTTAAGGAGAAACACCCATAATTTTTGCTATTTTACCACTACTACAATTTAGAGAGAAAATCTTTAGAGAGAAGTTAGAGAAAGAAGTAGAAATGGGACTTTGGCATAAAGGAATTATGATTGTTTGATAAATAGGGACTTGAATAGAAATCGCCTTTATAGCTGGCAAACTCTATATGAAATCGCCTTTACGATTGGTGATTCCACATAGGATTTGCCAACCACAAAGGCTATTCAACATGGACGCCCAAAAAAATAAAAAAAATGCCAAAGTGGACAAAAGAGTAGCAATTTCATAAATAGTTTTGAAAGTGTGGCATATTGGTAAATAGTTTTAGTAATAATAATAATTTGGTAAAAAAGCTCATTTACTGGACTAATTGATTACCATGTTGCATGCATGCCTTGATATGAAAGCTATCTTGGTGGGAATATATCACTATGCTCTCTACTTCCTTGTTTTGTATATGCCTTGATTTACTTTCCCTGCTCCTTTTTAAGCTTGTTTCAGTGTTATATTTTCGTTACAACAGCCTAGGATGCTATTGATTGTGGATGAGAACTTGAAGCCTCTATCAGTTCCTGTTAGGTAGGGATGAAAATAGGTCAAGTGGCATGACTGGGGCCCGCAACCTAGCCTAAGCTCTTTAATAAACAAGCCAAGCCTAGGCTCCTTGTGAACCCTATTAAACCTAGTAGGCTAGCCTATATATATATATTATTGTTCAAAAATATATATATCCCCTCACCAAGAACCGAACTTGCAACCTTGACCATCCATTGCCATTAGTTATTTACACCACTAAGCCAAGCTTAGTTGTTGCATCTAATCGTGCATATTTATATATTTATTGATTAGTTCTTTTTAGGAAATCTAATAAATCATTGGTGAGTCACTGACCAGACTATTAGTATGACAAATTCCTAATAGTGAAAGTGAAACAAAAACCTACCACTACCAAAGGTAGAGCCGCAGAGACAAAGTTTCGAAACTTAGAAGTTAGAAACCCCCTTGAACCAAAGCAACCGTCATTCGATCTCTACCCTACCGTCCCCAACCTTCTTCCTCACTTCTCAAATTAGATCACTGCCATCCGCCCATCCCCACCTCAACAACAATCGCGTCGACCCCCATAGGTGACGTGTCCTTTTCCTCCTCTCATTCCTACACCAACTGCGTCCGATCTCCACCGCCGTGTCTAGCTCAGCTAACACCTCCCCCAGCGTGCTGCAATGCCAAGACCTTTGATTAGATTAGGTTAGTTGTCGGTTACTTGAACTTATTTTTGTAAATGTATGTCAGTATGTGTTGCAAATGTACGTGTTTGACACCTTTTGTCAGTTACTTGAAGTGATTTTCAAGTCATTCTTTCGCAAAGTGCATTTGATTAGTTGCTGCACATTAGAAACTGAATAGGGTAGGCATCAATTGATCTAATTGATGAAGGGAAAGTTATATAAACTATATAATCTTACACTAGTTTAGTAAAACATAAAACACAGAGAGAGAGAGAGAGAGAGAGAGAGAGATGTATTATAAAATATTTTTTTATTATCTAAAATAGAAATTGAGTAAGAATTGTATAATAAAAATGACTTGTGAATATTTCTCTGACCTTTGTTTTTATTTATTAGGGAAAAAGAAAAATATTGTTTGGTCAGTGAATACATTATGCACACAAATATGTGTATATATTCACTATGATCTGGAGCACCGTCGGAATTTTGCGAAATGTGGTGAAGTTACTAGTGAAGTTTGGTCACGGTCATTGGATTCTGTTTGCTGCCAGCACGTTTGACTTCATGTTCTGCGGAAAGGGCTCGCTGGAGTTGTCGCCGCAGCCAATGGAGTTCGCTTCTTACGGGTTCGTGGTGTTCCATTTGGGTAAACACTAAAGATATGTATAGCTTTAATTCATTCCTCGATTTGTTCAATTCTTGCTTCATAGTAGTGAATTTGTGCTTTTGTTCAATTGTTTGAATAAGTCAATGTTTTGTTTACTATGGGATTCTTGGTTTATCCTTGGCTTGCTCAATCCGTTTGTGCTTTTGAGGTAATGAAGCAATTGGCTGCAAGTAAAAAATTATGTCAATTAGAATATTGAATTTGTGTGTTTTAATTTCCAACTTAATCATAGTATATTTTCTAAATGCTCCAAAAGCAATAAATGGCAATAGGAAAATTTATCTCTCTTATCCAACATGTTCAAAGTCAGAACAGGCAACATTTCAGTGGATATGATGGTGGGTTTGGATCTCTAATTACTTATGTCGTAACTAGTAAGCACACACATGTTTGTGCTTCAACATCTATCATATTTTTTGATTCTTTAATGCCTCATATTAGTGGAATTGTTTTGAAAGGAGTGTGATGTTGATGGTGCTGTTCATAAACGAGTGAAATTTGATTATTTTGATGGTGATGATGATTCAAATGGGAAGTGTTCTATTCCAGGGTATATACATGAGTTGGTTAAGAAAGCTGAGTCTTTGAGCAAGGTTTAATAACTATCTATTTGATAAAACTGCTATCAAGTAATATACGAATATTCATAGTTTATGTGTATGTTGTTGTTTTTATTTGTTATTTTTTATTTTTGTTATTTAATTTGAAATTGATTGATTACTTTATTTAGTACTTGTTTAAGGCCTACTTAAGGCCTTTTTAGTGTGTGTTCAAATGCCTAGACCTATTTAGGCCAACATGAAGGCTTAGCCCTAATGGCCTATTAGTAGTTCTTTTAAAAAAAAAAAAATTTATTTAACAAGTTTTGATAATAGATTTCAGCCAGGTCAAGCCTCCTAAACAGGCCAAGCTAGGCCAAAAATAAAGCTTTTGATAGGTAATAGGCTAGGTCTAGACCCAACATTTATGACACAGGCTTGACCTGGCCTGTTTTCACCCATATTATTAGAGTTGGTCAAGTAGTAGATGTTGTCGGACAAGCAAGTCATCCTAAGACGGTCACTGGTTGGCTGCCGGGGACTGGGCAGAGCTAGCAACGGAAAAGCAATATATCACTACCTTAAATGTTTAAATCAGGCTTTTGTTGTCTTTCTAATACTAACAATTGTTTTTCTGCGGAGATATTCCCTTATCACCAATTCTTGAAGGTTTTGTTATCTTGAAAGAGAATCCAGACTATAGGGAAGAACAAGGACCATGGTAATGCTTTTTTGTTTGTTTTTCTTTCTAGTCCATGTGAACAGAATTTAGTTGACATGTTCCACTTGAACATTGTCTCAAAATGTAGAAGAAATTTTGAATAATTCCCTCGCTTGGATAAAATTATGAAAACCAAGCTCTTTCAGATGGTCGGTATGGATTGTTTAGCTTGACTGTTTCAAACGTCTATCAATTTATGAGCACATTCTTACACGAGTACCCCGATCAAGTATAATCATGATATCGAATAATCCTAAAGGCAAATGTCTATTGCGGTGCTGAACATCTTTATTTTATAATCTTAGCGATGTAAATTATTCATATTATTGACATGTGAGGCATTAATATTAACTGAAAAAAGATTTTGTAACAACTAACAGTAAAAATTGTGCCCCATATAATAGTTTAATAATTATTATATAAATATTAAATTTATTAATTGACTTATTAAAGAGACATCCTTATGAATAGTTATATTGAAGAATCATCATTATGAATAGTCATACCTATTCAAATATAGAGGCATGACTATTCAATATATAAAAACATGACTATTAGAATCTAACGGCATCATTATTGGAGGTATCTGATGGAAGTACCTTTTCATTGTCTATATAAACTAAGGATATGGTCCTCTTTTCACCATCAATAGAAGCATATTGTATGCATCACTACTGTGCTATTAAGAAAGAGGTTAAGAGAAAGAAATCATTATCCTCCATATTCTGTTTGCCTAAAGATTATCTTCTTCATTCAAGTCCAATGGAAAACGGTGCGCTCTCTTATTTAAACTATGTGAAAAGTATGAAGTTCTAGATCTTGAAGTTAATATTTATGATAATATATTCATGTATAAATAGATTTCTTGCTTACGCTAGCAACTGAGAAAATTGAATATGCCACTTTTTAGGACATCGATTTGCTATCTCTATGGGCTATCGGTGTATGTACCAGTAAGATCCGTGCCCTGGACGGGCAGTAACTATTTTAAAACAATAACATCAATATTCGTAGCGTTATTCTACTTTTGAAAATATGCTAGGCAATTTGAGAAGAACCACATACAGAAAATTTATCGAACACCATTTTATACTACCCAACGTTACAAACCAATTAACAAAATAAGCAATATTTAAACTTTATCACTGATATATATAGTCCATATTCAAAATGAGGACTTGTATAGACAAAGATATCTTAAAAAGACGCTCAAAATTAGTTATTCTTATTATCTGAGAACTCTAATAATCACAGGAAAATGAGAATAGAATATACAGTTGGGTTGTAGAAGTTAAGTTTAACGTTTACGATCTGGCAACCCAAGAAGATCACCCTACTAAAAAGGAATGCATTAAGTGTCTGAATGAGAAAATTGGAATGCTGCTTGCAGCTAATTAGGACCTCTAATAATACGCAAAAGATTATTAATAATTTTTTCTAAGATTAATTCTATGCTGAAGCTTTTTGTTTTATGGTGTTAGTTGATTTTCTTATTTATTAATTACATAAATTTATTATGCCTATCGTAACAACACTACTATGACATTTTTACACAGATATATAAGAAAAAAATATGATCCATTATAATATGGGTTGTAGAACTTTTTACACGTCAAAGCAATAGCAAATTTATTTATTTTTCAAACATAGGAAATTTAAAAATGTAACATTATGTGATAGTTGTTACATTCCTAATAGCAAGTAACTATCATTTTACCGATGTTACATTCCAAAATTGAATAGCTTTTTATTGGATAATAATTAATTTAACTTTAGGCATAAACTCTATTTTCATCCATAATTTTTTAGCAAAATTTTAATTTTGTCTCAAAAGTTTTTTTGTTTAATTCAATTTCATCCTTAATATTTTAATAAAGTTTCAATGTTATCTTTTTTTTACTGACGTGGTCAATTTTACTAATTGAAATTGCTGTCCTATCTCCAATGTATTCGTTTTTATCTCATGTGGATGCCATGTTATATATGTAAAAGTTCTATTCTAACCTTTCATCTTCTAAACTTTAGTATATTGGAGTTGTCAATATATAGGACTTTTGTTTATTTCGATTTGTATGGTTAGACGAAAATATAGCTTTTGTATATATAATATAATATCAATAAGAGATAAAAATGGACACACATCAAAGTCAAGACAACAGTTTTCATTATTAAAATTAATGGTGTTAGTAAAAAGAGTAACATTGAAATTTTATGGAAACATTAAAAACAAAATTGAAACAAAGGAAAAAACTTTCAGGACAAAATTGAAATATCACTAAAACATCAGGAATGAAAATAGAGCTTTTGCCTTAATTTTATATACTAATAGAAAATTTGATGCAAAACATGATATTTGCACTTTATAACTTTTAATATATTTATACAATTGTTTTACTACACTCTTTTTATTGTATGTAAGACGCATCACATACTTAAGTATTTTTTTTCTGTCATCAATATAAAATTGATATTCGTATTAAATCATTATGAATTATATTGGATTAAATTCCAAAATTAGTCATCAAATGAATGAATTGTGAGATATTAATTTAGTTCTCAAAAGAGTTGTGACATTAATTTGGTTCTCATAAAAATTGTGGTATCAATTTAATCCTCAAAAAAGTTAAATTCATTTTAAATTAGTCTGAAAGAATAAAATAAATTTGGATTAATTTGAAATAAGTTTTAATTTTTTTAGAATTAAATTGATATTCCACAACTATTTCGACGACCAAATTGGGGTTTTATATATCTTAAAAAAATATAACAATACAAGTTTATAAATATATATTTAATTATATCAATACACAAAGGCCTTATGTAACCTCACGCAACAAAAAGCTCTAACTAAACAAAGTTTTAACCACACTCCAAAAGCTTTTCATGCCAAAAAAAAAAATTCCAACTGTTACAAGTAATAATAGAACAAAAGCAAATGAATCCAAGCAACCTAGACTTATTAACTTCTAGTTCAAGCAGCCAACTCTATTGACTTATGAGCTGGGGGCTTATGAACTATACACGCTCTTTTGGGCATCGTCAGACTATAGGCTTAGGATTCTCTTTACTTACTCGAGTTATAACTGTCCTTGAAGGCCAGTCAGTGACTTTATTGTCCAATCGGCATATATAGGTGACTTTATGACTTAGTTGACCGTTCAGTTTAGAGCTCTCAACCAGTTTATGGACTAGCAAGGGGCTTTTTGACCAGAGTGTGCCACTTTTTGAAACAAAATACCAAACAATGGCTGTTCATAAACAATTTCGCTGTCTGGCGTGGATTTGGGAGAACATGGCACAACTTGACAGTGCACCAACATCAACAGTGACTGACAGGAATGGCTGGCACAGGTTTAGGTTGCGCTACCTTCTGACATGATTGACAGCTCCTGCGATGGCGGTGGTTGGAGTTGCGCCACTCGTACAGTTGGTGCTGGTTCAGGTTGCGCCAACTTCTGGTCCTCTCACGTGCCAACAATGTCCAATTGCTCAATCCTCACCTATATATACCCCCGAGCTTATTCCATTTATTTCGTGCAACCATTATCATCACCTTGTCATCTTTATTTTTGTTTGAGATTTTGAATTTTCCAGCTTTTATGTACTTTTAAAATTTTTGATTTGAAATCCACGTCTGTTTATTTTGTTTGCAGTATTTTAAATTTCTAAAGCTTTATTTTGTTTAAATTTTTTTATTTTTCTTTGCAGTATTTAATTTTTTTTATTTCTCAATTTTTAGCCGATATTACTCTAAATCTTTGAATTTTTTTATGTTCTATTTTTTTGTTAAATTAATTCATAGTAGTATTTTCTTGTTAGTTATTTCAAGAAAATGAGTACTTTTAATGTATTTATATACTAGAATGGTAGAAAATTTGATAGACCGCAAGGATGTACTTTTGAAGGTGATAAAAGATTAATTAGAATAGAGAAAAGTGTCAGTTATAATGCATTAAAGAAAAAAAATTGCCGCTAAATTAAAACTTCAGCCCCATCAAACAATTTTCAGTCTCATTTATAGATTTCCAATTGCTCGAGATAGTAGTACATATACTGCTCTTGAGATAGTTGATGATGATGATGTTGATTGCATGATTAGCACCTTTGAGCAACAGTCTTCTTTGACAGTGCTCGAATTATATGTCGAGATTGATGTTGCAGATAGTTCATTGATGCCTATTGCTCATAAAGATCACTCTATTGTTGCATTTGACGATGAAAATAAAGATAATGATGAAGATTACATCAGAAATCTATCCTCAGATGAAAATGAAGATGATGAAAGTGAAATTCCTGATGGCGATTCTTCTGAATCTGAGGCTGGATTAGACTCTTCGGCTATTGCAGTTTCTCCTGTTGCATCCTCGTTACATATTAGAGAGCAAATTTCACGACAAGAAGGTTAGTTTTTAATTAAGTATTTGTGTATACTATAATTTAAATAGAACTTTTTTAATGATTTGATGATATTTTTATAGGTGTAACACATTTGATGGAATCTCCATTTTGGAGTGCATCTCCACATTATAATTATATCAATTGGGATCACCCGGATCAAGAGATGGAGGAATTTTCTGGGTTGGATATGCCTGGTTCCTGGCGTATTGGAGATGAGCTATACGTTGGTTTACAATTTGATACCAAAGAAGCTGTACAAATGGCTATTAGGCATTACTCTATGAAAATCCATCAAACATATATTGTGGTTGAATCAACATCGACAATTTTCCGCACAAAATGCATAAGACACAAAGAAGGTTGTCCCTGGCGAATGAGGGCAATTTTAGAAAAAAAGACAAACAAGTGGCAAATTACTAAATGGGGTGATCATCACATTTGTCTTAATCCTATGCTATCTCAAGATCATTGCAAATTGGATCCAAATTTTATCTGCACAAATATATTAGGTATGGCACTAAACAATATATGAATTATATATTTTATGGATGTTAACTTTTATTATTGATAAAAGTTTGATTGCTTAATTTATGATAGGGTTGGTTAAATTGGAACCATCAATTCCAATTTCCTTGATCAGAGAAAGAATTAGCAGTCAATATGGATTTCAAGTATCATACCGGAAGGCTTGGAAGGCAAAGCAAAAGGCAATAACAAAAGTGTTTGATGACTGGGATGAATCATTTGCAATGCTTCCTGGATGGCTTGCATATATGCAGATGTTTGCACCAGACTTCGTGTACAAAATAGAGACAACCAAATTTATCGGCAATGATCAAGTAGACACTCAGTTTCGCACATTTCATCAAGTATTTTGGACATTTAAGCAATGTTGCGATGCTTTCAATTTTTACAAACCCATTATACAAGTTGATGGCACATTTCTATATGGAAAGTATCGTGGTACACTCTTAATTGCCACTACACAAGATGGCAATAATTGCGTTTTACCGATTGCTTTTGCTATTGTTGAAGGAGAAACCTTAGATGCTTGGTCATGGTTCTTGGGAAATATCCGACAATATGTGACAAGAAAACAAGGTCTGTGTCTTATCTCTGATAGGTATGCAAGTATAAAAGGAGCTACGGAAAATGAAAACCTCAGTTGGCAACCTCCATATGCATATCATGTGTACTGTATTCACCACATTGCTAGCAATTTCAACCACAAGTTCCAGAATACGAAATTAAAGCAAGACCTATTGAAACTTGGTAAGAAGTAAATTTTCATAATTTTAATATTATATCTATGAATTTTGTTTCTTTCAAAGATAACATTTAATTTGTGATAATATAGGGTATACGGCTTGCATGCACCGATTTGATAGGAATTTGGAAAAATTTCGTCAAACTAGTCCTGAAATTCAAAGATGGATCGATAGCATACCGAAGGAGAAATGGAGTCAGGCATATGATGTAGGAGGACATAGATATGGCCATATGACAACAAACTTATCAGAGGCTGTGAATAAAGTCTTAAAAGGTGCTAGAAATTTGCCAATAACTGCATTGGTTAAGTGCACATACGGAAGGATGGTCGAGTATTTTGTGCAAAGAGGTGCAGAGGCTAGGGCGGAGCTAAGCGTTAGAAATAGGTTTTGCAAGAAGTTAATCGATGTTATTAGGAAAAATCAAGAGGATGCTTGTTCCCACCAAGTTCGCAGATATGATATAGAGACCACAAGGGTTGAGGTTGAAGAGGCATTCAACCCTACGACACAAAGTGGCGGTCATACATGGGTCATGAACTTAAGGAGAGGTACTTGCCAGTGTGGCAAATTTCAGGCATATAAATATCCATGCTCTCACGCCATTGCTGCCTGTGCTACTGTGAGTATAGACTTCTACAATTTAGTTAATCCTGTTTACTCTATTCAAAATATTGTCAATACGTATAGCGGACAATGGTGGCCAATTGTCAATGAGGATTGCATCACAGCTACATCTGGTTAGACATTGGCTCCAAATCCATCAACCGTTCGTGCTAAAGGTAGGCCGAAGTCCACACATATAAGGAATGAGATGGATTTGAGAGAATCACAGCGAAGGCAATGTTGTGGAATATGTAAAAGGGAAGGTCATAACCGACGTCTTTGCCCTCGTTTCACTGGAAGTCAAAGCTCCCAACAAGATACTGACACCATAGATAGTCCAGATTTTTAATATCTATGCAAATTTATCCTAAGTCCACTTGTGTAATTTCATTTTAATTTTAGGAACAAAAACTTTGATGCAGTTGTCAATTATTTTCTTGCCATTATACCCTTGTTTTTTTTGTATCATTCTCTAATTTACCGTTAGTTTAGTTAAGTAAACTATACTCAACTTAAGATTAATTTATTATATTAGTATTAAATGTTTAATAAATAAAAAATAAAAAAAGTTAAGATTAATCTATACCCTTAGTTTAAGTAAAAATTAATAAAAAAATTAAATACATATTTAATAAGAAAATTAAATACATTTTTTAAAACATTTACATAAATAACCCATCTTTAATAAACAAGCAGATATGTCCATAATCAATCATGTGGAGAGTTAGGCGATAATATACAATCACGTCGCCTATCTCTCGCTCTACGATGCAGGTTTCTTCTCACATCAGCCGCATCGTCCTCAAGGCTAACTACAAATAAAAATTCTTTATTCAAGTCAATACCCTGTGGAGAAACAACATTTACACCACGTGGAGTACAAAGGGTTTCTTGTGATAAGAAATCCATAAACTCCATAGGTGCACTAGGTGTGAACTCTGGTGGCAAATATGCAGGGGGTGTAAATTGTGACGGGCTAGGTGCGGAAGGAACGTATGCCTCGTCTGGATAATATGAGTGATATGCAGCATGGGAAGAGGATGCTCCTGCTGTTGTTTGATGCTGAGGTGGCCAATAATAACTTCTTTCACTGCTTGAATCCATCGAATTGGCTGATGATGCCGATGGAACATAATATTGACCATAACGACATTCAGGCAGTGGAGGAAGGGTATGAATCTGTGTTGCCTCTCGCCTTCTACGCCGTTGAAGTCCCTAACCTTCAACCCAAGTTGGAGGTATTGCCACATTCACATCAGGTTATGGAATAGGCTGTTGTTGAATACGAGGTCCTGCAGGTTCAGTGACCCTATCTAATTCCTCAAATTGTTGCAATAACTCTGCTGTTACATCTCTAACATCATCCATCGAAAAGGTTGAATCGTTGATAGAGGATAAATGATGCATTCGCTCCAACTGGTTGTGCTGTTCAAAATGACAAAAATATTATATACATAAATATTATACACCATTAACAATAACAAAATTAATTTAATTAATAAAAAAGAAATAATACTTACTATTTGCCCTTTGCATGCACCATCCCTACTGATCCAGCGATGAATGTGCCTTGAATACCATCTCATGTAAGGATCACTCTCACTTAATAACCCCATCTACTGATCGCTACTTACCAAATATTGTACTCTCTCATTCCATATTTGGATAACAGAAGCATATAGAAGCATCCAATTATCACTTTCTTTACCATGCAAAGTAAGATCGTGAAGTTGTTCGAGCTGACGTGGTGGGTTTGGAATACTTTGTTGTAAGCCAAATTGACGTATCACTCGATCTGGTTGATGCCACTCTACGATATGAAAAAATATAAGTGGCACAACAGCTCTCCAAATGTGAGAGCCTTCAAGACATATATGCGGAAGTGACTCATAAAATTCAAGATAAGGTTCCCATACAATCTGTAAATTAATAATAATAAACATTAAAAGTTGTATACAGTCAAAATTATAGATGCA
Source organism: Pterocarpus santalinus (assembly GCA_031439595.1). Classification (NCBI taxonomy): domain Eukaryota; kingdom Viridiplantae; phylum Streptophyta; class Magnoliopsida; order Fabales; family Fabaceae; genus Pterocarpus; species Pterocarpus santalinus. The sequence goes on along the minus strand of CM062530.1, from coordinate 15,114,511 downwards.
TTAATAAGATGTTCTTACATCTTTTCGCTTTAAACAATCAAGTTTGCGACGATAGTATGGCAAGTCTTGTCGTATAGCCACAAAAGTCATACCACCTATCCATCTGTTATTTTACATATTAAACCAAATATTATAAAAGGGCAATCATTATTTAAACAGAAAACTTATTACAAAAATAAGAAGGAAAAAAGTCATACCGAGCACCAAGTGGGGCATAGGCGATCTCTACTGAAGGAGTTGAGGATATTGATGGGAATCTGTCCCATGCCCATAGCTGAACCAACATAGCCATGCCTCCAATCTCACGCTGATTATAATCTGTACACTTGCACAACTCGCGATATAAATAAGAGAGCACAGCTGATCCCCAGCTATATTGTCCAGCCACAACGAAATCCTCTAAAAATGGAAGAAGTCTTAAAGGCACCAAGTTTCCAGAATGATCTGGAAATAGCACTGACCCCATCAACCGCAAAATATATGCTTGAGCAAACTGCTAAACTTGGACTTCATTGTCAATATGGTCATTTATATTGCTAAAGTGTGCATTTAACCACCCCATTTTTAGTCGATGACCATGAAAAGCGCTCTGCGGGGGAGTTACACCTAGTAATTGCTGGATAATAGGTTGCTACGGCCTAGAAGTATTGCCAGCAACTGGCATTCCATCAATACGAAGGCCGGTTTGAATAGCAACATCTTGCAACGTAATTGTGCATTCCCCTGGAGGCAAATGAAATGTATGTGTCTCGGGCCTCCAATGCTCCACTAGAGTAGATATCAACGTGTGTTCAATTTGAAAAAATTCAAATTTTGCAATTTCAAGAAATCCTACTTGCTCCAAGTATGGAATAATCTGCACAGGAATTTGCTCATCCCTATTATGAACAGAAGATTTTCCTCTAATAACTAACACCCGATTAGGATGTCCATTCCAAATATACTGTGAAATGTGTGTTTCTTGCATTGTCAATAGTGATGCATCTTCTGGCCCCGGCCGTATGACACGTGATGAAGAAGAAGAAGAGCTGGATGTCATCTGTTAAAAAAAATTAATTATTAAATTGTTTATATACTTTTCTATACATAATAGTAATATAATTATTTTTATTTATCTTTTTTAGTACTTTATTTCTTCATTAATATATATTAAAAATTACTTTTTACACATGTCTATAAATATTATGTCTAGTCTAATAATTTTTTCAAAATTCTAATCTTGAAATAAAAAAATTAAATATTTTTTAACACAATAAGTTAATTACCACCCTAATTACCATTCTAATATTTTTTCAATAAATATTCTAACAAGCTTCTAAATATCCTAATAAAATTTTCTAAAGTTTAACTCAAAAAAAAAAAATTAGAAACTATTATAATTTTCTTAAAAATTTAAAATAAGTAATAAACTCATAGTAAAATATAAACTGAATGAATTAATTAAAATCTAAAACTAATAAATAAAATTAAAATTATTCTTATAAAATCTATCTACAAAAAATAAAATGATAAAAAGAAATTTTAAAAATAAAATTACATTACTTACAATTGGAAAAGAACAACGTGCTACAGAATTGAGGAAGATGGCCGAGGAAGTGCAAGCAAAGGGGAGGAGCGGAAGTTTGGACGGTGAACGAAAGGGGACCAGCAGTTATATAGGGGTGAAGGCAGACACGTGGCGACTCCCCATGCATGGCGCAACTCCAACCACCACCATCCTGCTGCTGTCTTTCTTCTGTCACGTCACGTCGAGGAGTGGCGCGACCTGAACGTGCGTCAGCCACGGCGTGGTTCCCCTGTCCCATCCGTGTCAAGCCGAAGACCATGGTGGCACAGTATCGTTTTGCGCCATGTTCTGGTTACCTGGCCCAAAGTACCCCAGACAGCGAAATTGTTTGTGAACAGCCACTGTTTGATATTTTATTTCAAAAAGTGGCACACTCTGGTCAAAAAGCCCCAGCAAGGAGGGGCATGTTTCAAACTTAGTTTCAATACCCTTATACTATAGTTTAGCCAATTTCTAAGTTAGAAACCAATTGCTCTAGCTTAATACTTGGCTGATCAAACTCCCAAAACTTTGTTTGAAACAAAATACAATGGCGAGTTCTGTGGTGGAGAGTGATGAGAGTGGGATCAATTTGATCCCTACATCTCAGCCATGAAAATCTCATCCAATAATTTAAATTAAACTTTTTTAATTTAAAAAAAATAATTTTATGATAAATTGTATTTATATTTTAATATTTATTAAAAACTATGTTACCCACTTTACCCTCTTCTTCTCTTCTCCCCCAAAACTACCGGCTTCTTCTCCCTCCAGACTGCCACCATCCCTCCTCTCCAACAGTGTAAAATTTTCTATAAAACTTCCTTTTTCTTTCTCTTCCCTTTCCTATTTCTATTTCTATTTTTTTCTTTCATTTCATCACTCGAAATTCCATTTATAGAATCTATGTTTTCTTTAATTGCTTGTTCCAACAAATTAATGGGGGTTCTATTTGTTGCCGTCAGGCCATTGCTAACTAACTAGCTCCCAACATGTTATGCATTAAATTGGATGTGGATTCAACAACCCTACTGCTCTTTTTCATCATTGCCCGATTCCACGCTTATGCTTCTCTATGGCGGTTTCTAGCATTGGTGAGAAGTGTTGGCAAGTGCAAGATTTGAATGGAAAATTGAGATTTTTGCAAAAAGAGATGAGTTGTTGATGTAAAAGAGAGAGACAGTGACATTGAAGTTTCCTCCCAGCAGTTTTACTGCACTGTTCTCTCCATTATTCTTCCTTTTCCACTATGGGCTTAACGGAGTTGCGGATAGAGGGTGATGGTGGGTTGACCTAGAGTGGTGGAGATATGGGGTGCTAGGGGCAAGTGCAAAGAGGTTAGAGAAGAAAGGTTAGGAGAAAAAGATAATTTGCTAGTTTTATTTCATTATAATAATAGTCAGGACCAATTTAATCCTAAACTCATAATCCCCACCATAGAATTTGCCAAAATACAATAAAGATAAACTAAAGGGAAAAAAAATACAAAAATGAGGTATCCCTATTATACAGTAGTAGAGGAAGTACTGTAAAAATATAGATGATCGAATCCTCTAAATATTAGGTCCGGCAAGAAGTAAGCAGCCCAAATCCATATTGGGATTGCAGTGAACAATTCTCATCATCACCAATTGTTTTTCTTTTTGTTTTTTTTCGGTACGGCTTCTACAATGCTCAATTGCTTTTGAAATTTTTTTTTTTCTTAGTTCAAGTTACTTTTAATTTTAATGAACCATTTCTATTCACAAGAGCTCTTTTGGGCTAATATGTACTTCTCACCCTGCTTCTTTGAAAGTGTTTGCAACTAATTTAGAATAAGAAATTATCAAATAATAACATTAATAATAATCATAGTAGCTTGGTTCCATAGGAGTGGCTATTGTAACATCCTGAATTTCACTATCAATTAATTAGAATTTTAGACACATTTTAGAGATACAAATAGACAACAAGGAAATACAAATTCTAGGGTAATAATAGTACAAGCCTTCTTGGAGAAAAAAAAAACATACACACACACACACACATATATATGATAAGTATGTCTTGTTAGCAGAAAAGGACTATTTATTAGCAATGCATATAATTTGCACTGTTAACCGAGTTATTTGATTTCATTAGATATATAAGAGTAATTAGAAGTTAATTAGAGGTTAATTTGAAGTTAATTAAAAAGATTAAGATTAGGGAAAGTTAAATTAGACATATAGAGAAAATTTCAAATTTCAAAAGATTACTAGTAAGGTGTTGCCAGTTTGAAGGAAATTCGGTATTTTAAACTACCGAAATCGAATTAGTAGAAGTTTACAATGACAACCTTAGTTTTTGTGGCTAAAATTCAGCCACTCTAATCCCCTATGGGTGGTGCCATTTGGCTGCCTAAGTGAGTGGAGAGATTTGGCTCATCCTCCACCACCCAAACCACCAACCACCCATTATGACAAAGGCCAAAAATCCTCACTCGCTCTTCCTTATCATTTTTTGGCTAGAGGAGGCAGGCCTCCCTCCCCCATTTTGCTCTCTGCTTCATCCTCTCCCTCTTGCCTCAAGCTCCTACTCCTAAGGCTTTCATTTTACAAGTCCAAACTCCAAATTCAAGATAGGATTCTTGCTCTTTCTTTGATTTTAATGATAAGTGATTGATTGGGGTTGAGCTGCACCTTCTCCTTCTGATATTATTTGATGACTTTATGATGTGTTTTAAGTGATTAAATATTGGTATTCTTGATTTAGGTTGGTAATTTAATGAAACACTCAGAGAGAAACTAAACCAGAATCTATTGCAAGAGAAAATCCCACAGCGTCCGTCTGATGGAGTGTACGACTCTGTCCACAACCATCAAAACTTCAAAAAACTAATTTTAGATAAAATTGGATATTTAGAGCTTTCTAACCATATAAATTATAAGGTCATTAGATTAGTATTGAGTGAGATATGATTTTTTTAAGTTTAACCCAGATTTCTACCTCTGGATCTGACCAAAGTGGCTTATGCAAGGCATAACTTGCCCTATACAACTTCAATTTGAGTAAAATCAATTTTTTTAGAAAGATAATAGAAAAACATGGCATAAAAATTTCAAAATCAAATTCGGTCCATGTTACTCCTAGTAATTTATTGAATTTGCCCTATGTCTTGATTGGGCTGGAACAGGGCAGCTCAAGTTAGCTAAATTCAAGAACTCATAACTTGAGTTGTACCTATCAAATGAGATGAAAATTGTTAAAAATGAAATCTAGTTCAGTTAGCTTTAAAATATATAGGTTTTCTATCATTCCAATTATTTTTCTATTTTTAGTGAATTTTTACCTTTTAGTGCCTAAATCTGCCTAGCAACAAGACAGATCTAGGTTAAACCTTAATAGCTAGGGTTATACTTATCAAAACTTAATGGGACAAAAAAGGTTAAAAACTAGACACACAACACTTCAACATAGTGAAAATTTAGAATTTAATACATTAAGTAGAAATTATGGCATAATTTACAAAACTAAGCAGAATCTGAGACATAAGGCTAGATGGATAACTCTAAGAAATAGCAAGCTCTTGAACTCCAACTTGTAAACTTAGCTAGTTTCTTTGAACAAAACCCTTATTAAACCATTGAAATGATAATATATGACTGTGATGTTTTTGTCATGTGAATTGGTTGACTATCTGTTGAAGCTAGCACTATTCACGGGGAAGCGGACTTCACCCGTTATGCTACCGAAATTCTGGCAGAAATATGTGAACGTTAAACATGTTTATATGTCATATACATGAAGATATGTCATGCAAGCATGAATATTTGAAAATAAGGTATGGAGCTTGTGCATAAGGCTCTCAAACATATATATACATAAACACATGAGCATATGAATGATAAAGGAATATGAAGGACAAAATAAAATCCCTTCACTTTGAGGCAGTTATTGGGTCCCTCCCTCTGAAGGCAGTTAAATAAGATAATATATAGGTTCCTTCACTTAGAGGCAGTTATTTGGATCCCTCCTTGGGAAGGCAGTTAAACTATGAGATCCCTCTACTTTGAAAGCACGGCCAAATGAGATATCATCAAATTAAAGGCATGTGGATCCCTTTGTAGGTTAGTTCTGTGTGACGACGGTCACGAGTTAAGCTCACTCGTAGATCAGACTACCTAAGAATAATAAAGATTAAAGATAAAGACATATGCATGTAGATACCTTAGGGACAATGATACGTAATGCCTAGATGTGTCGGGTAAAGAAAGCAAAGGAAGCATAAATAAATAAATAAATAAATATATATATATATATATATATATATATATGCATGATTTTATGATGATGATTTTATGATAAGCAATTGTATATGCATAAGCTATGTTTTTGTTATTATTATGAAATTATAAATTATGTTTTTGTTATTACTATTATGAAATTGCTCTCTCAAATGATAAGTATATGAATAAAATTAACCTGCTTCGGATAATATATTTTCAAACTATAAAATTGAAAAGTTTATTAACATGTTCACTTATTTCATAATAACCCGAAGTAGTTGAAGATAATAACAATGACATTATGAGTGATCTTTTAGAGAATCCTACTAAGAATTTTAAATTTTTACTCCTATATTTATTTCCATATTATCTCCAGATAGTTCAAGAAATATTAAAGACAGCCAAAGGTTGCTGTCGACAAGATTTATTCAGGTAATAGTAACAACTCTTGAATATAGTGCTATGACTTAAGCATAATACTGTATTTGGAAGGGTGTCACAGCTATTGCCACACCTTTATGTCTGTTGTCACTCCTTATTTAGGGTGCGTTTGTTTCAATTTTTAAAAAAAGTGATTTTAAAATTTAAATTTTATATATAGCTGAGAAAGTTGAAAAATTGATTTTTTTTCAGAAACTATTCTTTTCAACTTCTATAAAAAAGTTAAAAATAAATTTTTTGAAAAAATCTAATTATTTTTAAAAAATTATCCAACTATACAAAAAATTGATTTTTTTTATAAAAAAGTGATTTTTTGCCAAAAATATTCCAAACAAACACACCCTTAATGTCTTTTCCCTTCCTTTTCTTTTATAATTGAACTAATAATGCATTGTCAATTCAATATTATTTAAAGTCGTTATTATTAATATTTTTAAATAAATGTTTTTTTAGGGGTTAAATAAATCTTCTTTTAATAGATCATTATTTGTATTTTGAATTTTGCTAAAAATTTCATAATAATTTTATATAAATTTTATTAAATGATAATTAACTTAATTTTAATATGTTTAATATTGATTATATTTTTATTTTTATATGACCACTACATATTATAAGTATTTATAATTAATTTATCTAGTATAATTATGTAGATACAAATATTAAATTACTTTTTAAAATTTTTATAATGTAATAATTATTTATAGATAGTTGTAAGTATGTTAGACAAAAAATAATAAAAAAGTGAACAAATAAATTGTGATATACAACATAACATACATACCAAGATTTTTTCATCTTGTGTTTGTAATTTAATCTAGTATTAAATGAACATATTATATTAGTATTTATTGTGCCGACCAATGGATTTTATTATAGTTTTTATTTTCATTTTTATTCTTAAATACTAAGGTAACTTAATACATTAAATTAGTTATTTACTTGATAATTATATACACTGTTAGGATAAAAATTTTATACTAACATTTGATTATATATTTTCACAATATTTAAAGTGTTTCAATAATGTATGAGATATTAAACTCATTAAGTAAAATAATTATTGAATCATAGTACTTTTTTTTAACATTTGATGGTGAATATTAATTAAATTTCTAAATTTTTATTAATACTTATTTTATTTAATTCAAAATTTATTATGTGCAACCATAATTTTCTTAACTGAATTTTATTTCATACCATATTTGTAGAATATTAAATAAAAAAGAATAAAAATACTATTATGTTTCATGAGAAAAATGCGTCAACAATTAAAAAAATTTCATAAAATAAAATATTACAAAAGCAAAAAAAATTGAAAAAAATTAATAATATTAAGTATGAATAAAACTAGAAATAAAAATATTAGTTTAATTCTAAAAAAGAATACATGAAGGCTATTTTGGGATAATTGAATTAAAGCACAATGAATAGACAGTGGCAATAGACAAAAAAGGTCTCACAATAACCACTATCAGATTTCATTTATAAATTATTATTGCTTTACGACATAATTCAAAACATCCATCTATTAGCTGCAAGCAATTTTTTACACGTGTGTGAAATGTGAATTTCAGTAAGCCCAGAGCAGTGCAGAAGAGAGGCTTCCCTTCTATGGGAAGCTTACTCATTTGCAGCTCATACTGTTATGAAAGCATTGTATGTGCCTATAATGTAAATCTGATCCCAACCCATGTTGTGCCACATCAAGCAGAAACCCAATCACGATATGCTGCCTTCAGCTCCAAACTTGGCCAGCAAAGTTTCGCAAAAATTGCAAAAAATTAGTGAATTGCATACTTCTTTTAATTATGAAATGCTTAGTCGATTTATAATTAAATTTACCTATGCTATGATTGTGATTGTGCTTGTGACTGTGTAACTTACAGGTAAATTAGTTTAATTAAATTTTATTTACGGAATAGCTTCAGCTGTATATTCCTTGTATATATACTCCCTGAGTAAATTAATGAATTACTTTTGCATTTCATTCAATTCAGACTTTGTTACGCCGCCTTCAGCTCCAAACTTGGCCAACAAAATATTGCAAAAGTTGTAAAAAACTGGAAAATCACCGCCAAACTTTATTTATTTTTATAGGATACATTACATACACACAACTTCGACCCTGATACACGGACGCAGCTTCAATACCTTGTGATCTCACTCACTTGAAAACAATACGTTACATCAAACTTAGAATTTCTACCCAACTCGTAACTTCAGCAAACGATATGAACAAGTCCCACATGTGGTCATGTTCTTTTTATTTAAAGTTAGCCCACAATGCATGAAAGGAAGATAATTCCTATATTGGCACCGGGTCTACAAGCAAAGCTTCAATGTATTTCTTCATTATTCCTCCGGCATGAGTGTAGCTATCTTCATCTTTGTACATCACATCCATATACCGAGTGACGTTGAGAACACGCATCAGAAAAGGCATTGGAACTTTGGTTAGCCTAAGGCATTCCTCATTTATATCCTTCCAAGTATTTCTAACTCTCTTTCGTAATTCTTGAATGGCTTCTTCTCTAGACACATCATATTCCCTCATATAGCATTCCAAGCTTGAAACAACATGTCCTCTTTTCTGTTCAAACTGCTCAACGGGATATAATTCACTCAAATATTTTTCATGTGACAAAAGAATAAGGGAAAACATTAATGAAGGCTACAACTATTACTTAAAATTCACTTATGTTTGTATGTCGTACATATATATACCTCATTGGAGACTATATCATCCATGAGCCTGCAAATAATTGCAGAAGCTTTAACAATTTTGGGCTCACTAGTCACCCATTTGAAGATATCCTCTGTTGCTATGCCTCCCATGCCAATATAAGAAGTTGTTATGAGCAATGGGTAAGCGCATGATACTGTAGATGTGTGGAGGTACTCGTCTGTTGTTGGTACATAGTTGCTGTTGAACCATCTGGCCTCGGCCATGTAGGCTTGGACCGTCTTTTTAAACTGCTAGCAACATGCCAAGGAGTAACTCAAGTTTTTAACAAACTCTCAATGTAATCTATGAATCTTATCGGAGACACTTGAGTCATAGTCAATAATAATAATTGCAAAATAAAATTTGGAGTAAGTTACATTAACTTCCCCTAAAATTAGGTAATATTACACACGATATCTCTCAATTTTTTATGCCTATACTAATCTCCTTTTAGAGGAGATTAGTGTCATATTTATAAAGATATTTAATATCACGATTTATAAGATATGAAGATGCCATGTGTAATATCATCTATATCTCAGGAGTCAGGAGAGGTCAGTGTATAACTTTAAAAATCAAGTGGTGCCATATGTAATATCAACTATCCTCATAGAGGATTAGTTTAATTTACTCGAAATATTAACCTTGTTTTTTATAATTAAAACACTATCAAATCTACAATAAGAAATATGGTTTTTATATATAATGATTTATGTTTCCTTGATCATTGCTATGAACTGAGCTTATGTAAACATGAAGGATAAGATCAGTATCTTCATAAAATAAGGGCGAGAAGGTTTTTTGTACAGGTTTTTATTTTTTATTTTTTTTGGATATCTAAACTTTTTATGAATTTTACATTTTTTACTCCTAAATTTAATGATCATGAAACACCAATTGTCAAGCTTAAAATGACAACTTAATTTAATACAGTTGTTCAAAGAGAAAGACTAGAGTCATACTTCTTTTATGCCATAGTGAATGCTATATGCTCTTCCTTCCTTCCCTATTTCTTGTTCTGCTTCCTCATAAACCTTTAAAAGAGACCTATAAATTAATTTCATGTATTCTGGAAGATCATCCAAACAACAAATATCCCACCTAAAATCATTGAATACTTTCATTTCAGTCACTCAGACTTTTTATTTTAACAAGTAAAAAAAAAGAAAAACAAAGAAAATTTATATCTATTTATAATGTGCTAACCAACCTTTCAATTGCCTTAGTGAAAAGTTCTAATTCGTCAATGGTTCCATATGCATCATATGTGTCATCAATGAGTGATAACATGGCGAGTACTTTCATCATTATTTTTCTTGCTTGAGAATATTGGGGCTCAAAATATACTCCCAAAATCCAATAGCAACATTCCACAATTCTATCTCGCATAAATGGTAGTTTTGTAGGGATATCCAACTCCTTCCACCACCTAAAAGGAGAAAAACAATAGCAATTATAGGAAATGCTTTTGGGAACCATTTTAATACCTGCATAATTTAGTTAATGAGGAAGAGTTTAAAGAGCTTACTTGCAAATGTTGCCAACTTCCTTTTGATATAGGTTTTGTAGCAAATTGAAATCTAATTTTGCTAGAGTGAGTAGAATTTTATTATGGGCAGGATCCTGTTGATAGATTGAAATGTAATATCGCGCCTCCAATCTAGGCAAGCCCCAGTGGAGAGGTTGCCTTAAACTATGGTTGACTTGTGCCGCAAGAAAAGGGCTCAATTGGGTGACAATGGACTCAAGGTGAGTGGAAGTGAATATAAGAGCTTCATCTAATATGTCCTCTCCATGAACCCTTACATGCGAGGCTTCATACAAGCTTAACATTCCCTCAACATCTGTGGTAAGTTTTTCATTGAAGTTTCCATGCATATCCTTAAACTTGTTGAACATATCTAGTTTTTTATTCAACAACCACAAGATTGAAAGACAATTAGAGACGATAAAGTACAAAAATAAAGGGCCTATTTGGATAAATTTTTTGTTAAGAAAGTACTTCTTCAAAAGTAAAAGTAGAAGCAACAGTTTTACATTTAGATCTATTTATAGAAGTATTTTTTTATCAAAATTAAAAGTTATTAAGCTAATTAGATATGATAAATGTAAAAGCATTTTTTCTCATAAAATTACAATAAGGACAGAAAAGATCACATCTCCTTAAATATGTTTGGAGAAAGAAAGTAATTTTTTATACATCAGAAATATATATTCTTATTTTATATTCTTTATTTTAAAATAATTTAACGAAAATATATAATTCAAAAAAATTAATTTAAATAAAATAAAAATATGTCAATACTAAGTGTAGAAGGAAACTTACAAATGAGAAGGGTAGTACATGATCATTTTAAAAAAATTTAAGGATACATTCATCAAGAAAACAAAGAAAGTGGTTGCTTAAATTTTGGGATGATTTTTCTCTCTTTTCTACTACTTCTATTTAAAATAAAAAAATAGTTCCTTATCTATTTCTCAAAATAAGTAGAAAGCTGATTTTTTTACTTTTATTTTCTTTTTTTCCTTTTAGAAATACAAACAAACAACTCAATGTCTAAAATATTTTTAATAAAAAGAAAAATTTTTACTTACAATAAGAACAAATAAACGGACTCAAAATAAGGAAGAAAAGCTCATATAGTAAATTGTAAGTTAAGGTTTATAGCAGAATCTTTTTTAACCCAAAAAAAAAAAAAGTTTAGATTTATGGCTTGTTATCTAAGCTTTTTCATTAGTCTTAACTATAATGTGAAATCCAAATGCCAATAAAAGGAAATCTAATATAAGTAGATGAGCTGAGGCATGTACTAGGTGACACACGAAATCCTTGTTGTCTCAATAACCTAAAGAGTAAAGCAATAGAGCGCAGATTGTCTTCAATAGTTATTTCTCCATTTTCCACATAATTCTTGCGAATCTGTCGCAGCACTTCATCTATCTCACATTCAAAATGATAATGCACACCCAAACGGCAGATTGAATCGATCAAGTCAACTTTTGCTAAGGGCTTCTTAGTCGTTGAGACAAGCATTTTGATCACTTCTTTCTTCAATGTTTCAATTTGTGGCCCAGTTTTATGGTCAGGTTCCTGCATGTGTTGAAGAAAAAAAAAATTAAGTATTGAAACAACTCACTTGTTTTAACAATGATTTAAAGAGCTATGAACCGTACTTAATGAATATCCTATTCAGGTTATCAGCCAAGAAATTAAACTGCCTAGTGAATTAAAAAGCATGATGAAATAATCGCTTATACTCTGCTATGTTGATCGCATGCATGATGAATACTAAAAGGATTTATAAATGACAGTGTATATATACATCGGAATCCGAAGCATATTGAAGGAAATAATCCTTCCAAATGCTAGGGTGAAAATTTGCAATATGCCGATCATGCAGGACAGATTTTGCATCTGGGTTGAAGCAACTAAGTGTTGAAACTGCACTATGCATCCTCGATTTTTTTTTCCTTTTGTGTGTTTGTTTTCAAGGAATTGGATTCTTTGCCCTTAATATATAGGGACTAAAAGCTTTTTTAAAAAAGTTAAAAAATAGTAATAAGCAATAATTCAGCAATTATACGTCATGAATTATTAATTATAGGATTCATTTGATGCATCTTTTTCGCTTATTTGTTTTTCGGTTTTCTTGAAGTGACATGGGCATCAAAAGTCGTGGGCTAAAGCCTAAACGTAGTATTTTTCAAAGTACCTCGTCTTTAGCTTATCACACGTTTCAAAATATCAAAAGTACTATCTTTCTTTAAAGAGGTGCATAAATCTTTGTTGCACTTTCGTCGTTTTTCGTCGGCACTTTTCCTCATAAACAACTAGCCATTATGACACTACAAAAACAACATGTAGAAAACAACACTTTCTCATCCAAGTGTAGGTAAATGACCAGTAGCCCAAAAGTTAGCTGGCAACCATAGTTAAGAAAATCGGACCAATCTGGCCGATCTAGCTGGGAACTGGACCGGCCTACCAAACCGATTATAATAAAAAATCAAAAATTAAAAAAATTGGAGGAAATCAGTGTAAACTAGCCCAAAATCGGTGAACCAGCCTAGTTCATCTGGTTGCCCGGTTCATAATTTTCTTTTTATTTTTTTCAAAAAAAATATTTGTTTTGATTGACCAAATTAAAAGCTATTAGATATCTTATTTTTTTAAAAAAAGTCTAGAGGAGATATGTACAAAACAATATGATATATGGATATTTATAGTTGTGATAGGAGTGAAAATTTTTTAGTCTAAGTAATATGAGACAGCTTTGTAGTTGTTTTGAAAGTAAGAAACTCTTAGTTTAAGTGATGTGAAACTTAAGTACTCTATATTTCAATTCTTCTCAATAAATGGTCTTGCATCATACAAGCATAAATATAAACTTTTTAAATTGTATTTTTTTATAAAAATAATTATATTTGTATATAATTGATATATTAATATTAGAGTTGATATAAGCTATAAATTATGTGAGCAAGTTACTAAAAAAATTAGCTCAATATTAATATTATCAACTTATCATGTTAAAGTTTTATTTTAATCTTCATTTGTATTGTTTAATAATTTTCTTAATTTCACATATATATACAAGGTTAAACTGATTGAATAAGTGAACCTTTGAATCACAGTCTTATCCGGTTCGGTACCCGATCTAATTTTCTTACCCTTCCCTCGATTTGTCATTTTGTAAAATACAAGCCCAACACTCACATGACGACCCAAAAATAGGCAAAAGCAATTTATCCATCCTTTAACTTATTTTTTGTTTTTAAATCTATCATTTAAATAATAAATATTCCAAATCTATTCTCTAACCTTTTAAAAATTAAATATATTTATCTTTTTTTGCAAGTTTCATTTATTACATTAGAATTAGATTTGAAAATAGAATCCATCTAGACAAAGTATAAGGTCATATATATATATATACATACCATGTGTGCGTGGAGATTGTTAACCTGTATACCTTTATGTAGAGGTTAACAAGTTTCACATTTTGTTTTGGACATGAAACTCCCTCCTTCCTTTCTTAACTCAATTTATAATCTAGATAAATCTGTAATTTTATTCCATCCACATTAATTATTCTTTTAACTTTTCTCTCTCATAATTAATATTATCTCTTCACCATTTTTCTTTATTCAAATAATATTATTATTTGATTTAATTAATCTACAGGTTCCTAGAGTTTTTACTCAATTTTCAAATAAGTTCCTCTAATTTAAAAATTTTTCAATCAAATCTCTATTTATATTTATCATTACAAAAACATCAGTTTAAACAGAATATTCTTACAGAATATTCCATCACCCTCTTCATCCTCCCTCCCCTACCACCCCTTACCGTAGCCAACCCATCTACACATACCTTATTCATCAAAATCCCACTCTCAAACATCTTGTTCTGCATTCATCACCATCCTCAAGCACACACACATAAGAATCTTAGGCCACTAAAAATCCAACCTTTTTCACCAAATTTTGAAACATAAAAGCTTTGCAAACAAGCTTAACTTGAATTTCTAGAAAATGAAAATAAAATCACACTTTGTGTCAACAAAACTTACCAATTCGGGAACCCAAGAAAAGGTCTGCATCGTCATTGCTAAACCCTGACCTCGAAATAGTAATGGACATTTCCATTGCCAACAAGTTCTAGTGCGATCTCTGGCAAAATCGCAACGACATGGCAGACCTCGATGGACCTAATAGAGTTGTTGATAGTGGAGCAAGATGGTGGGGTAGTGGGCAAGGGAAAGGGGCAATAGTTGTAAGAGTATGGTGGAAGTAGGAATCATGGTGGGATGTGATTGACGAGGCTGATGGTGCATCTAAAGTGCATTACACTAAGTGGGTATATTGGTATTCCCATACTAGTTTTAGCTATAGATTTCTATTTTATATTGATTAAACAGTTTGGATCAGCAAGGTGTGTGGTGCAACTGACTTCATCAAGTACACTATAGTATTGACCAAACATTTTTGTAATGGTGAATATAAACAGTGATGTGATTGAAAATTTTTTTACAATGTAGAGGGCTAATTACAAATTTTTATACTATTGAAACCTATTTAAACCGTAGGTTATTTTCATCATGCAGTGGGTTTCCTTTGAAGTACTTTGTCATGTCAGTTTATCTTGTTCCTCACTATCTTTATTAGTGAGTTTGAGCTTATTTAAATCTTTCGAAAAAAAAAAGACCTATTTAAAATTGAGTGAAATTATTGGGACATGTAGATTAATTAAACCTTATTATTTTCATCTTTCTCTTATTTGAATAATATACAAAAGATTGAAAATTATTTAGTAACATAGGTATAAATTTACGTTGCTTTTAATTTGTAAATTTACATTGCTTTTTGTAAATAATGAATGATACGTAAATTTATGCCTCAGCAATTTAAAAACTAAATAATTCAAAAATTTATTACAAGGATTGAACACGAATTATTAAAAATGTATGGTATGTAAATTTGTGCAAAACAAATAATGTATATGGCACGTAATATAAGTGTATTACTACAATTACATTGCAATGTAAATTTATACAAAATTAATGTAAATTTATTTAGCACCATATACTTTTAAAGGTTCGCGTTTCAATTAATTAATCAATTTTATGAACTTTATAAAAACTGTTTATTAAATTAATATTAGATATAATAATATTAAATAAAATTTTAATCACTTATATATTATTTAAGTAAGAGAAAAATGAAAAATAAATAATATAATTTGAATAAAGAAAAATAATGAATAGATAATATTAATTATATGAGAGAAAAGTTAAAAGAGTAACTAACATGGATGAAATAAAATTACAATTTTATCCAAATTATAAATCATGCCAAGAAAGGAAGGAGGGTGTTTTATGTCCAAAATAAAATGTGGAACTTACACACACATACACACACATACAAATATATGTATATATATGGGGCAGGGTGAACATCCAACCCATTCGTACCTCATACCTGCACGTGGCTACCTGTACGTCTTTAATTTCGCTTGCAGATAAATAGGTACCCATAGATATCTATAAGTACTCAATATATCATTTACAATTTTAAAGTTCTAGAAAAATAAAGTAAATTAAGGCAAATTCTAATATTATAATTTTTACTTTGTCCAATACAATTGAAATTATCCAAGCACAATCGAAATATATTATAGATCCAAAAACTTAAAACATTTAAGATAAAATAACTACAAATATAAATGGCAACAATTCTTAGTTCAACCAATCTAAATAAATAACAACATTCAGCCAATTTAAATATACAAACAATTCTATTTTATGTTTCAATTGCAACCTAGAATCAACTGAACTGATCAAGGCTCTTAATTTAACATGGTTCTCTAAAAGATTAAAAAAAAAAAATGCACAAACAGAACCTCATTAATTTACTTAGCCAACTCAAGCACACATTATAAAAGATAAAATATTTCAAATTTTTAGTTGAACATTTAGCTCTTGCATTGTACCACATATATTTGCGCTATTATTTGAGGTACCTGTGTTTGTTGTAAGGGTATTGATATATATAGGTAGAGGTATTTTACATTATTCATATATCAGGTCTTCAAGGGTACAAGAATAGTGATCCTCCCCCTCAATTTGGTAAATAGGTATTTAAAAATACCCATCTCATTACCCTTAGGGCAGGGAAGGGGAAACTTTCGTCCTATATCCACCCATTTACAGGTATATATTACTCGCGGGTATCCACCCACACACACACACATATATACATATATTACAAAACTAATCATTGAAATGAAAGTTTATATTTTATAGATAAAGGCTATAAAATTTCATATTAACCCGAAATTATTTAATATACTTTTTATATACATCTAAATTAATATAATAAATACTTCTTAACTATATGTTTTAAAAAAAATGATTTGATCACATTCTTATTGATACCAATTTTTTTTAGAATCTAGCACCAATTAGTAACACAATATATAGTTATAACTTAATGGTTGGATTGATATGAATTGTATTTAATAAAAAAAGTTATTGAAGGTGTATATGTACTAAATTTTACATCGGTGTCAATGTATATATATTATTTGACTAAATTTGTAACATAAAACACTTCAAATTTTTAGTTTTTTAAATTCTTTTAATTATAAATTGTTTTTGCTTTTCATTCATCTTCTTAATATAAGCCACTAGTAGTGGAACAATGGTAAAAGATTTGGGTAATATGTATGAGGTTATAGATTCAAAGTTTATTGCCTTCCGATATACCAAAAATAATTCATCTCTTGCATATCTTCGTGATTTTTCATTTATTTCATCTTTTAAAATTTTTTTCCATAAATTATCTTGGGGGAGTAATAATTAACGGCACTAATAAATTTTAAAATCAAATACAAATAGTTTTGTTTAAAACTTTAGGTGAAAATTTATCAAAATATAATATATATTAAGCTATAAAACAATATTATATATAAACTATTAAAAATAAAAAGTAACGGTTGTACTTACCATGTTAAAATAAATTAAATAATTTCTTATTTCCTTTAAATTATGTGTATTAAATAAATACCATTAAAAAATAGTCATATAATTATAAAAATTTGAAATATAATATTTTTATCATACTTTATAAGACTGTCAATATTTTTATATTGAATTTAAACCGTCTGTGTAAAGTCTGCATATGCAATAATTAGAAATATTTTTATGCGTTTTTCTTTGTACTTCTGCTTTTCTGGAAGATTGGGGAAGAACACACATATTCCTATTCACTTCTAATTTTTGCCTCACTAATCACTATCAGTACAGGAGACAATGCCCCCCTACGCGCGTAGGCGCAGAGCTAGACTCATGAAAACAAGTGGTTGAGTGAGAGTTTATGCAATTAAGGAAATTGACATTTGACACGGTTTCAGCTATTCTATTTTCTGCCTAAAATTTATTATTTCAATTTGAGAATTATTTAATTTAATTCCACACTAAAATTTGTTGATTTTGTTCATTATTAATTTTTATTATTGTTGATTTTGTATGTAGACATTATTATTGATTTAATTTAGCCTAAAATATAGTCATGTGAGTTCTAAATTGACCATTAGTCTTTCTTATGCAGACTTTCCATATTCCCTTGCAACAAGCTTTAGACACATCATGTTCCCTCATATAGCATTCCAAGCTTGAGACAACATGTCCTCTTTTCTGTTCAAACTGTTCAACGAGATATAATTCACTCAAATATTTTTCATGTGACAAAAGAATAAGGGAAAACATTAATGAAGACTGCAACTATTCCTAAAAATTCACTTGTTTGTATGTTGTGTAACACCCTACTAATTTTATGTTATGCTTAAGTCATAGCATGAAACTAGTCAGGTTGTGTTACCGTGTTGATACTTTTCTTACCTTTCTTGTTTATAATTTCTCTTTTAAATCGTCTCTATTGACGAAACGGCGTACTACTATATTAAACTGAAACAAACAGAATATCACCAAGATAAGTATAGTATAACAATGTTACTGCATACGTGTAAACATGTATATGTATCAGAAGTCACTGTTTCAGCTTATGCACAAAGATTTAAAGTAGAAATACATACATGGGCTAGTGTATCAAAAGACCATACTGCCCTCATCTATCAGCCTACCCTATGGTCCTCATAGGACATTTCATAATCTACTGCTAATTCTACAGTCAAACCCATGACCCAAAGCTACATGCTGTCCAAAAGAGGGTCATACTGTACAACATCCACTGCCGCTAAGCTACTCCGTCAGGTAGCCGTTAGCCATGCCAGGCTCGGCCGGAGTATAGTCCACGCTAGGTCCCGAGGAGGAAGAGGCGACGAGCCGTGGCCTCGGAAGGGTCACTCTCGAACTCGGCGGGACGTCGGGGCTGCTGCGATGGTGACTCAGAGGCGGTCGGCGGTGCGAGGAGGTGCAGGATGTGGGTGCATCATATGTAGAGGGATGGCAATATAAGGCAGCGAGGTCAAATAGGGGGTGGTGTAAAGGAACATCAAAGTTCCTGTCGCTAAATAAGTACAAACGAAAGTTACACGAACCGGCTATGTACAGAGAGTCCAACTCCAGGTCATGGTGGGACTGAAGTGCAGGGATCTCAATAAAAGGGTGTTTGTGGAATCCATCGCTGAATCTGAGAATGATGCGGAATACACAAGGCGGGGTGAGAATTTCAGAAAATTCTCGGTAGGATTGATTATCTTGGGACTGACATCACATACATTCTCAGTTACCTCGGGTTTTACTTAATTATTAAAATACGTGTGCAAACTAAAAGTCCATTTTCATGAGTTTAAAAACATGTCTGGTCCAAGGTAAGGTTCAATTTTACTTTAATTGGCATAAGAAACGAAATAAGTACTAATACTAATGCATAGAATGATAAATGGAATAAATCAATGAATAGCAGTGAGCAATTGTAACAGACAATTGTAAACATCCTGATGCAACTACTCCACGTATTTATGCATTCATGTAATCATGTAAACTCATTCTTGAACTTTCTTTCATAAACTCTTTCATTACTTTCTATCATTTTTCCATCTCTCTTGGTCCCCTGGGAGTTCTTGGCCATTTTAGACTCCTGGGTAATAGTCTGCTTATCAGGATCGAGCTCGTTCAGATATCTGAAACGCCGGGTTTACTTTCCCCGACCTTTCCACCGATCTATTCCCATTAACTTTCTATCCGGGGCTGGCCCAAGTAGTATGGAACTTACATAATAACATGCTTCTTTTCATGACTTTCTTAAGAATGTATATGCATTCATATGTGATTCATAACTTGTACATGGGTTCTACCGAAACTTCGGCAGCATAACGGAACGTGTCCGCTTCCCCATGAATAGTGCCAGCCAATCAATACATCAATATATCACAAGAAGCACAAATTCACATGTATACTCCAACATAAAACTCCAAGTCATATCAAATTCATTAAGACAGAAATTCTGCCTTAGCATATACAACCAACCCGGTTCTTGTAATTCATGCCACAATTTCATTTTAACTCATTTGGACCTCAAATTTGAGTATGTTACAGGGTTGTGTGTCTATTTTCTAACCTCTTTGGTTCCATCTAATTTCGGTATCTATAACTCTAGATATCTAAACTTTATCTCGGTCTGCCCATTAGCTAGCCATAATCAGGCAACTAGAAATAGAAATTCACCAAAAATCGAAAACTCACTCAAATCAGACGAAATTGGTCTCATATTAAAGCTAACAGGACAACCTTTCATATACAAAAAGTTTCATTTCATTTGCCTTAGTAGGACTCGAGTTACAAGCCCCGAAACTTAGCCTTTCTGAACTGCCCTGTGTTGGCCTGGTTTGGACATAGGGTAACTTCTTCAAATCACTGGGAACAACTGAGTGGATAACAAACTCGGAATTTCTCTGGATGTTGTTCTCCTACGTGTAAGCTTTCCAACAAGGTTGGTTTCACTCATTTTCATGTAGTATAGGTCGAGATCTACCCTAAATAACCCAATCTGCCCAGTGCCAGAGTCAAAACCCTAGGTCGAGATTCAGAAATTCATATCTTCCTCAATTCTGATCCAAAACCCTTATATGATATGTCTATGGAAAGCCCTAGATGTCTAGTTTCATCTAAAAATAGGTTCATCGAATTTGACCGATCGTAGGCGGCGCCGTACGCTCCGCCATATGGTCTGCCGCGGGCTCTCCACCAAGACAGCACCTCCACCCATCTAATCCTCTTAGTTTTCTTCTTCTAATTCTACTTCTAACTCAAAATCTTCTATTAATCCAAGTATAATTATTCAATTCACACATCAATTAAGGTGAAACTAATTCAGTCCAGCCAGCCAAGTGCATGGATCTAATGCAAGAAATTAAAACCCCTACCTTTGATTTAAGTGTTTTGGTGCTGAGTTCTTGAAATTTGGATGAACAAGGCTGGAACTTTGCTTAAGTCTTGGATGTGTGAGCAAGAGAAAAGAGAGCTGATGGAGAAGAGGAAAAGCAACGTGAATAATGGTCTGATTCAAAGGAGGATAGTGTGTTATATAGGCATGAGTGGGAGTTAACTTGGAAGATTGTGATTGGTTGCCCTCTTTGTGTGGTAGAATCACTCTCCACGTCGCCTAAGTGGTAGGAGTTTCTAGCATATTCTGGAAACGAAATCGGAACTCAAATGACGCTACATAAAGTCGGAACTCGTAAACCTCCTGTATATGAAGTCGAAACTCAGAAAACATCCTGTTTAATTGAAAGTTAAAAGTAGAGCCTCGGGAGAAGCCAAGCACTTAAGATCAGAACTCGTAAATCATGAACTTTCGATCCCGGAACTCGAAAAGATATAGAAGTGAGAGCTACTAATATTGAACTCAAGATCGGATCTCGTACCAGTTGTGAGTCATAATGTTGGAATTCGGAATACATTCAGTTCATCTGAGCCTCAGAGACGAAGTCGGAAATCGAACGTTTTACTCTTTGAGCGATAAGATCGGAAGTCGTAAAAGTGCTGAAGTCGACAACGAACTCGTAAGTTGGAAGCATCAGTCACCCTCATTTCATCTCACGAAATTGGAAGTCGGAATTCATACCGAGGAGGTCAAAATTTACCCACGCTTACAAGGTTGGAAATCGTAAGCTCCATCCATTAAATCGGAGAGCGTAAGCTGCATGCCTGAGGTCGGAAATCGGAAGAAGTCCCTTGTAAGCCTTGAAACGAAGTCGGAAGTCGAAGCTAGTGTTGAGGTCGGAGGCCAAGTGTAAGGAAACTCGGAAATCGGAACTGTCAAAAATAATGGGGATCGGAAGTCGGAATTCGCGGATGTTACATGTTGCACATATATGTAGCTCATTGGAGACGATATCATTCATAAGCCTGGAAATAATTGCAGAAGCTTTAACAATTTTGGGTTCACTAGTCACCCATTTGAAGATATCCTCTGTTGCTACGCCTCCCATGCCAATATAAGAAGTTTTTATGAGCAATGGGTAAGCGCATGATACTGTAGATGTGTGGAGGTACTCGTCTGTTGTTGGTACATAGTTGCTGTTGAACCATCTGGCCTCGGCCGTGTAGGCTTGGACAGTCTTTTTAAACTGCTAGCAACATGCCAAGGAGTAACTCAAGTTTTTAACAAACTCTCAATGTAATCTATGAATCTTATCGGAGACACTTGAGTCATAGTCAATAATAATAATTGCAAAACAAAATTTGGAGTAAGTTACATTGACTTCCCCCAAAATTAGGTAATATTATATATGATATTTCTTAATTTTTTATGTTTACACTAACCTCCTTTTAAAGGAAGTCGTGTCATATTTACAGGGTATTTAATATCACGATTTGTAAGATATGAAGATGTTGTGTGTAATATCATCTATATCTTAGGAGATGTTAGTGTATATTTTTAAAAATCAAGGGGTACCATATGTATTATTACATATACTCATAAAAAGTTAGTGTAATTTACTCAAAATATTAACCTTGTTTTATATAATTAAGGGTGCGTTTGTTTCAAATTTCGAAAAAAGTGATTTTGAAACTAAAATTTTATATAGACTAAAAAAAGCTGAAAATAGATTTTTTTAAGATTCTGATTATTTTTAATAATTTATCCAAGCATGTCAAAAGTGATTTTTTTAGTTTAAAAAAAAAGATTTTTTAGACAAAAAAATCTTATCCAAACGCGCCCTAAAACACTATTAAATCTACAATCAGAAATATGGTTTTTATATATAATGATTTATGTTTCCTTGATCATTGCTATGAACTGAGCTTATGTAAACATGAAGGATAGGATTAGTATCTTCATAAAATAAGGGTGAGAAGGTCTTTCATATGGGTTTTTTTTTTTTTTTGGGATATCTAAACTTTTTGTGAATTTTTCATTCCTTAATTTAATGATCATGAAACACCAATTGTCAAGCTTAAAATGACAACTTAATTTAATACAGTTGTTTATAATCAATTTGTCAAAGAGAAAAAATAGAGTCATACTTCTTTTATGCCATAGTGAATGCTATATGCTCTTCCTTCCTTCCCTATTTCTTGTTGTGCTTCTTCATAAACCTTTAAGAGAGACGTATAAATTAATTTTATGTATTCTGGAAGATCATCCAAACAGTAAATATCTGACCTAAAATCATTGAATACTTTCATTTCAGTCACTCAAACTTTTTATTTTAACAAGAAAAAAAAAAGAAAAACAAAGAAAATTTATATCTATTTATAATGTGCTAACCAACCTTTCAACTGCCTCAGTGAAATGTTCTAATTCATCAATGGTTCCATATGCATCATATGTGTCATCAATGAGTGACAACACAGCGGATACTTTCATCATAATTTTTCTTGCTTGAGAATATTGGAGCTCAAAATACTCCCAAAATCCAGTAGCAATATTCCACAATTCTATCTCGCATAAATGGTAGTTTTATAGGGATGTCCCACTCCTTCCACCACCTAAAAGGAGAAAAACAATAGCAATTACAGGGAGTGCTTTTGGGAACCATTTCAATAATTGTATAATTTAGTTAATTAGGAACAGGTTAAAGAGCTTACTTGCAAATGTTGCCAACTTCCTTTTGATATAGGTTTTGTAGCAAATTGAAATCTAATTTTGCTAGAGTGAGTAGAATTTCATTATGGGTAGGATCTTGTTGATAGATTGAAATGTAATATCGCACTGCCAATCTAGGCAAGCCATGGTGGAGAGGTTGCCTTAAGCTATGGTTGACTTGTGCCGCAAGAAAAGAGCTCAATTGGGTGGCAATAGACTCAAGGTGATTGGAAGTGAATACAAGAGCTTCCTCTAATATGTCATCTCCATGAACCCTAACATGCAAGACTTCATACAAGCCTAACATTCTCTCAACATCTACGATAAGTTTTTCATTGAAGTTTCCATATATATTCTTAAACTTGTTGAACACATCTGGTATTTATTAAACAACCGCAAGATTGAAAGGCAATAGAAGTAGAAGCAACAAGTTGTTTTACATTTGGATCTAATTATAGAAGTATTTTCTATCAGAATTAGAAGTTGTTAAACTATTTAGATATGTCAAATGTAAAAACATTTTTAATTTTCTCATTAAATTACAATAAGGACATGAAAGATCACACCTCCTTAAATATGTTTGGAGAAAAGAAAGTACTTTTTTTAATATCAGAAATATATATTCTTGTTTTATATTCTTTATTTTAAAATAATTTAACGAAAATATATAGTAAATAAAAAATTAATTTAAATAAAATAAAAATATGTCAATACTAAGTATAAAAGGGACTTCCAAATGAGAAGGGTAGTACATGATCATTTTTATAAAGTTTAAGGATACATTTAACAAGAAAACAAAGAAAGTGGAGGCTTATATTTTGGGATAATTTTTCTCTCTTTTTTACAACTTCTATTTAAAAAAAAAAAAAGTAGTTTCTTATCTATTTCTCAAAATAAGTAGAAAGCTGATTTTTTTAATTTTTTTCTCTTTTGGAAACACAAACAAACAACTCAATGTTTAAAAGTATTTTTAATAAAAAAAACTTTTTACTTACAATAAGCACAAATAAACGGGATCAAAATAAGAAAGAAAAGCTCATATAGTAACGTGTAAGTTTAGGTTTATAGCAGAATCATTAGAAAAAAGGAAAGTTTAGTTTTATGGCTTGTTATCTAAGTTTTTTCAGTAGTCTTAACTATAATGTGAAATCCAAATGCCAATAAAAGGAAATCTAATATAAGTAGATAAACAGAGGCACATACTAGGTGAAACGCGAAATTCTTGTTGTCTCAATAACCTAAAGAGTACAGCAATAGAGCGAAGATTGTCTTCAATGGTTATTTCCCCATTTTCCACATAATTCTTACGAATCTGTTGCAGCACTTCATCAATCTCACATTCAAAATGATAATGCACACCCAAACGGCGGCAGATTGAATCGATCAAGTGAACTTTTGCTAAGGGCTTCTTAGTCGTTGAGGCAAGCATTTTGATCACTTCTTTCTTCAGTGTTTCAATTTGTGGCCCAGTTTTATGATCAGGTTCCTGCATGTGTTGAAGGAAAAAAAAACTTATTTAAGTATTGAAACAAGTCACTTGTTTTCACAATGAATTAAAGAGTTCTGAACCATACTTAATGAATACCCTATTCAGGTTAACCAAGAAATTAAACTACCTAGCGAATTAAAAAGCATGATGAAATATCGCTTATATTCTGCTGTTGATCGCATGCATGATGAATACTAAAAGGATTTATAAATGAAGTGTATATCTGCATTGGAATCTGAAGCATATGGAAGGAAATAATCCTTCCAAATGCTAGGGTGAAAATTTGTAGTATGCCGGTCATGCAAGATAGATATTGCATGTGGGTTGAAGCAACTAAGTGTTGAAACTACACTAGACATCCTTGATTTTTTTTTAATTTTTTTTGGTGTGTAAGCTAAATTTCCTTGATTTGTTTTCAAGGAATTGGATTTTTACCCTTAATATATAGGGACTAAAAAGTTTGTTTAAAAAAATTAAAATATAGTAATAAGCAATAATTCAGCAATTATACGTCATGAATTATCAATTATAGGAATCATTTGATGTGATGCATCTTTTTCGTTTATTTCTTTTTCCGTTTTCTTGAAGTGACATGGACAAGAAAACTCGTGGGCTAAAGCCTAATTCGAAATATCTCGTTCATCACCTGGCGGTGTTTCAAACAATCAGAAGTACTGTATTTCTTTGAAGAGGTGCATTAGGAAGCACTGACACCTATGCGACATTTGATACACCATGAATATAGATAGAGGTATATTAAATTTATAAAATTATAAAATATGATTATGGCATATATACATATATAATATAAAATATTATAGTATAATATTTTTATATATTTATAGATATTAAATTATTATTTTTATTATTTTTTATATATCTAAAAAAATAAAATGTTGTTAATATATATTATATATAATTTCTATACCTCTTCTAAAAAATATGGAATATTAAATCTATTGTTATCTTAAAAAATAAAAAAATCTCTTAAAAAAACTTGAATTTTTTGGTTTTTAAATTTTTTTTATCTACCAAATAATTGAAAAAAAAAGTGCTATGTTATGTTCTTACCGTATTCAAGCCTTGTCCAATTACATTTGATGCACATCCGAGCCATATTGAATTATGTCTAATGCGTATTTAAGCTAAAAAATAATATTTTTTAAATAGAACACATAAAATCATATGTCAAACACATATCATATTAGAGTCTAATATACATTAGTATTTCACTTATACAAGACACGTATATATATCATCAAATTGATGTGTCAGAGTCCATATAGTTGCATAAATCTTTGTTGCACTTTCATCATTTTTCGTTGGCACTTTTCCTTATAAACAACTAGCTATTAAGACACTACAAAGACACCATGTAGAGAACAACACTTTCTTAACCACGCTTATCCAAGTGTACGTAAATGACCAGCAGCCCACAAGTTAGCTACTAACCCCCGATTTGTCATTTTGCACAATACAAGCCCAGCACTCACACCACGAACCAGCAACTTATCTATCCGATAACTTATTTTTTGTTTTTAAATTTATCATCTAAATAATAAATATTTCAAATATATTTTCTATCATTTTAAAAATCGAATATATTTATCTTCTTTACAAGCACCATTTATTACATTAGAAGTAGATTTGAAAATAGAACTTGTCATATATAAAATTCTATATAGAAAAAGTATAAGGTCATTTTTACATCAATTTATAAGTGGAGATTATAAACCTTCACACCTTCATGTAGAGGTTAATAAGCTCTACATTTTGTTTTGGATATCAAACTCCCTCCTTCCTTTCTTAACTCAATTTATCATCTGGATAAATATGTAATTTTATTCTATTCATATTAATTACTCTTTTAACTTTTATCTCTCATAGTTAATATTATTTGTTCACTATTTTCCTTTATTCAAATAATATTATTATTTAGTTTAATTAATTTATAGATCCCTATAATTTTATTCAATTTTCAAATAAATTCATATAATTTAAAAATTTATAATTAAGTCCTTATATTGTAAAAAAAAAAAATTTGAATTAGGTTATTATCTATATTTATCATTATAAAAATGCTAGTTTAAACAAAATATT
Organism: Pterocarpus santalinus; assembly: GCA_031439595.1. Classification (NCBI taxonomy): domain Eukaryota; kingdom Viridiplantae; phylum Streptophyta; class Magnoliopsida; order Fabales; family Fabaceae; genus Pterocarpus; species Pterocarpus santalinus. Next base: position 15,087,404 of record CM062530.1, on the reverse strand, counting down.
CTTATGTAGTACTTTTTTCTTCAGTGTTTCAATTTGTGGCCCAGTTTTATGATCAGGTTCCTGCATGTGTTGAAGGAAAAAAAAAACTTATTTAAGTATTGAAACAAGTCACTTGTTTTCACAATGAATTAAAGAGTTATGAACCATACTTAATGAATACCCTATTCAGGTTAACCAAGAAATTAAACTACCTAGCGAATTAAAAAGCATGATGAAGTATCGCTTATATTCTGCTGTTGATCGCATGCATGATGAATACTAAAAGGATTTATAAATGAAGTGTATATCTACATTGGAATCTGAAGCATATGGAAGGAAATAATCCTTCCAAATGCTAGGGTGAAAATTTGTAGTATGCCGGTCATGCAAGATAGATTTTGCATGTGGGTTGAAGCAACTAAGTGTTGAAACTACACTAGACATCCTTGATTTTTTTTTTAATTTTTTTTGGTGTGTAAGCTAAATTTCCTTGATTTGTTTTCAAGGAATTGGATTTTTACCCTTAATATATAGGGACTAAAAAGTTTGTTTAAAAAAATTAAAATATAGTAATAAGCAATAATTCAGCAATTATACGTCATGAATTATCAATTATAGGAATCATTTGATGTGATGCATCTTTTTCGTTTATTTCTTTTTCCGTTTTCTTGAAGTGACATGGACAAGAAAACTCGTGGGCTAAAGCCTAATTCGAAATATCTCGTTCATCACCTGGCGGTGTTTCAAAAAATCAGAAGTACTGTATTTCTTTGAAGAGGTGCATTAGGAAGCACTGACACCTATGCGACATTTGATACACCATGAATATAGACAGAGGTATATTAAATTTATAAAATTATAAAATATGATTATGGCATATATACATATATAATATAAAATATTATAGTATAATATTTTTATATATTTATAGATATTAAATTATTATTTTTATTATTTTTTATATATCTAAAAAAATAAAATGTTGTTAATATATATTATATATAATTTCTATACCTCTTCTAAAAAATATGGAATATTAAATCTATTGTTATCTTAAAAAATAAAAATATCTCTTAAAAAAACTTGAATTTTTTGGTTTTTAAATTTTTTTTATCTACCAAATAATTGAAAAAAAAAAGTGCTATGTTATGTTCTTACCGTATTCAAGCCTTGACCAATTATATTTGATGCACATCCGAGCCATATTGAATTATGTCCAATGCGTATTTAAGCTAAAAAATAATATTTTTTAAATAGAACATATAAAATCATATGTCAAACACATATCATATTAGGGTCTAATATACATTAGTATCTCACTTATACAAGACACGTATATATATATCATCAAATTGATGTGTCAGAGTCCATATAGTTGCATAAATCTTTGTTGCACTTTCATCGTTTTTCGTTGGCACTTTTCCTTATAAACAACTAGCTATTAAGACACTACAAAGACACCATGTAGAGAACAACACTTTCTTAACCACGCTTATCCAAGTGTACGTAAATGACCAGCAGCCCACAAGTTAGCTACTAACCCCCGATTTGTCATTTTGCACAATACAAGCCCAGCACTCACACCACGAACCAGCAACTTATCTATCCGATAACTTATTTTTTGTTTTTAAATTTATCATCTAAATAATAAATATTTCAAATATATTTTCTATCATTTTAAAAATCAAATATATTTATCTTCTTTACAAGCGCTATTTATTACATTAGAAGTAGATTTGAAAATAAAACTTGTCATATATAAAATTCTATCTAGAAAAAGTATAAGGTCATTTTTACATCAATTTATAAGTGGAGATTATAAACCTTCACACCTTCATATAGAGATTAATAAGCTCTACATTTTGTTTTGGATATCAAACTCCCTTATTCCTTTCTTAACTCAATTTATCATCTGGATAAATATGTAATTTTATTCTATTCATATTAATTACTCTTTTAACTTTTATCTCTCATAGTTAATATTATTTGTTCACTATTTTCCTTTATTCAAATAATATTATTATTTGGTTTAATTAATTTATAGATTTCTATAATTTTATTCAATTTTCAAATAAATCCTTATAATTTAAAAATTTATAATTAAGTCCTTATGTTGTAAAAAAAAAATTGAATCAGGTTATTATCTATATTTATCATTATAAAAATACTAGTTTAAACAGAATATTCTTATGGAGTACTTTTTTCTTTAGTGTTTTAATTTGTGGCCCAGTTTTATGATCAACTTCCTGCATGTGTTGAAGAAAAGAATACTTATTTAAGTATTGAAAATAGTCACTTGTTTTAACCATGAATTAAAGAGCTATGAACCATACTTAATGAATACCCTATTCAGGTTAACCAAGAAATTAAACAGCCTAGTGAATTAAAAAGCATGATAAAATATCGCTTATATTCTGCTGTTGATCGCATGCACGATGAGTACTAAAAGGATTTGCAAATGAAGTGTATATGTGCATTGGAATCTGAAGCACATGGAAGGAAATAATCCTTCCAAATGCTAAGGTGAAAATTTGTAGTATGCCGATCATGCAAGACAGATTTTGCATGTGGGTTGAAGCAACTAAGTGTTGAGACTATACTAGACATCCGTGATTTTTTTTTTTTTTTTTTTTGGTGTGTAAGCTAAATTTCCTTGATTTGTTTTCAAGGAATTGGATTCTTTACCCTTAATATACAGGGACTAAAAAGTTTGTTTAAAAAAATTAAAATATAGTAATAAGCAATATTTCAGCAAGTATACGTCATGAATTATCAATTATAGGATTCATTTGATGTGATGCATCTTTTTCGTTTATTTGTTCTCCGGTTTTCTTGAAGTGACTTGGGCAGAAAAGTCGTGGGCTAAAGCCTAAAAGTACTATGTTTCAAAGTATCTCGTCTTTCGTTCGTCACCTGGCGGTGTTTCAAAATAGAGAACCGACGCGGCGTATAAATTGTGGACGAATATGCAGCACATATTGAACAGTGGAAAAATAATAAAAATTTTTATATGATAGATCTTATATAATTATTATTATTTTTATTTAAATTTGTTTTAGAAACTTGCGGGTATAAGTAGTACACGCGTCGATAAGTTTTATGTAATATATACAAAATTTATTTATGTGTGCACTATTTATGCTGGTAAATTTTGTTAAAAAAAAAAAACTTCCAACATGTTTTGCAAAAAAAAAAAACTTACTAGCATAAATAGCGCACATATTGGTAAGTTTTGTAAAAAACAAATTTATCAGTATTTTTCAACAATACGCTAATAAATTTTGCATAAACGCTGGTAAGTTTTGTATAAACGTCAGTAAATTTTGCATAAAAAAAGTGTTTTTCAACAATATACTGATAAGTTTTATGCAATATGCTAGTAAGTTTTGCATAAACGCTGGTAAGTTTTTAAAAAAAAAAATTTACCAACATTTTGCATAAACACTGGTAAATTTTGCATAAATACTGGTAAGTTTTGTATAAATGCTGATAAATTTTACGTAAATACTAGTAAGTTTTATATAAACATTGGTAAATTTTTGGATAAAAAAATTAAATAAAAGTAACAATAATTATATGGGGCCCATTATCCAAGTTTTCTTTTATTTTATTCACTTTTTTTATATACGTTTCGTATTGCGTCCCAAAAGATGCGTCCCTCAAATATTTTCTTCAAAATATCAAAAATACTGTGTTTCTTTAAAGCAATGACACTGATATGGATATTTGATATAACATGAATATAGATACAGAGATATATTAAATTTATAAAATTACAATATATGATTACGGCATATATATATATAGAAAAATTTATATTTCATAATGTTATATTATAATATTTTTAAATATTTATAGGTAGTAAATTATCAATTTTTATTATTTTTTATATCCCTTCCAAAATATATGGGATAGTAATTCTATTGATATTTAAAAAAAGAAAAAGAAAATTTTATACCTCATAATGTTATATTATAATATTTTTAAATATTTATAGATAGTAAACAACCAATTTTTATTACTTTCTATACCCCTTCCAAAATATATGGGATACTAATTCTATTGATATCTAAAAAAAACTCCTAAATAAAATTAAATTTTTGGATTTTTGAATTTTTTTTGATCTACCAAATAATGGAAAAAAAATACTAAATTATGAGCCCATTTGGATTGGCTTTTTTTAAAAAAAGTTCTTATTTTTTTTAAAAAAAGTACTTTTATAAGTTTTTATTGGTGTTTGGATGCAACTTTTAAAAAAAATGCTTCAATTAAAAAAAGTTAATTTACCACTTTTTTTAAAAGTTAGGAATACCTAGCTTATAAAAAAAATAAAAACAAAAGTGATTTTTAATAAAATTATTTTTCAAAAATATCCTTTATCTTTAATTAAAATTACAATACATATCCTTCCTTTCTTATCTCTTATCCAACGTTACTTCACTTTCCTCTTTTTAAATTTTTTTTGTAATTTGACAAAAAAAATATTTTTATTCTTTTGTATCTAAACAGATTTATAAGTACTTTTAATATTTAAAAATACTTTTTATATGTCTATCCAAATATAAAATAACTTTTTCTAAAAATTAAAGCTCTACCAAAAAAAATTTTAAAAAAAAGTTATTTTTTAAAAGGTTTATCCAAACGAGCTCTATATTCTTGCTGTATTCAAACCATGTCCAATTATATTCGACATATATTTGAGCCATATTCAATTATGTCTGAGGTGTGTTCAAGTCCAAAAAAATATTTTTTTAAATATGACAAATAAAACCATGTATCAAACACATATTATACCAATGTTTAACACGCATCATTATCTCACTTATATTAGACATGTGTACATATCATCAAATTGGTGTCTCCATGCTCCATCCAGCTCCATAAATCTTTGCTGCACTTTCGTCGTTTTTCGTTGGCACTTTTCTTTATAAACAACTAGCTATCAAGACACTACAAAGACACCATGAAGAAAACAACACTTTCTTAACCACGCTCATCCAAGTGTAGATAAATGACCAGCAACCCAAAAGTTAGCTACTAACCCTCGATTTGTCATTTTGCCAAATACAAACCCAACACTCACACCTGACCCAACAACTTATCTATCCCTTGACTTATTTTTTGCTTTTAAATTTATTATCAAAATAATAAATATTCCAAATGTATTTTCTATCATTTTAAAAATTGAATATATTTATCTCCGTTGCAAATGTCATTTATTGCATTAGAAGTAGATTTGAAAATAGAACTTGCCACGTATAAAATCCTATCTAGACAAAGTATAAGGTCATTTCTACATCAATTTATAATCCATGTATATGTGTATATGTGTGTGTGTGTGTGTGTGTGTGTGTGGAGATTATAAAGCTCCACACCTTCATATAGAGGTTAACAAGCTATACATTTTGTTTCAGATATCAAACTCCCTCCTTCCTTTCTTAACTCAATTTATAATATAGATAAATATGTAATTTTATTCTATCAACATTAATTACTCTTTTAACTTTTCTCTCTCATGGTTAATATTATCTGTTCACTATTTTTCTTTATTCAAATAATATTATTATTTGGTTTAATTAATTTGTAAATTTCTACAGTTTTACTCAATTTTCAAATAAATTCCTATAATTTAAAAATTTATAATTAAGTCCTTACATTATAAAAAAAAAATTGAATCAAATCCCTATTTATATTTATTATTATAAAAGTGTCAGTTTAAACAGAATATTCTTACGGAGTACTCCATCGCTCTCTTCACCCTGTCCCTCCTCCCTCCCCCACCACCCGTACCTCCAATCATCCCATCTGCACATGCCTTGTTCATCAAAATCCCACCCTCAAATACTTTGTTCTACACTCATCACCATTCTCAAACCCACACATATAAACACCCAAGAATACTAGGCCACCAAAAATCTAACCTTTTTTACCAAATTATCCAATCTCCACCCTAAACCTTTTTCACCAAATTTTAAAACATAAAAAGCTTTTGCAAACAAGCTTAGCTTAAATTTCCAAAAAATGAAAATAAAATCACACTGTGTAAACAAAACGTACCAATTCGAGAACCCAAGAAAGGATCAGCATCGTCATTGCTAAACCTTAACCTCGAAATAATGACAGACATTTCCATTTGCCAATGGGTTCTGGTGCATTCTCCAGCAAAATCACAATGGTGTGGCAGACCTTGGTGAACTTGGTAGAGTTGTTGATAGTGAATGATGGGGTAGTGGGTAAGGAGAAGGGGCGGCAGTTGTAGCAATATGGTGGGAAGTAGGAATTATGGTGGGATGTGATTAAAGAGGATGATTGTACATCTAGAGTGCACTACACTAAGTGGGTGTATTGGTAATCTATACTAGTTTTAGCCATGGATTTCTATTTTGTATAAATTGAACGGTTTGGATCAATAAGATATGTGGTGTACCTAATTTCATCAAATGCACCATAGTATTAACCAAACATTTTTGTGACCGTGAATATAGATAGGGATTTGATTGAAAATTTTTGTACAATGTTGGGACTTAGTTATAAATTTTTAAACTATAGATATCTATTTAAATCATAGGCTATTTTCATCATGGGGTGGGTTTCTTTTGAAGTACTTTATCATGTCAGTTTATCCTGTTCCTCACTATCTCTTTTAGTGAGTTTGAGTTTATTTAAATCTACTAAAAAAAAGGGATTTATTTGTAAATTAAATAAAACTATAAAGACATGTAGATTAATTAAACCTTATTACTTTCATCTTTCTCTCATTGAGTAATATACAAATGATTAAAAATTTATTTAGTAACACAGGTATAAAAACTAAATAATTCAAAAATTTATTACAAGGATTGAACACGAATTATTAAAAATGTATGGAATGTAAATTTGTGCAAAACAAATATTGTATATAGTACGTAATATAAGCGTATTACTACAATTACATTGCAATGTACATTTATACAAAATTAATGTAAATGTATGTGGCACCATACAATTTTAACGGTTCGTGTTTCAAATAATTAATCAATCTTACGAACTTTATAAACACTTTTTATTAAATTAATACAAGATATAATAATATTAAATAAATTTTTAATCACTTATATATTAATCAAGTCAGAGAAAAATAAAAAGTAAATAATATTATTTGAATAAAGAAAAATAATGGAGAGAGAATTATTAACTATGAGTGAGAAAAGTTAAAAGAACAATTAATACAGATAAAATAAAATTACAGATTTATCCAAATTATAAATTGAGTCAAGAAAAAAAGGAGGGTATTTTATGTCCAAAATAAAATGTGAAACTTATATATATATATATATATATAGAGAGAGAGAGAGAGAGAGAGAGAGAGAGAGAGAGACACACACACACACACACACACACACACGAACGATCGCATGCACACACACGCACACACAAATGTATGTATATTTATGGGGCTCAGTGAACATCCGGCCTATTCTTGCCTCATACCTACGTATGGATACCTATATGTCTTTAATTTCGCCCGCAGATAAATAGGTGCCCAATATATCGTTTACAATTTTAAAGTATCATAAAATAAATTGAGGCAAATTCTAATATTATAATTTTTAATTTGTCCAATACAATCGAAATTGTCCAAGCATAATCCAAATATATTATAGATCCAACAACTTAAAACGTGCAAAATACAAACAACAACAAATATAAATGGCAAAAATTCTTAGTTCAACCAATCAAAATAAATAACAACAATATTCAACCAATCTAAATATACAAATAATTATATTTTATATTTCAATTGCAACCTAGAATTAACTGAATTGAGGCTCTTAATTTAACATGGCTCTCTAAAAGATAAAAAAAAAAAAATACACAAACAGAACCTCATTAATTCACTTAGCTAACTCAATCACACATTATAAAAGATAAAATATTTCAAAATTTTCGTTGAACATTTAGCTCTTGCATTGTACCAGATACATTTGTGCTTTCTATTTGAGGTAACAACTTAATTTTGCCCCTCACCAAAAAGATGGTAAGAACTATGTTAGCTAAAGATATTTTAGACTATTTATATATTGGGTAGCTAAGGATATGAGGATAGTGATCCCCTCCCCAGCCCCATTTGGTAAGCAGGTATTTAAACTACCCATCCTCATTACCTGTGGGGGAGGGGAGAAGGAAACTTTCATCCTATACCCACCCATTTACAGGTATTACTAGAACTTTTTATTGAAATTTTTTTACAAAACTAACCGTTGAAATGAAAGTTCATATTTTAAAGATACTGTCTATAAAATTTCACATTAATTTGAAATCATTTAATATACTTTATATATATATATATATATCTAAATCAATATAATAAATACTTCTTAAATATATGTTTAAAAAAATAATTTGATCACATTTTTATCGATGCCAAATGTTTTTAGAATTTAGCACCAATAATTAACATAATATGTAGTTATAACTCAATAGTAGAATTGATAAGAATTGTATTCAATAAAGTATTACTGAAGTTGTGCATATACTAAAATTTACACCAGTGTTAAAGTATATATATTATTTGACTAAAGTTGTAACATAAAACACTTTAGATTCTTTTTTTTTTCAATACTTTTTATAAATTGTTTTTGCTTTTCATTCATCTGCTAAATATAAGCCGCTAGAAGTGGTACATTGGAAGGTAATAAACTTTGAACTTATGATATCAGACATATTACCTAAACATCATAAAGGATATCTATGTTATATCCTTAAGCGATTTGGGATTCTAATACATCTCAAGAATTAAATAGATTTAACTCAACCCCAAAAGCTAGATTATGAGGGGAGGGTTGTCCAAATATTTATAAAGACTGTCTATACTATATTCTTAAGCAATGTGGACTCTACCATAACTATTCTATTTCCTACCTAAAATTTATTATTTCAATTTTAAATTATTTAATTTAATTGCACCTAGAATTTGTTGATTTTGTTCATTATTAATTTTTACTATTGTTGATTTTGTATGTAGACATTATTGTTGATTTAATTTAGCCTAAAATATGGTCATGTGATTCCTAAATTGACCATTAGTCTTTCTCATGCAGACTTTTCCCTTGCAATAAAGATACCACTAAAATCTCATGTTCTTTATTGCTTTTGATTATTATTGATTTTGTATCTTTTATCGGAAGATATATCTACTAATCTACTAATCAACTTCTCATGAATTCTATTCTTCTACCACTTTGTAAAAGTTACTATTAAAAGAAATATCTCAACTTTTTATTTATTAAATTTATTTAAAAAATTAAATAATTATGACAAGATAAATAAATAAATAAATAAATTATATTAATTATAAATCAAAATCAAAATCAAGTTAATTGGAACATTTGAAAACCGAAACCATTGCCTGAGCATTTGATTTAATTGATTTTATTGCTACTAATCAATTGATTTTGGTTTCTTCGAATCATAGCAAAAAGGGTAACTGATGATATAGTAAAATTTATGATATAGCAATAATGGTGTTATTCAAATTGAAGAATATTAAAGATTTCAATTCAATTATGATATTTCATTATTTTTTAAAATCAGATTTTGTTGCTTTTCAATTATTAATTTCGGTTGATAATTGAGTGAAATAATAATTGTTAAATAAATATCAGTTGTATATCAAAATCTATTGATTATACGTTATCATAATCCATGGATTTAATTACATGTGACAAATTGATATCTTGATGGAAAATAAAATCATTGATTGATTAGACGTTATAAATATATACATAAATATATATAGCATATACGTTATGGCAATATTGGTCATTCAGCATTTATATTTTGATATTATTTTCTTCCTTCTTCTCTTCCATTTTGGATGTGAGAGTTTTGATTTTCTTTATTTTTACTAGTGGATTGATAGTCACTAAAGTGCCTATCGATCCACCTTTTTTTATTATCAATTTAAAATTTTATTTTTATTTACTTTTTTAAAATAAAATTGATGTGAATATTTTTAAAAATTAGAGAAGTTGAGAGAAATTAAAACAAGTTAAAAGAAGCTGAGGGAAGTTAAGGGACAATAGTAGAAAATAAAATGTGACCAAAAGGGAAGTTAAAATACCCCTATCCCTTTATATAGTAGTATAGATAACTTCACCATTTTTGTCCTGCCATTGTTAGTGAAGTTTTTCTCATTCATATTTTTGCTCCTCTTATTTCTTTTATTTTGTTTTATTCCTTTACTTTTTTTCATCCTAGTGTAGTTGCACTTTTATTATTTGCTAATAGGCTTTTTAATGAGGAGGATTCTTCATTCAGGTAAAAATTAGTATTAATATATTCCTATTTTCTTTTAAATTATGTATATCTTTATGCTCTTTTTTCTTTTAAATCATGCCTACATTCGTGCTCCATTGAATCAGTTAATTTCAAATCTCTTTCCATTATTCTTTTTTTTTCTTTTGATGCATTCATTTTTATTGATTCATCTAAAGTTTGGAATTCCTTTTTGTTTATACTTTTTCCATGTCAATTTCATGTAAACTTTTAATTTTTTTTTAATATAATTTGGGCGAACCTAATAAGTGAACTAGAATCACTATTGCCATTGAGTTTGTTTTTATTTATTAGTATTTTATTTATCATCTTCTTCTTCTCCTTCTGCAGTATTGTTAGAGTGATAATTACTATTCTTATGTTTCATTTTTTCATTTATTTTTTTCCATTATATGAAGTGATTACTTTTTAATCTCTATTTTTTTGTATTTTTCATTTTTGTCTATGTTAATTTCATGTTTTTTTTTCTATATATAGTGGTGCCCTTTCCTAGAAGGTATTTGATTCAATGTTATTTTTATCTCATTGTATTCATTTGAGTTTAGTTTCTTCTACTATTATTATTTTAAGAGTGTTTCACATTGTAATTATTGTTTTATTTCCAAATTTCTATGTATTTGGATCTTATTTCCTTTTTAGTTTTTATGTTTGAAAAAAAAATATAATATCTATTGAAGAATCCTAAATTCTGTTATAATTTCTCTCTTATTAATTTGTTTTTTCTTAACTTTGTATCTATGTTGCATTTGTTGATTTCATTTGTAGTCTTTTTTGTCCCTTTTTTTGTATATCACATTTGTTTTCATCTTCTATTCAATTTTTGTGCTTTTTGTTTAAATCCTTGAGCTTACTTCTTCTTTTTTTTTTTTTTTCAATACATTAGTAACATTAATACTATTGTGTTTTCATTAGTTGTTCTCTTTTCTATCTCTTTGGTTCTTATTTTTCTATATAATATTTTTTTTATTATTATAACTTTTTTATTTGTGCTGCTGGACAGGTACTTAATTTTCATGTTGCTAGTATCTTCAACTATATGGAACTTAATATATGGCCATTTTTCCTTTCTGAACTAAGGATTATATGGATGCAGTATTTGTTAGTTTGTTGTTTCCATAAAAATTCATGTTGTAATTTAGATTTTCTTCTTGAAAAACAAAAGTTTTGGCATTCATGCTTTCTTGGATTATAATATACTACTCTATTCCAACCATATTTTCTTGCATCTAAAACTTTTGTGTATAAGTTTGATAAATGGTACATTTATAGTTCATCATGGTGTTCCTTATTTCTTATGTACGTTTAATCTTTATAGCTATAGCTATCTCATATAGGCATAAGAAAATTGATTTTTGACGTTTTATTATTAGAATTGTTGTTATAATTCTTTTATTGTAAACCTCATGTATTTAAAAATTCGATGATTTCTCTTTTTAAAAATTCTTTTATTGTAGGAGTTTGATAATTTAGAAAAGAATGATAAATGCCCAATAACAATGATATTTGTATTGGCAATTGAATTACATGTAAAGTAGAGGTTGTACTACTTGCCAGACACTTGGAACAAAAATTTGGTATCCCATTTTCCACCCAAATTTCGTAGATTTATATTAGTGAGTTTGTTTCGAATTTTGTAGAAACCAATAATTATTAATTATTATTATTACCAATCATTAATTATTCTTCAAAATTCAAAATACAACTTCTTTTCCTTTCTTGCACTGATTCAAAATTTAAATTTATAAGAATGGAACGTATCTAAGGTATGTTGATATGTTAATTTATATTATAGATAATAATTGATTATTTTTTTGTCATATGATTCATGGCGGTTTATTATTATTATTATTATTATTCTTATGAATCATTATGAATTATGAATTATTAATTATTCTTACCAAAAATATACTCTCTTTCCTTTTTTTGGTGCTGATTTAAAATTTAAATTTATAAAATTCTGAATTGAAATTAACATATAAATTTTATTTAACTTAATTTACATTAAAATTTAATTTCATTAGAAGATGTACATATTCAAATATTCAAGAAAAAAAAATCATTAATTCAAAAATTTTGTAATCAAAATTATCAACAAATTTGTGATTTCGTAATTATCAGTAATATTTTCAAGTATTTTCACAAAATACTTTCATAAGTATATTTTTTAAAAACAATATATAGTCAACATTTTTAATAGTAATTTGATTTTTTTCTTATATTTATTATAAATATTTTAGTAAATATATTTAATGTGTAGGTGCACCTTATAATTATTATCAATTTATGATAAATAAAAATTAGTAAATTAATATATATTCATATTAAAATTTTATTTAAGATAATGATGCTTACATAACAAAAAATTTAGACATAAAATGATATTATTACAAATATTGATAACTAAAATGGGTGATATCAAACATATATATTTCACAAGAGATGCCAAATATCATTATAAAAATAAGGTGAATAATAAAAAATAATTTATAAAATTTATATATTAAATAGAATTCAATTTTAATGCACTATTAGTATAATTTTTTTTTACACAAATATTTAAGCATATATTGCTATATTAACAAATTATTTAACTTAACTATTTATTATTTTAAAAGTATTATAAATAGAAGCATATGATTGAATGACGATGTAAAACAAAGTACTTCAAAATTAATCTCTATTAAATATTACATAATATACAGTTAACTTTTTATACTACCAATACTTTAAAATTAAATTTATTTAAGAATATTTAAAAATTTATATGCAAAGAAATATGAAAAGAGAGTGAATATGTAAATTAATTCTTGACATCAAATAAGTTCTTGAAAGTTAATATATGACATGACATTAGTTTTTAAAAATTATTTGGTATCAATAGGCCCCTAAAATTAAAATATAATATTATTTTAATCCCTAAAAAAATATATCTATTATCAAATAAATTTCAAAAGTTTTTTTAAGGATTAAAATAATATAATATTTTATTTTTAAAAATTTATTTAATATCATATTTTAACTTTTAAAAGTTTATTTAATATAAAAAATTTTCAATGATTAATATAGTATTATATTTAACCTTTTAAAAATTAAATTGATATAACGTAAATATTTTAAAGATTAAATTTAGTATTCACGGACATTTCAACTTCAACAATGAGGCGGCGTACAGGATGGCGCCGCGGGCACCGGCAGCGGTCCCAATATCGAAAGCGGTACAAAATCAGCTATCAAGTCACTCTCCGCCACGTCTGGGCCCCGACGTTTAGATGTGTCATTCGATGAGCATGGTGTCAAGTGTGAACGTATATTTGTCTCAATTCACGTTTACGAATCAACCAAATGAGTCACCGGCCCACGGTTTGGGTTTAATTAGAAAAAAGGGACTAAAAGGGGACCACGTAAGAGAATGCGTTGGACCACAGCAGCACGGAATTGGAACGAGAGTTAAATCCAATGTTGAATCCATGAAAGACGAGGAAGTTCAGCCGTGCAAAGAGCCACATGACTTGGTGGGTCTTCACACTTGAGACTCGTGTATTAGGCTATGTAATAAAAAATTAATTAATCCATTACAAATAGTAAAAAGGATTAATTTTGATGTATTATAAGAAAAATTATATTTTTATTTATAAAATTTTTAAAATAATAAGTAATTAAATTAAATATTTTTATTAATGTGATAGTACATAAATAGATATTTATATAAATTTTTTTACTCTAAAAATATATTAAATGTAAATTCTTAATAAAAATATTTTCTTTATAGTATTATCGGACATTTTTTTCAGATATAACATGAATAGGACGAGAAACAAATAAAATAATAAATTTAGAAGAAAAGAGTTACAAGTGTTATTTAACGTATAAGTGCTATAATGTCCTACATTAATGTTTAATTGAAGTGTTTAAATAACACATCTTTGCAAATAATAACGATAAATGCTTATAATTACAAAATGATGTGAGTTATGATTATTACAGAGAAAGCCTATGACATGTAGACTCAATCATTTCTATTTCTCTAGGATTCACATCATTCATGAGAAGAAGAGTGACTAAGATGTACCATTTAGGTGGTGATGAGTAACGCTTGCAGAATTTTTTGTTTTTCGAAAAAAATCTAAATATCATGTTTTTACCCTTGTTGGGAGTATATTATTGTTTGAAAACAAAATTTAAATTAGATTTATTGATATTTATCTACCTTTCATAGAAGTTAATTTTTCCATCTAAATCATTTGTTTCCCCCTTTTCTTTTTTTTCAGAAATGAGAACAACCTTATCAAAATAACATTATCTGCCATCAAATATATTGTACAAGTGTGAGAGTTGAACTTATATATAGATATCTAACTCTGGTTATTGAGTAACTAAAGGTGTTAACTGTAGTGAGTGTTTTGGTTAAACTTTTGGTTAGCCAGCTAAATAGTAGAACGAAGAGAACGCTAGGAATTTGTTCCAAGGTTAGCGGATGGACTCAGCTGTTGCAAAATAGTAACATCTCACTTTTTTTTTTGTTGGATTATTCAAAGTACAAAAGGCTTAACCCGAAGTGGGAAAGCAAAACAAAATTCCCAAAGCAGAATAACAGATATAACGCGAGTAGTATTATTGGACATTTTTACTTAATTCCCAAAGCCAAATTATATATATTTTTTAATTACATGCTTTTATTTATGAAATTTTTAAAATAATAAGTGATTAAATCAAATATTTTTACTGATTTGACAATACATAATTAGATATTTATAGAATTTATTTTACACTAACAATATATAAGAATTAAATTCTTAATAAAAATGTTTTCTTTGTAGTATTATTGGACATTTTTTTTTCAGATAAAGTGAGTAGGATGAGAAACAAATAAAATAATAAATTTAGAAGAAAAGAGTTACAAGTGTTAGTTAACATATAAGTGCTATAATATCCTACATTAATGTTTAATTGAAGTGTTCAAATAACACATCTTTGCAAATAATAACGATAAATGCTTATTATTACAAAATGATGTGAGTTTTGATTATTGCAAAGAAAGTCTATCACATGTAGAATCAATCATTTCTCTTTCTCTAGAATTCATGTCGTTCATGAGGAGAAGAGCGAGTAAGATGTATCATTTAGGTGGTGGTGAGTAATGCTTGCAGAATTTTTTTTTTTAAAAAAATCTAAATATCATGCTTTTACCCTTGTTGGGAGTATATTATTGTTTGAAAACAAAACTTAAATTAGATTTATTGATATTTATTTACCTTTCGTATAAGTTAATATTTCCATCTAAATCATTTGTTTCCCTTTGCTTTTCAAAAATGACAACAACCTTATCCAAATAACATTATCTGGCCATCAAATATATTGTACAAGTGTGGGAGTTGAACTTATCTATAGATCTTTCAATCGAAGGAAGAAAGACAAAGAGAGCTGATTCAGCGGTGCATAGAGATGAGGACGCCACGTAGAGATGATCTCACCGTGTGCAAAGGTGATGCTGTCACACATGGATGATGCCGCCATGCGTAGAAGTGATGCAATCATGGAATGATCTCATGACCAAATGCCTCAGAGAGGAAAGCGGTGAAGAATTGATTTTCAAGCCCTAGTGAAATTTTGTTTGAGTGGGGTTCACTAGAATGGGAGAGCAGGAGAGAATGAGTATGCCAAAAATTTTGTTTCTCAATGTGGTTTACGGAAGTTCAGTGGACGGAGGACAAAAAATTAGGGGGAAAAATTTTAGATGGCCAATATGGCAAAACAATATACACCACATTTTGGAAGTGTTGCTTATGAGGAAAATAGGGCATCGCTTGTAAAATGTTGTATTTTGTCCAAATAAGTGTAGCATTTGCTAATACGATATGGCAACATTTTACAAGCGTACTTTTTGATCATTAAAAGTACACTTTTTAAGTGATGCTAAATAAGTGTTGCCAAAACCCCTCATCAAAGGCAACGCCTGTAAAAGCGCTCCCTATCGTAACATAAGGGTACACTTTTTAAGTGTAGTATTAAAAATTGTGGCCGTAGGCCAAATTTGTTGTAGTGTAAGTTTCTAAGAACCCATGGAAAGTTATCTAATTCAAGATAGTTCATTGGGATCACACTTAGGTGGCCTTTCCTTTGTGTGATCCTGTATTTCATCACGCACCACTCCTTGAGTGGTTGTGTAATTCATCATGCACCACGCTCTATATGGCTGTGTAAATAATAGTCCAAGGTACACCAAGGCTAATGTTTGCTACTATTAGCTACAGATCTTGTCATAAACTTTCCCAAGACTTTCTATTACCATCATACATAATTATTCTCATGTGAAAACTTCAATCATATATTTTCATTTCTTTTCAAACATAGCAATTAATATAGCTCCACATAAAATCATTCATTGTCTGATGTGCAAAATTAGGAAATAATATAACTAAAGAAAGAATTTCAACATCATAATGCCTTGATAATTACTATAATACAAATATAGACAGGATAATCAAGTTAGAAACTAGTATAGGATATACTATCTATTGACAATACATAAGCCAAGAGAGGGGACTTCAATTCTCTGGAGCCACGGAGCTAAGAGAGCATTCATTGGGAATATCTAACACCACAAACATGATAATTGTACCAGAGTCTTTCTTTAACTTGACTTTCAATCTTACCACGTGCTTAACATTCTTTACTTCTTTCCTTGGAATAAACTGCTATTAAATATAAGCTCATTCTATGATCATCATCACACAGTACAAAACTAAATCAGACAAAGTTGATAGTGGCTTTTCAAGCCTCTAAGTTGGAAGGTCCTTTATGTCACCCTTGCCTCCATCATAAAAGGTCTTTAAGTTTTAGTGGATCACCTTCCCTCACTTCACTTATCGAAGTAATCGAAGGATCATATCCTATTATTTCTTTTCTATTGTTATAGTCACATCTTTCATGCATTGGAATTATTAACAAGACACATGTGGACATGCAATGGTATGACTAAGTCCATAATTTTGACGAAAATCCGGCAATATGACGGCTAGACCAGGGCTTCCCCAAAATGCCACACATGGAAATTTTAACCAACAGCCAATAATATCTATCTCATATCATTATAAAATATCTCATCAAATGTCAATACTCCATCATATCCATGAATCCATACTCAAATCAATTACGCCAATCAATAATCATATATGAAAGTGACATACACTAATATCCTACTTGGTATCTAGGATCTCCTCGTACTTTGTGTAATATCTTATGAATCATAGTAAGACTCCTCATGTTTCTCATGAGAGAATCATACCACCTAAAGAGGATATATGTTATAAATTTTTAATCTATAACTCCTCAAGTGAGGCTTTGCTTTAAGCCTAATAGATTCTTTATGATCACATCTTAAAGAAAACATTCTTAGATTTAAAGTTTAACACATATTTGTCTCTTAGTTACTCCATTATGGCCGAAGCCTATTATAGAGTGTTTAGCCAAAGTTTTTCATTCAAAACTTTTTAAACTCCCTTGAGATAGTACACAAGTGATTCTTAGGTTCATGGTATGCTCAGAGACCCTAATCATATTTCTGTTCCCAAAGGATTTCAAGATCTCTCTAATCCTTTGGGTCATGACAATGCATAACCATACTTATGAACCCAACAACATCATATGCTTACTAATCATCAAGAAGTAATTTTTTAACTTATCCAAGTTGCAAGATTTCAAACGTTTACAATTAGCACAACAAGATTTCACCTTTACTATTGTGAAGTTATCATTCTTTGTGAAAATGATTATAAAGTTTTATCCATTGTGAAAATGTGAGTCTCTAAAATTATATTCTTGTCTTAAAGGTTCAATCTTTATAAGAAAAGGATATAAGATGCTAGCTTTATGAATAAAAAGTCCTATTCTTTAAGAAAATTGATACTTTTAATCATTATAAGGCCATCAAGATTCCAACTTTATGATTTAAAGTTGCCTTAAAGTTTGAAAGATTATTTCTTGAAGAAAGTTTAATACTTTATGTAACGACCGAAAAATTTACCGTTAACAACTGAATTATTCGATTTTTAATTAAATAAGTGAGTTTAATCAGAACTTGATTAAACATTCACTTAAGGCCAATCAAGTGTAACTTAAGGGTTAGACTAGATAGAATTAGGTTAGGAGCATAGAAAACTTCATAGAACAATTTCAAACTGATTAACCGATTTAAAGGAAATCGGTAGGATTTCAATTTTTCCAACTGTCGGAACCGGACCAGTAGAAATTAAACCATGAGAGCCCTAGAATCAATGGCCAAGATTCAGCCAAATGCTCCCCCAAGTGGTGCCTAGATAGCCATTAGATGAGGAGGATTGAATCAGATTTTATGACCATTTTAGGTCCACTAATGAAAATCAAGCCAACTTCCAAATATCTCACTTCCTTTTCTCTTTCTCCATCAGCAAAATTTCGACCCCTCCATCAGCTGAAACTCCCTTCTTTCTCTTCTCCTTGCTCTCATTTTCTACTTTATTCTCATCCATCTCCAAGTTTCATCCCAAGCCACCACCATCCAAGAACACAAAATCAGCCAAACTACTTAAGACAAGGTAGGACATCCTACTCCTTATCTTGTTTCTTTGATTTGGGGCTGCATGTGGGGTTTGTCTAATCTGAGATTTTGATGTTTTATAGAGTGATGATGATGTTTTATGATTGATTTTGTATAAGTGTTGTGATTAAAATTTGATTTGGGGGCAAATAGCTTGAAGGGAGGAGATAAACCTAGAAGCAGGATAAGATTTCCCTCAGCGGTCCGTACGGTGGAGTGTACGGCTCCACCTACTGCCGTTTAAATTTGATGAAACCATTTTTATATGAAACTAGACATCCAGGTCTTTCCATACATATAAAATATAAGGTCATTGGATTAGTATAGAATTAGTTATGAATTTTTGAAATTGGAACTAGAAACTTGTGTTCTTACCCGGGCAGCATGGGTTGAGAAGGGTGTAACTCACCCTATACAACTTCAAATTAAGTGCAACCAACGGTGTTTGAAAGCTAACACATAGGAGAATGTCCCATAAAAACTTGCGATTTTGATAAGGTCCCATTCGTTCCCTAGTGAGTCGAGAAAGTTAATCTATGTCCAATCCGAGTTAGAGCAGGACAAACTAGGAGGGTCAAGTTCTAAAGCCTATATCTATAGTTATACTCATCCAAATGACATGAAACTTAGTTCATTCGAAAGCATGTTCTGTTAACTTTACATGGATATAAATTTTGCATGATTTCACCCATATTTATATTTTTAGTGAATTTTCCCTTCAATAGTGCATTTCTGATTCGAAGCAGAATAAGCCTCAAAAGAATCTGAGTTAATGTCGGAAGTCGGGAGATAGTGGATGGGAAGCTAGGTCAGAAATCTTGGAATTGAATTCTAAACTCGGTAAAACAGAAAGCTAGGTCGGTAGCGCGTAAGGACGAACCCGGAAATGCATGCTTAAGGTTAGACTTGGAGGGATTTACTTAAGTGATTGAACTCGGATGTAGTAAATAGAAGTCCCTATCGGGTATATTGACGTCGAACTCGGGATTTAGTATTTAGGAAGCTCGGGAATTACGAAATATACCTATCAGAGTCCCAAACGACTAATGATGGATTAAGGTCGGAAGTCAAGCAACTCGGAAATCGGAAAAGAGACGTAACCTCGGGAGACCGAACGTAGTGTAGGGAACTCGGAACAAAGATAAAATCGGGGCTCGGATAACGTTAAGTATTGGTGTCGAGCTCGGAAACCTTAACAAAAATTAACAAGCCTACAAGCTAGATTGATGCTTGAGACTTTGAATCACGTACTTATCAATGTTGTTATATTCTTGATACGAATATGATGTACTGTACGAAATTTACAAGTTGTATGAATGTGCATTCATTTCATGATATGATAAAGAATTCCATATCACTTGGGCCAGCCCCGGAATAAGTTAAGGGGAATAGATCAGTGGGAAGGTCGGGGAAAATAAACCCAGCCATCCTATATAGGAACGAGCTCGGTCCTGAAAAGTGGACTATTACCCAGGAGTATGTGGTCAATGACTCCCAGGGGACCAAGGATGGAAATGAGTTTTAATGGGCGAAAGCCTCCAAGAATAAGATGCATCTTCTCATTGCACATGCATATGTACAGTGTAACACTTTTCTATTGATTGTTCTAGATCTCTGTTTATTATTCAGAACCTGCTATTGTTCCGTTGTGATTACTATTTGAGTACCTTAGTATATTAGTTAATTAGAATTGAATTTGTTTCGGTGTATGCTTTACAAATGAGTATTTAAGTTAAACTTTTATTATTTTACCATATTATTTGAAAATTATTGCATGACTGAAACAACTGGGAATGACAGCGATGACACATGTTTAGACTTAGGAATTCCTACTGAGAAATTTCTATTTCTCACCCTACTGTATATTACCGCGTCATTCTCAGACTATGGAGCACGCCGCGACAGGAGTTTTCTTCATTGAGTTCCCCGAGCTTCACATACACATCGATCCATTTCTGGACTCTGTATATATATCTGACAGATGCCAGTTTCGTTTATATTTCTTCTTCCAGAGAGATTTTGCCATACCCCTGATGCATCCCCTGTTTGATCCCGCTGTCCCATACATCGCCATTCCACTTCATGTGGCCCAGCCATTCCCACCTCCTCCAAAGAAGAAGACTAACCGCACCAGCAGCCCCCGCTCCTATGGCCCCTTCTGCTTCACCACCACAGCCGATGCTCTCCGCCTCGATGTCAGAGGAGGACCCATCGGAGGCAGCGAGTTCTTCCTCTTCCTCTGCTCCCGATCGGGCCACCCTCCCGTAGATGCACCCATGGCGAATGGGTTTCTCTCTTCAGATTCTGCTAAGCTAGTAGGTGTACTGTAGTGATAGTAGATGTATAGAATGGCCCTCTTTTGATAATCTGGGTCATGAGTAGATGAATATGGATTAGGGGTAGTATAGGAAATGTCCCATGGGGACCACTCAGGGTAGAGTTCTTAGGGACCGGCCGTTTTATTTTGTGCTAGCGGCCTCATATTTTATATATATATATATATATATATTATATGTTGCAGAAATTCCGTCCTTATCGCACTCTTATTTATGTTATATTACTTACAGTATATCAAGTAAGCAGAATTTATTCCGTCGTCATGCAGGAATTTTTATTATGCGAATAAGTATTCTTAGGCGAGTAACTAGTACTAATACAGAAAATAGAATTAAACCAGTAGCACACGTAATCACTTATCGGATAATTTTATTATGACTTAAGCATAATACTTTGTCTGGTAAGGTGTTACATTTTGGGTGTTACATTTTTGGTATCAGAGCAGTTTATCCTAATATAGGCCTGGGGATTGGACTAACTATGCTTCACATATGCTCTGTATTTTCTAGATCTTATTATGTTCTGAGTCTTGTCCATACAAACAGGACGTACGTGCAGGAGTTTGCCTAACTGTATGCTATTATTTACTAGCACACCGAACTTAATATTGAGCCTGATCAACTCA
Organism: Pterocarpus santalinus; assembly: GCA_031439595.1. Classification (NCBI taxonomy): domain Eukaryota; kingdom Viridiplantae; phylum Streptophyta; class Magnoliopsida; order Fabales; family Fabaceae; genus Pterocarpus; species Pterocarpus santalinus. The sequence continues at coordinate 15,065,571 of CM062530.1, read as the reverse complement.
ATTACTCTTGTTTTGTGTGTTCAGAACTTGATGGCTTCTGGGAGGCGAGGTAGACCGCGAACTTCCCCAGCCCAAGAGGAATCCTCGGAATTCCTGGGCCTTATCTGAGAGATGGCGCACGCTATGCGCGAACAGATAGCTGCAGCAACTCAAATGATGGGCCAATTAGGAAGGCAACCAGAGGTAGATCGTGGGGGAAATCATAATGGCCCTGGGATGGATTTAGAATACCTCAAATTTGCTGAGTTTCGGAAGGCTAATCCACCCAGCTTCAGGGGAGCCTTGGACCCAGATAAGGCAGACGAATGGGTTAAAGCTATAGAGAAGATTTTCTCCGTGTTAGATTGCACAAGCCGTCAGAAGGTGACTTTTGCCACCTATATGTTAGAAACTAATGCAGAATTCTGGTGAAACGGCGCACGACGATTATTAGAAAAATCCCAGACAGAAATTACTTGGGATGTATTTAAAGATGCATTCTACCAGAAGTACTTCCCTGCGTCTGTTCGCAATGCCAAAGAGTTGGAATTCATGCACCTCCGTCAAGGAAATAGCAACGTGTCGGAATACATTGCCAAATTTGAGGAATTGTGCAAATTTTCCACTATTTATCAACGGCACCCCGACGAAGCATGGAAATGTATGAAATTTGAAGGAGGGCTAAGAGAAGACATTCTTGCCACCATAGGGCCAATGGAGATCAGAGACTTCCCTACTTTGGTGAACAAGTGCCGCTTGATGGAAGATTGCAACAAGAAGTTAGTTGTTGCTAGGGCATCCGACAACACTTTTAAGAGGGGGTTAGCTCCACAAGGTCCGAGGTTCAAGCCCAATTTACAACAGCGGAGGAAGTTCCAGCCGGTGAGCAACAAGGGCAAGCAACCGCAAAGGCCTTTTGAAAACCAGATCTGTAGCCAGTGTGGCAAAAATCATGGCGACCGCCCCTGCTTGGCGGGTCAAAATGTCTGCTTTGGATGTGGCAAACTAGGCCACAAAATCTATGAATGCCCAGCCAGAAATTCTCAACCGACTTCTAGGCCACAACGCCAAGGGAGAGTTTTCACCATGGATGCACAGGAAGCCAAAAAGTCAGAAGATTTGATCCAAGACACGTGTGAAGTAAATGGTAAGATCTTAACCATTTTATACGATTCAGGTGCATCTCACTCTTTCATCTCTCATGATTGCATGATAGCCTATGACTACCCACCTCTGAATTACCCTATGACCTGCTAGTTTCTACCCCTACAAATGCGCCTGTTAGAACCAACCATATCTGTATGAATGTCCTCTGTCAAATAAGAGGTCGCACTTTTTCGGCTAATTTAATTTGTCTTCCCTTGTCTGGGCTTGACATTATGCAGGTATGGACTGGCTCTCTGCCAACCAAGCCCTGATAAATTGCTCCGATAAATCCATTATACTCCCCCCTGTTTCATCTTCTGAATCAGTGATCCCCGTAAGTCTTTATTTAAATTCCCTAATAGTGCACCCTTGTGGGAATAGAAGTCAAGGGTATATTTTCTTATCAACCCGCATAATAGAGGTTGATCAGGAGTTAAACAACATTCCAGTTGTTAGAGAATAGCCGGATGTATTCCCCGAGGATATCCCTGAGTTTCCTCCCGAGAGAGAGATTGAGTTTACCATTGAATTGGTACCAGGAGTTAGACCAATATCTCTAGCACCATACCGCATGTCACCTTTGGAACTGGCTGAACTTAAGGGGCAAATTGAAGAACTTCTGGAGAAGAAATTCATTAGGCCAAGTGCATCACCGTGGGAGCCCCAGTCTTGTTAGTTAAGAAGAAAGATGGAGGCATGCGACTCTGTGTGGATTATCGGCAGTTGAATAAGGTGACAATCAAGAACAAGTATCCATTACCAAGGATTGATGACCTTATGGATCAGCTACAAGGGGCTACTGTATTTTTCAAGATTGATCTACGGTCCGGATATCACCAGATTCGGGTCCGAGGAGAAGATATTCAAAAGACGGCATTTCGAACTCGTTATGGACATTATGAATATACTGTGATGTCCTTCGGATTGACGAATGCACCGACAGTATTTATGGACTACATGAACCGAATATTCAGGCCATATCTTGATAAATTTGTTGTTGTGTTCATCGACGACATACTTGTCTATTCGAAGACGGAACAGGAACATGCGGAGCATTTGCGAGTAGTTCTGCAGATTCTAAGAGAGAAGAAACTTTACGCCAAGTTATCCAAATGTGAATTTTGGATGAAAGAAGTAAAGTTTCTTGGCCATGTGGTATCCCATGGAGGAATTTCAGTGGATCCTAGTAAGGTGGAAGCAGTATTAAACTGGGAACGACCAACGACAGTTACAGAAGTCAGGAGCTTCTTAGGGTTGGCAGGATACTACAGAAGATTTGTTAAGAACTTCTCCCAAATAGCTTTACCTTTAACCAAATTAACCAGAAAGAATGCACCGTTTGAGTGGATACCCGAGTGCGAGCAGAGCTTCCAAGAATTGAAGGAAAAGTTGACCACAGCCCCAGTACTTATCTTACCAGATCCTCATGGACCGTTCGAAGTGTACTGTGATGCTTCTGAGAAAGGATTGGGGTGTGTGTTAATGCAACACAGAAATGTCGTGGCATATGCTTCTAGGCAATTGAAAACTCATGAAAGAAACTATCCAACGCATGACCTCGAGCTGGCAGCGATAGTGTTTGCCTTGAAGATGTGGAGGCATTATCTCTACGGAGTGAAGTTTGAAGTATTTTCTGATTACAAAAGCTTGAAATACCTTTTCGATCAAAAGGAATTAAACATGAGGCAACGAAGGTGGATGGAGTTTCTTAAAGATTACGAGTTTGACCTAAAGTACCATCTAGGCAAGGCAAACGTGGTAGCAGATGCCCTGAGCCGAAAATCTTTGGCAATGGCATGGATGATGATCAAGGAAGCGGAACTTATAGAAAGTTTCCAAACTCTTAACTTGGGGATCTCGGTAACTTCCAATGCTATTCAATTGCACCAACTTAAGATAACTAGTATTTTCAAAGGCCAAATTAAGCAAGCACAACAAGAAGGCGATGACTTCCAACATACAGTGCAACTGGTACAATCTGGCAAGCTACCGGGATTTTCCCAGGACACAGACGGAATATGGCGATATCATGGGAGGATATGTGTACCTAAGGAGGACAACCTCAAGGGGACGGTCTTGGAGGAAGCCCATAAGAGTGAATTCACTATACATCCTAGCATTAATAAGATGTACCAAGACCTCAAAAAGATGTTTTGGTGGCCAGGCCTTAAAACAGATGTGGCCAATTTCGTGAATAAATGTTTAACCTGCCAGAAGGTGAAGATAGAACATCAGAAGCCGGCAGGAACATTACAACCCTTGGAGATTCCAGAATGGAAGTGGGAAAGCATTTCCATGGATTTCGTGATGGGTTTACCAAGGACCTCCTCAGGATATGACGCCATATGGGTCATAGTGGATAGACTAACCAAGTCTACTCACTTTTTACCCATCCGAGCGAATTCTCCTCTAGAAAAGTTGGCTTAATTATATATCCAAGAAGTGGTACGGTTACATGGTGTTCCTTCAACAATCATTTCCGATCAAGATCCAAGGTTCACCTCACGGTTTTGGGGAGCGCTCCAGAAGGTATTTGGTACTAAACTATGTCTAAGTACTGCATATCATCCGCAATCGGATGGTCAAACAGAGCGAACGATTCAGACCCTGGAAGATATGTTGAGAGCGTACATTCTGGAACAACAGGGGAGTTGGGATCGATACTTACCGTTAGCCGAGTTCGCATACAACAACAGTTACCATGCTAGCATCGGCATGGCCCCATACGAGGCTTTATATGGACGAAGGTGTCAATCTCCCCTCTGTTGGTATGAATCAGGAGAACAGAATTTGCTAGGTCCGGAACTAGTTAAACAAACAACAGAACAGATCAAAAGGATCCGTAGCAAAATACTTGCAGCTCAGAGTCGTCAAAAGAGCTACGCGGATGTCAGGAGGAAAACCTTGGAGTTTCAAGAAGGAGACCACGTGTTTCTAAAAATCACACCCACAACCGGAGCAGGTAAAGCCATCAAAGTCAAAAAGCTAAGCCCTCGCTTTATAGGTCCCTTTCAAATCTTAAAGCAAATCGGGCCAGTCGCCTATCGACTTGCTTTACCTCCGCATCTATCTAATCTTCATGATGTTTTCCACATTTCGCAACTCAGAAGGTATCAACCGGATCCTGCTCACTTACTGGAACCTGAATCAATCCAATTAAGGGATGACCTGACTTTTCATGTACCCCCAACACGGATAGTAGATATGAGCGTCAAACACTTGCGGAACAAAGCAGTACAGTTAGTGAAAGTAGCATGGGGACGTGAAGACCCAGCAGATTGTACGTGGGAAGTAGAATCCGATATGAGGAGAGAACACCCCGAATTATTCTTAGGTACCAAATTTTGAGGACAAAATTTTTCTTAGGAGGGTAGAATGTAACGACCAAAAAATTTACCGTTAACAACTGAATTATTCGATTTTTAATTAAATAAGTGAGTTTAATCAGAACTTGATTAAACATTCACTTAAGGCCAATCAAGTGTAACTTAAAAGGGTTATACTAGATAGAATTAGGTTAGGAGCATAGAAAACTTCATAGAACAATTTCAAACCGATTAATCGATTTAAAGGAAATTGGTAGGATTTTGGTTTTTCCAACTGTCGGAACCGGACCAGTAGAAATTAAACCATGAGAGCCCTAGAATCAATGGCCAAGATTCAGCCAAATGCTCCCCCAAGTGGCACCTAGATAGCCATTAGATGAGGAGGATTGAATCAGATTTTATGACCATTTTAGGTCCACCAATGAAAATCAAGCCAACTACCAAATATCTTACTTCCTTTTCTCTTTCTCCATCAGCAAAATTTCGACCCTTCCATCAGCTGAAACTCCCTTCTTTCTCTTCTCCTTGCTTTCATTTTCTACTTTATTCTCATCCATCTTCAAGCTTCATCCCAAGCCACCACCATCCAAGAACACAAAATCAGCCAAACTACTCAAGACAAGGTAGGACATCCTACTCCTTATCTTGTTTCTTTAATTTGGGGCTGCATGTGGGGCTTGTCTAATCTGAGATTTTGATGTTTTATAGAGTGATGATGATGTTTTATGATTGATTTTTTATAAGTGTTGTGATTAAAATTTGATTTGGGGGCAAATACCTTGAAGGGAGGAGACAAACCTAGAAGCAGGATAAGATTTCCCTCGGTGGTCCGTATGGTGGAGTGTACGGCTCCGCCTACCACCGTTTAAATTTGATGAAACCATTTTTATATGACAATAGACATCCAGGGCTTTCCATACATATAAAATATAAGGTCATTGGATTAGTATAGAATTAGTTATGAATTTTTGAAGTTGGAACTAGAAACTTGTGTTCTTACCCGGGCAGCATGGGTTGAGAAAGGTGTAACTCACCCTATACAACTCCAAATTAAGTGCAACTAACAGTGTTTGAAAGCTAACACATAGGAGAATGTCCCATTAAAACTTACGATTTTGATAAGGTCCCATTCGTTCCCTAGCGAGTCAAGAAAGTTAATCTATGTCCAATCCGAGTTAGAGCAGGACAAACCAGGAGGGTCAAGTTCTAAAGCCTATATCTACAGTTATACTCATCCAAATGACATGAAACTTAGTTCATTCAAAAGCATGTTCTGTTAACTTTACATAAATATAAATTTCGCATGATTTCACCCATATTTATATTTTTAGTGAATTTTCCCTTCAATAGTGCATTTCTGATTCGAAGCAGAATAAGCCTCAAAAGAATCTGAGTTAATGTCGGAAGTTAGGAGATAGTGGATGGGAAGCTAAGTCGGAAATCTTGGAATTGAATTCTAAACTCGGTAAAATAGAAAGCTAGGTCGGTAGCGTGTAAGGACGAACCCGGAAATGCATGCTTAAGGTTAGACTTGGAGGGATTTACTTAAGTGATTGAACTCGGATGTAGTAAATAGAAGTCCCTATCGGGTATATTGACGTCGAACTCGGGATTTAGTATTTAGGAAGCTCGGGAATTACGAAATATACCTATCAGAGTCCCACACGACTAATGGTGGATTAAGGTCGGAAGTCAAGCAACTCGAAAATCGGAAAAGAGACGTAACCTCGGGAGACCGAACGTAGTGTAGGGAACTCGGAACAAAGATAAAATCGGGGCTCGGATAACGTTGAGTATTGGTGTCAAGCTCGGAAACCTTAACAAAAATTAACAAGCCTACAAGCTAGATTGATGCTTGAGACTTTGAATCACGTACTTATCAATGTTGTTATATTCTTGATACGAATATGATGTACTGTACAAAATTTACAAGTTGTATGAATGTGCATTCATTTCATGATATGATAAAGAATTCCATATCACTTGGGCCAGCCCCGGAATAAGTTAAGGGGAATAGATCAGTGGGAAGGTCGGGGAAAATAAACCCGGCCATCCTGTATAGGAACGAGCTCGGTCCTGAAAAGTGGACTATTACCCAGGAGTATGTGGCCAATGACTCCCAGGGGACCAAGGATGGAAATGAGTTTTAATGGGCGAAAGCCTCCAAGAATAAGATGCATCTTCTCATTGCACATGCATATGTACAGTGTAACACTTTTCTATTGATTGTTCTAAATCTCTGTTTATTATTCAGAACCTGCTATTGTTCCACTGTGATTACTATTTGAGTATCTTAGTATATTAGTTACTTAGAATTGAATTTGTTTCGGTGTATGCTTTACAAATGAGTATTTAAGTTAAACTTTTATTATTTTACCATATTATTTGAAAATTATTGCACGACCGAAACAACTGGGAATGACAGCGATGACACATGTTTAGACCTAGGAATTCCTACTGAGAAATTTCTATTTCTCACCCTTCTGTATATTACCGCGTCATTCTCAGACTATGGAGCACGCCACGACAGGAGTCCTCTTCATTGAGTTCCCCGAGCTTCACATACACATCGATCCATTTCTGGACTCTGTATATATATCTGGCAGATGCCAGTTTCGTTTATATTTCTTCTTCCAGAGAGATTTTGCCGTACCCTTGATGCATCCCCTGTTTGATCCCGCTGTCCCATACATCGCCATTCCACTTCATGTGGCCCAGCCATTCCCACCTCCTCCAGCAGCAGCACCAACCGCACCAGTAGCCCCCGTTCCTATGGCCCCTCCTGCTTCACCACTACAACCGATGCTCTCCGCCTCGATGTCAGAGGAGAACCCATCGGAGGCAGCGAGTTCTTCCTCTTCCTCTGCTCCCAATACGGGCCACCCTCCCGCAGATGCACCCATGGCGAATGGGTTTCTCTCTTCAGATTCTGCTTAGCTAGTAGGTGTACTGTAGTGATAGTAGATGTATAGAATGGCCCTCTTTTGATAATCTGGGTCATGAGTAGATGAATATGGATTAGGGGTAGTATATGAAATGTCCCATAGGAACCACTCAGGGTAGAGTTCTTAGGGATCGGCCGTTTTATTTTGTGCTAGCGGCCTCATATTTTTTTACCCTGTGTTGTTTTGTCAAACAGATAAGGTAGATGTTTATGTATATATATATATATATATATATATATATATATATATATATATATATATATATATGTTGCAGAAATTTCGTCCTTATCGCACTCTTATTTATGTTATATTACTTACAGTATACCAAGTAAGCAAAATTTATTCCGTCGTCATGCAAGAATTTTTATTATGCGAATAAGTATTCTTAGGCGAGTAACTAATACTAATACAGAAAATAGAATTAAACCAGTAGCACACGTAATCACTTATCGGATAATTTTATTATGACTTAAGCATAATACTTTGTCTGGTAAGGTGTTACATTTTGGGTGTTACACTTTACTCATGATTTTGAGTCAAATTCAATCTTTACAAGTTAGAGGTTGCAAGTTAACATTTTTATGACCTAAAAGTGACATTCTTGAAGAAAACTTGAAACTTCATGAAGTGTCTTATCTACAAGATTTATTATGTGTGACATAAAGTAACAAAACCTTACTTTTTTTTATGATTGAAAACTTCATATTTCAAGAAAGTTTAGACATTTACACATTCTTGTCTTAAAGAAAAGCGAAACAAAACTTTATGAAGCATGAATTTTGGCACCACTTTTATGCATCAAGAAGCAAAATTTTTAAAGTTTTATGCTTTTGGAATGCTTCATAGTCTTATCAAAATCATGAAAAAGATGTAAAGATGAGAAGTTTTCCAATCATAAACTTAATATAAGGAAAGAAACAAACTTTAAACAAAATACCACCAAGAGTTATCATTCTTTTTTTTTTTCCAACTCACAAGAAATATCATGAACTCATGCATCAAGAAAGAGAAATGGAAGCTTTGAAGCATTAAAGGAGGGAAACTTTCAAATAACCAAGAAATAACTCATAAACAAGATTAAGAACATACTTTGCTGAAAATGGAAACTTATGCTCATAGAGATCATGAGGTTTTTCTCAAGTTGTCACTTGAAGATCTTGGCTATGGTGAGAGCCAAACTTCAAGCTTTCTTGAGTAAACAAAAGAAAAACAGTGAAGATCACTACCTACGGTGATATATGGCATCTCCTTGAAGGAGAAAATGAAGAAGATGGTAGCTCCTCCAAGTGGTGATGGTGGTAGTCACAAGAGGAAAAGGTGAGAACTCTTGTGTTCTTGAAAAAATAAGGCTTAAAGTGTTTGAATCTTGTCTCCAAAGATCAAAGGATGTGATCCTTGAAGGTCTTAGTAAAGAAGGTTTGGTTATGGTGGTGGAGAATAATGAAGAAGATGAAGATGAAGATGAAGATGAAGAAGAAGAAACATTATAGAAAGAAGTTAGAGAGTGCATAGAAGTTGAAAAACGAAAATTAGATATGTGTGTGTGTGTGTGTGTGTGTGTGTGTGTGTGTGTGTGTGTGTGTGTATGTATGTTGTTGTTGTTGTTGTTGTCGTTGTGGCCGTAGGCTTCATAGCATGGGGGAGGAGATATTTTGCTTGCTGTTGTACTAATTAAGGGTTAAGGGGCAAATTGGATGATGGGGGAGACAAAGAGTGTACTTCTCTTATAAAGAGCAAACTTGTCTTATGCTTTATGCTATAGTAACATTACTAAGTGCTTTATTGTCTAGTTGGCTAGATTTGAATTTTAAGTGCTCTTGCAACTTAATTAACTTGATTAAGCAAGGATTAGTGATTAGCTCACAAGAATATGATTAAAAAGAATTAAACTATTAATTGAGCTTAATTTTTCTTAATTAAACTCGATTAAACTAATTGTGGGCAATTAGTGTTTGATTAAGCTATTAAGAGTTTGGCCGGCTTAATTACAGATTCTTTAATCTTAATTAAGGATCCCCTTGACTTTTCTTTCCCATAATTACCTCATTAATCCCTTAATTAAGCCTTAATCCGTTAGTTTCTCATTAAATGCTTAATTACTCAGAGAGACTAAGGTAATTTAGCACGAAAGGAAATCGAGGATGTTACAATTAGTGTTGGAAATGAACGGAGAAGTGGTGATCAACCACACAACCTGGACCCCAGAACTAGGTGCTTGAACCTCCCCTCAACACTCCGCCATCCCACCTTAACTACCACGCCTCCTACATGCAACCATGACCCCAAACCATCTATCTTGGATCTTGAATCCTCGGTCTTGAACCTACGATCCAAGATCTTGGGACCTGGTCACGACATGTAGAAGTGAGTGAATCATTCAGCATTCACCTTTCTGAGGTGAGCATTCTAAAATTCACTCAAATTGTCTCCCCCTTGAACTTGGAAGTCGGAACTCGAAAACTTGGGAGGCTTTACACAAGGTATTACATGGGCTTTACATAAGGTATTACATTATCTTCCCTCAAAAAATTCAGCCCCCAAATTCTAAATAAAGTAGGAAATTTTCTTCTATACTTCAAGAATCAAATAAGTGGGGATATTTTGCTTGCATTGCTTCTTCTACTTCCTAAGTTGCTTCTTTTCCTACATGGTTCTTTCATATTCTTTCATGGAGGCTACTTTCTTTGAGCATAGCTTATTCACCTGATGGTCAACTATGGCTATAGGCTCTTCCTTATAGGTCAAATCTTCATTGAGCTGGATAGCATGTGAAGCAAGCACATGTGATGGGCTAGGGAGGTATTTCCACAACATTGATATCTGGCACAAGAGTGAATCAAGGATAGTTCAGGTGGCAGGGCTAAATGGTATGCCATTACGCCTTCCCTATCTAGAATCTCAAAAGGACCAATGTAATGAGGGTTGAGCTTGCCTTTTTTCTCGAACCTCATTATACCTTTCATAAGCGACACCTGCAGGAACACGTGATCACCCACTGAGAATTCTAGATCTCGCCTTCAATGATCGGCATAAGCTTTCTGTCTACTCTAAGTTACCAAGAGTTTTTCCCAAATCAAATGAACATTTTCAATTGAATCTTATACCAAGTTAGGTCCCAAGAGTTTGGCTTCACCAATTTCAAACTATCCAATAAGAGATCCACAATGCTTCCCATAGAGGGCTTCAAAAGGTGCCATATGGATACTGGCTTGATAACTATTATTGTAGGAAAACTCGACCAGGGGTAGGTAACTATCCCAGCCCTCACCAAAATCCAAAATTCAGGATCTCAACATATCTTCTAATCTCCATCTGAGGGTGGAAAGCCATATTGAGGTCAAGTCTGATCCCCAAGACTTTTGGAATGCCTTCCAGAAATGAGACGTGAATTAAGGCCCACGGTCCGAGAAAATGAACATCAAAATCCCATGGAGTCAAACAATCTCATCCACATAAAGCTTGGCATAACAGGAAGCGTTCTAGGTAGTCTTGACTGGGAGAAAGTGAGCTGACTTGGTCATTCTATCCGCTATCACCCAGATAGAGTAGAAATTCTTGAAACTGTGGGGTAAGCCAGTTAAAAAATCAATGGTGATTCTCTCCCATTTCCACTCAAGTATCTCTATCTATTGTTGTAACCTGACAGGTCTTTGGTATTCAGTTTTAACTTGCTAATACACCAAGCAAAGAGACATAAAGTCTCCTATGTCCCTCTTTATGCCTTCTCACCAAAATAGTTGCTTCAAATCTTGATATATCTTAGTGGAACTAGGATGAACCATGTACCCAGAACTAGGGGTTTCTTCTAGAAGAGTCCTTTTCAGGTCACCTACATCTGGTGTAATGTCTTACCAAATGCAATACTATGTTTAAGTCATAACATTTCACCCAGTAATTTGTCACATGAAATAAATCATAAATCTCAATTTTTTTTTTTGTTGGAGTTTATTCTTAACGTTGAACATAGTCAATCATTTGGCATTATAATAGAGAGATTAGTAAATCAGACAGAGACTATATTACATAGGTTTAACTATATATATATATATATATATATATATCATTAAAGTTTGCTATATCATAAGTACATATACAGCAAACGGTGCAAAAATGGGGCCATCAAAAACAAAATAAATCGGCCTGTCTGCATGAAGCATAACCTTAGGTGGTCCTCACAGGACATTGCATATTCTAACTCCCTCTAGGAAACACTATCCGAGCTAAGCCTATTGCCCAAAAGTGCCAAAAGAAGGCCACATATACATTACTGTCGGTAGGACGGGGTACTCCTCTGCATGGGTTCCAGGGACAAGAGCCCATTCACCATGCCAGGCTCTGCGGGGATGCAGTCAACATCGGGTCTGAAAGATAAACAATAGAATGAGGTCAACTCCTCAGAAAGGTCACTCTCGGAGGGAAGTGCAGGGACAAACTGGGGTGGTGAAGCTGGTAGTGAGGCAGGAGATACAGCGGCTGGTGGTGCTGGAGGAGCAAGGTGAGCCATAGGTAAGGCAATAGGTATATAGGGACTAATAGGGTCAAACTATAGGTCAAAAAGAGGGACTGCAAAGTCTCTAAGGGAAAAGAAGTAGAAACAGGAACGGCAAGTGCCAGTAATATATGGGGACCCAAACATAGGGTTACAGTGAACCTAAAGATCTGGAAACTCAACAAAAGGCACGACTGTCATGGTCGCAGTCTGAGAATGACATAGGTACATAAAGTAGAGTGAGAATTTAAATAAATTCTCAGTAGGATTCCTATAATTATAATATACTGACATCACATTCATTTCCAGTTGCTTCGATTTTTGTTTAATTATGAAAAAGGTGAACCACAGAATATACTATCCTCATTTATTTGGTTTAAGAAAACATAACCTGCAGCAAGGTTCAATTTTACTTAAGGCAGTAAAAACAGAATAGTCATCGATATAGTATCATATAATGATGTAAAGTGCATGATAGACAGGAAGAATGAATATAAAGGATCATAGCATTCAAATTGCAAGTAAATAATATGGCTATGTAATGCAATAATGCATGTGCATAGGACTCACTTTACTTCATTGATTCTTTAACTCACATATCATAAGCGTTTTCCTTTACTTAGTCTCCTAGGAGTTTTTGGCTATATAATTGCTGGGTAATAGTCTGCTTTTCAAAACCAAGCTCATTCCTATACAGAAATGTCAGGTGTGTTTTCCCTGACCTTCCCACCGATCTATTCCCCTTAATTTTATTCTGGGGTTGACCTAAGTAATATGGAACCTCATCATAATCCTTATAAGTTTCATAATGAATGAGAACTTGACTTGGACATTACATGCATGTGTAAGTATAACATAAGTTATGCATAGCATATGCCAGAATTTCGGTAGCATAACAGATCGAGTTCACTCCATCATGAATAGTATCAATCAACCAGACAATCATTCATACAGAAAATCAATGCAAGATATGTATATTTCAATAATCAAACAAAGTTTCGTAACATTGGTCTTCAATTAGGTTTCTGCCACTTCCTTTCAACTCTGCCCGATTTTTGTAAATTAAGCCATAAATTTATTTTAACTCATATAGGCCAGAATTTTGGATATGTCTAAGTTTTATGTGTCAGTTTCCAACCTCTTTGGTCTTATTAAGTTTTGATATATATATAACTTAAGTTATTGAAGATTTACCTAGGCTTGTCCTGTATTAGGAAAATTTAAGATCTGAAAAGTAAAAATTCACTAAAAATGGAAAATGAAATGAAACAATACGAAACCTATATGCTTTTAAAGTTAACTGAACCAATTTTCATTTCCAACAAGTTTCATCAGTTTTTAAATAAGAAAAACTTAAGTTATGAGTTCTTGAAGTTGACTCACTTGAACTACTCTATTTTAGCTCGATTAGGACTTAGGGCAACTTTCATGAATTACTGGGAATAACAGGGATTGAATTTGGTTCTGAAATTTTCATGACATACTACCCTATGTCTTAAATTTCTAACAAAATTGTTCCACTCAATTTGAAGGAGTATAGGGCGAGTTATGCCCTACTTAATCTACTCTAGTTAGATCCCAGAGATAGAAACCTAGGATAAAATTTAAAAATTCATATCTCTCTCAATACTAACCCAATGGTCTTATAATGTATATCGTTAGAAAGCCCTAGATGTCTAGTTTCAGATAAAAATAGTTCACCAAGTTTTGATAGGTGGATACATAGTCATAACTTTGCGTGTACAGAGATAGTAGGGTTTCTAGGTTTTCATATTCTGTTTTGCCCTCTTTAGTGTTTTTCATACAAGATTCAACCTCAATCCAACCAAATACTTAAAAAAACCAGCTAAGAGCATCTACAAAATCTCAAATAAACATTAGATGTGCGCATGTAATTAAGTAAGTCAACAGCCACTAATCACAAGAAATCAATCCAAAAGGGTGGAATTCTACCTCCAAGTGATTCTAAACTAGTTAGATTTGATAATTTGGGGTGCAAGCTACTTGGTGGAGGCTGGAGGTGAAAGAAAGAGATGGAGTAAATAAAGAGAAGAAGGAGGGTATTCTACTGGAAGAGGACCAAAATTCGGGGTAGAAAGGAAAAATGACATGTTAAAATCATGGGGCAGTTAGGAAGAATGTTTCTCATTGGAGGAGAGTTTGTGGCTCATAATTCAGCCAACTCTCTTCACTTTTTGTGGCTGATTTGCACCACTTTTAGTGAGTAAAGTGGCTGAGTTTTCAGCCATTGAGTCTAGGTTTTTTGAACGTATAATTCTATTAATTCGATTCTAACAATTTAAAATAGCAAATCTTTACTGATTTCTTTCAAATCGGCAAAATGGTTTGGAAAATCTTGTGAGGCTTTTTATATGTCTATTCTTATTTTCTCAAATCTAATCTCTCAAATTAATTTCTAATTATCCTTTAATTGGTCTCTAACTAACCTTGTTCATGCAAATTAATTGAATAGTTTGATTAATAACATAAATCGGACATTTCAAAAATTTTCGGACATTACATCTGGCATACATAAACAATTACCACATCTCAGCACACCCGCTTGGTCAAGAAAGAACTCAAATTCATTCCCATTGTGGATGCCCTCCATTAGTTTGCATAGCTTCTAATGCTCATGTTGAATAGCCTTGATTTGCTCAATCAAGGAGGATTGGACCTCCACATGGGCTAGGAGCAGCCCAAAGCTTCTGAGTTCAAAGTGCACACCACCAGACTCCAACTTGTGGATTTTTTCCACTAACGGTCTTCTTACATGGGCAATATGTGCCAAACTACCTATAGACTTTCTACTCAAGGCATCCACCACCACATTGGCCGTGCGCGGATGGTGCAAGATAGTACAATCATTATCCTTGAGTAGCTCCATCCACCTATACTACCTCAGATTTAAGTCTTTTTGCTGGAAGATACACTTCAAACTCTTGTGGACTATGTAAATCTCACAGGTTTCGCCATAGAGGTAATATCTCCAAATTTTTAGTGCAAAGATAACAACCACCATATCCAGATCATGGGTAGGATAATTCTACTCATGCTTCTTCAGTTGTCTTGAAGCATAGGCAATGACTCGGCCATGTTACATAAGAATACACCCGAGTCCTACCCGAGATGCATCATAGTATATCGAATACCTTCCAAACCTTGAAGGCAAGATGAGCATTAGGGTTGAGGTTAAATAAATTTTAAGCCTTTGGAAACTTTCTTCACAAGCATTAGACCATTGGAATGGTATCGCCTTTTAGGTCAACTTGGTCAAAGGGGCAGAGACTTTAGAGAAATCTTTGACGAATCTCTTGTAATAGCTTGCCAAACCCAAGAAACTATGAATTTCTGTTATAGTTGTGAGCCTTGGCCACTTCTGAATGGCTTCCATCTTCTTAGGATCCACCATAATCCCTTCCTTAAATACCACGTGACCTCGGAAAGCCACCTGGTCCAACCAAAACTCACATTCTGAGAATTTGGCATAAAGTTGATGATTCCGCAACGTTTGCAGAATAATCCTCAAGTGATACTCACTTTTTTCCTGCTCTTGGAATACATTAGGATATCATCAATGAACATGATACAAAGTGATCTAGGAAGGTTTTGAACACCTAGTTCATCAAGTCCATGAAAGCGGATGGAACATTGATCAATCAGAAGGATATCACTAAAAACTCGTAATGTCCATAATGAGTTCAGAAGGCAGTCTTGGGAATATCTTTTTCTCGCATTCGTAGCTGATGGTAACCAGAACGAAGTTCAATATTAGAGATGCAAGAAGCTCCTAGGAGCTGATCAAACAGGTCATCTATTCTGGGCAATAGATACTTGTTGCTAATAGTCAATCAATTGAGCTATCTATAGTCTACACATAACCATATTAACCCATCCTTTTTCTTTACAAAGAGCACCAGAGCACCCCACGGCGATGTACTTGGGCGAATGAAGCCTTTATCTACCATATCTTGTAATTGAACCTTCAACTCTCGCAATTTGGCTAGGGTCATCTGATAGGGAGGGATGGAAACAAGTTGAACGCTTGGGGCTAGGTCCATGCAAAACTCAATCTCTCTATCAGGAGGCATTCCTAGCAATTCCTCAAGAAACACATCTGGAAACTCCCTGACCATAGAAACTTAGTCAAGGCTTGGCATTACAACTTCAACATCCTAAACTATCATAAAGTGATCTTCATTTCCTTTGTTCATTAAGTGCATAGCACTCATAGAAGAGATTAAGCTAACAGGGGTTAAGCAACTATCCCCCTAGAAAATGAAGGATGGTCCGTCCAGAACATCAGACTTCATCGCCTTGGAGTAGCACTCGACTGTGGCATGGCATAAGGCTAACCAGTCCATACCTAAGATGACATTAAAGTCCATCATCTCCATTAGCATCAAATCAACTAATATGTCCACTCCATTTATGCTGACTACGCATGATAAGAATATCAGTTGAACTATCAAAGATTTCCCTATTGGGGCGCTAACCCAAAAGGGTGGTCCAGCACTGGTTGCTCGCAGAAATGAAAAGCAAAATATAGGGACACATATGAGTGTACAATGCCTAAGTTAAACAATACATAAGTCTCGAAGGAATAGACATGCAAAGTACCTACCACTATAATGTTCGAAGCCTGAGCATCTAATCTAGTCAATGCAAAGACTCTAGGCTGGCCTCTCGTCGGTCCTATATTGCCAAAGCCTCTACTACCTGCCCCTCTACCCGATCCTTTGCCTGTATGTTCAGAAGAACTACTCGGGGAAAAAGCTGAACAAGATGGTGCAAGTGCTGCAAGACACATGGAGCTTTGTTGAAAAGCTCCCTTAAAATAGGGACAATCCCTTTTGATGTGCCCTAGCTGTTCGTATCCAAAGCAAGCTCCAACGGCCTTAAAACACGACCTTGAGTGGTATTTTCCACAAAGATAACACGGTCGTCTGGGGGAATTCGACTGTCCGGATCCTGGCATGATTAGTTGAGACACATTGCCAGCTTGGGACCCTGAGGTAAATATGCTCATTGGAGCAAGCCCGGAAGAAGTGGCCCCAACCGATGGTGCCTAGCATCAGCCTTGATAACTCTGTGCTCCTCTGAAACTAGATCCACCAGAAAAGGATCCTCTCATCTTCTACTTTTCGCTGAACTCCTTGGTAACTCTTTGCTCTTCCCTCCCAAACTCAAGGCCATAATTGGCATCCATAGTCTCAGCATATAACATTCTCCCAACCATAGGAAATAGCTTGGAGAATAAGGGATCTAGTAGGCCTTGAACCAATCTTCTAACCTTCATGGTCTCTATGGACACTAGGTGAGGAGCATATTGGGACAACCCAGTGGATTGCTCTTTATACTCTATTACAAATATCCCAGGTGTCTACTTTAACCTCTTAAACTCAACAAGAAACTTCTCCTTCTTGTTAATAGGGAGGAACCTCATCATAAAAACTTTAGTGAATTCTTTCCAAGTAAGGGGAGGAAGTCCAGAAGCATTCCTACCCTTGAGAAAAGTCTTATACCATTACTTCACAAGTCCATTCAGGTTATATGCTGCCAACTCTACTACCATGTCACTTGGACATCTAAGTGTTCTGAGGACCTTATTGGTACGATCTATGAACAGCTACGAATCATTAGTCAGAGGATTCCCAGATAAGCTTGGCAGGTTTAGCTTGAGGAAGGAATCAATAATTATAATTATCCTCGCTTAAGGCTGACAGTGCCCCTTAATAAAAGGATTTAGCTTAGCATGGGGTTGTTGTCCACCCCTCCTTTGCTCGGCTAGAAGCTCTACCAGGGTGTTAAGTGTTTATTGGACCCCCTCCTAACCAAGTTAACTAACTCTTTCCTCTTGGAGAAGTAGAGGGGGCCTGATCAAACTTAGCATCATAAGCCTCGTGGATTTCTACTCTTGTGGAACGGGTGCGCGTCCTAGGAGGCATTCCACCTAAGGGAATGAACATTGAGGTCAAAACCTTATTAAACTTCAAAGCAAGGAATAATTCAGGTGTAGATGACTTAAGACAAAGCACTCAGAATATCAGTCCTAAAGGCCTCTGGTAGCATCACCCCTTGTGAAAATGGATAGGCTTCCATTTGTACAATCGTGATCCTACTAAAGGACACTTGCTCTATAGTACACAGGAAAATCTCAGCTCTGATACCAGCTTTGTCATGACCCAACGCGAGCCGTGATCGGTGCATAGAGAATAAGTTCCGCAGTAAGCCTAACACAACAATTTTCATAAAATCAAACAGAGTCTCCTTTGTATTTAGGAAAACTCCCAAACACGAATCCTCTTCCTGCATAATTCACATACACATTTAGATCATTAAGGATCTAGACAATCTCAAAATGCACCCCACAACACATAACATAAGAATTAAAAATGTATCGATAGGTCTAATCGTTCAAAATATATAAATAACATACATTTCTTCAAAATTCATACAATAATATCCAATTAACCAAGAAATAGAACACCAATATAAACCAAGCATAGGTCAGAACCTGCCTGTGAAATTATGGAGCTACACCAACCAAGGAAGTCCACCAAAAAGCTTAAAAAGCACATTATGCCCTTAATCAAGAAAGGCTTACCCAAAGAAAAACAAGAAGTCACTACTGAGGGTCAGGAGGTCAAATCCTAATTCTACACTTGTATCTGGAAAAAAAAAAAAAGGGAAAAGACAATAGAGTAAGTTTATGCAACTCAATGAGAGATAGGACATCCTAACCCACATGAGACAATGTGCATGAAAAATTAAACTAACATACTTATATAAAAAGTTAAATAAATAAAAATCATAACTTCAAAATATTATTAATTTTCTAAAACCCATGGGAAGTTATCTAATCTAAGATGGTTTGTCAAGATCACACTTTGGCGACCTTTCCTTCATGTGATCTCGTATTTCATCATGCACTGCTCCTTGAGTGGTTGTGTAATTCGTTATGCACCACACTCTATGTGACTGTGTAAATAATAATCCAAGATGCACTAGAGCTAACATCTACTGCTATTAGCTGCAGATCCTATCATAGACTTTCCTAAGCCTTTCTATTATCATCAATTATTCTCATGCTAAAACTTCAATCATATATTTTCATTTCTTTTCAAACATAGCAATTAATATAGCTCCACATAAAACCATTCATTATCTAATGTGCAAAATTTGGAAATAATATAATTAAAGAAAGAATTTTAACATCATAATGCCATGATAATTACTATAATACAAATATAGATAGGATAATTAAATTAGAAACTAGTTAAGGATATACTATCTACCGACAATATACAAGCCAAAAGGGAGGATTTCAATTCTTCAGATCCACGTAGCTAAGAGAGCATTCTTTGGAATCCCTAACACCACAAACACAGTAATTTAAGCAAATATTAGTCACTAATACAAGGGATTAACATAAATTACTCCCACAACTCACAACCCCCAATATAACCCTAAGTTCTAACACCAAACCACTCAAATCCAACACCCACAATCAGACTTAGCTAGATTCATGAAATAGGGAGAGATTTGGGCCATAAGAATACCTTTTGGAGTCTAAAGAAGAAAGAAAAATGGAGTGGGTATGAATAGGTCCATCCAAATAGAGGTCTAACTCCCAAATTGCCCCAAATCACATTGTTGGAGGAGAAACCATCATAACTGTGACTGTGTACGATGGTGGCATTGCAGAGCATGGCAATGAGAAAGGAGAAGATTGGGGAGTGTAGGGAAGAAGACATTGAGTAGAGAAATTTCTAGAGAGAGGGAGAGAGAAGAAAGTGTTTTGAATAAAGAGAAGGAGAAAAAGAAGTGAAAATTGAAGTTTCAACCTCTACATCTGTATTTGAAATGCTCTGCACTGTGCTACAATGTAGCGCTTATGCTATAGCACAAGCTTTCAAGATCGTTATTGCCACTTGGGGCAGCCGCGATCTCGGAACCTGGAAGGCCTCACATTGGGTTTAGACCACTTTAACTTAGAGCCCGGAACGCACTACTTAGTTTAGACCACCTACTCATTAATACTCAAGAAACCATACTCTCATGCCTCAAATCTAGAATTAGGTATAACCTCGAAACCTAGAACCCGGACCTTGGAACTCAACATCCTAGGGTCATGGTGAT
Organism: Pterocarpus santalinus; assembly: GCA_031439595.1. Taxonomy (NCBI): domain Eukaryota; kingdom Viridiplantae; phylum Streptophyta; class Magnoliopsida; order Fabales; family Fabaceae; genus Pterocarpus; species Pterocarpus santalinus. The sequence continues at coordinate 15,045,544 of CM062530.1, read as the reverse complement.
TCACGATTAGTGTTGAAAATGAATGGAGAAGTGGTGATTGACCACGAAACTCGGACCCCGGACCTCACCTTAATGCTCCACCATCCCCCCTAACTATCGTGCCTCCTGCATGCAACCGTGACCTCGGACCATCTATCCCGGATCCTGGACCCTCAATTCCGAACCTACGATCCAAGATCTCGGTACCCGGACACGACATGTAGAAGTGAGTAAATCATTTAGCATTTACCTTTCTGGGGTGAGCATTCTAAAATTCACTTAAACCGTCTCCCCTTGAACACAGAAGTCGAAACTTAAAAACTTGGGGGGGCTTTACACTGGTGATTCCATCAAGACAAAAAAAAGGAGAGAATTTAATCAATAAGGAAAATTTACATATAATTATGTCATATAAAATTTTCACATGAGCGAATCCAAAAGTGACTATAGACCTATTGGAGTTTGGAAGTGGCGGTTGCCCCCTCATTTTATTTGTTAACACTCTTACTACTAAATATTTTAAATAACAAAAAATATTAAATCAAATAATTTACTTGCATCCTACATTTATTATCATGGTAATAAAAATTTCTTAAAAATTGAATTCAATCTTTACTACACATAATTTTATAGAAATAATATTTTTATACTTTTATATTATAATATCATTTAAAAATATATATGAGAAAATTTTGATTTTTTTATTAATATGTCAAATTTGAAATTCAAACAAATTAATTTTTAAAAACCTTAACACATTAATTTATCATCTTGCAAGTATTCTTTAAAAAAACTTGAAACCAAGTTAAATTAATACTTAAGATTTAAAATTATATTCAATAAGTAAATTTATAAATTTATAAAACACTTAAATGTGACAAAACTTAAAAATCATAGTTAATTAAAAAAAAGACTTTTAAGAATTTAAATAAAATTAGGATTTATAATAAAAATATTTTCAAACAATTAGTTTAATTAAAAAAGGAAAAAAAGTATTTTAGATAAATTAAATAACATTTAATTGGATAAAAGTGACTATAGACATATAAAAATGATAATAAACTCCCCGTAAAAATATATAAAAAAAAGATTATATCTTAAACATATGTCAAATAAAGATTAAATTCAGCTTTCAAATTATTTCTATTATTATAATAATCAATATAAGTTGTTCTGAATTTATTTTATTTATTATTATTTAAAAAGTATAACTTAATATATTCTATAAGAACGATGAAATTAAATATTTTTGTTAATTTAAATATAAAAAATAAAAATTAATATTAAGAAAATTTTATTTATATAATAAATTAACTTAATTTAAATCAAATTAATTGAAATTTAATAAACTTAAAATTTTTGATAATTTTAACAAATATATATATACATAGAGAGAGAGAGAGAGAGAGAAAGAGAGAGAGAGCTGATAAAAAGGAATAACACACTCTTAAAAATTAAATTTCAATTAAAATATTGCAACATCTACTCTTCCAATGGGGCCCAGTGCTAATCCGGAGGAGTCAGCCGCAGCGCCGCCGTCAAAGAGGTCGCCATGTCGAAGAAGAAGAAGTTCAATAACGAAGATTTGGCGAGTCACATTTCAGAAAGCTTCGGTTCAAATTTCTGTTGTTGTCTTACCATTCTTCAAATTTTTTTTCAGCTGTGTTAAAGAAAAATCATTTTTTCTTTTTTTCTGGGTGTAATCTGTGCAGTCCGATGAGGATTTGGCGTTGAAGCAGCAGCTAGAGAGGGTTCAGGATCCCAACCCAGGGTTGCAGGAGGTTGCTCTCGAGAGCATGAGGTCAACAAAATTTGAATGTTTGGTTGTATTGTCGGCAAGAAATTCGCGCTTCAACGAGCTCCATGACTTCAGTTCCTAAGCCATTGAAGTTTCTTCGTCCGCATTATGGAACTTTAAATGCGTATTATGAGACTGTGGCAGTCTGACTTGAAGGAACTTTAATTTATGTGGCTTGGTGCGGCCTTTATATGAGATAATGATGACGTGGTATTTTGGTGCTTAACCAAATTGTCTTTTTCTCAATGCAGGAGTGCTTAGCGGACGCATTATCGGGTTTGGCCCTTTCAATGTCTTCTGAAGGAAGGCGAATAAACTTCAATTTTAATCTTGGATATTGAGATCATGTGGTCTTTCTTTGCGGACCTATAACGCATGGAAGCACCATTTTAGTGCAGTGTCCATGTGCAGGACGTGCGTGTGTCGGATCTTGCATGAGACATTGACAACACGTGTTTGTCCGGGATTAATTTCAAAATTTTTTTTTTTTTTCATTTTCACCATGATAGAACACAATATGGATAAGATTATTTAAAATCTTGAGAAGGAAATAACACATAAATTTTTTATTTATTTTAAACTTTTAATACTAAACCCAAAAAAGGTAAGACAGAAGTAAAGCTTATATATATATATTAAGGTTAATTATATTTTATCTTCCTTATTATAGGTTACATACATTTTAATTCTTATATTTTAAAATTATATAAATCAACATCCTATATTTTTTTTAAATGTGCATTTTACCCAAACAAAGTGTATTATATCTCTTGAATTTTAACTTTTCTAAATATACAATCTGATACCCTATACTTTCTAGAAATGATAGAAAAATTAAAAATTTAGGTAAAATACATATACTAAAAAATGTAGAATGTTGATTTACACATTTTTAAAATATAAAGGCTAAAGTACACATAACCTATAATATAGGGAGTAAAATGTAATTAACCCATAATATTATGATAATGGATTTTTTTTAATTTTTAATTATATATGTAGCGTGTCCATGTTTTTCAATTTTTTATTTTTAGTTTTTCAATTTTTTATTTTTAGTTGTCTCCCTCGTTCGTGTCATATTGTGCTCCGTGCCACTACATAGTAGTGGACTGGACTTTTCAGTTTTCATTTGACTACTGTGTGTTGTACGACTGTCAGGAATGCCTCAAGTACAGATTATTGGATTCAGATGATGACATTAGTTCATGGGGCCATGAGTATGTTAGGTGAGAATTTTTCTTTTGTATTTTCTTTGGAATTTTTTATTTTTTATATTTTTCATGGTTTAGACGGACTGTTGTTGTTATATAACTGCATCAGTAGCAAAAATTAGAATTCTACTTATTGACGTCTGACTGAAATGGAGTTATTTCATATATCCTATTCTCACTGATTGTGTTTTCTTTCATTGTCAGCAATTTGGCTGGAGAAATTGCTCAAGAGTATGCAAAACGACAGGTTCGGTTTTTGGCAAATATAAATGATAATATCGCTTAAATGTGCTTTAGCATGCATGTATAGCATCAAATTCATTTTCTACTGATAGCTTCAACATAGTCTATTATTGCCCTTCAAAAAGTAGGACTGAAATATTGTTAAATCTATTTGCAAAGCTGAGCAATGCGTGGTGCCCCATTGTTATAAAATAATAATTAATAATATTAATATTATTATTTACAAAAGAAGATTAGTGTGTATTATAATATTGTTGCTTATATATTGGATGGCCTATGTGATTTGGATTTGCTTTGAGTGGTGTTAACTATTATAAATTTGGTGTATTTGTTGTGCTTATCTCAGATTTTTTTCCACTTCCTGCTTAATCTAAACATTTTTTGCTGTAGTTTTGTCATTTTACGAAGTGAAGATACCCCCATAGATGATCTCATGGAACTTGTACAACAAATAGTTGCTTTTTGCATGAAAGTAAATTATATAGTTATATACCATTCTTTTTGCTTGAAAAATTGTAAAAACACAAAAATGTGTTCGAGTAAGACAATAATTCATTTAATTGTTTATTGACTAATTTCAATTGTGCTGCAGCATAATGCAGAACCTGAAGCTGTTGATCTTTTGATGGAGGTAATCTGTCAGATACATTTTTAGGTTGTTTCTTAACTACTGCTGATGGTGAGATGATCTTAATTTTCATGTAACAAATTTTTAATGTTTGGCCGAAGACCTCGATACATTGGTTGAACATGTTGACAAGACAAATTTTGAGAGAACCTGCAAATATCTCACCAGTTCAGCTAGGTAAGTGCAAATAGGTCTTATTTTATTCAGGGTTCAGGAGAATTAAATTAAAATCAGAACAGTTACAGGGAAAGAGAAAAGAATAGTTTGTCTTTACATATGAACTCTTATATCTTTTGTAGTTTAATGAATTTTTACTTGTTTTGGAATGTCCTACTCTTTCTTCTATTTGATTACATGGTTTCATTTTCATTTTCATATGGAAATAATACAGCCTAATTCTTTCTTCTATTTGATTTCCTACTCGTATGTTATCTCTATTCTTTATTTCTGAATTTTTACAATTTGATATATTGGTTATGATCCTGGACATAATTGATGAAGTGATACAATACTATAGGGATGACGGCTGTTGTCATCTTGACCTATAGTTGGACATATTAGTACAGTTGTGGATGATGGTACTTATGATTGGGAGTTCTTTGTTATAGTGACATGATAGATTGAAATACATGTTTGTACAGTCACAGGCTTGGCTTTAAAGCTTCTTAGTTTGGCTTCGAAAACTCATTTTAGACTGCTTTTATGTACAAGTTTGTTGGATGGTGTTTGACCAACAGTCAGAGGGAATAGTTTGATGGTGTTTTAGGAGGATGCTATTAGTATCATTTTCTATGACAGATTATCTGCTGTATTCTTGGATTTTAACTTTTATGTGTTGTTTAGGGTAACTTGACTCTCTCACTGCTTGTGACATACACATTACAGTTAAATTTTTATTTTTATTTTTTTATTTTGCAGATACCTCCCTCGACCAGATGATATGTTAGTCCTGGACATTGCATATCTGATCTATCCAAAATTTGTGGAATATCCAAATGCACTCCGAATTGCGTTATTCCTAGACAACCTGCAGGTGTGACACTGGAATTCTGTCTTTCAAATCTTTTTTGACTCTGTAATTTGTGATTGATTGTCTCTTTTAAGGACTATTCATACATAGAATTCACAAGCCCAACTGTTTTAAATCTTGTATTTGTAGTGCAATAGTTCCATATATCTGTAAAAAAATTCATTTCTTTTTTGTTCCTTAGATGCTTTTGTGGTTTAAAACTAACAAGTTGCATTTTGCTCGCAGTATGTGAGGCAGGTGTTCATCTCTTGTGATGATGTGCTGCAAAAGAAGCAATTTTGTTACATACTTGCACGTCATTTGAGTCCTGGATTCTGTGTTAACACTTCGTGAATGTATCTTGGCTGGAGTTTCCTTATGTGCTCTCTTATCATTGTCAATCATGCTCTATTTGCTTCTTATTATTGTGTTAATAAATAGTTGTATGTAATTGACATCCGTCAAAGACAACCTTCAATGTCATAAATAGTAGTTATTTGAGGTTACTGTGACGCATCAGTTGTTTAACAGTGAAGTTAAGTGCTTGCTTTTAGCTTCACGTTGACAAATGACAAAGCCAGTGGCAGAAAGACGAAGAGAAATGCCACTATAAGATTTGTTTTTTCTTTTGACGGTTTTTGTGACAGCTATATGCTGTATTGATTATCATTTACATGTAGGGAATCACTTTTGTGCTTAATGAGGACATGGCCGCAGATGATAAGGACAGAGAAATGTTGCAACATATCATAAACAATTCTAAGTGAAGGATATCTGACCCTTGCGCGTGATATTGAAGTCATGGAGCGTAAGTCCCGTGAGGATATATATAAGGTGTGACTTACAAGTTAATTTTATTCCTGCCTCAATTATTGCTGGACTTGATTTGACTCCAGTGCTTGTAGAACTTTTACATCTAATGCCCTGATATTTAATTTTTCACTAGACTAAAGTTAAATTTGACAGAAGAATATGCTGGTGAATCTTGGTTTTATTTTGTTGTCTTAGGGTGCATATATTATTTTTGCAGCTTGAGTTATGGTTGCTTGCTTTTCTACAAAATTTTATTGATATTATATGTGGAACTGTTGATTCTGCATTGTTATACTCCCACTGTTGAATTTAATGCCTTACTACAGAATTGCCATATTTCGTCTATTTCAAGTGCCTTGCTACCAAATTGACTTATGCATTTGTATAATATCTTGCAAATGATTTTTTGCTGATAATTCATAGAGGGATAAATTGTTTTTGATGTGTTGGAATCCCTTGGTCAAATTTGGTGCCTTACTACAAGATAGGCCAGATTAATTACTTGAAAAGTTTATATGTATGTTGAGTTGATCTTGATTGATGTGACATAGAGATTTGTTTAAATTTCAAGAAATTAGGTTTTGTTCTTTCCTTGTGGTTTTGCTGTTCTTTCCTTGTTACAACTTATCAGCTATTCTGAATCTAATTATTTGTTGAGGACTGATAGGGATAAGGCCTTTGATTAGGTAGGAGTTAGCTGGGATTAATAGTGACAGTTATTCGGTGAACCTTGTATATAGAGGGAATGAATAGAGAGAGGAGAGATAGCTTGGAATTCAGATAGGTTGTCAGGAGAGGGAAGGGGTCTCTTGATACCCCCTTACAGTTGTGTACATTCTTTCTTCCCAGAGATTACTCAGACCTGAGGGAAAGCATAGCAATTACACATTCTTCTTTGTTATTCTTGTACTGTTCTTGTCTTTCTCTGTCCATTCTCTAAACCAGTTCTATCAAGGAGCCTTCCTTGTTAAAGCTGCAGCCTTTAGTTTTGATGTTTATTGTATTTCAAAAAGGGTTCTTTTTTGTAATGTATTACTTTACAGTGACAGCAATGGTATTCTTAATGAGACAGCCTTACGCACCCTGCTGCATAGAGTCCCTGTATGAGAGTTTTGTTTGTGATTGTGCTCATGGATCATGTATCAGAAAAAAATGTCTCTAGCAGTGCCATTTTCTATCCCAAGTCTGCCATTTATTTTTATTCGCACTGAACTTCATGTTTCAATCTATTTGGATTTTTAATAGGCACATTTGCTTGATGGCCGGGTTAGTGCTGGTGCAAGTGTTAATTCAGCTAGATGGAACCTTGCTGCCACTTTTGTTAATGCATTTGTAAATGCTGGCTTTGGTCAGGTACAGTGTAATTAATATTTCTGTGAGGTCCAGCCATATGAAAGGAAAGCCAACCATAACAATTGAAGAAAGAAACTTAAGAGGAGGCATTAATCCCATGTTACAAATGGTGAAGAAACAACATTGTTATTAAATTTGTAACATAGGCATTAAGTGAAAGTTTGGTGCATTGGCATGTTTCGGAGCCTCTATAAAATTGAGGCAAACTTGTTCATATGGTAGGAAGGAAGCAGCTAACAAAAATAAGCTATGAGATAGAAGCAAAGAATTGAATAGCCTCTAAGAGTGAGAGGAAATAGAGAGTGTGAGCAAATCCTAGGGAGTATAGGTGTGGGTATATACTGGAAATTTTGAGTATCATTTCTATTACTCCTTAGTACTGCAATCATAGAGAATTGTAGTATTTGAATAGGAGGGTTCTTATTGGGAAACACTATATTTGTAACTCTTGTGTAAGAGAGTGCAGAAAGGATAGTGTAATTGTCCTAAATATAGTGGAATATTTTCGGAATTTGTCCTATGGTTTTTCCCTTGGTATTTGAGGGTTTTCCACATTAAAATTTAGTGTTCTTTTTCTGTATGCTTTGCATATATTTATTTCAACTGCGCTGCATACATTGGTAGATCTAATTCTATCAAATCTACTTTTGTGCTCATTGCCATATTGGCATCATTTAATTTATACTAAGAATCAATCCCAGAGCCTAGCAGTCTCAGGATTGTGTATGTTCTTATGTGTTGTGCTTTTGGGATACGGATCTCTTCTGTTTCATCTGCTTTTTCTCCTTCTTTCTTTTGTTGTTGCTGGATAAACTAATGACTGTGCCATCTGACTCTTCAAGTAGTGGTTCTTCTGCAAATAGGCTTTTTAAAATGAAAGAACATGGGAAGACAAGTGCTGCAGCTAGTTTGGTATGAATTTGTTTATTGAATCATTATTTTTCTTATGAACTATAGAAATTTCATTTACTATACTTGCATTATTTATATTCTTGTATGTATTATAACAGGGAATGATTCTACTGTGGGATGTTGACTCTGGACTTGCACAAATTGACAAGTACTTCCATAGTAATGATAACCATGCCATTGCTGGTGCATTATTGGGAGTTGGAATTGTCAATTGTAGCATCAAGAATGACTGTGATCCTGTGAGTCCCTTTATTCTTCACTATGACCACTATGTCATATATCTTTTTGGTTTCCAATGTTCGATCTTATTTAATTCCTTTTCAGGCAATGGCACTTCTACGTGACTATACAGATAATGAAGACTCTTCAATTAGGATTGGTGCAATTATGGGGTTGGGAATTGCTTATGCAGGTTCCCAGAATGAGCAGATAAGCTGTTTCTCTAATCTTTTGGAATCTTCTTCCAGTAATAATAATGTAGAAATACATGCCGTTCCAAATGTTAAATAGTCTTGATTACTGCTTGCTTCTTTCAGTTACATTACAATTTGGCACCTATACTGAATGATGATGCTAAAGCTTCACTTGATGTGATTGCTTTCACTGCAATTTCACTGGGCTTGATCTATGTGGGTTCTTGCAATGAGGAAGTTGCTCAAGCAATTACATCTGCACTAACGGTTCAGAGTGAGTCAGAGTTCGGAGAGCCCCTTACACGACTTTTACCACTTGGCCTTGGTCTTCTGTACTTTGGGAAGCAGGTATTTAGCTGTTTGGCTGTGTCAGTTGTCCCTTTTCTTGTCTTCTGGTTTTTCATTGTTATTCTTTTTTCACCTCATTAATGTTTTGTTTTTAATTTCTGAAAAACAATGAATGTTTAGGAGCACTTTTGCTATTAGGTTTGGTCATATTCACTGTGATGTAGTATTCACACTTGAAACTGTGCTTCGTGACAACGGGAAAGGGTGGAGGCAACTGCTGAAGTTTCCAGGACTTTTAATGAAAAAATTAGAAAGTATTGTGACATGACATTACTATCCTGTGCCTATGCTAGAACGGGGAATGTTCTCAAGGTACGGTCTTACAATGAAATATTTATAAAGTTTTTAAAGAAAAAATCTCTGGTGCAACTTTTTATGTTAACAAGTGCTGATGCTTCTTCAATGCAGGTTCAAAATCTCTTGGGTGATTGTTCACAACATCTTGATAAAGGTGAAATGCACCAGGGTCCTGCTGTGCTAGGAATTGCTTTGGTAGCAATGGCTGAAGAATTAGGACTTGAGATGGCAATTCGAGCATTAGAACATCTTCTACAGTATGGAGAGCAGAATATCCGCCGAGCAGTTCCTCTGGCACTGGGTCTACTGCGTACATCAAATCCAAAGGTAAAATGAGCTTGCTTGTCTGCTGTTTATCACTTTGGTAGGGTTTATATTTAACAGTGTGAAACACATTATTCCCTTCCTCTGAGAACTTGACCAAATTAAATCTGTCACTTTTGTTTTCCTCTGTAACCCTTTAGTGGATTGTGCCAGGTCAATGTTCTGTATACCTAAAGCAGACTTGGCCATGATACTGATTTATAAGTAGCAATGGTAAGATGTTAGAGACTACTCTACTGTAATTATCATGGTCTATCTCTTGCTTACTGTTTGTAGGCTTGTAGCTAAAATAATTTGTTTGCTACGGGCGGCAGTTTTCTCCTTGGGTCTAATCGGTGCTGGAACGAACAATGCCCGAATTGCTGGCATGCATCGCAATCTTTCAAGCTATTACTACAAGGATTCCAACCTTCTCTTTTGCGTATGCTTCATCTAAGTTGTCTTATTTTCCAATTGTCACTGTTTGTATGGTCACTGATTTTCCTTTTACCATAATTACAGGTGCGCATAGCCCAAGGTCTTGTACATTTGGGAAAGGGCTTATAAACGCTTAATCCATATCATTCTGATCGCTTCTTACTATCGCCGTGAGTAAACACTTATTTACCCAGCAGCCTTTTATCTCTCTAAAATTAAACCTTGTATTGTCAAATAGCAAACCAATTGAGCTGGTGACTTAATGACATTTGCAGCATTATTGCAATAATTTCTAATCAATGTCGTTCCCTTCCATTTTTTTACAGGACAGCACTTGCTGGACTAGTTACCATGCCGCATGCACGCCTTGATATGAAAGCCATTGTGTTGGAAAAAATATCACTATGTTCTCTACTTCCTCGTTTTGGCAATGCAGTTTCAGTCTCATTTACTATTTCCAAATTCCAATGATTTACTTCTGCTCTCCCTGCTTTTTAAGCCAGTCTCAGTTTTTTATATAAATGTTGCAACAGGCCAACGATGCCGTTGACTGTGGATAAGAACTTGAAGCCTCTATCAGTCCCTGTCAGGGTTAGTCAAGCAGTAGATGTTGTCGGACAAGCAGGTCGCCCTACAACGATCACCGGTTTTCAGACCTGCTCCACGCCGGCCCTCCTGGCTGCCGGGGATAGGGCAGAGCTACCAACCGAAAAGTAATATATCACTGCCTTAAATGTTTAAAACAGGTTTTTGTTCTCTTTCTATTACTAACATTTTTTTGTTCTGCACTTGAACGTTTTGATATCTTGAAAGAGAATCCAGATTATAGATAAGAGTGAGGACCACTTGTTTGTTTTTCTTTCAAGTCCGTGTGAACAGTATTTAGTAGATATGTTCCACTTGAACATTGTCTCAAAATGTAGAAGAAATTTTCAATTATTCCTTCGCTTGGATAAAATTATGAAAACCAAGCTCTTCAGTTGGTCGGTATGGACTGTTTAGCTTGACAGTCATAAATTTCTGTTAATTTATGAGCATTTCCACGCGGGCGGGCGGGCGCCCCCGAGAGAGAGAAGAGAGGAGAGAAAAGGGGGGGGGGGGGGGGAGGGGGAGGGATTTATAAGCACATTCTTACACGATTACCTTGATCAAGAAAAAAATGTGGTTATTCACGAATATGAATATATTTATCAAAATATTGTTATTTAATAATTATTTTCTTATTTATTCTACTTAGAATTATGTGAAGAGTAAATTTGGAAATTTCATAATAAATGCTTTATTAAAAATATGAAAGTGATAGATAAAATTAATCAAAATTTTTATTTAAAGTGATAGGTAATTTAAGTTGGAGGAAATACTGGCAATCAGAGATGAGCACATCGAAGAGCTTCTTCACAATTATTGTCACCAACGAGATTTTAAGAACTATATGCGGAAAATCCATTGGATAATATTATAAACTACACAATGATACAAACCAATTAACAAAATAAGCAATATTTAATTTTTATCGCTGATACATAGTGTCAACTAGTGTATTTATCCGCACGGTACACGGGTGATTATATGGTTATAAAGATAAATTAATTAATTAATAAAATATATTAGATAAATTAAATTAATTAAAATATATGTAGTTGCTAAAAATAATTTGCTTAAATATTTAGCATATATATAATTAAATACTATTACTACTAATTAAGTAATAAACATGAATATTTATGAGAAATGAACATGGGAAAAAATTTAAGGATCTTATAAAGTTTCAATCTATAAATAGGATTTAAAAGATTTATAAAATTTTCCATTCCTTATTTTTCAAGCTATTAAATCTATGACATCTTTATTAATGGAAGGGTAAATACTATTGCATATTAAAGTTTCAAATATCTAGTTTTATAGACATAAATATATGGTATAGATTTACGATTTGAGTGTCTAGATTAGAAAAATTAATTAATAGATATAATTTTATAATATGCTATATGCTTTTGAGTTTAAATATTTAATTTTACATTTAATTTTAATTGTTAATCATTATAATATATATTAATCAATATCTGTGCAATTTATATATATACATCACCGGCGTAATATATATTTAGTATCATCAATATCTGTGCAATTTATATATATGCATCATTAGCATAATATATATTTAGTATCATCTCATAGTGTAATTTTTTGTGTTTGTATTATCCATGCAATACATATTAAATATCACTTATTTGAGGTATTAATATTAGTTAGAAAACTAATCTATGACTATTTTTTATAAATCATTAAAATTCCTTAGGTTTTTGAGGATCTTTTAAATTTTCAATTTGAGATAGTTTTAAAGAATGTATAAAATTCTTCATCCCCTATTTTTTGAGCCATTAAGTTTATGCTATTTTTATTAATAAAATATAAATAATATTACATATTAAATATTCAAATATTTAATTTTATAGATATAAATATATGACATAGATATACTATTTGAGTGCTGTAATATTAGAAAAATTAATTAAAAATAATTTAAATTGCTAATTAGAAAACTAAATTGATAAAACTTTAGATTATACTATAAGCTTTAGAGTTCAAATATTTAATTTTCCATTTGGTTTTAATTTTTAGTAATTATAATGTCTATTGATTATTATTCGTGTAGCTCATATTTGCATCACTCTGTAATATATAATTAGTATCACTTCAAAGTGCAATTTTTATATTTATATCACTCATGAAATACATATTTAGTATCATCTATTTGAAATATTAATATCAATATTAGCTATACTATGAAAAAATATTGCAATTAAAAAATTGAAATAAGATAGAAAAATCGAAATTGTTAAAAAATAACATATGAAAGGATATTAAGAGATTTTTTTTTTATAAAAATGAAGAAAATGATACTTTCTAAAAATGTGAAAGAGAAAACTGGAAGAAAAATATGAATATATATATTAAGATAATTGGCATATTAAAAAGAGAAACCTAAATAAAAAAATCATTATAATGATTGAAAATTGGGAAATAAAGAATAAAAATCCAAAGTTTAAAGAATACAAAATTAATATTAGTTAGAAATACAATATGAAAAGATATGGAAAGATAATTACACAATTAGAAAGAGAAACTGAAATAACATTATTATAAATATTTAATTTGGAAAAAACTTAAAATAAACCTCAAAGAATTACTTATTTAGGAAATGAAAGATATTTAATTAATTAATGGAGTGCATTTTTTTGTATACAATTAATGAAGCGCATTAGTTACTTGTATTGGGAAAAGAAAGTAATTTAAACAAATTATTAAATAATAAAAAAATCTTTATTGGTGGAATTAGAGGCTGAAATTTTGAAAGAAAAGCATATTAATGTGGAAGTTGTTATAAAAGTAATAGTAAAGGAGAATAGAGAAAGAGAAGGAAGAGAAAATTCTATTATTGATATTTTCGAGGGAGTTGCCATACATGGAGCATCCAAAAGGCTATTTATAGCCAAAGGGTGAAAGATACAATATATAATCAAATAATTGATTCTATCTAATCAAATCTTAACTGAATCAGGATAAAGATATAGACATTCACATTTAGATTCAAATAATATTTCATAACACTCCCTCTTGGATGTCTATTAGGGATATGCCTCATTAAAACCTTACTAAAAAAAAATTTTTTAGGGAAAAAATCTTAATGAAGGAAAAAGAGTACAATATACTCACAATGGGCCTCGTTAAAAATGTTATCAAGGAAAACCTAGTGGGGCAAAAACCTTGATTAAGGAAAAAAAAAATACAGTATTTCTCTCCTACTTCAAAATATCATTTAAAGTCTTGGAATAGACACATTCCGATCTTGAACACTAGTTTCTCAAAGGAGGAACAAGTAGTGACTTGGTAAATAACTCTACAAAAGTATCACTTGAATGAATTTGTTGGACATCAATTGCTCCTTGCTTTTGAAGATCATGTGTGAAGAAGAATTTTGGGGAAATATGTTTTGCTATATCTCCTTTGATATATCCTCTTTTTAGTTGAGCTATGCATGCTGCATTGTCCTCATATAAAGTTATTGGAATTTCTTCCTTATAAGATAATCCACATGGCACTTGAATATGTTGATTCATTGCTCTCAACTAGAAACATTCACGACTTGCTTCACGTATTGCAGTTATTTCAGCATGATTTGAGGAAGTAGTAGCTAGAGTCTATTTAGTGGATCTCCATTATATGGTTGTATCACCATATGTAAATAAATAACTTTGTTTGAGATCTACCTTTATGTGGATTTGATAAATATCCTACATCTTCCCGAGGATGAAACGAGCCCCTTTTCACATCCAATGATCTTATAATCATTAGGATACTTAATGGATGTGATTTAGCCATATAAAAATCTCTCAAAGATTTTTCTCTGTGTAAATTGATTGACAAACAAACATTTAATTCTTCAAATACTCGATCTACAGGCTAAGACAAAAAAATTTTCCTTTGAAGACTTTTTATCACAAACTCTTCTTATAGATTTTCTATGACTATGGAAACTTCTTCAGGAGTCCCGATAATATTTAAGTCATCAATATACACAGCAATTATAATGAATCCAAATGCATATTTCTTTATATAAACACAGGGGCAAATAGTATCATTTAAGTCATCCCATCCTATTTTCGTTTCATCTTTTTTCTAATTTCATTTTCATTAATCTTAGTTCATCTCTTTCTAATTTCTTTTTCTTTTAATTCCAATTTATGTACTTCATACATTTCAATTTTATGATGCTTTCATTTCAATTTTTCTTTCTTTAATTTGTTTTCTTGTTCTAGTTTATTGACGCTCTTTTTACTTTATTTTGTCAAGTTGTTTTCTTGTTTCATTTTGTTCTTGCATTGTTCATAATTTCCTTCCATTCAAGTTTCTTTCATTTTCTTTGAATTTGTTTGTTTCATTTTCTATGTTTATTCTATTTTCTTTGCTTCTTTTGCCTATTGTTTAAAAAATCCTGAGAGTCCATAAGAGGAACTGCTTCCGTTCCCCAAATTGAGATCGAGAAGCAAAGCTATCATCATTTATCTGTTTATCAACGAAAAACCAGTTAAACAAATTGGGGGGCAGCAATAATATGAAAGAATTCGACAAAATAATATGAAAGAATTATAGTTTCCAATAATATGAAAGAATTTGACAAAATAATATGAAAGAATTATAGTTTCCAAAGAGTTCCAATTTGTTTAATTGGTTTTTCATCGATAAACAAATAAATGACGATAGTTTTGCTTCTCGATCTCAATTCGGGGAACGGAAACAGTTCCTCTTATGGACTCTCAGGATTTTTTAAACAGTAGGCAAGAGAAGCAAAGAAAATAGAATAAATGCAGAAAATGAAAGAAACAAATTCAAGGAAAATGAAATAAAATGAAAGAAACTTGAATGGAAGGAAATTATGAACAATGCAAGAACAAAATAAAACAAGAAAATAATTTGACAAAATAAAGCAAAAAAAAACGTCAGTAAACCAGAACAAGAAAACAAATTAAAGAAAGAAAAATTGAAATGAAAGCATCATAAAATTGAAATGTACGAAGTACATAAATTGGAATTAAAAGAAAAAGAAATTAGAAAGAGATTAACTAAGAGTAATGAAAATGAAACTAGAAAGAAGATGAAATGAAAATAGGATGGGATGGAATACTTGATTTTCCCTTGTGTATCAGTTGATATCAGAGTAATAAGAGAATGTGTTAGGTACTTCTCAAAGTATTTCCCCCTCCCTATTTTGATCCTACAAGTCCTATTTATAGATAATTCTAAGTCCTAGGAAAATGGCAAGTGTCCTAATAGCAGTTATTTTACTACTTAGTGGGCATTGCCTGTAACTGCATTCTAGTAACTATTTTCCATGTTATCCATCATGTTGCTTCACATGTTTCAAAATCTTGGCTCAATTCTAGTTGTTGTTGCTCGATAGCCAACTTGTCAAATCCTTGTCATGCACTATTAGTGTCGAACAGCACCTTGTCTTTGGCTTCCTTCAAATTACTATCGCTCAACATTGTCAACTTGTCAAAGAATCAACCTATCGAATCTCATTCTCCTGTACTGCACTTGCCAAATTGTCAAACTTGTTGACTGTGTACATGCCTTTTTAGATAAATCACTTACATGAAACTGAGCCTTTACAAGCCATATAAGACAAAATCTCTACAAGCCACATAAGGCAAAATAACATGCCTATGGTTTTGAACCAAATTCACTAGCCTTCACGTAAGTTTCTTCAATCAATATTATTTTATTATTTCATTTATGACTTCACGTAAGTCTAATATGCACTTTAGTAAGTTTTTCATCATATATCCATACTTGTCCTTCTATCATAAAAACCAACTAGTACCACATCATGCAACATAGACCCAAATCCTTCAATTTGCTTTTGCTATTTGATCACTCTTCTTGTTAACAATTGGTCTTAACAATAAGCAAGATTTGTCGAAGAGATTATTTTTACCTCTAACAATATGCCCCACAAATATTTATTTTTTGACTTAGAGGAAAAAGATAAATATTTAATATTGTTGAGTTACTCTTCGACAAATGCAACTTAGCCTTTATGATGTGGAAACTTTTTTTTTTTTTTTTTTGGTGGTCAAGAAACTTAACCATTGTTAGTAAAAGCAAATTCATTCTCGACAACTCGCTCCTACCCTTCTTCTTTTCCATCCTCTAAATGCTGTATTTGCTAAGCCATGTCTAGCAAATGATGATCATTTGATCTCTTCTTTATATTTACCTTAAACTTTCCTTCCTTCTTAGCCTTTCATTGTTCAATCTATTGAACTTTTTTGCCAATTTGAGACATATCAAGAAATTGTTGATCACTAGTTTCTTTCGAATATAGTAGTTCAGACCTATTGTTTCCATTTTCACCATTTCATATTCTGGTATAGATGTAAAACATATATTCCTCATTTGTCGAAATCGTGTCAAGTAATTGTCAATTAACTCACCTGGGTGTCTTTTGACTTTAAACAAATCAATTAGACTAACTTTCAATTCTCCTTTAAAGAATTGTTCATGGAAGCTTCTCTCTAATTGGGCCCAAGGGTGAATTGAATTTGATCGAAGAGTAGAAAACCATGTAAATGCACTCTTGGTCAATAAGTAAGGAAAGAATCTCATTTTAAGATATTCATTGGTAGCAATTTGCCTAATTCAAGTGTGTACCTAGCTATATGTTCTACAATCAATTCCCCACTATCTCCAAAGAATGTAGTTAGTGACTTAGGGGCCTTCCATCCTTCTGGCAATTCAACTTGTTGGATAAAATCAGGAAAAGCTAACACAAAATAAGGTTGATTTGCATATCCAACATTAAAGCCAAATCTATTTAGAATTTGTTTGACAACTTGATTAACACATTGCCGCCTCCCAATATTATTCTTGATCAAATACTCATTGAGATTGTTATACCACATCTATCCAGGTTGCTTTAGACCATACAAAGAGCTTTACAACTTGATTGAATAGAATCCTTGGGAACGTACATTAGACGTTGATATCTTTAATCTTTCAAGGATTTTCATGTAAATATCAATATCTAATGACCTATATAAATAGGTCGTGGCAATATCCATTTTAGCTTATTATGTGCGAATAAACTTATTAAATATCGAAATGTAATTGCATTCATTATTGGGGAATACATTTCACCATAATCTATACTAGGTCTTTTGTGACAAACCTTGCACTACAAGTTGAGCTTTATAGCATACAATCTCATTTTTCTCATTTCGTTTTCTTACAAATACCCATTTGTATCCCATAGGTTTTACACCTTCTGGTGTTTGGAGTATAGGTCCAAAGACTTTACATTTTACAAATGAGTCTAATCCAGCCTGCAGGGCTTCTTTCCATTTTGCTCAATCATCTTTACGACAATTCTTTGCTCAAGATCCTCATTTTTTATGCATAATATTTAGCGCTATATTATATGCAAATATATTATCGACAATAATTTCTTGTCGGTTCCATATTTTTCCTATAGAGACATAGTTTATTGAGATCTCATCATGTTGACTACTCTTTACATACCTGAATATTTTCTGGCATTTCAATTATGTCAAAAATTTGGACTACAGGAGGAGTCCTTACTATATCTTTGTCCTCTTCTACAGAAAGAGTGTCACTGCTAGAATCATTTGCCTCCATAAAATCATTTGTCCCACTTTTTTCAAGGATTTTCATTTATGGAACTGATTGATCTACCATGCATGCTTCTGGCGTGTAATTGTCCAACAGGGATATTAACTAAATTGGGGTATTTTCAGCTGACATATAGGACCTAGTAATCCTTTTCGTATCAGGAAATGCATCTAGCAACTTATGTCATTCTTTGCAAACGTATAATACTTTGAACTTCTAGTTCACTTTGCTTTGTTCAAGGATCTATATAGAGTAAAAATGATGCATTTCAACTTACTTCCTTTTCCAGCTATGTACTCCCTCCCCCTAATATTGGAAACATTATCAAATTGGCATTCTATGATCTGAGCCTTAAAAACATCTTTCATTTGTATTTCTAGAAACTAGATTATAAAGAGAAAGAGTCATATCTAACATATATTTCCAATTTTCTTTGGGGTCCCATTTTGGTGCAATAATGTGCGGCAAACATATATTGCACATCCAAACATTCTTAAATGGGAAATATTTGTCTGCTGGCCAAAAGCTATAGGGGAAAGAATTGATGGCAAATTGTTTGCCTTATATAAATAAGTGTTGCAGCATGTAAAATAACATGCACTCACATAAAATTTGGGAGATTGGTTCTCCTAAGCATTGATCTAACAACCAATTGGAGGCGTTTCATAAATGATTCTAGTAACACATTATGTATATGAACATAAACAAATAAATGTTCAATATTTATATCACTAGCCATACAATAAGCATTAAAAGCACGAAAAGTAAATTCACTAGCATTATTAAGATGAATTATTTTGATTGGATTATCCATAAATTGTGCTCTTTGTTGAATAACTTGCGCAAGTAATCTCGCAAACTCTAGGTTGTGAGATACTAATAAGCACACGTGTGACTATTTCATATATGCATCTATCAAAATCATAAAATATTTGATGAAAAGTCTACATGGTCGATGAACTAGTTCACATATATCACCTTAAATTCCTTCTAGGAATTTAGGAGATTCAAATCCAATCTTTGCTAGTGATGGCCTTATAAATAGTTTAATTTGAGAACACACAGTACAAGAAAACTTATTATATTGAAGAATCTTCTAGTTCTTCAATGAGTTCTCATATGAGTTTTCAATAATATTTTTTCACATCATTATTGCTCCCAAATGTCCTAACCAATAATGCCAAATGATAAATTAAATCATTTGGATTAGTAAACTTCTGGTTTACTATAATATATACTCAATTGTACTAATATTAGTGCAATATAGATTGGAAGGAAGTATAAGTAATCTTTTTACTATAACTTTCTTTCTTCGGGCACAATTTATAATATGGAGGTACTCATTATTTCCCTTACTCTTCATCTCAATATTATATTCATTTCAGTAAATATCTTTAAAACTCAATAAATTTCTTCAAGAAACAAGATTATAGCTCTTCCGAAGCTTACGTATATATTAAAACATAATAAGTTTCTTTAGGGAACAAAATAGTAGCTCTTCCAGAGCTTACTAATATATTAAATTCAATAAATTTTTTCAAGAAGCAAAATAGTAGCTCTTCTAGAGCTTAAGAATATATTAAAACTCAATAAGTTTCTTCAAGAAACAAAATAGTAGCTCTTTCGGAACTTACGAATATATTAAAACTTAATAAAAGTTTATTCAAGAAATAAATAATAGCTCTTTTGAAGCCTTCAATCATCTAATAATGATATTAAAATATATCTTACTTTTAAGAATAGTGTGCATACTTGCACTATCCACAAGACAGATATTTATACTATTTATCTTGATTATTTTCTTTAAAGAAATATATCAATATGAAAATTTGTACATGATAATTATAATAAAAAGGAATAAATAAATATTGAGTGCACTTGTGCATGAGTATTCACATAATATTGAATAATAACAAAATATATATACATATATATAATAGCACTATCAACATTATCAATTTACGTTAATTGCTGTAAATTTAAATCTCAACTTATATTCATGTAAATCAACGATTTTTGTTCCTCCATATCTCAAAATCCTTGAAATTTTTAAACTTTGATTTAAAAACATATATCAACAATAGGAGCTTATCAACAACTTAGATTTAAAAAGAAAAGTAATAATTTGAAATTCGTAAAAATGTAAACTTGAATTTAAAAGCATATTAATAATTTAGAAATTCAAATATAGTAACTCTAATTGATACTTGATAAAAATCAAGCAAAATGTCTCCAAGTACAACAGATACGTGACCAATATACTTTGGTGCCATAATGATAGCATTTTCTTTCTTCTGACTCAATCATGATTTTGATTGGAACCATGACCTTTGCCACTGCTAGAGCTATAATTTGTTACATTCACTTCAGGGAATGGAGTAGAGCCAACTGGGCGGATTTTATATTTTTTCATGGGCAACTCATTATTTCGTTCAGCTTTAATAAGGCATGAAATTAATTCAAAATATTTTATAAAGCCCTTTACTCGATGATGCTACTGCAGGAGCATATTTAAGGCATGAAAAGTAGAGAATGTCTTTTTTCTAACATATCTCTATTAGTAATATCTCCCCTTATAATTTAAATTGGGAGATAATTCTGTAATATTGCGGTGTTGAATTTACTAATAGATTTAAAATCTTGCACCCCACAAATAAACCCAATTCATATATCTGCTTCAGGCATCTCTAAAGATCGACAATATCTTTTAGAATAAAATATAAAAATATTAATCCTTCACGAAAGTGACAATGAAGGAAAATCAATACTTTTGTGCAATCCTTCTAGAATACAATGTTTCCTTATTTTAATGGTATCTTCAAGATCTATTGAATCAAGATAGATTTTGCACAATCCTTACGGGAATGCGATGACAATTTCTTGTTTAATGGTGTCTCTATGACCCATGAATCAAAATAGATTTTATACAATCCTACTGGATTGCAATATTTCCTTCTTTAATGGTGTCTCCAAGACCCATTAAATCGAGATCCATTAAATTGAGATCGATTTTAAGCTATCCTTCTAAGATGTGACATTTCATTATTTAATGATACCTTCAAGGCCCATTGAATCAAGATAAATTTTATGCGATCCTTCTTGGATGCAATATTCATTGTTTAATGGTGTCTTCATGATCCATTAAGTCAATATAAATTTTAGCATCTATAATTCAAGACAAATATGTCTTTCACGAAACAACAAGAATCACAAATTCATGATTGAAAGAGCTTGACATAGTTAGAGTGTCTTATCTCAAGCCTTCACTTTGTTAAAGTATCTTATCTCAGGCTTTCGTACGGATGGTAGAGTCTCGTGCTGATAACGTGTTATAAAAATAATAGTAAAAGAGAATAGAAAAAGAGAAGGAAGAGAGAATTTTATTATTAATATTCTCAAGGGAGTTGTCATACATGGAGTATCCAAAGGACTATTTATAGTCAAAGAGTGAGAGATACAATATATAATCACATAACTGATTCTATATAATCAAATCTTAACCGAATCAGGATAAAAATATGGATATCCATATTCAAATTTAAATAATATTTCATACCAGAAGTAACACATGTACATTTCTATTATTTCATTAACTGTCTTTTATAATAATATAGATATAGATAGATAACAGATAGATATCCAAAAGGACATATATAGACAAAGATACTTTGAAAAACACTCAATTAATTATTTTTATTATCGGAGCATTCTAACAGTTACAGGAAAAATTGATCAACTGACAAGTAATAATTGTCATTAGACATAAATTAAATTACAAAATCAAAATTTCAAAACATTTTTTCCAAAAGAAATTTTCTTACAATCTACTCTATTCCCTTTGATACCTTCATCACTACGTTGGATGTAAAAATCCATCAAAACAACAAACCAAATTTCATGCCCTTACCTAACGTGTATCACCCCATTACTAAAAGCATCATCCTAACCTTCTCCGCTTCCCCAAAATCAAAGGTCAACAATGAATCCAAATTCATTAGCAATTTAACATCACATTCATACTCACCAAAAATTACACAAAAACATCTACCAACCTCGGCAAACACAAATATTATAATAAAAAATGAAAAATATAACTACTAAGATTCTTATAATCAGATTAACACAACACACAAGCCTGACGGTCTAAATTTTCGAATTAGTCGGACATGAAAAAATAGCAATGGTAGCAGATCCAACACTGATACACGCATTATGCAAATTTGAACACGACAATCATATCACTCATTTAGAAATTAAGAAGTTAGTTATATCAAAGTCGAAATTACCGACAGATTATTCTTAGGAATACTGACTTTGATAAACCGTATAAAAATTCATTCAACCATAAAACTAAACATAAACATGGAAAAAACCAAAAAAAAAAAAAAAAATGGGGTCGACCAACGTCCACAAAAGAACCTATTATTAAAGAACACATCTATAACAGCATAACTATAAAATGATTATTATTGTATACGACATTAGTATTATGGACAATATAATAAAGAAGATCGGCATGACACAATGTCAAAGGCAACACGAAAAAGCAGATGGTTTACGTTTTGTGTAATTCTATATATCTTCTCCATAAGTTCAGTCCTTCAGAATCTAAAACCGTCATCCTAATTAAAATCACAAAAATAAATCATTATATAGACTGAATCAAATATATATATATATATATATATATATATATATATATATATATATATATATATATATTGGTATACAGTGACAGTATAAAACAATTTTACAATGTCAACCAATAGAAATACTGGAAAAGTAAGAAATTATAGTGAGTCCCTCATTATTATGGGTAGTTATTTGTATGAATTGATACTTTTTGCTATTTTTATTGGTTAATAATATAAAATTATTTTATATTGTCAGTGTATTTAAATTATATATATATATATATACATATATTAGTAACGACAAGATTAAAATCACAAAAGACTGAATAAATCTACAAAATTACTTTTAGAACATAAAAAACATATCTATAATTTAGAAATAGTTTTTCCCCCTTAAGTCCTTTATTACTTTATTTTAAAAAAAAAAAACAACGACGGCCAATAACTGTCATTTTTATTATTTTCTTAATAAATACTACAGTGCCAATCAAACCATATTTTTTATTTTTATATACTAATATAGTTATATATGTTACTAGGATAAAATAATTTTATATCATCTCATATAAAAAAATATATTAATTACAAAAAAATATAATATAAGTATAAATTATTAGAATATGTTGCTTGGCTGTCCAAAATCTTTCTTGGAAAAACTGTAACATTAATGCAAGTGATGAGAGGAAAAGAAAAAGAAGTGGGGTAAAGTGCGATTAATAGTGGGATAGGCAGTCATATCATTTTTAAAGTATTTATATATTTATTTTTATAAATAGTTTTTTTATAAATATTATAGAAAAAATATATATGGACTTGAATAAAATATTTAAATACAATAAAGAGAGAGCAAAAGGTGTAACGTCCGATTTCCGACTTCCGATCCCGTTTAATGTTGAAACTTACGATTTCCGAGTTGTCCTATAATTTCGCTTCCGACCTCAATATTAGTTTCGATTTCCGACTTCGTTCCAAGGCTTAAAAAGGGATGGCTGTATTTTTTCGATTTCCGACCTCATGAATGAAACTTACGATTTCCGACCTTATGCTCGAGTAGGAAAGAACGTGATATTCGAGTTCCGGCATTAGGTGATCCA
This sequence comes from Pterocarpus santalinus, assembly GCA_031439595.1. Classification (NCBI taxonomy): domain Eukaryota; kingdom Viridiplantae; phylum Streptophyta; class Magnoliopsida; order Fabales; family Fabaceae; genus Pterocarpus; species Pterocarpus santalinus. The sequence continues at coordinate 15,021,878 of CM062530.1, read as the reverse complement.
AAATGGACAGGAAATGTGACTTCCGAGTTTAGCTGAATTGGATTCTAAGTTCAACCAAGATTTTCACGAGTTCCGATGTCATGTTCAGATATTCTGAAAGCGAGTTTCATTTCTCTGGCGACGTGGAGAGCAATTTTGACACAAAAGAGAGAGACATGGCTGAACCTGACCCACAAAATTTCATCCAATCAAAGCCACTCATTCTAACTACCACTTCGAAGCTTTGTCTATATATATATATATATATATATATATATATATATATATATATATATATATATATATATATATATATATATATATATATATATATCCTCCTCCTGCCTCTTCAGTTCATTTCTTACGTTGCCTTCCCTTCCTCACTTCAACTCCCTTTCCTCTTCTCAACTCTCCCACTCTGTCCAACCTTCAAGTTCAGCCCAGCTCTATTTTCAAACTCAAAGCAAGAGGTAGGGGTTTTGATTTCTTGTCTTAGTTTTTCTAATTCTGAATGATTATTGGTAGTTTAATTCTTCAATCCTGACATATTCACTAAGCGATCATGATGAATTGTTGCTGGTTTACTGGCTGTTTGTGAGATTAAAATTGAATTGGAAACAAGAAAGAATGATGATATGAAGAAGTTGAGAGGCTGGGAACCTCAAAACCCTCAGCAGTCCGTACGGCGGAGTGTACGGCTCCGCCTCCCGCTATTCAAACTTAATGAAACCATTTTTATATGAAACTAGACATCTAGGGCTTTCTACACATATATCATATAAGACCATTGGAGTAATATTGCGAGAGATGTGAATTTTTGAAGTTCGACCTAGGAATCAGGACATCCACTTAGGCAGTATGGGTTGAGAAGGGTGTAACTCACCCTATACAACTCCATTTTGAGTGAAACTAATTTTGTTGGAAAACTTACACATAGGGGAACATCTTACTCAGAAATTTCGAGTTTGTTACTATCCTATTTGTCCCCAGTGATTTGAAGAAGTTAACCCACGACCAAACCAAGCCAAAACCAAGCAGTTCAGGAAGGTTAAGTTTCGGGGCTTATAACTCGAGCCCTACTAAGTCAAATGGAATGAGACTTTTTGCAACTGAAAGATGGTTCTATCAGCTTTAATATGAGACCGATTTCGTATCAATTGACCCAGTTTTCGATTTTTAAGAGATTTTTACTTTTGAGTGAGCAGTTCTGGTCAGCCACAGAGCAGGCCAGGATAAAACCTGAATAACGTGAGTTACAATTATCAGAATCAGACGGGACCAAAGAGGTTAAAAAATAGACACATAACACTATAACATATCCAAAATTCAGGTCCAAATAAGTTGAATGGAAATTATGGCATGATTTATAAAAATCGGGTTGAATGATTATATTGAGGCTATAACTTTGCCTTAAGGAGACTAATGCTTTTATGAGTTCTATAATAAATTGTGCATGCAATATTGTGACTTCTATGAGAAATTGGTATTCTGATGTACTGGCACTATTCATAAGAAGGCGGACACGTTCCGTTATGCTGCCAAAATTTCGGTAAAGTATATGCATGAGTTATGAGATACATGTAGATGCATGTGCATTTTCAAGCAAGCTATGAAAGTTATGTTATGATGAACCCAAAGAATATGTTATGATGAAAGTTCCATGATACTTGGGCCAGCCCCGGATAAAAAGTTAAGGGGAATAGATCGGTGGGAGGTCGGGGAAAGTAAACCCGGTATTCCTGTATAGGAACGAGCTTGATCCTGATAAGCAGACTATTACCAGGAGTCTAAAATGGCCAAGAATTCCCAGGGGACCAAGTAATGAAAAAAGTTTATGAGTAAAGGAACAGTTTATGAAAGAAGGTTAAAAAGCAAGCTCCGCATGAATGCATTAATTGCATGATTACAAGTTATTTATAGTTTAACTATTATGTTTACTTGTAGCATATGTCTACCTATTCTGCTTATAGCATATGTCCACTTATTCTGTCCATTGTACTGTGTGTTATTGTTAGTAGTTTAGTCGGATTCTTATATTGATTAAAGTAAAACTGGACTCTGCTTCGGACCAGACATTTCCCAACCTTACTAAAAATGAATAGTTAAGTTTAATCTCATATTTTCATAATTGATTAAAACCCGAGGCAGCTGAGAATGAACGCGACGTCAGTTAAACGTCACCCACGACCCTACTGAGAATTTTCTTAAATTCTCACTCCGCTTTGCATTTCCACCTCATTCTCAGACGTGAACGATGGACATGACAGCTACCCTCTTTATTGAGGTGCCCAACTTGCAGCTTCACCATGACCCTGCGGTAGGCTCACTGTATATAGCCGGCTCTTGCTAGTTCCGCCTTTATCTTTTTAGTGATAGGGACTTTGCCGTCCCTTTGCACCATCCCGCTTTTGATCCTGCCACCCTTTACATTGAGGTCCCACTACATGTGGCACACCCTCTGCCAGCACCCCCTGCACCGGCAGCGCCAGTAGCTCACGCCGATCCTGCGCCAGACTCACCTCCGCAGGTAGTACCCGACATCCCCTTTAGCTCCGAGAGCGACCCGTCAGAGGCCACCAGCTCGTCATCCTCCTCATCAGGACCCAGTATTGACTACTCACCAGCCGGGCCAGGTATGGCCAATGCCTACCTGACTGAGTAGATCAACCGTAGGCAGTATTGTATAGCATGACCCTCTTTTGGCGGTGTGCAGCCTTGGGTCATAGACCTAGTGGTAGGCTTTCTGAAATGTCCTCTGAGGACCACATAGGATTAGGCAGACTTACATGGGCTTTATGTCCTTTGGTACACGGTCCCTCTCATTTTGATATGTTGTATATATAAACTGAAGCAGAGGCTTTTGATATGTATATAAATATATATGCGAATATATATAAGTATGTATTCAGTAATGTTATTGCACTATTCCCATCGTTATGATATTCAGATGAATTCGTTTCACTTTTAGCATAGCAGTGCGCCGTTTCATAAAAAAAAAAAAAAAAAAGCATTAACACAGTAACACAACCTACTAATTTCATGCTATGACTTAAGCATAACATTAAATTAGTAGGATGTTACAAAAGGTAATTATTTGAGGAAATCCTCTTTATTAATAATATAGAAGTATAGATTAATAGTATAGATAAAAATTAGAGAAAGAGAAAAGAGAGCTTTTATATATCAAAGTTCAATTAGATTAATTTTGCATTCTAAGTTTCTCATAAATGTGTTTGATGTGATTTTCATAATAAAATAAAAATATATAGATAAATATAATATTTTCTAATAAAGAATATTTAATATAAATTTAATTATATATAATAAAAATAATTATATATATCTGATGTATAACTTAATTAGATCTTGGAATGTGATATTCACTTGATTGAATTTTAATGTATAAAGACTCTTTTCTCTCTCTCTCTCTCTCTCTCTCTCTCTCTCTCTCTCTAGCTCATTTTTATATTTATGAAAATAATAAAAATAATTATTTAAAATATATAAATAATAAATTATTTTCAATATAAATTATATTTATATATAAAAAATAAAAATAATAAAATAATTATAATTGAAATAGTAGACATTTAAATAACTATATTAAGTTTTAAATTCTAAATTAAATAATTAATAAAAATTATATTTTATCATAATGATTTTCTGGTTACATTTTATACTAAAAAATAGAAAATATAAAAATATTTTAGGAACTTTTAGAGACTAAAATATATACATTTAATTTTTTAAGAACCAAAGTATTAAACTAAAAATCTTTCAATAATTAAAGTATATATATATATATATATTTTTTTTTGCATAATGAAATAGTAAGACTGTTCAAGTAGTTTAATCTTCACAAAACTTCTAGATTTTACTTCATATTAAAATCTGAATTGGTTCTCATATATTATAAACGTGTTTATTGCAATGATTGGCCTATTGAATTTAGTAGTTGGTTACATCAATCTCCAATGAAAACAAATTGTACTGACACTTTATTATTTATATGATTTAATATATTTGCCGGAGTCCCATCAATAGACAATCCTTACTCTGGGATCAGGAGAAATCATTTCAGCAGTATACTCTGCATTTCCATGCGCGCAAAATTGTATAATTAATTCAAATAATTATCTTCAAATCGACATGATTAGATGAGGCTGTAATCAGTTTGAGTTTTTTATTTTGTAGTTGGTACGCCTAAATCCCACTAGTTGTCCTAATATGGCAATATTGCTTGTCTATATATATATATATATATATATATATATATATATATATATATATATATATATATATATATATCGTCTATATATTAATTGAATTACGTTGAACCAGTGTGTACTATAGTGAAACTTTGGGTCCCCTGTCTCCCTTATACGCGAAATGATACAAAGCTGTCCTGTCATCTCATATATTTAAAAAGAAAAAAGAAAAGAAAAGTACACTTTCCATTTTTATGGAAGGCCTTCTAACTTTACTACACTTATATGGATATAACGAGGCTATAGGATTCCACGAGGAATGCATGGGATTAGACATAGGAGACAGTGACGCGAATCTTTTCACGTATCTTGGAATAGGGCCTGAAGACTGTCTTCAAGTGCGGACCTGCTGTTAGGACAGTTTGACCTATTATGTCCAAGTGGGAGCATGAAGGCCTCATGGGTGTATTTGTTTATTGTTACTTAATAGCAGTGCTAATGCTAATACTTAATGCTAATGCTCTTAGACATGGAATAATTCACTGAGACTTCACAGCAAGTAACATATTCTTTGATGATCGCAATCATATATTATGGGTGATTTTGGCCTTGGCAAGATTTTGATTTCTTTATTTATATGGTTTTTTTATTAAACAAAATAAGTATTTTCAAAACCAAAGTGGACTCAACTTTTTGATAAGAGAAGCACTCATGAACTAATAATAAGATTTTTGTTTTATATTGAATATAATACTGATTTTCATTTGGATATCGATTCTACTAAATGCCAATGCACTTTCAAATGAGTTTTAACTCCTTAAACTTTAGATAAAATTCACCAAGATGAAACTCAGTTCTACATTTGCTAAATTTTAACTACGAAGTTAATAAGTTGGACACCAACAACATGGAATTTAAATAATAATTTGGTTGCTTCACTATATGCCAAATGATTTTACCAAAATTTTAGTTTACAAATAATTTGGTTGCTTCACTATATTTTATATCCAATAGCACTTTGGTAGTTGCATTGAACCATTTGCAAATGGGAGATCTAAAGCACGAAGCACTTAGTCATGGCAAGCAATTTTGGCATAATAATCAAATTACAATAGCATGTGATTAAGACATCTTTCTATCTTTTTTCCCCTTTCTTCTTGCTTTTTAACAGCATCACTTTAACGTGTTAAACTAGGTAAGATTCATTATTAGTAAACTAAAATTTCGGTTAAATCATTTGGCATCTTGGCCGACCCCTATCTTGGTTGTCACTTTCTAATTTGGCTAGCATTCTTCTGATTGAGCCTTTCATCTCAAGAACTATTGTTAACAGCTCATAGTAATGCAAACCTTTTTCTTTTTAAATGCAAAACCCATAAAAAGATTTTTTTTTTTTTTCACAATTAAGTTGTGTTTAATTGAGATCAAAATGGAGGGAGGGATTTCATAGATAAACTCCATACCTAAAATTTATTTATGGAACTCATCTATAAAATTTTTACCTCCTATTTTTACCCCCAACCAAACACACTTTTTAAAGGCTAAAACTTTGAGTATATATAAATGGTGTTCAATGTGGTAATAGATAATTATATATAAATATTGTTCATGTATTTTTCAAAGTATATGATATGCTTATAAATCTACAGGCTGCTAAGATTTCCAACTGCACTAGCCATTTTGCTTGCATGTGCAAAGTTTGTTGATAAATGTATTGCATATTTATATTTTCATTCAAGGTGAACGGTTAAAAGGAACAAAGATATATGTTTATTATAGCCCAACTCCAATGATAACAAATCAAAGGAGTTTCCTCCACAAAAAATAAAAAAAATAGAAAGAAAGGTAGGCTTCCATCTGGAGAGTAAAGAGATTTTGTTAAAGGAGGTTCTCAGTTATTGTCATTTGAACACATTGAGTAGCTTTATTGTTTTGGTTTATTGCCAAATGGTGTATTTTTTCTTTTCTTTCCTATTTTCATCCTCTTTTCTGCTTCTGATGACAGCAGGAGAGGATGCACTAATCTATTTTTCACTTTCTCGTCCCACCCTGTGATCTCATGTGTGTTAAATATTTAGTTATTCTTATGTCTTGTTTGGGATGCCATGCAGGAGATGCATGCACATTTTTCTTCAGAGTTATGGATATCGTTAATGCTCCCTTTCCCCTTCTTATGTCTTTTTAATTTGTGATATAATTTATAAATATAAAATTAATTTGCTATTCATGTTTTTTTTTTATGACGTACAGTGTGGCTTTGGCATTAAGTTTGAGATTGATAGATTGAAGTTTAAAATTTAAAAAAGGTACATTTATATTACAAAAGTGGACAACTTACTGTTAATAAAATTTTGGTTTCCCTATTTATTGAATTGTGACATGGTAATGACATATGTTCATTTATTTGTTGTTTTTGGTTCTTGATCAGAAAAGTTTCCCAGAAAATTGTAAAAATGTAAAATCACAGTCAAACTTTATTTATGTTTATAGGATACATTACACGTAACTTGAACCCATCACCCATGTAACTTGGACACTGAATCATGCACGCAACTTTAAGTAGAGACTACATAATTATGTTACTTTCATAATTGATCAAGAATTAATACTAGAAATGATTTAAATATATCGAACATGTAAGAATATATAATGCTTTATGATCTCACTTCCTTCAAAGCAATATGATAAGGCCAAATAAAATCATCTGAAATTTAATTAAAAATCACAACGATATTAATTTAAATAGTTAATTCAACCTTTTGAAATATATATATCAAGCTCTAAAACACAACACAAACTTTATTTAATTTCATAGGATACATCACACACAACTTCGACCATGATACATGGACGCAAGTTTGATACCTTGCGATCTCACTCACCCGAAAACAATACATTACATCAAACTTAGAACTTTTACCCAACTCGTAATTTAGCAAACGACATGAACAAGTCCCACTGTGAACATGTTCTCTTTATTTAATGTTTTTTTTTTTTATTTCGACATGCTCTTTATTTAAAGTTAAACCACAATGCATGAAAGGAAGTTAACTCTTATATTGGCACGGGGTCTACGAGCACAGCTTCAATGTATTTCTTCATTATTCCTCCGGCATGCGTGTAGCTATCTTCACCTTTGTACATCACATCCATATACCGCGCCATGTTGAGAGCACGCATCAGAAAAGGCATTGGAACTTTGGTTGGCCTAAGGCATTCCTCATTTATATCCTTCCAAGCATCTGTAATTCTCTTTCGTGCTTCTTCAATGGCTTCTTCTCTAGACACATCATTTTCTCTCATATAGCATTCCAGGAATGAGGCACAATGTTCTCTCTTCTGTTCAAACTGTTCAACGAGATATAATTTATTCAAATATATTTCATGTGAAAGAATAAGAACAGCATTGAAGACAATTGTTCCTTAAACTTCTCTTATATATATATATATACCTCATTGGAGACAATGTCGTCCATAAGCCTGCAAATAATTGCAGAAGCTTTAACAATTTTGGGTTCACTAGTCACCCATTTGAAGATGTCCTCTGTGGCTATTTCTCCCATGCCAATATAAGAAGTTGTTATGAGCAATGGGTAAGTGGTTGATAGTGTTGCTGTGTAGATGTACTCCTCTGTTGTTGGTATATAGTTGCTGTTTAACCATCTGGCCTCAGTCATGTAGGCTTGGACTGCCTTTTTAAACTGCCATCAACATGCATTATATGAGAAAATTATTGAGACTTGGAGTTACAATCCGTTATATCTTTTAATGCCAAGGAGTAAATCAATTTTTTAACAAACTCTCGAATTAATCTATGAATCTTAATAATTGCAAAATAAAATTTGAAATGCTAGCCTTGTTTTATAGAATCAAAACACTATCAAATTAATAATAAGAAATAATGGTTTTCATAGATAATGAATTTATGTTTCCTTGATCATTAATATAAACCAAGTTCTGTATTTTATTTTTTTGGGAATATAAGTATTTTTTATTTTTATTTTTTCCTAAATTTAGTGAAACATCAATTATCTAATTTAAAATGACAACTTGGTTTAATACAACTGTTTCCTCCTATGAAATTTGAAAAAAAAAAAACTGTTTCCTATCATTTTGTCAAAAAGAGAAAAGAGAATCATACTTCTTTTATGTCATAGCCAATGCTATATGCTCTTCCTTCCTTCCCCACTTCTTGTTCTGCTTCTTCAAAAATCTTTAAGACAGACCTATAAGTTAATTTCATGTACTCTGGAAGATCATCCAAGCAGCAAATATCCCACCTAAAATCATTGAATACTTTCGTTTCAATCACTCAGGCTATTTATTTTAAAAAGGAAAAATGAAAAACAAAGAAAATTTATATCTATTTATAATGTGCTAACCAACCTTTCAATTGCCTTAGTGAAAAGTTCTAATTCATCAATGGTTCCATACGCATCATATGTGTCATCAATGATTGATAAAAAGGCAATTACTTTGATCATTATCTTTCTTGCTTGAGAATATTGAGGCTCAAAATATGACCCTATAATCCAGTAGCAACATTCCGCAATCCTATCTCTTGCAAATGGTAGTTTTCTTGGGACATCGAACTCCTTCCACCACCTAAAAGGACCAAAAAAAAAAAATCAATTATAGGGAGTATTCTTGGAAACCAACTTAAAAATTTTATAATTTGGTTAATTAGAGAGAGCTTGTGGTTAAAGAGCTTACTTGCAAATGTTTCCAACTTCCTTTTGATACAGGTTTTGTAGCGAATTGAAATCTAATTTTGCTAGTGTGAGTAGAATTTCATTATGGGTAGGATCTTGTTGATAGATTGAAATGAAATGGCGTGCCTCCAACCTAGGCAAGCCAAGGTGGAGAGGCTGCTTTAAGCTATGGTTGACTTGTGCTGCAAGAAAAGGGCTCAATTGGGTGACAGTGGATTCAAGGTGAGTGGAAGTGAATACAAGAGCTTTGTCTAATATGTGCTCTCCATGAATCCTAAGATGTGAGGCTTCATACAAGCTTAACATTCCTTCAATATCTCCAATAAGCTTTTCACTGAAGTTTCCATGCACGTCTTTAAACTTGTTGAACACATCTGATGTTTTATTCAACAACCACAAGATTGAAAAGCTATTAAAGATGATAAAGTATAAAAATAAAATAAGGAAGAATAGCTGATATGGCAAAGTGTTAGTTTAGGTTTATGACTTGTTATCAAAGTTTTTTCATTATTTTTGACTATAATGTGTAATTTCAATACGAATAAAAGGAAATATAAAATAAGTGGATAAGTCGAGGCATATACTAGGTGAAACACGGAATCCGTGCTGCCTCAATAACCTAAAGAGTAAAGCAATGGAGCGAAGATTGTCTTCAACAGTTATTTCTCCATTTTCAACATAATTCTTGTGAATCTGTTGCAGCACTTCATCAATCTCACATTCAAAATGATAATGCACGCCCAAACGACAGATTGAATCAATCAAGTCAACTTTTGCTAAGGGCTTCTCAGTCATTGAAGCAAGCATTTTGATCACTTCTTTCTTCAGTGTTTCAATTTGTGGCCCGGTTTTATGATCAAGTTCCTGCATGTGTTAAAGAAAAAAAATACTTATGTATTGAAACAACTCACTTGCTTTAAAAATGAATTAAGGAGCTATAAACCGTACTTAACGAATACCTTATTCAGGTCAAACAAGAAACATAATTAAACTGCCTAGTGAATTAAGTGCATGGAAACGATCGGTTATGTCATGCTATTTATTGCATTGCATGCATGATGAATACTAAAAGCATTTATAAGTGACAGTGTATATATGTATACCTTGGATTCAGAAGCATATTGAAGGAAATAATCCTTCCAAATGCTGGAGTGATAATCTGTAGTATGTCGATCATGTAAGCCACATTTTGCATCTGGGTTGAAGCAATTAAGAGTAGAAGCTGCACTAGACATGCTTGGGTTTTTTTCTTTTCTTTTTTGGGTATGTAAGATAACAATCCTTGATTTGTGTCTAAGAACTTGGATTCTTTACCCTTAATATATAGGGACTAAAAGTTTATTAAAAGAAAATAAAAATAGTAATGAGCAATAATTTAGCACTAACGTTACGTCATGAATTATTAAATATAGTATGATGCATATTTTTCGTTTATCACGTGTTTTTCAGTTTTCCTGTAGCGATATCGACAACGAAAGTGGTGGTATAAGACAAATATTTGGGTGATTATAAAATATTATACATCTATATTTATAATCAATAATATTATTAAATATTATAATATTATTGATTATAAATATAGCCAGATAATATCCTAAAACCACTAAAATATTTCTCCCTACGCTAGCGATGTTGTCTCCCGTTTATCCCATATTTCAAAGTATCAAAGCACTGTGTTTCTTTAAAGAGCTGCGAATCTTTGCTGGCACTTCTGTCCTTTTATGTTGGCAGCTTTCCTTCTTACAAACTACTAGCCATTAATTAAAACAAAATGTAACGCCATTTCTACTACAATTTATAATCTATCTATTTATATAATAAATATATTAAAATTATTTGACTAAAGTTGTAACGTAAAACATTTTGAATTTTATTCTTTCAATATATTTAATTATAAAATGTTTTACCTTTCATTCATCATCTGAATATTTCCTTGATTTTTCATTTTTTTTCATCTTTTCAAAAAAAGGTTTAATTTTTTTTTTCTAAATTATCTTGGGGGAGAGATAATTTATGGCACTGATAAATTTTAAAATCAAATACAAGTATTTTTTATCAAGAATTAATCTTGAAATTTTTTTTGAATTTCTATTGATTTATTTATAAAATTAGTTAAATAGTAACATGATTTTTTCCGAAATTCATTACAATATAATTATTTTGATTGAATGAATTATTGGAAATCATATCTTGGAATTTGAGCCCAAATAATTTAATGTGATTGAATATATGTTGACCCAATTATTTGGTCTTATAATAGGTGAAACAAAACAACCTTTCACGAAATAGTAGACACTACTATATATTTAACTTTTAGCAATATCTAGTTAATGCAACATTTTTATAAACATTGCTAAAAGTAAATGTTAATTAAAAGTATAATAGATATTGTTAAAAAGTATAGTAAAGTGTTGTTAAAACCTCTTATTAATATAGTCTGAACACAACATTTGTAAAAGTGGTACTAATGTAACTAGTAACACTTTTTATATTTTAGTAATATTTTTTAAATGTTACTAAATCGCAATTACGGTGTGTGTCTCTCTCTCTCTCTATAATCTTAACGAGATTGGAAAATATTAGAGTGACTATTGCCTCATATTACATCAGCAAATTCTCAAGGGAGATAATTGAGAAGATCATGTTCCTTATATATACATGGATATGCATGTATAACTTGGCAATTCTTAGAATGAACTTTTCCTTATATCAAAATATCCTAAAAGGTGCACACTATTGTTTTTTAATTTAGTATTCTAATATCATGTACTTTGATATTGGGTGGTATATTAAGATATAAGAATTATATCCTAGATGTAGTATCAAAGCCATAGATATATGATTTAAAAGTCATGATTACGTTTGTTTTGAAGTGCATGTTTGATGTTTTTGGTTCTTGTAAAATTTCAGTTAGTTAATGAATTTCTTTCTTTCAAGTATGAATCATTGAAGAGTTTTTTTTTTTTTTTTTTTTTTTTTGCATGGAATATGTTTACATGCATTTTACGATAAGACCCATATTTTAGAATTTCAAAACATGTATCCCACGCATGTCTCCTCTAATGAGCCTGACGTGAATGTTTTTAAAATTCTAAAGAGAAAGAAACTTAGCATGTTCTCTCTAATTTTACATTATTGGCTTATGATCCTTTTTGGTTAATCATATTAGTATCGTATCCAACTGTAGATCGCCGCTTTGGGAATGGGTTTTTTTTATTTTCACTCTTTTTTGTTTCTTTTGATTTTTGGGGGGACCTTGGATCTCAGATCCTGAGACTCGAACTTGCTACTCTAAGATTCCGGGTCTGATACTTCTTGAACCTATGGGTTGTACCAGCTTAGCTATGCCTCAATCCATAGAAATGGGTGGTACTCCTTGAAACCATGGGCTGTACCCAGTGGTGGAGCTTGAAGAAAAATCTTAGGGGGCCAAAGACTTTAGTATATAAAATATATAATGATAACTAAATTAAAATTAATATGTAAAATATATAATGACAATTAAATTAAAATTAACTACACATTACATATTTAAACTTTGAAGCAAGTCACTAATACGACAAAATAATTTTAAAGATAAGAACTATAAAATACCTTATAGTGCTGCTATTCGCTCTTTCAATGACTTGAAATCATCAATAATTACATCAGAACTGAAACTTTCTGCAATTTCTCTTTTAATGTAAATAACCATACTATTTGCAAGAAACTCATCTTCCATTTTATTCCTCAATCTTGTCTTCATTATTTTCATTGTTGAAAATGATCATTCCGTAGTAGCTGTAGAAACTGGAAGAGTTAAAATAAGACGAATCAACCTATCAATCAAGTAGTAAACTTCTGATTTTTTTGTTTCTGCCAAGCATCTACACAATTCAGGAATAGTTGATAAATTTTTAAATTTTGGCTGTCGACAAGCATCAAGAATAAAATGCCGAAGTTGGAAAGGCAAATTAACCTTCTCCTGCTCAGTAAAGTCCATAGGATAATATTTGTCAACAAGAGTACAAATGCTATCAATGTCAAAATTTTTGTAATTATCCTTAGGAATCAAAGCAGAGCTTAGACTTAACAGATCTATTGCTTGATCATTGAACCTACTATTCAACTCTTGTAATTGCTTATCAATTATAACAAAAAATATTTCCACTCTGAAGTGATGCTCAACTGTAATCTGATCTTTCTGATGACGAGAGCGTCCTTGTCTTGCTATATAGGAAGCAGTAAAATCAGGAACTAGTGTAACACCCTACTAATTTTATGTTATGCTTAAGTCATAGCACGAAACTAGTCAGATCGTGTTATCGTGTTGATACTCTATTTACCTTTCCTGTTTTATTCTTCTTTAAATCGTCACCATCACATAAACATTTTTCTTTTTTTTTTTCCTTTTTTTTGACGAAACGACGCGCTGCTATACTAAGAGCGAAACGAATCGAACAAAATATCACCAATATAAGTATAGTACAATAGCGTTACTGCATACGTGCAAACATATATATATATATATATATATATATATATATATGTATGTATGTATATATCAGAAGCCACTGCTTCAGTTTATGTACAAAGTTTTAAAGTAGAATACATACTAGGGCTGGTGTATTAAAAAGACCATAATGCCATCATCCGCCAAAATACCCTAGGGTCCTCAAAGGACATTTCGTAACCTACTGTTAACCCTACAGCTAAGTCCATGACCCAAAGCTACATGCTGTCCAAAAGAGGGTCATACTGTACAACATCTCCTGCCGCTAAGCTACTCCGTTAGGTAGCCGTTAGCCATGCCAGGCTCGGCCGGTGTATAGTCTGCGCTAGGTCCCGAGGAGGAAGAGGGCGACGAGCTGGTGGCCTCGGAGGGGTCACTCTCTGAACTCAACGGGAGCTCGGGGACTGCCTGCGGTGGTGACTCAGGGGCAAGGTCAGCGGGTGCTGCAGGTGCAGGATGTGGGTGCGCCATGTGTAGAGGAATGGCAATATAAGGGGTAGCAGGGTCGAAGATGGGATGGTGTAAAGGAACATCAAAGTTCCTATTGCTGAAGAGGTAAAATCGGAAGTTGCACGAACCAGCTATATACAAAGAGTCCAACTCTGGATCATGGTGGAGCTGTAACGCAGGAATCTCAATAAAAAGGGTAGCTGTGGAGTCCATCGCCAGTGTCTAAGAATGATGCGGGAGATACAAAAAGGGGTGAGAATTTCAAGAAAATTCTCAGTAGGGTTTGGTTGTACTGGTACTGACGTCACATACATTCTCAGTTGCCTCGGGTTTTATTTAATTATAAAAATATGTGTTCAAACTGAAAAGTCCATTTTCATGAGTTTAAGAAAATGTCTGGTCCGAGGCAAGGTTCAGTTTTACTTTAATTGGCATAAGAAACAAAATAGATTACTAATACTAATACATGGAATGATAAATGAAATAAATAAACGAATAGTAGTGAGCAATTATAACAGACAATTGTAAACATCCTAATGTAACTAGTCCATGTATTCATGCATTCATGTAATCATGTAGACTCGTTCATGATCTTTCCTTCATAAACTTTTTCATTATTTTCTATCATTTTCCATCTCTTGGTCCCCTGGGAGTTCTTGGCCATTTTAGACTCCTAGGTAATAGTCTGCTTATCAGGATCGAGCTCGTTCCTATATAGGAATGCCAGGTTTACTTTCCCCGACCTTCCCACCGATCTATTCCCATTAACTTTCTATCCGGGGCTGGCCCAAGTAGTATGGAACTTGCATAATAACACAATTCTTTTCATAACTTTCATGGCTTTCTCAAGAATGCATATGCATTAACATGTAATTCATAACTTGTACATGGGTTCTACCGAAAATTTGGTAGCATAACGGAACGTGTCCGCTTCCCCATGAATAGTGCCAGCCAATCAATACATCAATTTATCACAAGGAACACAACTTCACATTTATATTCCAACATAAAACTCAAATCCATATCAAATTCATTAAGGCAGGAATCCTGCCTCAGTATATTCAACCAACCCGATTTTTGTAATTCAAGCCATAATTTCATTTTAACTCATTTGGACCTCAAATTTGAGTATGTTAAAGTGTCATGTGCCTATTTTCTAACCTCTTTGGTCCCATCCAATTTTGGTATCTACAACTCAAGATATCTAGATTTTATCTCGGCCTGCCCATTGGCTAGCCAGAATCAGGCAACTAAAAGTAAAAATCCATTAAAAATCGAAAACTGACTCAATTCGTACGAAATTGGTCTCATGTTAAAGCTAACAGAACAAAGTTTCATTTAGAAAAAGTCCCACTCAATTTGGCTTAGTGGAGCTCGAGCTAGAAGCCCCAATTTCGGACCTTCCTACACTGCCCTGTTCTAGCCCGGTGTGGACATAGGGCGAATTGTGTGGAGAACTGAGAGCAACTGGGACCTTGTTAAATTCTGAAATTTTTATGAGATATTCTCCTATGTGTAAGCTTTTTAACAAAGTTAGTTTCACTCATTTTTATGCAGTATAGGTCGAGTTCTACCCTAAATAACCTAATCTGCCCAGAGCCAGAGTCAAAACCCTAGGTTGAAATTCAAAAATTCATATCTCCCTCGATTCTGATCCAAAATCCTTATATGATATGTCTATGGAAAGCCCTAGATGTCTAGTTTCATCTAAAAATAGTTTCATCGGATTTGACGGACTGTAGACGGCGCAGTACGCTCCGCCATACGGACTGCCGTGGACTCTCCACCAAGACAGCACCCTCATCCATTCACTTCTCTTAGTTTTCTTCTTCTAATTCTACCTCTAACTCAAAATCTTCTATTAATTCAAGCATAATTATTTAATCAACACATCAAAATAAAATTTAGACCACCATCCATACTTCAAGAATCTAAAAGTCAAGTAAGAATTTAGAACTCCTACCTCTTATCGTGAATGATTTTGGTTTAAGTTTGTAGCTGCAACTTGGTAAAAGTTTAAGGTATGATGGAGTTGAGTGAGAGATGAAAAGAAAAGAGAGAGCTGAAGTGAAGAAGAAGTTACGTAGAAGGGGGTCTGAATCAGAGGAGGAGGGTGTGTTATATAGGCATGAGTGGGAGTTAACTTGGAAGGTTTTGATTGGCCTCCAAACATAAGGCCAAGTTTCAGCCAACCTTGCTCTCTTCTTATGACCAAACAACTCTCCACGTTGTCTTATTTGTGCGGTAGATTTGCTCTCCACGTTGCCTAAAGTGGGACTAGTTTTCCAGTATATTCTGGAAACGAAATCGGAACTCGTGAACATCATGCATATGAAGTCGGAACTCGGAAAAATCCAGTTTAGTGGAAACTTGAAAGCAGAGCCTGGTGTGAAGTCAAGCACTTAAAGTCGGAACTCGGGAATTATGAAATCTCGATCACGAAACTCGAAAAGATATAGAAATGAGAGCTAATGACATTGAACTCGAGATCGGATCTCATACATTTGTGAATCATAATGTCGGAATTCGGAATATTGCCAGTTCATTTGAGCCTTAGAGACGAAGTCGGAAATCGAAATTTTGATCTTTGATCGCTAAGGTCGGAAGTCGTAAATTGTGCTGAAGTCGAAGACGAAATCGTAAGTTGGAAACATCAGTCACTTCATTTCAGTTCCTAAAATTGGAAATCGGAATTCATACTGATTAGGTCAAAATTTATACACGCTTACACAAGGTCGGAAATCGTAAGCTACATGCATTAAGTCGGAAATCGCAAGCTGCATGCATGAGGTCGGAAATCGGAAGAAATCCCTTGTAAGCCTTGGAACGACGTCGGAAGTCGAAGCTAATATTGAGGTCGGAAGCGGAATTATAAGACAAACTCGGAAATCGGAAATTTCAACATTAGAGGGGATCGGAAGTCGGAAATCGGATGTTACAACTAGAATATCATGTTGTTCACAAATTGATTTCACATTTTTCAACAAATCCTCCCAACCATCATCTCTCAAGTTTTGAATAAGTATTTTTGTAGACCGAACTAGTTGCACAGCATTAACTATATCTTGAGATTGCTTCTACAAAGCTTGGCAAAGAACATCTGTTATTCCCATGATTTCTTTGATCAAGTGCAAGATCAATATAAATTCAAATGAAGTCAAGGTATTATAAGCACTATCAGCACCTCCACGTTGAGAATAAGTTGATCCGTCAACAATAATTTTTTGTAGAACAGAACAAGTTGCACCATACATGTTTATCAAACTACAAATAGAAGAGAAATGAGAACTCCAACGAGTATCCCCAGCTCGTTTTAAAGTGCCAACTTGATTTGCCCCTTTTCCAGTTTCAAGTTCATCAATCTCTAACAAATGAGCAATTTCATCTATTTTGGCAGCTTGTAACTCATCATGGCGCTTACTAGAGGAACAAATAATATTGACCATAAAAGTCAATTTTAAAAAAAATTGATGAACTGGAATAACTTCTCTAGATGCAGCAACCAATGCAAGTTGTAATCGATGGGCAAAGCAATGGACATAATATGCATATGGACAATCATTTAAAAATAATGCTTGTAATCCATTCCATTCTCCTCTCATGTTGCTAGCACCATCATATCCTTGACCACGAATATTAGAAACATCAAGACCATGTTGAGAAAGAATAGCACATAATTCTTTTTTAAGAGTCAATGATGTAGTGTCTCTAACATGCACAAGATCAAAGAAACGCTCTTGTATAAAACCATTTGTGTCAACAAATCTGAAAACAAGTGCCATCTGCTCTCTTTTGGATTCATCACGAGTTTCATCAACTATAATACAAAAGTTTGAATCCCCAATCTCTACACGAATATGTTTTCTCACCTTACTTGAGATGATATACAAGATCTCCTTTTGAATTTGATGTGAAGTGCACTTAGAATTATATGGAGCATTTTCTAACACAACTTTTGCAACTTCATCATTATAAGATGCCAAGAGTTTTATCATTTCAAGAAAATTACCTCGATTTTTTTATTCTAAAGTCTCATCATGGCCTGTAAAAGCACAAGCTTGAAATGTTAGCTAACGAACTGCATCAATCGAGGACTTAAGACGTAATCGATTCTTTTGAATTTGCTTAGAGCTTTGGACATGAATAACATTTTGGATATGGCCAGCTTGATTCAACAAGTCTTGACAAGCTCTAACTGCATTATTATGTGGTGAGCAAGGATCATTCCCAATATGCTTGAGAAAAGCACAATCTTTCCATCATTAATCTTTTTCCAACTTCTAAATCCCGTAGAAATAAAAACATCAGATCCATGACGCCCACTAGGTTTCTTGCTAAACAAATAACAAAGTAAACAATAAGCAGCATCTTCAGAAGGTGAATACTCCAACCATGAAGGAAAAATACCAAACCAAGCATATTGAAATCGCCTTGGATGATTTTTAGCAGACAAAGGATAACTTTCAAGATGCTTTTGATATGGACCCCATTTTAGATAAGCCCGTCTAACCTCATCCATTTGATTTAGTGGATATTGCCAAATTTGAAGTCGTTTTCCTGGATCTCATTCCAGAGAATTAAGATCGAATTCATTAGTTGTGACTCTTTGAATCTTAGATGGTTGTTTCTCACTTTCTTCATTAATTACTAGAGTAGTAGAACAATCAACAATTGATGACGATGTTGAAGGTATATTTTCCCCCTCTTGTACATTGGTTTTTCTCTTAAAAAATACATCAATTCTTTGATTTTTCATCATTAGACACTTGGAATTATAGAAACTGCAAAAAAATAAGGAAAAGATTGAAAGAGTCAAACAGATGATAAGGGATTAAAGTGAAGTATCCAATTAAATACTTAAAATAAAAAAATACTACTTTTTAATATTGATATTAAGAAACCCTGTTAGATATTTTTATGCAGATGAAAATACAACAAATAATATAATAAAAATTAATTTTTTTCCAAAAAAAGTTCTGAAAATTGAAGAAAAATAAGAGAATATAAGACAGTGAAACTAGTACCAAGAAAAAGAATAGAGCCAGTTGTATTATTGTTGTGTTGCCACTTGCTTGTCACCTATGCCATGTATATGATGTATGCCCTCCTTCATTTTGTGTTGGAAAGATGGACTTGAAGATTTTGAAAACAAGGAAAAAGGGAGAAAAAGATAGACTTGAAGATTTTGAAGAAAAAAAAAAAAAGAAGGAGAAAACATAAAATATGCACGCAGTGCGGCGGGACAGTTGGAGTTGTTTTTGGCACTATAGTGGGCAGTCCATTGTGGGTAACACATTTAATGGTCCATATTAATTCTTTTTATTAGTTTGTTGAAAGTTGAAATCTGTTGCGACACACGATGTGGTGGGACGGTTTGAGTGTTTTTTCAATTAATTTGGGCATAGTCTATCGTGGACAGTATATTTGATGATCCATACTAATTCTTACCTTTAATTTGTTAAAAGTTGGAAACCGTTGCGGCTGGGATTTGAACCCGGTGCCCGTCGTTGAAGCAAAACATAAAATATGCACGCGGTGCGGCGGGACAGTTGGAGTTGTTTTTGGCACTATAGTGGGCAGTCCATCGTGGGTAACACATTTAATGGTCCATATTAATTCTTACTATTAGTTTGTTGAAAGTTGAAATCTGTTGCGACACACGGTGTGGTGGGATGGTTTGAGTGTTTTTTCAATTAATTTGGGCATAGTCTACCGTGGACAGTATATTTGATGATCCATACTAATTCTTACCTTTAATTTGTTAAAAGTTGGAAACCGTTGCGGCTGGGATTTGAACCCGTTGCCCGTCGTTGAAGCAAAACAAAGGCACGCGCATCCTACCATTTAAGCAATGCAGATCTTCTTGCCAAAATATGTACTACTAAAAATTTTATAAAAACTTTGGGGGGGCCATGGCCCCCCATTGTCCCTATAAAGCTCCGCCTCTGGCTGTACCAGCTGAGCTACGTCTCAAACCACAGAAATGGGTTACGAGTGAATGGATAAAAGGTAGAATTGAAAAAAAAGAGAAAGAAATGTAGCGTTCCCGAAATGCCCAGTACATGCTTGCGAATCATAATGGCTTATGATACAGTTGCTTTCATTTGCCAACTTTTCTGACCAAATTGCCATAAACCACCCTTACCAAATTTATTGGCTTCATTATGCCTTCTACGTGAGCAAGTTGATATATTATCCCTTTCAATTAAAAAAAAATGGCAGACCCGATATTATGCATGTTTTGAGTTTGAAATTATTTGTTTTATGCATCTTCTTCCATAAAACATTTAAGAACCATTTTAGAAAAGATGTTAAGATGAAGATATGGAGTACAAAAGGATAAAAAGATGTAATGTTTCATTATGAAGTGTGTCCTTTTAAAGATGAAAGGTGTAATCAACTAGACTATTATTTTAACTCCTAAAAGATGAATGCTAGCAAACTAATGTTTAAAAGATATTTTATTAGTTTGTGATATTTCAGTGATAATCAGCACATTACCAAATTAGTCCCTAGAAAATTAATGTGCTAACAAATTAGTCTATAGAAGATTCATGTATTGACAAATTAGTCTCTAAGAAATCTTTTATTAAAACTAATGAAGCCTATTAACAATAATAGAATTAATCATTGAGATAACATAGACTAATAAAATATCTTTTAGGAATTAATTTATTAGTATATTGATCTTTTAAGTGTCAAAATGATAGTTTATTCGGGTGTAATCATTCATGATGATGTGTAACTATTCATGATGGGGTGTAACCATTCATGATGCAACAAATATTTATAATGTGCTATAATTATTCATGATGAGGTATATCCTTTCCAACTTTTTTGTGTGGCCTCTTTCATGGATTTGAATAAATCCATTCAAGTAGTTTTTCTCCATGAAAATTATTTCAAATTATTTTAGAGCTTGTAAGGATTACAACACAAAAAGAATGGATTGAAACAATGCTAAAATGAGGGAGAAAATGACATTAAAAGTAAGTGAGTTGAAAAGTGCGAATTGGTAACACCTTTTTGTGTTGCCACTTTCATGGATCTTAGTTGATCAATCCAATGAGTTTTTACTCATGAGACTTAACTCAAATAGTTTTGAAGAGTATAATGATTACAACACGAGAAGGATAGGTTAAAACGGAGATAAAATGAAGGAGATGTGAGTTTTCAAAGCTGGTAAGCCACAATAGGTGCAAACTAAGTCACACCATCCATTTTGCCGCAAATTGAGTCTTGATGACCTAAAGACAAGGTTAAAGATGACTCTTGGGTGCATGATAATACCCACTCCTCGACTTAGGAGAGTGCGGAGCCTATAGACCTCCATTTTGCATGCCCTTTTTTCTTGTGAACTTATTGTGGTGTCTATTTATGGCTATGTAGATTTTATTTTACGTTTAGAGAAAAATTAATATTAATTTGTCTATGTTATATTCACTTCACCTATCAAAGAGAAGGTAGCCTACCACTAGACCTTGCCAATGAAAAGAAGTTTAAGAGAATAGGCAACTACTACACAATATATAGGATCAGTTGCACAGAGGGGGACACATCCTCCAATCACTCAAATACATTAGACAAGATCAAGTGCCGCTTATAATGGCCGAGGTCCATGTTGGGGCTGTGTGGCAACCAGGAGGAAGAGCACTTGTGGTTAGAGTTCACGAGCCGATTATTTCTTGCCAATTGTGAGATTGGGTTGTATCTAATGCGTGAAGACATGTGACAAATGCTAGAGGTTTTCGACGGTGCCCCACAAGTCACTAGAGCCACTCTACTATTTAGAGACAAGTTGGCCTTTTCCATTAGCTCTAAGATAACTCAAATACCTAGTAGTCACCATTGATTACTTCATCAAGTGAATGGAAGCTAAACCACTCTCCTCAATATCTACCAAGAAGATCAGCAAATTTGTTTGAAAGAGGACCATTTGTAGATATGGCATACTAAGAGAACTCACCAGTGACAATGGAACTCAGTTTCTAGATCGGAAACTTTAAGAACTTTGTTCAGATTTAGGGATCTTCACTTCAATGGAACATCCTCAGACAAACATGCTAGATGAAGTAGTGAATAAGATCATTTTGATAGTGTTAAAGAAGAAACTCAACAAGGTGAAAAGACACTGGACATAAGTGCTCCTTGAGATCCTTTAGGCTATCACACAATGGCCTAATCATCCTCTCATGAAATGCCCTACAAGCTTGTGTTTTATGTCGAAGCCATGATATTGATCAAGATCTCTAAGCCAAGATTGAGAAGGGCAGGTTTTAGTGAGGAAGAGAACACAACAATTTGTGGAGTTGAGCACGATCTCATTGAAGGAGAGTGATAACTGGGCCAGATCAAGGAAGAAGCAATGAAGCAAAGCATAGCTTAGAATTATGACAAATAAGTGCACCCATAGGCCTTCAGCGAAGGTGATCTAGTCTTGAGGAAGATTGCAACTCATCAAAAGCTAGCAAGAGAAAGAAAGCTAACCCTGAACTACAAAAACCTATACAGAGCCACTAAAGACCTCAGTAAGGGAGCATACAAAATCGCAGAGATCATAGGCTGAGAACTACCACATTCATGGAATATGACCTTTCTCTATATTTATTAAGCTAAGTTGCAACCCTTAAGTCATGAATAATAGATGAACTATTTTTCTTTTAATAGGTTTTTCTCACAAGGTTTTTCTAATAAAGGTTTTGACGAGGCACAATTATTCGTGGGCTAGGACCATAACCTTGTGGGACTCAATTTACATTCAGTTGATAGTAATAAAATAAAAGTTTATTTTGCTTCATTCATCATCATGCGTAGATCCTTATTTACAATTTTATATCGTTTGCTAATTACATCGTAGTACTTGACACAAACTACAACTTCTAGTTCAGTACTTGCCTAAAAGGAGGAGAAGTTCCTAGGTTGAGTCTCTTAATTGAAGTTAAGTTTTTCAAAGTAAGGAAATTTCACTGGGCCCCTTGCACAAGACCAAGCCCCTCAATCAAGGTCAAGTCCTTCGAAGTAAGAAAATCTTGCTAAGTCTCTTGCATAATGCTTAGTGTAACAACCTCTATCATATAAGCCATGCTCGAGTCATGGAGTTACATTGAAAGGTTGTCACGATGCTAAGAAAACTTCAAAATATGGAAAATACATGGCCCTTTAACTGCTCACTTCATTATTGACGAATAGTCTTTGATACATAGATAATAAAATAATTACACTTTATAAGGAGTTGTGATTGAGATAACTAGCTTCGATAGTCTTTTGATTTGGCTAGCGCCCAACTCTTGCTCAATGAGTGGCCTTGCACTCCGCCTCGTGCTTGACTTCCACTTGGGTACTGGAATGTTTACGGAAAAGAAAAACATACAAGTAGGCAGTGAGAACCTAGGGTTCTCAGTAGGTAAACTTAAACCAATCTTATAGTGTCATCATAAACATTCCAGCCGCTTCGATTTGTTATGAAAATATAAGTACATATAAACAAATAGTGGTTCAATTTTACGTTGAAAATACCTTTCTCGAAGCGGGTTATATTTTAACAATCACTAGCCATATTATGTGACAGACACAGAGATATGATTAGTATGACATGCTTCAACCAGAATCATAATAATAGAATGACTTAATAAGATAACTGAAGATGCACTTATAGATGCTTATACTTGACTGTATGCAAGTGCACTTGTCTTAATTCATGTCTTTCTTTAACTTGCAACTTGATCTTACTTTTCTGTGCTTGGTCCCCCGGAGGTGAATGGCCTTTCTCACCCCTGGGCAATAGCCTGCTTTTCAGGTCCGAGCTCGTACCTATACATGAGTGACGAGTTTACTTTCCCCGACCCTCACACTGGTCTATTCCCACTATTCTGGTCGAGGGCTGGCCCAAGTCTTAGACAGTACCGCTCTGGCCCATGCTAGCTGGGTCTATGCCATGCCTGGCGTGGTAGCTTAGTACGTCCCTCTTGAAAGTTCTTATCATCTTTCCTTTCCATATCTTATCATGCGTGCAGATGCTTTGTGCATACATGAATATGCCTCATATCTTATTTTGCATATCATATTCTAATTATGCTTGCATGCATGGCATACATGAACATAACATGTGAATGTAATATATTCAAAGTATAATCTCTCATAACTCATATCGTACTTAAATTCATACTTATATATCTTAACCTTATAAGCATAACCTTCATAGACTCCTACCGTAAATTTGGCAGCATAACGGATCGTATCTGTTTTCCTATGAATAGTGCCAGCTCTCACAGACAAATCAATCATAGCATTATACTCAATCTAACATATATATATATATATATATATATATATATATATATATATATATATATATATATATATATATATATATATATATATATATATCAATGTAAAACTGGCAATCCTCAACTCAAACCTTATGTATCCATTGACACTTGTGTAACCATCGACTTGGCCATTCTGCCAATCTTACTCAATTCTGCTCAAATTTTGTAAAATCTGCCTTCACTTCTATTCAACTCATTTAAACTTGGATCTTGGATATATCACAAATCTATATGTCTACTTTCTAATCTCTTTGGTCCCATGTCATTTTGATCTATATAACTCAAGATATCCAACTTTTGCTCAACCTGTTCAGTCACTAGCCCGAATTACCCTCCTGGAAGTATAAATTAAGTAAAAATCGAAACTGAGCTCAAATCATGCGAAATTGGTCTCATATTGAATCTAACAGGACGACCTTTCATTTTCCACAAGTTTCATTCCATTTGCTTAAGTATACCTCGAGTTATAAGTCCTGAAAGTTGACCTTCCTAAACTACCCTGTTTTGGCCTGGATTGGACATAGGGCAACTTCCTCGAATCACTGGGAGCAATTGGGATCATAACAAACTCTAAATTTCATATTGGGATGTTTCCCTATGTGTAAGCTTTCTAAAAAGGTTAGTTTCACTCAATTTGGAGTTGTATGGGGTGAGTTATACTCTACTCATGTCACCCTGCCCGGATAAAAATCCTAAACCCTAGGTCAAACTTCAAAAATTCATATCTCCCTCAATACTAATCCAATAACCTTATATGATATATCTATGGAAAGCCCTGAATGTCTACTTTCATCTAAAAATGGTTTCATTGGATTTAACCGGTTGTAGGCAGAGCTGTACACTCCGTCATACGTACTGCCGTGGAATTCTTCATCCAGACAGCATCCTAATCCATCCATTTCTCTTAGTTTTCTTCTTCTAATTCTAATTCCCACTCAAGATTTCATATTAATCCCATAGTAATCCAATCATACACATCCAATATATCATCAAATAATTATAAAAAAGTAATCTTTCATGCATCCTCAGTTTAGAGAAATCAAGGTTAGAGATTGAATCCTACCTCCTTGGAGTGTAATTTGAGCTAAGTGTTGAAGCTTGAATTGATAGAACCTTGTTAAGCTTGAAGGAGTGATGGAGTTGATTGAGAGAAGGGAAGAAAGAGGCTGGAACAAGAGGGAGAGAAGGAGGCATAAATCAGCCTCAAATGAGAAGAGAAGTCTGACTTAAATACATGGTGGGAATTAGGATTTTGAGTATTGATTGGTTGAAATTTTGTGATTGAAGTTCAGCCACGTCTCCCACTTTTGTGGCCAAATTGCTCTCCACGTCATCCTAAAAGTGGGACTCGCTTCCATTCTGTATAAACTCGGAACTCGTCTTGATTCTGCTTAAAGTTAGAACTCGTGCTATTTTACTTGAGCTTGGAGCTGAAGCCGGATATCGGAACTCATCCCATCTCATTTGTGACTTTGAAGAAATCTTGTTTGGTTTATTCGGAACTTGGAAGCAAGGTCGGATGTCGGAAGTCATACAGCTTGCAATCACCTAATCTCGGAACCTCCCATTCAAACTCGAGAACACCAACAGAAATGGAAAGTTCCTGGGAATGAACTCGGACATAGGAACTCGTGTACGACTAGAAGTTAACTCAAAGATTCGAACTCATGTCCATTGAGTTCAACTCTAAGGCCAGAACTCGTTATATTAAAATTGGAGGTCGGCACTTGCACCATTGTGTTAAAGTATCAACTTGGGTCAAGTCAAAAGTCGGAATGAGGATGCTGGGTATGCTTAAGGTCGGAACTCGGGAATCCGGAATCACAATATCAAACCCAAATACTTAAACCCGGAAGTCGGTATGATGAGATCGGAAACATGGTATATTGTCTTTCAGACATGAAGTCGGATATCGGGGGAATCACGTTCATGTTGTTCGGACTTGAAGTTTAAGCTCAAGTCGAAATGAGGAAATTTTGCCAGTTGAAATCGGAGGTCGGAAATTATACCCAATATACTTTAATTCGGAGTCGGATATTGGAACTCGGAAGCCACTCCATTTAACTCGAAACTAGAACATGAAGTCGGAAATCAGGAATAATCAAAATTGAAGAGGAAATCAGAAATCGGGCATGACATGAAGTAAGACAAACTCGGAACTCGGTAATTATCCCATTTCATGTGAAATTTGAAGATGAAGTCGGAAATCATGAAAACTAGTGAAATAGGAACTCGGAAATCGTGATGGAGTAAAAATGGAATAGTTTAGCACAAGGTAAATTGGGGATGTTACACTTAGCCCCCTTAAACAAGGTCCAGTCCATTGAAGTGAGACAAATTTACCAAGTGGAAGAAACAAATTGAATATATCCTAGATGCAAAATCACTTACCTAAGAAAGATGCAATCGTCCTCAGCACCCAAAGCTCACTAAGCACTTAACTAGCCTAATATGGTCTCAACATCCAAGCAACGAAACAAATAAGTACGAGGACTTGGCATTGGACTAAGCATATTAGAATACACAACACCATTGCAAGCAAAAGTGAAAGTAATGTTAGGCAATAAGAAAAAAAAAAAGAAGCAAGAACTACATAAAAAAAAAATGCTTGAAAGGGACCTCGACCACAGTATCCACAAGACAAGACAAAAAATAAATTATCAGAAAATCCAGCAAGAAATAGTAACATGCAAGGAAAAATAAAGGATTAAGCAACCGGGGCCTTGCCCACGTTGTTGGAGGGAACCTTGTCCACAAGGCTAGAAATGGGGACATCCACGAGCTTCACATCTTGCCCTAGGGTGTCCACCCCCACCATTGAGAGTGATATCAGCCAACACCACATGCCCAACAATCTTGTGGTAAGAAGCCATAGACAAGTCAACTCTAGCATGAAGGACATCGACCTAAGCAATGGCTTGCTTGCAGCATGCAATATTTTCGACAAATCATTAATTAAGGGTTGATTAAGGATATAGGAAGCATAAATGGAATGAATTTTTTTAATAAGGCGAAGGGATAGGGAAAATAAATTATGTTTTTAAATTGTTCAATTCTCATTTTAAAATCGAAAAAAATAAAACTTACTAAACAAATTTTGCTATAAATAATGAGATGATATATAAAATGAACTTATACCTTTTTTTAAGATAACTTATTTTTTCAACAACAATATCATATTTATACTTTTTATTTTTAAAGCTATTTCATCTTAAGCTAATTATACACATAAAAATGTTTTATGTAATATTCTATAAAGTTGCATATTTTGTTGCAAAATATATATAATTATTTGTATTATTATACGTATATTTGACAATTTTATATAAAATATAATTAAATTACGGTTAGGTTAAAAAATTCAATTTTTATATATATTATGAAAAATAAGGTTGTATTGAATCCCTATGTAAGAATTATTAAATAAATATCATGAATATACTTCAGTTAAGTTTTAATCAAAGATATAAAGGGATGAGAAGATATTGATTATTTATTTTATTTGTTGAATTCCCCTTAAATATTGTAATAATATATTTTAACTTAAATTTCAAATCTTTTAATTTGTATATATTCTCTTTACTTTGATTTAATAAATTATGTTTAATATAAAATAATACAATAACATAACAAATTTCTTTTAAAATAATCATAATATGACTTTCATCATGTAAATATTAAAAAAAATTAGATATTTATAAAAAAAAAAAAAAAACTTAACTACTTTTATCTAATATTTTCAAAAATTTATACATATTAATTTTAATTTTTTATAATTGGTGCATTTTATAGGTCAAAAACACTAGTTTTAACAAGTTTATGATGCTTCCTGTATTACCCATCCCCTTTCACGTCTTGGACCGACGCTTTGCTTTGCCACTCCACCTTTACCTCCTACTTCTCACCTGCTTTCAACTGGCTGCCAACCATGAAACCACCAATTGCCCCTGTTTCAAGATCTCTTGTCTCATTGTTAACATCCTCACCCACTAGTCAAGGAGCTACAACAAATGCGATGTCTAGAATCTAGCCAGCAGGCTACCCTCCCTTAAAGCCTTTGTTTTCTTTCAAGGATAAATTAATCCAAAAGCCTACTTCCTAATGGTGTGTGGTTGATATTATTGTCTCAGTATCTACTTTATTTTCCATTTGTTGTTCATAGTGCAACTTGCAAACTCAAGTTTAGCCTATAATTTCTTCTTTCATTATTTCTATACCTATTACTATTGTTAATGTATGTGCAGAACTTTACATTGAATATTGTGCAAACAAGTATTATCTAAGCAAAATTTGGTACCTAATTAGCTATAAATCCTAAATAAAATGGTAGTATGACTGAAAGGTGAAAACAATTTCTCATGGAATATCCATGACTTCTTTCAGCATGTTTAGGAGGCTGTTAAGGAGGGTTAGAATCGATTATAGCCAGACAAAATTGACTTTGACCAATTTTTGTATTATTTAGTTATATACTTTTAGAATCAATTTTTGCTTCTATAATTGATTCTGGAAGAAATGAAAATTTTTTACTTTTTGTTAGAATCACTTTTAGAGGAACTACCAAATATAAATCAATTTATCTCAGAATCAATTTCAACAAAATCAATTATATCTAGAATTAATTCTACAAAAACATAATTAAATACGTACTTTTTTTATTTAATTAGCTATTACTCATTCTGTCTAAATTAATTTCATTAAGTTCACGGGAAAAATCTTTCAAGGCTAGTTTTGATGACTGCAAAACTTGGATTGCCATTAATTTCCCACTGGGGAGAATTCCCTTGTAACACGATCACTCCTTGTAACATCTCTCGAACCATAATATTATAATTAAAGATTATTACTCATTTACATACATAAAATTTATCTTGGTATTTAAATAGTTGGTGGATTAATGTAAAGTAAATACGGCTAACATATCGCAAGTCGATAACACTAAAGATACTATCATATATATACAATATATACAAAGGACAGTTCTCAGAAGTTACAGACCTAATTTGTCAAACCAAAATACTAGCACATGTCATGTCAACTATATAACTAAAGCACTCAAATGTATTAGTGACCTATACTATGCCCAAAAAGAACCGTAGATCATACATTAACAATTAAGTCAATAGTGCACTTATAAGGTCTCCAAAGAGGAGTCTAGGTTTGGTAGCAAAAATCCTCCTAGCAGCTATTCTAACTACATCACAGGGTATGAAAGTCATTCTCCATGAGTGCAAGGCCTTCTGAGGACAGTTTCGGAACCACATGGTCTCCTCTAGAAGATGAGGTGGAAGAACTATCCTTTGAGGGGTCTGTTTCGCTAAAGGGTGGGGGGGGATGAAGGTGAAGGGTAAGGTGGATAAATTGCATGTAGGGGAACACCATTAAAAGGGAACTTCAGGTCAAACTGAGGGTTAAATATAGGGATAGCAAACAGGCAGTTGAAAAAGATATACATTCTCACGACTGTGTGCCCGAGTAGGTACACTGAGTCTAGGGTTAGGTCATGGTGCCAGGTCTAGTTGAGAGTCTTAAGAAAGACCACGATGGAGGCCATTGGTGGTGTTTGAGGATGAAGCAAAAAGAAAAGACATGAGAATTTAAATTCCTAGTAGGAAATTCTAGACAACTACTCATGGTGCCATCGTAATCATCCCCACCTGCTTCGATTTTAAGAAAAAAAGACATATTCTTACTAAAATAGGACTCACATCTAATTGTTAAAACATTTCCGAAGCAGATTAATGTGAGTCTATATAATCATGATAAGTATTCTGAACAATATCAATATCATAATAAAGAAGGTAAAATGTGCATTAAGAAACAATAGAGATGAAGTTGAGCATGCATGGAAAATGTAATGTTCAAAGTTATCTAAATATCTCAAGTTAACTCATGTGCTTAGCTTGGTAGCCCCTCAACCTTTAGTGGCATTCAAATGTCCCGGGTAATAGTCTATTTTGCATAATTGAGCTAATCCCTACATGTGATTACCAGATTCATTCTCTCTAACCCTCACACAAATCTATCCCTAATCAAGTTCACTCTTCCTGACACATCATAGAAGGTCAAATTCACTCTCTCTGACATAGCCATATCAGGTTCACTTTCCTTTATTTAATCTAAGGGAGTCAGATTCACTCACTCTGACTTAGCTGGATTCATTCTTTTCGATCCAAGCATAACACTAATTATGTCCTTTTTCAAGTAAATGAAGAGGCATGTGCACTTACATTCTCATGCATATGCTATCACTATTGAGAGAATAATGGTCATATAAATATGTGCCTTGAATTCTCATACTTCAGGCTTCAAATAGAAAATAAAAGAATGTAAATTATATCAATGAAAGCCAAAGGAAATAAAAGAATGGTAATTCAATGAGATACTCAACGTATTTAGCATCTAGATTCTATTCAGACATGTTTCGAGTTCCACCCTAGATCCCTAAGTTCCATTCTTAATAGGTTACTAACTTAAGTTCCTAACTCCGAGTTTCATTTTTAGAGGTTCTAGGTTCTAAGTTTAATAATTCACTTTTCTTAGGTTCTGATTTTCGAGCCTTTAGGTTCTAGTTTTCGAGCCTCTAAGTTCCAGTTTCCAACTTTAACACTTCATTCCTAAGTCTTTGAGTTACGATCTGAGTTCCGGCCTTAATACTTCCCTTCTAGATCTCTAGGTTTCGACTTTACCGCTTCTCTCTTAGGCCTCTGATTTCTTAGCTCAATGCTCTTTTTCTAGGCCTTCAAGTTCTGACCTCAACACTTTTCTTCTAAGCTTCCAAGTTTTGACCTTAACATCTCCTTCCCAAGTCTCTGGGCTTATCCTACTACTTGAAGTGGGGTTTTACTTCTTCCATCCCTAATTTTCGAGCTTTGGGTTACATTTTCCTCTAAAGTACCTGATCCTTAGTTTACTTCTCCCTGTCATGTTTCCGAGGTCTGAGCTTTAGTTGATAGGGTCACATAAAATCCTGGGCTAATCCTGGGCTACATGTCTATTTTCTACTACCTAGTTTTGATGTTTAAATGTTGTAGTTACCTTACATAGCTATTGTAACCTCTATAGGGGAAATGTAACCACGTGACTCTATAGGGTTATCTACATACGTTTCAACTTTCTAATAAAGTCAATTTTCTCTCAAGGATGATTTATGCAACTTTAGATTTTAAGTTTGAAGTCTGGATATCTAATCAAGACAGATGATTATAAAAGTTAAGAATAACTAAGGATCTTTCAGGCACATTTCAAGCAGAAGATTGTAAACAACCACAAGGCAAAAAGAATATGGTTTACTATATTGATTGTTAGAAGTAAAATTATCGGCACATAGCCTTAACCTAATATTGTGGGGATCTAAGCTTTACCATGAGAAGGATGTACCATTGCACTATCACTTCTTCAGTTCTCAAAGTGCCACCTCATGTAAGGTGCTAAACTCATTTATGTATACAATCTTTTAAGTCTACGGATTAACGGTAGATAGTGTATTCTCTTATGCGGAACATCCTTGTATGCCACGCTTCCTCCTCTTTTCGGTTTAAACCTAGGCTCTCCATAGAATTTACAATGAATTATATAGGGTAGCATCATCTTTGTAGTAGAGCATATACCCATTCAAATAGTAATCAATCTTTACTTCATTCAACCCAAACTTAGAAACTAACCTTTTAGCTTGGTACAAGTCTTTTGGGATAGTTTTTGGTTGTGAACTAATCTCACTTATTAATGAAGTCTGTAACACCCTAATAATTCTATTCTATTCTTAAGTCATATTATGGAATTACTAGTTATTACTTTTGCTTGCAGAACTAATATTACCTTTTTGAAATTACTTTACCTGAAAATAGGGTAAATTTCCTTTTTTTTTTTTTTTGAACAATAATCAAATAAACTATTTGAAAATCGAGAGCTATGAGTGCATCATGATCGTGTAATACAAATGTCACTATCTTATACATATATCACATTTAACATAAATAGAAACAATAAGAATAACCATAATCTTAGATAAAGATAACATTCATTCCACGACCATTCATAATAATATAATAATAGTCATACCAAAGTCATATATAAGATAATAATAGGTCTGACATCTACTGTCGGCCCTACATAAGAAACTTACCAGATATATGATAAAAGAAAATACATCAGAAAACCCTACTACCTAAGCATGCCATACAACAGAATGATAACCCTATAACTACAAAGAAAATGGGCTATCCTCGTGTTCAGCTCCGCATGCAATCTTCACATCACACATCAGGTGGGAGGAAACCGTTCCCATATTCACCAGGAGAAACATCACCACGTCCTCCTCCTCGAGCACGCCCTTGTCCATGGAGCACAGTGCAAGTACGAATGAACCCACGCCCGCGAACCGGGAACGAAGCTGGGCCAGCAGATGAAGCAGAAGAATCGGAAGATAAACGAATCACCGAAGGCTGCGATGAACCCAAACGGTGAGATCCCCCGAATGAGTCAGATAGAAGGGCTCAGAGGGGTCAGTCTCCACATGGTAGCTCGGATAAGACGGCTCTGAGGGATCGAAATCCAATAAAATAGTTGGAGTCAAATGGGTATCTAAGTCAGTCTCATCATCGTCGGTAGGGTATCTCGGTGGCTAAAAGTAGGGGCGGATGTCGTCCATATTAACCTCATCGAATGGATGATGCGGTCAGAAAAATAGGCTCATCACGGGAGTCTGAAACTGGCAGTCGTGGAAGATGTAGACCCTCATCACTGCATTTGCAAACAGCACGGAGGCGTTCAGCATCGGGTCAAAGCGCCAACACCACACCAAGAACTCAACGTAGATCACCACCGTGCCTGAGTTGACATCCTCTGAAGATGACATGGAAACATAGGAATGAGAAATACTAAATTTTTCCGTAGGATCGTGACTAGACAAACACTGTGTCATCGTCATCGTCCTATTCACTTCGGGTTTAATTATAAAAACAGTGAATAGATACAAGTTCAATTTTAATGGTTTTGAAAACTTAAACCCTGAAGCGGGTTGCTTTTAAACTTAATATTATAACTATGTCATCATAACTAGCATACATACTGAAACATAAAATGAACATTCATAATGCAAATGGACAACATAATTACATGCAAAGACATGCATCATCATAGACTTAACTATGGTTATACTTTGACTTTACTTTCGTTTTTAGCACGTGCTTAACATTCTTTACTTTCCTTTGAAATAGACTGCTTTTGGACATGAGCTCATTCTGTGACCGTCGTCACGCAGTACTAGCCGATATTGGTTACCCTTAAGTTGGAGGACCCTCCATGTCATCCTTGCCTCCCTCATAGAGGTTCCTTGTGGATCGCCGTCTTTCATTTCCCGAAAGTAATCGAGGGGTCATATCCCATGGTTTCTTTTCTTATCATTGTGCCTTACATGTATAGTACTTCTTTGACTAGACACATGCCATGATATGACTAAGTCCATGATTTTGACGAAAATCCGACAGCATAACGGCTAGACTGGAGCTTCCCCCAAAATGCCAATCATATGCTTTCAACCAACATTTTATCATATCACAATAATCAATCAATCATGAGACAAAACTCAATCAAACTCATCATTCATCATGCTAAATGGCATCATACATTCATACCCTAAAAGGGGGTTCATAGTTGTGTTATTCTTTATGAAGAATATTATGAATCATTATATGATTTATCGTGGTTGCCCATGAGAGAATCACATAGTTAAGATATGTGTATGTGGTCTTTTAGTTACTTAGCTCTCATATGAAATTATTCTCTACTTTAGTTTATGTCTTATGGAACACTTATTCAAATTAATTAAGTTAAATGATTGTTTCCTTTCCTTGAGATAATGCCCTTAGTGATTCCTAGATTCATGGTATGTTCAGAGGCCTTAATCAAACTTCTACTCCCAAGGAGTTCGAGATCCCTCTAATCCTTGGGTCATGACAACGCATAACCACATCATGAACCCAACAACACCATATTCACTAATCACCAAGGGTGATTTTTAACTTAACCAAGTTGCAAAGTTTCAAGCTTTTATCACTGACATAACAAGATCTTATCTTAAGTATTATAAAAGTTATCATTCTCATAAAGTAGTCATAAAGTTTTATTTTTTATGAAAGTAGGTGCCTTTAAAATTAAGCTCTTATCTTAAAGATTAGATCTTCATGAAATAATGATTCAAGTTGTTAGCTTTTTAACCAAAAAGTCTTGTTCTTTATAAAAGTTGACTCTTTTAATTATTCTAAGACCATCAAGGTCTCAACTTTATGATCTAAAGTTGTCTCTACATTAAAAAGATTCCTACTTTATCAACTAGTGATATAAGACATTAACTTTAAAGTTATAAAGTCTTGATCTTTATAAAAGTTAACACCTTTAAGCATTGTTTTGATTCAAGATCTAAACTTTATGAATTAAATGTTACAAAACAACACTTTTTTGACTTAAAGGTTTCATTCTTGAGTAAAGTTTGAAACTTTATGAAAGGTTTTGTCTTCAAAACAAAACAAAATAAGAGTTTATAAAAGCTTAAAAGTTGCGCCACTTTTAAGGAATCAAGAAGCAAACTTTTAAAAGTTTTAACCTTTTAGGATATTCATAGTTTTATCAAATCATGAAAAACATAAAAAGATGAAGCTTTTTTAATCATCAACTCATCATAAGAAAAGGAACAACTTTAAACAAGATACCATCAAGAACACTCAATAATAAGAACATATTTTTCCAAAAGTAGAAACATCAAGAACACTTGAAGAACATCAAGAACCTATTTTGCCAAAATGGGAAATATCAAGAACACTTGAAGAACAACAAGAACATATTTTGCTAAAAAGGGAAACATCAAGAACACTTGAAGAATAACAATAACATATTTTCCCAAAAGTAGAAACATCAAACTTGAAGAACAATAAGAACATATGTTTTCAAAAGTAGAAACATCAAGAACACTTGAAGAACATCAAAAACGTATTTTTTCAAAAGTAGAAACATCAAGAACACTTGAAGAACAACAAGAACGTATTTTGCTAAAAAGGGAAACACCAAGAATACTTGAAGAACAACAAGAACAAGAACAACAAGAATATATTTTTCCAAAAATAAAAATATCAAGAACACTTGAAAAACAATAAGAACATATTTTGACAAAAAGGAAAACTTTTGCTCATGAAGAGCATGGAGGATCTTCTCAAGTTTTCACTTCAAGATCTTGGTCATGAAAAGAACCAAGCTTCAAGCTTTATTGTGCAAACAAAATAAAAGATGAAGATCACTACCTCTTCTTGAAGACGGCGCAAAAACAAGAGAAGAGAAAGAAGATGATATGGTGGTTCCTTTCCTTGAAGATGGTGGCGGTTTGGCTTGGTAGAAGGAGAAGCTTTTGAGATCTTGTGAAAATAGAGGTTGTAGTGTTTAGATCTTGTCTCCAAAGACCCAAAGATGAGGTCTTTGAAGGGCTAAGTGAGTGGTTTTAGTGGTGGTAGTGAAGAAAGGAAGAAGAAGAAGATGAAGAAGTGTTTGAAGAGAGAGAATAGGATGAGTGAAAATAAAATGAATAGGGTAAAAGAGAGAGAATGTGGCATCCTCATCACAAAGGGAAGAAAGAAGATATTTTCTTAATTTTGTGTTAATTAAGATTTAGGGGGGACAAAATGGATGATGGGGGGAATAAAGCATGTACTAACTCTTACATAAAGCTCTTTTATCATATGTTTTATGTTTTTATGACATCACTTTTTACTTTATTGTCTAGTTGACTAAATTTGAATTTAATCATGTGATTAAATGCTCATACAACCTAATTAAGATGATTAAGCAAGGATTAATGATTAACACACAAAAACATGATTAATAAAAATTAATCTTACGATTAAATTTAATTAACTTTAATTAAACTCGATTAAGCTAATTATGGGTGATTAGTACTTAATTAAGCTATAAAGGCTCTAACTTACTTAATTAGAGATTATCTAATCTCGATTAAGCATTCTCTTGACTTTTCTCATCCGAGTTAACTCATAAACTCTTCATTAACCTGTTAATTAAGCCTTAATCTCATAATTTCTCATTAAGTGCCTAATTACTCAGGGATACTGAGGTAATTTAACACAACAAAAAATTGAGAATGTTACGAAATCCATCGATCAAAAGAACTTTGACTTTCAATTGCCTTTGACTTATTATTCAATATTCTTACTGCCAAAGACAATTGGCAATACACACATCCTTCCCATAAAAACATATTCACTGCCTCTAACAAACTATAAAATCTCCCATAATCCGAATTAGAAACCTTTTCCAAAGGTTGGGAGTACATTCCAAACTTATTGCCAATAGCATTAAAAGTTATACCCTGATAACGATTAAGGTTATCTTCCCAAGTCATATTACCACCTTCTTCGTCACCTACACGGACCCCGGTCAAACTACTTCCAACATAACCTACATGGAATTGATTCTTCGATGGAAGAATTTTCCCATGTTCAGTCGAAACCTAGTAATCAAGCTTAAACCTATCCTTGGACAAGTGATATCTAATGGAATTAATGTCTAAAGATCTCCTATATTTACATTTATGATAAGAACACATAATTGTCCCTTCACTTGCAAACTGCTCTGTTTGAACATAAGCCTTTATGAATTCTTTAATCCCCTCATACAATTATGGTTTAATCCCCCCGACCTAGGTGCAATCTATCATACATCCATTTTAATTTGGAGCAAATATTGTATCTTAACAATATCATACACCTATAAAGCATAATATTCACAAATCAATTAAAAAAATTGGGCAAAGTCTCACCGTGAATTAGGGGTCCCCGCTAATTCTTCTTATAATAATTTTTTAGTACATAACATTCCACATTGTGAAAAAAGTTTTGACAGAGCCTCCTCTTAAAATAAGAGACTTCGATTATTATATTATAATAATCATTTAATTTATACATCTAGACAGCCAAAATATTTGGGCAAAAACTCTCCTTGAATCATGAGTTAGCCTTCACAAAAATTATTTCATTTAATTCAAACAATTACTTAATTTATTACAATATTTATTTAATTCAAGCAATATTTTAAATGTTCAAAAGGATTTGGGTAGAGTATTTCCTTAAATTAGGAGTCTTCAAAAAAATTAATTCATCAATTAAATACAAATAACAATTACTTATTTCATTACAAAAATTATTTAATTCAAATTATATTTTAAATGATCAAAAGAATTTGGGCAAAGTCTCCCCTTAATTTTGGAGCATTCACAAAAATTAATTCATCAGTTAAACACAAATAACAAGTACATGTAGTCATGTATATTAATCAATTAATCCTAAAAATTGTTATAGAATGCACTCCTATACTTCACATCAGGTAGGCACATAGCATATAATTCAAACAATGGGAAGGAACTCTAGACCTCCTAATTTTCTTGTAACAAGAAAATTAATTGGACTAAATTAATTAAATTAATATATGTTAATTTATCTAAAATTAGATTAATGTCATTTCAGAGTCATGAAATAAAAATTAATCTTAGCTCTAGATCATGCCAAGTGGCACCACTAGTGAACACCTTAGGGATCAAGTAGTGTAATTTAATTTCTTTGTGAATTTTGTAACAAGAAAACTTAGTGAGTAAGTTGGTGTAGGAACCACATCACCCCAAATAATACTACAAAAATTGCTCCCCCATTTTAGTTGGTGTATGCATGTAAACAAGAAAATGGTAGGAGTCGACTATCTAGTTTTACTTCAAAAGTGAAACTTGAAGAATAAGGAGTCAATTCCCATTTAATCCTAATTATGGTGATGGGCCATGTAGCAATGTAACCTCTCTAAGTAACCTCATCAAATAATATCACAAATCAAACCACTTAACAACTTGGCCAACAAATCTATGGCCATGTAGCAAACATCCTACTCCAAGTAACCAACCCAAAGTAAAAACCCAACAAGACTATCCTCCTTCTCCTTTATACACCTTAAACAGACAGAGAAAGAGCTTCATTTTCCCCCTCCTCCTTGTATTCCTAACAGAAACCAGATAAGAGAGCTTGAGAAAATTTCCTTTCAATCTTCTTCATCATC
Source organism: Pterocarpus santalinus (assembly GCA_031439595.1). Classification (NCBI taxonomy): domain Eukaryota; kingdom Viridiplantae; phylum Streptophyta; class Magnoliopsida; order Fabales; family Fabaceae; genus Pterocarpus; species Pterocarpus santalinus. The sequence goes on along the minus strand of CM062530.1, from coordinate 14,983,609 downwards.
AAGGTGAAGATTAAATAAGCGATACACTTGTAAGTTTTGTGTGTTTTGTTCTTTAAGTTCTATCAAGGAAGGAGCACCACTATCTTCATCAACCCACCATCACCATCATCTTTATCTCATCGCCACCATCATCATCATCATCTCTATCATCCTCTTCACTCCCAAACAGATAGGAGTTCTTATATCTTTTATCTTTTGCTAAACCCTCCCATAGTTTTCTTTGATTTTGGTTGATATGTGTGATATGTTGATACTTATACTTTGATTCCTCTATGTGCTAAAGTGCTGGAATTCTATTATAGATGTTGGATAGCCTTGATGTATGATTTATTTTAATTTAACAAACCTTATTATTTTGGCTTGAAATTTTTATATATTGAAGTTAATCTACTTACCTGTAAATTTTCATAATTTTTCATAGTGATTAACTATTTTTAAAAATTAGAGATAGAACTGCTCTATTTTGAAGTTTGTGATCATTTACTGGAACCACTGAACTTGATCATTTTTGCTAATATATTATAACTACGAATTTTGACTGGCTTTTTGGTCAGCATGTTAATAACACCTTATAATATGACTGGAAATCTTTGTAGGATTTTTAGAATGGTCTTACTATTTCTAATAAATTTAAGAAGTTGAAACTAACTTGTTGAAAATGAATTCTGGACTATCTAAAATGTTTGAATTTTGTTGCCCTAGATATCCTTCGAATTTTGACTTGAAATTGGGACATGTTAAACCTAACACTCCAAAGAGCTTACTAGTAATTTTTCATAAATTTTAGAAGTAGTTTACTATTTTAAAGATATTTTTTAAAAATCTACTGGGTTGGAATACTATGCTAATTTGTGGCAATTATGTGTTGGATTAGGCCTTTTTGGTATATCTTTGACCTAAATAAAAGAAGTAGGATAAAAAAATATGAATTTTCTCAACTTTAGTGAATTAGAATGAATATAACAACTTAGAGACCGAGTGGCAAAGGCAAAAGAAAAAGGATTTGACAAAGTTTTAAACTTAAGGACTCGACCCAATTGAGAAAATAAGGTGGTGTTTTATTTTTACATGATTTGCTATGTTGGGCTTATACATGTTAAATATGAATCATATGACATTTCATTCATACTTATATGCTTGTGGCAAAAATATATAATGTGTATGGGATACGGCATCCACGCATAGGCTATTTCTTGCATGAGCAGGTAATAAAGATCTAAAGGCAAGGCATTGTGAATGTGTGAATATTTATGCATAAACAATTCTTTTGAAAAGATATCGTAAATGTCTTAGCCCCACCTCAAAGTGGATTGATGGGACATTCACACTTTGGCTTGTTGAGGATGACTGTTTGATACCGAAGCAAGGATCCATGGGTTGCGGTGGTACTGAGGTAAGGGCCCTACAATTATGGTATTAGATTTGAGTCAGAGGATGCCCTGAAATGAGAGCTCTTGTCGGATCATGATTTTTCCTTTTGGTTTCTGTAACTTCCTACCGAAATATAGTACTATGCTTAAGTCATAGCACCACACTCACAAGTTGTTACTGTTACTTAAGCGGATCTTATTTCACAGCAACTTCAGTTGTCTTCGAAACCTTTCGAGCTATCTGGAGATAACACGGAAATAGAAATGAGAATTTAAATTCTCAGTAGGATTCATTAAAAAATTTCATACCGTATCATCATTATTATCTCCAGCTGCTTCAGTTTATTAAAAAAAAATGAACATATTATACGAACTGTTCCGTTTTATAGATTGAAAACATATGGTCCGAAGCAGAGTTCCTTTTTTTTCATGCACTTGAGTCACATTAGCAATATTTCACATTTAGAATAATAATCATTGCATAAATAGATAGAACAGTCCCAACATCAATAAAATATAGGACATAATTATGCAAATACTCATACTTAAATTCATGCAATTGCACTGGTGTCTTTCTTTAACTTTCTTTACTTTCTTTTCTTGGCACACCTAGGCGTTATGTATCGCCATCCCTAGGGTACTTGCATTTGTTTTAATCTTTAGTCTTTACTGCCCTTGGGTAGTCTGATCTAGGAGTGAGCTCAACTCATAACCGTCGTCACACAGAACTAACCTACAAAAGGATTCACGTGCCTCTAGTCTTGGAGGGATCTCATTTTGGCCACGTGCTTCTAAATTGAAAGGATCTCTCCTGGCCACATGCCTCAAGAATAGAGGGATCTCAGCTAACCACTTGCCTTCAATGTAGAGGGATCTCATCTGACCACGTGCTTCCAAGGTAAAGGGATCTCATAGTTTTATTCTGCCTTCACAGGGAGGGATCTTATTAACTGCCTCCAAGTAAAGGGATTCACATTTAATATATTCATATCCTTTCATTCTCATACATAATTATGCATAGACATGCTGAATGCAATCATACATATGCTTCATCATTTACTTTCATATATCCTTGCATATGGAATTTTCACATATATATTCATAACATATAAATGCTCATAACCTCCTTACTATTTTACCGAAAATTCGGTAGCATAACGGATCATGTTCGCTTTCCTATGAATAGTGCTAGTAACCAAGAAACTTTAATCAAATAGTAACCTCAATGTAGAACATTATAATCATACCAAGAATATAACAATATCAATAGGTGCAAGTTTTAAACTCTTAAGTCTTAATCTATTTTGCAAGCTTTTAACTTCTAATGATGTTCCCGAGTTGGATCGAGTTCCGATTTCCGAGATCATGTAAGTTATGTACATAAAGTTAATGTCTTGATTTCCGACTTCCAAGATTATGAATGTCTTGACTCCCGACTTCCAAGATCGTGTTCGATCTCCGAGATTGATTCTAGATCGAGTTTCGAGGTGATATGCTTACGGAGATATTGGGTTTTGGAACTACATGTATAAGAGTGTTAGAGCATCGTAATTTCTCAACTTCCAGGATTATATAAGGTTTCATATTCTGATACCAACTTCCGATTTCCAATATTATGCCACAATTGGTCTTCCAAGACCTTCCTGAAGGTGTTCCCTATGTTCCGAAATTCCGACATTAACCTTACCTGATCTAGTTCGCTATTTCACTATGTCCGAGTTCAACATTAAGTATACCTAATCTACTTCTTTGTTTGCTAAGTTCCGAGTTTCGATTCCGAGTCCCGATATTAACTAAACCTGATTTAGTATTCTTACATTTCTAGCTAGAATTGCACTCTTATAAGAGAAAATTCACCAAAAATAGAAATCTAAATGAAATCATGTGAAGTTTATATCAATGTAAAGCTAACAGAACAAGCTTTCAAATGAAATAAGTTGCATATTATTTGAATGAGTATAATTTGATATATAAGCCCCGAAACTTGACCCTAATGAACTACCCTGTTCTAGCCTAGTTTGAACTTAAGTTCACTTCATTGATGTGCTGGGAATAATTGACAATGGATCTAACTCTGAAATTTTTATAGGATGCTCCTTCATATGTTAGCTTTCAAACAACGTTGGATTTACTCAATTTGGAGTTGTGTAGGGTGAGTTATATTATTCTCAACTCACCCTGCCTCGATGAAGGTCCTAATTTCTAGGTCAAAATTCAAAAATTAATATCTCTCTCAATATTAATCCAATGGCTGTATATTATATATGTATGGAAAGCTTGAATGTCTACTTTCTTATAAAAATAGTTTCATCAAATTTAAACGGCTGTAAGCGGAGCCGTATACTCCGCTGTGTGGACTGTCGAGAAGTTTTGGTTTTCCAGCCTCTCATATTTTCCTACCTTCCCCCTTTCTTACTTAATCAATTTTTAACATCAAAACAGCCAACAAACCAGCCAAAGAACATCATATTCATTCAATCAGTACATCAAGAAGTGAGAAAATAAAGCCACAATCAGCCATCCCATGCCCAATAAGACAAGAACAAGTTGAATCTCTACTTCTTTGGGGTGTGATTTTGCTAGATTTTGGAGTTTGGATTGATAAAACCTTGTTAAGCTTGAAAGAGTGATGGAGTTGGTTAAGAGAAGAAGAGGAGAAGAAGGCTGGAATCAGAGGAGAAGTGGCACAAGTCAGCATGAGAAGGAAGAGAGAAAATCTGATTCAAGTAGTAGAAGGGTAGTTGGCTTTGTGAGTTTTGATTAGCTGAAATCTTGTGGTTGAATTTCAGCCATATCTCCTCCTTTTGTGGCTCCCTTTGCGCCACCAACAGCTGAAGGAATGGCTGAGTATTTAGCTATTAGTTATAGGATTTAAGGTATACAATTTTATTGGATCGGGTCTTTAAAATACCATAATCGTACCAATTTCCTTTGAATCGGTAAATCGGTTTAAGAAAAATTCATATGAAATCTCTTATACTTCTAACCTAATTCCCTCATATCTAAACTCAATTAATCGCTAATTAATTGATCCTAAATAAGTATTTAGTCGAATTCTAATTAATCTCAATTATTTGATAAAAATTGAATAGCTAGGCAAAAATGATAAGAAAAATCTGGTGGATGTTACATGTTAAAAATTGATTAAGAAGTAAGAAAGGGGGAAGGTAGGAAGATGTAAGAGGCTGGAAAATCAAAACTTCTCGGCAGTCCATACGGCGGAGTGTACAGCTTCGCCTACAGCCGTTTAAATTTGATGAACTATTTTTATAAGAAAGTAAACATTCAGGGCTTTTCATACATATATAATATACGGCCATTGAATTAGTATTGAGAGAAATATGAATTTTTGAAGTTTGACCTAAAAATCAGGACCTTCATCCGGGCAGTGTGAGTTGAGAAAGATGTAACTCGCCCTACATAATTCCAAATTGAGTAAATCCAATGTTATTTGAAAGCTAACATATGAGGGAGCATCCCATAAAAATTTCAAAGTTAGATCCATTGTCGATTATTCCTAGCACATCAATGAAGTTGACTTAAGTTCAAACTGGGCTGGAATAAAGTAGTTCATTAGGGTCAAGTTCCAGGGCTTATATCTTGAATTATACTCATTCAAATGATATGCAACTTATTTCATTTGAACGTTTGTTCTGTTAGCTTTACATTGATATAAATTTCGCATGATTTCATTTAGATTTCTATTTTTGGTGAATTTCCTCTTATAAGAGTGCAATTCTGACTAGAAATGTAAGAATACTAGATCAGGTTTAGTTAATATCAGGACTCAAAATCAGAACTCAAAACTTAGCAAGCAGCGAGGTAGATCAAGTATACTTAATGTTGAACTCAGACATAGTGAAATAGAGAACTAGATCGGGTAAGATTAATGTCGGAATTTCGAAACATAGGGAACACCTTCAGGAAGGTCTTGGAAGACCAATTGTGGCATAATATCGGAAATCGGAAGTTAGTATCAGAATATGAAACCTTATACATGAATCTCGGAAGTCGGGAAACTAGGATGCTCTAATACTCTTATACACGTAGATCCAAAACCTGATATCTCCGTAAGCATATCACCTCGAAACTCGATCTAGAATCAATCTCGGAGATCGAACACGATCCCAAAAGTCGGGAGTCAAGACATTCATAATCCCGGAAGTCAAGAATCAAGACATTGACTTTATGTACATAACTTACATGATCTCGGAACTCGGAAGTCGGTCCTAAGCTAGAACTCGGGAACATCATTAGAAGTTAAAAGCTTGCAAGATAGATTAAGACTTAAGAGTTTAAAACTTGCACCTATTGATATTGTTATATTCTTGGTATGATTATAATGTTCTACATTGAGGTTGCTATTTGATTAAAGTTTCGTGGTTACTGGCACTATTCATGGGAAAGCAGACATGATCCGTTATGCTACCAAATTTTCGATAAAATAGTAAGGAGTTTATGAGCATTTATATATTATGAATATGTATGTGGAAATTCCATATGCAAGGATATATGAAAGCAAATGATGAAGTATATATATGAGTGCATTAAGCATGTCTATGCATAATTATGTATGGAAATGAAAGGATATAAATATATTAAATATGGATCCCTTTACTTGGAGGCAGTTAATGAGATCACTCCATGTGAAGGCAGTATAAAACTATGAGATCCCTCTACCTTGGAGGCATGTAGTCGGATGAGATCCCTCTACATTGAAGGCAAGTAGTCAGTTGAGATCCCTCTATTCTTGAGGCACGTGACCAGGAGAAATCCCTTCAATTTAGAGGCACGTGGCCAAAATGAGATCCCTTCAAGACTAGAGGCACGTGAATCCCCTTGTATGTTAGTTATGTGTGATGACGATCACAAGTTAAGCTCACTCCTAGATCAGACTGCCCAAGGGCAGTAAAGACTAAAGATTAAAACATATATAAGCACTCTAGGGACGGCGATACGTAATGCCTAGGTGTGCTAAGAAAAGAAAGTAAAGAAAGTTAAAGAAAGATGCCAGTGCAATTGCATAAATTCAAGTATGAGTATTTGCATAATTATATCCCATGTTTTATTGATGCTGAGCATGTTCTATATATTTATGCGATGGTTTTTATTCTAAATATGAAAGATTGCCAATGTGACCCAAGTGCATGAATAAAATGAACTCTGCTTCAGACAATATATTTTCAAACTATAACACTGAACAGTCTATTTAACATGCTCAAATTTTTCACAATAAACTGAAGCAGCTGGAGATAATAATGATAACACAGAATATGGTAGTTTAATGAATCCTACTGAGAAGTTTATAATTTTTACTCATGTTCCCGTGTTATCTCCAAATAGTTCAGAAGTTTCAAAGACGGTTCTCCGAGGCAGAGTTGACTAGTAAGACTGAAGGTGGCCGAAGGTTGCTGCCAGACAAGGTCCAATTAAGTGACAGTAACAACTCCTAGGTGAGGTATTATGACTTAAGCATAGTACCATACTTGGGAGGGTGTTACAGTTTCCCTCCTGAGGAGTTAAGGAAAAGTGGAAAGATCCAACAATGCAAAGAAAAGTGCACTTCATGATATTATGATTGTCGCATGCATTCTAACCTAACGTCTTTTGCATTCATTGAATTGTCTCATTTATATCTTGGACTGCCTTATATATTTATATGTCACTACTTTCTATACCTTTTAAGAGTTTTCCAAGCAATATTATGTGAATATGGCTTATTTGTGCTATTTGTGTTGCTTCTGTATTATTATTATTATTATTATTATTATTATTATTATTATGCTTGTCTAAACTTGGGAATTTTTTTGAGTGCATGACAGACCTCTGGAAACACCACGCCTACTGAGATTAGTATCTCACCCCATTTTCTTGGTGTTTCTAAGTACATGACATGATAGTGAGGTTTGGGTTCGTTGGGATGTTTTACGTTTGTAGAATAGTATAGAAAACTCTCTAATGTATTTTGATTAGTGGGCGTGACCACAAAGTTGTCTATGTATGTCTTAGTCAGCATAGTGACTGTATATTTGGATTGTATACATTAATCAATATGGAAGTGTGTCACTCTTAATTTGATTAGTCAAAAGATTTGAGCAATAAATTTAGTATCCACATTATTAATTTAGGAAAAGGAAACTAAAATTTGCTAAAATGTTTTTTGTGTATTAGTAGGAAAATAATGAGTTAGTAACACACTCTAGTTACCTATAAATTAAATAATTAAAAAGTTTAATCAATGTGACACGTATTATTAATCGTAATTGATAATAATTAGGTTAATAATTACACTAGTAAAGTTTTACAGGCCCCCCATAGATTGATCCTATAGATGTGTAGACTATGAGGAATCCAAGTATATGCTTGAGACATGGTATATAAAAAATTGTTATTAGCCTATTTGTTTATAAATAGGATAGAAGAGTCGTGGGACATTAGTCAAAGGAGATCACATAACATTAATCTCTTGCCTTAGAATTCAATGTCTTCAAAGTCCAATTGTCATTTAAGGTTTAAAATAGAATTTGTATATGAGAAGAATCCACTATTAATTTGTTTAGAATCCCTGCCCATCAATTAGATAGTTAAATTAAGTTTAAGCATAGAAGGTCAATATTCATAAAAAATTAAGATGAAATCAGATCCCTAGCATTCTCTTTCTCTTTCTCTTGTTGATTCTTATAATTCTTTCTTTTAATTACATCTTTATTATTTTGCCTTTATTCTTATTAACTGCATACATTACATCTTTTCATGAGTTTGAATAGAATCCAAATTAGGGACTTGATACTTAGCTAATCTAATCCTCGTGGGATCAACACGCTTCTCACTGCTCTATTACTTGGTTTGCTCAGTGCACTTGCTAATATTAGGTTGGGGGAACAAAATCACCCATCAAAGGGTTTAATGTTAGGGTTTGTAGAGAATCTCTCCTTTCCTTTATCATAATCCAAAGCCACTCCCTTATTCTATTATGAGCCCATGATTTTCTCCTTTCCCTTCTTAACAAATCTTTGTGTATTAACTTTTTCATTATTCTTCTGCATTAAATTCCCTAAAATTTTTGCTCTACCTAATTTCTGATCACGTCGCCATCTTGACACCACCAACTAGTCACCGTAAACATCCAATGATGATCGTGGGGTTAATTTAGTGGCAACCTTACTTCTTTTCGCAATGTCATGAGTACCACTAACTTGCTAATTTTCTTGCAAAATATTAATGCTACTCCAATCATAAGTTAGGCTCCTTCTATTGAGTAGGATTGTTTGGATTGAGCATTGCACCTTCAAACTCACCCACACCTTGAACATATTCGATGCAAACCTTCATATTCAACTTTGTACCAGTAATTCTTGAACCATACTTTGCCCACCATAAGCACTATCAAGTCGATCTCCATGCATATTCTTGCATAACAACTATTCTCTATGTTTATAGTGTTTACGTATATCTTTACTAGTCTTCCCATAGCTGAAACTAGTCCAAAACCCCACAAAGCACCTTCTCTCTATCCTATGAAAGATCAAACTTCACCATGAAGGAAACTACTACCTACATTCATTATCTCAAAGGCTGCCTTTAGCTTCCACCAGAGCTTCAGTCTATCCCTTGGGATTCCATATCCTGTCTTCTACATTGGTGGTGGAAGTGCTTGATTCCCCATTACCATATCCCGAAACAAAACTTTGTTATGAATCTAGTTGCTACCATATGGGGGTTTCCCTGTTGGCGACTGATCCTTACCCACAAAGAAAACAAAAGCATTATCCACCTCCATTAGTTGACCAACATCAACATAATTTAGTACCATGTAAAAAATATATTTAAGCATTTAGTATATAAAAAACATATAATAACTTACGTTATTATGATCTATTTTTGTAATAAATCCTCTAAACTTTGCATTTAAAGAAGAACAACTTAAAAAGTAATTGTTTGAGATAGGTTCATCTTCTTAGATGAATGACAAAAGTGAATGACAAATACATGCCATGTTAATGATTTTTATAGCTTAAATTATTTCCAAATGTTGCAACAGGTTAAAAAAATTGAAAAAGAACACTTGGTGTTAGCATATAACCTTGGCATACGTAACAACAACACAAAAACATATGTCTGTATGAACCAAAAAGATTGAACAAAACATATATGTACCTTGAACAATAATGGATGAATCCCAATAAAAAATAAACATTTAAAGTAGACAACTGAAAGAATGATAAATGATCAATGCAAAATATCAACAACGTGAATGAAATAAGAAAAGGTCATGTAAACTTTACATAGGATACCAAACACAAAGTAAGACTAAAATAAGAACAGTTAGGAGAATGCATAATCTTGTGCAGCCATAATAACAATACAAAACCCTATGCTAGTAAGAACAAATTAAAATTTAAACAAAACATAACCTGACCTTAACACTGGTGGATGAATTCAAGTAAGAAGAGAACCACTTTGAAGATGAATAGAAAAACAAAAAATATAACACCAAAAGTAAAGCAAAAGCAAAAGCAAAGCCAAATCTAAAATAGGAAAATATATCATCACCAAACCTACATGCATAATCAAAAAAGAAATGTCATGAATGAAAACAACTAAAACCTCCAAACAATTATTGAATGATGAATGAAAAGAAATTTAATACAAATGATGAAGGTGAATACTTTTTTGTGGAGATGGAAACATCTAATCTTTGAAAATAGAAACAGGAAGACTGAATGAGGAAGTATGAAGCAACCAATAATGAAGAAGTGTTATTTTTTGTGCTACAAATCAACCTTGCCTTATAGATATGGTGAAGAGAAAGACTCATGAATAAAAGAAGAAGATGAACTGATAAAGAAAAAGTGTTGGGCTATTCCACTGAAATCAACCTTATGTTAGATTAATGGGAAAAAGAGAAAGTCTTAGGAAAAAAAGAAGCAACACTAAAGCAAATTGAGTATGTAATGATGTTATTGAAAAGATCTAAGCAAATCATTGAACTTAGGATGTGTTTGACATATCATATTAGATATGAGAGGATAGGGTAATATAATACGTTATGATCTAATCTGTTGCAATACGTTATGATCTAATCTGTTGCAATACGTTATGATCTAATCTATTGTTTGGTTCAATTAACGTATTACATTTGCTTATTTATCAAAACCTCTCTTATATGTCAAAATAATGGATAACTTAATCTGATCTAGGAAGTTCGTATTAGGTTTGGTTAGCTTTTCATGTATAATAGTTGTTTCACATTTTATTTTTTAATATATTTTATTAAAAGAAAAATTATTAAATAAATAATAATTATAAGATAACTATTCAAACTAATATAAAAATATAGGAATTAAATTTTATTATTAAAATATATAAATAATAATAAATAATATTTAATATAAATTTAATTACATATAATAAAAATATTATATATAATGTATAACGTAATCAAATATAGAAATATAATATTTGGCCTACTTGAATTTCAATATATAAAAACTCCCTCTCTATTTTCTCTCTCTCTCTTTCTCTCTTTCTCTCTCATTTTTTATTTTATGAAAAAAAATAACAATATATATAAATAAATAAATAAATAAATTTCAATATAAAATTATATTTATATATAATACAAAAATAACTATAATAAAAATAATAAATATTTAAACAATTATATTAATTTTAAAATTTTTAATCTAATATTTAAAAAGTTATATTTATTACAATTTCTTTATTTTATTATATTTTATATAATATAATATTTTATATAGTAACATACCAAATATTATATAATATTAAAATTTTATCAGGTCTTATACCATCAAACATGTCAAACACGCTTAATAAGAGGAGGGAGGGAATGAAACAAATAGAAGTCTGGAAGTTGAATGAGTTAGGTCCACTGCCAATGAACTGAAGACATCCAATATAGGAGAAGGCCAATAAGCAGCTCACATGCCAAAGTTGCACTTGGGATGGAAAAGGAGTACATGGAAAGTTGTCACTTGGAATCCTCCAATATCCATGGAACTTAATTTTATATGATAGGTAGATAAATAAATAAATAAATAGATGGGATTGTCTTTTTTTTTTCCCCTTTTGATCTTGCACTTAGTTCAATACCTATGAAATGCCGCAATATTGAAATTTGAAATCCCGAGGCTCAAACTACAATACTTAAGGAATGGTATCATTAATTCTTAACTACCAGTCCTATGCTTTGGTGATGTTGTTGATCATTAATAAGAGACCTCAGAATGGGATCACTTACTGCTGATTTGGTTTCAAATGCATATAAGAAAAAGAACCAAAAAAAAAAAAATTCATGGCACTTGCTAACGAAGGAGCAAGAGAATGATCAAATCCGAATGGTATATCCAAACAAACTGACACAAAATGCACGTGAAACCGTGGAACAAAAATTTCTTCTATTTATTTGGGTCTGATCAGATGACGAAGTCCAGTTTCTCGATGGACCAGCTAATGGGCCTGGTCGTTCGGTATTAGGTAACTGGCCAATGGCCCATAAAAGAAATCCTCGTCGGAAAGAAACCACAATGCGTCTGCTATATGCTCACTCGTCACTTCAAAGTCCCCAACGTCGGAATCAAGTTTGTGCCGTGTGCACCTCCCTCGCTCTTTTTCTCGCACCAACAACGCTTGGAGATTTTCATTTTTCTTTTTGTCGTAGCTTAATCCCTTTTTCTATTCTCTCCAACTTCCCGTTAGGGTTTTCAATTTCTCAGCTCCTCCAATGGCGCCCGATCCTAATCGCGCCGCAGCAGGAGGCGCCAGCAGCAGCGGCAACGCCAAGGACGACACCGTGGCCAAGAAGAAGGTCGAGAACGAAGATCTGGTGAGTCTAAAAGCCTGGGCTCAAATTTTCATTCGTTTTGGTACTCAAATTCTAGGGTTCAAAATTTCTCGTAAACTTTATGGAAAAAAATTGAGTTTTTTTTGGGGGCAATTTGTGCAGTCCGATGAGGATTTGGCGTTGAAGCAGCAGCTGGAGTTGTACGTGGAGAGGGTTCAGGATCCTGACCCAGGGTTGCAGAAGGTTGCTCTTGAGAGCATGAGGTAAACCTAGTTTTACTTAAGAATCAGTGATGAAGTAAAAATTGATTTGAGTGTTATGTTTAACATTTTTTTTTTGGTCAAATTGTGGATTGGAATTGGAATGTGTGGTTGTGTTATAGACAAGAAATTCGTACTTCAACAAGCTCTATGACTTCAGTTCCTAAGCCGTTGAAGTTTCTTCGTCCGCATTATGGAACTCTAAAGGCGTATTATGAGACTATGGCAGAGTCTGATTTGAAGGTACTGTGAGTTATGTGGTTTGGTGCTGCCTTTATAGGAGATAATGATGTGGTATTTTGGTGCTTAATCAAATTGTCTTTTCTCAATGCAGAAGTACTTAGCGGACATATTATCCGTTTTGGCCCTTACAATGTCTGCTGAAGGGGAGAGGGTAAGCATTAATTTTAATCTTAAAAGGCGAAATCATAGGGTTGTTGTGATGGACTGAACTTTCGAAGATGGTTTTCATTTGACTAATGTGTGTTATATGACACTGTCAGGAAAGCCTCAAGTACAGATTATTGGGTTCAGAGGGTGATATTGGTTCATGGGGCCATGAGTATGTTAGGTGAGAATTTTGGTTTTTTTTTTCAGATTTTATGTTTTTGTATTTGGCGATTCAAGATGGATTGCTGTTGTTATACAATCAAATTAGTTGAAAAATTAGAATTCTGGTTAATGTTGACTGAAATGGAGTATATTATCAATCTTATGCTTGCTGACTATATTATCTCTTGTTGTTAGGAATTTGGCTGGAGAAATTGCCCAAGAGTATGCAAAACGACAGGTTGGGTTTCTGGCTGATTGAATATAGCTTAAATCTGCTTTAGCATGCATGTATAGCATCAAGTTCATGTAAAATCTATACTATAGCATTAACATAGGCTATTTTTACCCTTGGAAATGTAGGACCGAAGTATAATTAAATCTATTTGCAATGCTATTTGCCCAACCCAAAAGACTAGTCTATTGGGTGGGAGAGGCTCCATGGCTTAAGTACCGCATTGAACCTACTTATTTACTTAATGTGGGACTCATAAGAGCTGTGCACCATTTGGTGCCCCATTATGATAAAATAATATTTAAATAATATCTATAACAGAAGATCAGTGTCTAGTATAATATTGTTGCTTAGATATCAGATGGTTGTGATTTGGATTTGTTTGAGCAATGATTGCTATTATAAATTTGTGTAGTTGGTTGTGTCCATCTCGGATTGTTTGGTTCCTGTTTAGTCTAAACAATGTATGCTTTGATTTTTGTCTCTTTACAGAGTGAAGAGGCCCCCATAGATGATCTCATGGAACTTGTGCAACAAATAGTTGCTTTTCACATGAAGGTAAGATATATACCGTTCTTTTTGCTTGAAAAATGGCAACAAAATGTGTTAGAGGAAGACAATAACTTATTTATTTATTGACTAATTTCAATGGTGCTGCAGCACAATGCTGAACCTGAAGCTGTTGATCTTTTGATGGAGGTAATATGCCAGATCCCATTTTATGTTGTGTCTTAACCACTACAGATGGTGAGATGATATGCATTTGCATGTAATACATTTTTAATGGCAGGTTGAAGACCTTGATATGTTGGTTGAACATGTTGACAAGACAAATTTTAAGAGGACCTGCCTATACCTCACCAGTTCAGCTAGGTAAGTGCAAATGAGCCTTATTTTGTTGAGGGTTTAAGAGAATTCAATTAAATTCAGAACAAAAAAGAAAGAGGAAAGAAAAGTTTATCATTACATACGATATGAACTCTCGAATCTTATGTGTTTAATGAGTTTTTTAGTTTGGCAATCTCATACTCTTTCTCTTTGATTTCTTGCTCATGTGGTATATCCAGTGTTCATTTGCTGAATTATTATATCAATTATTTAATAGTTAAGTGGTGCCCAAGGTTATGATCCTGGACTTTTTAAAGCTAGGAAGTAATGCAATGCTTTCCGGATGAGAACTGTGGTTAGCTTGACCTATAGTTGGACCTCTTACTACAGTTGTGGACGAGGGTGCTGAGGACTGGGAGTTCTTTGTTCCAGTGTGATGATATATTGATATGACATGTTTGCACAGTCATAGACTTGGCTTTAAAGCTTCTTAGTTTGGTTTTGAAAACTTAAAAGAGTGTATTTTATGATGTACAAGTTTATTGGATGGAGTTTGGCTTGCATTGTAAAGGAATAGTTTGAAGGTTTGATTAGAAGGAAGCTATTGTGATTCATAGTTATCATTTTTCATGAATATTCACATGCTGTTTTCTTGGATTTTAACTTTATTTGTTGTTGGTATAGTGACTCTTTCTCACTCCGTGAGAGACACAGAAAAGTTATTTTTTTATTATATATTATTTTTTATTCTGCAGATACCTGCCTGGACCAGATGATATGTTAGTCTTGGACATTGCATATGTGATCTATCTAAAATTTGAGGAATATCCAAATGCACTCCAAATTGCATTGTTCCTGGATAACCTGCAGGTGTGACACTGGAGTTCTGCGTCTTTCAATGTCCTGACTGTAATTTGTGATCAATTTTCTCTTAAGGACTATTCATATATAGAATTCGAAGACCAACTGTTTTAAATCTTGTATAGTTCCTTAAATGCTTTTGCGGTTTATAACTAACAAGCTATGGTATTGTTGACAGTATGTCAGACAGGTGTTTACCTCTTGTAATGATGTGCTGCGAAAGAAGCAATTCTGTTACATACTTGCACGTCATGTAAGTCTTGGATTCTGCGTTACTACTTTGTGAATTTATCTTGGCTGAAATTTCTTTATGTGCTATGTTGACCTTGTCAGATCATGCTCTGAGTAATAAATGATGGTAATTTACATCTGTCAAGAACTAGCCTGGATAAATATCATGTCATAAATGGTAATTATTCGGGGATACTGTTAGACATCAGTTGTTTAACAGTGAGGTTAAGTGCTTACTTTTAGCTTGTTGATGTCGACAAATGACAAAGCTAGAGACGGAGAGAGATGCCACTGTTAGTTTGTTTTGAGATTTTCTTTTGACAGTTTTGTGACAACTATCTGTTGTGTTATTATTTACTTGCAGGGAATTACATTTGAGCTTGATGAGGAGATAGTTTCAGATGATGAGGACAGAGAAATGTTGCAGGATATCATAAACAATTCTAAGTTAAGTGAAGGGTATCTGACTCTTGCCCGTGATATTGAAGTCATGGAGCCCAAGTCCCCTGAGGATATATACAAGGTATGACTTGATAATTTTACTCCCACCTTATTTTTTTTTTTAATTAATTTCTTTTAGGGTGCATATGTGACTTTGATGCTTGAATTATGGTTGTGTCATTTCTGCAAAATTTTATTGATAATTATGTGCACAACAGTTGATTCTGATTTGTTATACTACCCTTGTTCAATTTAATGCCTTGCTACCAAATTGACTTATATGCCTTGCTTTTAGTCTGTTGGTCAAATTGGGTGCCTTCCCTCAAGATAGCCTGGATTAGTAACTCCAAGAATTTATCCCCCCCCCCCCCCAAAAAAAAAAAGCAATAATAATAACTGGAAGAATTCATAACTGCAAGTGGTCTCTATGCCGAAATTTTAGTCTGTGGTTGTACTCAAGATCAATATATCATAACAAATTGTTTCTAACTGTGCTATTTTTGTCGAGTCTGCCTTTTCGTGTATTTGCTCTGAATCTTATGTTTCAAACTGTTTGCTTTTCATATAGGCACACTTGCTTGATGGCCGGGCTAGTGCTGGTGCAAGTGTTGATTCAGCTAGACAGAACCTTGCTGCTACTTTTGTTAATGCATTTGTAAATGCCGGCTTTGGTCAGGTACAATGTGCTTCCTATTTCAGGATTTTGTATCTTTGTATTTGTTGTGCTTTTGGGGTTACTGATCCCTTCTATTTTTTTTCGACTTTTTCTCCTTCATTCTGTCATTGTTGCAGGATAAGCTAATGACTGTCCCGTCTGACTCTTCAAGTAGTGGTTCTTCTGGAAATTGGCTTTTCAAAAATAAGGAACATGGGAAGACTAGTGCTGCAGCTAGTTTGGTATGAATTTATTGAGTCATGATTTTTCTTATTTACAAGCTATAGAAATTTCATTTACAATACCTCTATTATTATATGTATTATTACAGGGTATGATCTTACTCTGGGATGTTGACTCTGGACTTGCACAAATTGACAAGTACTTCCATAGTAATGATAACCATGTCATTGCTGGTGCATTATTGGGTGTTGGAATTGTCAATTGTAGTGTCAAGAATGACTGTGATCCTGTGAGTTCGAATTCTTCTCTTTGCTCAGTATGTTATATATCTTTTTGGTTTCCATGTTGGTTCTTACTTGATTTCATTTCAGGCGATGGCACTTCTGGGTGATTATACTGATAAAGAAGATGCTTCAATCAGGATTGGTGCAATTATGGGGTTGGGAATTGCTTACGCAGGTTCCCAGAATGAGCAGGTGAGCCATTTCTTTAATTTTTTGGAATGTTGTTCAAGAGTGTCAGATACATGTGGCTTTTTGTTTTCAAATGTAAAATGCGTTGTTTTATGCTTGCTTCTTTCAGTTACGATACAAATTGGCACCCATATTGAATGATGCTAAAGCTTCACTTGATGTCATTGCTTTCACTGCTATCTCATTGGGCTTGATCTATGTGGGTTCCTGCAATGAGGAAGTTGCTCAAGCAATTATATTTGCACTAATGGATCGGAGTGAGTCAGAATTGGTAGAGCCTCTTACAAGACTTTTACCTCTTGGCCTTGGTCTTCTATATCTTGGAAAGCAGGTATTTGTTTGGCTGTGTCAGTAGTCTCTTGTTTATGTCTTTTGGTTTTTGATTTTGTTTTTCCTTTTTCACTTGATTAATCGTATTTCTTTAATTTCAAAATAATTTATGTTTAGGAGCAGTTTTGTTATGAGGTGTGGTCATAGTCTCTGGTGTTGTATTCTTACTTAAAATTGTTTTTTGTGACAACAGGAAAATGTGGAGGCAACTGCTGAAGTATCAAAGACTTTTAATGAAAAAATTAGAAAGTATTGTGACATGACACTACTATCATGTGCCTATGCTGGAACTGGGAATGTTCTTAAGGTACAGTCTCATGATAAATTAGTTACAAAGGATTTTAAAGAGTAAATCTCTGCTGCAGCACTGTATGTTTACAATTTGCTTATGCTTCTTTCATGCAGGTTCAAAATCTCTTGGGTCATTGTTCACAACATCTTGATAAAGGTGAAATGCACCAAGGTCCTGCTGTGCTTGGAATAGCTATGGTAGCAATGGCTGAAGAATTAGGACTTGAGATGGCAATTCGATCGTTAGAACATCTTCTACAGTATGGAGAGCAAAATATCCGCCGAGCAGTTCCTCTGGCACTTGGTCTACTCTGTATATCAAATCCAAAGGTAAAATGGGCTTGCTTCCCCACAGTTTATCACTTTTGGTAGTGTTTAATTGTTTATATTTAACAGTGTGAAGCACATTATTCCCTTGCTCTGAAAAGATGACCAAATCAAATATCTATTATAATTGTTGGGCTAAGATCTCTCTCTTTGTTTTCTTTTGCTAACCCTTACACTGGTCCATGCCAGGTCAATGTTATGGACACCTTAAGCAGACTTAGCCATGATACTGATTTAGAAGTAGCAATGGTAAGATGTTAGAACCTAATTTTCTGTAATCATTATGGTATATAACTTGCCTACTATTTGTGGCTAAAATAATATTTTTGTATGCTACAGGCGGCAGTCATCTCCTTGGGTCTGATAGGTGCTGGAACTAACAATGCCCGAATTGCTGGCATGCTTCGCAATCTTTCAAGCTATTATTACAAAGATACCAGCCTTCTATTTTGTGTATGCTTCGTCCAGGCTGCCTTATTTATAAATTCCCAGTGTTGTATGGTCACTGATTTTCTTTCACCATGTCTTCAGGTGCGGATTGCCCAAGGTCTTGTGCATTTGGGAAAGGGCTTACTAACACTTAATCCATATCATTCTGATCGTTTCTTATTATCACCGTGAGTAAACCCTTATTTGCCCATCATTCTTTCATCTCTAAACTAAGCTGTGTGTTGTCAGATAACTAGCCAATTGAGCTGTGGTGACTTTAAAGTTACATGTACTCTGATATTGTAATAGTTTTTAATCAACATTGTTCACTTCCTTTCTTTACAGGACAGCGCTTGCTGGACTAATTACCATGTTGCATGCATGCCTTGATATGAAAGCTATTGTGTTGGGAAAATATCACTATGTTCTCTACTTCCTCGTTTTGGCAATGCAGGTTTGTTTCATTCTTATTTACTCTTTCCAGTGATTTCCTTCTCCTTCTCCTTCTCCTTTTTAAGACTCATTTGTTATATTTTTGTTGCCAACAGCCGAGGATGTTGTTGACTGTGGATGAGAACTTGAAGCCTCTATCAGTTCCTGTTAGGGTTGGTCAAGCAGTTGATGTTGTTGGACAAGCAGGTCGCCCTAAAACTATCACTGGTTTTCAGACCCACTCCACGCCGGTCCTCCTGGCTGCCGGGGATAGGGCAGAACTAGCAACGGAGAAGTAATATATCGCCGCCTTAAATGTTCAAAACGGGCATTGGTTGTCTTTCTAATACTAACAGCTGTTTTTCTGCAGATATATTCCCCTGTCGCCAATTCTTGAAGGTTTTGTCATCTTGAAGGAGAATCCGGATTACAGGGAAGAATGAGGACCACGGTGATGCTTTTTTATTTGTTTTTCTTTCAAGTCTCTAAACAGTATTTCATTTGAACATTGTATCAAAATGTAGAAGAAATTATTTTAAATCCATCCTCCGTTTGGATAAAAGGATGAAAGTCAAACTGTTCAGATGGTCGGTGTGTATTGTTTAGCTTGACAGTTTTGTTGTTAATTTATGCGCATATTTTTACACGATTACCTTGATCATGTATAATCATGATACGAATAGTTCTCAAGCCAAATGTCTATCGAGTTATTCCAAAAGGCAAATCTTTTAGCTCTATAAATTCATATATTATTGACATTAAGTATTATATTAACAAAAGAAATTGTGTATCAATTGAGAAAATTAAAGTAATTGTCATTCTATTCTTGTCGATTGGGGCTCCCCAAATGTCTATCAAATATTTCCAAAAGGCAAATCTTCTAGCTATATAAATTCTTAATCGACATGTGATCTGTATATTAAGTGAACCAAAGAAATTGTGGATGAATCGAGAAGATTAAAGTAACATTCTATTTCTGTCGCTGATTTGCGTTTCCCAATTATGTATTACTGGGTATTAACGTGGGAATAATTTGTAGCCTATTTAGGCGGCTTTCTAAAAGCGTAACTTGGTTCTCCCATCGATTCTTTCTGGTGCCCACTTCGGTAGAAGAGAGTCGGTCGCAACGTTCTTTGAAAATTATAGCTTTTCATAAAAAAATTATAATCTTAGAAATGATAATATCTTGAGTTACGATGTGAGAGCAGCTAAATTGGGGTCTCATTGCGTCCTTTTTTTTTTGGTCAGAAATTTTTTCTCACTGCATATCTTTTAATTTTCATTCTTACAAGCATTTTAACATTGTCGGAATCGAAAATTTAATTGCCAAAGTGTAACTTTTAAAAACGTTATATTGTAGTCCCTCTTTTGCAGGAAGTACCAAAGTGGGTGTCATTCCATGTATTTATTCATTTTATAAATGCAAAAGTCCTTGGGTACTCCTATAAATTCTTCAGCAGGTTTAAGCGGCAATGCCAAAATCGATGGGTAAATAGAACAGGAAGATTTGATTTGAATATAGTTATTTAATTAGAAGATATTTACAAAATTAATAAATTTAAAACGTACATGCATATTGAATAAGCTTTTTTTTCTGTTTTTCTTTTATGCTGTCAAATAAGGATTCTTTTCTATATATATATATATATATATATATATATATATATATATATATATATATATATATATATATATATATATATATAGTTTTCTTTATGAACATATGTTGCTTTTTGTTTTTTATGGTTTTTTTTGGGGGAAGGGGGGGAATCGTTGCCATTGTCAATCTAAATTACCAACTTAATTATGTAATATATGTATTATAGTTGCACTAATGAATTCCCGCAAATTTATTAACATTTGGTTTGTTCCAGTTCAGCACTTAATTTCTTAAATAAGATTTTATATTCAAGTCTTATTAATACCCAAAAAAAAAAAAGTTAGTATTGGATATCTTTGGAGTAGTTGAAATTCAATAGATTTTGGATGATAATAATTTACATTAGGTTTATGTTACTTGTACATATCCAAAATTCTAATACGCTAACATTCTATTCTATCTTTTTCTCTTTCTCTATCAATCATTTCACTCTTTTCACTTTTTTTTACAATTTTATTTTCTCTTTTCTATTTTTAGGGGTCAAATATATTTATCTATCCCATTGATACAAAACATATTTCTCTTTAGATAAAAAGAAAAAATCATGTAAGTTAGATAGGTAGTACATATTCAATGTGGTACTGTAGTAGCTGAAGTAAATGGCTTTTTTTAGTAACAATAATTGCTCGTACAATTTTGGGTCAAAGGTATTGATTTCGAGATTTGAATTGTTGACATTGTAGGTAAAATTTGCTTAAAGTCACAATTTACTTTCATTGTAATTAATCACTTCTAGGTAAGTAAATAGAATTACTTTAAAAAAAAAAAAAACTCACCAAGCAGCCTAATTTAGAAGTATCATTTCAATTTTCCTAATTACAAATTTTAAGTCATATAATTTATTTTATTTTCTATTAAAGCATATAGACTTGCAAAGTTATTTAATTTACATACCAAGCACTTAAATACCTTCAACTCTTCATTCTTAAACCTGTCGAAATGTAGATGAGGAATAATAGTTTTATTCCACCACATTCATTTCATTCTAATTTCAAAAATCATGATTTCTTTCTCCCCCCCTCTCTCTTGATAGGCAGATCGGGGTTATTCAGGGAATGGAGGAGGGAGATGGGAATCAAACCCTTTATATATGTATTTCAAGGCTATTGCTTTGGCACTAAGCTCCGGTTCATCCGCAACGAATCGTAATTTTATGTAACAAATGCTTGCATTAATGTCAAGTTAAAGTTAAACTAGTTCAAACTAGATCAAATCAGCCCACAAAAGATGGGTTAAGATCTAGAAAGAATTCTAGAGTCCAATTATTTTCTTTAAAAAATAAAATAAAATTGACATCAGTTTGGATTAATTTGATAATTTGACATAAAGATAAAATTGACGTCAAAATTTAATGCATTAGGGGTAAATTGATGTTTAAAGATTTTTCAGGATTTGTTGGCACCATAATTAATTTTTAGGTGAGGGTTAATGTGAGAATCTAAGGATAATTAATTATGAGATAGCAAGTGACACAAAGTGGGCTTTGTTTAAAGTTTAGAATGGGCCAAAGTGAATGTTTTTGGTCCAAGAAAATATTGATCAGTTGAGGAAATAATTTTTGGGCCAAAAATTGAGTTGAAATCCAATTTTTAAATAAGGAGAAGTTAATTGGAGATTGACGCCAAGTGTAGGTGGCGGTTACCACTAAGTGAGGACGTGGGTTCAAGTGGACTTGGCCAAGAGCCACTATGTTCATGCAACTAAGAAGTGGTGAGAATCTAAGGAGGATATATCAGCTCATACATTCAAAACTCAACCCACAAACACACATATTTTGCCAATTTGATTACTAGCTTTTTATCTTTCACTTGTTCATTTTATTTTCATTTAAATTATATTTAAGCTTTTGCCATTTCTATGTTTCAATATTGAGACTTCAATTTATATAAATTCTTAATATTTCAATTCAAATTCAATTTATATTTAATTTTTTGTTAATCAATCTTGCTCAATATTTGCTTACGTGAGTTGATTAAGGAATTCATTTGTTAAGGAGTATAATACCCTCTTTGGCATAAATCGTTTGAGTGTTGATAATTTTTTATATTTGATTTTCGAACAAGCTTCTTAGAGAAGTTTAGTCACTTATATTTTTATCTAATAAGATCAAACTAATGTCAATTTTAAAATATTATAATTAAAATGGATATTTACTATTTCTTGTTGATCATGAGACCAAAGTTGTTATTATTATTTTGTTGTCTTGAGACCAAAGTAAAGCGTTTTTTATTAAACCAAATTAAAATTAAATTAGATAAACTAAAGTTTGGGCTTAAACCCAAACACCCAAAGTCCCATTGATCTCTGATCCAAGCCCAACCATGAAGAGCCATACACACCCCAACTCACAAGGGTTTTGGACTCGCACAACCAAAAACCCTACTCCGATCCCAAACATTTCCGATCACGAAAATGGCCTCCTCCTCCGCCGCCGCCGCCGCCAGATCGATCTTTCGATCATGCTCCGTCGCCCGCTCCGCCTTCCGCGTTGCCTCGGAATCCAAATCAGCTCGCTCTCCCTTCTTCCGCATGGCCTCCAATAAACCTTTCTCCCAATCCCAATCCACTCTCAGGTAATCCAAATCCACGCATTTCGTGGAAAATTTTATTTCTCTTTCTCTCTCTCTCAGTTTCAATTTCCAAATCAATCATTGATGCAGTATTTGCTTGTGTTGCGTTGTGTTGATAATGTGTGATACATTAAAGGCTCCCTGTTGAATTGAGTTTCTGCGTGGAGTCGATGATGCCGCACCACACTGCCACTGCTTCTGCGCTTATGAATTCCATGCTCTCCATTTCCCGCCGCACCTCTGGCTGGATTCCTGAAGGTATCATTACTATTCTCAGTTTCAATTTCAATGCGTTTTGAATGGACCTGATTTAGTGCGATTGTCGTTACATCATGGTAAGTTAGTGGTAGTGAATCTGTTATAACTGTTACTGACAGCTAGTAAGGAGTTAGTTAGTTTGTTAGTTAATCGTTCGTTCTGTTATCCCCCAACTTGATGTATCTAAGTCAATTCTGTATAGTGAATGAATCAGTTTTACTCATTCTCCAATTACTTGCTCAATAATTGTTAACTCTTCAGCTTATAAATTGAGTTGCAATGCGTTTGGTGTATTTAATGTGGATGCCAATGTTGGTTGGGACTTTATACTAAGATTTGTTAGGAGGGGGTTGAGAAGATATCTTTGGCAGTTTTGTGTTGTTGAAGTATGATTAGGATCTTGAATGGTTTTGAATGATTTGGGTGTTGTGTGGTCCTCCTTCTTTGGGGTCAACTAGTTTGTGTTTGTTTCGATTTCCTGACAATTGGATTTCTACTTTTTGGATTAGGTAGCTAAGCATCTCTAGGATTCCTTGATGTTCTTTCTCCAATTAGTTTTCGGGTATGTTTCTTCCAATTCTTGAGTCTTACGACATTTAATCTAAGGTGCACCCGAAATATGTGAGTGTAATATAATACTGCTGTATTCATAGGCGAAAGATTGTTTGTCTATCTGATGCTTGACCCTGTGTTTCTACTTTATATAACTACTAATCCTGCACCTAAGTTGATGGATTAGTTATTCCCTGAGTCATCTATTTCCACCCTGCTTATGCAACTAAATCATTTAGTGAATCCATACACACTCTTGTTTGTAGGCCAAGTGCAGACTATTTGAAGATCAGGAAGCAAAAATGGGATGACATGGACTTCCTATCATAGGATGTTGAGCTTTAAATAAAAGATTTTTTCATTACTAAGAATAATTGCTTGACGTCTATAACTAATTATTTCACATTATTTAGAGCACATCTGTTGTGTTTCTGGACTTGTCTTATGTCATTACGCAAAATATTTCTTAGTTTACATTGTTGGTTATGTGTCTCCATTTATGTCCAAACTCCAAATATGAGATGACAGGGACTTCCTTTGATAGGATGTTGAGCTTTAGAAAGAGATTTTGTCTTTGCTTGGAGTAATTGCTATACGTCTACAACTAGTTGTTTGAACATTACTTAGAGCACATATTTTGTGCTCCTGGGTTTGTCGTACAGCATTATGCAGAATACATCTTGGTTTACATTGTCAGTTATGTGCCTTTCTATTTGTGAATCATATTGTCTAAAATTTATGCATCTTGAAAACAGTTGTCACTTGTCAGGAATTGAAAAAGAACAGTGGGGATTGTCTTCTTCTTGGTGGGTGGTTTTTTGTTTTTTTTTGTTTTTGGGGGGGGGGGGGGGGGGAGGGTATCTGAGTTTATAAAAACTTCTTAATGAACCGGAAATTATTGATCAAATGGTTAAGAAAAAATACTCCTGACAATATTGTAAGAGATTTTCTAGAATTCAGCATATTAGCCCAGAGCTTGTGTGTTTACTTATTTCGAGGTATTGTACATATCTGTCTGATATGATTGTGTTGCTGAAATTCTGTCATAATAACCATATTGTTGCAATTCCATTCCGTGCACGTGCGCATTGATTTGCTTGCATCATATATTAGGGCCAGTTAATTAGTAGTTTAAGGTGTATAGTATACTGATCTCTTTTTGTTTAATCAGATTGTAATGATAAGTGTTTAGAAGATTGAAGCAAACTTGTCTGTACAAATCTGTGTCACATGATAGTGTCTGCTGAAAAAATTAGGAGTTCTGACTGAGCCATTTGGAGGGACAAGTTGAGTCACATAAAAGAATTTTAAAGCCCAGACCACCTGCACTTTTCTTTCTTTTTTCCAATGCATAATAGGTGGCTATTTTATCATATGAATTTTAACTGACTAGAGGCAAATAAGTTGAGAATTTTTTTTTCCAAGTGTTGGATTAAGTTTCATCTTCTTTTCCGTGTTACTTAAAATTTTCATTCTAAATTAGATAGGGATGTTTAATGAATGTAGATAGGAGTATGAAGTGAAAGCTGTGATTCCAGTAGAATGACGCATCATAACAGGAATGTGAAAGGAATTAAAATGTATTAAGCATTCTTCCCTTGACTTAGGTCTATTCGGTTGGTTATGTTGTCTTGGCTGGCTGGATTCTATTACTGACATTTTGCTAGCACTTTTTATTGACATGAAGATTTATCTTTGGCCTTTAATGGTTCTGTGTTTTAGGTGGTCCGTGATGTTCTCTCATTTTAGTTTATTTATTTATTTATTTTACCTTTCAGAAGGAGATGGGTCATGATGTGATAACTACGTAGATTATGCTCAAAACTTTCTTGGTGGTTATTTCCAGTTCTGATTCAGTGTTTTGCTTATAGGTCTGTGACCTTCCCTAAAAGCAACTTTGGCTTGCCGAATCATGCCTTTCACTCACTTTCATTTACCAAATTTGTGTCCGACTTCTGTATTATGAGCCGGTTTGCCACCAGTTGTTCTCAGAATCGTGCTTCCCTTTCTCATAGAGGTTTCCATAGCATCTCAATTTTGCACGAGATACTGGAAAGTATTAATGCTACGTGGTCTCATTTTAGCGTGCAAAGTTTATGAAGTTTCTGTTTAGTTGGCATGAAAGCTATGTGCCATGTAGCGTTGAAAATTAGCCACGCAGTTTTCAAAACTTTTTCTTTGCCAAAATAAGTCATAATCATAAAGATTTGCGACCCAATTAATAAATTATAAATGTTGCCAAGTTAGTTATGATTAGTTTGTCCAGTTAACGACGCTTTTAAATGTGCTTCAATTTTCGCTAGACCAACCAAATAATAAACTATATATCACTGTGCAATTCAATATTATAATAACCATGCTACCAAAATACTGCACTTATGGCCAGTAAGATGTTGTCAACTCATAAAATTTAAGGATAAAACTTATAGGTGTTATCTTAGATTTCATTGTCTGTGAAATCTGCTCAATTCATAATTTGTGGCATCCAGAAGTCGTAAAAATTATTTGCATGACAACTCCAAATGAATTTGTTGAAGGACCAAAGGATATGTTATTATACTGAGCAAATACATGACAATATTGACTTTGCATGTTAAGCATAAGCACAATAATTAACTTTGCATTGACCACAGCAAAATTAAGCTTAAAACACAACCAAACCAAGACTGTGCCACATGAAAAAAACTGCACTGCAGTAAAATGTCCTATGGTCAAAACAAAAATCAAAGCCTCTGGTAACTAGAAAAAGATTCACTCCCAGAAGATAAAATCACTCCTCAACAACATTAACTAATTCATATTCAACTAAAGAAAGATTGTTATCCTCTTTAACCTCAAAGTTTGCAGGTTCAGTGACTTCAATCCGTCCCCATTTATCAACTGCTAGCCTCATGGATCCCTTGAACATGTCAATCTTTGCATTACGCAGAATTAATGTTGCCCCCGGATTCATGAGGTCCACTTCACCAGAAAAAAAAAAAAAAAGAATTAATTGTCATGAGGGAGACATACACAAGTTTTATTATAATAATAATAATAATAATAAGGTTCACCATTACTTATGTTAATCATCAATTTTGTTCATTTGTCTCTCCATTTCATAAAGTAACTCTCTCACATTAGTGGAAAAAAATAAAAAAAAGAATTGAGATGAACAAGTTGTTGATCGAGCGGTAAGAAACTTAATATCCTGTAAGGATGAGAATACAGATTTTATTCCCGATTTCCTGGGAAGTACATTTGTTGAGAGGAAAGTAACGGTAAATGTTTCATCCTAAAATTGGAAGAACAATGTCTCCCACAATTTCGGAGAAAAAAAAATAGAAAACGAAACAGAGAGGATCTTACAGGTCTTGATTAAACTCGAGTACATAAAGACACATACATAGGTATCTTATTCTTATTCAACAAATACAGAACAAAACAATTCTCAGAATGAACAAAAAACAAAACAAAAATACACAGCGCAATGGTTTAAGATGGTACCTTGTTCGTTGCGAGCGGTGAAGATGATGCTGCCGGTTTCGTCACCTATGAGGCACTCGGCGATACGCGAAGGGCGCGAGGGGCGAGCGAGGAGCATCGTAGATCGAGGGCCCTTGTTGCCTACCGTTTTCACGGGCTTCGAAGAGACCACTTTCACGGTCAGCGTGTGACCGTTGGTTCCCGGTTTCAGCTGGTCAACCTTCGTGAAAACTGGCTTTCTCTTCGCCGCAGGCACCGTCGTCGCCGGTGGTGTCGCCATCGCCTCAGGTTCTAGAATCTTCGCTTTTGGAGGGGCAACGGTTTTTTGTGTATATATTGTTGGAGCTGTGTGAATGTGCGAGAGACTGATGATCAATGTTATGTTAAACCCTAACCCTAGTCTCTCTATTTTACTTCCGATTTGGGGATTTGATTGATCTTGGGCCTGTTAGTTCCACTTGTGGGCTACTATTTACAGGATATTTTAGGGCTTTACGCCAATCAAGTCTCTTTGTTAGTGATCCAAAAAAATAAAAGTTTCATTGTTTTTTAGTTAATTGATATGTACATAGTTTTACACTATTAGTGAAAAATTATAGTCGGTGTCTTATTATAACGAGTGATTATTTATGTGAGTTCATATTTTTTATTATTTTTATTGGTTGATAGTTTAAAATTATTTTATATTATCAATGTATTTAAATTAAAATTTTTTAAAATTTTTTTATGAACTTTTTTAATTTATTTTTTTAAAAAAAAAAAAAATGAATAGCTCGCAAAGCATGGAATTCATCTTCAACTAAATTCAATTACCTTGTCTTTCTCCTATGGCTATTGCTGCTATGCTCCCTCTGAAGTAAAGAGCACCACACACTTAAAAATCTTAATCATTCATTTTGATATCTATGATTGAGGTTATATCTGGAACATCTGTACACAATTCTTGGGTCCTCTCACCCTCCAATAAAGATGCCGCTTACCTCAAGTTCTAAAGGATGTTGGCGACGGTGCCAGTAAACCATGCATCAACACCGTCGCTGTGGGTTTTGCAGTAGGGAGAGGGAGATTTGGGTCTCCATTAATTGTAGAGAGAGAAACTTGAAGAGAGAGAGAGAGAGAGAGAGAATGAAGGGTGTGAAGTGCGGAGTTTGTTGCAGGTGAGGTTTGGGAGAAGGGGGGCGATGGTTGGGGATGGGAAGTGGAAGGATCAAGTGGTTGGTGCATGGATGGTCTCTACTAGAGTAATGTTAGAATAATTCAAGTATGTGGTACAGCAGCAATCGCGTCCTTGTATTTCTTATCTTTTTATTTAATTATTTTAGGCTTGATTACTAATTGGTGATCAACTGCCTCTTAAAAAATTATAATTTTATAATTACAATTTAGCACATTTAACAGTTTATAATTTTTTTAAAAAAAATTATAATTAAGTTTCATAAAACTTTACCTCTTAATATTAATAGAGTTCAATTCGAATGCATTAATAGTAAAAATTTTAATATAGTCAATCAATCATATTTTTTCATTTGTATGACTATTTTAATAGTGAATGTGAAATTTAATTATATTTGTTGATGAAGCAAAAATTGATTGGATGACAATGTAATGTATTCAAATCAAATTTATGTTAATATATGGCTAAATAAAAAATAATTATAAAATGTCTTTAGCATTGATGCTATAATTAAAATGAGAATTTACACTGTTATTCTCTAAAGTTTAGTCTAATTATACCTAACACTCTTTTAATTAAAAAATCATATAGACCTCCATTAAAATTTATAGTCTCCCATTAAAAAATTGTATTGTTGTTACACTTACCCTCTTAATGTTAGTTTGACTATTAATAAATGGATAAATTACACTGACATTCCCTGAGATTAAGTAATATTATATATGATATTTTTTGATTATTTATGTCCATACTAACCATTCTTTAGAGGAGGACAATGTCATATTTACAGAGATGTTTAATGTCACATTTTATGAAATACGAAGGTATTTAGTATAATATTATCCATACCTCATGAGAGGTCAATGTATATTTTTAAAAATTAAAATATATTGTGTATAATATTACCTAATATTAAAGGAGATTAATGTAATTTATCCTTAATAAATAATTCGAGTGACTATTATTATTTTAACAACAATATAATTTTTTTAACTCCAATTTTAGTTTGATGACTATTATTTTTTTAGGAAAACTTAACACTTTTGCAACTGAGTTCTCGAAACGCTCTAGGCTTTTAGCCACAAATCTATTAAAACTACAAGTATGTTTCTGTATATATCGTTCACAAAATTAAATAGAATATTAAATCATACAATTGAAAGCAAATTTTTTCTTTTCGAATAGTGAAAAATTTTACTTGCACGACACAAGTCGAATGGAGCATACGAAGTGGGCGGTCAATCCATTTGGGGAAGGAAGTTACAAAAGCCTTGAAGTTTTCTTAAGAGCATAACAATTATCTTCATTGGCGGATTCTGACACAGTCTTTGTTGAATTTGAAACCAACTTGATCACTTACAATATTATAATAAAAAGTAAAATAAAATTACTTCTATGCCTTTTTTTTTCTTTTTCACCAACACCTCTCCTCTCCTCGCCTTCCCCCTCTAGCCCAACACCTACCATCCAGCCCATCCTGTGATCTATCCTAGACGAGGCTGCGAAGCATACTTAATGAAATTGATGAAAATATTGGACTTTAGCAAATTTGTAATTTCATGGGCACCATTGTCCTGCCTTGCTGTTACCTAGCGCCACCGCCCGACCACCATTGTCCACATGTACCTCCGCCATCATCATCTCCACCATCTCCATTGCGAGCTATCATGCCTCGACCTTCCACCAAAAAGAAAGTGCCTTAGAACATTTGGCATCAATGTTGAAGAAAGCATCCCAAAGCATCACCACTGCATGAATATGGTGGTAAAGGAGGATGAAAGGTGGTGGCTGTTGGAGATGACAAGTGTTGGGTCTCTCAACATGGAGAAAACTTCTTCGTTATTTTTCATGGCTTAGTTTTATTTTAAATAAGGAGCACTAAAATTATAGAAATGAGAGAGAAAAATAGGGGGAAGGATATGTTATAATTAGATAATTTTTTATTATAAATACAAAATATTTTGTTGATGAAAAGAAAGAGAGAGAGAGAGAGAGAGAGAGAGAGAAACAAGTTTCTTTATGTAGAACAGAGTTAATTGTGAGTGACAAAAATAGTGAGGAGTTTGTTGCTATTATTTTCTGGGAAATATAGTACCATTGTTTTTGGCATATATCTCACATTATGTGTTATTGTAAAGCTTTGTTTGTACCTACTATTTTATATAGTAGAAGTTCTTATTGGAGTTCATATTTCTTTGTGGACAATTATACCACAAGAAATTATTATGTGCCATTCTATTATTCTTAATTTTCGCTACTTATTAAGACGTATTTCCTAACAAGTGGTATTAGAGGGACTAGTTACGAGAATGGAGGCGAAGACAAACAAGATGATCAACTTGAATGGTACAAACTACCACATATTGAGAAACAAGATGAAGGATCTCCTATTCGTCGCAAAGTTGCATTTACCGGTGTTTAGCACAGATAAACCCGATGCACAAGAGCAAGTTTGCGGGTACATCCGACAATTTGTCAAAGATAATGTGTACAATCACATTTGCAGAGAAAGTTATGCCAAGACGCTGTGGCAAAAACTCGAGGAGTTATATGCTTCAAATATGGGGAATAACAAGTTATTCTATTTAACAAAGTTAATGCTGGTAAAATACCAAGAAGGTACTTTTGTAGCTGATCACTTGTACAAAGTGCAAGGGATTGTGGATCAGTTGTTAGGAATGGACACAAACTTTGACAATGAGGTGCTTGCTCTTATGGTGCTTGCTTCCTTACCAGAGTCTTGGGAGACTTTGAAGATTTCACTCACAAATACAGCGCCAAATGGTGTAATGATATTGAGAGCATTAAGAGTGGTGTTCTTAATGAAGAGATGAGACGGAGATCACAAAACTCATCCTCTTCATCTCAATCAGAAATTATGGTTGCCAATTTTAGAGGAAGAAGCCAATCAAGGGGTTCAAAGCCTAGAGATAAGAGCAGAGGAAGATCAAACAAGAACGCAAATGTAGTGTGCCATTATTGCAAAAATAAAGGACACATCAAGATGTTCTGTCAAGCTTTCAAGAAGGATCGAGAAAAGAACAAAGGCAAAGAAGTAAGAAGAAGACATGAATGATGATGATCTATCAAATGCTATTGATGAGTTCAACATCCTTTATGATGATGATTTTATCAATCTCAACCAAAGAAACTAGTTGGGTGATTGATAGTGGTGCAACCATCCATGCTACGTGTCGAAGAGAATTTTTCTCATCTTATACACTAAGAAATTTTGGTGTTGTTAAGATGGGAAATAATATGTTCTTCAAAGTAATTGGTAAAGGAGATGTTTGTTTGATCATGGAAAATGGCACAAGATTGGTTTTAAGAGATGTTAGGCATGATGCAGACATGCGCCTGAATTTGATCTCTGTGAGTAGACTTGATGATGAAAGTTTGTGTAACACCTTCAAGGATGGAAAGTGGAAACTTACTAAAGGCTCTATGGTAGTGGCTCGAGGTTTGAAGTATTCCACGCTTTATGTGATACATGCAAAGATTTCCACTGATGTAGTAAATGCAGTGGAGAAGGACAATACAGATGAATTATGGCACAAGAGACTTGGCCATATTAGTGAGAAAGGGATGACAAAATTAATGGCACAGAAGGTATTACTTGAACTAAGCTAGTTGCATTTGAAAAGGTGTGTTGATTGCCTAACAGGAAAATAGAATAGAGTCGCCTTCAAGAGTTTCCCTCCTTCCAAGAAGAATAGTGTACTAGATTTGATACACTCAGATCTATGTGAGCCATTGAAAAGGTCACTTGGTGGATGTCAATATTTTGTGACCTTCATTAATGATCATTTTAGGAAGATGTATACATTTTAAAATCTAAAGATCAAGTGCTGGATGTTTTCAAGCAATTTCATGCCTCGGTTGAGAGAGAAGCTGGGAAGAAACTCAAGTGTATCAGGACAGACAATCGTGGAAAGTACATTGGTCCATTTGATGTTTATTGTAATGAACATGGTATTTGAGATCAAATGACACCTCCAAAAATACCACAACTAAACGGATTAGTTAAAAGGATGAATAGGATTTTGATAGAAAGAGTTAGATGCTTACTCTCATATTTAAAGTTGCCTAAGATTTTATGGGGTGAAGCCTTACTAACAGCAGTGCATGTTTTAAATCTTTCACCTTGTGTTCCTTTGTAGTATGAAGCTCCAGAGAAGATATGGTCAGGAAATAATGTTTCCTACCATCATCTAAGGGTGTTTGGATGTGAAGCTTTTGTGCATGTACCTAAGGATGAAAGATCCAAACTTGATGTCAAGATGAGACAATGTATATTCATCGACTATGACCAAGATCAATTTGGCTATAGATTTTATGATCCCATTGAGAAGAAACTAGTAAGGAGTTGTGATGTTGTATTTGTCGAAGAACAGACCATCAATGATATTGGTGACGTCCAGAAAAATGCTCCTGATTCTAGTGATAGCTCTATTGACTTAGAGTTAATTCCTTCAACATTGACTCCAAGACAAGTTGAAGATGAAATCCATGAACATCAACATGATGAGGATGATGCTCATGTTGAATTTGAACCATATGCTAATGATGTTCAAGTTCAATCACCAACGATTGCAGCTTCTCCAATAGCACTAAGGAGATCTAGTAGACGCAGACAACCTTCTATTAGGTATCCTAGTGGCCAGTATGTATTATTAATTGGTAAGGGAGAACCTGAAAGCTTTGAAGAAGCAATGGATGATGATCACAAGCAAAAATGGATCGAGGCCAAAAAAGACGAGATGAAGTCCTTGCATGAGAACAAGACTTTTGAGCTGGTGAAGCTACCCAAAGATAAAAAACCTTTGAAAAATAGGTGGGTGTTCAAGATCAAACATGAAGAACACAGTCTCCATCCGAGATTCATAGCTAGACTAGTTGGTAAGGGATACAATCAAAGAAAAAGTATTGATTTTGATGAAATTTTTTCACCTATTGCAAAGATGACATGTATTTGTACAGTTTTGGGACTAGCAGCTAGTCTTGACCTCGAAGTTGAGCAAATTGATGTGAAGACTGTCTTTCTTCATGGTGATTTAGAAGAAGAAATTTACATGGAGCAGCCAGAGGATTTCAAAGAGAAAGGAAAAGAAGAATGTGTTTGTAAGGTAAGGAAAAGTTTGTATGGCTTAAAACAGGCACCTCGACAATGGTATAAGAAGTTTTAGTCTATTATGGGGGAGCAAGGCTACAAAAGACTACTTCAGATCATTGTGTTTTTGTGCAAAAATTCTCTAATGATGATTTTATCATTCTCTTGCTTTATGTTCATGACATATTAATTGCTAGTAAGAATGTATCCAGGATTAACGACCTAAAGAAGCAATTAAGCAAGTCTTTTGCCATGAAAGACTTGGGAGTAGCAAAGCAGATCCTTTATATAAGTATACTCAAAGATAGGAATACGAAGAAGATAAGGTTGTCCTAAGAGAAGTACATTGAGAAAGTGTCGCAGAGATTTGGCATGGAAAAGGCTAAAGCTGTTAGTTGTCCTCTTGCCAATCACTTTAGGTTGAGTTCAAAACAACACCCTTCCACAAATGAAGAGAAGGAAGAAATGGACAAGGTACCATATGCTTCAGCAGTTAGAAGCTTGACGTATGCCATGGTATGTACACGACCTGATATAGCACAATCAATTGGAGTGGTGGTCGATTTCTTTCAAATCGAGGAAAGGAACATTGTGTCTAAGTTTTGGAAATGCCAATCCTGCATTAATTGGCTACACAGATGCAGATATAGCTGGTGATGTTGGCTAGAGAAAGTCTACATCGGGATATCTAATTACATTTGTAGGGGGAGCTATGTCATGGCAATCAAAGTTACAGAAATATGTTGCTCTTTCCACTCTTAAGGCAGAGTTTATTGCAGCAACAGAAGCATGTAAAGAGTTGTTATGGATGAAGAAGTTCTTGAATGAACTTGGTTTCCAGCAAGAGAACTATCAGTTGTTCTGTGATAGTCAAACCACTATGCATCTTGGTAAGAATTCCTCCTTTCACTCAAGGTCTAAATATGTTGATGTTAGGCACCATTGGATCAGGGATGTGTTGGAGATGAAGCAGTTATAGCTTGAGAAGATCCATACATATGAGAATGGATCAGATATTTTGACAAAGATTCTACCAAGAGAAAAGTTTGAATACTGTCGATTAGTAGCAGAAATGGCAAAATCCTCCATGTAGTCGGGAGTGGGATAATTGACAAGTGTTGGGTCCCTCAACATGGAGAAAACTTCTCCGTTGTTTTTCATGCTAGTTTTATTTTAAATAAGGAGCACTAAAATTATAGAAATGAAAGAGAAAAATAGGGGAAAGGATGTGTTATAGTTAGATAATTTTTTATTATAAAAACAAAATGTTTTATTAATAAACAGAGAGAGAGAGAGAGAGAGAGAGAGAAACAAAATTTCTTTATATAGAACAAAGTTAATTGTGAGTGACAAAAATAGTAAGGAGTTTGTTGCTATTATTTTCTGGGAAATATAGCGCTACTGTTTTTAGCATATATCTCACATTGTGTGTTATTGTAAAGCTTTGTTTGTACCTACTATTTTATATATTAGAAGTTCTTATTGGAGTTTATATTTCTTTGTGGACAATTATACCACAAGAAATTATTGTATGCCATTCTATTACTCTTAATTTCCGCTGCTTATTAAGACGTATTTCCTAATAGGAGAGGGTGGCAGCGATGGTGATAGCTATGACCGTGGACATGGATGAGAAAGCCAGGGTTGGGATGTGAGGAAGAAGAAGAGGAGGGTAAAATAGTAGTTTATCTATAAAATTAATCATCTACTTTTCTATGGGATCATAGTTGCATTCTTCACCATATCATGGGTACGTAGGAGTGGAATGAAGGGTGACTGATAGGGTGAGGTGCTAGGGGCTATGGATTAGGGGATGTAGGAAACTTGTTTTTACAGTGCTGTGGGGGTGGGGAGTGAAGAAGGGGAAGAGGATGAAATGTCTCTAACGATGGGAAGGGGTGCCACTGTCGGTGGA
Source organism: Pterocarpus santalinus (assembly GCA_031439595.1). Lineage (NCBI taxonomy): Eukaryota > Viridiplantae > Streptophyta > Magnoliopsida > Fabales > Fabaceae > Pterocarpus > Pterocarpus santalinus. Next base: position 14,948,206 of record CM062530.1, on the reverse strand, counting down.
TGGGCAGGGGAGGGCATCGGTGGTGGTGGCAGGAAAGGGGATGATGGTGGAGTGGAGAGGCAGCAGAGGAATTACAATAAAAAGAAGGATAAAATAGATATAGATAAATTATATAAAATACTTTTAAAAATATTTTAAAATATAAAAATAATTTATTATACAAATATTTTTTATAATATAAAATTTCAATTTCAATGATTGATTGCAATTTTAATAGTTAAGATTTACTTATCTTTACTCTAATAGAAGTTAAAAAAAAAAAAATTGCATCATTGAGTTCAATCCATTTGGGGAAAGAATTTATAAAAGTCTAATGTTTTCTTAAGAGCATAACAATTATCTTCACTATAACAGAAGTCAAAAAAAATTATTAATATTAAAATACGTGCGATACTAATTTCATTAAGTACTTTAATGGTAAATATACGTAATGATAACATTGAAAATTACTAAAATAGGCATACTAATATTTGATTAGTTTGAATTGTTTAATATTACTTTTGGTTCATTTTATTTATCACTTTAGTTATATGCGTAAAAATTGAAGAATTCAAAATGAAAGCTTAATAATGAATATATTTACTAAATTACCCATATTTAAATTTTTATGTCTAATTGATTCATTCTATTTAACTTACACAACCTACAGAAGGGTGTGAAAAATAAAATTGAAAAATTAATATTAAATTTGTTATGAGTCTAATTAATATATACTGACAGTATAAAATATTTTTATACTATCATCCAATTACATATTTATATTAGTAAGATTTAAGATAGTGAATAATTAAATCAAATACTTTTACTGATATAATAATACATAATTATATATTTGTAAAAAAAAAATTTTATTGACAATACAGATAAATTAAATTCATTCGTTATTGATATGCACGGATAACATACCAAAATTTTTACTCAAAGTAATAAATAAAGTGAATAAAAAATACAACTTGCTCTGTTTACCATTCAGATCAAAAGATGTTTGAAGTTCACACAAATATTTTCCATAATTCTAAAGATGCATCAGTAATTTATGATTTTGAACTTTTTATTTTTTTAAAATCAAAAGTCACAAGTTGGGGCAGAACTCAATTCTCTCTCCAGCTTTCTCATTTTTGTTTTTTTTCAGATTTCTTCTCCAATTTCCTTGTTTCATTATTACCATCAACAAAAATTATTATATATCTACATATATATTTCTTCTTTGACGCACAATAGCAAGTTTGTATTTCTTTTATACAAAAAGAAGCCCAAACAAGAGAAAAAGAAAGACCGAAACTTGTGCATCAAAACAAACGCCCGTCTGGTCTCTGCTATAAACAAATTTGCGAATATCCTGAAGAAAATCGTAGAGGGTGACAATTGGAAAGTGCCTCAGTGCAACTGTGCACACAGTATTCTGGGCAACATGAGATTCCGATTCAACAGTAGTACGTGAGACAACAAATTATCCCGACTATTATTCCTTCAGTGATAGTTAACGCCTACACTCGCTCCAATTTTCATATGAAAAGAAGTTCAATTACAATTGCCAGCAGCAATGGGAAAAAAAATAGCCGTTCGTTGATATCATCAGCTATTCAGAGGCAAAATATTTTGCACGGTTCACAAATGTTAGCATGCAAGTCATTGCAAATTCTACCCTTCTTTCTTCACACAAATCCCCTTTGGACTCTGTTTAATCTACGACAAAAATCACAGGACAAGACTTGTTGTAACAACTCAAATCATAAATAAGAATAAAGGTAAATGACACACACATACCTCGTAAAAAATTTCAAATAGTGCAAAATGCTAGTAAACCCTGGATGCATTTTACTTGCTCATGGTTGCCGACAGGCAGAAATTCCAAAATATTGAGCCCATCGACATGAAAGCCACTCGAGCTTGAAGAGGCACCACCCTGTACAGATGCCATAAAAGTAGCCAAGGGATGTAAGACTCATGATCTATAATTCTAAAGAATTCAAAGCAGAAATAACTAGATTATTCTTAAGATAATTGAATGCTAGAACAAGTATGTGAAACAAATAAAGCCCATAAGTTATATCTACCCCCTAGAACATCACCGTGGAGGGATTTAGCAAGAAAAATTTTGCACCATGAATGTGGAGCATTTGTAGATAAGCATTAAGATAGCAAGAGACAGTTATAGAAATTGTTGAAATTTTGGAATCTTGGACCAATACTAAAAATTTAAAACACCAACAATTGGAAGAATATTGAACAATGTTAATACGTGTACCTCTTGAAGCTACATTACAATATGAATTCAGTTGCGGAAGCATACACAGTACGCTCACAGTATATGTTAGGTACAGGTTCTTCCACTCCAATTTCTCCTTTTAGAGGTCATGTCAATGGAACAATGAGTGATTAAGAGAAATCAATATTTGAGTGGGGATCCTACCTATAGTCTGAATATGTAATAACACAATTATGTTGAACAAAAGTCTAGATCACCAAACCCCTGCCATAATCCAGTACACTCATCATTGAGCCTAGACCCAACAACACATGGTGACTCTCAAACTCATAACAGATCAGATAATACTAACATGTGTCTCCAAAGAACCATCAGACTATCCATTTAACTTGTTTTGTAAAATAAAATATCCTCCAATCAATAGAAGCCTAATTCGAGAAAATTTTAACATATTCCTACTTAGACAATGTTGATTGGGTTTTATTTAGCTTTTTTTTTTGGGGGGGGGGGTGGGAGGGAACATTTGAACAAATGTGATGACATAATCCAACCTGAAAATAATCATTAATTGATGAGAGTACAAAATGAGCAGAAAGCCTATCACAAGGGGTGGACAGAGGCAAATCAACGGGCCTAATGCTTATCAAGCAGTCTATTGATGATAACCCTTGTGAAGGGACTTCCCACATTAGAAAATAACAAGACTTCTCTTGCTTACATTGGGGGAAATTATGCAATTTCTAGCATAGTTAAGGCTGGTCAGTTGATGGAGAGTTTAATCAACATGAGCTACAATGGAAATGGTGGTGTTAGGCAGTATATCATGAAAATAAATGACCACAGCTACTGAATTCGTGACCTTAAATGTCCCATAGATGATAAATTCCTTGTGCACCATGTCCTTAATTCCTTATGTGTCAGATTTGATGCATTAGAGACTTCCTATAATACCAAAAGGAGGTGTGGGACATTATCACCCTAATTTCTGTTTGTTCTCAAGAGAAGGATAGGATGAATCATATCTTGTATACGAGTGTGACTCTGACTTCTTATAGCCCCCACTACAAGAAATCTTCCAAGAAGAGGGGAAGGAAATCTAAGGGAAACAATAGTCTTGATAAAAGGCTAGTCCATCTCAAAAGCCTCTTGATTTGAAACCCAGTATTCAAAAAGATAAGCTGAAGTGTTGGTTGTGTGATAGTCGGCCATAAGAAGTCAAATTGCCAAGCCTTCCATGCATACATAGAAGCCAAGCAAGTTGAAAGTAAGTCAATAGCTTTCATTTACTGTGAATCTAGTTTGGTAGATGTTCCTCTAATTTCATGGTGGATTGATTCAAGGATATCTATTCATGTTGCTAATTCTTTGCAGGGGTGCAAAAGCAAACGAAAGCCAAGTAATGCTGAAGCCAATCTAAACGTGGAGGATTGACTTCAATTTTATAGTCATTCCCTACAAATAGATTGATTTCAAGATCACTTGGCTTTCGCTTGCTCTTGCTCTTGAACCCTTGAAAAAAAATAGCAACATGAATAGATGCCTTAGAATCAATCCATCATGAATTCAAAAAAACATCTACCACACCATATTCATAGCAAACAAAGCTCGTGACTCACCTTCAACATTTTTGGCTTTTATGTAAGTCTTGAAGGCTTGGCAATTTGACTTCACACTTGAATTTACCTTTTTGAATATCAAGTTTCGGACCAAGGGGCATTGGAGATGGACCACTCCTTTTATTAAGACTATTGTTCCTCTTAGATTACCTTCCTCTCTTCTTGGAGGATTTCTGACAATAGGGTTGAGAAGTTAGATTCATACATAAGCTACGATTCATCCTATCCTCCTCCTAATAACAAATAGAAATTAGGGTATTAATGTCTCATTCCTCCTTTTGGTACTATAGGAAGTTTTTAGTGCATTAAATCTAGCATGTAAGGAATTAAGAGCATTGTGCACAAGAAATTTATTATCTACAAGACATTTAATTTCATTGCATTTGGTATCTATGATCACCATTTGCATCATATATTGTCTAACACCACCATTCCCATCATACCTCATGATGAAACCTCCTATCAACTAACCAGTCTCGGCTTTGCTAGAAACTATATAACTTTTCCTAATCAAAATAAGGAAAGTCTTGACATTTTTTGATATGTGAATTGCCTTCACAAGGGTATCACCAATAGATGATAAGCATTAGGACATTCCGATTTGCTTTTATCCACTCCTTATCATAAGCTGTCTGCTCATCTATACTCTCACCAGTCATGTAAGATTCATTCTCCCTAATAGTCATGCAATGTCCAATAAGCTAAGAGTTAGCTAGCTCAATATTTTCCTTTCCCTTTTTATAATTATTGTCAGTTATGAGCTCAACATTGTTAACAGTGTCATTCATGGAAAAAGTCAAAAAACTATTTTTGTTGTTTTTTTGGGGGGGGGGGGGGAGGGGGGAACCAAGAAACTGATTAATTAAATCAGCAATAAACAATAAGATTCATTACCAAAAACAGGGATTCAAAACATATAATATAGACAGCTTGCCTCTAGGTGGAGAATACATTACATATGGCAACAATCACGAAAATCCAACACTTGTGATGGAAAGATTATCAAGTTCATCCTTAATACCATGTCACACCAAACTAATTAATGAATTAATCTCCTATGGGTGAGTCAGCCTATAATTAACTCAACTAACAAAATGTTCAAAAAATGCAAACAAGTAACTCCATTAATTTTGTAAATTATCCATTGTGGTGATGCAGACTCACTCAACTAATAGAGCCCTCAACAAGGATAAACAATTGTCCATCAATTCCTAATTCAATTCCAATTTTTCAAAACGGGACAATGACAATACAAATAAGACTACACAAACATAAAATATATCAAATCCTATAATTTTACAGAATTTTAACTATTCTATGATAATACATCTCATAAAAAGAAAAAAAAAATAAAACATTTTCCTTTTAATTATTTTCCCCATCCACTTTTTTAGTTTTTATTATTATTATTATTATTATTATTATTATAGGCGAAATGGGTTAGAGTCGACCAGTTGGGGGGGGGGGGGGGGCGCAGATAGCCCTAATCCGCAAGTGCACCTCACCTGCAAGGGTACGACTAGGTTGTGCCACTGGGGCTCATCCCCTTTCCTTCTCCATCTATCTCGTGAAACAACAAGACTCACCGCAGCAGATCCCTATCAAATCCTTGTGATATGAAATGTGGCCTCCTCCTCTTGCTTTGTAGTGAGAGTGCAAAGACCGGTGGCAGTAGCAAAGGATCCACAATGGGCAAATCTACAATTGGCAGTGGACCTGGAGAAGCGGCGGTGTTGCAATCCCAATGGTGGCATGAACATTGTAGCAACAATGAACTAGCACCCAAATGGAGCCACCTCTATTCTCTTTCAAGCAAGGTGGTGGATCGTACATGGAACATGAAGGCATCACAACAGATAGGGTTCTCGAACCAGGAGAGATGGGAACTCTTTTTCTTCACGATTAAGTAGGAAAAAATAACTCTGCTCTCTCTCACTCAACCATAACACATTCTACTTAACAAAAATTCAAAACTAAAACCCTATTGTTTTAACAAAATTGGCAATTTTATAAATTAATTTTAGGGTTCTAAACCTAATATAACCCGTTTTGATACCACATGTTAAAATTTTGTAATCGGATCAATACTAGGAATTTAGAGCCCTAATAGTTGGAAGAACATTAAACAATGTTAATGTGCACACCTCCTGAAGCCATATTGCTGTAGGAATTCAATTGCGGAAGTGTACACATATGATATATTCCAAGTATAGGTTCTTCCACTCCTTTTCTTTCTCCTTTCTAGGTCACATTGATGGAGCAGTGAGCCATCAAGAGATATCAAGAGTAGAGTGCTGATATTGCCCATAGTATGAGTATATAGTAATGTAGTTCTATCCATTAAAGACCTAGGTCAACCACGGTTTTTATACTATAATCCAACACACTCACCATTGATCTCAAATCCAACAACACATGCTGAATTCCAAATCCATAATGGATTACATAATAATGTGGGTTCCTATGGAACTATCAAGCTATACATTTAATTCGTTTTACTATCAATAATTGAACACTAAAAGATCCTGATGTTGGATAAATAGTAAGATTGTACCCACTTCAACAACCTATTTCATTTTCATACACGCAATGATGCAAGACATTGTTTATGAACTGCAACTACCTACCTGACAAATGGGGCTAAAACATCATATCCAAATCCCAATCACATATAACTAACATAACATTAAAGCCTAAAAAATGAACTAGCATGTCATTGATCTTTAATTAAGTTGAAATTAATGTTGAAGCTGCATTTCCATAACCATCTTCTAAACAATATATAAATATTCCAAATCATCTCTTTGATCTCAACATTGAGCATTTTGAATAGAAACTACGTTTTGTGACTTCCACTGCCTCCATGAAAAAAGTAACTTTGAATCAATGTAACAAACAGAATCTTTCTCAGTTAACTTACAACGTAACCAAACTTCAAGCCACAATCCTCCTGCCATTGCCCGGGAAAATTCTACCCTGTATATCTAAGTGAACTCCTGGTGATTCAGATCAAATTTTGAAATCCATCTAAGAGATAAATTCTCTTCATGTCTCATTGTGGTATTACAAAGTATCAAGCTTCCATCTTTTCCACATCAAAAACAAAGCTTCCGTCTTTACCCATAATTGGTAGGGAAACTAAGGAACAGCTACTTGATGGGTAAAATGAAAAATAAGTTGTTCTACAAAAGTATATTTTAAATTGCTTAGATCTGAAAATTTTTGGTTATCTAAATGAATGGAAATGCCTTTCTCTTGCTTATAACAGTATAACAGTTTTTTATTGCAACTTGACTTGACAGGATAAGTTTCTTTTTTACATTATTATTCTTATTATTAGGACTCCCAGAGACACACAAAACTTACTGAACTTGGTTTCTAAACCAGAGCATTTGCATTCATGAGTACAAGGCAGCAAAATAAGGAAAATGACAAACATAAAACAAATAGAAGATTAAATTGAAATGAGATGTAGACGCGCACCAGAAATTTAATGCACTGACAGGGATCCAGAATCTAAATCCTGCAGAGACAAATTAGACACAAAAGCTGGCATCAGTGCAAATGATATTCCAGTATCAGCAAGTCAAGTGATCATAAATACCAATTAGTCAATGAGGTTTGTACCATAAAGTAATGTCGGAAGAGCATCCCTTCGGTATTTTTCCGGAAGCTCTCTGATCTTCCCTTGCCATAAAGTATTCCATGCAAAAACAACAGCAATGACGCATGGGCCTAACACAATCTGATTCAGTAAAACCTGCCAAACGGAAGAAAAAATAAAGGGGAAATCAGTAGGTATCCTTAACAACTGCTGCTTGCTTCTATAAATTAAATAGAATAATAAATGAAGCATAGCAATACCTTTAGCATTAGGTTCTGGACCGTTGGTTTGGGCAAAAAGTGATCAAGACACTGGTACCAGGCATAAGAACCAGGGCCATAGAGAAGGAACCCATAGGAAGTCATTCGCAGAGCACGTAGCCAATCATGGTCTGCAAGTTGGCTCCACAACACATCCTAAAGGAAACACTTTTTGGTTCATAACACAATAGCCGATCCCAAACTCTCTTATCCATTATTATTGTAAAGAAAGCAAACATAGCAGCGCGCAAAAAAACGCAATCTACAAAGTTTAAAACCCCTATTGTAGCGTTTTGAATGGATTAAGATGGAACTGATATGATTTGTAAATCAAATCTTATGTTTGAAATTTTCAAAAATCACAAATGATTTGATTTCATAAATTCCATGAGATTTGATTACTTTAACTTTGAAATCCTATAAAATTTGATTGAATTTAATAGAAATTAATTTGATTTTAAGATTAAACTCAAATCAAATCAAATTAATTCTCAATTTCAATCATTTCGAACGCTATTTAATAGGCTCCAAATATAATAGTTGATTTATAAATCAATTTAAATCTCATTTTATGTAATTATTTTAAATATAAAATTTAATTTATAAATCAAATCAATTCAATTTAAATCAAATTAATTCAATTTTAATTATTTCAAAAATTATCTATGTGAATTTGATATATTGTTCTGTTAGATTTGAAGCCCAAAGATTTATAAAAACCCTATGTGAATTTGACAAAATTAGGCGAGGAAATTTTTGGTTTGTGCGAGCAAAATTCGAGGGGTTTATCCAGGTTTTTCTTTAATTTCTGTTTCAGTACTCAACAAAATTAAACCAAATCAATGTCACTTAACTCAAAATACAATGATCTACAATAGCTCTCTATCAATTATTGTGAAAAATCTCCAAATCGAAAAAATTGAGTTTTGAATCAAGGCACAGAGGGCATCGCGGTTCCCTCAATTTACCACTCAAATTGAAACGATTTTACGTGATCTATATCTCAATCAATTTAGGACAATAAAAGCGACAAATGCACAAAGTCAATTTAAAGATTAATTGACAAAAAATAAAATCTCGAAAGTAAATCTTTGAAGGTTTGAGTTGTTTATTATCTAGGTTACTTTTCATTAATAATCAAACCCCTTATTTCATGGAAAAATAACATAGTCATAATCATAACTAGAAGAGAAATTATATAGGCACTCATATAAAATGTTTTTTGTTCTCAATAAACACTATTATCCAAAATTCCTACTTTTGGATAATCAATAGTTTATTTAATTTTAAATATGACCTGCATAATAATCATTATTGTAATTCGAAGATTGGGTCTTAAGATTAACTGAAAAGATATTAATTCAGAAAAAAAAAATGATTAACTGAAAAGATCAAAGATGAATGATGTATAATTAAGAGATCACCTAAGTTTAATCAGATGAGAAAGATCAAAGATAAGAGAGGTTAGAGAGATACCACCCGGAGGGTACTATCTCACAAACAGTTACTTTTCTACTTATCAGTATCAATGAGATAACTAGACTCTGAGTAGAGTCCTCTCCCATATGTGCAGTAAGGACTAAGCTTAGCCATTATATCAAGTATTAATTTATGCGTTCACATAAAACAAAAACTGCTTTTCATGTCTAAAAAATTTTGCTCACTTTATGGTAACACAATACCAGATCCAAATTTCTTATATACAGTGAAAATTACCATTACCAGCTCACGGTTCATTATTTGATACTGATGAAGATAACGTGAGGATGTCATTCTAGGAGCATTATAATCCGCTCCAACTTATGGATCATGACGATACCATTGATCTAATGGTAGATGAAAGAAATGTATTGATATATCTTTTTTTATATGATATATTATAATATTTTTTAAAATTATTAATCAATTTATAAAGTGATTAAATTTTTATTTTTGTAACATTCAAAAATCTCAATTTTATCTCTGTAATATCTAAAAATTTATAATTAATTTTAAGATCTCATAAAAAGTGACTAAATTTTATCTATATAATATTTTTTATCATTATAAAATGATCAAATTTTTATTTTTATAACACTAAAATATATCAAATTTTATCTATATAATATTTAAAAAATTTTAATTAATTTCTAGATCTCACATAAAATAATCAAATTTTATCTATATAATATTTTTTCATTTCAAAAATAAAAAAATATAACACATCATATAAAAAAAGATATATAAATACACCTCTTTAATTTAATATTAAAATTTCAGAACCGTGATACCCTGCATTTCAGCGGCACCATTTAACTCTTACCCTGTCATTCTATCCCATTACCTTCTGGGCATGAAAATTGAATTATCAATCTCAATTGCACCCCAGACCCCCCCCCCCCCCCACCACAAAAAAAATAATAATAAAACAAAATGTTCCTACTTACCTGAGGGTTATTACCAGTGCCCTTGCTGTGCTTTCTAGCAGCCTGTGCTTTTCTCCAACGGTCTCTGAGCTGAGCGATTGTGTCGCCGGTGAGGGCGAGGGAGGCGGCGGTCGCCGCCTGTTTCAGCGGGAACTGGTAACCGCCGCCGCTGGTTGAACCTGAATTGGACCGAATACGACGCCCTCGAGATGGTCTCAGTTTCCCCGGTAACGGGTTCCAGTTCCAGTTCCAGAACCCGCAGTGCCCACCCCCAATTGCGTCCATTCCCACAAGCCCCAAACCAAACAAAAAGTCAAAATAAACCCAAAACGCGTGCCGTACATCGCTTTTATAGCAACACAGTCGCACCTGAAAACGCATCGTTTCGCGTTCAACTTCTCCCTTTTTTGAATTAAAAATATCTTCTTCTTTTTTTTATTTTCTGGTTTTCACCTGAGAAATCAAGGACTCTGATCACCACCCCGTCACTTGCAAAACGCAATTTCAATTCATTTCAACGTATTTGTCTACACAAGTTGAATCATATTTTTACGTCAATTTTAGTCCCAAAGAAGTGAAAACATGTTCTGATTGGCCAAATCATGATTTGCAAACTATTAAAAAACATAATATTAGTTTTATGACTCATTCACATGAGAGTTTGCTGCAACTTGCACAACTTTGCGAAAAAAATCCAAGACAAATCAGGCAAATCCATTCAATTTTGATCACCAGTGGTTACCTACTTCACAATCCATATGCACCATCACACCTAAAATGGAAGGGCACCCTCCTCTACAATGCCCTTGTTAGAGGCTGCCACTTTGCTGGTTTCACCCACAAGGCCATTCTTCTTTTCACCCACATGCTTGCAAACCAAGCTTCACCAAACAGCCACACCTTCCCCCCACTCCTCAAAGCTGCGGCCGCGGCTACTTGCCCTCGTCCCTTGGGCACTGCCCTTCACTCACAGGCCTTCAAGCGTGGCGTTTTGTCTGACGCCTTCATAGGGACCACCCTTGTTGCTCTCTATGCAAGAAACAATGATCTTGTTGGTGCACGCAAGGCGTTTGACGAAATTCCCCACTGGTGCATTGTTGCTTGTAATGCAATGCTTAATGCTTACTGCACAAATGGGAACGTGGAGGCTGCTTTGTCACTCTTTGAAAGCATGCCCAAAAGGGATGTTGTGTCGTGGACGACTATTGTGAATGGTTTTGCATTGAATGGGAAATTTGGTGCTGCAATTCGGTTTTTCGGGAAGATGATGAGTCACAGGGATGTCTTGGATTGTTCGGTGAAGCCAAATGAGGCTACTTATGTGAGTGTGCTGTCTTCGTGTGCCAATTTAGATGGTAAAGCAGCTCTTGATTGTGGAAAGCAAGTGCATGGGTATGTAGTGATGAATGGGGTCAGCTTGGGAGTTTTTGTGGGAACTTCGTTGATAGATCTTTATGGGAAGATGGGTTATTTGAATTATTCTGTTAATGTGTTCAAAGTAATGGTTTCCAGAGAGGTCTGCACTTGGAATGCAATGATTTCTTCCCTTGCTTCAAATGGTAGTGAGAAAGAGGCTCTGGATTTGTTTGAGAAGATGAAGGTTGAAGGGTTGAAACTGAATAGCATCACCTTGGTAGCAGTTCTTACAGCATGTGCTCGAGGGAAATTTGTCAAGGAAGGATTGGAGTTGTTTCAATCAATGTCGCGTGACTTTAAAGTAGAACCAGTAATGGAGCACTACGGGTGCGTGATTGATCTTTTGGGTAGAGCAGGGCATTTGCAGGAAGCAGCTGACATCATAAGAAATATGCCTTTTCAGCCTGACACATCTGTATTAGGAGCCTTGCTGGGTGCATGTAGAATTCATGGAGCAATTGAACTCGGAGAAGAAATAGGAAGAAAGCTACTTAAATTGCAAACACAACATTGTGGCCAATATGTGTTGTTGTCAAGCATCAATGCTGAGAAGGAAAGATGGAATCATGCTTTTGATCTAAGGAAAGAAATAATCGAGGATGGAATTCAGAAAATTCCAGCATACAGTATGGTTCATTTGTCATAGTATTTTTCTTCTCTGTTTAGTCTATGCTGTGTACAATAAGGTAAGGAACTTTAATTTCTTGATATTATGAATACAAAGATTGGGGAATTTAGTGATATGATGGTCTGGGGTTTGACAAGAGTTTATATAGCTGAGTATAAGTTATTAAGAGCTCATTTGGGAAAATAGCTTATTTAAGCATTTATCTAAAAATAACTTATAAATAGGTTATTTTGTATTTGGATATATAATAATAAAAGCATTTTTTTAGAGTATTTTAATAAGTGCTTCTTGAGAAGCTAAATATTTTAGCTTCTCAAAAAGCACTAAAAATGACTTTTTGAAAAGTAATAAGCTGTATAACCAAACAGGATAAAAGTTAAAAATATAACCTTTGACTTCTAAAAAATTGAAAAAAGTATAAGTGGTGTTTGGAGGTGTTACCCAAACTGGGCCTAAATTAGAACAGATTGGAGATATGAGTTACAGAGATCTCAAGATATATTGTATGTTTATGTGTGTTTAGTCCATCTCTATACATTTGGTTGATCAGCAGTTTTGAATAAAATATAGAGCATAGAAACACTTATCAATGATGAAACTTAAAAATGTGCATGCACACACAGACGCACACGCACACACACTAAGACACAGGCAGTAGAAAAAAATTTTGAAGGAGAGAAAAAAAAGCAGCTCCTTACAGCCTCCTTGTAATACCGAACCAACTGCCATCTTACTGTTAACAATTGTGCTGGATATACATAGGTTACAGAGATCTCAAGATTACCAGCATGTTTTGTGTGTTTAGTCCATCTCTATATATTGATTAAGTAGCAATTTTGAATAAAATGTAGAGTATACAACACTTCCAATAGTGAAATTTAAAATCTTCAGGCACACAAGTTGCAGTAGAAAAAAATCTCTCCATAACAACAACAACAACAGCCAAGCTTGTTCTACTAGGTAAGGTTGGTTACATAGATCAAATGATGCCATAGTGTCTTATTATAAACCATGTCTACAATCCAACCATTTAAATCTAAATCTTCTTTAATAGTTTTCCCCTATAGTTTCTTCTTTTTTTTTTTTTTTGGATCTCCCTCTATCTCTAGTTATTGGACTACTTTCCATCTAGCTTACTCTCCATACAGGGGCTTCTCTTAAGGCAAGAAAAAAAGGAGAGAGAGGCATATCCTTATGCCCTCCTTGTAAATATTGAACAACCAACTTCCATCTTGCTTTTAGGCAAATTCTTACAACCCTAAATATTGAACAACAACAGCCATCTTGCTGTTTGAACATTGGTACTCAAATTATTAGGATGGCAGCTTTTTGCCAAAATTAAGGGAAGAAAAAAAGGAGAGAGGCAGATCCTTACACCCTTCTTGTTAGTATTGATCAAATGCCATCTTGCTGTTTCATCATTGGTACACAAATTATTAAGATGGCAGCTTTCTGCCAAAATACTTCGTATTGTCACTAATCAGGAATGCAGTGTTTGAGAAGAAACACATGAATTTTTCTTACTATTGAATATCTCAGTTGATTACATGTTGATAAACTTGGGATGTCAGCTAGTTAAGATTTGTACTTCTATATGAATGAATACATTTGCGCACTAACTTGAATCAATTTGTGCAAGACTATAAGAATGCCTTCAAAAATCTATAGATAGGCTGACTATGGAGGTACATTTTTATTTTTCACTTAACTACAAGGAAATGCTATCTATAGATGCAAGATATATATTCAGTACTCACTTAACTACAAAGAAATACCCTATCTATAGGTGCAAGATGCATATTCGCGGCTAAGTGTCCAGAAATGGCTAGATTAACTAAAGTTACTAGCTTTGGCACTCTTGCTCTGCAACCACTAAAGCCTGCTGTGGTTCCTTCTCCTCTGGTTCTGTCGCCAGCAATGCCTGCTGCTCTTCCTTCTCCCCCAGTTGTGCTTCCTCTTCTTCTAGTTGTTGCACCACATGTTGCCGAAAATATCTGAATATTACGAGCAATATAAAAGCTGCAAAGGAAAAATTAATTCATTAGAATCAACTACACAAAGTTGCCAAATGCAGATATCAATTAAGCTCTCCTGAGGACACAGGATTAATATTGTAAGGATCACTATCCACCAAGGAAATATGCAAGAGTAACAAAAAAACTCTCTCCACAGATAAACATTGTTTTTATATTTCAAGTTAGATGAGATCACGAGACTATCTTTTTACAGAATGCTGTGAACGATAGTTACCTGTGAAGACTCGAGTCTTTACAGTAGATAGATTCCAGAAGGTTATTAGTGCCGACGCTACCACTATCTTCTTGTGAGTGCAAGCACTCCATGCGTCCAACAATCTCAATTTCAAGCACTCAGCTGCAAAACAATAATAATAATGATGATGATGATAATGATGATAAATAAAACCTTATATACTATTAAGTATACAATGTGAGAGACCAATAATATGTTTGTCAGTGGGTGGAATGTATATATACCTCTCTGGTTTATCTGAGCAGAGTAGCTAGAATAGAGCTTTGGGACACTGAAGCTGACAAAAAATCCTGATCGTATTCATTTAGCAATTTAGTAAGATATGCATTGCCAGAACTAAAATATAATGAGAAAGATGATAGTGATGGCTCAATTTCTGGAAAAAAGTTATAGGATTCATGGTGTCCTTACCAATGGCACACAGCCTCCACATTGTAATGAGATGGCCATACTCTGCTCCTAGTAGAAGAAAAGGAGCAACCTGCGCCCCAAAAAGAAAATAATAATAATAATAATAATAATAATCTGATTATTTAACCAGCACTAATTTGTAAATTATCTGAAAATGTTAAAAATATAAATTGAAAAAAAAAAAAAAGTATGTGAGGATGATTACTTTGAGGGTCATGGATGGCTCTCCTGAGAACAGCTCTCTTGTCTTTGAAATAGCGAAATTTAGAGAAGGAAGAATCAATTTTGCAAGACGTAAAATGTCATCTTCTTCCAGCTTGGCATAACCCCTTTTCTCAACCTGGTTTCTGAGAACACACATGCAAATTCTTAGAATACATCCAATACTAGTATAATTTAGAAGAGAAAAAAAAGATTATTATGATTATGAAAGTAAATTTGTACCTTTGACAAAGTGAATTTGAGAAGAACGAAACACCCAACAAGAGAATTGCCAATTGTGATATAGCCGAGAAAATGCTGAAATACCAAGCACAAAAACCTCCTTGAATTTTCTACTACCTCACTGGAGGAGCCCCAACAAGAATAAAAAAAGAGAAGCAGAGAGAGAAGTTGCATACCTAAAGTTCAATCCTTTAGTGAAGCAAGAAGATAAGAAACAAAGAGACCCGAAACCAAACCAAAGGGTGGATTTTGATACATCTTTCCACATTATCAAACCAGTCATCAACTGCCCAACACGATCTAGCTCACCTCCATTCTCTTCTTCAGCTTCTATTTCTAAACACCAAAGAAACACATCAATTACTATACATAACTTTAGTAACTATAGTATCTTTACAAGCATAGCTTTGAGACTAATCCTTTTTTAAATTGATTCATAAGCATAGTTTTGAGACTAATACAATAGTTAAGTAAAGTTCTTCCAAAAATGACTAGCCTAGAATTCGAATTCATGATATTACATTGTAACCAAAAATAAAAAATAAAAAAAGAAAGCCAATATAGCAACAAAGGATCCACTAGCCATACTTGGAGATGGAGCAGGAGGTGGTAGAAAAGGGACCAAGCTCAGTCTTTCCTTCTTGGATCGCCCACTATGCCTTCTCTTCCTCTGCTTCCCAACCTCATCACCCAACCCCACAACGTCCTTCTCTTCCCGGGTCTCAACCTCCGACCGTCGCCTCGACCGCCGGGAGTTCCTGGGCGACCCCAGCACCCCTCGGCTCTTGCACCGGCGGCGCAGCCCGGCAGCAGGCTCCGGGAACTCCTCGGCGGGCGGAGCCGAGTCGAAGCGGGGCTTGGACCTCCGCACTGGGGAAGGGGAGAGCAGGAGCAGTTCCCTGATGGGAAGACAGTAGCTGCTACTGTTATTGTTGGTGGCACCGTTTGGAGACCTGAGAAGAGACAGAGCAGAAGGTGATTGTGATGGTGGTGGTGGTTTCAGAGCGGTCGGAGATCGAACGAGGTCGAGTGATATACGAAGTGGCTCTGCGTTGCCTCTTCCATTTTCATCAACGCGAGCCAAGCGAGATGAGGACTTGGTTCTAGCCCTTGGGTCAGAAGAGTAACGGTGGTAATATGGGGGTGCAGAAGGAGGATCCATGAATATTGATTGAGTGAGTAAATGAGCGTTTTGTGAATTGCCAAAGTTTGCTTGTGGATTTAATTTAGCTAGCTTGGGTTCATTCGTTCCTTGGTTGAGTTCTTGAAGGAATGCAAGTCATTATTTTGGGTGCTGTTTGTGGTAGCCGTTGGAGAAAGATTCCATACTGTTCTTTTTTTGTTTCTTTCTTTGAAAATCCGGTGGCGGTGTGGCGTTAGTGGGACCCCATTCTTCAACGGTAAATGCTAAGTATGTTTTGGCTTGGTTACATTGGTACGCTTAGCAGTTAGCACCCATTTTTTTATTATTATTATTTTATTTTTTTTGGAAGCGGGGGAGTACACGTATACTTAGGACTTTAGTGGGATTAATGTCACATGCATGACCCATTATAAACAAAAAAATAAAAAAAAGATCAAATTATTTATATTCATTTTATACAATTTTTAAATT
Source organism: Pterocarpus santalinus (assembly GCA_031439595.1). Taxonomy (NCBI): domain Eukaryota; kingdom Viridiplantae; phylum Streptophyta; class Magnoliopsida; order Fabales; family Fabaceae; genus Pterocarpus; species Pterocarpus santalinus. The sequence continues at coordinate 14,931,327 of CM062530.1, read as the reverse complement.
AAAGTATGATAAGTGAATATTTTTGTTAAAAAAGATATATAGTTTAATTTTTAAATTATAAAAATATTCACATATTTTAATTTAATTTAAAAATTAATTGAAATAAATATAAAGAGCTTAGTATAAATTTTATTCTATAAATTATTTATTCCCATGTGCCACGTGATGAGCCCTCTTTTTATATCTAACTTTGGTTTAGATATTATCTATTTTGTAAAATTTAGCATTATTTTTTTAAAAAGTCCCATTATTTATATCACTCTATTTTAAGGGACATCCAACACTAAGAGATGAAAAGGTATGAAATCTACCATCATCATTTCCCCTTTTTTTTTCCTCAATTGCCCCTTTCCTTTTTCTCTCAAAGGGTATCGATGAACAACCATTCCCAAGAATCCAAATTCCTTTTTCTCTTTTTTAAAAGTCTCATTATTTATATCAATCTATTTTATGGAACACCCAACACCTAAAGATAAAAATGTATGGGATCCACCATCATCATTCCCCTTTTTTTTTCCTCGACTAACCCTCCTCTTTTTCCCTCATATGACACCCACTCGTAAGGGTCCAAATTCTTTTTCCCTTTCTTAAGAGTCTCATTATTTGTACTATTCTATTTTATGATACACTCAACACCTAGAGACAAAAAGGTGTGGAATCCACTATCATCATTCCCCTTTTTTTTTCCTCCACTATCCATCCCCTTTTTCTCTCATAGGGTGTCGATGGACACCCGCTCCCAAGGGTCCAAATTCTTTTTCTCTTTCTTAAGATTTCCATTATTTGTATCACTGTGTGGGATCCATTATCATCATTCCTTTTTTTCTTTTCCTCCACTACCCCTCCCCTTTTTTTCTTATAGGGTGTCGATAGACACCCACTCCCAAGGTTCCAAATTCTTTTTCCCTTTCTTGAGAGTTATATTATTTGTACCACTCTATTTTATGGGATACCCAACACTTAAAGATAAAAAGATGTGCGATCCACCATCATCATCCCCCTTTTTTTTCCTCCACTACCCCTCTCTTTTTTCTTTGACAGAGTGTCGATGGACACCCACTCCCAATGATCCAAATTCTCTTTTCCTTTCTGAGTCCTATTATTTGTACCACTCCATTTTATGGGATACCCAACACCTAGAGATAAAAAGGTGTGTAACCCACTATCATCATTTTCCCCCTTTTTTTCCCTCCACTACCACTCCCCTTTTTCTCTCATAGGTTGTCAATTTCCAAATATCCAAATTCTTTTTCTCATTCTTAAGAATCCCATTATTTGTACCATTGTGTGGGATCCATCGTCATTATTACCCCTTTTTTTTCCTCCACTGCCCCTCCCCTTTTTCTCTCACAAGGTGTCAATAGAGACCCATTTTCAAGGGTCCAAATTCTTTTTCCCATCTCATTATTTGTATCACTCTATTTTATGAGACACTCAACACTTAGAGATAAAAAGGGAGGTGATGTGGGATCCACCATCATCACCCCCTTTTTTTTTTCCTACACTGCCCCTCCCTTTTTTCTCTCATAAGGTTGCGATAGACACCTACTTCTAAGGGTCCAAATTCTTTTTTCCTTTCTGAGTCCCATTATTTGTATCACCTCATTTTATGAGACACACAACACCTAGAGATAAAAAAGTGTGTGACCCACCATCATCATTTCCCCCCCCCTTTTTTCCTCCACTGCCCTCTTTTTTCTTTCATAAGGTATCGATTGACACCTACTTCCAAGAGTCCAAATTCTTTTTCCCTTTTTTAAATGTAGTAAAATAATTATATAAAATTATAAATTAAATAACTATTTTCGACCCTAAATTTTATTTTTTTTCCTTATGTTTTAACCTAAGTCACTTTAGTGTTATCACTACACATCACTTCATATTTAACAAGGTTGGGTTGTGCTTGTATGGCATTCATGATTAAGAAAAATGAGGAAGAACCATTAATTTAGCCTTCAAAAGATCAAAATACTGATAATTTAGTTCTTAAAATATATTTTATTAGTCTGTAATACCTTAATGTTAAATTCTATTGTTGCTAATATATTTCGTTAGTGCTAACAAAAGATACTTTAGGGATTAATTTGTTAGCAAATTAATTTTTTATAGACTAATTTATCAGTACATCAATTTTTTAGGAACCAATTTGTCAGTACATTTATCAGTGAGATACCACGAGAGAAAATAGTATCTTTTATGAGCTAAATTATCAATATTTTGATCTTTCAAAGACTAAACTGATGATTCTCCCAAAAAATAATATATATATATATATATATATATATATATGAAAAACTCGAATTATGTACAGTTTATATGAAAAGCAATCTTTCTTCCAGGTCAATATACCAAAGTAGGTTCTTTTTGTAGGAATTGTGTCCCATATAACAGTTTAATAATTATTATATAAATATTAAGAATTTAATTGATATACACTAATAATGTAAATTAGTTTTACATTATCAACCAATAAAAATAGAGGAAAGTGAGAAATCATGATGGATCCCTCATTATAATGGGTAGTTATTTGTATGAGTTGATAGTTTCCACTATTTCTATTGGCTGATAGTGTAAAACTATTTTACACTATCAGTGCATTTAAATTAAATTCATTAATTGACTTATTGAAGAGACATCCTTATAAATAGTCATATTGAAGATTCATTATTACAAATAGTCATACCTATTCAAATGTAGAGACATGACTATTCAATATGTAAATAAATAGCTATTGGAATCTAGAGGCATGACTATTACATATGCCTGATTGAAGCACCTTTTTGTTATCTATATAAACTAAGGATGTGGTCTCTCTCTACCATCAATAGAAGTATATTGTCTTCATCACTATTATGCTATTAAGAAAGAGATTAAGAGAGCAAAATCATCATCCCAATATCCTATTTGTCTAAGAGTCATTTTCCTTATTCAAGTTCAATAGAGAACGATATTCACTCTTATCCAAACTATATGAAAAGTATGAAGTTCTAGATCTTGGAATTATTGTCTTTATGATAATCTATCCATACATAAATAAATTATTGCTTACACGTGGTATCAGATCATTAGATTTAAGAAATCATGTTTTTCCCTTTATGAAATATCGATGATACTTGGTTCATCTATATTCTATTATTGTTTCCTTTCATATGAGAAATTTGATGTTGGTTCACTTGATTCTCTTTGACGTTTGCATGCATGGTGGTGACTCTATTTCATGGAAAACACCATATGATGATCCCTCAGTTTCTTCAAAGCCATAACTTTTTTTTTAACTTTTGTTTTATATATATATATATTGGCACTTTGATCAAAGAAGAGGATAATGCATGATACTGAATAGCCTTCTTTCTAGTCTTTTTACATTTGATCTTTCCTGAAGTGATTTAAATGGTTGAAGGATAATTGTTTGTTTTAAAATAAAAAGGACATGTCCGTTTTTTACTATTATGGGTTTTAGAAAACTGCAACCCGTGAATGTATTTTGACAGTGCTATTTTGAAACCATTCTTGAAATGATCAATTTCCATAATATTCTGGGTTTTTTATTGTTAATGGTTAAATGACGGATTTTGGCACCGTTTTCTTATAACCGTTCTCGATTTATTATTATAATAATAATAATAATATGACTTTATCTATTTAGACATAACGTTTCAAGGAATGGCCGTTTTCCTTTGTTCCATATCGAGAATATATATATTATTTTTGGATTTGAATGACCGAAGGTCAATTTTTATAGAAAGAATATTATGATGGCCTTGCATAATATTAGCGATTCTGAAATTAATTGTTTTTCTTTTGAAATTAACAGTTCAAATTTATTTTATGTGTTTATTTACAATTTAAGATTTATATGATGAATGATTTGTTAATCATCAAAGTGGCCATATCTTAAAAAGAATAAATTTTAAATTGTTAAAAGTATTTTCAATGACCGATAGAGTTGATGCTTATAAATGACATTATGTTGTATAGGTAAATTGAAGTTCATTGTTATGAAACAACTCCATGATCATCCAAAGGTTGATTATTTGCTCTTATAATTAGTCAACATAATTGCTAGTGATTGATATGTCTAATTGTTTTATTCTGCATATCCAAAAATAGCAAATAATTCCAATTAGCATATCTCAATAACTAGATTAATGTATTATATTAGCATAATTATATTTGCATATCGTAGGATCACCCAAAGGTGAACTTTGATATGTATTTAATGGTTGTCTCCATTTTTTGAATCTAATTTTTATGTGACAAGTTTTATGTCTCGAAGCATTAAGTTATGATTGATTCTTATTTGCAGTACCTTTTTTTCACTTCATATGTTCCCTTGTTCAATGGAATGAATTTCTCTGATTGGTGGGAGCAAGTCCAATTTCACTTAGGTGTTTTGGATCTTGATTTAGCCCTTCAAAAAGAGCAACCTGCTGCTGAAAACAATGTTGAACAAAAGTCATTATATAAGAAATGGAAAAGGTTGAATAGATTAAGCCTGTTGTTCATGCAAAGGATAGTTGTAGACAACATTAAATCTACCCTTTTCAAAATAGAGAGTGCTAAGGAATTTATGAAATTTGTGAAAGAATGTTCATAAACTACTTATAAGTCACTTGTTGGTACATTAACGAGTCAACTAACCACCATGAAATTTGATGGTTCACATACTATGCATGAGCATGTTCTTGAGATGATAAACTTAGCAGCAAATTTAAAGTCATTGGGAATGTCCATGGATGAGTACTTTTTGATACAATTCATACTCAATTCCTTGCCTCCAAAACAATATGGGCCATTTCAAATGAATTATAACACTATTAAAGAGAAATGGAGTGTTAATGAACTGGCTAGTATGCTTGTTCAAAAACAGACAAGATTAAAGAGTCAACAGTCTCATTCAATTCATTTTGTAAGGCATTAAGAAGCTGGAAGTAGTTCTAGGAGGAAACCAAGGAAAGGCAAGAAGAAAAGTTTACATAATCTGAATGAATCTTCTCAAGTCCACAAGAAGGAATATAAGAAAGATAAGTGTCATTTTTGCCATAAAGTAGGACACTATCAGAAAGATTGCCCAAAACGTAAAGCATGGTTTGAAAAGAAAGGTAAGCCAAGTGCTTTTATATGTTTCAAATCAAACTTTACTGAAGTTCCTTATAATACTTGGTGGATTGATTCTGGTTCTACAACTCATATTTTCAATATAATGCAGGGATTCTTTTCGATCGAAACCATAAAGCCAAGTGAGAAATTTGTATACATGGGAGACAAAAGCAAGGCTCCAGTTGAAGGAACTAGCACTTATCGTTGTCTTTAAATACTGGATATTATTTGGATCTATTTCAAACCCTTTATGTTCCTACATTTCCTCGCAATTTAGTTTCTTTACCAAAACTAGATAAAGTGGGATTCTCTTTTAAGTTTGGTTCTGGATCTTTTACTTTATTGAAGAATAATAATATTATTGGTTCTAGAATCTTATGTGATGATCTTTACAAGTTTAACTTGATGATTGTTTTACTAAGACCTCAATGACCCTGCATCATAATATTGGCACTAAACATAGTTTAGTTGATGAACATTATGCTTATTTGTGGCATAAATGCTTGGGTCATAAATCCAAAGAAAGAATGCAAAGATTAGCAAAGAATGAGATCCTTCCAAATTTGGATTTTACTAATATTGGGATGTGCATTGATTGTATTAAAAAAAACAAACAAAACATACTAAGAAAAGAGCCACAAGAAGTACACAGCTTCTTGAAATTATACGCACTGATATATGTGGTCTTTTTGATATTCCATCTTTTGGTGGAGAAAAATATTTTATCACCTTTCTTGATGATTTTTCACATTTTGGTCATGTTTATTTATTACCTGAGAAGATCTCAAAGGGAAAGAAGATCAGCAATCCCCAATGATTATGTGGTTTATTTACAAGAGTCAGAAGTTGATTTAGGAATAAATGATGATCCAATTTCATTTTCTCAAGCCATTGAATGTGATGATTCTGATAAGTGGATCAATGCAATGAAAGATGAGTTGAAATCTATGGATGATAACCAAGTTTGGGATCTTGTTGAATTGCCTAAAGGTTGCAAAAAGGTTGGCTGTAAATAAGTCTCTAAACAAAACAAGACTCAAATGGCAATATCGAAAGATATAAGGCTAGGCTTAATACAAAAAGTTTCACTCAAAAGGATGACATTGTTTATAAAGAGACATTTTCATCAGTGTCTAAAAAAGACTCACTTAGAATCATTACGGCTTTAGTGGCTCATTATGATTTAGAGTTATATCAAATGGATGTTAAAACTGCTTTTGTTAATAGGAATTTAGAAGAATTTTATATGGATAAACCTAAAGGCTTTTCAATTAAAGACAAGGAACACATGGTGTATAAACTTAAAAGTTCAATATATAGACTTAAACAAGCTTCCCGTCAATGGTATCTTAAGTTCAATGATACCATAACCTCTTTTGGTTTTAAGGAAAACACCATTGATCGGTGTGTATATATGAAGATGTTGACAATATTTTGCTTGCTACTAATGATCTTGGTTTATTACATGAAACCAAGAAATTTCTCTCTAAAAACTTTGAAATGAAAGATTTAGGAGAGGCAACCTATGTGATTGGAATAGGAATATTGTATAATAAGTCACAAGGATTATTAAGGTTGTCTCAAAAAGCCTATATTGATAAAGTTCTAGAAAGATTTAAGAAGGAAAAATGTTTAGTAGGAATAATTCTAATTCAAAAGGGGGACAGATCTAGTCTTATGCAATGTCCAAAGAATAAATTAGAACGAGAACAAATGAAAAATATTCCTTATACATCTATTGTTGGGAGCTTAATATATGCACAAACTTGTACCAGGCCAAGCATCAATTTTGCTGTCAGTATGCTGGGTAGGTATCAAAGTAATCTTGGATTAGATCACTAGAATGCTATAAAGAAAGTTCTTAGATATTTGCAATGAACGAAAGACTTCATGCTCACTTATAAAAAGTCTGACAATCTAGAGACAATTGGATATTCAGATTTAGATTTTGCTAGATGTGTTGATTCAAGGAAATCCACATTTGGTTATTTGTTCCTTTTAGCTGGATGGGCAATTTCATGGAAAAGTGCAATGCAGTCTGTCATTGCTACATCCACCATGGAGGTTGAGTTCGTGGCATGCTTTGAGGCCATTATTCAAGGATTATGGCTACAAAGCTTTATTTCAAGACTTGGGGTTGTTGATAGTATAGCCAGGCTGTTGAAAATTTATTGTGACAATTCTGCAGCATCTTCTTCTCTAAAAATAACAAGTATTCTAAGGGTGCTAAGCATCTGGAGATCAAATACTTTGCCGTTAAAGAAGAAGTTCAGAAACAAAGAGTATCAATAAAGCATATTAGCAAAAACCTTATGATTGTGGATCTATTAACAAAAGGACTGCCTTCCAAGACATTTTATGAGCATGTTGAGAGATTAGGCATTATTAGACGTCATTGATGATATTGTATTATGATTGTTTTGATTTGTTTGACACTTTGATCTCAATAATGAAGTTTGTTTTTGATATTCATTTTCTGTATCTAATTAGTATATATCATTGGATTAGAGTAATGATGTAATATCTGAAAAATTTTAACGTTGTCAAATCGATTTATTCAGTTTTATCATATAATAGAGATTGAATAGAAATCAATTAAGCATTTATTTAGAGCCAATTAGGTATTAATTAGAGAGATTTGGATTAGAAATAATTAGAATAGTAACATAGAAAGTCTCACAAGATTTTCTAAACCGTTTTGCCGATTTGAAGGAAATCGGTAAAAATTCGGTATTTTAAACTGTCAAAACCAAATCAATGGAATTATACACTCAAAACCCTAAATCCAATGGCTGAAAACTCAGCCACTTAACCCACTAAAAGTGGCACAAGACAGTCACAAATATTGAGGAGAGTTGACTGAAATTGAGCCACAAAACTCTCCACTAATGGGAAGCTTTACTTCTAACCACCCCAAAAAATTCTACTTGTCTTATTTCTTTTTCTACCCAAGTAGAATTCACCCTCTTTGAGCAGACTTCCTCCTTCTTCTCTTCATTTTCTTTATCTCCTTATTCCACTTTCAGCCTCCATCAAGCCTCTAGCACCTATATCCTTCACTAGAAACTTAAGACTAGCTAGTTATTATATAAAAATAAGGGTAGGATTTAATTTTGCTCTTGCTTTCTATGAATTGTGGTTGTCCAAAATTTTACTTTTTTTCATTTCATTGATGATATATTGGATATAGCTGATGGTTCATGGTTGGGTTAACATGAACTTTTGAGTTAGAATTGAAGTTAGAATGAGAAAACTAGAAAGAATGGAGAATCATAATACTGTTTGGATGGAAACCCTACAATGTCCATATGTTCGAAGTGTAAAGCTCCATATCCAACCATCAAAACTTGATAAACATATTTTTAAATGATACTAGACATCTAGGGCTTTCCAATTATATAAATTGTAAGATATGAGAGAGATATGAATCTTTGAAGTTTGCCCCAGTTTTTTGTTTTGGATTATGACTAGAGTGAGTTAAGTAGGGCATAACTCACCCTACACTCCTTCAAATTGAGTGCAACTAATTTTGTTAGAAAGTTACATAGGATAACATGCCATAAAAATTTTAGAACCAAATTCAACCCTTGTTGTTCCTAGTAATTCATGAAAGTGACCCTAAGTCCCAACTGGGATAGAATAGGGTAACTCAAATTAGTCAACTTCAAGAGCTTGTAACTTGAGTTCTGCTTTCAAAAGGGATCCAACTCGTTGTAATGAAAACTGGTTCAATTAGCTTTAAAACCATATAAGTTTCATATAGTTTCACTTAGCTTTCCATTTTTATTAAATTTTCACTTTTAAGAGCTTAAATCTGCTTAGTACAGGATAGATCTAGGTAAATCTTCAATAACTTGAGTCATATGTATCAAAACTTAATGAAACTAAAGAAGTTAGAAACCAGACACATAACACTTCAACGTATCCAAAATTCAAGTATAAATGAGTTAAAATGAATTTATGGCTTAATTTACAAAAACCAGGTAGAATAAAAAAGATGTGATAGAAAACTAATTCAAGACCAAAGTTATGAAACTTTGTTTGATTATTGATATATATATATATATATCTTGCATTGATTTTTTGAGTGAATGATTGTTGGGTTGACTGATACTATGACTTGATCCATTATGCTCCCAAAGTTCTGGCAAAACTTATGTACATAATATGTCATACATGCAAATACATATGTTATTGAAGTTGATTCAATCATGATATAAAGGCTATGTGAAATTCATTTGCTTAAAAGAATGCATGCAAAATATTTGATGGTAAGTGTATGAGAATGCATGAGTATATTATGATGATGTGATTATAATTATTCTTATGAGAGAATGCATAATTGCATATGAATGAAGAAAGTATATACATAAGATCCCTTCACATTGGAGGCAGTTATTTGGATCCTTCCAAGTAAAGGCAGTTAAAAGATAAGATGTAGATCCCTTCACTCAGAAGCAGTTGCATATTGGGTCCCTTCTTGTGAAGGTAACTAAAACTATTGGGTCCCTCTATGTTGGAGGTCGTTGGTCAGCTGAGTCCCTCCAATTTAGAGGGACGTGGGTCCCCTTGTAGGTTAGTACTGTGTGACGATGGTCACGAGTTGAGCTCACTTTTAGATCAATCTACCCAAATGCGTTAAAGATTAAAGAAAAAGAACTAAAAGACGCACCTTAGGGACAGTGATACGTAACGCATAGGTGTATCAAGAAAAGAAAGTGAAGAAAGCTACAGAAAAACAAGTGCATCAACATAAGCTCAATATAAGCATTTACATATATTCCAAATTTTCTTCGTATGCTAAAATTATTATTATATCTAAGCATGCTATGACTGCTATTCTAGTTATAAATTTTAAGTTATTCATGTTATTTCTATTATGATTCAAGTGTGTGTATAAAATGAACTCTGCTTCGGAAAATATATTTCCAAAACTATAAAATTGAATATTTTATATAGCATAATCACTTTTTCATAATAAATTGAAACAACTGGAGATAATAGTGATAACACTATGTGTGATAATTTAAAGAATCCTACTGAGAATTTTAAATTCTCATTCCTCTGTTTATTTCCGTATTATCTCCTGATAGTGTAAGAAACCCTGAAGATGGTCATCCTAGGTGGAATCAACTAAGATGAGTAGAGATGACTAAAGGTTGCTGTCAAATAAGGTCCATTCAAGAAACAGTAACAACTCCCGAATATAGTATTATAATTTAAATATAGTACTATACTTGGAAGAGTATTAAAAATGACAATAGGAATAATGGTCTTTCAATAAAGTTATTAAAGTTGGACTATACTTTTCATTATGTGTCATGTTAGGCAAGAAGGTTAGTGTTGTAGTGCATGGAAGGGACTATGTTGAGAAGATAGTGACATACAACCGTCATAACTGGTATTAATTTTCTACTTAGTCATGCTTTCATGCTCTAGTCAATGTAATGAAGATTTAATATTATGTTAATTTGCACATTATGTTCCTTATTGAACTACAAAGTATTGTTATATGGGACAAGTAGGAGAATGTAAGAATTGTGTCCCATATAATAGTTTAATAATTATTATATAAATATTATATTTATTTATTGGCTTATAGAAGAGGAATCCTTATGAATAGTCATATTGAAGAGTCATCATTATGAATAGTCATACCTACTTAAATATAGAGGTATGACTATTCAATATGTAGAAACATGGCTATTAGAATTGAAAGGCATGACTATTGGAAGTGCCTGATAGAAGCACCTTTTCATTATCTATATAAACTAATAATGTGCTCCTCTCTCCATCATCAATAGAAGCACATTGTCTCTTTCACTATTATACTATTAAGAAAGAGAATAAGAGAGAGAAATCATCATCCTAATATCCTATTTGTCTAAGAATTATTTTCTCTATTCAAGTTCAATAAAAAATAGTATACACTCTTATCCAAACTGTGTGAAAAGCATGAAGTTTTATATTTTGAAATTAATGTGTTTATGATAATCTATCCATGAATAAATAGATTATTGCCTACACTTTTTCCTTCATTAGTCCTTCGGCTGCCTTTGAAGTTTGAACATATAATTGATGTGTTGAATTTATGCCACAAGCCCTAGAACGTATGATTAAATTACACAAGATCTTACTTAATGAAATTTTATCCACCATTTTTATCTCATATCAAACATATCTCTAAAAGTGAATCTACATTAGTAGAGAAGGAATACAATGACACATGAGCTCATTCATAAAATTTTATCCTCCATTTTATCTTATATCAAACACACTCTAAGTGTTTTCCAATTGAGAATTGAAACCCTAAACAACGTCTTTACTGATGCAAATATATAATTTTTAGCTGTTTCTAACTGGAAGATAATATTTCTATCATATATGACTCGAAATATTTACAATTTCACTTGTTTTTAGTTGGTAACAAACTAAAAAGACATAGAAAGTGTGCAAATACTCCCATTTTGAATTTTATTAATCTCCATCAGAGGCAAAATAATCGATTGGCAGCAGTGTTTCAAATTTCGGACCGCATCACGTGGTGCGGTCACAATATTGCGGTTGCGGAGGTACCGCAATTGCGGTATTTTCCCTATTCACATAAATTGACCACAATGTAACCGCATCGGAGCTGCAATGGGCCGCATTAGAGCCGCAACGGGCTGCATCAGGCCACAGCAAGCTTAATTTCAAATGGCAAACTAAAAAAAAAATTCACACCGCAATGGCCGCAATGTGTATCGCGATAGCCGCAATACCCGCAATTGCAACAACCGCAACTGCGACCGCAACCGCAGCCGCAACTATAATTTAAAACATTGATTGGCAGGAACATCCATGTGAAAACCAAAGCAGTGTGGTAGCAGGTCACAAGCACACAGCACCTCTACTTTTGACCTGTATTTGCAAATAGTAACGAAAAGTGACTGCCTACACGGCTAGGATGGTTGGATGGAGGTTACAAACTTGGAAATGGAAATAAAGTCTCAGTCAGCAATCAACATCATCACTACCCTTCCTACATGGCAACTTCTTGGCATGCCGAAGGCTGAAAGCTTTTATCCTTCCAAGGCCCTCTTCAATAGCAGAAGGGTCAACAACATAAGTGATGCGAACCCAATTCTTTAGTCCAACAGTAACACCTACAAAATTTTATGGAGCTGGCAATGAATAACCATTTTTCTATGTACTAAAAAATAAACAGTTTTTTTTTTTATTTTTAACAAGAAAATGATGAATCGATCTAAAGATTCCGATGATTGGGAAAAAAATTTTTACCAGGAAGTAGAATTACGGATTCCTCTTTGGCCAGCTTTACACAGAAGTCTACATCATCAGCAATGCCCACAATTTGTGAAAAGTTAATCTTTACCTGCTCCAGTCAATTTACTATTAGCTGCTCTTATCATAAGATGAGACATGCTTCATATAACAAGAAAAAGGTTATTTTAACTTCTAGTAAAAATTTGTGACAGGATTTTCCGAATCTAGCTAGATACCCTTCTTCTGGTGATTACTCAATAAGATTATCGTGAATTCTTAAAATGATTTCTGCCAGAAAAAAAAAAAAAATTGCAGCGAAAAATGTTAAGTTTATATGTAACAGGATGATAAAAAGTACTAAAACTCTTTTGATACTTACCATCACCATCATTGTTCCTTCTGGCTTGTGAGGACATGTCAAGCAAGGGATCTCCTTGCATCTATCATAGAATACGTTTGCAGCCTCTCTCATTATGTTAAGATTTTTTGCATAGAAATCATCCTTCGTTTTCTCAAGAATTTGAGGTATTGCGGCCTGTAAATATAACTAGATTATTATTTCCGTTTCCAGAGATAAAAGAAATAAAAAACAGCATATGTATTAGATTATGCAATAATGGTATTTGCCCATTATTTTTCTTGTATCATTCTTATAGCATTTCCTTTATAAATAATTAAAGAAAAAAACATTTCACGAAGTTTTTTCACTACTATTTCCTTCCAAATTTTTTTATTAAAAAAAGTGTATTATTATAGTGAGTAAATATCATTTTGCTAAATTATGAAAATATGCATATTGATCTAGCAGTAGCGACTTTTTCGTTGGCACCTGCACGAAGGTTGGAGGGTTGCTTGTGATGTCTAGATAGGTCTTGATATTCGTCACGATCTGATAAAGAAAGAATAAATCACGTGTCAGGATGGCTAATCAATTAATTAAGAAATATCTTCGTCGGAAAAAATAATCCTTCTTAGATTAGTTACTTTAATTGCATAAAAAAACAAAAACAAAATCTAACCCCGATCTCCTGAAAGATTCCACATGCATCACATGTCACGATCCAACCAACTCTCCAACCTGGAACGATCCATCTTTTCGATAGAGAACCAAGCGTAATGACAGGCACTATTGATGCAAACACTCCCATGGGCACAAATGGTTTGCTTCCGAAAGTTAGGTGAGCATATACCTCATCAGAAATGATAAAGATCCCAAGTTTCTTTGCCGTTTCTGCAACCTAAGGAGACCAAACAAGTCAGCTTTGCCCACTATTGAACAAACAGAATTTGAATTATATGGTTAATAAGATTTAAGACTATCAATTAATTTTAATAAATATATACTCCATGATCCATCAAAATTTTTTGTACAATCATCTAATTATGTTTTGTCTGATTAAAAGGTATAGTTAGCAACTTGAATGTCATTGAATGTCACCAAATTATACACAATGAACCAAAATTAAATCTTTTTTTGGGGAATAAATAAACAATTAAATCTACCTCTATAGCAGCAGATGCTCTCCACTCCTATAGAATCAAAATTAAATCTAACATTATAGAAGTAGACGCTCTCATATAAAAATTTCATATGATAGAATCATATATAAATTTTTACTGAGATGAAACCTAATATAGAGTATATAGTAAAAATTTATATATGACAAGATTATACGAAATTTTCTCAAATAGATTCCCCTAACACTTTACCTTTTTTAAATGTTGGTATGTGAACACATTGCCACAAGGGTTGCTAGGATTGATGAGGACCATGGCCACGGTGTTCGCATCTGCAAGAGCTTCAAGAGAATCAAGGTCAACCTCCCAGCCTCTCTCAGGCAAAAGATCAAAGTGGCGAACTTCAAGGCGACAGAAAGCAGCACGAGCTTGATACTGGGGATACCCTGGCCTTGGAAGAAGAATGTTGGCACCAGGACGTGCAAGGACAGTTATGATTATGTTTATAGCTTCTGTGCAACCAACAGTGAGAAAAACATTGTCCGGTGATAACTTGTAAGGAAGATCAGAAGAAAGATGATCCGCAACAGCCCTGTAGTATTGAAATTAAGTTAAACTATTTTTTGGTAATCCAATACGTGCTTGTTTGAATTTCCGTTTAGAGAATTTTCAAGCTATAGTGTTGGCAAAAAAGATACAGAGAAGTTTTTGCATGATAATTTAAAGGATTTTTTTAATGAAAAAACAAAGATGCTATATAACTCTTTGATTAATATTGGAAAACTCAGTTTAGGAGTATACAGTAACTATATATACAACAGGAAATTGATATTTATACATCAAATCACCTACTTTACTAAGGAAAATGATCCTACATTAATAAGGAAAACTATTTTCACACACTAAGTAAACATTTCTTATTATATCAAAAAAATTGGGAGAAAAGAAATTTTCATATTAAAACTTATTTCATATTGATATAAAAATGATGTAATAAAATGGCGTATAGATATCATAACTTTCATATTTTATTCATTTAAGGAAAAAAAAGTCAAAAAAAAAGTTTTGAAATGCCTGTTTTCAATTATTTGATTATCTAAAGAAAAGTCAAATCATTTTCCACACATCATATATAACATAATATTTTCAACTATGTTATTCTTGTACCTTTTTTAAAAGATCTTCCATTCTACATTCTCTTTTTATAAAAAAAAAAGAAATAAAAGTTTAATTTTTGTCCTCTTCTTTCTCTTCCTTTTCTCCATGAAAAGGTGTAAGACATATTGGTAACAGAAATACCTTTTTGAACATAGCAGTATATAACATATTGAACGGCATATGCGAATTGCAGTTCTACACTGATAATGAAGATAAAATGTCAAATTAACACTTGTATAATAGAAATTTACACTTATTTAAACTATAATTCATAGAGATTAATTATTATGTCTGGACGAATATATACAAATAGCAGGATTGTTATAGGTAAAGGTGCAAAAACAATGAGTTGTGATAGCAACATTATTAGGAGAATGGACTAACCTTCTTGCCTCGAATAAGCCACCAGAAGGAGCATAGCAATTGAACTGAAAGGACTGAACGGCTTTAGCAATGGCATCAGGAGCATCTTGGGTTGTCCTAAAGCAAGGGAAGTCGGTGGGGTCTGCACGGCATAGACGAACCACGGGTCTCTCATCTTCTTTGTTGAGGTTTGCCAACATCATATTGTAGACCCCTCTCACAGAGATGGCTGAAGCATTCACCTCTTTGTTCCCATGGAAGTTCCATTTCTTGGATCCGTTCTCCATTATTCCCCTCCTTGGTGGGTTGATCACAGTGGCTGTATGCAATTAGGCACCCCCCACAATAACAAGGGGCTCATATATATATATATATATATATACGATGTACTTTGAGAACTGTTGTAAAATGTGGTGGTGGCCCAAAAAACACAAAGAAAGTAGCATAAATTAATTAGTCGGAAGTGTACGAAAATAAAATACACTGATTCGGTAAATAATCTACGTTCATAGGTAGTAGCGACAATCAAATATTTTATTAAAAAAATATAATAAAAATATAAAAGGTGATAATATTTCACTTAGCCTAAATCTTAAATAATAAAAATATAAATACACTCTACCCAATTTAAGTTTTAAATATATCCAAAATATCTTATAATATTTTTTTCTGATATATACACTTAACACACAAAATGAAGTATTCAAAGAGAAACAAAACAAAACTTCTTTAAGACCCAAAAGGCTAAAAGCCTAAAACTAGACTGAACTTGGAATGACCATTGGTGGTGGTGCACGAATCAAGCTATGTGCCATGCTCAATTTATAGAGCTCCATGGTGCCAAAATTTCCAAAGAAAGCAATTAATGCTTTCAACAATTTGGAGCCCAAATCTGCAATATTTGACAATTGCAAAACTTCATTTATTGGCCTCGCAGGCTTCCGAAGCACCGAAAGAAGTTGTGGAATTTTTGTCCATCATAGGCTTGAAAATCAAGCCACCATATCACGTGGACAAGAACGACTGAACATATAGTGCTTAGAATTTATTTTTCTTTCTAAAAAAGGGAAAGTTCGGTTATTTGAAGTCAAAATAAGAATATAAGAGATACCTAAAAGCTGAAGCAGTGTAACATATATTGTTATAGTGGGGTGAAACTTAGTTCTAATAGTTTATGTCCAAAGTATATTTAATTGATTATGAGTGTTCCATTTGATAGTTCCTATGCTATGTAAAACAAAACATTTAAGTAAAATAAAAATTATGACAATTCATATTGTTAAAGTACAAAACTATGCGTGTATTTACTTAAAAATAATAATAATAACAATAAAATTATTCATGTGCTTGCATCCAACAGTTTAAAATTTTGAGAGAGATAGTTCATGAGAACTTTTTATGGCCGAGTGATCTAAAATTTGATCCTCGTTTATCTCTATTCTTCTAAATAAAAGTTAAATTTTAGTATAAGATAAGATAAACCTGTGCCTAATCAACAATTCAAGCCCAAAAAAAAGTTCTTGGGTGAAAGAATGTATTAAAATATAAAATTACTTATATGTCTCTGTCTAACAGCTTTCGATTTTGCAAAAGATTATGACAAAAAAAAAAGTTTTGAAAGATATGGTTCATAATTCGTATATTTAATCTCCCAATAATACTATTTCGCGTGAAAGAATTTTTCATGGTACTTATATTTAATCTCACAATAATACTATTTGGCATGAAAGAATTTTTCTACAAATAGAAAGATTGTTTTAAACCAATTAGAAAAGAGATAAAAATAAAAAGGAGAGAGAAAAGAGATACGCGCAGAAATCATATGTAATTGGCCAATCAAAATCTTTGTATTGCAATCTTGAAAGTAGTCTTTTGTACACGAAAGTATTCTTCTTCCTTTTTTATGAGCAAAAGCATTTTTCTTAATCTTATCTTTAGAATGTTAAAATATACGATTTAGTTTTTAAAAAGTTAAATAACTTGTATTTAAAAATTCTTGTCTATATCATATGCACACAAGTGTATTAGGTGAATCAACATTAAATAATAACATAATTTTTTCATCCCACATGAATGCTTCGTTTTTTTAAAAATGAAGATGTGCATTAGTTTAAAAAACTATATATCTTTCATCGTGTCAAACATGATAAACTTTCTTAAGATTACATTCGATTAGTTTGGTGGGTATACACGAACCACGGTGAACACGGTCGGTGTATTGGCATTAGGCATCCCAAAGAAGTGACTTAATAGATACTCCATTTGTTGTATATGGCACATTAAACCAAGATTAGGCTAAATTTTTTAAGTAGCCAAGCGTGTTTTTCAAAATTTATTGAAAAGCAAACGTAATGGCCCGGCATGATCCTTGCCGCATGGCTGCATTTTCATTCTTGAAACCAGGGGAGATGATCTTGAATTGGAATGCAAGTGCTGTCAGTGACCTTAAACCTTGGTAGCAATTCTAACCGGTTTTTAAGGCAACTAAGAATCTTCATATATTTTATTGGTCAATCAATACACAAGTGTCCATGGGGGTTGACAATTGAGTTGCTGGTTTTTGTTGAAACTTGCTAACACTGACGTACTTGCAGTGCAATATTGATTCCTGTGGGTCAATTCATTATCCAGCGAGTGTAGACCATTTGATTTCAATCCTTTGCAGCAAAATGTTTTTGCGAACTTAATTTTGATATAATACCAGCATAAAAATATTTTACATAGTTATATGATCTTGTAGTATTATTATATTAATAAAAAAATTGATTCTTATATTTATTATTTTAAAAGTCACATATTTAATATATAATTAAATAATAATATAAAACTCTTAATTTATATTGATAGTATATAAAAAATAATCAAAATTAATATTTAATTTATGAAATCTTTATTTTTTAACAATTATTATATTGGGACTGATAACTAAGTAAAGTCTATTTTAAGATGTCAACTAGTATATTTACCCATGCAACACATAGATTAGTTAAATGTTTACAATAACAGATAATAAATATATGAATATAGTTAATATTTTCTAAAATTTTCATTTTATTACAATAATGTATTTTGCATAAAATAATGTTAAGCAAGATGAATATATATAGTTAAACATCGGGCATTGAAAAAAATTCAAGAAAATGATATTATTTTTCACATTTTAATAATAGTAAAAATGAGCTTATGCAATTTATATGTTTCGTATTACCTGTTTGAGATATTAAAATTTATAATAAAATTATTTTCCTAATTCTTTGAGCCATTATATCCTTGGTATTTTTACTAATAAAAGAGTAAATAATTTTGTTTGCAAATGCTAAAGTATCAAATCTAATAAATCTAGTCATAGGTTAAAGACACGTAATTTGAGTGTTGTAAGATTAACAAAATCAATTAATTAATTAATAATTTAAATTATTTATATTTTTTTATCAAAGTCAAAAAATTTATTCTAATATTAAAATATAAGTAAAAAAATTATTAATTTAAATTTAATATAAATTGTTACTAATTATATAATAGATAAATCTTCACTTGAGCGGTGTATATATATCTAGTATTACTTATGCAATGTATAATAAAATTGTTTGATAACAATTTTTTTGTCATGTAGGATTCATTGTCTTAAATAAGATTTTAATAAGAACATGTAACATAAATTGTAAAGCCTTTCTAAAATTCTTTATCACTTGCTTCTTCAGGCTACTAAAACCATGGAATTCAAGTTACAAAATCTATTGTATTTTTATTAATCAAATGCTAAATGGCATTGCTTATTAATGCATATAGGACTTTTCTTTGATGAGAAGATCCATTATGTGATATATTGCTCAATCTACTTAAATAAGATTTCAATATAAACTTGTAGTAGTATAGATTATAAAGAGATTATAAAAGTCCTCTTTTTCTGCTTTTTCAAGCTTTTAAATCCATGATTTTTTTTTTATCGTTGTACTCTTATAATATATATAAATGTTATTTATTAATTTTACTTTAATTTAAATTGATAGTAATCATGTGATAATGATAAGTCAATCATTACTCATATAATATATATGTCTGTTATTACCCATCAATGTTAAAATTTGATATCACCTGTTTGAGGTATCAACATTAATAAAAAAATCGTTTTATAACTTTTTGGTATTATCTATTTCAGGTATCAATATTAGTGGAAAAATTGATCTGTAACTCTTTATCATGCGAGCATCATTATCTTATCAAAGCTTAAAAAAATAATTACTATGATATTGAAAATATATATTGATATAATTAATTAATTTAAGTTTGATTTAAATTATTCATAATTATAGATATATTAATCATTTTCGGCGCAATTTATATATTTGTATTATCCGTGCAATATATGTTTGTATCATGTGTACAATATATTTTTGGCATCTCCATGGTATTTTTGTTGATTGAAGGATAAATAATATTTCTTAATACCTAAACTTGTTTATTAAGATGTACTATTAACATTTTGCACATATCGAAATAATAACTAACAATAAAAATAAATGTACTTATATACATATTTAATTAACTAAAATAATTTTTATTAATCTTTGTTATTATATATTAATTAAGAATTTAACATTTATCTCATTTGTGGCTATTGACTGGTGATGGAGTGGGTGATTTATTACAGAAAGGCCCTATAGACCTATGGAATTTGGTTACTCTTTTGAAATTCAATTCTAAACTTCATAAAATTTTATATTGTGAGAAGTAATTCTTGTATTCGTCGTGAATTTTGGAATGAATTGTCATAAAACAATCTATTAATTGCATGTTTGGATAAGGTATCATAATGTCTTCAACTGATGCATGAAAAAAAAAATGGGATTATCCCTTCTGACATTTTGTATTCAACTACATCTTAATTTTGTATTCCTCTTATACATGCAAAATGACGCCCAAATTGCTTATTAATCAAATGAAGTTGTGTAAGTTCACCCCTCATGTCTCCACTCTACATATGTCAAGTACTTTTTGCATTACTTAAGAAAGCCTTTTGAAAAGACACGACTAATGAAATCATAAAATTATTGTCTCTTATAATATATAAATATCATTTACTCCATAAAATTACTAAAAATACACAATGAAGAACAAATTGATGAACAGAGTACTCCAATAAAAAATTGAGAAAGAAACATAACCTTTAATAAACAAAAGAACAAAGATAAACATGAATAGAATGTTGAAAAAGTAAAAAAAAAAAAAAAAAGGAAGAATGAAATGCAAATTAAAAACAAATGAAACCTGATTATAACGTATGTACATAAAAACAAAGCTACTTACCTAGATATCGACTCCTTTCATGAATAAGTTAAATGGAACCTACATAAGGGGAAAAAAATTAAAAAAAAGAAAGATCAGTAAACAAATGAACTAAAATAAACATAAATAGAATTTGAAATAAATATGTATTAACAAATGTACATAAAAATGAAGCCACTTACGTAGATATCAACACCTTTCATCATTCAGTTAAATAGAATCTAAATAAGGAAAAAAAAGTCGAATGTAAACAATTGAACAAAAATAAACATGAATAGAATTTGAAATATATGAAAAAAAAGATGGAAGAAGGAAGTGGATATCAGTGTTTAAGAATGCAGTAGCAAGAGACATAGGAAGCAATGAAGAAGAAAATAGTGTAGGAAACAAACATGCATATAGCATGGAATGGGAAGTGATAAAAAGTGAGAAAGAAAAAGACATGTATAATATTTTGTGAGTTTAATTGATATGCATTGAGAGTGTAAAATTATTTTACACTGTCAATCAATAGAAATAGGGAAAAGTGAAAAATCATAGTGAGTTCCTTATTATAATGGGTAGTCATTTGTGTGAGTTGACACTTTTCACTATTTCTATTGACTGACAGTATTTTATACTATCACTGCATTCATATTTTATTTCTAAAATGGAGAGTGGGAACATAATCAGCTAGTATCGTGTCAGTGATATACTCCTCAAGTTGCCTTCTTTAAATTTAATTTTGATTTCTATAGATATAGAAATAAACCGATATGACTTCTATATATATCGACTGACGATTTGAAAAAATAAGTGCATATACATTTAAACGTTTTATTTAATGAGTGATTGCTAAAATATATAAATAACCAACAATCAACAATAAAAGACATTTAAGAGCATGGAATGGAAATAATCATTTTATTAAATGTGCGTAGAAGGAAAGTGTCAATATTTCCTTTAAATTTAAATTTAAATAAATATAAATATCAAATCATCATCAATGCCAAATTATAAATCGAAAATAATGAGCAATCAATGCAGAGATTGGGTTGAATAAAACGATATCAGTATCAATATAAAATCAACTTAAAATAAAAAACCGTAAAGACACATCTATGAACTTGAAAAATGAATATTTGAAAACATATGTTTGATACACTTAGGCTGGAAACACAATGGTTGAAATGATGCCATGTGTCATTTTCCATTTCCATAATTGCAGAAACCCTATTTTAATTTTAATACACACACACACACACACACACACACACACACACACACATATATATATATATATATATATATATATATATATATATATATATATATATATATATATATATATATATATATATATATATATTCTCAACATTATAAATAAAATTAGTTTAAACTTGTAATGTATTTTCGCTGCAGTTAACTATTTTTTCAATATAGTATAATTTACCTTTCGCATGATATGTTTATAACTCATTTTACATGTTATTCTGGGAAGTCTCTTATGATTAAGGGCATCATTTATGATCGACCTTTCAGTTGCCTTTATTATTAACATTTTTATTTGATGGAGCAAAAGAGGAAAACCTTTGGGTGTATTTTAGCTCTACTTCTTTGTTGGCTTATATACGCTTCTGGAGTTTGTGATTTGTCACTTTTTCTACGTCCAGGAAGATTTTACCCCACTTTTTCAGCTGTTGACTACCTGACTGTCATGTATAATACAAGACTTTGGGTTTTTTGGGTGTCTTCATATTCAAGACACATTTAACTAAAGTTTAACTTTTCTTTGGTTTGCAGATCAAAAAATAAAACTTTTCTTTGGTTTGTTTTATCTCAATCATGCAATTGAGGGAACCAAAGGAAAGGGCGAAATATCCTTATAACTGCAGATTTAGTGGTACTCAGTAATTACCATTAATTTTTCCAAGAATTAATATATAATTTAATGAGTTTAACAAGCTAAATTGGTAAGTTTTAAAATACAGAAATAGGTTTTTTTCCCTTTCTTTCAACATCATTCATAATTGGAGAGTTAAAGTAAATCTAGTGATAAAGTTACCATTCATGTACTTCAAAAGAAGGAATATATTAAGCTCTCAAAAAAAAAAGGAAGAAGGAATATGTTAAACTTCTTTCCTAAAAAATTTAAACAAAACAAGCTGTAGATGAAAAGAAGAAATGTCATCTAGCATGTCTTGGTGCCGCATTACACAATTTGGTTTTTTTTATCTCAACCATGTAATTCGGGAACCAAAGGAAAGGGAGAAACATCCTTATATAACTGCAGATTTTGTGGTACTTACATTTCATTTTTCCAAGAATTAATATATAATTTAATGAGCTTAACAAGCTAAACTGGTGACTTTTAAAATACAGAATTAGGTCTTTTTAGGGGTGTTCATCCATTAGATTGATCCGATGAGCCCAATAATCCATATCAAACCAATAAAATTGGTTTGAATAATCAATTTATATGACAAAGTCAAATCAAATTAATTATTATTGATTCAATTTCAAATTTATAAATTTTCAATCCGGTCAACTATTTTTTTATTTATTTATAAGCTTTCAAAGTATTGCAACTAAGCTTTTAATATAATAAAGTAACATTTTATCTTCTTTATTTACATTTATTTAAAAAATTTATCTATTTATACCATTATTAAATAACTCATAATTAAGTTTTGCACTGTTGTTGTTAGTTGTTATAAGAGTAAAAATTTTAAAAAAATATATTCTTGTTATTTTTTCACTTCAATCCAATGGCCAAATCAAAGCAAACTAATTATTTTCTACTTTACCCTAAGTTCATAATTTATCTCAAATTCTCAAATTACATAACCTAATCTCACTTTTTTTAAAGATTTTGTAGTTTTTTGGTCGAGCCACTTTTCTTTAGGTGAACAACATCATATACAACTTAATTCTGCATTATTTATCAAATATTTCTAACCTTCAAATTTTCGATACAAAATTGTTTATACATTTGTTGAGTACATATCCCACAAAGGTGTGATACATGCATTCCGTGCAATAAACTATTGCAGATCAAGACAAACAAACGACTCGTAATCATCACGCTCGTAGCACATAGAAAGAGAAGGAATGAGGCATGTTATAAGAGAAGTACCAGTGTTTTTCGCACTTTCCTCGTTGAGAACCCGTTTTACAATTTGACTCTGAATTAGAAGGCAACACAAGGAAAGGATTGTATGGAAATAGAATTGAAAATAAGAAGAAACGAAAGGGAAAGGGAATGATCTGGTAAGTGATAAGGATGAGTAAGGCAATAAGGAGGAGGAAGGAGAAGAGGGTGCAGGGCATCCAAGAAGGAGAGTGGCCAAGGCAATGAGAAAATAGGATTAGAGTTTTGAAATTTGGGAATTTAGATGGATAAAAAGGTTAGGTTAAATTGGAAATTTTATTAAATTAGTTTATTTGCTAAATGATCATTGAGTGATATTACAAATAAAAAAATTGAAAGCCGAATATAAATATGTTAATTGGATGCTAATGAAGAAAAAGTGGCTAATAAAAAATTGTCAAATCACCGTATATTTTAGTATCATCCATTATTACATGTACCAAAGTAATTACTTTATTATTAGTTCGATTTTAAATTTATAATTTTTCAATCAAATCATCCAAATATCCAATCCAATCACTTGATCAGTTATTTTATTTATTTATTCATAAGCTTTCAAAGTTTTTCTTTATTTGCATTGTTTAAAGAATTTATCTATTCACACTAAATTAAGTATCTCATAACTAAGTATTACACTTTGTTTGTTGTTATTGTTATAAGAATACAAACTTAAAAAAATAATTTCTTTTTTTGGTAGTTAAAAAAAAATACACATATTCTTGTTATTTTTTATTTCAATCTAATAACTCAACCAAACCAAATCTATCCAATCTTGATCGGATCAATTTGGTTCGAATTTGTTAAAAAAAATTTTAAAAATCATATCAAACCAAATTAATTAAATTTAATCAATTTGAATTTATTTTTCTTTTAAATCCAAGCCAAACCAACTAGTTTACCATCCAAGTTTTTTTTGTCTCCAACATCATTCATAATTGGAGAGTCTCTTGTATTTTACCTAAAGATTAATAAATCTAGTGATGAAGTTACCATTTATGTACTTCAAAAGAAGGAATATATTAAACTTCTTTCCTAAAAAATATAAACAAAACAAGCCGTAGATGAAAAGAAGAAATGACATCTAGCACGTCTTGGTGCGGCATTGGACAATCTGGTTTCTTTTCTCGCGATCATGCAATTCGGGAACCAAAGGAAAGGGGGAAAATCCTTATAACTGCAGATTTGGTAGTACTTACCATTAATTTTTCCAAGAGTTAATATATAATTTAACGAGTTTAACAAGCAGCTAAATTGATGAGTTTTAAAATACAGAATTGTTCTCTATTTTCAACATCATTCATAATAGGCGTCTCTTGTACTTCAGCTAAAGATTAATAAATCGAGTGATAAAGTTTCCATTTATGTACTGTAAAAGGGAATATATTAAACTTGATGTAAAAAAACCAAGCTGTACATGAAAGAAGAAATGTCATCTAGCGCGTCTTGGTGTGGCATTACATTCAGTATGTTTACAAAGGAATTGAAACTCGCTCATTCTACCTTTTTGTGAAAAATTTTGTTTACTTATTAGGAAACAAACAAGTGTACGTAAAACGCAAAAAGGTGGAATGCACGACCTTCACTTTCCAAGTAAATAAACTGAATTCTCCAGAGAGATTAAGTGCATGTTTGGGAATAGGAATATTTTCCAAAAGCAACTTTTTCCCCTCCTTAAACAAACTATTTTAATTTTATTTTGATATGTTTGATAAACTATTTTGTCATCCACATCAAGAACAAATAAAAATAAATTGAAAAAAAAAAAATAGATCATCCAAAACAAAATGTGTAGAAACATAACATGCAAAAAATAACTTTGTTTAGTAGGCAACTACACATATCAAGTTCAGCTAACCATCAGCACAATCCATGATCATTTCCAACTTCCTCAACTCCAAACCTTCCTCTTAACATGATATAGCTCTATCCCATTCAGGAATAAGCTTTTTCTTCATTTAACTGATATTTGTTCTTTAAAAATCTCAAAACTTAAACTCAATAAAATTTCATAAATATTTCCTTTTGATTTCCAAATGTACAACTTCAACATGGTAACATTTATCAGAACCAAATATGCACCCAGAGAGAGAGAGAGAGAGAGAGAGAGATAAAAAAAAGAAAATGCAACAATTGAAATTTTATCTCAAGTACAAAGTCTGAGATTTAAAGAACAAATATTACCCAAATTAAAAAAAAAATCTTCCCAACCTATCTAACTTAAATAATTCAAGATTCAATATAATAAGTGGTATAAAAAGGTACGCATGCTCACTAATATTGAATCTTAATCAAAAAAACTAAGGTTTTCGCTCAAATCAGTTGTAATTCCCTGTTTGAAATAAAAC
The DNA here is from genome assembly GCA_031439595.1 of Pterocarpus santalinus. Classification (NCBI taxonomy): domain Eukaryota; kingdom Viridiplantae; phylum Streptophyta; class Magnoliopsida; order Fabales; family Fabaceae; genus Pterocarpus; species Pterocarpus santalinus. The sequence continues at coordinate 14,905,221 of CM062530.1, read as the reverse complement.
TTAGATAACGGAAAATTTTAAAATTTCACATTAAGCTTTATGCGAATAGAGGAATCAAAGTAAATTAAAGGGGATAAAATTTTAAATATGAAAGTGTATGTAAGAAAAAAAAAAAAAAAAAGAGCAAGAGAAGGGGAGGACCACCAACACCTCAAGTGAGGTGGTCTACCTTAGGCCCCCTTTTCTTCTCCTTTCTCTTTTACGGCGAATCTTCGTCGCCTTACACGTCTATCTCTATTCTCTCCCCTTATCTATCTCTCTCTCTCTCATTTTCGCCTTCTCCCTCCCTTACCACCGCCTTGCAGCTCTTCCTCTCCATTGGACTGCCACCACCCCGCGGATCTCTCCCTGGCTCGTCTCTCCTTCTCCACGGTCTCTCTCTCTCTCTTCGCCACCACTCTCCTTCCACTGCATGCTCTTCGGGTCTTTCTCTCTATCGCGTGTTCTCTCTCTAGGCTTGGGGGACCTCTGTTTTGCTCCTTCCCAAATCAACCCTTAGCTTCTTGGTGAGTGTTACCTATACTTGAAGTGGGTTAGTGAAAGCAAGCATATCTTGTAATTGTTTAGGTGTGGTGGGTTCTGATGCTCTGATTTTATGTTAGTTAGCTAAATTTTAGTTTTATCTTGGGTTAAATCACAATATTGAGTTGGTTTAGTTGCTAAAGTTCTGTACTTTGATAAATAATGAGTTAGAATAGTTAATTTTGGGTCATGTATATAGATTTATTATGAACAACTTTAATTGTTATGGTAATTTTCTTTGCAGTGAAACTTTGTAATTGATGAACTCTAAAATTTATTGGAGATATTGTTAGTGTATATGTTTAGAAAAAAATTTGAAAAAAAATTGAGTGCTATGTAATATGTTCTATCTTAATCCTTACTCTTATTTATAGGTATAGGGATAAAATTATAGAATTATTAGTCTTCAAAAGAACTAAAGAATATATAATAAATAATAAGGAACTTACATTTTAATTGGTAAAGTTGTAGAAAGAGGGTTGGGATTAGATTCTAACTATAGAGTTATGTTTAAACTGAAAATAATTGGTGTTGATTACAGATTCTTCAGGTAATCAAACTCCGAGTTCAGCGGCTCCTAGGATGCAGATTGAAGTCCTCTTTTATTCTGTAAGTGAACAGTGCTTTTATGGCATATGTGATTTATGTCATCAGTTTTGGTTTGATTTCACATATTAGAAGCTTATCTTCTATATATATTTGTTTGATTTCGAACACTTTACTTAGTTAGTATATCTGTTATATAGTTTGGCATGCTCAACCTATTATGAATAAATTCGATTTTGAAAATAAACCGAACCTATTGAAGATCTAAAAGAATTCTGAAAACAAATTATGGATTTTATAAACGAAAGGACAAGTTTTGATCTTTTGTTTGGATTGCTAAAGTGATTTGTTGAGTAAATTATATTTTGGGATTTTCGGACTTTGATGAATACTTTTGCTCTCCACAAATTTGATTTGATGCTGGTTACTTTAACTTTTTATTTATATCTATTACCGTAGTTTCTATATATTTTGTGGGAGGATTCTCAGTTAATCGGTAGCTAGCGATCGCTGACGCTAGCCTTGGTGCACCTTGGTTCGAACCCAACTAGCAGGGGTGTTGCTAGCTTGGTGTGTGTGTGTCAGGCCTACGCACACCACAGACTTGGTCAGATCTAAAAGGTCTAACCCTTAATTGGAAATTTCTCAGAATTGAAAGCCTCCCTGTCGTGGATTTACACTTAAGAATGGTGTTTTAATTTTATGAAATAATGTTACTTCTTTATATATATATATATATATATATATATATATATATATAGTATTTAATTTTGATTCTTTACGTAAATATTATTTAAAATGATGATTTTTTATTTAAATGATTTCTCATTTAAACTTGATTTATGATATTAATTCCTTATTTAATTATACTTTGCTTTATTTCTGGAGTTTGCCCTCATATATTATCGTTTTATTGCCCCTCACTGAATCGACTGGACTCACTCACTTTCCTTTCCTGTTTCAAATCCTAGGGTCGCATCTGACATAGTTTCTCCAAACTCGTAGCGTGCAAACGCCTTTTGATAGTCTCTCAATGCGTAAGAGTCTTCTATAAATTCTTATATTAATTTTTGGATATAATTGCTGCCTTAGAGTTGCTCCACAATCCGCAACAAAATCCTGTTACTTAATATTCTTTTGAATGAAATATTTGTGTATAAGTCTTTCTATATTGAAAATTATGTTTCCTTGTACGTAGAGTAATGGATATGTACGTACATGCATATGTATACTAAATATATGAGAGTGAATGGATGTATGTAAATATATATGTAAACTATTGAGAGTGCTATGAGAGTCTCAAATTTGGATATATGCTGGTTGATTGTTTGGTACAGGTCTGGCTATTATGGGGAAGCTGGAAAAACCGGGTAGACTCTGTCTGTTTGTCACGAAAAATTGACATCTTAAGCTTGCTGGAGGTCTGTCACCTCCAAGTGCCAGTTAGGACTTAGGGATGGGTCGTGACATCAGTGTTCCATGATACAAGGACAAAGAACCAAGGCATAACAGACAAGTAACAAACACGTTAATGGAAAATCAAGGTGTAAATAAATATGACAAATCATGATCAAAATTAGAAAATATGACAAATAATGGGGCTTAAACTCATTGGCTCAATGTTGCCATACGCAATTACGCGTTAACATTATAGATGCGCAAATGCAACTTCTTGCTGCATGATGCTGCATCTCTAGTATCTAATCTCTATCGTCCAAGGCTTCATTTTTTTCCTCCATTACTCTATGCCTACAAGTTCCAACAAGTGAAAGCATCATCACATGAGGTTCCCATGTGGCTCGGTTTGAACCATCCTCAACTCTCTTCAACTTTTATAACTGCATTCCCTTCCACCATCACCCTCACTGCTTCTCGGTCCTTAATAGCAAATCTGTCCTAGAAGGGCACAACCATCATTTCATTGGAAAAGTTTTTCTTCTCCCTTACAGAAAGAGGAATTCAAAGGCTGTTCTGGCTGGAAAAGGTGACAAGACACAAGGGAGGAGGAGGGAACATAGCTAGGGGTTATTATAAATTGAACATTGACATAGATGACGCTACAAACTAATATATTATTTAAAAAAACGTCTGTAACCTATAATCGAATATGAACATCCACAGTGGCAGCACCATGGCCAAGATATTTGTCAAATTCGCCTAACACAAATTCCACTACCATATGATAAACCAGCAACTTTAAGTCACATTATGAGTGCTATAACCCAAATGGGCCAAGTTGGCACGCTGGGATCGTCAAGATGCTTTACTTAGATTCTATTGTCCCCTGCAATTCTGTAATGCCCATCTAATCATCTCCTATAAGGTCAGTCACGTTAGATTGAACCGAACCCATCACAAGTTAATTTATAACTTGAATACAATGATTGTATGGTGAAACCCCGCCACAACCACCCTTCAGAATGTTCACAGCAACTAATAAAGTAATAGACAAAACAAAAAGGCAATAATTTTGAGGAAAGCCATATGCTTGATTTAGCATGTCAGAATAGAGCTGTCTTTGCCCCAAAAACCAATAAGCCATTAGTCTGAATCCAAACATTCATCTGGGTTCTATATGGATAAGTTTACTGCAAAGGTGGGAGTGGTGAATAAGTTTTTCTATAAAAAGGACAAACCTACACAGTTTATACATATATATATATATATATATATATATTGAACATTTACACAGTTTGTAAATGTGCTGTAGATATGTTACTTCACATATGTTTTAGACATGTTTACTTGTTCTTACTACAAAAATTCAGAGTACATCGAATATATATATATATATATATATATATATATATATATGCACACACACTTTTTACTCCTTTTTTTTCAAACCTCAAATCAAATACACAAGATCAACTAGAGCATGAAGACAACTTCTTCATCTAATTTCCAAGTCAGGACCTGAGATTATATCTATGTTAGATCCTTTGAGTGTGGCAGCTTTATTAATGTCACCACTACCATTTGCAGTACCACACTCCAATGTTTTTTAAGAGACTACCCTGTTGATCTCTTCCAGCAATTTTGAGACACGCACGCTCCATATTCTCACCAGTCACCACCGAGAGCTTTAGTATCTGAGAAGAACAAGCCTTTGCCTTCTGCAAACTTCACTGCATCTTCAGTGGGCACCACTCTCAGGTCCACAAGGTCACCTTTGTTCCCATCTAGCATGATCACTCTCTCTTTTGAGTTCATAACATCACAAAGTAGTTTCTACTTCACCTAAAACAGATATCAGACTGCGAAGTAGAGTAAACCAGTTCAAAGAAAGGGAATCATAGTCAATTCAACGCATCAAAAAAGCAAGTTGCACAAGAGTCCATCGAACAATCGAAATTAAACCAAACATCCAATCAAGTCCACAGAATATCATAATGCACAATACAAAAGTGAATAATCACTTCAAGAGGGGAAAACAAAGGAAAGCACATCTGGCAACCAGAAAAGCAAAGGACAAGTTAGGAGATTTGAACCTTCGTTGTGACAATGGAGATTGCAGAGCGCTTGAATCTATCTGGCAAGAAGAAAAGAGCTTGGTAAAGCAACAATGGCAGCTTTATCTTATAATGTAGATGGCAATGGCAGCACGGTCATACATCAAAGCAATAGAGCAGTGGTTGTAGCGATTGCAGTTACAAAGAGATTGAGAATTTCTTCAGATTAAGGTTTTTCCAGATTTCAGAGAAAAAGTTATTAGAAATGAGTTTCTAATCAAGTGGGTTGACTCATCGGTTATCCGGCCTTGGCCCTGGTTTAGGGGGCTGGTGGGTTATTAAAGGCTGGGGCTGAGATGTTGGGATTTGGGGGACGGCCCACTAGATGGCACTTAATTGACAGGTCTACCAAGGGCTGGCTAGCTACCAAGGGCTGGCTAGCTATACTACACCTCCAATCTATTAAAGGCCATCCACAAAGTAGTTTCATTTAGCTAAACATAGGGATATCAAATAACAGAGCCCTCCATTGAAATATGAGACCAAGGCAAGCCATGGGGAAAAGTGTTGAAATTTCAAGAGTGTAGGTTCAAAAGAAATTAGCATGACACTGGCTTATCCAGCTATATGCCAAGAAAGGCCAATGGCTGAAATTGCAAATGAGTTGAAACAACAGTGAATGATGAAGCCCTGTCGCCAGCTAACCTTGTCCTTGTTAGTGCAAGTAATAAGATAGAACTCAACCAACAAAGATTTCAGTGCAAGCTATGACACCATGGACTTCACAATTCTTTGTTCATGAATCATGAAAGCTTATTAAGACCATGAAAAAAGCGGTGTTTTCTCCTCTTTGAATGCCTACGAGATTCTTTGGTCATGACATACGACACAAAATGCACCTGCACAGGTATAACATATTGAAAAAAGTTAAAGAATTTGTGAGAAATTTGAAGAAAACTCAAAGAAATAACATTATAAAAGGGCAGAAAAAGAAGAGGGGGATGCAGCTGAGAAAATTGACTGATCGGGTAAAGCAGCTATCTAAAATAGTATTTTTCTTTTTTTCTGAACTAAAAAAATCTGGCTATCGGAGACATTTGAAATAACATGTTCTATTAGCTGACTCATTATAACATATTCACATGTAAGTAAATCACATAATTTTTCACAGAAAAAAGTATCAAAGCATTTCTTAAGATTTTTTTTATTATATATGACAATAAGTATAATATATCCAAGCAAGCCATAGGAAGAATTATTCTTCAATAGATTTATGACATTTAAAACAAATATTATAAAATAGAGAACATTACAGGGAAAGAAAGTTAGCGGACAAGAGATACAAAATCCTAAACACTTGGAATTTGGAAGGCAAACCTGAGAATTATTTCGTATACCAAAATTCTGAAGTAAATCATCATCATGTAGGAGCTTGTTGTTATGGTACGCCAAACAATAATTTGCCCATACATGCTTCCTGCAATTGCATCAATTTTTTGCAATATGGAGTTGCACAAAATCAGAATGCCCAGAGATGAATGATTTGTATCGGTATTAAACCATTATTAGAGTAGCTGTGATGTGAGGATGATAGACTAATATGCTATTGCTAAAATGTGAAAAGAGAAACAAGGATGGAATGGAGAGAAAACTGCTAACCCACCAAGAAATATGGCGGTGACCCATACTGGATTGTTCCATGTCATTCACTTTCCTCTTGATAGCAAATTTCAAATCCTTGACCGTTGCCGAATTCATCACCGTCACCTCTTCACCACCCAAAAATTCACAAGTCAACTAGAGCTTTTAAATCTGCAAATCCATAGGACATCCAAGAGTGTGACTAATTAAATTACCAAACGAACTTCCATCTAATTTTAAGACAGAAAGGCGCATGGCACTGCCCAACTCGAGGCTGAGGAGTGTATCGACATCTGCCAAGGTCGGATTCTTGGGGACATCAGACAGCATAGGATCATCCAGCAACATTGTCAGCATCGACTGCAATCTTGCCTTCTTCAAACTCCCCTCATTGTACTCATACTCCCCCATGCCCACCTTCACCACACCAACAACAAACTCATCATTAGGCGATTTTAAGAAAGGAAATGGGCTGGGCTAGGCCAGCATAAATCCATTTTGTATCCAGTCCTGTTTGACAGTGTTGTCCTAAATGGCCACAAGACGGATTGGGATGGATTTTTCATTATCCGTGTTGCCCCATATCTGAACCCGGAGGTTTAGATCTGCCCCATATCCACCCTTCCCTAATTTTCATATTGTAGTAGTTTATTTTAATACTAAAAATTCGTAATTACTGCATTTATAATTTTATATTTGTTCATAATACATCATTCAAGTCGATTTTCATTCTTTGCAATATTGAAATAACATAGCAATCTCTACACTAATATATTTGCTAGAAAACCTGTAAAAGGCATATTAATTAATACTAAAAATAGCAGTCAGGCCTTATAGTGGTGGCTACATCAAAGCTCCACAAAAATTTCAATCTGTGGTGTATCCAATGTTATCCTGTTATACATAATATACCCAAAAATCAAAACTAAAAGAGTTGCAAAACTGCAAGCGAGCTTTATATTGTTGAAATTCATTTAGCAAACAACATCTTGGAATCTTAGCAAACAAATTTATTTCTTTGTGTAATTCACTCACTTGTGTTGATGGTGCAGAGGAGTTGCTATTGTCTCTTGCAACTGCATCCGGAAATCTTAGCTGGCCCTGAGAACTCCCTTCTGCATCCATTCAAACTGAAAAAAGAATAAAAACATTCATTTTCAAAGGCAGGAATGGGCAACCATCTAAAAGCAATGAAACAAAAATTAAACGTTCATTTTTTAGAGGCTTGAATGGGGCCACACACACACACACACAAAATAAAAAAATTAAAAAAATCAAGAAATAAAATGCAAATGCAGAGACAGTATAATCCACTACTAAGTAGAAATCAAAACGTAAATCGACATATCCACATACAAATCAAGAATGCATCACACTAATCAACCTGTTCTCGAGTTGCAACATATGTCCGAGAGAAAATGTTTTTCATATGCGCTCCACAAAGGGGGAACAGTTAAAAATGTGATATGAACATAGGTCAAGGCTAGAGCATGATTGGAAACCTCCCAACGGCATACCAAAATAAATTTTTAGAAGCCAAAAGCAAGATTGTGGGTTATTCAATCATGCCCGATGATTTGATCACTTTAAATAATATAGATATAAGTAGAAAAGAAGCACAGAATAAACAAGATGATCAGAAATAGCAAGATTCTCAGACATTTATGAGAAGAGTGTTCTAGAACTAACAAAGGGATAAAATGGAAAGAGGGATGAGAACCAGAGGGGGCGGGCTGACGGGGCAGAGAAAGCCAGACAAAGAGGGACGGTGGTCCGGCGGTTTGCCGATGGCTGGAAAGATGAATGCGGCGACTGACAGTGGAGCTGGGAGACCGACTGCGGCGGCTGAGAACGGACGATGGGTCGATGGCCCAGGCCCAAGGCGAGGGCCGAAAATTGGGGCGCAGAGTGACACTGAGTGAGACAGTAAACTCGAAAAAATGCTCCGGTACCTTTGTAAATCCGTGCCTTTGGTGCCCATTTTCGTTTTCCTTTATATATATTTCGCATGCCGTTGCTTCCTGGTAGCGCGTCTGGCTCATGTTTGCTCTTCTAAATCCGAGGTCGGGCGTTCGATTCACCCTCGCCGCATTTTTCGATTTTTCACAATTTTTTCATTTTTTAAATTGAAAAAATAAAAAAAAAGGCGGGAAAAAAAAAAGAAAACACACAAAAATAGCCTTGGCTCTTTCATTTAAGCAATAATATCACTTTGCATAAAGAACAAAATTTATTTTATTTTTCTCCTTTTCCCTTTTATTCAAGATCTTACTAAAAATTTATTAAAATCAAATAAAAAAATTATATATTAATCAATAAAATTAACATTTAACATATGATATATTCATACAATATTTAAGTGGAAATTTGACCAAAAAATAAAGAAAATTTTTTTTTGTTTTTCTACTTCCATCTCTTTTTTAGTATAATAATAAAAATATCTTATAATTAAAGTAAAGCATATCCAAAATATTTATTTACAATTTATTTTGTTTGAATTCAATACAACCTAATCCTTATAAATTGTACATAAGAAAAATTCAATTTTTTTAATCCTATTCTCATTCTTTTTAATTTAATTATATTTTATGCAAAACTTTCAAGTTCATATATATATTAGCATAAATAATTCTTGATATTATATGATAATTGCACATACTTATAAAATATTATTGAATACATTTTTATGTATAACTAAATTAAGATGAAGAATGTAACTGTACAAATTAAAATTATAATTGTAACATCATTATTATAGAAAATAAATTACTTTTAAAAAAATTTATATAAATGCATTCCTATAACAATAGGGATTATGTTATATTGAATTCGAGTAAAAAAATTTATAAACATATTTTATGGATATGCACCATTTTAATGTTTGATTTTTTTTTATTAAGATACCAAAGGAAAAGATGGAAGTGGGAAATTAAATAATTTTTTATTGAATTTTTACTTAAATATTATAGAAATATATCATATATTAAATGTTAATTTTAATGATTAATATATAAATTTTTTTATTTGATTTCAGTACATTGTTAGTAAGATGTTGAATAAAAAGGAGAAGGAGAAAAATAAAATGAATTATGTTATTTATGTAAAGTGATATTATTACTTATATAAATAAAACGCAAAACAATTAACATTAAAATAAAAAAGATAGCAAATAAAAAAGAAGGTGTAGAGTAAAATAAAATAAAAACTACCAAATAGCAATTGGCAAATAGAAGAGTTAATGCTATTTTTGTGTTTTTCCCCTTCTTTTCCTTTTTTATTCCTGTTTTTGTTATTTACAAAATGAAAAAAATGGCAAAGGAAAGATTCGAACCCGTGTCTCCAAAGTTGTCGGACATGCGGATGCACCAGATGAGCTACTAAATGATATTTGGATATGAGTTCACACAAAAGATATATAAAAGAAAAGCAAAAAAATACCAAAGGTACAAACTTACAAAGGCGCTAGAGAATCCACCTATCCGATAGCCGTCGTTTTAACCCTTAAAATCAACACACTCACAAATACACTTGATTTGAATTACTAGTTGGGAACTCATGCTACACAGGCGACATGCCTCATTCAAAATAACATCTATCTATTGCCAATATATCACAAACATTTAATCACATATATTTGGTTAAATAATTCAAGTTACAAATGTAATTTAAAAAATAATCACTTGCAACAACCTACAACAAATAGGGTCATTGTACCATCTCTTTTTACTTAAAACACAACTATAAAAGATGATTGAGCCAGTGTATCTAGCAAATAAAAAATGACACAATTAACATTTATTACGAAATTATAAATAATAAAAGACATCTCATAATTGAATTAATGTTTATCTCACAATGCAAATTGTCTGAATTTGAGTATTGTAATAAATAAATAAAAAGTATCAAGGGATCATGAGATCATTTACTATTATGAGCTTATCTTTATATTGTTTCATAAACTTTGTATACAAGTAAAAAAAGCAAGTTCTTAGTAGAAATGACAATGGATATTTATAAGGGTGTGGATATGTCCCTTGCCTCTCGTCCTCATTTATAATTTGCCTCTTGTCCCCATCCCCATTTCGCATGGAAATTTGAATCTCCACAGAGATCCATGGATTTATGTAAAAAGTTTTAAAAAATTCCAAGAAAAAAAAGAGAGAAATTCATTAAAAAAAACACTTTTGAATCTAAATAAAAAATATATAATATTCATAATCCATTACAACACTACCAACACAACACAAATAAAAATACATGATTAAAAAGTCAGTATTTTTAATAACAATTAGATTCATAAAAGACAAATACAAAAATCAAAATAACTAATTTCTCTACCAAAGTTTGAGTATGTGCGCGCGCACGCACACACACATACATATATAATGCTATTTAGGTAACTTCACACGTAAGCAGGGATTGACTGGTTCCATGGAGCAAGGATCTCATCTCCCTTCTCCCGCCTCATTTAGCAAATGAGGATAAGGTCCCCATTCCTGTGGGGACTTTAACTATCCCTGTACCCACTTTCATCACAAGTAAACTCTAGGAGGACCCATCTAAATGGGTTTTATTTTGCCATCCCTAGTTCTTAGATACATAATTAGGAAATTGATCATATCACAAATGAAATATATGAAAAAAAATATATACTATCTTAATTTGTAGTGATCATATTAAAAACTATACTACTTATTTACTTCTAAAATTAAATTTCAAAATTAAGTCACTTAAAGCAAATTCTTAATAGATCCAACCCCAAAACAACCCACTAATGAAGTTGTAGCACCCACATGACCATTTTATTAGGCATCATTTGTTAACTTTTTTCTAGTTTCCAGGTCTTTAAATGATGATACTTGTATGAGATCAAACCATCTCTAACAATCTTGTATTGTCCTTCTATTTGTCAGGGCTTTATGAAAAAACCAAGTTGAGTATTTAAGTGTGACATATAAGTGGAAAAAAAAAATCTTTTTAAGTTATGTAATTCTAATGATGGATTTGATGAAGTTATTACATTATAATAGCAAAGATTGACCCTCAAAAAAAATTTAAAGCATTTAATATGAAATTGGTAAAAAAAAATGTTAAATATGAGAACAAATATCATTTTCAGTACTAAGTATTTAAAGTTGACCTCAATTTAATCTTTAAAAAAAAAAAGTTGACATCAATATAGTCTCAATTTTATCCTTCCACCAAATAATCAATGGCAAGAGAAGCTACACAAAAGAATGAAATTAATATCAAAGTACAAAATGTTAAGATTAACTTGATATCAAAAAATTTTCAAGACTAAATTAATGTCAATTTCAAAATATTAGCATTAAAAAGAACATTTACTCTAAATATAAAATTGCTGCCTTGCTCAATTGCTTATTTGGATTGTTAGTAAAAAGGTTGTTAGTTAAATTGAATATATTTCATATCTACCCAATAGTATCTCATTTGTTTATCACTTTTGACGTATTTGAATCATCCACTGCAACGTTGCTTGTTTAGATTGAATAGATAAAGACAAATCCCTCTAATCCATGCTCAACCTCCATAACATTTTCAATCTCCCAATACGATGATGATTTAAGTACAATGCTTTTTATTTTTTATTTGTTTAAAAAAAATGCTTATAACATGAATACCTACATAGATTTATATGAACCATAAAGAACAAATATTGCAAAAACAAAATATCGAAAACAAAAAAAATTACACACATTTTTTAAGTAAAATAGAAATATAGCGAAGCCTGCTATAAGAATGTAGTAAAACCCTCGGATAAATTTCATGAACTTGCAACATGCTATAAGAAGTAGTACAATATTCAAATTGTACTATATAGTACTATATTAAAAAACTTTGTTGTTATTCTCTTCCACATTTGAGTAAATGAAAGAATGACATGTTTTACACTTTTTGAATAAATGAAATAACAATGTTTATATATTTTGTTCAATGTCAAGCATTTGTCACGAGAACTCAATAAATTTTCAAGTCCTTTGAAATATTTCTTCTAAGTCACAACTCCTAAGGCCATTTTTAGTTAGATCTACTAGAATTACTTCAAGACCACTATTTTTAAAGTTATCTTATCTATTTCCACTTCTATATCTAGGAATTGTGCTTCTCCTATCTTGAATGCAGTGCCCTCAACTTGCCTTCTTGCTGCAACTGCATCTTTAGATTAAATTAGAGTTTACCAATAAAATTTGTGCCAACTTAGGGTGTGTTTGGTAAAACGATAAATATGGGAGAAATTTTCCATGGATAGACTCTATGTGTAAGAAAATATATTTACTGCTCACAATTGAAGCATGGAGTTTTGAAAAGTTGCTTTGAGAACGAACTTTGATTGATCAACTGGGGATTCATGTTAAAAAAAAATTTAGGAATGTTCAATTAAAGAGTTGGAAGTAAAAGAGTTGTCTCTCTTCTCCCACTTGTTGCAAGTGTGATCTATCCCTCTCTTCAAAATTTTTTCTCTCTTCAAGATGGAGAGATAATTTCTCATTCCTTACTCTTAAACCCAAGTTTCCTACAACGGAGTAAAAAAATGTGGACACATCTAAAAAATCCTTCTATTTAGTAGAGTTAAAGCCTTTTCATTATGAGTATTGCTGCATGGGGTCTTTGTCGAAGTCACACTGGCATTTGAAAATTAATCTGTCAAATGTGAAATTTTTGTAGTAGACCAATTCATACAATTTCTCTTTATTATTTCATTTTATATTGTAAGTCTTGGCTTTCGTTTATTTCCATTTTCAATATAGGATTAAAAAATAGAAGGAAGTATTTTATAGCATAAGTCTGGCTTCCACTTATCTCCATTTTGATGTGGGACTAAAAAACAATGGGAAGCAACGCATTTATATATGCTATAAAGTAAAGCTGTCAAAATATGCTAAGTCTGATGGACTGGCCCAAAAAACATGGAAAAATATGTGGGTTGGTTAAAAAAAATTGGAGTAAAAAATAAAGTTAGCTTGATTCAATCTAACCCAATTTGGCTCGAATATCTTAAATAACTAGCTTCAAATATGTGTTATTACTATTTGAGTTTAGATTGTTTGACCCATTTCTTCATCTAAAGAAAGTTTAAATTAGAAAAAATATGGTGACAAAAAATAAAAATAATAAAAAATCATCACTTCACTTTTGCAATAAGTAAAACTGTCAAGTCTAATTACTGAAAAAAATAAAGAAAAACTTATATTTTTGTCCATTGATTTTTCACATGGACCATAAAGTAATAATAAGATTATCTTTTTTTCTCTTTTATAATCTATTTTTTCCATTATGTCAAAATATATTTATTGCATTTAAAAAATTAATAGATTGGCTTGAGATTTAGCCTTTGTCCGAATAGAATTGGGCTGAGCTAGTTTTTTGCTAGACCAAAACTAGCTTAGCCTAATCAAGCCCAATCCAACAATGGCCGATCCAAAGTGGCCGAGCCCAAATGGGGCAAGCTACCCGTTTTGATAGCTCTACTATAAAGTATAAACTTACTTCCACTTTCCCCGATAGTACTAGTTACTATGAATGATTGAAGCTATGTTACAAAAGTGTGAATATAGCAAAATTTTTCTAATATATGTACTTTCTGCCTTGTTCTAACTTTAAATTTTCAATCCAATCTGAGGATGAGGAACAAGATGCACATAAAGATATGGAAACCAAAGCAATTTGAAACATGTTTTATGATGATGAAGATGAACTATTAGCTAGGATATAGATAACTGTACTCTTTATTTCTATTATTTAATTAGTTTATCGCATATCATTAAGCAATTTGATTACTTTAAAATTTGATTAGTTACTAATTACTTGTGTAATTTCATTATATTTATTTGAATTTTAATATATTTTAATATATTTATTTAATTATATTTGGTTTAACTAGTGATCCATAGATAGCGAACGTCGTGACTTACTTCAAATTAATTAAAATTACTTAGTTACTCTTCTTCGTAGAATAATACAATCAAGGTCGTCTATCCAAGGATGTTGTTGCTATCTAGCTGAATTTAAGGAGGGTTTGTTTGAATATTCAATAAGCAAGATTGAGAATTCAATGAAATTAAAGGCACTAGTTCCAAGATTTCTTTTAGCATATGATCAATTAATTATTAACACAATATATCAAACATATGGAGTGTAACTAGCTAATTTGACTTACTAGGGAGACCTCTACTAACAATTCTATAATTCAACCTAAGATCGCTAGACATTCAACTAACATACAATTGATTAGATAATTGAAATCTTAACTCTAATTAACCTATGTTGATTTTTAGTCCCAATTGCATTAGCCTAGGTTTAAACCTAAATCCAAATCCTAATTCTTTAATTAATCAAGTTTATACTAATTAACCGATTAAAAATAACCTAATTAATTCCCTATTCATAAACCCACATATCAATACCATTCAATGTAAGTTTACAAATTAAAGAGGACAAAGAATCAAGAAAACAAGTATGCATAGAGAAATAAACATAGGGTTTCAATATTATAACCCTAATGTCCTTAGAGTCTTCTTGCATTAGCTTAAAGTTCAACTCCTCCATAGCAATAAAAATTACAAAATAGAACCCAAAACAAATGTCCTACAAGATGAAAGGAAAAGGAAAGAAAAGAAAAGAATAAGAGAAGAGAAGAGAGAAAAGTGAAAAGAGATAGAGTAAGGCTATCAAAATTCCCTATTTGACAGGGATCCCCACAAGGCCTGCCCCATTAAGGGCCTAAGTTCGAAAAATTTTCATTCGCGAGGACAAGGATAGGGACAAGGATAAAAGTCCCCCCAAGACAAATTTGGGGACGGGGGCGGAGATCAATCCCCATCCCACAGGGACCCTGTATTTGTGAAAGTACTAATATATCTTTCATTTAAATACGCTATATATGTATATATGTTATACTTTTATGACATTTCATAACCTTTTTCTTTAAAAAAAAAAAAAAATTTACCTAGGTTAGACTACTTAACCCACACAGCTTAAACCCAGTTTCAAAATTTAAAAAACTTGTCTAACTTAAACAACCGACATAGCCCAGACTATACTCAATCCTAATTTTCATTTTTCTCTCTAATCTCTCAGCCATCATCTTTCCCTCTATGCCCTCACTCACTCCTCTCCACCCCCACTTCCTCCATCCCTAACCTCACGCTGCTAGCTACCCTCCTGCAATAGGCCAAAAGCTCTGCCGGTACTGTACCCCAGACACTATCGGTGCTACTCTCAACTTTCCTGCCTCTGTGAATCTTTAGCAACTATGGACTGCAAGTAAGCTGCAACACCACCTCTCCCTGCTACAATGATGCGGTGACGCTACCATCTGGTCTATCTCTAGTGAGCATGATCTCCACAGATCTATGCTTCACCAATCTCATTAGTGCTCTTCATCATCTATTGTTATTGATTTATAGTTGTTTCTTTTTTCTTCTTTTCATAAACGATCCATTATTTTTTTATTTTTTTGTTATTTTTTTAAATTCTTTGGTATATCATATGTTGTTAATTTATTGTTATTGATGTCGTTAGATAAAGAAAAACAATTTTTTTTATCAAATTCGAGGATCCCCAGGGGTAGCGATAGGAAGGAAGGATTAGGGATGAAAGAAAAATCCCCCCATAATAAGGATCGAGGACAAGGATGGGGAGAGTTTACGATAGTGGGGATGGGGAGTAGAGAGGCACTCCCTGCCACAGCCCTATGTGGGTGACATCTTTAGATTGAAGAGAAGATTTTTTTTTTTCGTGTTAGTCTTTTGGGTATTCTATGTTTTTGTCAACCTTTAATCCATACAAGACCCCAACATACTTTTCCAAAGCCTAAAGAAATCCTCCTTCAAGAAATGAGCAAAACATCTAAGCCAACCTGATGGGTAATCTTTACCCTCTCCACCTCCAATAACTTTGCAAGCTTGTTCAGCCCTCCAGGAAGGCTATTACAAAATTTCATGAGGTGCTTGATGTCATACACAATGGGGAAGTATAATTGATGAGGTTGAAGAACCTCACCTATGTATGTAGCAAGTTATAGAATGTCAACAGCTTAAGCATGTACCTAAAATCATACCCATTGTGCGAAGTGACCTAGTGCAAATTATTTTTTCAATATGATCCCAGACGACATGAGTAGCTTTCCAAAATGGCGTGCATTGATGTTGTCCATGTTGTTATTGTCAACATCGATGCCTCTTCGGCACATGAGCTAGATAGAGTCATTGGTTAAGACATCCTCAAAAAGAGAATGTGGAGTGTTGTTGAAATCTCATGGGTGAGGTTGAGGTATATAGCATTCTTCAAAAAGAGAATGTGAAGAAGGTTTGGGGCATCGTAGAAAAAGGATTATGGAGATGAATAATTGCAGAGAAATAAAATAAGGGGTATTAATATCTACTTGCAAAATTTGTGTAGTTCTTTCCCTTAAATAGTGTTTATTGGGTCTCTTGGTAATTTTAATATAATTAGTCCTTTTTATTAATTAATCACTCTTAACGACCCTTAAAAATAATTCTCTCTATTTTAAACTTCAATTTGGAATGTGCTCAACTTATCATGTTTGACCCAAAAAAATTTTTTCAATTTTTCAAGTCATTTTAGTTTGAAATTCAGGTTTTAGTTAAAGTAAGTTTTGTTATTTTTTTCATTTAACTAAAATTACGTATCTTTATCTTTCACTTTTTCTTAAAAAAAAATAAAATTACGTATCTTTTACTTTCTTTTTAAAAATGTAAAATTCTCATTAAGTTATTCTTATTTGCATTTTTTTAATTTTTTACTAATTTTTATATGTTCAATTTAAAATAATTTTGCAACTTAGTATTCTCGTATATTAATTAATTTATAATTTGTTTCTACATGTATTTTCCATAAAAATATTGTTATATAATAAATTACTTTTTTTGGATAAAAATTTTAAATTTATTCAAAATTAGTATCTTAAGCCAAAAGTTCAACAGTATAATTTGGGGATTCACCTAACTAGATCGTTGACCCCATGAATTTTGCATAATACGCTAACAAGTCAACAACACTATTACTAACTTTAGGTGGATACTGGGCTTTAAACCTTTCAAACCTAAGCCCCATAATACAAATCTCATAGCTCAATCACCCATTGTATGAGAGGTCCCAGAGCTACTTTCAAATTCTTGTTATAAAACAAAATAATTATGGGTGTATTTGGTTGTGCTTCTAACACAACAAATTTTTTTTTTTTCAAAATAAAGTACTTCTAATGATTTTAATGTTGTTTATTGGTACTTCTAAAAATAAATAGAAACAAAAAATAATAAATTTTTTTTTATTTTTTGAAAAATAAATAGGGAGTTGTATCTCTCAAAAAATAGAAATAGTAGAAGAGAGATAATTGTGCTTCATGAATTTTAAGACCATTACTTTTTGCTTCTTTTACGATTTTACCCTCCCACTCTCATTCTCTCACTCCTAAATTATAATTTTATAAGAAAAAAATATTTTTATATATATCACATTCAAATAATTTAATAACTTTTGATTTTGATAAAAAGTACTTCTACAGTTATATTCAAATGCAAAACAATTTCTGTTTCTACTTTTACTTTTTCTCCTGATTCTATTTTTGAAGAATTACTTTTCCTAAAATTTTAACCAAACGAACCCTATGTTGATTTGTTTATATTATTGTCTATTATGTACAAATATTACAACTTGATTAATTGAGATTTTTAATTAACTTACAATTCCTTCTATGTATCATTTATTTATAGTATTCTTTTGTTTTCAATTTAATAATAGACCAAAAATTTAAGAAATATAGTAATTATATAACTTATTTAAATATATTTAAAAATAACAAAATTTAAAAAAAAATAGACTACATTAACATTGCAATATATGTGGTTTTTTAGTAATTTCACAAGAAAAATAATTTTAATTAATATGCTACAAACAATTTTTATTTTATCAAGCTCATTTTTAAGAAAAAAAGTTCGAGTAAAATCCCAACATTGTTTCTATCAAAAACAGCACCACAAATTGGTCCCTTAAGAAAAAAACACACCTCTTAATCCTTCATAATAAAAAATATAAGACAAGTTAGTCTTTTCTCAATGTCCTCAAAGGACTTATTTGTCCTATTTTTTTTTTATTTGGAATTAATTTGAGCTATTTATAAATCTTTAGGGAATTAATTTATTTTATAAATTCTTCCAAAACCTTGGTGAGGGACTAACTTATCTTATTTTTTTAATAATGAGGGACCACAAAACAAGATTTTTTTTTTTTGAGGGACTAATTTGTCCGACTCTATTTTTGACAAGGGCAACATTGTGAGTTTACTCTAATAGTTCTCACATATCACACTTTATGATAAAGTTATTTTTTTCTATCAAAATTAAGTTTACAACATTAAATCAATTCAAAATTAAGGATGTAAACTCTAATTTAAATATATACTACTGTAGCTATACGTGCATCACAAAATTTGAATGTAAAAAGACTCTTATAACTAAAAAAATATGGTAGATAAATTATTATTCGCATAATAAACATGCATGGTATCATCATGCAATATAAATATTTAGTGTTACCCATCATTATCGCCCATCCAATATAAATATTTAGTATTACCTGCTATTAATTATTTATCAATATAAGTTAATTATAATAATATTGCTTATTTACCTATCCAAGTTATTTTTTTCTTTATATTAGAATTTATGTACTTCCTTCAAATGTGTTAAAAATGCATATTCTATATATTAATATAAAATATAATGATAAGTATAGTGTGTATACTCTCTTCATTTGTGTAATGTATAATTGCCTATCACCTAGTTTAGATTAACATTTATAAAAATACTTTTATGTGGCAAAGAATACAAAAGACTTTTCTAATATATATACTTCCTTTACACGGGCCATTTATATGCTTGGAGGTGGATTTTTTTAATACTATCATATTCACTAATTACCCCTACTATACTAATGGTAATTATATTTTTTCAACCACATACACGACTACCAAAGACTTCTAAACTCCAGTCTGCATTAGGTCTTATATTTTGCCTTGCAACCACCTTGATAGCTAGGATGTAGATCTTGTCAGGCAAATGTGGCGATCAATATCACCACGAGATATTCTGATCTACTATAGTCAAATAACATTTAAATCTTGCATATTGCCAATTATTTAACAACTTACTACATTCACCTTTGCTTCATGATGCTTGACACATACAACCATTTAAATCATCAACTTCTGCAAGAGATACGAATTGCAATAAACATTTCAAACAAATAACATAAGACCCTACTGTAGAAACAATAACAACCAAGCATCAAAAGAACTCCAATAGTGAACAAAAATAGCAATTTAATAGCCATCCAATAATCAAAATAGCATCTTGGAACAAGTAGCAACCACGCAGTTTGGTAACTAATAATATATTGTTTGGATTGCATAGCAACAACTCTAAATCATAGTAGCTACAAACTCAACATAAGTACAATCTATGTTAGATTCGCCATTAAATTCCCCAGTGTGCTAGTGTACAACTGCATTATTCTCCAAATACATAAAAGACCATAGGCCCTAATCTATAATGTGTGCTAACATCTATTGCATTCACTAAGAATCTTTAACTTCAGTCCCATCCCAGCACTATACACTTTTCTACTAGTCATAATTCTCTCAATTGTCCAGCATTTCTTGTATTCATTCAATTGTACCATAAAAAATCCCAATTAACATTTACATTCTTAAAATTTTGTATAAATTTTACATTGAAGAATTTAAAAATTGAATTCATTTTATATAAAATGACATAACAACTAAATATGAAGAACAAAAAAAAAAATAAGAAAAACATATTATGATAAGTCCTAATCTTTTGAATAGGAAGAATTTTTCTATCAATTTCAACAATTCCTTTGATGTCATGGACATTACACCTAAATAATCCAATTTTTTATATTTTTCAACTCTAAATAGGTACAAATTATATTTTTGCCAAATATTATTTGTGCATATTCAATTGTACTAAGGTCATGAATCTCTTTATTTTATTTTTAATTTTGATCCTTTAAGTGTTGGAAAGCTTTTCTTAGACTTCTTTTCCTTATAGGTAGATACATCAACAGTTAACCGTCACAAAAGAATGGGAGCAAAAAGTTCAAATCAAAAACATACATAGCATGAATTATTATAGCAAGACAAGTAAAGCATTAATATATTACCTATGAAAACCATCTTAAAAAATCACCTCCTGACGTGGCTTTTAGTCATTACTTTAGCATAAGAAGGCCATCTTCATGAATATTTTCCTGTAAGCAAATAACACATTGTTTAAACAACATCTTAGCCAATGCATGAACAAATGCAGTTCATATTGAGGAGATACATCAAATCTAATCAAGAAAAAGGAAATTTCCTAACTTGATGGACATATGAAGCTATGTTGAAAAAATACTTCCAAATAAAACAAATAACTACCTACGACTAAGAACTACAATTTATGCTACATAATAAAAATATATTCCTAATTAAACTGCCCTACTTGAATAACAAAAGTTCTTGTTCAAGTTTGGTCCTCATCACATATGTTGCTGAGTTTAGATCATCTACCATAGTATGCCTTACTTCTACCTTTGCAGCAACCATTATTATAAATGAATCGATTTTTCCTATCATAGCATCCTTTATACTATCAATTCCTTCATGGCTTGCTTCAAGTGAACTTTCACTAATTAAATATAACCACTGTTATTATATACTGAATCAAATAAGCAAAGAACTAAATAGAAAGAGTAAAAAATTAAGAAGTCATATCAGTTCAAGTAAAAAGAAAGAATGAAGTTACTAATTTCATCTAGGTACTGAAGAAATAGGTGCCAAATGTAACATCCTATTTCCGACTTCTGACCTAATTTGATGTTGAAATTTTTCGATTTTCGACCTTGTGTAAGCATGTATGAATTTCCACCTCACCAGTATGAATTCCGATTTCCGATTTAATTTTAAGTGGCTGATGTTTCCGATTTCCGATCTTAAGACTTTCGACTTAACACTAAGTCCGACATCCGATTTTATCGGACCAGAAATGGACACGAGAATCAAATTTTTTGAACTTGTCTCCAGGTCCGAGTCAAATTTTCACGAGTTCCGGTCTCGAGTTTAATACCAAGAGTTCTCATTTCTCTCGAGTTCCGATATCGAGGTCCTAAAATTCACGACTTCCGACTTTGAGTGCTTGACTTCACATCAGGCTTTGCTTTCAAGTTTCCAAAATAAACTGAAATACGTTTCCCGAGTTCCGACTTCATATGCAGGATGTTCACGAATTCCGATTTTATGAAGAATACGAGTTCCGATTTCATTTTCAGAATGTACTGGAAACTAGTTCCACTTTAGGCAACGTGGAGAGCAAATCTACCGCACAAATAAGATAACGTGGAGAGTAGTTTGGTCACAAGAAGAGGGCAAGGCTGGCTGAAACTCAGCCTTATGTTTAGAGGCCAATCAAAACCTTCCAAGTTAACTACTACTCATAATTATATAACACACTCTCCTTCTCTTCTTCAGATTTTTTTCTCTCACGTTGCATACTTCACTCCAACTCTCTCTTTTCTTTTCATCTCTCACCCAACTCCATCATACCTTGAAATTCTACCAAGTTGTAGCTACAAACTTAAACCAAAATCATTCACAATAAGAGATAGGGGTTCTAAATTCTTACTTGACTTTTAGATTCTTGAAGTATTGATGGTAGTCTAATTTTATTTTGGTGTGTTGATTGAATAATTATGATGGATTATAGTTGAACTATGGGTTGTTTATGAGGTTAAAACTTGAATTTAAAGAGAGAAAGGATGAAGATATGAAAAAGTTGAGAGGATGGAAAACTCAAAACCCTCGACAGTCAGATGCAGTGGAGTGTACTTCGCCTCCCACTGCTTTAAAATTAATGAGACCATTTTTATGTGAAACTAGACATCTATGGCCTTCTACACACATATATATATATATATATATATATATATATATATATATATATATATATATATATATATATATATATATAAGACCATTGGAGTAGTATTGAGGGAGATACAAATTTCTGAAGTTCGACCTAGGAATCAAGACATTCATCCGGGCAGTAGGGGTTGAAAAGGGTGTAACTCACCCTATACAACTCCAAATTGAGTGAAACCAGTTTTGTTAGAAAGCTTACACATAGGGGAACATACTAGTATAAAATTTTGAGTTTGTTATGGCCCCAATTGTTCCTAGTGAACTAACGAAGTTACCCTATGTCCACACTAAGCCAAAACAGAGCAGTTCAGGAAGGTGAAAATTCAAGGCTTATAACTCGAGCCCCGCTAAGTCAAATGGAATGGGACTTTTTGCAAATGAAAGATGGTTCTATCAGCTTTAATAAGAGACCAATTTCGTATGATTTGAGTCAATTTTCGATTTTTAGTAGATTTTTACTTTTAGTTGCCTAATTCTGGCTAGCCAATGGGCAGGCCGAGATAAAATCTAGATATCTTGAGTTGTAGATACCAAAATTTAATGGGACCAAAGAAGTTAGAAAAAAGACACATAACATTTGAACATACTCAAATTTGAGGTCCAAAGGAGTTAAATAGGAATTATGACTTGCATTATAAAAACCGGGTTGGTTGGATATGCTAAGGCAGGAATTCTGCCTTAATGAATTTGATGTTGATATGAATTATATGTTGGAATATAAATGTGATGTAATGTCCTTTGTGATAAATTGATATACTGATTGGCTGGCACTATTCATGGGGAAGCGGACACGTTAGTTATCTTTCAGAAATTTCAGTAGAACCCATGTACAAGCTATGAATTTCATGTTAGTGCATATACATTCTTATGAAAGCCATAAAAGTTATGAAAAGGATTTTATTGCTATAAAAGTTCCATGCTACTTGGGCTAGCCCCGGATAAGAAGTTAAGGGGAATAGATCGGTGGGAAGGTCGGGGAAAGTAAACCCGGCATTCCTGTATAAGAACGAGCTCGATCCTGATAAGCAGACTATTACCCAGGAGTATATGGCCAATGACTCCCAGGGGACCAAGTATGGAAATAAGTTATAAAAGGCAAAAGCCTCCAATAAAAAGATGCATCTTCTCATTATACATGCATACGTACAGTATAATACTTTTCTATTGATTGTTCTAGATCTCTGTTTATTATTTATAAGATGTTATTGTGCCACTCTGATTACTGTGTGAGTCCACTAGTATATCCGTTAATTAAAATTGAACTTGTTTCGGTGTATGATTTACAAATGAATGTTAGAGTTAAATAGTATCATTTTACTGTACTATGTGAACATTTTGTACGACTGAAACAACTGGGAATGACAGCGATGACAGATGTATGGACGTTAGAATTCTCTACTGAGAAATATTCATTTCTCACCCTTTTGTATGTTCCGCGTCATTCTCAAACCATGGAGCACGCAGCGACCGGAGTTCTGTTTATTGAGTTTCCCGAGCTTCACATCCACCTCGACCCTTTTCTAGACTCTGTATACATATCAGGTAGATGCCCGTTTCGTTTATACTTCTTCTTCCAGAGGGACTTTGCTGTACCCCTTATGCATCCTCTTTTTGATTTTGCTGTCCCCTACATTGCTATACCTCTTCATATGGCCCATCCATTTCCACCACCACCAGCAGCAGCACCAGCCGCACCAGTAGTTCCAGTTCCCATGGCTCCCCCTGCTTCGCCGCCACAGCCGATGTCATCAGCCTCAGCCTCAAAGGAGGATCCGTCCGAGGCTGCTAGTTCTTCGTCGTCATCTGCTCCCACTGCCGGGCACCCTCCAGCTGACGCCGCCATGGCGAACGGTTTCCTTTCTTCAGACTCTGTTTAGATAGCGTGCATGTTGTAGTGGGATTGGATGTACAGAATGACCATCTTTTGACAGTTTGGGTCATGATAGGGTGGGCAGGTATTAGGAATGTACATGAAATGTCCCATGGGGACCAGTTAGGGTGCTGTCCATAGGTACTGGCCGTCTCATTTTGTATTAGCGGCCTCATCTTGACACCTTGTACTTTTTAACAAACTTTGAAATCAGAAATCTATATACATACCTATGACGTCATTTGCAGTTATTCTGTTCTTATTATAATTTTTATTATGTATTAAATTATTTATAGTTTGCCGATTGCTTTGTATTTATTCCACCATTCTGCAAAAAATTTTGTGATGAGATCAGGTAATCTTATTCGAGCAATGAATACTAATACTGAAAGAGATATTTATTCAGTGTTACACGTAATCTCTTATCAGATAGATTATTATGACTTAAGCATAGTACTTTGTCTGGTAAGGTGTTACACCAAATATACACTATACTATCCACTATTCTTATATATGGAAGCAAATCAACTAACCGAATAGGAAAGAAATAAATAAAGAAAGTGCCCTTTTTTTTTTACTCAAAAACATTAAAGATGATCAATCAATTAAATATAAATATTAAAACAAAATATAATGATTATAGGACCATACTACACTATAATAGTTAATGGCAAATTAGAACAAAAAATATTATCTATACAAACATCGGAACTATTATATATAACAGTGTTTCATCTCTAATTGCACCATTGATGCCCCCGAAAAATTAGTAACTAAATTAATGGAGTTCTTATGATATTCAAACTCTATTCCATAATAGTAATGTCATCTCTATTGTAAGAAAAAAACTTTTAAAAAATCAATGTGCCTATCATAATAGCTCAAGTATGACAATTGGTGAAACATAAACTGAAAATATCAAGACAAACAGATGATATAGTAGGCCATAAAGAAATGGAAAAGGAAATAGTCAAAGAAGGAGCAGCATAATAAAAAAATTAACAAATGCATAATCCTTACAAAAAATAGGTAACACATTATCAATCCTTAGAATATCACATTTTTATATAACACATGGAGATAATCCTTGGAAAAATTAGCAGGTAGTCCTGCAAAGTTCTACAAATAAAAGAAGAAAAAACACATTACTAAAATATTCAAGACAAATTCATTAATACAATAGATTATGAGTAACAAAATACATACCACTTTTGAATTGATGAGCATCCATAAACCCAAATACTTAGAATTATTATCATGATAGCTCCTGAACATGCCAAATAGACTATTTCATAAGAAATTCATAAGCAATTAAAAAAATAATAGATAGAATTAAAATGAAAATAAATGTAAGAAACTAGAGCACACATAAAGGAATAAAATCATAGCAACAATAATCAAATCAAATAATTAAATAAAAAGATATATTTCAAAACACTAATATGAACAATATCTTGCATTAATTTCTTATACATTCAACTATTTATCAGAATGACACTAATAAATAAAAATAAAAAATTCAATTACAAAGAAAATATTGAAAAAAATGAAAAAATATCTGATATTAAATTTGTATAGGTTAAAATAATAATCAAAACAAAAATAGAAGAAGTTGGCATCAAAAATAAGGAAAACGGCGAAAAAAAGCAAATATATATAATGAGATAGAAGCAAACCAAAGAAACAGAATTAAGTAATACATATTAACTAACAAACCCATTGTAAGAAGAAAAATCGAACCTACATTTTGCAGAAGAAAAAATATAAACTATAAAATAGAAGTAATGGCGAGAAGAAGAAGAAAATAAAAGCACCACCAGAAATCCAAAAGATAAAAATATTTATACCAGTAATTGAATTGAAATTTACCTTAAACAATAATAATCTCGTATCATTGTGGCACTGCCATCTCCACCTCTTTGTCTTGTCTTGCCTTGCCTTGCCTTGCCTTGCCTTGCCCCCGTAGTCACCAACCATGCACCATCGTCAGTTTCAACGACAGCAACCATGTGATCTCCTCATCACCATAGCACCACATCAACAATAGTGGTAACCGTTCACCATTAATGGCGTAGTAGCAACATCTATTGTGCTAACCTTTCTTCGTGTTAGGGCTAAGAAGAATGAGGAAAAAGGGAAGAGAAAAAGTCTTAAAGATGGAGAAAATGAACTTGATTTTTGATAGTTTGAAAATATGGGAAAATATAAAGAGAAAGAGATTGAGATATTATAAAGTGTCAAATAAATTCTGATTGTTTCTCCGAAAAGCTTTCTTCATATTTGAAAAGCTTCTTTAGGAAGCATTGATATCTTATCGTATAAGCATAACAAATAAAAAGAAATATAAAAATAAAATAAATAAAATTTAATTGGTGTGGTTGAAAATTTGGAAGGAAACCAAATCATTTTTCCGAAGACATGTCATTAATTCCACTTCCCTTATCACCTATTTTTAGAGAAACATATATGATTAATATCCTATAAATGGATTAGTAGTGAGAAACTCAAATAATCATATCTCCAAACCGATTGTTACCAACGGCAAGGGAAAAAAATCTAAACGTATATTATATCTATTACAAAAATTTAGCATACCCAATCCGTTAGCAACTGATTTGGTTATAACTTACCATAAAAAAATGATGTGGTTATGTTCGGTAAATATGCAGTTTAAAAACAAAAAATAAATGGAGAAGTTAACAGAGATTGTGCCTATATGGATTGTATCTTGAATCCACTAAAAGGCCTTTCATAAGAAAAATAATAATTTTATATAATAATTAGTAGTGGTTGATTTAATTTCTTATATTTTAGAATATCTTTTGAAATTTTAAAAGATCTTTTAAAAAAAATATTTTTGAGATTATTTTTTATTCTAAAAAATTTTTTTTAAAAAAATTCTTACTATTATTTTAATATTAATAACTAAAAATAATTTTATTTTATTCTATCTAAATAAAATTTATTTTTTTAAATTTATTTTTAATATATTCAAATTAAATAAAAATTATTCTTTTAAAACTAATTTCTCTAACCTACCCTATTTTAAAAGACCCTTCTTCAAAGATTTTTCCTCAAATTAAATCAAATCGAGGTAATTTCGTTCCAGCAGTTCTGTACGTTGCCTTTTAAACCACCAGCTACTAACAACAATCTCAGCTACAGTTAAAGGGATAATTTCAGCAAGATTACGATTTACGACAAGCTGTTGGCCCATCGTCACACACCACGCGCCATACGCGTCCGTTCCGTTCCAATTCCAATATCCACGGCCACAAACTCAACACCGTACGCGTTGTTGATACACGTGCTACGGGGCTAAGGTGGGAAAAGCCACAGGTGAAGTGAGTCACCGCACACACAGAACAGAGACAGAGGAAGGGCGCTTGGTGATTTAACGAGAGAAGTGAAAGAGAGAGTTGAGAGGGACAAGGACGCGATTTGGATGGTGGCACCGAAACGAGAAATAATGATGACTGGTGAGAGATCGAGCGAGGAGTGGGTGTTTTTTTGTTTTGTTTTTCTCAAATTTTCAAAGGACGCGTCAAGAAGGAGACAGTGACGCGTGTACACGTTCGCAGTGGTCAGGTTCACTCCCTGCTCACCAACTGTCTCAAAGAACCATTCAAGTCAACTTTCAAAGCGTCTCTCTCTAGAGAGAGAGAGAGAGACGGCCATGTATTGTATCGTACCCATGAATACTGACGCTTGTTACAAATTTAGACCTGGTCATTCTTATCCCTAAAATATTAGCATTCCCTTTCACTTTCGCCCTTCTGCAAAAGCGCGTGCCGGCACCAACACTTTCTGTTTTTTATTTTTCGCTTTTCTATCTTTCTTTTTCTAAAACATTTTGTTTTTTATTACTACAACAAAAATAAATACTTCATTAATTTTATATTTTGCTGTCATTTATTCAGAACAATTGTCAAGGTTTCAATAAAAAAAATTGTCAAGGTCGAAAAAACCATTTCAACCTGTCAAAAAAAAGGAGACTTTTCAAAGCATTTTTTCAAAAAGTAAATATTTTTTTTGGTTAGGGAAAGTAAATATTTTTATTTTTTAGTTAATAATAGGTTTGAAAATATTAATGTCGGAATTATTATCAATAATTTAGATTGGAATTATCAATAATTTAAATTGTAATATCAAGCTCAATGGGCACTACAATCAATAGAATTATCATTGTTTTTTTTCCCTACTTTAGAGGGTAATAGAATTAGAGTTTGATTTGAGTATATTGATAATATAATTTCTTTTAATATTGTCATTCAATCAAAACCTTCTATTTGTATGATCATTTAAGTAGTGGGTGGTTATGTCAATAATTTTTACTGATATGTATAATTAGATATCTGTGTAAAAGTTTTTTACACTGACAATACATTCAAATTAAATCCATAAAATTACCATTGTTGGAAAGAAATAAAAATAAAAATGAAACTTTCTTGTATTTAGAGCTTGTCCAGCAAACTCCCGTATGACCAACAAAAAAAAAAAGTTTTTCCAACAATGAAACATTACTTAATATATTTACGAGATGATCAGTGCATCAAATATGATAAACTAATGTATCATTATCATAATTTAATCTTAGAGAAAATTAATATAATCTTACAAGTTATGATCTTAAATAGCCCCATTTAGCATAAGAGTTCATAAAAATATAAAAACTAACAAAATAATAAATTAACAAGAATTAACAAACTTGATGTCTCTTAGTCGAATAATAAATATATGGTTCAATTTTGAGGTCATGAAACAACCATTTCCTAATTTATTAACTCTTATTTTTTTTTTCATGCCATTTTTCGATATTCCCTTTTTTTAAAAGATATCAAAATTTTATAATGGTTAATAATTAACATTAAATTTTATATTTTATTTTTTAAAAATTTAAAAATATATTTTAAATTATTAAATTATTAAATTTTTAATTATTTATTAATCACTCAATTAATAAAACATATGAGTAACATCACAATTATCCTGAGTAAAAAAAAAAAGAATTTAATTTAAATATACTGACAGTGTAAAATAGTTTCTGTCAATAAAATAAGAAATGGAAAACTCATCTAAATAACTACCCATTATAATGAGTGACCATGAATTCTCACTTTCCTTTATTTACATTGGTTGTGATGTAAACTATTTTACAATCGATACCAATTAAACTCAAAAAAAAATCTAAATAAGAAACAATAATTAAAAAAAAAACAATAGAAAAACTTGGTGCGGTGCTAGGTGTGTGCAATACACCGCGTTGTAGAAGAGGGTGAGAGGCACGGACGTAGAATTGGGGAGCCGAAAAAACGGCCCATTAAGTTAAAAAGCCGGCACTCACCGAGGCCCACCCCTCGCCGCTTGTCTCGAAATTCCCGCGTGCCACGTAACCTCCCAACCAAACACCGTTATCCCTCTTTCCTTTCCTTTCCTTTGGGCGGCGTCTCTCCTCCACAGCACATCACTTACATTACATTACATACCCCTCCTTTGACTCACTCACAAATCACGAAATTTCCCTTTTTTTTAATAAAAAATAAAAATGAAAACTCGAGCTTAGCCAGCGCCGTGTATTTATTATATATACCCCACCCCTCCAGTAACAAGGTAACCATATCACACCACACCACCCACCAACACATACGCGTAACTGGCACATCTTTGATATGCGAAACACACCATCACTATCTACGATGGCCTTGAAAGATAAGCAGGCTCTGAAGAAAAATAAGAACAAGATCAATAACATCATCAACAATGCCCATAACAACAAAGAGGTTCACTATAGAGGCGTGCGGAAGAGGCCGTGGGGCCGTTACGCCGCCGAGATCAGGGACCCCGGCAAGAAAAGCCGCGTCTGGCTCGGCACCTTCGACACCGCCGAGGAAGCCGCCAGGGCCTACGACGCCGCCGCCAGACAGTTCCGTGGCTCCAAAGCCAAGACCAACTTCCCCCCTACCTCTCCCAGCGAAAACGCCAACATCAACATCAACAACAGCAACGACAACCTTAACAACAACCGTAACAACCAGAGTCCTAGCCAGAGCAGCACCGTGGAGTCCTCCACGCCGGAGCGTGAGATTACTCGCCGCCGCGACGGCGGGGTGATGGACAGGTTCCCGTTCCTGCAGCTGCAGCCTCCGCCGCCGCAGTTCGTGCCGTTTGGCGTCGGCGCAGGTGCGGTTGTTGAGGGCGTGATGGCTCCCGTGCGTCCGGTTTTTTTTCTTGACCCGGCCGCCGGTCGGGCCGAGTTCCTGGGAGGACGGTTTCCGGTTCGGTTTGAACCCGATCCGGTCGAGTTTAAGACCGGGTTAGGCGGTGCGGCCCAGAGTGACTCGGACTCTTCATCGGTCGTTGATTGTCAGCCCAAGAGAGAGCTCAATCTCGATCTTAACCTTGCTCCGCCAATGGATGCTTAATTATTTGTTAACTTTTTTTTTTGTTTTAAAATTTTTTCACACCCCGCCTAGAAAAACTGAAAAAAGCACAAGGTATTTTTGTTTAGTTTTAATTCCGAAGACTAGTCTTCTATTATTTTGAGGAAGATCAGATGTTTTACATCTCGCATCCTTTGATGTAAATAAGTTAGTTTTTCCCTTTTTGTGGTTGGTTCACTTCAGTTAACCGGCTTATGGATCCGAAACCTCTGGATCTCTTATAATTTTCTGTAACCTTTGATATGTAATTCTGGCTAAACTTAATGTTAATTTTCGTTTAATATAATTAGTAACAATTCTGCAACTTCTTATCTAAGCATTTTGGCTAATGCTTATTTTATTTTTATATTGTGCAACTCTTGTGTAAATATGTGGATTAAGTATTATTGTTGTACTTTTAATGTAATTGTATTAAAATACAGGTAGATTCAGGCTGCGGACATTCATAAACTATGTTAATAAATTAATAAGTCTATGAACCGGCATAAGTTATCCTAGTACGCACAAAAGCATCAAATTACGACCACTCTGTTCCAAACACCCTTTGATTAAAATCGGGTCAAGTTTTGGGATTCAAGAATGTATGTGTGTTTATGGCAGCTTTGCTTGGAAATTTTAGGTTAGGTTTCTAGAGTCATCCTAATGACATCCATAAGGCCTATGATCTGAGGTTGAAAGACAAATTCTTTACTTTTGCGCGTGATTAGAAAAAAAAAAAATTTAAATTAGTTAGACGGCGAAAGTGTGCCTGCAGCTACGGTTGAGGATTGGCTGGCAAAATAGTACTCCTCCGCTCCTCCAACCAGTGGATAATAATTATGCGGAAAACTTAAACTAATCATGTTTAATTAATACTAAATGAGTTTTAACAGTGTTCGTGTTGGCGCACCGACGGCAAATCTTGGGGAACAAATCACCAGATTTCGGAGTATCATATTTGGGCCCCACGGAAAGCGCTCCGTGTTGACGGCTACGTGTCCTATGTCTAAGCATACGGTGGACGGCACGTGTACCTCTTTTGCCGTCCAAAATAAATACTACTGCAGATTTCATTGAAAAAAATGTACTAGTTTTACATTTCCACGGTGGAGGTTGCTTCCGAGTAATCGAATGGAAAGAGGCATAGGGAGAGGATTTTGAGGAAGAAAGGATATTGGTGAGGAAGATATTTAATTCATGTTCATGTTCAAATTTCTAATATGAGAGTAGTTAATATTTTAGTGTATATAGGAGGGTGGGGAGTAAGAAGAAGCAAGATGAAACGAATGAGAGAGAGAGAGAGAGAATGGTAGACAGAAGCAATGTTGATGTTGAAAGTGGTGGCGTAAGCAGGTGCCGCTTTCGGTAGGACCGGGGTGGGTGTGCGTCGGCGGAATCTGTGGAGAAGATATCGCTTTCCCTTCGCCTTTGGTTCCTCCCACTCTCTTTTGGACACGCATGCATCTTTATTTTTTTTCTTTTGGTACATAACAATATTTTATTGTTACGCTTTTCAGTTTCAATTTATTTGTTTATTTAAATAATTTGATATATTTTTTTTATTTAGACAATTTAATATGTTTTAAATTATATTTAAATATATTAATTTAAAAATATATTAAATTATTTAAATAAATAAATTAATAAAAATAAAATGAGTATTATTGATTTAATAAATGAATTAATGTCCTTGTCACCTTTTTTGGTCTAAATTTTTTGAAAAATAAATTTTAATGCGAAAATATTTTATATGAAGTTAATACAACATGACGTGTAACTTTTTCATCAACTTCATTGTGATTTTTGGATTTAACAGATTGAAAAATATAACATATTTATGTCGTATGTTTTGTAATTAATTTCATATTAAATATTTACCACCTTCATATCTGAATGCCTTTGCCGTGAATACTGGGCACACATCTCATATGTAAAGTTAAATGATTAATTTACCGTGATTTATCTACGTGCTTTTTCTTTGAGAAAAAGCTTTAAATTAAAAGCAAGGTCTGACTTAATTTAAGATTGCGACATATTTTGAATTCAGAAAATTTTTATAGGATTTCTTATTAAAAACTTATTAATAAAATGTAAAAATCAAACTCAAATTACAGTAAAAAATAAATAAAAATATAATTACTATTATTTAAAATAGTTACGTATTTTTTGGGTTAAATTATACTATTAATTTTCATGACTTCTATTTAATTACTATTCCAATTTAAAATTATGTCAAAATTTGTTAAAATTAAAAAGCATTAGCATTTCTTTTCTCAATAAAAAAAAAAGATTAATACTTTTATAAATAAAAATTAGTATAAAATTAAAGTTCAAATAAATATAAACAAGGATTGATATCGTAAGACTAAAATCCAACAACATGAAAATATAAAATTGATTTAAAAAAAAAAAACCATAGGTATCATGATAAACTTACTTGAATAAGATAAGATCCCATGAGTAGTAAAATTCTTTATTTTAAATTTTAATATAGTTGTATATCCAAAATTTGAACCCAAAATTTTTGATTAAATTAGGATAACTTCTTATAAATTAACTTATACATTTGTCAGTTAAAATTGAGAGTTTAATTGGCATGTATTAACAGTATAAAATAATTTTATATTATCAATTAATAAAAATAGGAAAAAGTAAAAAATTATAATTGATCCCTCATTATAATGGATGATTATTTATTTGAGTTGGCATCTTTTATCATTTTTATTGATTGATAATATAAAATTATTTTATACTATTAGTACATTAAAATTAAATTCTAAAATTGATATATTTAAAGAAAGAACTACAAATACCGAAATTTAAATCAAGAAAAATTATAAGAAAAAAGTTGTTTCTGAATTCTTTTTTTTACTACAAAGTATGATAAATATGGAGTGGATTATTAACATTGTGGCTTAGAAGATATATTATTATTAGGTGGATTAATGGATTATTAGTGAAGGACGTGATCCGTACGGCGCAGTGAAAGAAAGACATGGGAAGTTTCGCCGCCGGAGTTGGCGAAGAGTGATAGGTCCGTCTAGTAGTTAGCGTGGTGGGGTCCAGTGGCAGGGCAGTGCAGGTGAGGGACCCCAAGTACTCAGAACGTTGTGTATTTGGATGACACGTGACTCGGTGCTGTGTGTCGGCGGCTATCCCTGTTTCTGGGGTCGCGGTCACGCCACTCAACCGCCACTATATTTATCAAAAAAAAAAAAAATCTTATCTAAGAAATTATTTGGACAATTTTGAGTAGAAAATATTTTTGGCCTAGATATATTTTTAGTATTGAAAATATATTGGATTTTAATTTAATTTTTATAAAATGATGTTTGATTTCAATATAAATTTTTTTTAAAATGCACATTTAATTTTTAAATAGCTCTATAACAATAACCAAAAATATTATTTTTTAAAATAAATTTAATTTAAATACACTGACAGTGTAAAATAATTTTATATTGTCACCCAATAGGAATAGTGGAAAGTGCCAACTCACACAAATAACTATCCATTATAATGAGAGACCTACCATGATTTCTCACTTTCTCCTATTTCTATTGATTGTGAGTAAAGCAGTTTCTTTTAATCACAAGACATACCAATTAAACTCTTTTAAAATTATCAATGATCATTCATGTACACTTCTAAAAATTTTCAATTGAAATTAAACAAAAAAATTTATAAGGATCAAAATTAAAATACCATGTATTTTTAGATATTAAAAATATATTTAATTTAATATTTTTAACCTAAAAATGTCTAAATATCACACCTAATATTGTATATTAATTTGAGTATGATATATATATGAGAGAGAATGTATTATATTTGATATCAAATTTTGGTGTACAAATAATAGCTCATTTTAAAGTTAAGGTAATAATTAAATAAAAAGGTTATGAAATAAAAAAATTATTTAATAGAATGATGTGATATATAAGTTTATCCTTAAATCAATAAGTGAATTATACTATGTTATTAAATCTAGTAATTAATCTTGTTCGCTATAAGAAATTTTGTCTATTTTTTAATTATACAACACTATTGTTACATAAATTCCTATTCAAAATTATAGTTATAAAACCTGAATCTCCAGTGTTACAAATAAAATTCACCTAATGTCATAGTTTAGTTTTACTGTATTTGATCAATTTTAATTATTTATTTATGAAAAATGCTAACTCTTTATTTAATTACTTGCGGACCTATAAATGTATTTTTCTTGTTTGTCCCAAACAGAAAAGAATGTCTCCATCCAAGTCACAAACAAAAGGAAATTTCCACGCTTTTGACATCTGCAACCTATTTGCTTTTCGACACATGCAGAACTGATGGCACTTTAAAAAAAACAGAGAGAAATCAAGTATACGTCTCATTTAATTTCGAGATCATATGTATGGTAACTACTGGGGATGATTATAATAAATAACTCATTGATTAACAATTATTATTGTGAGATTTCATGATAACACAATCCGACCTAGCCAGTCGAACAAATATACTCATTTATTAATGAAACTTGCGTGATGATTAACTGATATCTACTCGTTAATCAATAAACACATTTAAAAAAAAAATAGCATTCTGATTTCCATTACAAATATTTTCCTTATTTAATTTTCTTAAAAAAAAATTTATATGGATATGGCTCTTTACCTTACAGGTGTCAATAACACCGTATGTGAATAAAATCGATTGCATCTTTTCATATTTTGGATAATGCAAAAATATGATTACAGAATTGCTTTCATATTGATGTGATGTGATAATATAGTATCAAGTGTAAGTATAAGTATATTAAAATTAAATTATCTATTTATTATAGTTGTATGACCCGCAGTTTTAGCCTAGTTTGTCATCTGCAAACTAGCATTATTAGTCAAAGGCCCCCAAAAAAAAAGTTTGGGCAACGAAATAATTTTCTTTTTTAAAAAAATTGGGGCATTGTCTCGCTCATCTTATAAGGAATAGTCCTTTTAATCAATATATCTTTATATTAGTTTATAATAATATCAGAATTTGATTATGGTATTAATTTATATTTTTATCAAAAAAATAAAATATCATAATTAATCAACTTACGCAATTCGTGTAGCATTAAAAAAAACCTATTATTAAAATTTTAAACGATCAACATACGACTTATTTTAAAAGAATAATTCTATATCTTTTAATACATCTTTCTAATAACTCTTCTAATTATTAAATAAAAATATTAAATATTAAATATTTTATAAATATATTTAATACCTTAAAAATATAAAAAATATTCAATATTTTTTTGTTTAATAATTAAAGAATAATTAAGAACCTTTTTTTTAAGAGGCTACATCATAACTCATTTTAAAACCTATCTCCTATTTTATAAGTATAATCGGCAAAAAAAATTTCTCCATTGTAATGATCTGCTCCATAACGGGCCCAAACCGTGCTCAGCTAATATGCGGCCACTTGGTACAGAAGGGGCACCGCGAGAGTTCAGTAGACGACAAAAAACATCGGTGGTGGGAATTTGGAACTTGAAACTTGGGATGACACGAGATGTCTATTGGATGAACAGTTGAACGTATGCACACATTCAATGCAATATTGCTCGTCTATCATCAATTATCAGATTATTGATTTTATAAGATTTTTTTAATATATGTATTATAGCTTACATACTCGAATTTTGATTTATATGTAAATTAGTTCTTAAAATCTTAAATTGTATCTGTAATCTTCCTACTTTTTTCTAGAAAAATTATCACACGACGCTAAAAAATTACTGAATAACTCATAAAAAAAATGTAAATATGTAAAAATTCAAATAAAAATGTTTTAATTTTAAATAATCCGATAGTATCTAAGTGAGCAAATAACAAAAGAAAAATGTCTTTCCTAAGTTTTTCACATTGGATTAACTAAATTTTAAAATTAATTTAATTTAAATTGAATTGATTTGTATTAATTTAATTATAAATTAAATTTTATGTTTAGAATGATTGTGTAAAAATAAGATATGAATTGATGTAGAAATTAATTCTTATATTTATAATATATTAGATTCTGTTTGAAATAATTAAAAATAAAATTGATTTAATTTGATTTGATTTGTACTTAAATTTTAAAATCAAATCAATTCCCATAAAATTCTTTTAATTTTGATAGGATTTCAAATAGAAAGTAATTAAATCCTATGATAATTAGAAATTACTTCATTTCTTATTTTTAAAATATCCAAACACAAGATTTGACTTCTAAATTAAATTATTTTCATTTTTTTAACATTCCAAACACAATCAATATTATGTGACAATTTCATCATAACTTAAACGATTTGTTTAATAAACAATTTTTTTCCTGACAAACTCTGAAATTTTGAAAGTTGCTCACCATTTAAAATTTTATGATTTTTCATAAGATCACAAGATGTCTTTTTAAGATTGAGTTTGAAACTAATTATTATTCAAATGTTGGTTTAGCTTTGACTACAAGAGGCTTTCAATAAGTTTATGCTGGAAATTAGTTTGCAATCACACTTTGTGATTTGAAAAATCCATATTCTAAATTATATATAAGCCAAAATTGAAGTTGAAGTGTGTTAGGTGTAAAAGCCAAGGTTTATTATTTTTCCATTAAAATACATAGTGTGTGTTTGGGAATCTCCAACAAACAGTTTTTTTTTTCTTTAAAAAGCTGTTTTTCAAAAATAATCTTATTTCGATAATTTTTGTAAAATAGATTATAATAAAAAATTAGTAATTTTAAATTAAAAAATAACTTATAAATATAAACAAATTTTTGGAGCTTATAATTATAAGCAGAAGCTAATTATTTCAGAATTATTATATTTTTATCAAATTGACCCTAAGTATTACATATTATATAATATAAATAACCATTTCATATTCTTTTTAGTAATTTTACCATACAAAAGTAACTTTTTTCATACAATTAAAATAAAATATATTATTTAAAAATTACTTTTTAACTAAAGTATCAAAATATAAATTGATTTTCATATAAGTGATTATATAAAAAAATAATTATACAAATAAATAATTATTAAAATAATTTTAATCATTCAGTTTTTTCAAACACACATAATATTTTCTTCCAAGTAGAGGAAACAAGATTGGATGAAAGGTACTTTATGGTTGGGAATAAGTTTTTAACGTACTTCATTTGGCTCTTGAAAATAAAAATTCCGTCCCCAAAATATCTTCAATAGTTGAAACTTGACAGCAGAAATAGACATTCAATCATACTAAAAGCAATATAAAATAGAACAATTCAATTTTAACCTAAATTCTCTTAATTTATTTTTTTCAGAACCAAATAGAATAGAATCATTATATTCTTGTCTATACATAAAAAAGGAATGAATAACATTTTTTCTCACGTGGTCTATTTCTATTCTCATTTCTCACATATTTGTACTTTTTTCCTTTTTTTGGTCACACACATATTTGTACTGCATGGTTGTAGACTATTTTATGTAACCTAGACTGATACAGAGACCCAGCACGCTTGGAACCAATGGAAATGAATACCTTCAAGGCTTAGTAAAGCTATTAAACATTTTTACCCGAAAAAGAAAAAAAAGCAAAGCTATTTAAATATCATATCATTAAGCACTTAGGCAGGTGCATAACCAAAATGACATGAGTGTATATTTCACGGATATTATTTTCCAAGCTTTTCATTAAAATTGTTTTTTCTTTTCCCCATTTAAATTTCTTTCCATATTTTAGTATGAAAAATTAGTTCTCTCCCGCGTGAATTAACAATTTCCGTTGTTGCATTTGATAAGCACAAATATGGTAGCCTCCTGGAATCTTTTCCCTTTTTCCACGGGCATGAGCAGAATATATTCTAAACATGCTACACGGCAGAATTCTTCGGCATAATTGCCCATATCTGCAGAGGCAAAATGCTATGACAACATCCCCGCGTTGGGTCAATTGTTCATGTTAAATCAACAGAAAGCTTTACCCATATGGCTTAAGACCACTAGCATTGTCATCGCGAAGTTCTATTATTCTATTAGAGGATTAGTGAAGACAACCAGATCTTACAATAAAGTAGTCTTCCATATAGTAACGTGTTTGCCACTGCCCATCAATGTAAAGCCAAATATGGGATATCACGAAGCATATATAATGTTAGAATGCAAAATTCTGATTTCACATTGAAAACTCGGAACATATTCTGTGGCAAGAAAAGCTTCTAATTACATACCATTACATGATGAAATCGAGGACATCATCCAAGTGACGCACAGCGTTTTTAGAATGCCATAGAGGCAGTCTAGTGAGTGATTCGTAACACAAATTAGTCAAGATAATGGAGTAACGGAATAATCGTATGAACACGCTGAAACTTTTATGACATGCGTTCATATTCTGAGTTTAGCACACAACCATGTCAGATAAAGAATTGGTAACAGAATCTTAATTAAAACATTTTTTGGTTCTCTGGGAAAGCTATGAAAGGCATGTTATTTGGGTTCCCACCACGAGAGATATCTGCATTTGGATTGCACTCACTTGGTCCATATTCCCCACATTTTGTCAGCACCTTTTATTTGAATTAATTGAAAAGCATATATCTAAAGCATAAATAACTGCGGACCAAAAATATACAGAACCTGATTCTTCTTTTGGGGCCGCCCATCATGTAATATTTAATATTCAATTATTAAACAAATAGATCTGTTCTCTACAGTTTTCTCACACATGTTTAATTGTTTTTTTTTTGGTCAAAGTTCTAAATTTCATTAATGATCAAACACAAAATACATGCTGGAGATTACAATAAGACCAATTACTCAAAGCCCACAATCGTGAAAGAGGCACTCAAACCCAGAACAACTTACTAACTATAAGCCTAAGATGCTACCTATAATGGAGTTAGAATACATTAAAATAAAGAAGAACAATCCCTACCTAATTCTATATAAACTTTCACTTAACCAAACAATCCAATTTAATTATAAAGATCCACATAGGCAATCTTGCTCTACGAGAACTGTTTGAGTTTTCTCTTGTGCCAAATCCTCCATTTTGTATCCGGATTGTATCATCTTTAGCCAACAGAAAGCTCCACTTTTTTTTTCTCTTCCTTTAGCTTTGGCAAGCATTTCCTTTTTCATTGTAGCATCTGCCTGTAGTTGTTTTTATTGGAGCTTTAGTGAAGTGCCCCGATGAAATAGTTAGCAGCCTCTGTTGCAATACAACCACACAACAAAGTGTATAGAATACATTGTTGCCTTAAAATAACAGTGTCCCTAACAGCCACCACAAGTAGATATTGCTAATTTATTTGCCCTAAATGCAAACTTTTGATGCTGTATACACATTGGCAATAGTGAGAA
The DNA here is from genome assembly GCA_031439595.1 of Pterocarpus santalinus. NCBI lineage: Eukaryota > Viridiplantae > Streptophyta > Magnoliopsida > Fabales > Fabaceae > Pterocarpus > Pterocarpus santalinus. The sequence continues at coordinate 14,865,389 of CM062530.1, read as the reverse complement.
ATACAAAGAATAAGCAAACTCAAAATCTTTCACACAATCCAAAGTAACTGAAATCATAAGAGATACATCCAACAAAAAATCAAGCAAACTATCATATAATGGGGGAATGGGACCAAAAAAAGGGGAAAAAAATAGAGAGAAAAAAGAAGCAAAGAACCAAGAAAAGAAATGGTCACCAATGTAAGCTCCAATGCCCTTCAGAAACTACCTCATGGTTGAAAGTGTATTGAGCTTTAAGATTTTGATGAGCAACAAATCAAGCTTTAATTAAATCTTTTGTCAACTAACGATTTGTTAATGTAAATGTATTCTTTTGTGAGTAAGATCATTCAAATTTAACTGAAATATGTTTTAGATAACACAAAGCTAAATGTTCTTCCCTATATCTCTTGAATATACACTTCTTAGGAATGAATACTTTGTAGAAACTATAATCCCTCACTCAAGAAATACATCAATAAGATTGAAAGGATGGATTTACATCATCAGAAAGGAAAACAAACCATCAGAAAGATCACAGACTGGTCAAAAGGATGATCTATCCAAAAGACTCTATTCAGAAGGGTGACTACCATAAATATACTACTTATGAAGTACCTCACCTTCAAAGCTTCTTCTACATGATTCAAGGATCAGGTTCAAAAAGTCAAATGTAATGTGACAAAATCCAAAAGAAGTGCTAACAAATTTGAAAAGTTGGCAAACTATCAAACAACTATTTTTCCTCTTCTATATTATGTTCAAAGGCTGAGAGAAAGCAGCTTTTTCTCTATTCAATCTTGGACTAGTGGATTAAAGAGGCTCAAGGCTCAATATTTACAAGCTTTAACGGATATATTTTGAAGTCTATAAAAAGCTAGAAGTTGAAGAAGAATTGGTTAAACACAGTGACTATTTTGCACATACAAAAGCTTTCATCTTCCAACCTTCCAAACTACCATAAGTTACTTGTTGTAACTTCTAATTAGAAAATCTTCTCATTCGTATTGTATTGGATAATATCCTCTTGCTCAGAATATTAAGAAGTTACACATGCTGTACTTATTTGAATATACTCCCTTGAAAGTCTTAGTGTAAGTGTATTAAACGTAATGCTCAAATCTGTTCATTGTAACCAGGCCTCTTAGTGGTCATTGAGAGCTCGGAGATGCTAGGTAAATACTACTCGGTTATAACTTGGAGAAACTTGTTAAAGACTACTCTATTGCAAAACTTGGAGAAGTTTGAGAAAAACTATTCTGTTGTAAGTTCTTGGAGAAGCTTGGAAAAATAATATTCTGTTTATAAAAATCTCAATAAAATATTGGGGACTAGACATAGGCAAAGTGATTAGCCAAACCAGTATAAAACTTTCGGTGTGATCTTTCTATCCTTACAACTCTTTACTATTTTATACTTTGAATCATTTGTTTTATTTGCACCAAGACCTTTCTGAACATTATTTAGCTTCTAACTAACTTAATTGCTTCTATATTTCAAGTTTAAAACTTGAGAAAGTTGTTTCTAAAGATTTTTAGGAACTTAAATTTAATTGAAGCACGATTCAACCCTTTCTTCTTGCGCTACTTCAATCTACAATCAAAGCCACATGTTTAATTATTTACGTACTCATGTTTTCGTTAGTATTCTTTGGCAGCTAAACAAACTCTCCTCTCTTTCCTTCCTCTTCTAAGCCTATCCCCCAAAAATTGAAGAGATATAAGACATGTTGACCAAAAAAAAAAAACCTTGAATGCAAAAATCTACCTCAAATCCTCAAGTATCAATGGAAACTGACTTATATGTTTGTGAGAGCTAATCAAACTCTCTTTCCTGTGTCTTCCAAGTCCACCCCCCAAAAATTTGTGGAAAAAAATTTGTCTTATTAGCTTGAATTCAAAAATCTACTTCATTTATGAATGGAAACTAAGTTATAAGTTTGGGAGATCTTATCAAACTCTCTTTCCTTCCTCTTCTAAGGTCACCCCCAAAAATTGATGCTTGAAGTTGGGTATAAGAGCCACAGTATGATGGTTGGTCCATTTAACCCGTAATTCACATGGGTTAGAACCAAGTATTTTTCTAATCTGTTAATTTGTGGATTTTTTTTTTTGCTCACCTCACTTAACTTATGGGTTAGTAGACGAACTTACTAACCTGCTTATTTATTTATTTATTTTTTAATGGGAAGCCTATGTCTTTTTATAGATCAAAAGATATATTCAAATTGGTAAGGCTCTATGTCATAACTTTTGGTTGTAACTTAGTAGTAAGAACTCCATGTTGTGGATGTGGAGACTTAGGTTTAATTCCTAGTATTTTTTTAAGTTTTTTACAAGAGGAAAAAAGGGTTTTTTTTTAAAAAAAAGCAATTCGGATTAGCCTGTGAGCCCACAGACCTATATAGTGCATATATGGGCTTGCAAAATAATAACCCATTATTTTTGCGGTAGTTCAAACTAGTTTGTTTAAATATGGTCCGTTGTGGATCAGGCTAACTCTGATACCCAACTCTATTGATGCCTACCTATTGTTGCAACACTATATCGAATACATTATACATAAATTTGACCATTTTATTCCACACCATACTATTCCCTCTTTTATCATCATTCCAAATATACCCTTAACTAATTGCAATATGCTTTCAAACAAAAAAATAAAAATCTTAGTCATGCACTCATGCCATTGGCACCTTGACAAAGGATTAGGATCCACTAAAGTGAGTATCATTATAAAGTGAAAAAGTTAGGGGTTAACCACTCTTGGATTAATAGCTTCCATGCATGGGTCTCTCCAAATAATCTAAAGATGGTTAACCTTTTACTTTCTTATTTTACAAAAATATTCATTTTAAATAATCCAAATCCCTTGACTGATTAATAGGCCAATATTTTCTATAAAAGAAAGAATCTACGCATTTTATTGCTTAGTTTTGCAAACCAAATTATTAAAACATTATTATAAGTGGTAATTCAGAGTTAAATTACTCATTTCCTTTTTACAGCTTTACTTTAGTTTCAAGTTAGTTTATGGATTGCCCAATCCTTTTGAGTTGGATTTAGAATACCAAAGTCAAATTACGAATTCAGGGACTCATGTTTTTAATTGTCCCCTTTCGATACTCAAAATTTTTTACTTTTTATTTATTTTTTGACAAATTTTCATTGATTAATGATTAAAAGTAATAACTTGTTTACAATTTAGTAATTGGTATAATAGAGCTTTATAAATCATAAATTAAGCCTAAAATTATAACTAACGAAACTATACAACTTTATGTAACATATCAAAACATAGATAACTTCACATCATACTATAGATATATATGATAGAAAAAGTGAGCTTGTCAATTTCTAATCTTAGTTCTAAAGCAACTTTTAATCAAGTTGTATAGGTAGAAAAAACAGTGGCTAACCAAGGCTTGAGCATGGACTAAAACGTCAAAGTCACAAATTTTAAGAAACTAAAGCAATTAAAATGGGGCATCCAGCCTACTAATAGTCGATTTGGGCCACAAGTAATAAAAATGAGTATGTGATTGTTGTTCTCACAAAAACTAAAATCAATTACCAATTTGTTTGGACTTGTCACTATTTAAGTAATTCAAAGACAGTAAAATTCAGAAAATTAAAATATCACAAAACAATGCACACAACAGTGTGTTTGGTTTGGCATTTCAACCACCCAAATCTCTGTTCTCTTTCTTGTTATCTTGAAAGTAATAGCAAGGATATTTGAGTATTTTCATGATGACACCTTTTCAACAGGTTTTGAAGCTAAACTGCAGTTTTGGTGAAAGCAATTAGAGTTGCTTTTCCATTCATTTTTTTCACGTTAAAGCTTTGGGAATGGTTATTAGAAATTATCCTTCCAATTTTATCCTCAACTAATTTTATGTGATTCTTACTATTTTTTAAATTAATTTTCATATGAATTACAATGTATATTACTAAATAAATATGATTCTGTTTTATAGCAACCTTCCATAAGATGGTACATGTTTTAAAAATTTATTTATAAATGATATTTTTGCTTATATGTATTTATTATATACTTATTTATATTATATTTATGCATATTACTGCTTATTATATAAAAATATTACAACTTGATTACTTAAGACTTTTTATTTTTACAAAAGTTTTTAAAAATATAATAATATTTATATAATTTATTGAAATATATTTAGAAGATAATGAAATTAAAAATAACCAACATTAACATTGTAATATTTACCCTTTTTAGCAATTTTACAAGCAAAAGTGATTTTGATCAATATTATCTAAACAAAATTCATCTTATCAAACTCATTTTTAAGATAAATTTTCCAAACATATATCACATTACACTAAACTCACTTTTGATCAAAATCAATTTTACAAAAGCACGTTAATTCAAACTTGAGTCTGCAAACTTCGATCCAAACACACACAAAGAATATTTGGTTCAAGTGGTTTGGTGCTTATTCCCATATGTAAGATCTCAAATTCGAGTCTTGCGGATAGAAAAAAACAAGTATTAGGAGAGCTTTACCCTCATAGGGGCTAATTTGGCTCGAACCATATTAGCAATCCAGTGGATTTCTAGATACTAGTGGTCCATAAAAAATTAAAAAAAGAAAAAAGAATGTGGAAGAACAGTCAATGGAAGGCAAATGTTAGGAAACATATTCATTTGAATTCCCAGATTTTCCATTACGTAATATTAATCTTCTTTCTTTTCTAGTTTAATTATTGGTCAAATTTTTCAATACTAATAATTACAATTTAATGTCTTCATATTGCAATCTTCCTAAGATAAATTGAATAAATTAATGTCTTATTGTTACTCTAAACTTATCTTAGGCATGAAGAACAAGATTTCCTATAATCACACAAATTAGTATTTCTATTTCTAACTACTATGATTCATGACAATTTTTGGATTGACATTTTTATAAAGTGAAATTTCATTCGACAATATAAAATCATAGAACATCCAAGGAGTGGCCAATTCTAAGAAAGCATTAAAAACACTACAATCTATACAATTGATTAAAAAAAAATCAAATCAATAAATAGAAATACAAAATTTGCTCCTTCAAACTACATTACCCATAACACCTAGAAGAAAATTTAGCAAGCCATAAAAAAACAAAAGAAAAAATAAATCTTACCGTCATGTCAACTGACAGAGGCATGTGATACTTGGAAAAAGGCATCTTGATGTCTCAAGTCTTCCTATACATTTGCTCACAACAACCTCAAAAGTCCCAAGCTCTTAGCCTATATTTCTCTCTCTGGCCGCGAATGACAGCCCTAAAAAATGTACAAGTGTTTATATAAAACAGAAAATAGCTTGTGACCCTAAAATGGTTGGCTCTATAGTGCTGACGCCTAAATCCAAAATCCCGCAATTTTCTCTTGTTTTCAAATCTTCAGCCAAATCTTTTATCTTGATCTTCTATAAACTCAATTCAAATCTTCATTAATCTTCCATTCACTAGTACTTGTACTTTATTCTGCATTCAAATCAATGTATTAGTGAGAATATCAGCCAATTAAGTTCAAAATAAATCTAAATAATTAATTTCTCACTTAAAGGCACCAACAATTAACATTTATTAAGATAAACCATAAGACTATTATATTGAGGACAAACTTAGAAAAATTAAAACACAATTATTGAGGGAAAATAATATATTTTCTTTAAGTTATCAACTACTGAGCACAACGTATCTAAGCCTAATTTATGGTATACATTAGCACTCCAGTAGCCAACTCGATAGTATACATTAGTTTACTAAAGCCTTTTGCCTCAAAAGATATGCAATCACCAAATATCCAACAAAATCCCAACCAACAGCTACTAAGAGAGGCTGTTATTCTATCATTTAATACAAGCACAACCTTTCGATTTAGGATGCATTAGCAATTCCAAGAACCCAAATGTTTTAGTCAGCCTCACACGTACTCTCATGATCCAGGCACTTTACCATAAAAAAAATTTCTTGGTCATGATATTAATAAACCATCATGTAATGGAAAGATGGAAAAAGAAAGAAAAAAAAAAAAGAAAACCATCATGTAAAGGAAAGGGGTCGCTAGGAAATTGTCATGGACAACATGAGCCTAGGCTGGCTCTCCCTTCAAAAAAAGGACAAGGCAAAGATTGTGGTGGGTGACAAGAGAAAGAGTGACGCAAGAGAGGGGTTTGGGGGGAGTGTATAGAGCTGTCAAAGTGGGCCAACTCGGCTCACCTAGGTTGGCCCACCACATATCATAGGGCGAGATTAGTTATATAGGCTGGCTCACTTTTCTAATGAGTCATAAAAATACCAACCCGGCTCAATCCACCCGAACTAGTGGATTAAACGAGTTGACTCACCAAAAAATAATAAAAAAATCAAAAATTAGAAAAAAAATCAAAAAAATCTTTAAATTAATTAAAAAATACCAAAAAAGGTTACAAAAATTAAACAGATTGTATATATGCTAGTATCAGAAACTTTGGTTATACAAAAACTAAAAGAAATTATGCAAAACAAAGGGAACAACATACAAAATTCAACACAACAAGCAAAACTTCATTAAGGTAGTAATAATTAATAATCTATAATTCTATCAGGTAGTAGTTAAGATTAGTCAAATATAACAATTAAGCAACCTCATAAAATATTATATACTATACATCATAGAATATAGTTATTATTTGTTAGTATTACTCATTATTTCTTATTATTGCTAGCTTTTGTTAAAAAAAAATTGTTAAAAAAAAAAGAGCTAACCCACTTTCAACCCAACCCGAACTCACTTAACCCATGGATTATATGGGTTGGGTCAAATTGATTCACTTTTATATGAGTTGAAATCTTGCTAGCTCAACCCACCATTTTAGTGGGTTGAGCCGGGCTGACTCGCAAGTTGCGGTCTACCGTGACAGCTCTAGGAGTGTAGCATTGTTGTTGCGCTCGAGGGTCTCTATTTACAAGACTCTATAGCTAAAGCATTTTTTCAATGTGACATTGTTGTTCATCAGTGGATCATCTAGCCATTGAGCCAAACTCCTTTAATGGACTCTTGAATTTTGGTTTGACACTTGGACTCGTTAAATAAGTCTTAACCCTTCACACACTTCGGACATGTCCAATTTAACCTAAACTATTGACCCATTACCTATTCCTCGATCTAGCAATAGGACAAAACTTTGGTCCTCAGAAGTCCAATTGTCCAACTTGCTTAGTGCTGGTTTGCTTTACATTTTGGAAGTGTCAATGATCTTTTGGCAACAAGAAAAGGAATTTGTACAGTGACTGTCATTTTTAGGTACTTATTTTATTGATAGTCAACTTACTTTTAGATAAGTGAAATTGCTTTTGGCCACAACAATGACAAAAGAAATACTTATATGAATAGGAAGTACCACGTGACTGTACTCTCAATTAATTATGTAAGTACATTTTGTATGAGATTGTATGTTAATGATGGATTCCATATAAAATACACTTATATGATTAGTTCAGGAGTGCAGTCATATAGTGCTCCTAAGCTATGCAAGTATTTCTTCAACAATAAACATGTCTTTCATTATATGTTGTTCAAATTGCAATGAATTTCTACCATATTATCCATGTTAACCTTTTACTTTACTCTTCCATAAAAAATATTTTACTCTTCTAATTGTTATTTACCAACTCTGACATCTATTTCTCTCATATTTTCCTCTAAAATATCTCATTTTTGATAATTTTATCTTTAAAAGCAATTTTATTTTATTCTATTAAGAAAATATTTTTAAACTTACTTTTAAAATATTATTTTCAAGCACAAATAAATTATTTTCAATTTATTTTTTTAAATTAATTTACTCAAAAACAATTCCTCTAAACCATAAACCAAATATACCCTTAAAGCTTAGGCAAGAACAATTCTTAAAATTAGAAATCATTTAAAAAATATCTATAACTATCAAAAATTGTAAAATGACCCTATTATAGTTCAGTTTGTTCTAGTTTACAGTAAAACAACATAAAATTGTTCTGGCGCAGAGTAAAACAATACAAAGTAGATGGGGACTAATTTTTCATTGTCTGAAATTTAAATGAATTATTTTACATTATTTGAAAACTACATAAAGTTTTTTTTTAAAGTAATTTTAAATTAAAAAGACAAAATTAAGATTGGAGTCGGAAATAGCTTAACCAAAATTCTTGAAATTTTATTTTTTTTACTCCATTTACTGCAACATTGATGGGCCTTAGCAGCCACGTATTTGAAGGCTTTATTCCACTGAATCGTAGGTAAAGGTTCAAAAGTCGACAAAACCAAAAAAGATTTAAGGTTAAAAATATGCTGTCATTACATATATCGTATGATGCGAAACACGCATATTTCATCTCCATGCGTAGGTACCCGCCAAATAAATCACACACCCACCATCCCACCGATACCATTTCCATGCGTAGGTAAAGTTCAATTTTTGTTTCTTTGCCTGATATCATAAACTATATGCGATCACTGTCAATGTCATTTTATTCTTGCTGAACATTCTACAAGTTGCATTGGTTATGTTTATAGAAACTATAGTTCTATACAGCTCTGGTACCGCTAGGGTTGAATCTCAGAGGAAAAGAGAGGATTTTATTGATCGCCAAATGAAAACAATACACAAGGTGCTCTAATTTGAGTTTAGAGGGACTCCACAGTCACAATGACACAAAAGGCTGATGGTGACCCAAAACTAGATTATGGATTAAAATGCTTATTAAGGGGGTGACAATGAAAATAATAGTCAGAAAGGGACAAATTGGCTATTCTTAAAGAGCTAAGTGGAGGCATGACGCTCAGCCAAATAATATCCCAAAAAATGGACTAAATCTCTCTGCGAACTATTCTTTCTGAGATGGTTTGATAGGCTTTTAGGTGTGACATTGTTTTTAAGAAAAGGTTCTCCCTAAAAATAACCACATTTAGATCCTTAATGAGGTCAAAGAGCTCGCCACCTACCAGATGCTCTACTTTGTGCTGCCCTGAGCTCCTATATCCCAACCAAGAACCCACTCCAAGAATTGCACCAAATAAGTAATAATTCCCTGATAAATTGAAGCCCCAATATTTTTTGTCATAACCAAGTCTAGTTATCTTTGGGACCTACTATGAAGCTGATAAAAGATAATACACTATGTCCTAAGTCTCTTGAGCTACCACTTTCACATAGTCAACAACCTTTGTCTCCTTCTATAACCCCTAGGAGATTGCAAACTTGAACCCATGAATGCAATCCTAGTGGGCAACACACACATTCTAACAAGTTAGACACACTCCATAACCCAGAAACACTCAACTGAATCCACTCTCTCTGAATAAAAGTAACCCAAAAGGAGAATGGATTCGCATAGTGTCTTAGAGGATAAATAAGGAACAAGGATGTCATCTTCCCTCTAGGATTTTTATGGTAGTTACATTTGCTCTCTACTAAAAACCATCTTAAGAGAGTGATTTTCTTTGGCCTAATTATTGTTGCATTTCTTCTAAAGCTTATGGATCCAAGAATCTCACAATCTTAGTTTAGTGCTCGAATCGCTTGCTAAGAAAATAGGTTCACTAGTGACATTGCTTTCATCTATTTATACTACTCTAAGTCTCTTGATATGCCAGCTGGTTATAGTTATTTAGTTAGTTCGTTATTCCGTTATTCCCTCTTCGCTTCTTAGAGATTTCGTAGTCATCATTCCAGGATTCTTTTTTCTTTTTTTTTGGTCAGAAAGTCATCATTCTAGGCTGGAGGCTTCCTTACTCTCATGATCCATTCTGATGTGCAGGGCTACTCTGTTCAGATTCCTTTTGGGCTTTCTAAGGCTCAGGCCTAGCAGCTTTTTTGCTCCCTTCCGTTTCAATAATTGGGCCTATATCCATGACCTGGGCTGTATTAATCTCACAGTTGCATCTGGGATGGGTCATCAAGTATCCGACCAAAAGAAAAAAGCCATCTAAGTAATTTCAATATACATATAGTCTAAGTAAAGTCATTACACTGTAGCAGGCTGAGAGTCTTGGTGGGCCAAGTTTGTCTCTTGGCATTGTCGAGCCTAACCCCAGATCCATAGAGAAAGATGTTTCACCTTACCACTAACACAACACAAAAAATTATAAGAAAAAAAAAGCCCCAGTATCAGAGATATTCTATATGAACCTTTGCTATCAGATTCTCCAAATTCCACCCGAAGATCTTTTGGAGCCGGAATACCATTTGAATTTTTCAAATCACAGCCAAGATTATCGCAGTCTAGCTACACAAGAAATAAGGACAAGTGAATCAACAAGCAATTGGAAGAGCTTTAGGTGCCATAGCTTGATTGTATATCCCTTAATCTAAGCTAACGAATTATATTGTTAGTCTTCCTTGAAAACTGATCTCAGAGAAAAAAAAAAAAGAATAGTTATTGCCCTGCTAAACGTATATATTTAATCCAAGAATTTTATTCGGCTTTTTTTTCCTCTTCCCCATGGTTAATTAATTCAAAATTACCTTTGTTTCATTTTATTTTGTGTTTTTTTTGGATTGGACTCTATTAAACTCTGGGCAGGTAACTGTTTATGCAAAAAGTTAAGAAAATGTAGTCCATATTTCATTATCCGGTCAGCATAACGACATTATTTGCTTTTCCCTTTTCCAACTTCCAACAGCAACCAGTTTTCCATTTTACTTTGCAATATATAAAGTAAATTTTCAGCACCGTCAAAGCTGGGGTTATGTTGCGTTTGTAGAAGAGTAATACAGCCTATGGTATTTCAAGTACAAGAAAAAATGCTATGGGTGATGGCGACGCTCTGGGATAATTATGTGCAACATTCACGTCGCTGTTTTCATTTTTGGTAGGTTCTGGACCATGCAGCACGATTCGAACATCGTTTTGGGGGGATTAGAATTAACTTTTATAGCATGTTTAAATCCATATTTTGGGAGGTTAGAATCGATTTTTACTCCACAAAATTGATTTTATTAATTTTTTTATGTTATTTGATTTTTAAAATTAAAATCAATTTTTACTTCTAGAATTGATTTTGGAAGAAATAAAATTTTTTTACTTTATGTGAAAATCACTTTTAAAGAAACTACCAAACATGTAAATTACTTTATCTCAAAATTATTTCTAACTAAATTAATTCCAACAAAATTAATTCTATCTAAAATTTATAAAAATAGAACCAAATATGCTGACCTCCTAAAATTGATTTTGCCAATTTTTGATATTGTTTGATTTTAAAAATCAAAATCAATTCTTATTTTTAGAATTAATTTTAAAAAAAGTGAAAATTTTTTACTTTCTATTGGAATAATTTTTAGAAAATCTATCAAACATAAATTATTTTATCTTAAAATTAATTCTAATCAAATCAATTTTATCTAAAATTAATTTTATAAAAATAGAACCAAACACATTAATGATCATTCATATGTGAACATACAAATATGCAGATGCATGCAAATTTAGTGACTGTTTGAATGCTGTGGAGGGAATGAGACAATCATTAAAAGCTAGGATAATATGCTCCACCAACCCTAGTCAGAACTCAACTGCATATTGCATTGCATGGCAAGGTAAGCATTGATTAAAATATATCAAATTGCATGAGCACCGAGAATCAATCACTAGCACTCTACAGTTAGAAATAGATCTGCATCAATTGGCCTAATGGCCTATGACTAAAAAAATGTAACTATTCACAGGTGTCGGTAGTCTTGACCCATTCACAGGTGAAGGAAAGCCACAAGCACAATAAGAGTATGGGCTCCTTGTCCCACAAAAGGTCCTCTTAAATTTCGTCTATTAAGGAAAATTGAAATGTGGCACAAAGGTAAGGTGTAGATAGGGGACCTCAAACCCAAAAATGGGTCATTTTAGCATGGGTTGCCCCCTCCATCCCACACCATTTAGGTGTGAGTTCATGGCAATCACTACCTAACCCAGCACCTCACCAAACCAGCAAACCCCACCAAATGAGTTATTCCATGCACACCACCCTTATGGGTCATTCCTTCACCGCCTTAGCTGTATGTCAGATAAGTTTGCCTCCTAGGAAACAAATATTGCGCTATCAAAGAACGGTACGTTATCCCACTTTTCTCTATGATTTAATGTCGTTCTTTTAGGAGTAATGGATAGCAACACGCTTCTGTATTTAATAGCCCTTCCATTTTGGATCTGAACTGAAATTAATAATTGTCAGATTGAAACTTACAGCAAATACCCATTTCGAAATATTCTTCGATATCACGTTCTTTTTGTTTTACATTTTACATGTAAATTAAACTTAAAGTAGACATTTTAATTTTACCCTATTATTACTAATTTACTTTGTTCACCTATAATATCTGCATTGGTTAAAAGTCAAAATCCAAAGAATTATTTTTAACGGCAAATGGGTTAATAACCACAACTAAACGGGGTACAGCATTAATCATTTAAAAAAGATAATACTGGATTTGAACAATGATTAAAACACAATTTATTGAACATTCAAGCTTAAAAATGGAATAAATACAACCATCTTAGGTAGCTAGTAATGTCTCGCACGCAAGGTCCCCTCCCCACATGGCCATGTCAAGGCAAATAATGTCTAGTACATATTACTCCTTCAATAACATCACTTCAGAGCAAAGGAGACATCCATCTTAGAGCACAGCAAGAAATTAAGCATATGAGCATATCTATTAGGGACAATTTTTGCATTATTTGCAATACAAAATACGTATATTCTATCAGTGTTACTATATGGCTTTCACATGATATATTGCTGTATAGTTCCAGTGTTTATTAGATGTATACGAGAAGATAAATATGCACTGTTTATCTAAACAATTTGCTCAAAATATAATCTACTAACAAACGTCAAGAAATTCCTCAAAAATGAACAAACGAGTTGTGATGAGATGAAATGGCTTGATTATTCACCTTCAAATAAAAGATTGGACCGATTATTTTTCTATGATAAAGACTCAAGCTTTCGCTCTTCAAATTACAGCCGGTTGATTTTCTTCTACTTAATAACCCCTAAACATTATTATATATGTACAACAAGCTAGAACATTTTAATTTATTCTGGGATTCAAACCAGGTCTGCCACACTATTACACATTTACCCCAAGAAGTGCCAGATAGTCTTTCTTCTTTCCGATGCACCTTACTTTATATACTTTCTTTCAGTAACAAGTAACGTATTCCCTAAATATTTTTATCTTTTTCTATATACGAAAACGTTAATTTCTCAATTTAATAATCTTTACCAGTACGATGCTGTCGCTTTATTTACAGTTATAAATATACTTTAAACCTTCCTTGGTTGCCCTGAATTTCATTTTCACATCACTTTCCCAAATTATTAATTTTGGGTGCCATCTCGTGCTTCATGAACAATATATATATTATATGTAATATGGTGCGCGCTTACGACAAATGTCCATTATTAGCAAAATCAAGTAAGGAAACACTGAAACTGCTTATAAAATTTCTGAGATTATCATCTTAAATTTAGCCACGAAAAAACACTGCATGCTTGCCATGTGTAAGGATTTGCTTTACTTGGAAAGATCTAACGGAATCACAAGATATTCGATCATGATTTTACAACTCAAAGAAGTGCTTATCTTCATCTTCAATAATTACGATGGGCGCAACACGTAATTATACCAGAAAGCAACAAGACAAAGCTAATGAATAATCCGAAATAGAAAAAACAAAAAAAAAGGGCGCAAAAACATAGCTTGAGCCTTGAATCATTGTTTCCTTATACATAATCCATAAAACAAGATCAAATCTAAGTAATTAATGAGCATAAAAATTACAGATTTTTTTTTTTTCACAAACTTGACAAATTCAGAAAGTAATGGAACTCAAAATTAACAATAACAACTAACAATAGACGCCAAGGGTATGTTGCTCCCATTGTATTTACACTTAATTAATCATCATCATGATCAATTCATCATCATCATTATCATCATTATCAAAAATCACCGCCACCACCACAATTCTCGTCATCATCTTCAAGATATGGTCATCGCCTACATCAGCAACTCATTGACCCACCCGAGATCCGGGGCAGGGCATGACGACATGCTGACATCATCAACAACATTGCTCTCATCCCAGAACAACCTGCCGGTCGAATATCCGCCATTGGAGAAGCTTGGAGACCCTGCAGAAGAATTGATGGTTGGCGAAAGAATGAAGCGCTGCTTGTGATCTTCACAGCCAAAAGAAGGAGGAGGAGGAGAAAGCACAAACTGCTTCTGAAGCTGATGATCCTCACAACAAACATCATGAAGCCAAGGCATAACATTCTGTGCCTTTGAAGAGGAAGAAGAAGCAGAAACGGGCGAAGAAGCATCGCCAAAGTTCAAACCCTCAAAAGAACACATAATCTCAGTGAGCACATCCTTGTAGCTCACATTAACACCATGATGATGGTTCACTCCACCACAATGAGAAGACGATGCAGGAGAAGAAGGTGACATTGGTGGAGAAAAATGGGACATGCCAAACAAGGTAGAAGTTGGCGAACAAGTAGAATTAGAGGAACAAGAACAACAATGACAAAACAAACGACAGTGGTTCGAGTTTGAACCCTTAGAAGAAGGGCTGTTAATGCTGTTATTAAAGAACTTGCTTTTGTTGCTGCTGCTGCTGTTCCTCTTCTTGTGGCTGTTGCAGCAAGAAACGGTGTCGTTTGAAGGAACATGCGAGTTCAAATTCAAGGGCAAAACCCTCAGTTGGCGAGGCGTGTGCGCAAAGAAACACACCTTCCTCTTGCAGCTCTTGCCGTCTTTGCATGCCTCGGTTCTGTACCGAGCAGGGTGCAGCCAGCACTCGAACACCCCGTGCGAGAACTCGCACGCATCGCCGCGGCGGCACACACCGTCGCGGCGATATTCCGGGCAAACGGTGCCGGAATAGTGGTACCGCCGCGGGTCGCGGCGGCGCGCCTTCTCGCCCGGGTGGGCAAAAGGGCAGTCGGTCCAGTCGTGGCTGCGGCTGCGCGTGCAGCGGCGGACCTTGAACTCGTACATGCGGAAATGGTCGGAGGAGTAAGGGTCGTCGGAGTCTTCATCGTCCGACGAGTCTGCCAGCTTGGTGTGCGGGAGGTACTTGTTGAGGAGGGTCTCGTCGGAGAACATGTCGGCGGCGGCGGTGGAGGCTCCACCGTCGTGTGCGATGGCGGAGACGGCAGCTCGGCTGGTGAGGAGCTTCCTTGGTGGGATGTCAATGTCCCTTAGGGACTTCTTGAGGGAGAGGAGCTGGTGAGAGGGTTGAAGCTGAAACCTGTGTTGCTCTTCACAAACACTACTCATTATTTCGTTTTGATGGTAGATGGGTACCCTTTAGTTTTTTTGTGAAATTCTCACAAGGGAGAGAGTGACACAAGGGTGCATTAAGAAGGAGAGAGAGGATAGAGGTGGAGGTAAACAAAGGGGGTGAGTTATATAGTGTGGGTTAGGAGAGAGAAAATTGAGCGATGGAGAGAGAGAGTGTGAGGATCGATGGGATATGGGAGCAGCGTGGCTGGATCAGCATGCAAAAGAGGGTATGTGGCAGTTTGACATTTCTTTGCAGGCATCAGTTTTGCCTATGTGTAACCGTGCTACAGAGCTGCTTGTTCGTTGAAATACATAGGGAAATATTTTTCTGGATGTTACTTTCGATTTGGGATATCGTTGTTGGCATCATCACAAGCTGCATGAAAATTCTAGATCACATGAGGGTGTACCAAAGGGAGATGTGCCTCCATAAGGGGGTAAGTTGCTTTTTTGGGACAACATATCCAAAAAGTTTGTTTAGGTGCATTCAGTTCACTTTTATCCTCTTTTCTTTATCTTTCTTGACTCTGACGATGTGTTAAATATGAGAAAAATTTAGCTGACTGTCCCGAGTTAAAATCTTAGGGGAATAATAACTTTCCTTCTCAGGATTTGATTAATAGTAAAATAATATTACAAAGGAGTTGTTTATTTTGGTCTAAAATAAAGACAAAGAGGGTCAAGAAAAATTATATTCTCCTCTTTATAAAGTAATTAATAATAAAGATTTAACATTAAGAAAAGAACCTGAGTAAGGTGTAGTATACAGAGGCAAGAAACATCATGGAAACTGCCGAAGATACGCATAATTTTTACGAAAGTAAGTTTGAACGAGTTAATATTTTATAGCTTTCTTTTTCTTTTTCAGTTACTTTTGAAAGTTTGATCAACTTTTGTGAGGTATTAACCGTTTTCCAAAAATGGTGCGTAATTGTTGACATGGTTAACGGCACGAAATGAGAATGACATGTAAAGATAAAGAAAATTGTTAAATAACCAGAACGCTTATGAAAAATTATGTGTCAGAATAATATACTATAATTAATAATCTTTAGATAAATAAATTTATCAGTGTATTTCATTCAATCATCTATACTACTATATAAAGGGGTTTAACTTCCCTTTGATCACATTTTATTTTCCATTATTATCCTTCTCTTTTTCTTAATTTTCTTCAATTTTTCTTAACTTCCCTTAATTTTTCTCAATTTTTCAACTTTATGAATATTTTAAAAATAAAAATATTTAAATACCAAAATAATTATTCATTCTAATTTAAATTTTTTAATATATAAATAAAAAATATTTTTTTAATTTACAATAAAATAAATAAATGTGGATTGATAGGCACTTTAGTACCTATCAATCCACTAGTTATTATAAATTCTTTCAAAATAAACCATTTGTCTTCCATTGTACTCCTATTAGGATAGTGTACTAATGTCACGTTGCTCATCTTTTTCAAGACCAAGCCCATTGATTGCATTAAAGACAAGTAACGTCAGGCCCATTATAACTATTGATCCCTGGGCACCACGATGACCCAGACTCAAAATTTTAGGACCATCACTGCTTTAAAAGCCCTTTATTGTAGTTTCATTCCCTAGAAAGAATATTCAACCAACATAATGGGGGAGCAAACATGACACTTGCTGAATATTCGATGGACTGGCCGCTCAACTCCATGGGAAATACTACTGCGGGATAAGTTGAAGATTAGGTGACAAGAAATATTTGCATTGTTCGGTGCTCCCAGCTAATGCGTTATATATGAGATTGTGTGTTAATAATGGGTCTTATATAAAATATATTTACATAATTGATTCCAGAATAAAGTCACGTGATGTTCTCGGACCATATAAGTATTTCTTTTAAGATTGCATGCAAATGCAGAAGTTCTTGATTCATCACCATCCCAGCTCCAAAGACAGAACAGATTCACACTCGCTGACTTCCTTCAATGGTTGCTCTAAAGGCTGAATGAATTAATGACGCCAATTTTGGGGATAACTTCAGTTAAAAAAAGTGGGGATAACTTGAAAGGTGGTTAAAGCGGTTCAAAGCTTATTATTTTTAAGTAGTAAGATTTTATATTTGAATTTTATAAATAAAAAATTGAAAAAAAAATTACTCATGGTGAATGGACCGAAATTTGATTAGTCAAGATACAGTAGAATATGAATACTGATAGTTTAAATCACTTGTATGGGTAATATTTAAGGAAGAGAAAACCGGATTGAACTGGCCGGTTTGACTGGAAATCAGACCCCGGGCCGGTCCGGTCTTCACCACAAAATCGGTTATAGTCAAAATCGATCAAGAACAGATCAAAATCGATAAACTGGTGTGAACTGAACCGGTCAAACCAACTATTTTTTTTTTTAAATTTTGATAAAAATTCTATTTTTTCTTTTATTAAAAAAAAAAAAGAAAAGCTCACTCAAAATAAAAATTCATTTTTTTCAAATCTTAATTCTTTTAATATACTTATTTGTTATATATTTTTAAATTAATTTAAAAATAAAAAATAAAAAATAATTATTATACTATTTTTGAGTACTTTTCAAAAGAAATATAAATAAAAATTAAAATAAATAAATTTTATATTTAAGATATTTGATAAAATACTTCATAATAAATATTATTTTACATTAGTTATGATATTATTAATAATTTAATATAATTTTTTACTTTTTAATTATATATATATATATATATATATATATATATATATATATATATATATATATATCCCAATCGATCTGATCAACTGGTTGAATCTTTGAATCTTTGAACCCCTGCTTTGACCGATTTGATACCCGGTTTGATTTTCTTAACTTTGCTAATATTTGATTAGTTCAACAAATGCCGTAACTTCTTTATCTTTTTAAGAGTAACGATTTATTTTACTAAAACATTCTTTTAACAATTTTATAATTATTCAATATAAAATATTAAATATTTGATAAATATATTGATTATTTTGAAAATATAAAAAAATTATTTTCCATATTTAATAAGTAAAAAGATAATTAAAAAAGAAAAATGCTTGTTGGGCCGAACTTTTACCCGAAGATGAATAGCCCGACTGACATGATACAGTATGTATGTTTATAAGTCTCCATATGATATCTCTCTCTTCAGGTTTTTTGCAATTTTTATCTTGTCATGTGTATCTAGTAACTAATATCTGGAACTTTATTTTGGCTTTCTAGCATCACTTATTAAAAAAATATTTTAAGGGAATATATCACTACCTTTTTTGTTTTTTTTTTTTGCAATGACGGGTAATATTCGACTAGCTGCAGCGTTTGGCCCGTATATACTGGCCTACCAAGGGGCATCTTGCTAATAAATGACTTCACGATATCAAGTTCGTGGAATTCACAGCGAAGGAGAAACAAGCAAACAGGTTCGGTTTCCAATTGAAGGCTATTTTAATTTTACAATGAGGTATGTTATTTGTATATCCAAAAAGGTGGACACCTCCAATATCTCCTCTTTACTTTTTCTCTCTTCATTAATTATTTCACTTATTTTATTTTATTTTTTATAAATTTTTTTCTCTCTTCTCTTTCTGGGTGTCCAAGAGTGTCTATTAATCAAGTGGTACAAAAATATTTCTCAACAATATGCAAAGCTCATTTTCAGTGGTATCATCTGTTCTTTCATATTAGTGGAATTAACATTAGCTTATTTTTGTAGTTAAAATAATTTACAATTAATTTTTTTGAGAGAATTTAAAGAGAGAGGCTATTGCCACTCTTTGTTGCTATTGTCACTCGTTTTGGTTTAAACTACTAGTATTCGGAATTCGTTGGACTTGAACTACTTGAGTAGGGTTAACTCATTATGGGATAAAGTTATTCTAGTGCTAGTTTTTTCTCCAATCACAAAACTTGAATCCGAGATCTTATTTAAGAGAACATGTGTTAAATCCCTTGATTCAACCAAGAGTTGGTGTTGCTATTGTCACTTTTATTTAATTTTTCAAAAATAACTTTTCTTTTATAATTAACCTAATAATTGATTGTTACCTATAGTTTTATTTAAACTTAGTAGTATTAATATTTTTTAAAAATATTCTTTTAATGTTTCATTATTTGTCCTTTTATGATGCTTTATTTTGTGAAAATTTTTTTACTTTTGACTTCTTTTTTATAAAACATACTAAATTTAAATTTTTACATGAAGAAATAAATATAATTTTGTTGCAAATTGATTCTCTTAATTTTAAAGATAATTTATAAATTGAATTAAAACTTTCACTTTACATGACTTTCTTTAAGTATATATTTGTAGTATTTTTATACTTTTTTATTTTAATATCCTATAAATATGATATGAAGAAGTTAAGTGAATTATTGTTAACATAATAAATTTTTGAATTAAATAATATAATTATTAATAATAATTTTAAAGTTTAATTAATATTTATTATCAGTGTGAAAAAAATTATACTATTAGTAAATAATGCTTTTTCACATTATTTAATGACTTTAATATCTCATATATTGTTGAAAAATCTTAAATGATGTGATAGTGCATCATCAAATGTTAGTTTAAAACTTTAATCTAATAGTATAGTAATTAAATAAATAACTAATTATAATGTGTTATGACACCTTAATTTTTAAGAATAAAAATGAAAAACTGAAAACTATGAAAGATCAAGAGATCGATATTGCAAATGCTGGTAATAATATGTTTACTGAATACTATATTAAATTACGTAAACGCTAGATGGTAAAATACTGGGTATGTATGTTATACATTACAGTTTATTTATTCACTTTTTATTATTATCTTTTGGCTATCATACTTACTATTATATTATTTAGTTAATTATTATAGTATAAAATTTCAAAAAGTAATTTAATATGTATATTAAATTGATTAATTACAAATACTTATAATATTTGGTGATCACATAAAATATAAAATAAAATCAATTTTCAATATTTGAAAAAAATTAGTTATCAATTAAGTTAATAATAATAATAATAATAATTTTATATAAAATTATCATAAAATGTTTTTCACAAAATAAAACATTACTTACGTACGTATAATAAAATATTAAAAGACGATTTCTTCAAAGTATTAATAATAACGAATTAAATTACTCTGCATTATCACCGCCAGGACATACGAAGGAGTACTTGGTGTAGCAAAACTCAATGATTTTCTAGCATGTGAAACAAATAAAATTGTCCAACGCGGCTGTTTTTCCCGTGCTTTGCTTCGGTAAGATACTCTGCCATGTTTTATTGCATACTATGGAGGATTTAGATTTTTTAAAGTAAATATATTTATAAAGTAAAAAAATAAGAGGTTAATCATTTTTGGATTATTTAATAAAATTTATATATAATAAAAATTATTAATTTAAAAATAATTAATCTCTTATTATTTTATTTTATAAATATATTTATTTTAGAGAATCTAAATCTTTATATAAAAATAAGTTTATTAAGATTCAATCCGAGGAATTGTCTCAATTCCTAGGCAACAGGTTGCTAAATGACCTGTAACTTATCCACGAATGTAGTACTATTCAAATCTAAAAGCATACATTTCTCATTAAGTTTCTTTGCATACATTAGACTAACCTACGTGAATATTTGATTTTTGAAAAGAGGAATGATATTTACACATACAATTAATATTGGGGATAACACATATAAATAGTAGATAATTTTTGTTGATTAATGAGAAATTGGGGAAATCGAGTAGTAGCATTATCACTAATTGTTGCAACCTTCCAATTCCCCAATATTTTTTATGTATGAATACGCAATCCGATGAAAGCAATACATATTGAAAGACAAATAAAGCGAAGGAAAAAGTGAAGCAGATGTTACTTCTTATGTTGCTATGGATATTAATTAATGGGCCCTTCCATCCGAAATTGATGACTGATTGCCACTTTTCAGACTCTGTAATCCACTCAAACAATTTACCCTCTTATTTTCAGCCGGTAATATTCTTTTTGTTTCGTATTGTTTTTGTTCTGCTGAGAGTCTCAAGGGTACACCTACCAACTAAAATAAAATTTATAAAAGAGCTCAAGTTATTAATAAATTTTAATTGCCTATTATGCTTCTGTTTGCTTTTACTTCGACTACGTACTTGGTAGAAGAAATGATCAGCTGGATTTGGAATAGCATGCAGCATTTCAAAACAAGGTTTTGTTCAACAGAAAACCAAAACGATAATCACCAGCAGCTATAACCATGGTAAACTAACCATGGACTATTTAGAAGAATTTCGCCAAAGAGGAATAGCAATGGATTATACATGGAAGAAAACATCACAATGAATAAAATTTCGAATAATTTCAAAGACCGCATCAAATGATGATCTACCAACCTTTACCAACAAGATGGACTAGCCATTCCCTATTAGAATCGAGAATCGATTGGAGCCTAACCAAACCTTAAAACCTAGCTCAAAGGGTGAGGAATGTCCAATTTACTATAAGTGCTACTTTGTTTTAGCCAAATACCCTGCTATAATGTGAGACTTAACAAGAGAAGAACCGTTTGAATGGAAATTATCAATCATCACAAGATTATGGAATGGACAATATAAAACTAGCCATATTCACATACTAAAAACGTTAAATAGCCTTTATCATTATTATTGCTGCTGGATAACAAATTTCAAACACATGGAACAGTGGCGGCAACAAAACAACTATTCATTATGACACAAATGGCTATAAAAATAAAAAAAAAAGGTTCTAAAATGTAAGAGTTTGACTTGACCATTTATACATGCAATCAATTCACATGAATTGCTAGAAATATTCAGCTTAGAAAAGAACAAGAAATTCATCTGATATACACACATCAGCTCTACTAAACACCCTCCAGGGCCTCCACTGCATAAAAGATTGCTTGGCTTATTCATAAACATGTCATTGGAACCTCACAACTATGCAGGATATGTCATCCTTACTTTTCTTGGAAATAGCCTCTTCTATCAAGTGCTTTGCAGCAGCCTGAGCATCCTTTATTTCTCTAATAGAATCCACAGCTTCTTGGTTTGACATAACCTGTAAATATGATGGGGTAAAAAATAAATAAATAAATAAATTGCCATTTAGTTGAGCTAGTGAACAACAATAGATAATGCAAAACTCCATTTAATTAGCCCTATTAAAAAGTGTATAATGAACTGCAAGAGAAAGAAGATGGTTAAAGAGCTAACCTTCCATATTCCATCACTTGCCAGAATAAGGAACTCTACACGTTGATCTACCTCCACTACAAACACATCAGGTTCTGAACTAAGATGCATCTTCAAGCTCTTGTCACCAAAAGCCCTTGCTACTGCCAGCTGTCCATCTACACGAGGGACATCCCCTGCAAGTAACACAAATTCAGAACTACGCTTTTAAGTCCTATATTACCAGTTTTTGTTCATTGTTTCTAATGAAAAATCTATTTAAAGCCAAAATGAATGCATAGATTATAATATATTACTCCAATACCATTTTAACTAAATATGGACAGCTTATGTCAGTCATACTTGCACAGAATGTCCTTCTAAAGTGTCAAAATAATATGTGTGACAGAACCAACATAGTAACTCATGCAGAAGTATAACATTGTGTTTTGCAAAACTCAATTTTACTGAAAACTCTGAGAAAAGCTGGCTACCTGGAATATTTGATACAAAGCCACCACGTTTCTCAATAGATTTCTTTTCCTTGCTTGGTTCATGATCAACTGATAGTTGCGTGGCCCTTCCATTCTCGCAAATAACAGCTCGAGAATCGCCAACATTTGCTACAACAAGCTTCTGACCATCAATCAGTATCGCGGTTACCGCCGTTGATCCTCCTCGCCCCAAGACAAGTGCTTGTTCCAATATTTTCTCATCTGTTTTAATATAAGCTCTCTTTACTGCACTTTCTGCGTCAGTCCAGAAGTCATGCTGCTTGAAGTAAAACAGAAATATGCATTGAAGTAAGAACTATTTGAAGCAAAGCAGGGTTAGAGGAAAGCGACTCATTAGAGATTGTGGAAACCATCGTTTTAAATTGTGGAAACCATGCATTTTCCCACAATTTTCCACAATCGTTTTCCACAATTACATTAATTGCAACCGCAACCATAATTTAAAACTATGGTGAAAACTATCAAACATGGGGGTTGCAAAAGAATAATTTTTATGAAAATGTAACCAAACTGAATTAATCTGAAAGTTACCTAACCTGTTTCAAGATGTTTTCAAAAAGGTGGTTTTGCAAATAGCTTGCAACATCATGGCCTAAGTGGCCATCAAATATAGCAAACAGGCCTAGTTCTTTGTCCTTTTCTTGCTTAAATTCTGAAACTAGATAATCTTCCATAGGGTGGCCTGATTTTCCCTTCACCAAGTGGAAGCCATGTGTAATATGGTTTGACATTTGGCCTTTTCCTTTCCCTGTGTCCGGTGTTGATGTTCCAAACCCTGCTTTCGCCTAGGAACATGATTAAAGTAAACCTTAGTCTCATTTTTGAAAGCCAAACTCTGGAGCTAAGTTGAAATGTAAAATGTGGAGTTCTAATTTTAATTATAATGGAAGAGAGAAAAGAAATTGAGTTGCCATATGGTACACTGTCATGCCATATTTGAAAGCAAGGAATACGGATCTAAAACAAAAGTTGGTGGTATGTTTCTCAATTGGAAAGTCAACTCATCAATATCTTCATATATGAGCACAGGACATTAGCCATCTTGACCATATTGTTTCTCCAATCATCAGTTTCAGATGCTGTTCACACTCCTAATCAATTTCCACAATCTAATTATGAATATCTGATTCAATGCACCCGAAAATTTTCTGTTTCATGTTATCACACAAGTTTTTATGATTATACATACTTTCTAAGCAAATGAAGGCGTGCTAAGAAAATAACTTGGATAAACAAATCCACATATAAACTTACAAAGAAAGAAATTACACTATAACATCTCAACTACTGTTCAGAAAACTAGTTGCAGTAACAAAAAAGTTGCATTACTTATTTGCAAACAAATCCATAGCCTCAAGAGAACTCCAGAATATTGTAAGAGTTTGCATTTGCAACATACGCCCATGAGCAAACACAATATACTGGTTCATAAGTTAAAATTTGACTTATTATGGCATGCTTAATTTGCATAAGATATGTTCAACTTACCTTCATCTTATGGAGGATTTCTCTGCCAGTCATGTTATAATGCTAGAAAGATATGTATAAGAGTTAGTTTCAGGAGCCTAGAGAGAGAGAGAGAGAGAGAGAGAGAGAGAGAGAGAGAGAGTTCTCATGAAAGGAGAGGACAGGTGTATAAATAAGGGAGCTTTGACTTTTGTGCACGTGACCTGCCCGCAACTTTTATTTCGTGAGACCGCGTTCCTTTGAAAATAACGCGTTCTTGCCGACGGCATTTCCTTTTCTTAGTCGGTCCTCTCGTGTTATAATCTCTCTTTCATATCTTTTTCCATTTTGTTTCCCTACTTTCCCACTTGTTCTTTTTTCACATTAGCAACCATGGGAAAATAAATCTTCCATGACAATGAAGTAAAATCTGAATTATTATGCTTTACTTAGTCACATAGTTAAATTTAAGCCCAAGGCTAATGATAAAAGCTTCAAACCTTGATTGTTATATGTGATAAATATTTTGCAATTTTGACCACAACTTTTCATTGTGATGAATACGAAGACAGAAGAAGTTGGTGGGTTACAATTTTATACTGGAGAAGGGAAAGTTTTATTGAATTATTACACAGTGGTGGTTGTAACTTGTATTGTGTTCATGCATGATTTGACATGAATGGAACTGAGTCAATTAAAAGCAGCCATCTGGTTGGGAATTGATCCAAAGGGTGACTTTAATAAAGAGAAAGAAAAACCACTGATTGATTATTGATGTGCCTAAATTATACAGTGAATTAAGTACATTGGTTATCATGCATATTCCATTGTAAGGTTGTTTGGAATGGAGCCAGCCTTCCACCAGAAGGTAGTTTTGCTTTTGGTTTTGTTTTACATGAAAAATGCATTGCAATTGTATCACGTTCACATTTTCTAGAAATTAATTGAAATAATTAAATGAAATATGCTGCACGGATTGGAAGAAGCTTCTGTGATAACACATTTTCTCGAATCAGTTTGTGTAGTGATACATTCATTGATAAACTTCTAACCATAAATGCTGTTTCTTGAGTCTTTTGTTAAAAATTTAATTTTAATATACTGTAATAGTAAAAAAAATTTATACAAATATTTAATTATATAATATCATATTAACAAATATATTTATACATTTTATGTTAAATTTTTCAAAAATTTTATATATAATAATATATAATTAGATAATAATATAAAATTTTTTTACATAATCAAATTAATGGGTAACATTAGTCTCTTTTGTCAATACAGCGGAACCAAAACCTTGGGTACTTAATTTCTGGGGCAAAACAGGACAGTGATATGAAAGGAACTGCCGTGGTAATTCCCTACTGTGCATCTATTGACTCAAATTGAGTTCAATTGCCACTCTGAAGTCTGAATACATTAGCTCATATCTTATTAGAATTCGAAACTAATCACCGCTACTCTTCAACTCTATAGATGGATAGGCAAAGAACTCTTAAAATTTTCCGTTGTCTCAATCTTTTTTTTTTTTTTTTTGTGGTTGGGGAGAGAGGGGGGAACCAAAAGAGTTTAGTAGGAGGGGAGGAAAGGCATGCCACAAAACTTGTGCAAAAGTTTAATATTTACAAGGTAGATTCTATGATGAAGATGACAAAAATATCTTTACATAAAGATTGTCTATACTTTTTATATGTAGACTTTATTACTTTGTGTGTGGGTTCCATATAAGTATATAGGATCCACACATAAAAAATAAAGATAATCTTCATGTAAAGATATTTTTACCATTTTTATTATAGAAGCCACCTATTTACAAATGACCTATCAATAAAAAAATTAGAGTTCGGCTAATTAAACATGTATATCGGATAAATATTGATTGTGATATGTGCCAATAAACTTAGTAAAAAAATTATCAGTGATTCAAATTTAATAAGATACATTGAATTTGTTTTAAACCCAAGAGTGAAAATTCACCTTTTCACATTTTCCAAAAGGACAGCCTCAAGATTTCTTAGATCAAAATTTTCAAATTGTTTTGCATTAGTAAACAAGGGTATCGCTGTTTGAGCACTGCACTCTTTGTTCTGCCCGGCAGGTAGAGTTGAAAATTTTACTCTGGATCAGAAAGTAGGGCATGCATTTACCTCGCACATTTGTCATAGGGCTCCGGGGCACAAACAATTAAGAACCGTTTTTTTAAATATTATGAATCTTAGCAGCAATACGACTTTTGCTAACTTTCTCCAATATCAATTTTTGTGATTCATTTTTGACCAAGACTACCTCTGGCTACAACTCTAAAGCTTACAACCCCTATTGCTGCCACACATTTCATTTCAGCTGGTCGCCTATTCTACAGTGTCTGAAACAGTGCATTAGACAGCTCTTGCCTTAAAAATCAAGCTTTTCTGAAAGAACGATCTCACCGTAGGTTTTGTTCAATACTGTACGCTTTTGAAATTAATTCAGTATCCTTTGCTGATGAATCATTTACCATTTCGCAGCATCAAACCTTCATGTGACTCGAAGAGTAGACAATTCAAACATCTTATCTTCTTTTTCCAAAATGCAACATGTCCCATCCTTAGACAATGAACTGCCTCTCATTTGCTGTGGATAACGATATTACAAAGACACGTCTATTTAGATAAGTGTTCCTCTATCTTTTGGTAAATTGAAGATGAATATTTCCCTTTGACTAGTATGCAAAGTAATAATATAATATATAGTCGATTTGGTACGCCGATGCTTGAGTTTAATCAATACATTAATTCTTATACGAAGAAATTATTGCGCTAGTTAATTTTGGGCATAATCAGTGGCATACGTACGCAGCTAACAGCTTTGATATAACATTTGACTCTCTAAATTGTGCTATTTACTTTAGAAAGTGGAATGTTTAATCATAATCTTTGATGAAAAAATTAACGGTTTAAAATTTAAAAGACACGTATCCTTACATGACAAATTATAAATGTGTATTAATCATTTTTCTTAATTTTTTCATTAAACGAATCAAATTCATCGTGCATAATCTCGTATCCGAGGCAGTAAATTCTTTGAATCCTACAGAAAGAGAACATATACCTTCTTATTTTATCTGTACTGTTTTCTTCTAATAATAAACTAGCACAAGGTTAATTGGAAGAAAAGAGGTAACTATGTTGTGCGTGACATTTTGAGTGGAGATAACTGATGCGAGTTATATGACGCTGAAATTATTACACTGAGAAATGGCTTTTGTATCTTGCTTTGCTTCAAAGTTGAGTTCAGTTACGGATATAGATTAAGGGTGTGCTTATTTTAGCATTTTGACACCAAATTTCCATTTAATGGTCCTTGAGCGCAGCTTAGATATGTTTGGGCATTTTTTTATTATTTTTTAAGTGTTGGTGCCGCTCTAAAGGATTTTCTATTCAAAGCCCTAGTTCATGCTCAAGTGGGAAATTTTTGCTTCAGCGTTTACTTTTTGATGTTGAAGAATGGATGCCAAAGACTAAATTTCCAACTACCCATATAACTTTCACGAATCTTTGACCGTAAAAGTAGATCCTTATGCATCCTATTAATTAAAATTTTAATTTAATTAATTTTTATGTAATTATTTTACACATTTTGTTGTAAATTTTTTATTTATAATTTAATACTAACACCAAGAGTTATTCAGGTGTTTTAAAAATAAGTTTATTTACAATAATATTAATATAATTTTATTTATAATGGGCTAGTTTGGATGGCAATATAAAAAAAAAGATTTTTTATAAATGATATTTTTTTAAAAGTAAAAATTATTTTATGTTTACACATAAAATTAATTTATGTTTGGTTGTAATATAAAATTGATGTCTTTTTTAATAATTGTATATTCAAAAGTGATTTTGAGAAACATCACTATCAATACCCAATTTTCAATTGAGTAAAAAAAAAGTCAAATAATAAAAATTAAATTTTATTTGAATTTTAGATATACGATAAATAAAATTTTGATACATTGATCAACTTTCATATTTAGTCTCTTAGGTCTCTTTTGTATTTAATTTATCAATATTAGATACATTTTATGAGTTTGGGCTCTAATTGTGCTTAATTATTTTTTTTAGCATTATTGGGATCTTACACTATTTCTATATTGTTGACATATTTTGAGTTATGGATATCTAAAAATTACATATCTTATATTGTAGGAAAACTAAGAACAAGCTCTACATCTTTGATGAATAAGTTAAAAACTAATTCAGATGTCTAATAAATCAAATTGGGTCATAAAGTTAGAACAAAGTTGCTGTCACTAGAACTTGAGTAATGTGCACTAATTGACTCATAACTTGAGTTGTGGACATTAGATTAATGTGAAACCGGTGCCCAATAAAAGATAAGACAAACACTACAATCTTCTTCAAATCATTAAGCCAAATGGCCATGTTTTAGGGGGTTTTTGAATTGGTTGAAGATCACAATTTCTATAGGAGATATTAATGGAGTATTTTTGGAATAAAACTCTTATTAAATCTCCAATTAATGCAAATCATATCTCCAATTAACGTTAAGAGGTAGAGGATCATGTTTAAACTAAAGACAATCTTGGGTTTTCATGTTTTTAGAATTTTTATTTATAGACACACACTCTTTTCTCTCTATTTAGAAATCTTTGTTTTTCCCCATATCTTCCTCTCTTCTCTTCTCCTATTTTTAGGATTTTATTTTAGTGTTTTCCATGGCGATAGAAGGCTAAGTTTTTGTAATCAACTCAGGAACTTTGAAAGATATTTGGTTTGATTTTGAGACTCTTTACTTCAATTGAATTTATATTGCAATTTCATCATTCTACTTGTTCTCTTTCTCAATTTTGATTTCATGAATGAGGCTTCTCTTTGTGTTGATTTGGATTAGGTTTTGTAATAAAATTGGGTTGCTTAATCTTGGTTTTATCGTTTGAAAGTAGACACGTAGGTTACAACTTCGTGCCCTTGGGTTTTTAATATTTTGGTTCTTTACATTAATCTAGATTCAACACTAGATTTGTGCTTGTTCAAATCTTTGTGTCTTTGATTAGTCGAATTTTAGGAGCTTTCCTAATTGCGAATTCTGGGTTGAGTTCGACCTTTCGATTCAACTTCAGAAAACTATGAAATTGGGTAAATAATACCCTTTCGATCTATGATAAACTAAACCCAAATATTCCAAGTAGATCTTGGGTTGGTTGTTTTGATTTATTGATTTCTCTTTCGATTTTATATTTTATTACTTTCAAATACTAAAACCCCTTATTTTCTAACTTCTTTTGATTGAACTAGACAGTGCTTGAGGCCTGTCCCTATATTATAAGTTTGGGGGATCCAATTTTAATTTGACTCAGTTCGACAACTCACGTCAATATAGCTAATTCCCTATCTTTCTCCTTTATCCCCCTCCTTCTAATCCTATAACCATTCGCCCTGCTATGAATAACTGACATCATCACCACCAATAGCCTTCATTGTGCCACCATTCACCATTATCATGCCCATAAACCAACAACCCCCTTCATACTAATACCAACACCAACATACTTACACCACCACATAACAACTACCACAAACTAGCTACCTCATTCACACCTAATGCACTACCATTCCTGCACCTAGACATAGGTCCAACCATCACACAACCCCTCACCATTTCCCTGCAACTGCACTGCTTTTTGTAACGCAACAATGAAGGGGAAAAAAAACAATGGCAATTTTGTGATTTTTGCTAAAAGAGAATAATAGAACAAAAAGGAGGAGGCAGTTTCTTTTTGTATGACAAGCCACTCCCCTCATTTTCCCATTCTCTCACCCAATACCCTTACCCCATTTCTTCTTCTTTCTTTTTTTTTCTCATAGGTAAACTCTAAAGTCTCTCTGGAGGCTAATGAGTTCTAAAAATCGTGACATGAATAAATATTTAGGGTTGAGTAGGAATCTAGTGAGTTAAAAGCTTGAGCACTAATAGGTTGTAATGGGTAAGTGAAAACTTTGATTGTCATTCTAATCCTTAAAAACCCTAGATCTGATAATTTGGGGGTTTCAATCAATAGCTTTATTAATTATTAGTTTGTCTTCAAATAAATTATTTAAACTTATCAAAATATCTGCTTGGGTCAAATTCTCTAGATCCGTGCTAGTGACTTTTTTTTCAAATCACTTGGGAAGTAGCCAAGTTGATTCTTCAAAATTAATATATTACTTAGTGGTATTATTTTGAAATTTTATTTTTATAGTAGAAACATCCTTTTTCAAAGCTAGTGATTTTATTTTATGTTATTTGACTTATTTGGTTAGTTATTTTCTTTAATTATTTTCCCTTTCATGATGATAATTAAATTATGAGTTTAAAACCTAGTTTGAGATTGTGATTAGCTTTTTTTGTCATTCTTTTGTAGCTTTATGATTTTATTTTATTTTATTTTGTGCTAATGTGATTTATAAGAGTTATTACCTTCGAAAATTGAATCTCATTGGTGTTAATTTATTGGATTTGAGCATTGTGTTTTATTATAAGTTATTATTGATAAAACTATGATGGTACCATTTATCATTAGCGAAGAGATATAATGACCTACATGTGCATAGTATATTTAATTAAGATATAAGGTAAAAGGACTCTAATTATGAGATAGTACTGGTAGAAGCGAGGCCCCCAAATGACATTAAGATGGGATTTGTGACTAGATTGATCGAAATCACTCCCCACATAAGTTTGTTCTTCTTATGGAGTCTTTCATTATTTGCTGAAAGGGATGAACCATTATTTCTACATGGTATCTTTGTTGATTGTATGATCATTAAGCTACTTCTTGTTATTTTAAAAGCTAATGTATCTGCTTGTTTCTTCTTCTTGTCCATTTTATTTGTATGCCCTAAGTCTGTATGACTTACCCTATTCCTTTCCTTCAAACTCACAAGGTGTAGAGTAGTAGGCTTTTGGGATTTTCTATTCTCCCAAAAGATTATATTTTGGTAGGCCTACATGGCTAGAAGCGACTCATTTTTTTTTCACTCCGATATTTTGTAGCAATATGGCATAGGTTTTTTATTTTGGGCTATGTATATGACTACAAGGTTCAAATATGCACTCTTTGTATAGCTGATCCTTTTAATATGTATAGCTGATACTTTGGAAATATTCTAGGTGTTGATTTTGGATATTGATATTTGACATTGAACAAATTATTTGAAAAGTGATTGGTCTTGTTTTTAGGGGAGATTTTACCTTATTTTTGATAGAATTATGATTAGATTGTTGTACTGTTATTAGTAGGGTTATATTATTAGGCTTGTTAGGTTAAGTGAGCTTGGGTTTAATTTTAGCGTGTGCATCGATGACGATCTAAGTTTGGGTTGTGACAAAGTTAATATTCATGCTTTGGTTAGTAAGTCCTAATGGTTGCAAAATTTGGGCAATTATAGAATCTTGTTTGTAATTGTGTACCCGAGCACAACATACATATAGAAGGCTATGGGTGCCCATTGTTAAATTGGAGACTTTCATTCTAGTGTCATTATCAACTTATTGTTATATTTCCATTCTTTTTATTGATGATTATGTCTTTTATCTAATATTTGTTCATGTCCAAGATGAGGATGCCATCCAGGACGAGACCCATTAAGAAGGTAAATCCTAATGAGGCTTCCACTTAACCTTATGAAGCACTCCCAAAAGGTCATGGACGCAATCACAACTATGGTAGACATGCAAGGGGTGACACAATACCTAAGGTTGAGGTTCCTAGAGCTAGACGTGAGAACCCCACATTAGCTAAAATAGCTGCTGGGATGCATAATGTTTAGCAATTGATTCAACAACTAGTGAATGTTATTGTAGGAAATCGGCAACCTTGAGAGGTCAGAGTCTAGCTAGGAGGTGGCTCATGCTAAATATCCACCTATATAGAAGTTTCTTAGTCTGCATTCCCTAGCATAATCCTGTATTGTTTAGTGACTCAAAAACTAGTGAGGACCCTTAAGGGTTCCTGGACGAGGTGGAATGGATGCGTAAAGCTTTGGAATGTTCTTCTACTCGGATGGTTGAGTTAGCAACCTTTTGTCTGTATAAGAGACTAGTATAAGGCTATGCTTCTTGGAAGGCCAGTAGGGCCCCCCGCTTGGTATGGGATGAGTCCATTCACCTATTCTTAGCTTATTTCTTACCGAAGATTGTCCGAGACAATAGGGCACAAGAGTTTGAGTTTATTATGCTGACAGACTAGATGACTATGATAGATTACCACATCCAATTTGGAAGACTGGTTAGCTATGCACCACACATAGTTGCTATAAAGGAGTTATGAGTTCAGAGCTTTGTTGAGGGCTTGAAGCATTATATATTCAAGGTAGTGGCGAGATGTGAGGACATACAAGCTGGCCTTAAATTCGGCCTTAGTGATTGAATGGGGAGGCAAAGATAAAAGTGGAGTTTCTTGTGACTTGTGCAAGAGATCACGCTCAGAGGTTGCTCACCAGAGCTATAGCAGTGGTGGTTCTAGTGATGATGTCAACTAGGGTCATCGAGGCCAAGAATGAGGCACTTAGTCATAAAACATTCATGGTACTTTGCGAGGAACAGTCTTATATCACATTCTCAGTCTTCTGCTAGTGGAGCTTCAACACCAAGGTTCTAGGAAACAGGTTGATGGTTCATATATATGAGGATCGAGCAGTAGGTAGTGAGGTGGTATAGGATCAAGTGGCAGAGGTTAGGGGCAAATTGGTGGAGATGTACGCTAACCACCCTTGAGATTAAGTAAAATTACATATAATACCTTTAGATTTGTTATGCTTACATTGATCACCTCTAATAACAATAGAGTTAGACGTTGTTTCATCCATGTGTAATTTATCTAATTTACACTTCATTTACCCCACTCGCTATGCACATATATTACCTACGAAATTAATTTATCTTCATCATTCGCAACAAGAAGGATAAAAATCCCTAAAATAATAGCAGCGCCGGCAATGTTGGTAGAGAAGAGGTTACTATTTGCAGAAGTACATGAATTCATGAAATGTAAGCCTATTTAAATCAAAATTAAGAGATTCATAAAAATATTTCTTACAACTTGACATCGAGTAATTTACATAGCTCAATTATAAAAATTTTCTAAATAGACACGCAATCGTTGTTAAAATGTGCTATATTAATTTCGTAAGGGAAAAAAAAAAACTATGCATTTACTTGAAAGAAATCAAATACATTAATCGTTATCTAATCACTTTTTAGTTTTTAAAATTTATTTTTTCTTTAATTATTAGATTTAAGGTTTTTTTTATGATTTTAAAATAATTGAAATCCATATAAATATAAAATACTTATAAAAGTATTAAGTAAAATATAACCTCAGTAATTTTTGTTATTAGAAAATTACATGAAACTCTAAGTTATAATTTTCAAAATGTATAATAAATAATGATTAATGTATTTGATTTTTTTTTTTTGGTATAACCATTAAATAATGATGTCACCTCCATTATTATTAAACAAAGCTTACCTTTTTCATATTTATAACATAATGACTAATATCTTATCCCCAAAAAAAAAAAAAAATCTCAATTATAATTGACAAGATTACAAATATATCAGAACAAGTTCATAATAGAGTTTATGTCAATTAATTGGAACTAGATTACAAGAAATATTCTTATAATTTTTTTATCTCAATACAAATAGAATTAAATTTAACTATACCAAAGACGTATATTATTTGATGTATATTCAAATCAACGTAATCTCATAAAGGATAAAATGAGTTTATTTTTTTTTTCTCAGTCATTGTTCATAGAATTTTGAGTTAGGGTCAGTGGTTTGATAAAAACCCTCTCCCCAAAAGGATGATATAAGAGTTTGAGTCCCTTAACATTTTAAGTTAAATTTTACTTAGGTTCACAATTTCCTTCCACTACGATCAATAACTTTTGAATGAGTTAAATTATATACTTTAAGTTGTAAAATGATTATTCGATACATAAGCTATCATTAATTGGTTTAACATTTAGTTAACATTTTGAGTATAAATTTTAATTAATAATATTACCTTTTCTACATAACTAATTAGTTAATAAAATTTAAAATAATTTAATTATATAATTATGAAAGTATGATTTAAAGTAAAATTTATTTCTGATTTAATGAATAATTATATTATCATATAAACAAATTTTCAAAAAAATATTGTCATTTCTTATTATAACAAAAAAATCAAATTGCAACTAATATGAAATAAGTATATATAAAAAAAAACTAATATAGAAAGTATACATTAAATTTGAATTAATTAAGGAGAAGATAAAAAAATTACAAGAGAGTTTAAATAAATAAATAAAAGAGAATGTTAATAGTCCACATTGAAAAAAAAAAAAGAATGTTAATAGTCCCACCCTTTTTAGTATATGATAAAATGAGAGTAAAAATTTATAAATAAGTTATTTATGTAATGTAATAGTCCCACATTGTTATTTTTATTTCATAACAATGTGACCCAATTTATATAATGTATAATATAACATATTGTATAATTTATAATTTATAATGTATAATATGTTAGATATTAAATTATTAATAGAATATGATATGAGATATAGCCGTTGGAAGCTATTGCATGGGACGAATGCAGAGTCGGTTCGTTTCATAATACAGTTCAAAATTTTCGACCGTTAGAGAAACTGACCGTTACAGTTCTACAACATTACACCCTCGTACGCTCACTCCCTCTCCCTCCTTCTTCAGTAGCAGTAAACACACGCTCTCTCTGTTTTCTTTCTCTTATATTTAATTATTATCAACTCAAAGCGATCAACCGAATCAATCAGAGAAACCCTAATCGGAGACAAAATAAAAAGAAAAGAAAACACCTTCCACCTGGACATGGCAGCATCGGCGGCTGCGGCGGCGGCGGAGGAAACCGGAAGTAGCAACGGCGGCGGCGGCACCACAGGCGCCACTATGATCGACGAGACGTACGAGTTCTCGGCGCCTCGATTCTTCGATTTCATCAATGGGGAGACCGAGGAGGACGCGCGCAGGGCCGAGCTATGGTTCGACACCGCCCTCTCCTACGCCCCTTCTCGTAAGTTTCGTTTCTTTCTCGTTGAGCGAAGAATCGGTAATTAAATTGGTTGCTTTCAGTGTCGTGGTTGTTATTGGTGCTTCTTTTAGTGGATTGTGTGTAGGGTTTAGGGTAATTCAGTTGGAATCGGAAGAATGTTTGTGTGAATTGAAGAATTTTGTTTTTTCTATCGTTCCTTCTTTGATGGTTTCGATGTAAATTTTAGGGTTGATTGTGTAGGTCTTTTCTGGAAATAGGGTTGATTGTGTTTTGATCTTTTTGCATGGAAATTATGGTAATCACTGGTTGATTGTCGGGGGAGAATTGTATGGAGAAATTAGGCTTTTGTTTTTGATTGACACTAGTGTCCTTGACGAATTAATTTTTTGTGAAATCTTCTTTTACATCTTGCAACTGAGGAAAAATCCTTTTTTGAATTTTTGTTGTCCCTGTGTGGTTTCTCTCCGTGGCTACTACTATGGTGGGGTGGCTTTGTTTTGAATTTTAGAAATTTCCTTAATGTAGCTACATGAAGCTTTTTTTTTTGAGCTTCAAGTTGCTTATGGTTCTAAGCTATTCGCTTAAGCTGAAGTTTTTCGGATAGTGCTCGGGCTGAAGCAGATAATTCACTTAATAAGAAGTTCAACTCTGTTACACCAACACAAATTCTATTATGTTGGGGGTTATCCTCTTTTGAAGTTACATTTCTTTCTACAGAAAGGTGAACTGGCTTTCAGAATAAATAAAAAAACTGTCTAGTTTTACTATATTTTGTGTCAGAGAAGAACATCGATCTGAGGTCTTACTTGAGAGCTTGTGATCCAGTTTTAATTGTTGCATCTTGGATGAAGTAATTACTTGATTGATCCTTATTTGGTTTTCAAATTGTTGCAGCATTCATGCCTAAAATCAAGGCTGGTAGATCTATTACTGTAGATACCTTGTGTGATTTTAGTGAAGGTGACCAAATGCAGAAGGTACTGTTACTTCTATTTTGATGATATACACGTGTTCCAAATTTGATTGCGAGAACACCACTGATCATCTATTGTTTTACTAGACGTCAGCAAATGTTGATGGTACTGTTCCGGAAACCAATATACAACCACAGTGCATGACAGCTGAAACAAAGGAAGATGATGCACCTTGCAGTGAAGCCAAAGAAAAAGAAGAAGAAAACAACACAACCGCTTCTCATGTGGTAATTAGTGTTATAATTTTGTATCCCCTTAAAAATTTGTTTCCTGGTTATGTTCTCATATAATAATCACCGATCTTTTTCAGGTTCCTGCTGATACGGAAAGAAGTGACAATGATTGTAAAGGGGAGAGCTCATGCTTAGGGGTTTCATCATCTGGAGATGGGTCTGTTGAAGTAGGAAAAGATGCTTCCACACCCCAATCAACATTGCAGAAAAGAGTGACATCCACTAACTCTAAGAAGCAACAGACAGCTAAAAAGATTGGCGCGCATACAAAACCTCAGTTACAATCATCATTCATGAAAAGCACTGCTGGGACTCCCCACTTGGCCCAAGAGAATCAAGCTATTAAGAGGCAAAAATTGGAAGGAGGAAAAAGTAGACAGGTAATTTTCGCCAATTTTTGTCCTACTGTTTAAATTTAAGTAGGTTTTTTTTTGTGGCTTAACTGAAGTAGATTCCCCTTTGTTTTCTTATTTTTGTTTTTTCGAAACTTTCCAGATTCTGAATGTCAAACATCACAATTTGCCTCATAAGTCAAAATTGGGTTTAACCACTAGCAATGCCAACATCTCTTCAAGCACTAGTAAAACTAACAAAGAGGACAGAAAGGTTTGTTCTGTTCATTAATTTCATATATCAATCAAAATCCCTTTTGTTTCAATTTTATCACTGAAACCTTTTATTTTATTGAACTTTGTATCTGTATGATAGGTTTATGTTCGTGAAACACCAACACCAGCAGCTGTACCATTTGTATCAACGGCAGAATTACTGAAAAGATTCCAGTCTAGTACCAGAGACATGTCATTGCCCAGTGCTCTTTCTAATGTAATACATGGATCTGTTACACTCTCTCCTTTTCCCCACTACCTTTTCATCTATTATTGCAACACGGGATGGATATGTTCAAATACTTCTTGACTAATTAGTCCGGTTGATGTTGCTTCCATGATCCAGTTGAAACCAAAACTCACATTGACCAGACCAAAGGAACCTGAATTTGAGACTACTCAGCGGGTTCGCGCCGCTAGGGTGAAGAGTAGTGCCGAACTTGAGGAAGAAATGATGGCTAAAATGCCAAAGTTCAAGGCTCGACCACTGAATAAGAAGGTATTCTTTCATTCTTCTCTGATTAGTGGTACCTAATGATTGTTGTCCTTTTGTGCATAAATTTATTTATTTATTTATTTTTTATTTTTTTCAATTATAGATTTTGCAAACTCCAACTTTGCCTCCCATACCAAGAAGTACACCACAACCACCAGAATTTAAGGTAAACTACATCAAATGACGTTTATTAGAACGTATAAATAGGTTTCAAATGTGATGTATTGGACTAACATTTTTTAATTTTCTTCAGGAATTTCATCTGGAAACAATGGCTAGGGCCCATCACAATGTAGATTCAGCTTCAGTAACTTCAACAGAGCTATCTCATAAGGTATTTTTAGAGCAACGGCAGAATATTTTAGTCAATTTTATTCATTTCAATCCTTTGGTCATTCTTTTTTGGTCTTTCTGAAACAGGAGAATACATGGAAGCCTCATCTTACAGAACCTAAAACACCAGTACTTCAAACATCATTGAGGTCCCGCCCACCCAAGGTGAAAAGCTCGTTAGAATTAGAGCGAGAGGAGCTTGAAAAGATCCCTAAATTCAAGGCAAGGCCACTAAATAAGAAGGTAACAGTGCCAACTGAGATCTTACCAAACCATAAGAAATTTATTCAATCCTTCAGGCTAACCAACTTCTTTCCTTTCAGATCTTTGAAAGCAAAGGGGATATTGGTATATTCTGCCATACCAAGAAAAATGTTACCGAACCTCAAGAGTTTTGCTTTGCAACAAATGAGAGGATTCCACCACCTGCTGCCATGGCTGATTTGTTTGACAAGGTATTGTAGAGCGAAACTGTACAGTCTGCTCCCAAAGATTTAGTTAATTATAAGAGAAGATTGCATATTCTGTAGTCATTTTTTTTTCTGGCAGTTTAGAGTAAAAAAAAAAGTTTCCAAATCATTTATTTTTCTGATTTGTTGCAGCTTTCTTTGAAGTCTGATTCTTCACGTAGCCATAATCCAATTCCAAGAAACACAACTCCAAATCCATTTCATCTCCATACAGAGGTTCATTACTTTACATTTGTTGGAAGATTAATGCAACACAGTGATTGGTCTACTTCTGCTAATACCAACATTCGCAATCATATTTCAGGAAAGAGGTGCCGAGAAAGAGAAGAAATTGTTTGTGGAACTTCTGCAGAAACAGTTGGAAGAGGAAAGAACAAGGGTTCCCAAGGCTAATCCATACCCTTATACCACTGACTACCCTGTGGTAAGAAGTTTGTCAATTTGGTGGCTCATTCATGTTATTAATTGATAACATTATTAAAATTACTGATGTTGTCAAATGCAGATCCCACCAAAACCAGAACCCAAGCAATGCACAAAACCAGAACCATTCCAACTGGAGAGCCTAGTGAGACATGAGGAAGAAATGCAAAAGGAAATGGAAGAAAGACACAGAATGGAGAGAGAAGAGGCCCAGATGAGAATGTTCAAGGCACAACCAATCTTGAAAGAGTGAGAAACAACTAAGACTTTCTTTTAGCTTGCATGTATCTTAGATGAAGGAATACGACTTCTTTTTCTAGCATTTTTTTTAATAGTAGTCTTTGTGGATGTTAATTGTGCACAGGGACCCAATCCCGGTACCAGAGAAGGTCCGCAAACCCCTTACACATGTCCAGGAGTTTAATTTACATGTGGATCATCGGGCTGTGGATCGAGCACAATTTGATGAAAGGGTAAATCTAACCTTGGAAAATAATAATGATTGCCGGAAGAAAAACTTCTTTTATTATGATTGCCGGAATATTTTTATGTTGTTATGGTACTGATAGCTTCTTTTATTATACAGATCAAGGAGAAAGAAATGATGTACAAACGATACAGAGAAGAGAGTGAAGCAGCAAGGATGGTATGATACCTCGTTATATTATCTACAATTTCATAATAATCTAGGCGGTAAAATTGGTGCATGCTTGATAGTGGTATTTGTGAACATGACATGCAGATAGAGGAAGAGAAGGCACTAAAACAGTTGAGAAGGACAATGGTTCCTCATGCTAGACCCGTTCCAAAATTTGATCATCCGTTTTGTCCCCAAAAGTATGAATTAATCCATCCCTAAACTTGTTTTGTTTTTTTGGTTGACAAAACTGTTTGTTTCAAGTTTTACTATTATAAATACTCCTAACGCTGCACACCATTTTGCATTAGGTCTAACAAGGGCGCAACAAAGCCCAAGTCACCAAATTTGCGTGTACTCCATAGAAAGGAGAGGAAAAAAGTATTCAATGGAACTGTAGTCTCGAGCCCTGCCGCTAACATGAGATGACTGAAGAAGTATCAACTTGTATATTTACTATAGTGTTCAAGATTTCTTGAATCCTTGACACCTCTGTGTAGCTCATATCTCGTTGATTTTCCAAGCGTACTTGTTGTTCTTATGTCAAAGCTCAATTCTTTGTGGATGTAAATTTTTCCCCCCAGAAAAGAAAAAAAGACTGAAGTTAACTGCATCTGTATTACATTTATGCTGTTTTAATGATACGAATCCTTTCAGTTATAAAATGATCCCAAGAAAATTGAATCCAAAATGATGCTCCCCCCAGGATCTTTGCTGATCCCGGATAAATAAGAGCCGTGCTAAAGCATGATTGAAAACTAAACAAGATGTAGCGGACAATTTTATTTGATTAGAACCCGCGTAACAAGCAAAGGTTGACGGGAATACCTATGAGTCCGCATCCAATTTCCCTTCAAGGGAATTTTCAAATGCAAGAACCAGCTAATGAGGAGGATGAAAATGCTAAGCTGAAGTCATTCTCCACAGATTCATTTTTAGAAAATGAATCTATTCTCACTGCTCAATCAAATATCAAAAGTAGAAGTTGGTATTCAATAATTCAATTTCTCAGCCATTTTTCCTAACTGCTGTAGCCACGCAAGAGAAATAATAAAAATGATAACAAACACTTAGAATTTAGCATGTGTCTTTGGTTATACACAGATTCTTAAACGCTAATCATAAAAAGGCAATGAATAGGATGATTCTTAAAACTCTTCCTCGGGCCAGCACTACTACGGAATTTTCAAACGCAAGAACCAATGAGGAGAATGAAAATGCTAAGCAGAAATCCTTAAAAATGTATCTATTTTCACTGCTCAATCAGTCAATCACATATCAAAAGTAGAATTTGGTATTCGATAATTTAATTTCTTAGTCTTTTCCCTAAATGCGTGTTGGTATTCTACTTTACCGCACAAGAGGAAATTATAGAAATGATAAACAATCACTCAGAATGCAGCACGCGTGTTGGTTATATGAGCCCAAAAAAAAAAAGAAAGCTTAAATATGTTTTTGATTTCCAGA
Source organism: Pterocarpus santalinus (assembly GCA_031439595.1). NCBI lineage: Eukaryota > Viridiplantae > Streptophyta > Magnoliopsida > Fabales > Fabaceae > Pterocarpus > Pterocarpus santalinus. Next base: position 14,824,225 of record CM062530.1, on the reverse strand, counting down.
AATGTTGTGAATTATGGTTTTAGTCCCTATAAAAAATAAATTATGGTTTAGATTAAAAAATTTTCAAAAATATTTAGTTTAAATTTTGGGACTAAAGTCAAATTTTTTTGAAAATGTTTGTACGTTAACAAAAAAAAATGATCATAACCAAAATTTACAATATTTACAAGAATTAAAAATATATTTAAGCAAAAAAAAAAAATCCTCTTTTAAATGATTTATTTAACGAGATCTTTTAAAAAAGAAAAAGTTAGTTTTTAATTTAGATATAAAATCAATTCATATTTGAATGTAATATTAGAAAATCTTCTTTTATCTTTAAACATGTTATAAAAAACAATATATGGACTAATATGGATTGAATCTAGCAGAATGGTTTAGTTTCTAGTTTCCACTAGGGATGGCAAAAAAACCGGTTTAAGCGAATATCCGCGGAAATTAGCCGCAATGGGGACAGGGACAAGGATAGGGAAGGGAGATGTTCCCATTTAGCTAATGGGGGCAAAGGTGGGGGATAAGGTCTCCACTTCATAAAACCCGTGAAATCCCCATACAAATCTAAAATTACACAAATATCCTTTTATATATATAACTATATGAAAACATCCTAGACTCAATTAACTTTCTCCACTGCCATTTTACTTTTCTATAAGAGTGTAACTATGGCTTCTCTCTTTTTAAGCAAAATATAAAGTGGCTTACTAAAGTTTTTATTTAGAATTTGAATATTTGAGTTTTTGTAATATAAATATTTTTATTTTGCGATTTGGATATTTCTATTGTCTTATAATAAATTTACAATTATGTATTTTATTTGTAATTTAAATTGTGTTGGATAATGACATGAAATATGCATAATTATAGATATTTTATTTAGACTTACGAGTATTTTTAGATTTTTCTCTTTTTTTAATAATTTTTTGAGTTTTTCTTATAGAAATCTGTGGATATTCACTGGGTCCGAGTCCCCGCGGGGAACGGGGAGCAAGGACCCATGATAGGGATGGGGGACGGGGACAGGGGAGCAAAATCCTAAAGGAGATGGGGCTCCGCCTTCATGGAGGCCATTGTCTTCCCTAGTTTTCATAACATGACAAATCTTAATTTAAATTTCAATTAGAAGAAGTACCCATATTTAGTACTTAACTAGTGTAGTAACTTGTGCGATGCACGGGAATGATATAAAAATTGTAATGGCTATTGATTTGAAGATCAACATTAATAAAAAGTTTGAAATTATAGTTAGTATTAGAAACTCCCATCAACCTTGATCCATTGTCCATAACCAATTATTAAAGATGTCTTTGATAATAAAAACATATAAGTATGATGAATTGATTATAAATGTTCTATCCAAGTCATGAATTACCTTTGTAAAATTTTATCTTGCCAAATTGAAGAATCAAAATGTATTCAGAAGCTGGATGCTGTTTCAAATGAGTAATAAACTGATTTGCAAAACCTTCCCATAGTGTACACCTAAGTTTCTCTTTTCCACTAGCAATGAAACTTGATTAGAAGAAAAAGAAAAAAATAGATAATGCAAAGACTTATATCACAAAATATCATATAATATATTGATTTCAAAATGATAGAATAAAAGAAATCTATACTATAGATCATCCAGCTCTATGACTATATAACTGCACTTCCTCCCATCCTTTGTATACTCAATACATCACCCTTTCCAGTGAGCAATCCTATCACATATGGAAATTATAAAGAAAGAAGTAAACAAATAACTTCAGATCCTCATAGTTGGCTGGTGTATATATATGCATGATATTTTGTAAGTTTAATCATATATTTAACATGACTTACTAACCAAGTGGGAGTCTTCACAGGTCTCTCTTATAATGACACTATTAGGCACAAAATCAAAGCCATTCAATGGTATCACAAAATCTTCAATCAATCTCAGTTGTGTCTCTTTCTTGAAGAAGATCCTAAATTCATGAGTAGTTGACTTGTACTTGACATAATTAAGAGCAATTGAAAAATTCGATATGATGTACACCTTTCCTTCAATGAGATCATCTTCAAAGAATTCTACATGCTGACTTTTGATAGAGCATTGTATTTTATCACTCTAAATGCAAAATCAAGAGCATCATATCAGAAGTATATAACTCTTATAAAGATTTTAAACAGAAAGGTAAGTCAAAACATATATATATATATATATATATATATATATATATATATATATAGGAAATATTGTAGCAAAATGCAAGAATAATTACTTGTTCATCCATCTCAAGCATTGGTTTTTGGCTTCTATCAATAAAGTTAGGAACACTCCACAAATGAATGATCCTAACCTTCAACCTCCAAATTTTGTGTTTAGAACCAACATTGACATCGTTAGCCAAGTCATATCTTCCACCAATTTTCAGAATAATTTGAATACACAATTATGAAATGTAATGAAATAAGTCTGTTTCAAATTGAAACTTGAAGCAAAATATGAAGCCTTCTTTATCAAAAGAAGGTTATATATACATAGCAAAATATAGGAAACTTACAAGGTGCACAGGAAGAAAGCAGTGATTAATGAATTGATTGGCTCAAGGCAATTCTTCATTGGCTATTAGATATATATATATATATATATATATATATATATATATATATATATACTTCTCAAAAGGAAGGCAGTTTTGCATTGGGAAGTGCAGGAATATCTAATGCAAAATATGGTATATAAAAAATGCAGGATATAGAAATATGATGTAGATGCAAAACAAAGAAAAATGGGTCTTAGGCAAATTAAGCAGTTTAGCATGCATGCTTTAACATTGGGAAGTGTATTTACCTGCTACATAATCATCATAAAGTTAATGTGCAGTGCAAAAGATGCTATAAAAAAGTAGCACACGGAGATTTAGGTCTACAAGCAAAAATCAAAAACTATCAGATGACTTTAGTTATAATGTTAATGATAAAAGGATTTTAGTATATCTTTATAGACAGATTATTGACACTTGTTTGTTTATAACCAAGTAAGTATTAGTTGAGATAGTTCCAATTCAAATTAAATTCATCTATTTCAACTATAAATCAATTCATGTAACTGTGATCATATATATTTAACTAAGTATAAGCCATTTTATGTCTCTACTAATTATATATGTGTAATTAATCTCTGATCCAATATAACATAGAAGCAGAATAAGAAGATAATGAGTGGGGAGAATGCATATGGGATATTTTTTTCTTTTAAAACCCTTTACTGTCTAAGGATATACAATGCATTTGCTTTTATTTAGCAGTAATTCAAAGTGTGTAATCTTATTATATGATTTGAAAAAGCTTTGTTGATAAAATGTATTTTCTAATAGGTGTAATTTAAATTGCAAATGAATAAAGTTACAATACATAAGATTAAAAAAAAAGAGCAATTGATCTAAGCAGGATCAACTCAGTAAAAAGGGTTGTTAGTAAAGATCATATGAATCAACCTTGAAATTTCATTGATATAGAATTTTTACATCAGTACATATTACAACAAAAGGCTAAGTGATAGGATTACACATTGATACAACACATAATGACAGAAAAGACTAAATTGATAGAAATAGGACTAAACCAAGAAAGAAAAACCATTTAACATTACAAAACTCTTGAACCATATCCTTATATCTAAAAACGAAGAATGAAAGGGTCATTGTATTCTTTCTATCAACTATCATATGATTCCAATAGTTCTTGTGGTAGCTTAATCAATAGTTCTTCAAGTCCTTGGAGTATCAACTTCAAGTATGTCCTAAAACAGAAAAAAGAAAAATCAGATTGATAAAATTTGAAGAGAAACTTTAAAAGTTTAAATCAAAAACCTAAAGAAGCAAGACTTGGAAGAATTGAAAACATTACCTTTTTAGAAAGCTGTTGTAGTCAAATTAATGAATTAGGAGAGATCACTTCACTTATAAAATTTCTTCTATAACCAAAAATTATAATAAATTGGCCATACAAAACATAATATAAACCATTACTTATGGCAGAAAATAGAAATTAAAACACTTCAATTATAATTGATCACTGATAATATATCTAACACCAATGATAATGTTCATTGTTCAAACAAAAGTGGTTAATACCACTTGAAAAAAGTAGATAATATAGTCCAAAGAACCATGACAAACATGGTTCATACCAAAAAAAGAAGAAAGTATTAAAAACAATAGCAAAGCAACCATTATGATCCAAAAAAAAAAGACTATCCTAAGATAAAAAGCTAAACATAATCAAATATTAACAATCTCGACCTTTATCACTGACAAATCATTAGCAGAAACCTTGATGTGACAACACTTCCATCCTTTAGCTTCTTATCATGAGCAAACTTAAACCAGCCTTTGGTGAGGTAGAATTCCCTAGCTCTTCTTGGGCTTCATCTCATAATAACAGGATATGAAGTGCCTTTAGTGTCTTTAAGATTCAACCTTATAACCTTGATCGGAAAAGCCTGTCGATCAAACTCTGATGGAAGTGTCTGAAAAGAAAATTAATATAAATTTTAGTTGACAACGCAAAGAGACAAATAATTTATAACCAAACTTAAAAAAGAAAGAAAAAGCTTAAAAGTTTCAATGGTCACTGCAATACTCCCTGTAGCTTGATAACTTGTAAGCACTTTCTCACATGTGAAGGTCTCAAATCCTGGAGGTCCAGCATTAAGCATTTCGTTCTACATTGGTGGAGGATCAGAACCTGGATTCAAAGCAGCCTGGACGTCATGATTTTGACCATCATGTGGTGGATGGCAAGGTGCAAAATCAGGGACAGAACCAACATAAGGTGGCAGGTCAGGAACAGGGTTAGCAAGATGATTAGAGAGAGGCTAATAAAATTCATGAGGTTCAGGCTTAATAATTGGCTCAAGATGAGGAACATTCATCAGTTCATGAAAAGGATCAAATAAGGCAACGGTTTCATCATCACTGAGAAGGTATTTTTTAGTAGGGCTCGAATAAGGCATCTTCTGATCATCAATGTCCCTTATGCTCATAAGAAACAAATTATTCCCAGCATGCCAAGCTTTCAACCAACCTCCATGTTCAAGTCCAAACAACTTCACCAAACGCTTGTATCCAAGTGTGATATATCCATGGGCCATACCTTTATGCAGCTCCACCTCAATTTCATTGTTTTTTCTTTCCTTGAAAATCAACCTATTTGATAACTTGTGCTGGAGCTTCCTCCAAAAAATAGCAGGCAATTCTCCAATAGGCTGTAGAGTAAAAGAAAAAAAAAGTTATAATAATTTAAAAAACATATTGGTACTAATACTGATAAAAGAATTTACTATATATAAGAATTTGCCGATGAAGAGTCAAGAAGCATTCAAAACTATTTGTTTCCTACCAATGGTGTTGGTGAAGAAGCCATTGCTCCTAACTTGGTAGAAACAACAAAGGCAGAAAAGAAGTATGGAGAAGAGGAATAAAGATGGACATAAAATAGCAATAACATAACAATAGAAGAAGTAAAGAGAAGGAAGAAATGAAAGCCAAAGGCCAACTCTCTGGTCAAGCAACAGTGAGCTATATATACGCCACTTAGAATTGAAGGAAATGTGGAGAGGCATATCAACAATTATGCTGGAAAAATGACTAAATGAAGAGTCACTCGTGCAATGCAAAATCCACTTTATCATTCTCCCAATGACTTATATCAAATGAAGGACTCGATTCAATGATTACAATTTGTGTAAAACACAAATACATTAAATAATGTGAATTGTGATGGGAGAAAATAGGTAGGCGCATGTATTTGTTGCATGTTTTCGAGAAATGACAGCAGCAGTCTATCTTTATGGCATAGTTTAACTGACCCCTTCATCTACCAAGAGGTTGCAGGTATTATATTGAAATTTACCATTTGATCCTCATCCTTATGGTTGCCATTTAATGCAATAATAACGTGGGGTGCTAGAAATAGGAAGAATGAATGTCATTGGTAGACACTGATAGAATGTGATTGGTGAGAAAGCTGAAAGCCATGAAATGGTATAGATATGTATAGATAGAATTGATGTAATGATCGGTCAAGAACTTGAAAAGCCATGAAATGATGCAGATATACATAAATATATACATAGATACACATAGGTAGGATGAGCAAGAACATGTTTTAGGTGGGAAATCAAATTGTTGATATGTGAACACATCACATAATCCACCTTCCAGTTTCCTTCTTTTATATATAGATATAATGATATAAGGATTATACCTTAAACATGAGTGCTTCCAATAAAAAATGTTTGTGAAAAATGAGTAAATGGCGAATGAAATAGTTAAACGATTAAGATCAATTAAACAACGCTATCTTGTTATTTATTAGTTATTATACATAATTTATAATTTTAAATTCCTATATCACCTCATTTTAAAATAAATTTAATTTTAATATATTAATTATTTAAAAATTTTATACTATTATTTATTTATATATTATCATGTCACCAAATACACTTGCCTCATATGTCTACTCTCTAGAAGTTGCGCATAGAGCTAGCTCAATAAAAAAAAAAGAAAGTTATGCATAGAGGATTTGATTAGTTATCAAAATTAAAATCTCTTAAAAGTTAAAATTCAATCTAAAGCCCTCAACCTATTGTCACCGTTCGGCCGTCAGCTTGGTCACATTCAATCCCTCATCCGGTGCCTCTCTACCGCCGCCGCTCTATCCCACCGCGAGCCCACGGCCTCTCTTCCCTCCACGGCCATCTCTTCGAGCCCAACCTCCACGCCTCGCCAACGAGCCTTTGAAAAAACCCAAATAATAATAATAATAATAATAATAAAGCCAGCGACGTGGGTTACGAGCAGCATTTTTTTGAATTTTGAGCTGCTCCTTGGTCACATTCTCACTTGGTAAGTTACTCCTTCTAATACTCGCTGCTGCTTCCCCTGGTCTGTCAATAAACTTAATGAATTCTTCTACTCTTTCTGTTACTCCTTTCTTTGGTTCGTGGGCGCAAATTACCGAACAGCGTATTTCTAATAGAATTTATAATTGTGTTTTGTGTGATTGATTGGGTCTGTTGCTGCCAGTTATATTCCGTTTTTGTTTGGGTTCTTTTGGGGTTGTCGAGGAATGACTTTGAATCGGTTATTTGATATATCTACTTGAATTTTCTGTATGGTTTTTTAATGTCAGTTTTGGCTTTTGGTAACACTGCTAACAGAGATTTAGATAGAGTGAGGTTATGCTGGATTGGGTTTGGATTAATGTTCTAGTTATGTATGAGAGGGCAATGTTTTGGTTTTGCTGCTTTGTGGTTCTATTGTATATTTCAAATTTAAATTATGCTTTGTTTGTCATCTACTTTTTTACTTGTTTTTCAATGTGTTTTTATGTGTGCTTTGTTGAAACAGTGACTCGGTTTGGTCAATCTCCGCGTCGAGTTTGATAACTATGGTTAAATGACATGCATAGTAAATGGGCTTGTTGTCTTCTTGTTCTCTATTTATCACCACCATAACTTCTCCCATTCATACCTTCCATATTCCCATAACAATTGCCAATGCATTCTGATCCCAACTTGCCCTACCCGCGTTCTTTCTCTTTCCCTACCCATTCTCCTCAACTCATTCCTCTTTCCTCTGCCTTTAATGCTGGTGATCAATTGTAGCATGAGCATGCTTGTATTATTGTTTGTGCTTTTTAAATCTTAGTTTGTTGTGTGTGAATTGAGTTTCATTAACAAATGATATACTTGAGGAAATGTGTGTTTGAATGTAATTGTAATTGTAATTTACACAGCATGATCTTAAGGGAAATTAACAAAACAGTTTATTTTTTTATTATGTCATACTATGATTTACATACAATAACCCAAACATGTTATTAATAGCGGTGCTTATACAAAATTGTCACCGTTTTACACATTTTTCATCATAAGAGAGAAGACAAATTTTCATGGTGAAACTACTAAATAAGCTTTGAAGCATGGCCACCCTTTTGGTATGATTTAGTCATTGGCTCAAGTCTCTCAGTTCTCCACCTATTAGGCTGTTACTGGTAATTCCCTTGTAACATGGGTTGAAAGCATATCATTAAGAACACACACACACACACACACACACACACACACACACACACACAAAAATAGTTTACTGCTATCTTCAGTCACTTGTAGCCTTTCACAGTTCTGATTTGGTTTCTTTTTTGCATTTTTCACTGATTATTGACATTGGCACAAATTGTTTGGCCCCTTCAACTGATTCAATTTTGTTTTATTTTTGTTGCATGTGTTAAAATTTTAAATTTCTTTTATTTTTTGATAGAAAAACTTGGTAGCTTGTGTTACCAATAAATCATGTTTAAAATTGCAGGTACTCAATGGGTACAGAATTCGAAACAATTGAGGCAAGGATAACACCTATGCTGGCACAGCTACAATCTGAGTGTGGCATTCTACAAAGAATGGTCTATAAGAATAAGAACCAGCACCGCCGCTCTTCTTATTTCCAGCGTCTTCTGAAGGTACAAAATTGAAAGTTTTCCTATTCAACAATATGAAACTGCATTGCTGTTGTAAAATTTCATGAAAGATTTTTCTTCTTTTTTTATTTTGTTGATATGCAAATTTTTAGAGTAACTGAATGGAAAATTGGGTGGAACATGCTTGTTATTACATTTGGGTTTACAGTTATGCAGTGTGTATTTATATGTCTTTCTGGGTTTTGCATGGTATTGTAATTGGAAGGTAAAAAGAAATTTAAAGCTTCTGCAATCGGCAAACTTGGAGGAGCTTGTGACATCGTGTATCCTAGTTATCAAAGGAGATAGACCAAAACAGAAGGTTCATCTTTTAGAGAGGTAGGTTTACCTTATTTATTTTTTGGATATATTTTGGAGTTTTCCCAATCCATGTACAAAGGATTCAATGCAGCTATAAACCCAAAGATAACTCATAGGGAGAAAATAGGTAAAAATTTAAGGGTTCGTTTTTTTTTTTTGGATTTAAAAAAAAAAAAATTAAGGGTTCTTGCTACACTTTTTCCCTATTTTTAATTAGCTTCAATTTCATTTACCTTTTTCCCTTGTGCATTTCAATTGTATGTGTGAGGCATAGATAAAGAAAATGGAAGACTTTTGAATTCTCATTTTACGTTATCTCATGAAAATGGAAGGTGATAACCTATAAAGTTTTCATATGATCATGTGTGATACAGCTAGCCATTAGGCCTACAGATTATGAACTTATGGCTAAAGAATGAAGTATCAAGTATGTGAATCTGGCTGACAGCATTATAATGAAAAGTACCATCCTGTGAGAGACAGCTTGCTCTCTCATGTATAACTTAATATTTTGCAGCACTCATGCTTGTTTGTTGCCCATGAATTTGTTACTGGTTTTTGAAGTATTTTTATTTTGAAAATTTTCCATATGTACGGGATGATATTGTATTATCCATGAATTTGTTACTGGTTTTTGAAATTTTTCCATATGTACAGGATGATATTGTATTGTCTTTTAGATGATAATATTGTTTTACTTACTGCTTCATGACAGCTTAAAAAGGAGAAAATGTGATAATGGAAAGCATAATTTCATGGAGCACCTTTTAGGAGCTGCACGCTTACTAGCAGAGGTGAAACTGCAGCTGAATATTCGAGTGTTTCTCTTATTTTTCCCTCATTGCTTTTGTAAATTAGGGTCATTGCCTTTTTCCTGTGGGGGAGCTCATTAGTTGCTTACTCTTCCTATGCATACAGTATGAGGATTTCACACAAATTAGTTGATTCCGATGGGAATTTTTTTCCTATGTATTTCAATAAATTTTAGCATTTGATTGCTTAATTCTTCTGGACCTTGTTCTTCTATACCGATATATGTTCTCTTTTCTCGTGCAGATGGTTGAACCAATAGTGAAGGCTGCTACGTATCCTCTACTGGTATCATGTGGTTTGCATTTTAATGGCTGCTGGATCATTTATTCTATGAGCTCAAGGTTTGGTTAATTGGCCATGCCCTATCATGGCATAATGCTTATAAAAGCTGTCTTTCACTTCATAAAATAGGTATTAGGCTAACTGTTTAGTAACTTGGTATTGCCAAGTGATGCAACGTGCACATGATATGATATCATGGCATAATGCGTGTAAATTCTGTCTTGCAGTCCTATTTGTTAAACATTAGAAGTTTACTTGCTTTATTTGAAACAGTGTCCATTTAATTTCTTTGGTTGTGCTGAAATTACGTTATTTGCTGATGCTCTGTCATTTGGTTTTACTCATTTATGTTAATGTTTTGCCCCTAGGATGTTTGTTGGTTGATATAGATCTTCATTGAAACAGAATTTCATAGTTGCCAACCTTAACATCTCCCCCCCTTCCCTTCCTAAGTTCCTACATTTGATATACTCTGAAGTTTTAGGTCGCTCAGAGCATTTTCCAGGTTTTGGTTGATTACAGTTATATAATGTGGTCTTTTGGTCTGTTTCAATGTATATCCTTGAATCGTATTTTCGCTTTATACTTAGAAACAATTACATATTTCACCCCTTCATAGAAACTGTTACCATCATTAGTGCCAGTAGCTTTTAGTGCATTTATTTCTTTATTTTGTGGGAGTTGTCTGTTGAGATTGCAGATTTGCAATGTAAAATCTCTTTTCCTTGACTATTTAATAGCGAGGTATCTGTACTGTTTGCTCAATCCTTTTTCATGGGATTTTCTGTGACAATTATGGCTTTGCTTGCACGTCTACGGGTCTTGGTTCAACAAGTAAGTGTTCAAGTTCTTGGTTGTATAATCTTGAAGTTTGAAGTCATGTAAAATGACAACAATGTAGAATGTAGAATAATGATGCAGAGGTTATTTTTCAATTAAATAGAAAAAAAGTGATATTATTAGGCTTTTACATTATACTGTCAAGTTATTGAAAATTTATGCTATTTAAGACATTGGTTTTATCTATTTGTAAATCCATCTTGCTTGAGATATATTCAGCTACTATGGTAGCCATCTACCATAAATAAGCATGAAACTTATCTGGAATCTTTTTGCCTCCTTGTACAGATATTACTTGATGTTGTTTCCTTGTTCGACATGGTTTCTTCTTTGTCTAAAAAGAAGCAATCAATAAAAATAACTCATGAGGGACTCGAGGTTAGTTTGAACCACTTAACTATCTGTTGTACATTTACTCATTGAGATGGGTACGCGAGAAAGTAATATTCTACATGCTACTCTACTTTTATTCCATTTCTTTTGATATATACTACTGATGCAGGTTTTTAGGGAGTTTTACCCTGTTACTGAGGATTTTGTTAAATTAGAGTGTGTCTGGAAATCGGATAAGTTTATATTAATTGAGAGTAAGCATGAGTGTGAGAGTGAAAATCAAGGCGAGGATTCTGGTGGAAATGTCTCCATCGAAGCATCAGCTGTCAACTATGATAGTATTGAGTTGGTTCTCGGGGGTAAGAATCATGATGTGCTCTTGTTTCTGCCGATCCATTTCCATTTCATCTTCTTTGTTCATATATTCATTTTGTGTATAGTTCAGTTTCAGTTGATAATTTAATGTTAATAACAGATGTCTTGTTGATATGACTTGTATTCAGTAGCTTCTCGTGTTAGGTTCAGTTCATTTGGGAGACAATATTCCTGTTCGCAGTTATTAATGTAGTTATGGTTGGACATGTGAATCCAATTAAATATGACAGAAAACAAATCAGTATACTTGAATACTTTGCAGGATCTTGTTATCTTTGCTTGTTTTAATCAACAGTAACATTTGTCACTGTGATTTCTAGAGTTCTTTGGATTAGCATTGCTTAAGAATTTGCATGCCAATGGTTAACACCTCTCTCTCTTTTTTTCTGGGGATAAAAAAATCTGCATGCTTGAAATTGAATATGAAACAAATCAATAAATTGGTTTCGGGCTGAGGAGTATGATCCATTGATTCTCAATAAAAAAGGATTCTCTCTCATCTTTACTGTTCACATTTGTCACAATTGCATATATTACTGAAGTTTAACTTGTATTATTTTGGTGTCATTAATTTTAGCCAAGGCTTGATAAACTGTATCATATGCAGATGACCAGCTTGTCCCAAATAAGGTTGAAGCAGATCCTGCAGCCAAGAAAGATCCTACTCATGTCATAGATATGAATGTTGATCTAGCGGCTGGGCCGTCACAACTTGATGATGGTGAAGATACTATATGTGGTGAGGAAGGAGGAGAAAATCAAGGCAACACAAAAGACTCTTTCAAGGAATCTTCACCAGAAGCTGGCTCGTGTGCATTATCGCCATCTTCTCCTAATGCTATACCTCATTCCGCTTCAAAGAAGGTGGCATTTGTGTCCATCAAGAATCATACACCAGCCCCACAAAGTGTACAAAGTCTTTCTCCATTAACTACCAATGTTAAGGCATTCCATTTCTTGGAAAATGAAAGTAATCAAACTAAGGATGATGCTGGGGATTCACTTGCTAGTTTACTCACTGATGTGAATGCAAAGGATAGTCTTTTTTAAACATTTGATATCTTAAATGCAAGCATGTTGGAAGTGTCTCATATTCTATCTGCATTAATTCTTGCTTCAATGGTGGGCCTGCCTGAGTTATGGTGGCTAAAGTGTTGGTGGTAACTTTACCAGATTATAGAGACACTTGGTTTGATATTGATATTGAAAGGATGCAAGTCCACTTATACCCTTAAAAATGAAATAATCAATTTCTAATGAACTGAGAAAACATGAATCGGTTATCAACCTCCAGTCTTCATGAAATGGCTTCAATTGAGAAGGCAAGAAGAATTTTGCATCTGACATTATGCAATTCTATCTGATATGAATATGATATTTATGTTGCAATAAAAATTTTACCCTTGAATTCAAATTATTGTCAAAAATTTGAAGTCAGTGGAACTAGATTTCTGGGGAATGTAAAATTTTTTTATACAAAATTGATCCCAAAGGATATTTAATAAGTTAAAACTCGATTATTGAATGCAAATTGTCGTATTCAATGTTGATCCTTTGTTAATTATCAGCTTATGTAAGATTGAGGGTAGGAAATAAAAAAGAAAGACAAACTTGTTCATATATGGTTAACCTAAGTTAATTGAATACTCCTTTTCTCTAAAGATCAATGGTCAATGGCTCATCAACATCCCGGTGAATTAAAGTGTATGTGTTGAACCTGAGTAAAGCGGTAGTACTATCTACTGTGACGGAAACAACAAATTGTTTTGTGCGAAAAGTAGTTCGTTTGTCACTAATCTATCCAAAAATCCGTGGTGCTCGGTCTCAAGTCTGTTACGGAAGACCTCACATAGTCAATTTTAATCGACGCGTAGTACAAAATGCTAGGAGCGTACATTCTCGCTCTTACATGTTTATTATCACTTTTATTTAGCGAAGTTTCATTTGGTTTCTTTAAAGTGACATTTTTCTTCTTTGTTAAATAAAATAATTTAAACAAAATGATAACTTAATATTCATTCTTTTTTTTTTTCAATTATCATCGATCATAATTTCACCTATATATCACTAATTTAATAAATAGTTAATTTAATTTCATAAAATCTTTTCAACACAACAATTATCTAAATAATATTGTAGTGACTATCTTTAAACTAATGAATAAAGATGAATAACAATAAAAGTGAACCAATAAATCATAAAATAAAATATAGTTTAGCTTTGATACATTGACGGTGTAAAAGATTTTTACGCATTCAACCAATCATATTATTCTATTCGTATGACTATTCAAATAGTAGGTGTGAGACTTAACCATATTTGCCAAGATGATAAAATATAATTGGATGACAATATAAAAAAAATTTATACTGTTAAGACATCAAAATTAAATTCTAAAATATATATGCTTAGTATTTCATCATCTAGTATTTGTCTAGTTTAAAAAAGCATCAAATAAACATGTTAACCAAGATTTTTTTTTTAAAATGTGTGCTATCAAGATTTGTTGGTATCAGCCCTTAATTTTTATTTTAACTCTTTTATTGTTTGACATATGTAAGGTAAATTGATGCACTAAATTAATTATATTTATTTAATTGGTATGTATTATCAGTATTAGTGAATCGATAGACATATTTGTGCTTGTCAATCACATTTTTTAATTTTTGTTTTTTTATAATTAATTTATTTAGAAGTAGATAAAGTAAAATTTATCTAAATAAGAAGTAAAATAATTTAACTTTCTGGAACTATTTTTTATGTGAGTAGGTAACTAATTTAATACATTACTAACCTAAAATTTTAAGAATATAAATAAAAAAGACAAAAAAATAGCAAAACTAATAGGTAAATACCAACAAATCGTATCATACATTTATTTAATTACTTACTAAAATATAGAAATATTAGATGCTAAAATACTAGATATGTGTGTTATTGTCCGAATTATTAATTTAACTTTATCGTTATTCATTTTTTTACAAATTATTTTTTTTTAAATACTCACCGATATATTATTTAGATAATTATCGTACAAACAAAACTTTGAAGAAATTAATTTATAAATATTAAACTATCTTAGGATGTAAGTTAAAATGCTTGCAATATGTTGATCGCCAATCGCCACATATGCATAGATCTAATGAGTTTATTTAGGTGAAAGACCGAGAGAAGGAATTTAAATCAAGACCTCTATTAATTGAACATAGGAATTTAAACTTAGAGATAAGCTAAACCCTTTGAGAAGTAATAAATTATCAAAGATTATAATGAGTTTCAATGAATATAGTAGGGGCATTCGCAGTGCGGTTTGGATCGGTTTTGAGTAAAAAGTTCATTTGATTCGAATAATGAAATATATAACGGTTTGAATTTGGCCAGTTTAATTTAGATTTTAAATTTGATTCAATTCAATCCAATTTTTTGCCGTTTGGATTAGATCGATTTAATTGATTTCTCACAAAAAAAAATTTAAGTATAAACTATTATAAATGAAAAGTAACTTGAATCAATAAAATAAATAAATAAAAATAAAAAATAAAAGTGACTCATATATATATATATATATATATATATATATATATAGATATATATATATATATAATGAGAATAACATATAAATATAGGAAATTATGTGATAAATTAAAATTATTATAAATAAAAGTACAAATTTAACAATAAAAAATTATATTATATAACATTATTTGATTTAGATTGGATTGGATTGCTTTTGAAGATTAAATCCGAAATACGATTCGATCTAAGTGGTTTGTGAAAAAAAGACCAAATCAATCCAAACTTTTGCGATTTTAATCAGTTTTCGATTTAGATTGGATTAGTTTGGCGGTTTTGATTGCATTGGATTGAATTTAAACACCCCTGTAATATAGTACTTATGACTGAGTTTGTATTTAATTCTAACGCGTTCTCTTAGACATAAGAAAGAGAACTCAATTACCTTAAGATAACTCATTAATTTTTTTTTTTTTGAGTTTTGTTTGTTTAAATTACTTAATTTGATTCATTTTAAATTTTTGTTTTACTATTATTTTAGATACTTAAAATTACTATTATTCGATAATCACCTAACTCTCATTAGAATAATACTCTATTCCTCACTTTATCACTTATGACCACGTGTACATTTGCAGATACAAATAATATTTCACTTTCTTATAATGTAACTAGTTTCACTTTAAAAGCACAAAGTCTCTACCGGCTGAGGAGCATTCAAAAATTTTGAGTTGATTTCGCGTCTGTTGTGAGAGAAAATTTGAGGCTGGGCACTTGGGTGGGACAGTAAGGTCGCTTACATGATATCATGTTTTTCCACAATTTGGTTGGTTTACATAGGATAGGAATTCAAAATACTGCAAATTTCAGAATCATGATCAATGTCATGACAAGTAATTTATCATATTGCAATTTTGAGATGAAAATTATACAATGCCAATTGTTGAAGAATGTTCACAATATATCTTCGTATGAAAGATACATTCAACTTTGTTCAAACATTGGTAGATGTAACACACTAACAGCCAAGAATTCACCAGTGATAAGGAATGAAGAAAAATAATCAAAGCAATCAATTTGTTTGTGCAAGAGTTCCACGAGCCAGCAATAAAGACAAACTCCAATCAGGGGTAGTTGCCACTTAGTACTATGAATAGTTGAAGCCAATTGGTGGACATATTTTTCATGCCTTGAACTTCAGACAAACATTCTTCATTATCCCTTAGTTTTAAAGAAACCCTTTTTTTCTTTTGCTCTTCTTCTCCCGTTTCTGAAGCTGTCCTTCTCGAGCTCCACTCAAACAACTATGAAAATTACTTGGAAGGAGTTAAGTCCTTATAATGCGCATGGTCCTCCTCTTCAAATTTCTGGGGTCATGTGCAATGTGCAGACAGAATCAAGAGCACTATTGACTTTGAATAAAAGTACAAGCCGTATCTGTCATGTTTGCCATCATGTATGGCATCTAGAAACTCATTGGTAGAGAGAGAGAGTCTCTTAACCCAACATTGTTTCGTAGGTTTTTGTAACTGTTAACCATCACTTCAACGGGTTGTTGTGATATTGTTTGAACTTTGGATGCTGTGATTTTCTAGCCAATTTGGATTATACTTATTTGAACATGAACAAGACAACATGATTAAACACTAAGACTATGACTTTTTCCTTGAAAATGAAAGAGCTCTCTAATTTTGTTACATATATTGATTAAGTCATTAGTCATTAGCACGATCACACAGAACAATGGCTTTGGCTTCATCTTCTTCCTTTACCACTTGTGTGTTGTTCCTCCTTTTCCTGCATTTGTCTTGTTTCTTCAATAACCTTAATGCAAAGCACGGGGTGGCCGGTAGTCACAACCGCCAGCACCGCCAGCACAAGCACCAGCACATCCAGAACCCCCCATCGAACCCAAGGCTGTACCGAGCTTTTCTTGCACTCCAAGCATGGAAGCATGTGATCTACTCTGACCCAAATAACTTTACTACCAATTGGGTAGGTCCTTCAGTTTGCAACTACACTGGTGTCTATTGTGCCCCATCTCAAGATGACCCCAAGGTGACAGTTGTAGCAGGCATTGACCTTAACTTTGCAGACATAGCTGGCTTCCTCCCCAGTGAATTAGGCCTGCTCTCAGACCTTGCACTCTTCCATCTCAATAGCAACCGCTTCTGCGGCATCGTCCCAATGACCTTGAGCAACCTTACTCTACTCTATGAGCTTGATCTTAGCAACAACAGATTTGTTGGACCTTTTCCTTTGGTTGTGCTTTCCCTTCCTTCCCTCCGATATCTTGACATCCGCTTCAATGAATTTGAAGGGCCATTGCCTGCTGAACTTTTCAACAAAGCTTTTGATGCTATTTTTCTCAACAACAATCGCTTCACCAGCTCCATTCCGCGAAATTTCGGCCGAAGCTTGGCCTCTGTCCTGGTCTTTGCTAACAACAAATTTGGAGGCTGTCTGCCAGAAAGCATAGTAAACTATGCTGATACATTGGAAGAGCTTGTCCTGATCAACACCAGTTTATCCGGTTGCCTGCCACAGCAAGTTGGGTTTCTCTACAAACTGAGAGTGTTGGATGTGAGTTTCAACAAAATTGTTGGCCCCATACCATACAGCCTTTCAGGGTTATCTCATTTGGAGCAGCTAAATTTGGCTCATAACATGATGACTGGCATAGTCCCTATGGGAGTTTGTGAGTTGCCAAACTTGGCAAATTTCACATTTTCTTATAACTTCTTCTGTGAGGAAGAGGGTATTTGCCAGAACTTGACGTCAAAGAGAATTGTGTTCGATGACCGCCGGAACTGTCTGCCAGAGAAGCCACTGCAGAGGAGCAAGAAGGAATGCAATGCCATAATTGAGCACCCTGTTAACTGCAATGAGCTTTGCTGTGCCACAGGTGGTTCTGGGAACAATGTCACTGCTGGTTCAGTGCCTATCCCACCAGCTGCAATTCCAGCAGCAATGCCTATTTCTGCACCTCTTCTTGCTCCAAGCTATCCATGAACTGAGATTTATGTTGATATGAATAGGCAAAATAAGGTCCAAATTTGAGTTAGGCAATCACGTTGTACATACTTTGTTTTTAATGTTGTGTGTTGATGTGTCTATACTATTGTATCATACGCTTATTCCTTTGAAAGTGCAATATCTGTGTTTTTCCTTTTTTTCGTCCCCCTGGGTGGGTATGAATGAATACTAGGTTCAAAAGGTTAAGTCATTAGAAGCCCATTGCATGCAGGAATATAATTTTCTTTCATCCTATTAGGACATCGTGATTCATTTATGCTTTATTTATGGATTAGCAAAGAGTTATGTTACTAATATTAGTTTCCTAAGATATACTACTAAAAAGGAAGTTGTCATTTACAATAGATTGGGTGTGTTGTTCATCCTGGACTGTTAGAACTTATCACTTTTTGTGGTTAAATTACAAATACTTCTTTAGGAAACATTTGACATGCAATACACTATCTCTGATGTGCAAAGTCATTGGGAGAACCTGGAAACTATCAAACTACAAGTGCAGCCATCGCATGTACAAGTTTTACGCATATAGAAGACAATAAACTCAATCTGGATCCTTGTTAGGACACCTAGTTAGTTTCAGATAATTAGAAGAGTTAGTTTACCATAAACAAAGAAAGGAATGGATTAGTTAATGACCTGTCATTACACAGTGCTGGGGTTCATGGAATCATAGATAAGGTTTGAATGTGTTTCCACTGCCATGGCACTATTTTCTGTTGGAGGAGAAAAAGACCTATTCAATCTTTGCTTTTTGTAGAACGTCCTCGGGTCAAGTGGTCTTTTGTTATACAAGAAATAGTGTCCTGAGGATGTTCTATAAAAGATTAAATAGGTCTTTTTCTCTTCCAACAAAAAATAGTGCTGTGGCAGAGGAAACACATGCAAATATTGCCTATGAACAAAGCACTAGGTCTTGTGCTTCTTCAGGTGTTTTATTCATATTGATGACATGGTTGCTTCCCTTGTTAGATTGATTCTCTTTCAGTGGTGTAGAAACAGGGTTCCATTATTGTAAAGCTTTTCAGTAGGGACATTTCTCTCTTCACCCCATGGATTCTTCTTTTTTTTTTTTCTTTTGGGTGGCTATGAATAAATACTAGGTTCAAAATGTGAAGTCATTAGAAGGCCATTGCTTGCGGGAATATAATTTTCTTTCATCCTATTCGAAAATCGTGATTCATTTGTGTTCTATGTATTTATTAGCAAAGAGTTATGCTACTAAGGTTTGGTTTGATATTGTTATGGCTTTTTAAGAGCTGCTGAGCTCTCCAGACTTTCGAAATACTATAATAGTATCATTTGATAAAATAATGTAAAAGTTGCTCTCAATAAGTAGAAATCATAAAAGTAATATTTGGTAAAATTACTTTTAAAATCTAAAATGACTATAATGAATATAAATACCAAAGCGAATAATTTCTTCTTTTAATATCATTAATTAGAGCAAGGTTGTATTAGTGTTTTAAAATTTAGAGAGCACCAGCTAACTCTGAAAAATACCTCATCAAGGCTCACGAGAGCACCCTATAACTTTTAAAAGCCAGGAGTAAAAGCACCCTAACTTTTTGATTTATCAAATAGAAAAAATTAACGTATGCATTTCATAAGACAGAGCACTCCTTTAGAAAGCACTACTAAACTAGGCCTAATATTAAGTTCCTAAGATATACTACTAAAAAGGATGTTGTCATATACACAGTCATAGATTGGGTATCTTGTTCATCCTGGACTATTAGAACTTATCATTTTTTGTGATTAAATTATAAATACTTCTTTAGAAACATTTGATATGCAATACACAATCTCTAATATGCAAAGGCATTGAGAGAACTCGGAAACTATCAAACTACAAGTGCATACATCACATGTACAAGTTTTATGCATATATAAGACAACAAACTCAATTTGGATCCTTGTTAGGACACCCAGTTAGTTTCAGATCATTAGAAGAGTTACTTTGCTATAAATAAAGAGAGGAATGGATTAATTAATGACCTGTCATCACATAGTGCCTAGGTTCATGGAAGTGCTGTTATCATAGGCAAGGTTTGTATGTGTTTCCTTTGCCAAGACACTATTTTCTGCTAGAGGAGTAAAAGATTGAATAGGCCTTTTACTCCTCCAACAGAAAGTAGTATTGTGGCAGAGGAAACAGATGCAAATGTTGGCTATGAGGTCCATGATGATCAGGGTCTCATTTTGTAGAAAAAAACCTCTAAAGCTCACAATGCATCCTTTCATAGATTATTGTCCCTAGCAAATGCCATCCAATCCCTAGTAAGATAGGCCTCCCTATGCCTCCTGTGGCTAAACCTGAGTTCAGCAGGATAGAAATTACCATCAGCATCGAAAATCTCCACCAACTTTGCCTGGGTGGAAAAGGGGCAACAAAATCTGCAGGCAGACTCTGCTACTTGGAGAACACCAACACCGTATCCTATCACATCTTCTGCAATAAAATCAATGTCCCATGGATTAAAAGCACAATAATAATAATTGGAACATAATCATATGTAGTATACTATAATGAATAAATAAATTAATTAATAGATATACACTGAGATTAAAATGCACCGAATAAATTTGCATCTGCATGGATTTGGACAATCATGGTTTAGGCAGGAAAGAAATTCAACCTAAAGAAGCTAGTTCGACATCTCCCCTTGCTTTAGAGGTATGAATATGATTTTATGACCAAATCCTTGCATATAATTTTTCCAATTGTTGATAGTAAGAGCTCGACCCTAGCATGAGGAAGGGAAGCAAGTGCTCAACAAAAGCACATAAAGATAGAAGAATCAAAACAAAGACATGAAAACACCTAATGGTAGCAAGACTAGACCAAAGCACCTAAATATACGCCTTTATTGACAATCGGTAATTGGAAAAATGAGCATACTTCTGTAGCATCTTCTGCTAAGTTGAGTGACTCAAAACAGCGATCTACGGTTCATACCATCCATTGCAAGCAATTATTTTAGCACCAGCTTCAGTGAATATCCCTGACCTGACAGCTTTGTGAAAACATGAACTTCAAGAGCAGAAGTATCAAAACCAACTTTAGAGCACATAGGAAGGCCTTGACAGAACTCCTCATGCACAGGATATAGTCTAAGTTGACATTCCTGTATTAACAAGCTATTACAATTCTGATTGCATCTTCCCCTCCAAGCCTGAATCGACAAGAACTCTGATTTTTTTATAAAAACAAATGGAGATGTTTTCAAACCGTGACTTGAAATTCTTCAACTGGTTGATTGTGAACCTATTTTATTTTCCCAATTCTAAATATTCTCCTTAGATACCCAAAACACCTAATCCTTGCATATGTACAAGTAAGAGAAAGCTTTAGCAATACAATTATGAGGAAAAAGAAAAATTAAAAAGGATAAAGAGGGTATTGGTGCCCAAAACTAAATAAGCTTAACTTTTAGAGAGAGAGTTATATCCTCAATGCTATTGGAGTCATGTACTTCTTGAAGCATTTCCAGCACCTTTCTTGTTGTGGGGTCGGCATTCAAGATGAGATTTAATGCATTGGAGGCCTGCGCAAAGTACTTTGCAAATTTCTATCTTATACTGGGAATGCAATCTATCATTCATCACGTGATCCAGTCTGCTTTGTACCACTGTCGAAGACATCCATTGCACTAGACCGGTAGGGGTTTTTCCTGTAACCAACTCTAAAATCACCACACCAAAGCTATAGACATTAGTCTTTTCATCTAGTTGTTGTCTATTCTGCACAATTTAGAATAGTTAGTCAACTAAATGTATATATGCATACTATGCACAAGTTACAATAGTTGTCAACTAACAGTCAATTTTATTTATTTATTTTCCATCTACATGTTATGGAGTTTATGATTGAAATATCATGGTAACATATACGACCTTTCTATAATACAGCATGAACTTTTTAAAAATATGAGAACAAAACAAATTAATAAAAAAGATACAACTAACATTTAAAATTATATGTTAATTTTAAACTAAATTTCATAACCTAACCTGGTGCAATATACGAAACTGTGCCTGTAACTATAGGTGTGGATTCTGCCTTGCACTTAGTTTTGGAAAGACCAAAATATGCAAGTTTGGCATTGAATGCTTCATCCAACAAAATATTACTAGACTTCAAGTCCCGATGAATAATGGGAAGGACACAATCATAATATAAATAATATAGCCCTTTAGCAATATCAATGGCAATCTTGTATCCTCTTGGCCAATTCAATAAGCTGCTTCTGAGTTGATAAACTAAAGTTCCATTTGGTATATAACTCAGTACTAAGAAGTCAGCGACAATGTCGCAAAGAAGTCATCAGTCACAAGGCTAACTTGAAATTTTCTCAATAATTTTTCATAAAAAGTGTCCTGATAAAATACAAAACACTAGTTTTAAACAATGACTATTAAAAATACTAATTATTACAATTTTTTCTTTTCAAAACAAATTAGAAGATTTCAATTTGTATATAAAGAAATTATAATATAATAATAATATTATAATTATATTGTTAAGTATTTTTTAACTAGTTACAAATTAAAAAAAATCTTTTTTTATCTATTTTCAATAATATATGAAATATAATTATTTTAAAATAATTTAAATATGTAAACAATATATTTAAATACTGTTTAAACAACATGGTGGAGAAGGGAATATGCATGAAAGGAAGGCACCTACGAGGGATTACACTAACTTATTTTAACTTAAAATTTATTACATTTCGCTTTATTATATTTTTAATAATCTATTTATTAAAAAATTTATTGCAATTATTTGAAACGATAAAAAATTATATTAAGTCAAAAATTATAATAAAATAAATGAACATTTTATGAAAATCTTTTATCAATAAAACTTTAACTCAATTTAACTTATATACAGCTACAAAGATGTCACCACTCGCAATGGCAATTAAAAAAGTCACCACAACTACATTGGTGAAAATTAGTATAAAATATAAAACATTATTTTGAACAATAAAAAATAAAAATACAATTACTACATTTTTCCTTTTCAAAACAAGTTGGAAAATTTTTAATTTGCTTACAAACAAGTTACAATATAATAACAATATTTATACTTGTGTTAAGCGTTTTTTTAACTAGTTACAAAATTATAAAAAAATAAATTTTTGTTTATCTATTTTCAAAAATATAAAAAATATAATTATTTTTAAGTAATTTAAATATATAACCAATATATTTAAATATTATGTAAACAACATGGTGGACAAGCAAAGCAGATAGTGTACAGAGGAGATGAGAATGTGTGTATATGTGTGTGTGTATATATATATATATATATATATATGCATATGCGCGCAAGTGATTACACTAATTTACGTTAAGTTAAATGTTGCTATATTTAATCTTATTATATTTTTAAATAAATTAAATTTTGCTACACTTCACCTGATTATATTTTTAACAATTTATTTGGTAAAAAATTTATTGCGACTGTTTGAAACAATAAAATATTTTATTAATTCAAAAGATATAATAGAATAAATGAAAATTTTGTCAAAATCTATTTAAAAAATTAAAATATTCAACTTCTATAATCAAAAAAGATAACAAGCATAATAAAAAAAAGATAACAAATTCATGTGTTAAGATCATTAAAAATTAATCTTTTGAATTCAAAATTCAAAATTTAACATATTTAATAAAATTTTATCAATTTTTTTGGTCATATAATTGTTATTAGTCTGATCCACCAGTTAATTTTATATTATATTTTTACAGAAAAGTTTATTAGTACAAAATAATGATTTGCATGAGCTCGCCACTCACAAGGGCTAATGTAACTTATCTCTTTTTTTTGAAAGTACCATAATTATTTACATTTCCTTTGTCAAAAATTTATCTTTATTTTAAAATAAGAACTAAGGATGGGTCTTTTACATTTTCTATTTTTTTTTAACATTTTCTCTGTAAACAATTTAGGTATTCATCTACATTTTAAAATCAGAATTTAGGTGAAGTTGGTGCTTCAGCCGCTAATTCGAGGTTATGCGTCATATAGTTCCTCTCGCGAGGTTTTAGTTGTCTTGAAGCATATACAACCATATTTCTATTATATTAACACGCATCTTAACCCCTTCTTAGAAGCATTCTTCTTCCATGTCTTACCTATGAATGAGTGGCTGCCACCGAAGGGCTAGCTCAAGCTTAATTTTAATGCTGATTTCCTTACTAATGAAGGTTTGTAGAGCAGTTAAATGCAGAAATGATAAGGAATTGGCCGTGGCTGGTTGGACTGGTACAATCAGATCCATCTCTGGAGTATACTGAAGATGGGCTGACGCACATTCTGCCACTTTTACAGTTAAAAAAGCAAGCAACAAGATTGTGGAGATTTTTTTGGTCATTTTTGAAGCTAAATAATATGAAGTTGCTTTCCCAATTTTGAATATGAAGCACATTGGTCAATAGTGCATAATCTGACTATAGTATTGTTGAAGTTGATTTAATGTAAATGTTTCAGCGCATAAGTTGCAACATGAGCTGCCTCTTATAGTTCCATTTCAGTACATATCAGAACTGTCTATATGTAATATATTTTGGCACATTGGAAATAAGGAGCACAACTCTGCATGTAACCTGTGCTGCTTATATGTACACAATCTGGACATCGGTTAATTCCAATGCAACACAACCAGGCAGTAATGGACTGAAAAATCCATTTATTCCTTCGTTGATGTTACGGTTCAATGTCGACCAAGTAACCAACACGTCCAATGCTTAGCCACCACCATCTTTTTCCAATCACCTGGGACAATTCTAGAGATCCTCATGGTAAGTAGTCTCTGCTCTCTCCAAAGCAAATATCTTAGGTATACTAACCATTATCATCCATTTTGCACTGAATTGAGGACATCTGAATGAGAAGTCAATTTCTTTTTTTCAAACTTTCATTGATGTTACTATTTTCCACCAAAACAATTTTATTTGCCTATAAGAATACAATTTTTCTATTATTTATTTATTTATGTATTTATTTTTACCGTTACTTATCATTCTCGAGACCATGTTGTTATAGGCAAAAATAATAGCCCGATTTGTAAATAATCTGAAAAATCCATCTTCTCCTTTTTAAAAACAATTTTGGGAGCCCGATTTTTAAAATTGTTCATCTAAACATATAATGTCCGCACAAAATAAATAATCTTAGGAGTCAGTAGATAAAATCATTACATAACACACTAGGATGAACTATCAAACCACTACTTAAAATAATTTCCATTTGTTTACGTATTTACGATATTCTCGACAACGCATCCATGTGCTACCACCTAGACACATTGGCGTATTTATCTAATGGAACCTATGAGAAAGCTGCACAAAAATAATTTATAATATAATAAAGGGAGTGAAAATGGCATCTGCACGATCATTGCACCCCGATTATTTTGTGGTTACTTTGTAAAAATAGGCATCATTCCAGCTAGCTGGTTATTTTCATAGATAAGCCCGCATCATGTCCGAGAATAATATGGTTGTTTTTGTTTTCAATAAAAAAATAAATAGTCTTACCATATAGGATATATATAAGATACATCACAATTATTTTTATTTTTTAGGTATTAATATGGCATTATCATTTATATTAAATATTAAATATGGCACTGGATATTAAATTTTTTTAGGATTGCAACTATATTGAACTTTGGAGTTGGATTTTGAATTTTTTTTGGATCCAGAATTTTTCTAGGAATTTTGATCTTTGGAGTTGGTTTATTTTGAAAATTTTTTACTTTTTGATTATATTTTTTACAATAATAGTACATTAAAATTAAATTCATAAGCTACATTGTTAGTTGTTAATACATGGCTTTCCAAGAATTGAATATATTTTTTATCAGTTCAGTTCTTATAGGGGATACGCTATTAGTCCAAGGCCACATTGTTCTTACCCTGGAAGCCCGATTTTGTATAAGTGGTCATTAAAGGATGTTGGACTCAATTTGGGCTTGGGAGTGAGTTGGAGAACTTATCAAAAAATTGACCGTAACATTTCAGTGTAATCCAATTCCTTATAAGCATTTCTTTCTTCCTAATTCTTCCAATGTGAGACTTGATTGTCACCACTTTCTTACACACGTGTATTACCAACACTAATATCATTGTCGTGTGTAGGTAGTAGGTACCCACTTTTGGATTCCATACAAAAGTATCTCTGGCCTCGACTGTGCAAACTAGATCAAAGAAAATTGTAAAGATTTCTTTTCAATTCACTGTAGTACATTAACAGAAACAGATAGAGAGTATTTCTTCGTTTCTCCAAGTTTAGCCAGCGTAATTCATATATATATATATATATATATATGAAATTTTTTATTGCAATATAATACAGATATGAGCTACATTACCAGATGATTGCATTTGGAAAGGTAAATTGCATCTTCTTATACACAAGACACTGGTCCCAGTCCTACTTACCGAAGCCTGGTTGTTATAGTGACGAAAACTACAATGAATGTAGGTCTTCTGTACAAAAAGCAAACCAAATTGCAATGCGTGCCCAATGAGAGGAGAATGTAGACATTTTGCTAGTGCATTTGCAAGGTATGTTTACAATATATTAAAATACTTTGCAGAAAAAAACTCTGTTATGGAGCATCATCCAGAACTCCTTTCTCGTACATTAGAACACTAGAAGGCATTGCAATTTTTTTTTTTTTTTTTTCTGGTACAAAGGCACAGCAAGTTTTGTTGTTGGCAATATAGGTAAGGAACTTGGGATTGGAAGACAATATTAGGAAGTTCATATATCAGTAATATTATATTCAATGCCGCATATACTGACAGCACTTTAATTGCATTCTATCCTCATCACAACAGTTAAACTTAAGAAACAGCCAAAAATGATCTCAGTACCACTCTGGAAATCCAAAAATATGCATGTCTTGCAAGTTATGATAGATCGATTACAAATAAGCAATATTGTACGCTGTGCAAGACTTGCCCCGCTAGGGCCAGAACAGAGGAATGGGGCTAGCACATCTGTAAATAATGCAACTGATCAGAATCCATCTGTAATCATCAGTCAGTTGCCCTTGCCTGTCCCTGAAAATGCAAACCAAGGAGCAGAAATTCAACAAACAGAAGTGAGTAGACAACTGAAATCAAAATCTGAAATAAATATCTGCCAACCTGTTATTGAAGAGCCAACAACTCCAGAGCCAGAATGCTCACAAGTATTACAAAATGATATGGAGGATGCCTTACGGGAGGATTCATGTGAACTTCCTCCATCGACCTTAACACAGAAGAGTTCACCCCGAATTTACAAAAATTATAGGCAAGAAAGCATGGAACTTCAAGAAAGGGAAATTTCAAAGGCATTGGTTGCTTTGAGTCCAGAAGCTGCTTCCATTCCTATGCCTAAGCTAAAGAATGTGAGCCGATTGCGAACAGAGCATTGTGTGTAAGTAAAATAACTAACTCATTCCTACTAGTTAACTTGAAGCCACTAAGGAAATGTCAAGTAAAGTAATAAATTTTCTTAGAATTTAGTGAGTCTAATTCAACCCCAAAAGTTAGTTCATAGAAGGAGGGTTGCCCATGCTCTTACAAACCTACAAAAGCAAGACAAGCAATCATTAACTATATATCCGGAATTAGCACTAGAAGATGAAGAAAATAGAAAATCCAATGCTTGCATAGAGTTTCAACATGCATCGTATCCACCATGTAGTGAAGTTCTAACATTTTATGCTGATTTTGTGTTCAATTTCATACAGTTATGAACTTCCAGATATGCATCCTCTTCCAGCAAGGGGTTAGTTATTGCTGCATCTGTTGATCAAAATTACGTTTCTGTTTTACTCTATATGTCCAACTTTTATTAACTACTTGTGTGTTACAGTGGGACACACGAGAGTCTGATGATCCAAGCAAATTCCTTCTTGCTATATGGACTCCAGGTAGACAAAATAACAACTTTGATACCCCGCTTCCTTCTAGATTAATTTAAATAGGCTATGAAGCACAATAACAACAACAACTAAGCCTTTTCCTACTAGATGAGATTGGCTACATGGATCAAATGGCACCATGGTGCTCTATTATAGATCATATTTATGTTTAAACTATTAATATGTAAATCTCTTTTAACTATTTCATCTATAGTTTTTTTTAAATCTCTTTCTACCTGTAGTCATAATACTGCCCTCTATCTAATCCGCTCTTCTTACTGAGGCCTCTACAAGTCTCCTCCATACATGTCCAAACCGCCTACCATCTTTACAATATGCAGCAGAATAAGTTGAGAAGATTTTCAATTTTGTGGTTTTCTTTCAAAATTCATTTTGCCAAATACATTAATGATTACATTACGTGAGATGGCAACTTCTACACAACCACCTGAAAGCAAATATAACTCTCAAGAATGTAACTAGTTGTTAAAACTGGTATCATAGTAGAATAAGAGTAGAAGAACAATAGAATAGAAATGCAAAAACTAAGCTTCAGTGTGAAGGACTCAATTTTGAAATAGTGTATTATCAATAAATTGATGAACAATGAACAATAACAACGCAAGTATCTTGGGCATAGAGGAGCCCTTCAACCTCTCAGTGTTTTCTCTAAAAATATCTGGATGATCCCTCCCTTATCCTCCTTAACGGAATATATCACTCCTCTCTACTTCCTTAATTCCCGGATTGCCTTTTTCTCTCTCTACATCTCAGCAACAACCCTCAGATTTGTCCTTATCTTCCTAATGGGCCTAAGTCAGTCCACTTACTTTATTTTTTCTCCTAGTGTAGATTTTGCCAAATTTGGGGTCTGTAACAATACCCCCCTTGAAGATCCACCTTATCCCTGAGGTGGAAGTTAGGAAACTCTTTCTGGAGATTGCTTTTTAATTCCCAATAGTTTTCAAAGTCAGGTAAGTCAACCCATTTCACCAGAACCTCTTCAGAACCAACAGAATTGAGCCTAGTAGCTAGGATTTCCTCTGGTTGAACCTGTAACTTCCAATCTTCTATGATGATAGTAGGAAGGGGTTGGCTATTTGCCTGTGGACATACACATTTCTTAAGGAGAGACACATGGAACACCAGATGCACCTTTATTCCTTCAAGCAACTTCAACTTATATGCCGTTGACCCCACCTTCTCTATTACTTTATAGAGGCCATAAAATCTAGGACTTAGTTTCTAATTGTGGCTCATAGCTAGTGATTCTAATTGTGGCTCTTAGCTAGTGATTTCAATTTGTAGCACTAAATCTTGAGATAAACTAGCTCCCTCACATCTAACTCAAGTTCTCTCCTATGTTTATCCGCTTGGACTTTCATTTTGTTCCGTGCTTTTGCCAACTGTTCCTTCAGTTCATCCAACATGTGGTTCCGGTCTTGCACCATCTAATCGACATCCTCCACTTTAGAAGGAGCTGAATCTCCTCTTAGCAGAACGAGAGGATCTTTACCATAAAGAGCCTTGAAAGGACTGGTCTTTGTAGATGCATGATAATTGGTGTTATACCAATATTCTGCCCAACTAAGTTATTGAGGCTAACTCTTAGGCTTTATACTTGTAAAACACCTAAGATAAGTACCCAAATAGCAATTGACCACTTCTGATTGTCCATCGGTTTGCGGGTGGTAAGTTGTGGAGTATCTTAATTTAGTACCCGCCATCTTGAACATCTTAGTCCAAAAATTACTAATTAATAGCTAGTCACGATCTGAGACTACTGTTTGTGGAAATCGATGCAGTTTGACTACTTCTTTAACAAATAGTCCAGCCACTTCCTTGGCTGAATAAGGGTGGGAAAGGGCAAAGAAGTAGGCATACTTCATGAGTCTATTGACCACCACTAGGATTGTATCTAACCCCTTGGCTTTGGGCAATCCCCCCAAGAAATCCATGGACAAATCAGTCCAAGTGGATGCGGGAATAGGAAGAGGTTGGAACAAACTAGCTGGGGAAAGTGTGTCCTATTTATTTCTCTGGCAGACTTAACATGTTCTGACATACTCTTGAATATCTTTCTTCATCCCAACCCAAAACAAAATGGTTGCAATCCTTTTGTATGTTCTGAAAAAACCAGAATGGCCTCCAGAAGCTGAATCATGAACTTCTCTTATTACCATAGGGATTCTCACAAAAGTCTTAGATAATGCCAACCTGCCCTTATACCAAAGTTTCCCATTTTTTAGCTCATACCCCGGGTGCACATCAGGTTATGTTACCAAGTCTTGCATCGGCTTCTGTAACCTTTCATCAGCAAGAAGCTCCTCTTCAATTTCAGCCTACTCAAAAATCTGAACTATCGAAATTACTGAAAAGTGCAACCTGCATGACAGTGCATTAGCTGCCAACTTTTGATTACCTGGTTTGTATTTCACTTCAAAATCAAACCCCATCAAGTTAGACGCCCATTTTTGTTGATCCTCCCCTCATCAATCTCTATTCCAGCAAGAACTTTAAGCTTTTTTGATCTGTGTGTACTTCAAAATGCCTGCCAAGTAGATAATGCCTCCATTTTTGGATTGCCGACACCATGGCCATCAATTCCCTTTCATAAACTGATTTCCTCTAGGGCCTGTCTAACAACGCTTTCCTCATAAAAACTATAGGTCTGCCCTCTTACATTAATACAGACCCCACACTTTTCCCAGAAGCATCAGATTCAATGACAAAAGTTTTATCAAAAGAGGGGACAGCCAACACGGGTAGATACACCATAGCATGCTTCAGTTTTTCAAAGGCAACTTGAGTGTTTTCCCCTCATCGGAACCCATCTTTTTTTTAACAACTTAGTCGAGGGTTATGCCAGCTTACCATAATCCTTCACAAAACGGTTATAATACCTTGTAAGCCCTAAGAAGCCTCTCAAACTCTTGATATCATGGGGCATCGACCAGTCAATCATCGCTTCCACCTTCTTTGGGTCTGCTAAAAACCCTGATCCAGATATAATATGGCCTAAATATTCCAGCTTTGATTACCCAAAGTAACATTTTTTTTCCATTTGTACGCAGTTGGTGCTGTTAGAGTAGCTCCAACACTCTTTTCAAGCATTCCCCATGCTGCCTCATATCCTTACTGAACACTAGAATGTCATCGAAAAAAACCAGTGTGAATTTCCTTAAGAAGGGTTTCAAAATTCTATTCATTAAGGACAGGAATGTGGATGGAGCATTCATTAAGTCAAACGGCATAACTAGGAACTCATAATGTCCTTCATGAGTTCTAAAAGCTGTTTTTGGCACATCTTCGGCTAGGGGTGTACAAAGGATGGGTTGGACAGGACCCGAACCCAACCCTATTTTAAGACCGAGTCATTTATTTAAACCCGAACCCGACCCGATAATAACCCGATTAATGACTGGGTCATATCGGGTTAACCTGGCATTTATATAACATATAAGGATTTAGACATTATATACAGTGAAATAATAAAATTCTAGAAGTAAAAAATAAATTCAAAAAATATTTACAATATATATTTGAAAACAAATTATATCAAAATAAAAATACTATTATGTTATGTAAAATGTATTGATTGAAATACAAAAATATTATAATTTATCACTACTTTTTTTTAAAAATAAAACTTTTAAAGAACTATTTAACTTCAGGCCAGGTTGGACCAACCCAAAGCATGACTCGAACCTGGCCCGAAAAATATACCAGGTCAATTTTCACAACCCGAACCCGACCTAACGAGCTTCGGGCCAGGACAAGTTAGTGGGCCAGGCTGGGTCATGAACACCCCCATCTTCAGCTTTCATTCGTATTTGATGGTACCCTGATTTTAAGTCTAACTTGGAAAAGACTTGAGCATTCCCCAATTCATCCAAAAATTTTTCTATGACAGCAATAGGGAATTTGTTGGGAATAGTTACCTTGTTAAGAGCCCTATAGTCAACACAAAATCTTCATCCCCTATCCTTTTTCTCGACTAATATAATAGGGCTACAATAATGGCTAATACTATGCTGGATAATTCTAACCTGCAACATCTCATTAACAATTCTTTCTATTTTAGTTTTCTAGTAACATGGGTACCTGTATAGGCAGATATTGGGTATGACAGCACCTTCCTTCAACAAAATGGAGTGGTCACACCCTTTACTAGGAGGAAGACCCATTGGAACTTGAAAAAGAGCAGGTAACTCCTTCAAAACTTTATATATCTCATGGGATACCCCATCTTGTTCATTCACAAAGGGAACATCTTGTCACGGGGTTATCATATACCCTCTCCATTTTCCTTTAACACTTGCATAGTGGCTTTCCAAGAAGCTCTAGCCTTGTACAGTGAAGGATCGCCCACAATTTCCCACAACTTCCTTCCATCCTTCCATTACAACGTCATCTCCTTGAAATCAGCTTAAATTTTCTCAAGATTGGATAACCAATCCATACCCAACACCAGCTCTGATCCTCCCAATTCCATAAGAAAGAAATTTTGAATTATATTGATTTCTTGTATCTTCAACTCAAGCCCACAGCAAACCCTTGCTCCTTGTTCTTTTTGCCCATTTCCTACTTCAATGGTGAAGGTTGGAATCTTCTTCACCTTCAGCTGCAACTCTTTAGCCACTTTAGCATTTAAAAAATTTTCAGATGCCCTACTATCCACCAATACTAACATGTCCTTCCCTTGAATTTCACCCCTCACTTTAAATGATTTATTCAAAGTGAGTCTAGCCAAGCTATTAAGGGAAATCCTCATATTCTTCAACCCCATTCCTTCTTCACCTTCTTCAACAGTTCCTTTCATATTATCCCCATTTTCCTCCTGTTCTTCTTCCTCTTCTTTTATAATATTAACTGCATTCGTCTCATGGGACACACATGTTCACGGTCCCAATGGCCTCCACATTTAAAGCATAGTCCCCTTTGGTGTCTTTCTTGCCATTCCTCTTGAGATAGCCTTCTAGGCCCCGTTTGGTCCCTTTTATTCCTCTCTTCCTGCACTATCCTTCCTCCTCTCTCACCATAGGCTGTAGTCCCTGAACTTTCCCCTTGTCTAGCAATTCTAGGGCCCCTATACATTGGGCTAAACCTGGCGTTGCCTTCTCCTTTCACAAATTTACTCACATCTCCTTCCCTCCATGCTCCATTCCTTTTTTCCAACTCAAGAGCCTTGTTCATCAATGCTAACAAGGTTCTGAATTGTTCCACCTTCAACTTAGCTTGAATTTCTTCCTTTAGCCCACTAAGGAAGATACACATCATCACTTAAGATTCAAGGTCTCTTTTGGCGCTTGAACCCTTTCAAAGTCCCTCTGGTATTGAAGAGTAGAGCCTATTTGTCTTAGTTTCAGTAGTGGTCCCATGGGGTTGCAAACTACCCCTATTTGAAACCTCTTAATGAGGTCCTCTTTAAACTCCTTTCATGTGGGAAAGGGTACTTGGTCTTCCTACCATTAATACCAAATGAGAGCTTCTCCTTCCATTGCTACTATCTCTATTTTTGTCATCATCCTCCATTGTGTTGAGCCTAAAAAAACGCTCCATTCTAGCCAACCACCCATAAGCATCTTCACCAGAAAATAGAGGGAGCTCGATCTTTCTCCCCAGCTCCTGCCTCTATGGTGTCCTATCCCACTCCTAGGGGGCGTTTGGTAGAGGGTTTAGAATAGGATTACCGGGAATCTCATGAAGATGCCTATGTTTGGTACAAGTTTTGGAAAAATATTCTCGGGAATGTTAGAGTGCGTTTGGTTTGTGAAAATATTTCCTATTTTCATTGTTTGTTTTCATTTTCTGAAAATGATTTTCATTTTCAAATTTTCTGAATTTAGGAAATACGTTTGGTTTATCTATTTTTAAAAAGGGGAAACAATGAAAATATGTTTGGTTTGTCTATTTTTAAAATATATTTTCAAAATCAAATTTGAGATAATAAAATTATATTTATTATTAAAAAATGAAAATGTTAGGTGGCGATTGGTTTGTGAAAATATTTTCTATTTTTATTTTTTGAAAAATATTTTTATTTTTAGATTTTCTGAATTTAAGAAATACATTTGGTTTATAAAAATAGATTTTGTTCCAAAATGTAAAAATAATAAAAATATGTTTGGTTTGTTTATTTTTAAAATTAATTTTCAAAATCAAATTTGAGAAAATAAAGTTATATTTATTATTAAATAATGAAAATATATTTGATTTGTACATTTTGTTCATCTATTAAAAATATTTATTAGAATAATAAATAACTCTATAAAATATTAAAAATAAAATAAATTACTTATTTTTAAGTTATTTTATTATCATTATCAATTATTATGTTTTGATTTGTACACAGATAAATATTTAATACTATGGTTGTCCATTTTCAAAATGTAGTTCTCAAAATCAAATTTAAAATGATAAAATTATATTTATTATTAGATAACAAAAATTATATATATATATATATATATATATATATATATATATATTTGATTTGCATATTTAATTCATCCACTAAAAATATTTATTAATATATTAAATAATTCTATAAAATAAAGTATTGTTAAGAAGGCTGAATGAGTTATAAATAATTTTAGAATTTAATTTGAATATATTGATAGTGTAAAACTATTTTATACTGTCAGCCAATAAAAATAGTGGAAAGTGCCAACTCACACAAATAACCACCTGTTATAATGAGAGACCCATCATAATTTCTCACTTTTCCCTATTTCTATTGGTTGATAGTGTAAAACTATTTTACACTGTTAATACATACCAATTAAATTCATAATTTTAATATTATATAATTTTAATTTAATTACTTTTTCATTAAATCCTAAATCTAAAATGACAATATGGAAAAAATATTCATACGATTATGAATAGTAAAAAAAATGATCCAATAACAAGTTTTTAATAACTTGTGTTAGTAGTAACAGTTTATTCATTTAAATTATAATACACAAGTAGACAACAATTGAATTTGTAGCTCAGTGGTCATATGTCTCGTGAAGTGCGTGCAGTTGCAAGCTCGAGTCCCACTGTGCCCATACTTGATTTTTTCCTAAGCCTTTAACAAGTAGAGTGAAACACTGGAAAAAGGTTAAAAATGGGAAGAATTTCCTCCATTGGGATCGAACACGGCTCACCATGGAAGAAAACAAGACATTTCCTCTAAATTACCGTTGTGCCACCGCGTTTTGGACAGGAAATATTTCCAACAAGTAATACAAAAGATTGAAAATGCGAAAATGATGTTTTCAGATTTTCAAAGATTTCTGAAAATATTTTCATGAAACATTTCCAGCAAAACTTAACCAAACATATTTTTATGGATATTTCTATTTTCAATAAAAATGAAAATAATAAATAAGCAAACCAAACACCCCCTTACATTCTCGGGATTGATTTTGGGGTAAGATTCCCCCCAAAATATTCTCATCTCATACATGGGATTGTAACATTCCTATGGCAACGGAATATTTTTCCTGATGAAAAGACCAAATTATCCTTACTACCGCCCTCCACCAACTACCCACCACCATCACCCTCCACCGCTAGACCGCCGTGGGACCGCCGTGGGTAGCCGCCGGATCACCCCCGGCCGCCGCCGGACCACCATCGGCTATGGCCAGACCACCGCCGATTGTCGCTAGCCACCGTCGTTTGCCATAGTCGAACCAACATCAGCAGCCGTCGAACCACCGCCGTTTGCCGTCGGACCACCATCGATCGCCGTCGGACCACCGCGGGCCACCGCCAGACTACCATCGACCACCGCCAGACCACCATCGACCACCGCAAACCACCACCGGTCACTGCTGGACCACTGCTGACTGCCGCCAACCGCCATCGGGCAGTCACCGGACCACCACTGACCATCGCCGGACCACCACTGACCGTCACTGGACTACCACTGGCCACCGTTGACCATCACTGGACCATCACCGTTTACCGCCAGACTGTCAAGGGTATTTTTGGAAATGAACAAAATTTTCCTGGGAATTTAATCCATCTACCAAACGCCTCAAAGTACATATATTTGGGAAAACTATTTCCGGGGATAATATTCTTGGGATTAAGATTCCCAGGAATGAAAATTAAAACCCCCTACCACACGCCCCCTAGGGGTCATTTACTTGTTCTTGCCACCGTAAATTTCTTTTGGGTGGGTTGCGATTGTCTTGAGGTAGAGTTCTTGCTTGCTCCGGCATGTATTCCTGCTCCAAATTCCAGTGCAGTGGTGGGTTCTCTAGCAGTGGGCTTGCGTCATGTTCTCTGAGCAGCTGAACCAGTCGTTTTGCTATGAGTTCCAACGCTTTCCCTTGCTCTTCCTGACATCTTTCTATGGCTAAAATACCGCGCTCCAATTCTTGCATCCTTGCCTCCATAGTAGCACATGGTGAAGCCATTCCACAGAGCCCTCTTGAATCATTGGGCTTTGATACTAGTTATTAATAGAATAGAAATGCAGAAACTGAGCTTCAGTGTGAAGGACTCAGTTCTGAAATAGTGTATTAACAATAAAAAGATAAATAATGAACAATAACAAAGCAAATATCTTAGGCATAGAGGAGCCTTTCAACCTCTTAGTGTTTTCTCTTAAAATATCTGGATGATCCTTCCCTTATCCTCTTTAATGGAATATATCACTCCTATCCACTTCCTCAATTTCTAGACTACCCTTTTCTTTCTCTACAACTTAGCAACAACCCTCAGATTTTTCCTTATCCTCCTAATGAGCCTGAGTCAGCCCACTTACTCTATTCTTTCTCCTAGTGTAGACTTTGCCAAATTTGGGGTCCATAACACTAACTTTGTAATGAGAAGGAGTGTTTCTCATGTAATGATATCTGTGAATCAGAGACAGTTAGAGGAACACTCTTGGTCTAAATGCTTATTAAAGTAATCATTTTGACCATATGTTGCTTAGTTCTTATATGTATTATAGCAAGGAGAGGGGGATTCTAAATATGAAGTAGACTCGCTTGAATTCACGATGAATATGAACAGATACCGTGTCGAACAGCTATGTGAGGAAGCTTTCCACTAAATGGCACCTATTTCCAAGTCAATGAAGTAAAATAGTGTGAAATCACATATTGCCAAATCTCTTTTCCATTTATATTTGTATCTTTGCAATTTTAGTAGTAACAACATGTATCATTTGAAGCAGGTATTTGCTGACCATGACTCAAGTCTTAACCCAACTAGTGTTCCCTGAGATTGGATCTGGAACCTGAATAGGTGAACAATATATTTTGGAACCTCTGTATCAACAATATTTAAAGGTAAAGACATCAAAATTATACAAATAAACCAATCAATTAATTACAGTATTGTAAAATCCTGACCGAACCAGCCAGTTCGAATCGAAAATCGGTGAACTGGCTACTTGTTTGGTTTGATTTTTCATTCAAATCGGATATGTGTTTAAGTCGGTCAAACCCGGTCAGAATCGGTCAAACCCAGTGAAAACCGATATGAACCAGTCAAACCGACTTGGTACAAACCGGTTTTGATGATAGAAAATATTGTGAACTCAAAATGGTGGCAGGTGGAATTCAAACCCTGTCCATGGACAAAGGGAGTGCACACCACTGCCACTAGACTATGCAATCTATTGTGTTATAATATGCCAATAATAATATATATTATATGTTTATTTGAATTATATTATATTTTTATATATTTATTTAATTAGAACTGGTTCAACTAGTGACCTATTAGTTGAACCAGTAACCCAGTGACCCAATGCCTTGATCGGGTTGATCATCGGTCCGAGTTTAATAACTATGATTAATTACTATATGCCAACAAGTGAAGTTGAATATATGATTTTCGTCAATCATGTTTATCAAGACAAGAAATTTAACAATGCTTTTGGAGAGGTAAGATTTAGTTCCCAGAATATAATCCTGCATTACACAATTGAATATGTTATTTGAGCCTGTTTTTATTATTGTGATTAGCATAACTACTTTGCAAAAGTATTAGACATACTAGAGAGGCAAAGGACTAAATATTAACGCACTTCTACAGCTTTGTTTGCTAGAAACATGGTGGATGCCAACATAATGTGCCACCTCCTATCTATGGCTTTTAGGTTAATATTTTGTAAATATCTAATCATCTATACCAACACAAGCATGTGTAGAAGCATTTTTATTATACATGCCACCTACACCAATGAGTTCTACTGAAGTTAACTGTACACATATAACATCAGCTAGCAAATTGACCAAAATTATAAGAGCCTTCATAAGCATTGAGAAAGAACCTCATTGCTAGTGTAGATTATTTTTGTAATGAATAGGCAATAATTGGTTTCTTTTCTTAATCTCATTCAGAAGTATTCTATGACCTAGTCATGTCTATCACTATATGACAACTTGTGCCATTTTTACAACCAAAAGCACCCGTAGTGTATTGTCGACGTCGAAACTTTCTGGTAAAAAGCATCCTTGAATACAATCAAGGTGATCTCCGTCTGGAACTCTTCTAATAGCCGTTTTAAACCATTCCACCAGAATTCTGCGTCTGCTTCGAGCATATAAGTGGCGAAGGCCACTTTTTGGTGGTCAGTGCAGTCTAGAATGGAGAAGACCTTCTCCATTGTCTTGATCTACTCGTCAACCTTATTAGGATGAAAAGCTCCTCTAAGAGTAGGCGGGTTCGCCTTTCAGAATTCTGCGAACTTGAGATATTCCAAGTCTAATCCTGAGCTATTCGGGTTTCCACCGTGATCGGCTCCAGGTTGTCTTCCCAGCTGGTCCATCATTTGGTGTGCGGCAGCAGCTTGTTCACACATGGCATATGCCATTTCTCATAGAGTGTCCATGAAATTAGTGGAGCCTTCTGAAGTGGGTGCAATTTGTGGCCTACCACGTCCCCTGAAAGCCATTAGTTCCTAATCACACACAACAAAATATTGAGTTGATCAGGCTCAATAATAAGTTAAGTGTGACAGCAACTAATAGCAATCACAGTTAGACGGTCATGCATATCTAATTCCCTATATCTTATCTGAGCAGATAAGATTTGTCACATGACATTTTCTAAAGATTCCAGAGTGCACTGGAAACGTAATCAGTCCAAATCCTCAGGTCCGGGGAGGATCGAACTACTCTGATACCATTTTGTAATATCCTCCTCTGTACAGTACTATGCTTAAGCTATAGTACCACACTCAGGAGTTGTTACTATCACCTGAGCGGACCTTATCTGACAGCAATTTCAACCGTCTTTATAACTTCTCGAGCTATCTGGAGATAACACGGAAACAGGAGTGAGAACTTTAAATTCTCAGTAGGATTCTTTACCTATTATACATAATGTCATCATTGTCATCTCCAATTGCTTCGGTTTATTATGAAAAAGGTGAACATGTTATACAAACTGTTTAGTTTTATAGATCGAAAACATACTATTCGAAGTAAAGTTCATTTTATTCACACACTTGTCATTTAGGTGAGTCGATGCAAAATCAGTTCATGATTTATACTATGAATAATAATTGAAACGTATTAAAATATAATAGCACCAATATACTGAAAACATAAAATCTGCGCATTATCTTCTTTTACTTGTTACACATATTCCAAAGTATGATCGCTGTATCATACCCCATCAGAGCGTGATCGCCATGTTATGTTTCTTAGGAATATGGATTCATCATCATATCTTTCATCATAGAATCTTTAGTCTTTACTGCTCTTGGATAGTTTGATTTAGGAGTGAGCTCAACTCGTGACCATCATCACACAGAACTAACCTACAAGGGGATTCACGTGCCTCTAATCTTGGAGGGATCTCATTTTGGTCACGTGCCTCTAAATTGAAGGGATCTTTCCTGGTCACGTGCCTCAATAATAAAGGGATCTCAGCTGACCACTTGCCTTCAATGTAGAGGAATTTCATCTGACCATGTGCCTCTAAGGTAGAGGAATCTCATAGTTTTATACTTGCTTCACAGGGAGGGATCTCATAACTGCCTCCAAGTGAAGGGATCCACATTTAATATGTTCATATCCTTTCATTCTCATACATAGTCATGCATAGACATGCTGAATGCACTCATACATATGCTTCATTATTTACTTTCATATATCCTTGCATACAGAATTTCATATTCATAACTTAATCTTCATAACACAAGCTATCATAACTTCATATGCTTTTGACGAAAATTCGGCAGCATAACGAATCGAGTCCACTTTCCCGTGAATAGTGCCCGATGACCAAGAAATTTTAATCAAACAGTAACCCAATATGGAACATCATATCTCCATTAGTTGTTACACACAACAAAATCTTATAGGCAAAACTTTAAAATCTTAAGTCTTAATCTATTTTGCAAGTTTTACACTTTTATTAATGTTCCCGAGTTTGAGCTTAGGATTGACTTCCGAGATTACATAGATTCCGTGTTCCGATATTATATGTCTGACTTCCCGGTATATAAGGTTAATGTTTTGATTTCTGACTTCCGGGGTTATATTTAGAATCGATTTTCGAGATTGATCCTGGACCGTATTTTAGAATTACGTGTACAAGAGTTTTAAAGCATCCTAGTTGTCGACTTCTGAGATTCGGGTATATGGTTTTATGTTCTGGTACTAACTTCTAAGTTTATATTGAAGAACCCCGATTTCCGGGTTTAAGTATCTTAGGTTCTATATTCTTATCTTTGACTTCCGATTTTAAGGTGATTTATGTGCTGTGTGATTTTCGATCTCCGTCTTTAACTATACCCGATCTAGTTTTCTATTTTCTAAGTTTTGAGCTCCAACGTTAACTAAACTTGATCTAGTTTTCATATATGTCTCTAGATAGAATTGCACTCTTCTAAGAGAAAATTCACCAAAAATAAAAATCTAGGTGAAATCATACGAAATTTAAACTTTTAGATGAAATAAGTTGCATATCATTTAAATGAGTATAATTTGAGATATAAGCTTTGAAACTTGGCCTTCCTGAACTGTCCTGTTTTGGTCCAGTTTGGATATAAGGTAACTTTTTTGAACCACTGGGAGCAAACGAGACCGAATCTAACTTTGAAATTTTTATGGGATGTTCTCCTATGTGTAAGCTTTCTAACAAAGTTGGTTTCATTCAATTGCAAGTAGTATAGGGCAAGTTTTGCCTTGAAAAACTTAGTCTGCCCAGAATCAAACTAAAAAATCTAGGTCGAACTTCCAAAATTCATATCTCTCTCAATACTAATCTAATGGCCTTATATGATATATGTATGAAAAGCCTGAATGTCTACTTTCATTTAAAAATAGTTTCATCAATTTTAAATGGCTGTAGGCGGAGCTGTACACTCTGCTGTACAAATTGCCATGAGGTTTCTCACTTAGACAGCATTCTATTTCTCCACTTCTTCTAGTTTTCTCTTTCTAACTTTAATTTCAACTCAAGATTTCATGTTAATCCAACCATAAACCATCAAACACATCCAATATATCATCAAATAACTAAAGAAGAGTGAAATTTCATGTAGTCACAGTTTAAAGAAATTCAGAACAGAAATTGAATCCCTACCTCATTTAGGTGTGATCTTGCTGAATTTGAGTTTAGATTGATGGAACCTTATCAAAGCTTGAAGGTTTGATAGAGTTGGTTGAGAGGAGAAGAGAAGAAGAAGGCTTAAGCAAGGGGAGAGAGGGCGCAAGTCAGTTGGAAATGAGGAGAGAAAATCTTATTCACGTATAAAGAAGAGTAGGTGGAATTGTGAATTTTGATTAGTTGAGATTTTGTGGGCAACTTTTAGCTATGCTTACTCCCCCTTGTGGCCTTAGTGGCGCCACCCATAGAGGGCTGAATAGCTGAGAAATTAGCCTTAAGTCATAGGGTTTTTGGTGCATAATTTTATTGATTTGGTTCCGATAATTTAAAATACCGTAATCTTGCCGATTTCCTTTAAATCGGTAAATTGGTTTAAGAAAATTTCTATAAAATCTTCTATACTTTTAACCTAATTCCCTAATATCTAAACTCAATTAATTACTAATTAATTAGTCCTAAGTAAATATTTAGTCGAATTTTAATTAACCTCAATTATTCGATAAAAACCGAATAATTAGGCGAAAAACGATAAGAAAAAATTCCGGTGGATGTTACTCTCTCTCTCTCTCTCTCTCTCTCTCTCTCTCTCTCTCTCTCTATTTTTGGTATTTAGGAGGTCTTAGTGGAATGAATAGAGAAGTGGAAAAATGATGGGCAAATAGGGAATTGAACCCTAAACCTAAAGCCACAACATCCCATGGACACAAGGAATGGGGAAGTGCCATTTGAGTTGTATCTCATTGGCAAAACTATTATATCTTTTAATCACCATTATAAAACATAAAACATGTAAAACACAAAAATATTATATCTGAAAATTTTTCATATTGGTACTAAAATGAAGCATTGACTATCATTAGGGAGCTTCCCACCTCCCTTTCCTTACATTAAGAACAACAAGACCAATACCTAAGAGTACAAACCAAAGCTTGAGAGAGCGTGACTAGTTCCTTCACATGCATAACAATAAGGGAAAAAAATACTTTATCCCCTCTCAACTAGAGATTAT
The DNA here is from genome assembly GCA_031439595.1 of Pterocarpus santalinus. Taxonomy (NCBI): domain Eukaryota; kingdom Viridiplantae; phylum Streptophyta; class Magnoliopsida; order Fabales; family Fabaceae; genus Pterocarpus; species Pterocarpus santalinus. The sequence continues at coordinate 14,781,706 of CM062530.1, read as the reverse complement.
GTCTACTTTATCTCCAATATTTTGAAAAGGTACAAATCAACCCATGAACTTTTTTAAATGTGTAAATCAACCATTCTTTTAACTTTTTCATTTATTATTATGGGAGAACCACAATTTTGATACTCAAAAGACCCAAACATTGACAAACTAGTCCTTAAAAGATGTTTTATTAACTTGTTGTGTCTCAATGATGAACATGTTGACAAGTTAGTCCCTAAAAGATTAATGTGCTAATAAATTTGTCCTTAAAAGATCAATTTGCTAACAAATTAGTCTCTAAAATATTTTTTCTTAACATTAATAAAACCTATTAACAATAACGGAATTCATTATAGGAGTACTACAAACTAATAAAATATTTTTCAGGAACTAATTTGTCACCAAATTGATCTTTTAAGGGTCAAAATGGTAGTTCTCTCATGTTATTAATGAAAATAGCATATATTTAAGAAAGTTTATAGTATCAAGTTGACATTATTTTTACTTTAGAGACTAAAGTGTCATAACCCAAAGTTCAAGCGAATATAATGTACTTATTTTCCATTAACAATAGATGAAAATTTGACAGAATGACTAAAGTTCACATTTAGAAAAGTTCATGGATTAATTTACATATTTTCAAAATATGTGGTGTAAAATGTACATATGACCTATAGTTTAGGAGATAAATATTTTTCCCCTAACAATAAGTATATAGTCTATAATAAAAACTTTACATCATTAGATAAAGTTAATCTACAACTTAGGCCTTAAAAAGGTCAAGTTTTAACATAATTGTATCTCAAAGAAAAATTGCTCATACATGAGTCAATGTTTTTTTTTTCCCTAAAAAACATGTTCTAATAGGTTAATTCTTCTGCTAAATTCAATCAATTAACTTTCAAAAAAGTTATTTGAATCTTTCCCCCTAGATACCCTACACCCCCTCTCTTTATCTCTCTTCTCTGCCCCTTTGCTTTTTCATTTTTCTTTTTCTTTCATAATTTTTTTCCAATTTTGTGTGTGGATGCTTGGGGGTTTCTATACTTGAAAGTGATACAAATAACAACTCTCATTAACTTTTAATGGGATAGTGATGTGACTTATTAAATGTCGTGTGTTATTTGAGTTAGATATAGTCAATTTGCAAAATACCAATATATTAAAAGATACAAAGAAAGCATAAAAACCTTTTTAATTGTTTTTTGAATTTTTTTTTTGGAAAAGTAATTATTTTCTAGTAGCGTTTTATTTTTTTAATGTAAAATTGTCTTTCAATTTTAAAAATTATAACATATTATTGATTTGGAAAAATAATTTTGCAAATGTTAGTGGTCTTAATGTATAACATTAGTGGAAGCATTGCACTGGACGAGCAGCTCCCTACAGAAGTGCAACTAAGTGCACACAATGCCGGTACATAATTTGTGCTCATTTTTCTTTTCTGATTGAAACTCTATATTTTAATTCATTTTAAGCCAATGCCAAATTCCAATATTTTATGTCAAACCCTTATTTATTGAATTTTGATGCTTCATTTACTTTAAGGATATTTTGAAATTAAATTGTACTTCAATTATATACTATATTTTGCAAAATTGAAAGACAAAAAATTTTACATTGATAAATAAGAAAAATGCAGTAAAAATTACATTTTTAGAAAAATATAAGTTAAAAAATATTTAGAAAAGTTTTTAAGCTTTCACTGTGTCTTTTGTCTTTGATTTTTTTCTTCAAATAAAGATGATTTATTTACTTTTTGACATTCAAAACAATAAGAGAAAAAGAAAGTTATCTTTTTCGAAGATTTGGACATGCAATTCACAATTGTAGAAATTGTACTAAAAAATTATTTTCAGCAAAATAAAATTGAAACATCATAGATATTTCATTTCTTATGGGCTCAATTGATTCTCCATAGTTAATTAATTTATTTTTGTTATTTAGTTTACCATGATCATATTGAGATTTTTTAAAATTATAAATAAATAAATAAATGAGATATTTCTAATTCATAAAATAATCAATGATGACGACTAGTAGGTACTTTCTTTGTCATTTTTGAATCATAAAGATTTATTAAATAATGTAATACTAACTTAAGCTTGTGTAAAAGTGTATTTTATTTCAAGTAAAAATGTTTTTATGAAAATTTCTTTAAATTTTGACAAAACCCCCCAACTTGATTTTTATAAAAAACAACACTACACAAATTTGTCCTTCAAGAAAAAAAAAATATCTCCTAGTTTCTGAAACATTAAAAATATAGAATATATTAATTTTTGAATTTAATTTGAATGCACTGTCAGTATAAAATTTTTTTGTACAGACATCCAATCATATATTGTCACATCAACAAAAATCTTTAATATAACTACCCACTATTTGAATAGTCATGCAATGAAAGATTTTGATTAGACGATAGTATAAAAAAATTTTACACTGTCAATGCACCCCAATTAAAACTCTTAAATTTTTTTAATATTTTAATGAACTTATTTATTTTATTTATGTGATTATTATAGATTAATTTAAATTATTTTATAAATTATTAAAAATCAATTTATTCTATAAATTTTTTAAAAATAATAAGAAAATATTAACTTGTCAATCATTTGGACTTTGGAAAGAACATATTAAGTTTTATGTTTGATGCAAAATATATTTACCAAACATTTTTAATTGAGTAGTGCATACTAAGTTTAGCTTTCTGAAATTATTACAAAAAAAAAAAAAAAAACGGTTTCATCAAGAGTGTTTTAAGAAATTTATAAAAAAAATTTCATAAAAAAAATCAACCTATACACGATCATCTTCTGAGTCCTAACGACGCTGTGACTTCTGAGTTATTGCTTGCACTAGCAGATACGTAGGGAATAGTAAGTGAGTTTGAGAGTAGCAAAACAGAAGAAGAGGCAGAATGGAAGAGCCAAGGAAAGGGACGGTGACGTCACCGGCCTCTCTCTTCCCCGCCGAGGAGGCTCAGAAGGCCGCGAAGCGCGTCCGAGACGCCATCGCCGAAAAGCACAGCGAGCTCGACCGTGTACGAGGTTTCCTCGAGGACAACAACAACCTCAACAACCTTGTTCAGAAGCTCCCCGAAGATCTCTCTCACGACATAATGGTAAGTAAATTTTATTTTTTTAATTATTTTTCAGTTCTTTTATTTTTTTTTTTAATTTTTTGTTTTCCCTCTAAAAAAAAAGAGGAAAAATTCAAACTTGGGGAATGGGTTTTCAGTTTCCCTTTGGGAAAGCAGCGTTTTTCCCCGGCCGTTTGATTCACGCCAACAAGTTCCTGGTGCTAAAACCCGGCGTTTTCTTTCGTGCTTCAATCGTTTTGTTATTGAATTGAATGTTTTTTATTTTTTTTGTCATGTTTGAGAAGAGTTATGTTTTGCTCCTTAGGTTCTTCTGGGAGAAGGCTACTATGCAGAGAGAACGTCCAAACAGAGCGTTGAGATATTGAAGCGGAGAAGGACGGCCTTCGATTCGCAGGTTGATTCTCTTGAGGCCATGATCAAGGACCTTCAAGCACAGGCCTCGTTTTTCAATGAGACAGCTTCTGAAGCCGCGGTGGGTATCACTTTTTGGGTGCGTTTGTTTTCAGTTTTTTCTCCGATAAAAAAAGTGATTTCTTTAACTCAAGAAATTTTTTTTTTTTTTAAACTCAGATATGAGTTGCTTGTATAAAAAGTGGTTTTCTTAGTAAAATAAATCGCTTTTTTTGTCAGAAAAAACTGAAGCAATAATTGTTGTCTCAGCACTAATGTAGTTTGAACTTAGAGGCACTTTTGAAGTTCATTATGAATATGTGGATGCATTGTTTTCTATGTCTTTTTTTCCCCCCTTCTCTCCCCCGTCGAAAGCTGCCTTGTTATGCGATGTGTGTGTATTACATTTTTAGTTCCTGTGCTCCATTTTTCTTGTGATTTGATTCTTCTTGCGCTTTGTTTACGCTTGCTTATGTTAGTGTTTTTGAAGTTTTCTTAAATGATTGATTGCTGTGGTGATATTTAATTTGGCACAGGACAGTCTTGTGGAGATAAGGGAAGACTATGTGGAGGAAGATTCTAACAAAGGGGAATCTAAATCAAGCATGTTCTTGCCTTTTGTTGCTCTACAAGGATTAAGATTTTGTAAGATGATAGCTAGCATTCGTTGTTGGAAAGTCTAGATAAAGTTCAATTCTTTTCTCTGAAGGTTTCAAATTTATCGAGATTACCAAGTAGCACTAGCAGTAATTGTTGTCTTCTTTTAAACGAAAAATTTCTGTTTTACAATTTATGATACACAAATTACAATGCTACTAAAACTCTTCTTTTGGGAGGTTACATAATCTTATATATAGTAGTTTCCGAATAACAATGGGGAGGCCATGTGAAGTTTCGAGTCATGGAATCAGCCTCTTGCAAATGCAAGGTAAGGCTGCCTACAATAGACCCACACATTGGGAACGACCCTTCCCTTGAGTGCAGGCAGCTTTATGGCATTGGGTTGCCTTTCTATTTTTTTTCGTTTCTGAATTATATATAACATATTTCTATCCCTGTACGGTTTTCGTTAATTTGCGCACTTTTTTGTGGTTTTCTTTTTCTTTCTAACTGATTGCCCTATGTTTGAAGTTAAATGTGGACCATGGTAAGTGTTATGTTCCTTTTATTTATACTTTATTTCACATGCAAGTGTAAAACAATGCACTAAACCAGTGACCATACTTCTAAATTTCTTCCATGTAGCTGACTCCTGTGCAGCTTTAAATATGTTTAATATGATATACAAGTTTCAGCCGAAGGAGCATGCTTTTGCATTCTACTTTTCAAAATGCAGTTTGCAAGCCTGGCTTTGCAATCAAATGTTGGAGGTCAATCTTCAATTTCAATAAGTTCTTAACTCTCTCATTTATGAAGTGTATGCATGTTCAGTAGTTAGCTACCCATGCTGCTTGCTTCTATTCTGAACCAATTCTTCTTGATTTGAACTGTTAGAGGGAAAAAAAATGCTGCTGTTGAGTCTGGTGATCATGGTGAGAAGCTTCCCATACACCACGAAGAGAAGAGAGTTGAAGCAACTACTACATCAACAAGTGAGGTATGTATATCTCGCCGTGAAATTTTCATCACAATTTTCTGCATGAGGTGTTGTGCGGTCTATATTGCCTTGCAGCCAAATGGAAATACTACTTTGCTTTGCTTTGGGATAACAGATTTATGTTTATTCTCTGGTTGGAAGAAACATGCATACTATAATATTTCAGTATGCCTTGAACTATATTCTGGTTTCATTCCCTGTTCTCTTTAAAAAATGCACAATAGAGTACGTCTCGATATCAACAAATTCCTACCTTTTGACAAGCCTGCTCCTCATGGTTATCAAAAGCATTTGACAAGTTTGGACATCTGTTCATGCTTGAGCCTGACCTTTATTGGTTGTTTCCACCTATCAGCTTAAGATTTTTTGTGAGTCGGTCTTTAATATGTACAATTGTTTCCTTTAGGGGTTCAATACCAAACTTCAAAACCATCATTTGATAGTCATAAGGTGTGTTTAGCCTTTATATATGTATAAGAGGTTAGGGCTCACTTACTCTAAAAGTAAGTTTTGACACACATACTTCATTGAATAACTTTCTATGAATGTTAAGTCTCATCAATCCAGTCTTTGAATCAAAAGTTCTCACTAGGTAGATCAATTCCATAAAGTTTCATACAATTTAAGAATGATTTGATACTTCACTACATAATCTTTTGGAATATAATTAAATGAGGACTATTGTATTACTTATGAATGCCCAACTTATTTGAAATTTGGTATTCTTGACCATTAATTGGTTAAATTTACATTCTACAAAAAATTATTCAACTAGAATGAGACCCGTATGTTGTGCAGGACAAATAAACTATAAGAAGAATTATTAAATATTGTAAGAATAATTAAAGGTGAAATAACTATATAATGAAATGAAAATATCATTTATTTGTAATAAAATGAAAGTATGATAATATAACAAAATCAAATATATACATCCTTTTATGGCCATTTGGAATGTATTGAAAGCATATGAATGTTTGAAATGTGCCATTCTTTATTATGTAATTTTGGAACAACAAAGATGTTGATTGTATTTGAAGGCTTATTACATGTTTGATTTGTTTTGAGAGTAATTGGATCGTTGTTTAAGGTAAAAATTATTGTAATAATGTAGCTTTGAGACCCTTCTTTCAAATTGTGATTGATCTATATTTTAAATAATTAGTTAATAATAATATTATTTTTAATGAAACCTAATTCCTGTAACTTTTAAATTAGTTATGTTTAATTAAAGTGATTACTTTCTTAAGAAAATGAGCTAATTTAGCTTAAGCTTTATCAATAGCTTGAAGTTTAAATAGTTTGGAGTAAGAAATTAGATCCATATAATTAATCAATTAAAAGTATTTATAATAGAGTAAAGATTTAAAATAAAGTTGAATATATATAAATTAAAGTATTTTTTCTTTTAGTTGAGTATAATATTAAGAAATGAAAAAATATAATTTAAATTAATATGAATTTTGTAATTCTTAATATAATAAAAAGTTACCTTTATGTGAATTAATGCTTTGTAAAATGTAAGATAGAAAGAGAGTGAGAAGGTGATTAAGTAACATTTATTTTTGCCTTTGTTAACCTATACTTACATATTAAAAAATTTTGAATAATTTTTGTAGTTATATCATATTATAAAATTGAGTTTTTTCCCCTCAGTTTTATAATATGATATGACTTTAAAATTATTAAAAAATTTTGAAAAAAAAAAAAAGTTACGCTACATGTGATAATAAATTGAGTTTAAATTAACATATTACACAAAATACTATACTAATATAAAAAAGAGTCATTAACTTTGGGAGTGCGGGTATATAGGATGTAGGAGTGGGTATTTTTTTTTACTTTTTAATTATGTTGTGATGTAAACTGGAGAAATGGGAAAAAGATAGTGAGGTGGGAGATGAGAAATAAAAAAGTTGATAGGAAAGAGGAAAAAAAAAAAAAAGACACTAAAGCGGTGGTATGTCTATGTGTCTTCGTAGAAAAAAATAGTTAGATAATAACACTTTGATCCATAAGTTGATGTGGCAATGTTATATAATATCTAATATGTCATTATCATATTGTGCCTCATCTTGTGTCTTAGCTTTAATATATTATAATAGATGGCATAACTGAACTAGAGTAACTCCTAGAGTAAGTGGATCCCTTTCCATTTATATGTACCTGGCACTTTATTTGCGCTCAACTCATTGTGCCCTGCAATTATATTTGCCGCTGCTGTTAATTTCTCAAATATATATTTTCTGCAGGCTTGTACAGGCTCCATCATAGAGCATACAGAGAATCTAAATACAACTCCAAAAGGACAAAGTTCAATTTCACTGCAGGTAGCTTTACTGATTCATATGTGGTTGTTTCAGTAAATAAAAAGACTTGCTTATGTAATGCATACTATGATAATCTGAGTATAACTGTAAAAGGTACTTATGTAAAAAAACTTCTACATCGTTATTATTGACTAAAATCTATGATAATCATGCATATGACCTTCACAGGTTTCTGGTTCTCAACCTTCAAAACCAGTTTCCAGATTCAAAATGCAGAGAAGATAGCAACAATAAAGTTGCTCCACGGCTGAAGTGGCCATACATACAAATCCATTTACAGATAGATATGCTTCGATTGGAACTGGAAGTTCCAGAACAGGCTGCTTGTATACCACCACAATGAAACTGCTTTTCTTATTTGGCAATTTGATGTTGGTGATATCTGCTTTATAGCATGATGCGCTTGTTAGAATCAAAAGCAGAAAAAGTGAGTGGGGTAAACGGTTATGAGGAGTAAAAACTTAATGCCTTTTCTTTGTCGAAGGAAAATAGATAGAAACAAAGATGGAATTTCTATCATTTTAGAAAATGGTTGTAATTACGAAGGTTTACCTTTACGATGGAATTGTAACATTTACAATTCATAGTTATAGATATGAGTCGGAACAGTCACGACGGAGATGGAAGAAGTAACTGATTTTTGTTTCCCTAGTAATGCCTCTTGTATTATGTGAAGACAGGTGAAAATTAAAACATCCCCAGCTGTCGTTTTTCGTCGTGTTCATTTTTATTTTGTTCTATACGCTACCCTGTTGAGTGCAGTGCATTGGTCATTGTCTTTTCTTGTTTTAAGTGAATGGAATGACAAAATTTTGGGGGTACGTGGTTCATGACACTGCTATAGCGGTGGTCGCAAATTGCAATTAGATATTGCGGTAGGATAATATAACAAGCATTTTGCTTTGCGGTGGCAGGATCTTGTTGCCGTTAACTTATGAGGGGAGATGGCTGCAGTTTACACCCTTCTACTTTGACACCTTTTTTACACGTATCATGTATTAGCTACTTATGTGTTTCTGGCTAGTAACTTGTTCTGAGTTGCTATTTTGTTTTGTTTTGTTTTGTTTTTTCCTTTTCCTTACTTTGATTATTGATACATTTCTAAAGCTATAAGAAAATAAGAACAATAAGTTAAAAAAGCGTCAATTAATATGTGTTGTTTATATCTATAGCGAGATTGTAAAGTCCTAACTTTTCTGGTCAGAATTTCTTGGTAAGCGAAATGATGTGCAAAGTGAGTCAGTGAAATTATACTTAATGAGAGCTAGTAATATATGTAAAGAAATGAAACTCGAATTATTTTAAGATGATTAAGATTGAGCACGATAACGCATGACAGACCAGCTTTGGTGATTCATAAGACTAGTTATGCAGTTATTTTGTCATGGAATATTATTTAGCCAAAAAAGTGTCTCCAAAAATTATTTATGTCATGTTAGTCCAATAAAATTCAAGTTATACAGCTTGAAGTAAAATTTTAAAGACTATTTGTAGGTAAATAATAATTTTTTCATGCGACTCTACTAATATTCCAATCATACAACCTGAAGTAACAATAAGATTCATCAAATATACAAAGTTGCAATGTTTGGACCAAGCCACATTCATCATATTCAATTTGTGAACAAGGAAAATACGCCTATACATCGTATATACATCGTCATAGATCGTATGTACAAGATGTTACAAAATCTGTAATGTTTTGGGATTGTAAGCAGAGTTACATGGAAGGCATGCATTTGTTTTGCCATCTATATGAACCATTCTTCAACCATTAGGGATCTTCTTTTTCTTCTTGTAGTCTAGAAGCACTTTTTCCCTCTCCGGTGGAGTCGCTGATAGTAACCATCTGCTAAATGCAAGCTCTTCCATGCCCATAGAGCGAGCAAGGAGGCTATATTGGGTTCTCTTCCTTTCATCAATGAAAGGAGCTTTCTGTTTTTTAGGCACACAATCTGGTTTCTTTCTTCGGTGGACTAAAGAGATGCTTGGCCTGCTTAAGCTATCACTTGAAGGGATGCTGGTATCTATCTTCCCTTGAATCCCAGGTCCCAAATTGACAATGTCCTCGTTGCGATGAGCATAGACGACTCCTAAAAATACAAAAAATCAGTTCATTAAATGGAAAAATCAACTTTTTGATTCCCAAATTGACAACAATAGATAAATCTCAGAAGCTTCTTCATTTTTTATTTTTATTTTTATTTTTGGTAATAAGTGTTAGAAGCTTTACTCCCACATTTCAAGGATTCAATAAGCTGAAGCTGATGAATCCACTTTTAGTACTCTTTTGTCAATATATAGTGAATGGGAATGTAAAGTTTGATACAAAACTAAGAAAACACTTAGTTAATGACTGCCAGTAAAAGTCTACTTACTATAGTGTCTTAGAAAGCGAAGATAAAAGTAAAGTTGCCCTTTCAAGAACTGCCTTACTGTTTTCTCAGTGACAACAGATTTTATAACATGAGAAAACGCGGAATTTCACAGTATGTGAGATTTAGGATACATGAAACTTACCAAGGTCTTCAAGGTCTGGTTTACGTGCTGCAGCCCTCACAGATTCAGCACATATTTCAGTTTCAGACTCCGATACCAAAGAACCTGTTTCTTCTGACAGATTTATCTTTTCCTGTTCTATTTTATGGCCATGCTCTTTTCCCATCTCATGCAATTCAATGATCTCACTAGTAAACAGCTTATCAGATAAATCTCTAAATAAATTGCAAATTCCAAAAAGCTCCCCTTGAAATTCCTTGCAATCCTGAAAGGAAACTAATGAAGTATTTTTGAGAATTATTTTAAAAATATTAGAATCAAATGAAAAGAAGTGCAGGACCAAAATGCATATATTTTGGTACCTGGACGCCTTCAAAATATCGTTTTTCCATCTTTCCAGAGACAGCAATGTTTGAGAGCTGCTGCTTGTACACCTGACGAGAATAAACAAGTTCTTCGAGCGAACCAGCTGCAAGAAGACGGAACACTACAACATGCCGCTTTTGTCCAAAACGAAAGGATCTGTCCTGAGCCTGTAGGTCTTGTGCAGGATTCCAGTTGGGATCAAATATTACAACACGGTTTGCACTGACAAGGTTCAATCCAAGCCCACCAGCACGAGTTGATATCAGGAATACCTAAAATAATAAATAAGAGTCCACAAATTTAATTGGAAAAATCCTCATTTAACTATCGGGTTTGAGATATACTTGTTTGCTGGGGCTTGAGTTGAAATCATCAACCAATGGCTGGCGTAAATTAGCTGGAGTGGACCCATCAAGTCTTGAGAAGCAGTAGCCTTTCCGTATGAGAAATTTCTCCAGTATGTCAAGCATCCTAGAGAAAATAATACAAGATCAACAACAAAATAAATAAATAAATAAATAAAAATAAAGGCACATGCAGACAGCAGTCTACTGCCAATGACATCCATGCATAGTAAGACCAAAGGCCACTACTAGGGTCCATGAGCAATAGATACAAGGAAGCTCTCTACAATCTACACTTATGAATTTAAGTTTGAAAACGGGAAACTAAAAAGGCATATGTTTCAAAAAATCAACTCTAATTTCAATCACTATTGTACCATATCCATCCTAACTTAAAATGTAGCAGAAAAAGAGTATCAAACATGACCTAAGGGGTGTATTGTGTATTCACCTTACAGAATAGCTAAACAAAAGAACTTTGTCACCATGTGAAATCCACGAGAATAGAAGTTTTTCAAGTGCTCGCATTTTTCCACAATGTTTCACATCACTTAGATCCATGAAACTCTCACTCTGCATGTTCCCACCGACCAAATCAATATCAGGGCCAAAGACAGCAGCAGCAAACTCTGCATCTTTACTTTGCTTGTCAGGATCATCTTTCGGGTTTGGCTTAATCAGCTCAAGGTGATTGCTTATCTGGCATAAATAAACATGAACAAGTAAGCATCATGAGTATGATCATTGAAGTTAAATTTGTAGATGGAAATAGAACAATTAACACTATAAACTGCAAGGCAATAGTCCTCCACACTTTGCAATGAAAAGTATGGATTATACTTGCTAAGAAACCAATTGTGCATTGTACAATCTTACCTTAAAGATTTCTCACAATAAAACGCCAATGAAATTGGTAACTTAAATCACAAGTCCTTGATTTCACCTTTTAAGTTTTTTTCCCATCCTGAGACTCTTGTATGTATGTATTAATTTCTCCATAGAGTAAATAGATCTCATTCAATTAGTAATCACTCTCATGTAAAATAAAAAAAGAAAAGGATTTTTTCTTTTCTTCCAATTCTAATAACGTAACACAAAGCCAATATTAGGCTAGCAGTGTGGTGACTTAGAACTACAAGCAACATCCAGGACCATGTAATAAAGACTGAACACATATAGAATTACTTTTATCATCAGAACATATCCTTTTTAAATTGAATATTGATATCTTTGTCGTCATCTACTTTTATATTATTATATAACAAACATATATCTTATTGCATTAAGCCAACGCATTTCCTTCTCTTCCTTGTTACAATTATTGAGTTGAATCATGATAAATATTTACAGTTACAAGGCAGAAACTCCTATGAAAAATAAAGTTGCAACAGACATCCAATGCTATGAATAAGTAGCTCTTAAGGAAATATTTTGCAAGCACCAGTATAACCAAAGAGACAGGCAAAGAAATTTCAAAGATCTCACATAACCTGTTGGAGCTTGACAAGGCATGGAAGGACAAGGCAAAAGGGGCATGAATCACAGCCATCAGGGTTATCTCTATGAAGGTAAGGCCAAATAATTCCATTTGGTACTGTCCTCTTACAGCATTCAACTTGTGTAAGAGGGCTACCACAACTACAAGGCAGGTCCTTATTTATAAGACATTGGATGTCAGGAAGCTGTAATATTCTCTTGTAAACACGTTTTTGCAAATCACTCATGGCACAGAACACAATGTTATCTTCCTTCCCCATCATAAGATGTCCAATGGTCTCTTCCTTTGTTCTTCTCAACAAATATTTACGAAGAACAGCCACAAGGTGTTGTTTTCTTTTATTAGCAATTTGGACAAACCTGTCGGGAGCAGATGACCTCTGACCATGCTTAAGGGGTTCGTCATAGAACTCACGAAAGTGCTCCCGTGTTCCAAGGGATCCAGGTGCAACCCAGTCAAAGAGATTAAACAACTCCATTATCTTATTTTGCATTATGGTCCCAGTAAGACCATAACGTCTCAAAGTTTTAATTTCTAAACATGCTCTATAGAGTTTTGATTTCTCATTCTTAAGCCGATGAGCCTCATCAATAATCACAATGCCCCAGCTGATATCTGACAAGGAACTTCCATGAATCCTGTAAGTGTCAAAACTTGTAATAAGTATCTCCACTCCATTTACTTCCAATTTATCATATATCAGATCCCGATTTGCACCATGATAAATGGAAACACTAAAGTTAGCCCACTTAGAGAATTCGCTCTCCCAGTTGTGAATGACAGAAGTTGGGCAAATTATCAATACAGGGTCTCTCTTCTCTTCCCAGTTTTCACACAGCATAGAGTCTCTTTCTTTACCAAAGATGGCAGCAAGAAATGCTATTGCTTGAATGGTCTTTCCAAGACCCCTGTTTCAAATTTCAATACACCAAAAATGAACTTCATCTTGGTAATTACAGTAGGAATTTGATGAAAAGGAGCCAAATTTCAAAAAAATAAAAATAAGAATATAACACTATACAAACAAATAGTATAGACACAAAACAGAAGATGATGTCTACAAATTTGAATAAAAAGGGCTTGGATAGGATCAGGAGATGCAATATGTGGTTTTATGACTGAAAAAGAAGACTCAAAGAAGATATTGACAAGAAGTGCAGATATTTGTGAATTAGGTGAAGAGCATTACTACATAGTCTAAAAATTTTCAAATGAATCCATCACAAACTGACGTGGTTGCATATCAAGTTTAACAATAAGAGGAAATTTGGGAGTTTGGTAGAAATCATGCCACATCCTTTCATATAGTAGTTTTGTGGAAGCTATTTGTACTAACAAGCATTTCTCTTTTGTAAAAGGCCTCAAAACAAAATAGAAAATGTCTCCATACCTGAATGTCTTCAAATTTTTGAAATAGGAAGTACTTGACTCAAAAAATTCAAAAAATCAAAAATAAAAAAGTTAAAATATAAATCTTTATTATTTTTTAAAGTTAAAAGATAAAATCTTTTTATGTTGAAGAAGTCACAACATTCTTGTTATATATGTTGTAAGAAGGAGAAGAAATGAACATGTACCATACATAGGCTCTTGGTACAATATACTTTTTTCCCCCAACAGGAAGAGGTAGAACAGCTATTATGAACATTAAATTATATCAAACCATATCTTGGAGTATTATTGGATGACCGGTACCAAAAAAGTAATAAAGCACCATGGTTTTCCTGACAGGGGTCTCAAGATTAGCATTACTACTTGCATTAAAATTGGAATACTACCATCAATGCATGACCAGTGTTTTACAAGTATGTGATTGAACAATGCAGACAACAAAAAATGAATCATTACCTGTATTTAATAGATCTCTAACCATTAGATTTTTCAAAATTAGACAACTATTACATTATATTTGAGATTTAGAACAATTGAACATACCAATTTATCACTCGCAAACACACTCTCTCTCTCTCTCCAATACATACATGTGTAGTTGATGGTGCTAAAATAACCAGAGGGAATATTAGAAAAGAGACAAAAGAAAGAAATTCAAGCAGATAAAAAGAGAGAAGGGGTGCAGAGAGCAGGGACAACATGTAACTTACATGTCATCTCCAAGGATGCCTCCATGATTGTTCTTGTACAAACCATACAGAAATCTCACCCCCACTCTTTGATGCTCAAGCAGTCTACAGTTTATAGATGCGGGAACCTGAAACAGCAATTAGCACCTCAGAGTAACTATCTCATTGTGTTTCAAATCTCAATACTTATAGCATTAATCAAAATGTTTCCATCTACTACTCTTAAGTGTCAGCTGACTATGCATTACACTATTCCCAACCACATATATAAGAACTACATCATTTTTTATGTAGGCCAAACATGTAAATTCATAAACATTCTAAACTAAAATAAACAAGAAATTATTGCAAAACAAATACAAAAACCTATGTGAATGATCCACTTGAACCTTTTTTCCGCCTTTCCGATAGGTCGAAATTTACAGGCTCAACCGACAGAGGAAATGCAGGGAACAAGGAAAAAGCAAAAATACAAAATCAAAACAAAATGCAAACTACCAATACACTACTTAGGATAGGCTAAGGCATAACATTAAAGCCAACTAAGAAATATAGCATCAAACCACACCACTGGCTCATATCAAATCTAAGAGGTCAACCTTCGCAACATTATACATGGACCAGCAGAGCAATCTGATGCAGCTTAACACCCTTCAGGAGATTAATCATCTCACACCAGCAGATCAACAATACTCCTGCATATTGCCATTTTGGCATCACAAAACCTGGACATCAATCTCACCAATTGATTTATTTATAAGCTTCACACACAGACAGGAAAGTTACAGAACACTGCATCTGTCACCTTATAATTTCAGACTCACGCACTGAAAACAAGATACCAAAAATTCAATGAAAACAACAAAAGATTGAATCCCACTTTTCAGAAATTACATTCCCATAACAGACCTCACCACTTCCTCAATAAGCTCAACCCATAACCCCCTTATTTCGTCTTCATTGAAGATATCAAAGACGACCAAACCAAATCAGCTCTTCCAACAGACATCTCCAAACCTGTCTTCCCAGCAAGAACCATGACTGCACACTATTTGACAATTTCACATGATAATCTCTTGTGCCAGCCTCTAATCCACAAGTCAAGACTAAACTTCATTTGTTCAGCAGCATCCCCTGAACTCGGCTATGCCCTTACAAAAATTATCTGATTCCTTTTTTTTTTTTTGATAGATTATAAGAAAAGGCTCAAACAACCTCCATTGGAGGAGAGTGTAACATAACAGTCAACAAAGAAACAACATCAACTACTCTACAGTCTACAGCAGCATACAAGACAATTATCACAACCAACACCATCAAACTCCAATTAGCAGAACCATATATCAGAAAATTTTAGCCATTCCTTGAGCTATTTCTCTATGTGATCTCAACAATCCTGCACCACCAAAGCGTAAACAGAAAATTTTCTTCGATAAATGACACCATGCTCATTCAAACTCATCAGGGAGAGAGGCACGATCAATGCAGGCCAGACGCTAATATACAGTCATTAAATTTACAACAGTTTCAATTTATGAAGGCTGCACTTCATTAATCCATCTTCTATGCCACAAACTTTAGTAAACCAGAAATCCAGACACCTAATAGCTATTCTACAAGCTCAGTTGAACCAGAGTTTTCTTCAACACTTTGCATTGCATCATTAACGCTTCAGCGGACCCATCTTGAGACTGACCCACTTGAACCTACCATTAGGCAATCTATTTACCATAAGTATCCAATACACTTTACTGCAACTAATTATGCTAATCGCTAAATGCTAACACTCAAGCACAACTACTCACTTAACTGGAACTAATATATTACTCCATTCGGTTCAAATTATCTGTCACTTTAAGTAAAACTATTTAGTTCACTTTATTTGTTATTCTCTAGTTCCAATGAAATATTTATTATAAAGTTTCCAATTTTACTCTCTACAAACAATTTTGAACACAACAAATAATGAAATATTAATACAATAAATTAGTTATTAAATAAGAATGTTTTGATAAACATGTTTTTGTAATCAATTCTTAATTTTAGATTCCTTAATTAGTGTGCAAATAGCTAAAGTGACACTGACATATAACTTGAACCAGGGGAGTAATATATAAGAAGCCTCCCAACACACAATTAAGTCTATTAATGCATTCACTGCATAACAAAATATAAAAATAAAATTAAAAAAAATTGAAATCCTATGCGTAATTCTATGTAAATGCATGAATTGGGGCCATTGAAAAAGAAAACACAGTGAAAAACCTGAATGATTGGAATATCTCCATCTGAAGACAAGACCAGAGGCTCAAAGGGTCCAGTGTGATCAAATTGAAACTGCAACATTTTCGCTCTACCGAAATTACCCCTCTTCACCTCTGGCTCTTCGTCCTCTTCTTCTTCCTCTTCTTCTGCATTGTCACCTTCACCGCTTTTCTCTTCCCTTTCTCGCTTGTCAATCGAATTGTGGGGCTGAAGCGGCGGGGCGGAAAATGATTCCTCGTCGTGGAGACGGCGAAGCTGCTGGGAAAGAGAGGATTTTGGAGGTTTTCTAGGGATTATTGGAACCTGGGAATCGTGGAGAATTGGACTGGGGCGTGTCTGGCTTTGGGAAATGGATGAAGTTGACGGTTGTTGGGTTGTGCAGGGCCTTAGAGTTTCCTTGAGAGCGTGCAGTGACATACTGACATTGAATTGAATGGATCGGAAAACGCGCATCAACTTTCCAATTCCAAACGTTGATGGTGGCTGTGTCCCTCTGCAACAATTAGGGTCTCGTTTCGTTGTTGCTTTCTTTGCTGAATCCTGTGCTGATTTTTGAATTTTGGTGACTTCGAGCTATTTACAGAAAACAATGCAGAATGGTTTTTCTTTTAACCGCCAAACAGACTTTCAGGTGAAAATATTCACAAATATTTATTGTTAGGGTACAAAGCAATTATTTAATTTAAGTGATTTGTCAACTATTTTTCTTAAATAATTCAGATATTTCAAATGTAAGTTAGTATTTTTAAAAAGCTTATCCATTTATTAAATATCGAATTAAATTAAAGTTTAAGATTCTCAAAACTATCTGCAATGCACCTCAAACAATGGTGCTCCCCAAGAATCGAACCTGCACTCTGTACCTTAGATATCAATTGACTATGCCTCTGAGCCGCGGTTAGTTATTATGGTGTGTGTTTAGGAGCTCTTTTGGGTTTTTTAGATTTGTATCCAGACCTCAGAATTAATTTTAGAAAATTTTTTGATAATATTTAATTATATACTCTTAAACTCAATTTTGATATTTAGAATTGATTCTGGAAGATCAAAGCCAAGACTCTTGCTCAACCCCTTGCTTGAACCATCCCCAAGGCCAAGGCCCCAGCCTTCTCAAAATGCCACTGTGCCCCCCTAGCCATTGCCCATCTCAATCCTCAGCAGCAAACCAGCAACTGCGTTCAGCCTGTGACACCACCGTTGCACCAAATCTGTGACGCTGTCGCTGCATTCGGCCTGCTCCGCCACTGTGCCAGATCCGTGGCGCTGCCGCTGCGTCCAGCCCGCTTCGTTGCTGTGCCAGCTCCGCTCCAACGCCGCCGCCGCATCTAGCTTAGATCTAGTTAGCTCAAATCTAATCAATGTCATTAGAGAAGTGAATTTCTATTATTAGCATTGCTAATAATTATTTGCTGACTAATTTTTTCTTTTATAAAATGACTAAACTGTGACACTTCCATGCTTCATATGAAACTTATCTATCATTGTGGTTTTTTTTTTTAAAATTCTTTTTGTTATTTTTGATCAGATTGAACAAATAAATTATCTGTCATATGGGCAATGGAGTGCAAACTTTCTTCTATTCATCGAATGAACCCACGGTCAAACTTTCTTCTGTCATATACTATCAACTAGCTAAATCGTCTGATTCCATTAATATGTTTACATAGTTAATCTTATGTAGAATAATAGTTCAATTGTAAATATGATTCGCCCATGTACCCTCATTAATTGTCATTTTCATACTTGACAAGTTAAGAAATGGACATATATGTTTAGGGGCGTAAACGATTGGTTCGGATCGGATTTGAACAGAAAATAAATCCGAACCAATTAATTTTAATTGGTTTGGTTTGGTTTGGTTCGGATTCATAAATTTTTTTAACCAAATCCGAATCAATTAAATTCGGTTTAGTTCAGTTTTGATGATTGGAGTACTGGTTTATTTTTTTTTCAATTCCAGTAAAAAAATAAAAAAATAAACAAGCATCGAATTTTCATGTAACTAAATTTTAAATTCTATTTTAATATCCAAAGGTTAAATCATTCTAATATTATCATGAATATAATTAAAAGAAACACAAACAAATAATTTTCATTCTAATCTATTACCATCAAGAGGCATTAACATAATATTGTCCAACTTTAACATCCATTAACACAATTATGGAGATAAATTATCCATGCTCAAGGTCATACATCAAACAACAATACAACATAACTTGTATTACAAAACAAGTTTGTAACGTATGTAATGTTAATGGGAAAGGGAAATAAGTCTGTAACCATGTGTAATGTAACGTGTATTAGTGTGTGTGTGTGTATATATATATATATATATATATATATATATATATATATATATATACATCTCCTAATCCGATACTCGAACTGAATATTGATCGGTTTCAATTGGATTGGACCCGATTGACTTGATAAATTGAACCGAATCGAACCAATTTAATTTGTTCGGTTCGGATTTGTCAGGTTCATTGGATTGACTCGATCCGCTTACACCCCTATATATGTGTCTGTTTGGATTCACATTAGATTTCTAAAGTTGTAGAACTCATTTATGTTTCTCACTTTGCTTTTCTTTTTCCTTTGTGTTATAGGTTTAATTAATGTCTTCTCCACTTGAGGGTAATGAGACTATGTTATCAGGTACTCACCTTCCTAGTGAAGTTAATGCACAAGTGCCAATAGATTGTTGAACTTTGTTTGCATTGGTGCACTTATTTCTCATCCTTGTTGTATTATTGTATTGCTGTGGATTTGTGGAATATTAGATATTAAATTTGTCTTATTCATAGTTGTCAATTGCGAGATATAGTGATGGCGTGGAGAGGAGCGGATAGTGGACGCGACAGAGATGTCGGAGCGTCATGCTTCTTCATCGCGGTAACTCGCGGGCCATTACAACTGTTATTTGATGTCGATGGCCAAACACCGGTTCTTTCGAGCCTTCGCCCTTCTTTTCTTTGATCTGAACATTGGTTTAGGGTTATTTTCTCTGTTCTCTTCCTCTCTAATCCATCTGTCTCTCTCCCCCTTCACCTATCTTGCTCCGACGATCCTCCAACCTCCGGTGGCGGTGAGATCGGTGGCTGCGAGACCCGCGGTGGCGACGGTTTGTCCTTCATGCACTCTTTTTGTTCTGTTTTCTTCTATCTTCCTCGGATCGGGAAAGAGGGAGAGAACAAGAAAGAGAAAGATGAGGTGAGAGAGAAATTGAGAGTGATAGGAGACAGTGACACTCACCATGAAGAAGCTTGGAGAAGGAAAAAAAGGGGGCTTAGAGTAGACCACTTCACTTAAAGTGTTGGTGGTCCTTACCACTTCTCATTTTTTTTTTCCTTTTTAGCAATGGCATGTTTTGTTTCGTTGCTCTGTTTTAGCAATGATGATGATGATGATGATTAATTTATTGGAATATTTTGTTAGTTTTAGAAAGTAGAGACTTAGGTTTAATTAGGATTTAGTATTGTCTTTTATATTTTGTTGGCCTTATGCTACTTGATGGTGTTGTTTTTTTTTGTATTTTACTTACTTAGGACTTGATGTTTATGTATTGGATTGATGGTGATTACGTGTTTAGAGTATGGAATTGATTATGAATTTTCATCATTGATGCGAATGAGTTTAATTGTGAATGATTTCTTATTTTTAAACATTTATATATGTTATATGAATTGCATGATAATTATATATTTTTTATCAAATAGCGGCCGAAATACTATCCATTATCCCGCTATAGTATTTTTGGGGCCGGCTGTTACGCGTTGCTATCCGTGTTTGACAACTACGGTCTTATTGTGAACTTATGAAATATTAGCACATTTCATGTTTCATGTTTCATCTATACATAAATATAGCTCTTTTAATATGAGGCCTACAAATCTGTAACTTGTCATTAGTTTTGATCCTACTAGTGTTATGTATTGTTGTAGAAATTAAAAACTCTTAGAAATAGAATTAAATTTCAATATAGACTTAGGGAAATGGATAAGCAAGATGAGAACTAATTGTAGAGTGAATGTCTGTTCGAGAGTAAGCCAGAAAAAACTTCCATATTTTTATATTAGTATTCTTACCATTTTGGTGAGCAATTAGTAGTTCATGAACTCAATATGTTGTATCTTCTCATATTCTAAATCACATACTACAAACTTTAGCATAAGAAGCTCAAAGCAGCTTAGTTGTTAATAGGGAAGCACGTAAGAATCCTTCCATTTGTGTATTTTTTTCCTTTCTTTCTTCTTTCTCTTTTTGTTTTGTAGTTCTAGAAATCTATTTGAGCAAGCGAGCATTGATGGTTATTGTAAAGGCTTGTTTAAGGCCTGTTTATATCGTATTCAAAGGCTTGGGCTGGTTTAGGCCTACATGCTGGTCTAGTTCTGATGGCCTATTAAGAAAGTTATTTTTTTGCAACAGGCTTCAGGCTAGGTCAGGCCACCTAAACAAGCCAAGCCAGGCAAGAAATAAAGCCTTTAATAGGTAATAGGCCAGGCTTAGGCCTAATAATAATGATATAGGTTTGGCCTGTTTAAAGTGCGGCCTGGCCTGGTCCGCTTAGAGTGCGGTCTGGCCTGACTATTTCCACCCCTACACCGAGTAAAGCCATTTTCACTCTTCCTTACCCAGATGTAACCCCCCACCCTACTCCACAACTCGTCCCCTCTACACTACCCTACCAATCCCGGCCTTACCTCTGGCGCCATCGCTAAAAAATAACCAATGCAAGATAGAAAACTTGATATGATGATATCAACATCAAAAACCACCATACATGAAAAACATAAACAACATATCAATATAACTATTTAGATTATGAAACTGATTCAAACAACATGTAACTCAGCTCCTACCATAACTGTCACCATCACACACTAAAGATTCAATAAGTCATCACCAAAAATAGCCACTGTAACAATCCTTAAAAAACACAAGCAACAAATAAAACAGAACAAGCGGCTTTGCAGTGATTATATTGCACAATGAGTAACACCAACCCCACAAAAGAAAACAATCCAAGCAGCACCCAAATCCAATAAGATAACCTCCCCGCTGGTGTTGAAGGTGGGACAAGGGTGGAGGCTGGCTACGAGTGGTGCCGGTGAGGAGGGACAAGGCAGTGGAGAGGGGACTGATTGCAGCACGAGGTATGGGTTGCATCTAGGTGAGAGAGAGTAAACATGGCCTTCACTGGGATGCATCGATAATAATTGGCATATGGATAGATCATCCAATCTTACCCATTAATCATCAAGATGCATGAAGCATTATTATTAGTAAGGTGCATTGCAGACATCTCCCTCAATACATAAATTTTTTTTATAATAATTGCCATTTGTTAATAGCTTATTCCTTATTCTCAAATTTTCACTTTTTAACCAACTCTTACACTATTGGGAGGTTCATATTATAATATTATAGTTAAGAAAAAAAATTAAAAAAATATCTCCACATGTTAGTTCAATTGGCATGTTGCGAGATCAATATTATTTTTTCATACATCTAAAACATGACATTAAGCCACGATCAAAGAAAAACATGACATTAAGCTTGATACTTTTTTTTTAATCTAAAATGCTCACTTTTTATTGCATTCGTAAATCAGCATTCAACAATGGAGCAATAAAATCTGGTGGGTTGTGAAGCCATATGCCATATAGTTCAATCCAAACATAATGGCCTAAATCATTAGGCACTTGATTGCATGTCCTAGGTACATAACTATGTCTAGGTTTTTCAAACCAACCAACAAACAAAATACATCATAATTGTTGTATTTAGGATAGGTCACGTACTTGATCCTATATACTGTTAGAAACTTTCTTTCCATCCTCTTCAAAATGAGTGTTCTTGTAGCCTAACTCTCATGCAAACACAAGAATCTCTCTAGCAACTAGGAGTTCAACTCTGAATAGGTTTGAGATGCCATTAGCGCTGAAGGTTGCAGCATCAACATTAACCTTCACTAATTGGGTTGCTTGCAGTGGCCTTATATAGCATTAGCACAATGGTCCTCCTCTTATGCGTGAGCTTAGAGAAAAGCTTACAAATAAATCCTTGTTGTTTCTGCAATTTGGGAGGATGTTATTGATTTTTTTTTCATTGCCGCCTTAAATTTCTTTTAAACCAGGGTTCATACAAAGTATTCGCCATGATATTGCTCTCCTCCTTTAAATTGTTCAATAGAATTGTGAAATGATATTAGGTCCTTTAGGGCAAGCTTGAAGTTGAGAGAATTGAGAGAAGATAAGATGTAAACTGAGAAATGAATTCTACATTCTGATTCTATGTATAGTGAATTTGGTTTTATATACAAGGTCTATGCAACATAAATTATAATGAAACGAAGCAAAAATGAGATTCAAAAGCTAACTACAATAGCTACCTTAAGTGTACATCTATCATAGCACTAACTGATATTAATTACCATAACTATCAAACTAGTGCATCTATATTGCCAACAAGAATTCTTTCAATCTCTTGTAAATAGCCTTCTTCAGAACTAAGAGTCCTCTATTGATAAAATTAGGAATAGCACTTTGGACAAATGGGCATATATTGAAGAGGGGTTCTATAAATATCAAAGAGACAAGGAAAGCAAGCTAACCAAGATCCAATAATATAATGATAAGAGCGGAGCAAGAATAATCACTAAATTTCCTCTTTTATATTGATTGATCCTTCTCAATTACAATGATAATATTTTCTTTCTTTGACTTCTCTCTAGCACCCAAATCAATGTGATGTGACCTCATTATGAAAATCCTCTAATGATTAGGAATAGTGTCACTTCTATTTAAAGGCAATGCTAAAGGATAAAATTGTCTTTTCCTTTTACAGTACTATATGGGGTAATAAATTATGAGTTGTCACATTGTGATTGGTGTTCAATCATTTAGGCCATGGGCTTGTTGATGTCAAGTCCAAATCCATTCTATCAATGCATCAATTCAGGGCCTTATGCCATTCTACAGTCTTCTATCTTTTGCACTATTAGTTTCCTTCATTGCTTCATGGGAGGAGTTATAATGCATATGCTTGAACGAAGATGCTTAGACTGATGTATTAAAATATTACTAGCTCCTTCTCTGACACCCCTCTTTTTATGGGTGTTACATTCTTTGCTTGAGGTGCACTGTGAAAGGCATCTCAATACTTCCCGGGCATCCCTTAGAGGTTGCCTTACCATTTTCCGAGCCTTTCCCCTTGAGGGGTGCCTCATTTTCTCATATGAGCCCCCTTAGGGGCTCCCTCCTTTTCCCAGGTGCCTCTTTTTCCAGGCACTAATTAGAAGGTACCTCTCTTTTTCTTGGGCACCCAAGAAGGCTCTTCTTGCATGCTAGGTGCTCCATGAGGGTGCCTTTTAATGGTCTGGTCCTCCCATGAGAGTCTTGTATGTCCTTCTAGAAGTGGTCCTATCATGGCCTTAGGGTGATTCTAAAGCATTAGCCCCCTGTGTAATGGAGAGGAGTTCTTCTTCATTAAGCATTTTTATTTGGTTTTCCTTCACATAATACACTTTTCAGAAAGTTTTTTTTCAAGAAGATCCTCAAAAAAAAATCTTTCTCAAGAAGCTTCCCTAGGACATTTTCATTTTACCCCTTTTTTCAAAAGTTGAATTTTTTTACTTTCCTTCTTTTCTTTCTTGCCTTTTTTTTTAATAAATTCATCTCCTCTTTTTTACCTTTCATTCTTTTTGCTCCTCCATCATTTCACTCACTCCTTATTTGTTTTTAACTCCTCACTTTAATCCTTCTCTTTTCTTTCCCACAATCTTTCTTCTCCGCTCCCCTTTTTCACAACAATACCTTTATCAAATTTCCTCATTTTCTTGCATTTCATCCCCAAGGCTCCAACACATCCCTTACTACTCCAACGATACTCTATGGTAAAGGTGACAAAGGGGGTGGCACCTCTGAATGATAATGGGGCCTTAAGACAAGCCAGTGATCTTGGGCATCCACTCAAAAACGTGCAAGCTAAGGGGTAGCTTGCCTTCCAAGCCTTCGTGACACCCTTTTCTAGATGATGAGCATACTCGCAGCACCTCTCCTCAATGTTTCCTTTTGCATAGGACATGATGGTCATGGGAGATAGGGCTTTGGATAGGAGGGGTGCTTGCAAGCAGGGGCACCTAGGTGAGATGAGTGGCAATAGTAGCTTAGGTGTGAGCGCTAGGTGTTTAAGTGAACTGTGAAGTGGTGGTACAAGGTGTGATGTGCATAGTACTAGTTGTCCTATTATGGATTCAGGGTGAAATGTATTTGGTTAAGAGCATATGGGTGATGACAGACATGAGAAGAGTTCTTGTTCTAAGGGAATTAGCATGTCTAGTAGCAATAATGAGCGTACTTCCTTTGGATCGCTTAGCTCCTCATCCCACGGTGGACATAGAGGGGGAATGCACCCATGTGTGGATTATTCTCGTTTCGACCCATTCTTTCATGAATTTACCTTCTACAGTTCATTATCCCTTCAAGTTGTTTATTCTTTGTAAGCCAAAGGCAATCGCACTTCATTCCTGTTTCATCTTCGAGCCTTATCCTTCACCTGCTATGGGAGTTTCTCCCTTGCGCAACCATATTTTATATCAAGAATTTTCTTGGAGCCCTATCAACTTCGTTTCTTGTCCAGGGTAGACAACATGTTGGAATGGCTGGGTGAAGGGTTTCTTTTTGCTGTTAGGGGGGTGAGTTGGTCCGAGCATGTGCACCTTTTCTTTTGTTATTCTTTAATTAACTTAGTGCATGTATTTTTTAATTTGTTTAAATCATCTACATATTTATTGTTGCCCTTATGTTTGTTTGCTTACTATTAGTTGTTAATTAATATATTTATTTATTTATTCCATGATATATATATATATATAGATATATATATATATATATATATATAATTAGAAACCTACTCCTAATCCTTACTCTTTATTCTACTTATATCCATCAATATATAATCCCTCACTTATTTTGTCATGTGATGGGCCCTCTCACATTCTTTCATCAATCATTGTCCCTTGTCACTTAACTGTCTTTCCCTAGGTCACCTAAACCCCATGTCTCAAACACTCCATCTCCCTTGCCCAGAATCCGCATCGTGACTACATCCCTGCTTCGCCTGGTCTTCACTTTGTGAACCATTTGCATAGACTATGCATGCTACAATGATCCACAATGCAATGAAATACATTAATGAATCTTGGGTCTGGGTTTTGCTCAAGATTAGTGAGGTTTATATCTTTAAATTCATTGGTTTCTCTACTTAACGCACTTTTCTTTATTTTTCAAATATATGTTGCTAAGTTGATGAATAGTTGGAACATTTTTTTGGCTTAACTAATTTTCAATGATATATTCATAATAGTTAGCATTAAAATGGTATTAGTAAAACTGGTTCTATTTAAGTCACCTTCATTTCATGCTATTTTAGTCTCAATTGCCAAGTTTGTTGAAGGTGCCATTTACTTGTTTGATGTATTTCCCATGAAGAATTAGATTAAATTATTTGTATAATAGGTTGGCGATTCAGCACTATCGAAGGAATTTGATCTAAGCAAACTTTGTAAAAGACTTTAGTAATATTTCAACTGGACATAATTTTCTTGATCCCAACTGCTTGTTTTGTGGCAACAATTCTACTTTATAGTGAAAATATACTTTTATTGGCATACATAGGATCTCTAAATATCCTGCTACTTATGGAAGTAAAATGCATAATTGGTCACTAAATCAGTCTCTAATTGAATAATTAGAGGCCGATTTAGTAATTGATTTGTCAATGGTAAAAGCATTGATTTATATAGCTAAAGGAAACTCTTTGTTATGCAAAATTGGCCACTAAAGCGTTCTCTAATTTTTCAATTAGAGATCAATTTAGTGACCGATTTATATAGGTAGAGCAAACTCTTTGTAATGCATAATCAGTTACTAAATTGGTCTCTGATTGAATAATTGGAGACCGATTTTTCAATGGTAGAAGCATGTTTTGATTAAGAATATTGGTCTCTAATTTTCAATTAGAAACTGAATTAGTGACTGATTTGTATATGGCAGAGGAAACTTTTGTTATGCAAAATCGATCATTAAATCAGTCTCTAATTAGATATTTAAAGGTCGATTTAGTAACCGATTTTCCCACAACAACAATCGGTCACCAAATCTGTCACAAATATTTTAGTGACCAATTTAGCGACTATTTTTTTTGTATACAAACTATCCCTCTGGTATCGCATATTGGTCGCTAATTCTGCATGTTAGCCACTGAAATTTTTTGACCACTAAATCGGTTGTTATTCTGATAAATTCTAGTAGTGTTCTCTGTAGTTAGTCCCCTGGAGGTGAATAACCTTTGTTACCCCTAGGTAATAGCCTGCTTCTCAAGTCTGATCTCGTACCTATTCATGAGTGATAGGTTTACTTTTCCTGACCCTTACATCAGTCTATTCCCCTTAAACCTAGTTGAGGGCTGGCTTAAGTCTTAGACAATACTGCCCTGGTCCACTATGAGCTAGAGGCTCTATACGTCCCTTTGCAAGTTCTTATAGTCTTTTCCTTTTCATATATAATCATGAATCATGCATGCAAATGCTTTACATTCATATATGTCTCATATCATATGTCAATCATATTTGCATGTATATATATATATGCACATGTTTTTTATCTTACTTTTAAATATTGTCGCATGAATAACTCTCATGTACAACATATGTACCTATAACTTCACATCACATAATTCTGTCAAAAATTTGGCAGTATAATAGCTTAAATATGGGGCTTCCCAAAGTAAATAGTACAGGAAAGTAGCTAGCCAGTCACGACAATTTTCATGATCATGCAATATATCATTATCACATCATTACCATAAGAAAGGAGTATAAATAATTTAGTCATTTAACTCCTTATAGTTTAGGGAACTCCTAAACCCTTAAGCTGCCAATATATCTCAATTTTTTTAAATATGTCCTGTCTTATTAATTTCACTAAAATTCTATTTTAACTTATATTAATCTAAAAATTTAATATGTTGTAACTTTATTAGTCTACTTTCAAATCTCTATGATCCCATTAAGTTTTGATTAGTATAAATTGAGTTATTGAACTCTTATTCAAGGCTGCATTACTGTTGAATAGAATTGAGCACTAAAGTATAAAAATTCACCAAAAATACAATTCTCATCAATTTATTGTGTATAATTGAAATTAATTGAATCATCTTTTATTTTGAATAAGTTTCATTTCAATTTGATAAGTAGAGCCCAAGCTATGAGCTCTCAAATTTAGTTAAAAAAGTTTGCCCTATTTCAACCCTGACAGGACATAGGGCAAATTTGAAGAGTTTCTTGGAGCAAAGCACTATGGGTATGAATCTTAAATTTTTATGGCATGAAGATCTATGTGTTAACTTTCTAAAAAAATTAGTTGCACTCAATTTTAAATTATATAAGGCGAGTTACGCGCTTCACAACCCATACTAGTCAGAATAGTGGATAGGATTCTAAGGTTTGCTTCAAAAATTCAAAACTAATTCATTTCAAATCCAATGGACTTATAATTTATGGTTGGAAAGCTCTGATTATCTAGTTTCATTTAAAATAGTTTCTTAAAATTTTGATGCCTACAAATAAGGCCATAGAGTTCACCGTATGGATACATCCTACGGCTTCAATTCTTAGTAATTATGTTTGAGTTTCCTTTTGAGTTTTTGATCAATCTTCCAACCCAAACATATGATCCTGATCAACCATCCTAGATTATATAGCTTCCCATTGGTTTTAGCAACTTAATAATATTTTGATAATTGGTTCCTTATTTAACATTATGTATATGTATTTTATTCTAATTTCATGTACATTATCCTGTGCAGGTTATGGATGTCCTATCTCTCACTAAGTTGCATAAACTCACCCTATTATCTTCTTCTCTTTTCGGATACAAGCATTAACCTAGGATTCGATCCTTCTACCTCTCAATACTGACTTCCTGCATTTTAGGGTAAGCCTTTCGTGTTGAAGGCCATGTTTTCAATTTGAAACTCCTTATGGACTTTTAGTCTAATTTAGTAGCTCCGTGGTGTCACAAGCAGGGTTCGACCCTCATTGGCCTTGAGTTGTATTAGAAACATGAAATTATGTGTATTAGATATAAAAACTTATTACTTATGCTATCGTTCTTAATTGATTGGATGTTGTTGTATGGACCCTTGCAAGGGACAGATACTATGTATTTTGGATAGATTTACATATTTATATGCTTTCAATTTTTATGCTATGTGTTGTAGTGTGTTTTCTGAGAATAATTGGATTCCTAACAACCTAAGTGTGTATGCTATTTCTGTAAGGAGAGGATCTATATTTGGGGAATTGACCTACTACAAAGGAGATTATGCTTGATTTTCTGGAAATGTTAAGTGAAAGGCTTACTGGGGGACTTGTTCCCTATGTGTTAGTTATGGCATGGGTTGGATTACAAAAAGTTGGTATTAGAGCCTAATTTTCCCTACATACTATGGAGAAAGTGTTTTTTAGTAGGATCACGATTGTGCAAATAGAAGCCAGCCAATTTTCAGAAGGCATGATGCTACAAAAGGCCTTTAGCATTGTCATTCTTGATATTTATACCTTGAGTTATATGCACTCAAATTGTCCCTTGTTTGAAATCCAATAGGGTCCTCATCTC
The DNA here is from genome assembly GCA_031439595.1 of Pterocarpus santalinus. Taxonomy (NCBI): domain Eukaryota; kingdom Viridiplantae; phylum Streptophyta; class Magnoliopsida; order Fabales; family Fabaceae; genus Pterocarpus; species Pterocarpus santalinus. The sequence goes on along the minus strand of CM062530.1, from coordinate 14,752,568 downwards.
AATGTTTATTCCTTTAGATGAAATGCCACCTAAGACAAGCACTTGTGCCACAAGGGCAGAAGTCCATAAGGCTTATGATGCTGAATCCGATCGAGTTCCTTCTTCTCTACCAAGAGGGAGAGGCTATGGTCGGGACAGGCACTGTGGGAGACTAGCGAAGCAAGCTAAGGAACCAGCCACTGAAGAAGAGCAAGTTAACTTAGCTATTGAGATAAGAGGGGTCCACTAGACCCTTAACACCCTATGGAGCTTTTAGCTTAACAAAGGAGGGGTGGAGCACAACCTCAGATGGAGCTAGATCCTCTTGTTAGAGGATATTGTCATCTTCAAGCAGGGATAAATGTGACCATTGATTCTTTTCTTAAGCCAAACCTGCCAACTTTCTTTAGGAATCCTTTGACTGATAACCTACAATTGTTCATAGATCATACTAACAAGATCCTTAAGACCCCTAGGTGCTTGAGTTATAAGACAGTAGAGTTGGTAGCATTCAACTTGAATGGCCTTGCTGAGCAGTGGTATGAGACACTTCTCAAAGGTAAGAATGCATCCAGACTACCTGCCCTTATTTGGGAAGAGTTCATTGAAGTCTTTATGATAAGGTTCCTTCCTGTTCATAAAAGGAAGAAATTTGCTGTTGAGTTTGAGTAAGTAAAGCAGACACCTAGGATGTTTGTAACAAAGTATGAAGCACGCTTTACCAGGCTATCCAGATACACCCTACACCTAGTGTCCATAGAGATTGTGAGGGTTAGGAGATTTGTTATGGGCCTAGCAGATCCATTATTCTCTAACCTTTTTCTTGTGGTTAGGAGGATGTCCTATGCTAAAATTGAGGATGTCGTTTATGGCCTTGAGTGTAGGAGGGACGAACAGAAGACCACCAAGGAGTCCAACAAGAAGTAGAAAATGAGGGGATCCTTTTCTAGTGGATCCAGTTCTGGAGGAGCACATAATTATTAAGGTCAACGCCAGGCACCATCAGTTAGGGCCATTTCTTTCGACCTTGCTCTAATAAGTATATCTACCTCAAGATCCCATGTTAGCAATGTATCTCAGCCAAGCATGTTGGGATTCAGGCAGTTGAACTCCCTCAGACAGCCATGTTATCTTTGTAGGAACTACACTTAAGGCCATGTTTAAGGCCGCTAAAGCTTGCTTTGGATGTGGATAGCCAGGGCACATTAGGAGGGATTGTCCTCACTTTAGGGGAGCTTTTAAGCAGAGTTTTGTGCATCCCGCAACACTTGCGCCATCCTATTCAACTTTATTCACATGCAATTCTTCAGGACTTGTAGGTACAAGATTAGGTAGGGGGGACAAGTGCTAGATGTGCTGGCGGTAGAGGATCGGGGAAAGGCTAACGTAGAGCCTTTACTTTGTCCAGACAGGATGATCAGGCCTCGAACATTATGGTGGCAAGTATTTTACACATCTATTCCTTCAAGGCCTATGTATTGTTTAACCTGGGCTTTACACACTCATATTTTGCCTTTTATTTTGGTAAGCAACTGGTGATGTTGGACCATTTGATTTAGGTCAACACCCAAATGGGGGAATCCTTGATAGTTCAATTTATGTTTCCATTATGTGTAGTCAGTGTAAATGGAGTAGACACATTAGTTAATTTGATGCTGCTGGAGATGAGGGACTTTAATGTCATCTTAAGCATGGATTAGTTAGCCTTATGTCATGCCATGATGGATTGTTACTCCAAAGTGGTAAAGTTTGATATTTTGGATGGACCATCCTTCATTTTCTAGGGAGACAACTACTTAACCCATGTTAGCTTAATCTCTTCTATAAGTGCTATGCACTTGATAAACAAGGGAAATGAAGCTTATCTTACTATAGTCTGAAATGTTAAGGCTGCAGTGCCAAACCTTGACCAAGTTCCTGTGATCAGGGAGTTTTCAGATGTATTTCCTGAGGAATTATCTAGAATACCTCTGATAGGGATTAAGTTTTAAACTTGGCCCCAAGCATCCAACCTATCTCCATCTTTCTCTATCGTATGGCTCTGGCAAAATTATGAGAGGTAAAGGCTTAATTGCAAGATATGCTAGATAAGGGCTCCATTTGCCCAAGCACATCGTCGTAGGGTACTCCGGTGCTTTATATGAAGAAAAAGGATGGGTTAATGCGGTTATGCAAAGACTACAGACAGCTCAATCGATTGACCGTTCATAACAAATATCTTTTGCCCAGAATTGATGACGTATTCAATTAACTCTAAGGAGCTTCTTGTTTCTTTAATATTGATCTCCATCCTAATCATCATCAATTGATGATTTGCAAAGAGGATATTCCTAAGACTGCTTTTTGAACTCGTTATAGGCATTACAAGTTCTTAATGATATCCTTCGAGTTGACTAACACCCCAGCCACTTTCATGGACTTGATGAACCGTATTCAAGCCCTTCTTGGATCACTTTGGGATCATCTTCATTGATGATATCCTACTATATTTCAAGAGTAGGGAAGAACATGAGTATTATCTAAAGATAGTTTTGCAAACTTTGAGGGATCATCAACTTTATGCTAAATTCTCGAAGTGTGAGTTCTAGTTAGACTAGGTGGCCTTTCTAGGTCACGTGGTATTTAAGGAGGGGATTATAGTGGATCCTAAGAAAGTGGAAGCCATTTAGAAGTAGCCAAAACTTGCAACCATGATGGAAATCTGTAGTTTCTTGGGTATGGCAAGTTGTAGGAGATTTATCAAGGATTTCTCTAATATCTCTATTCCTTTGACCAAGTTGACTCATAATGGTATGCAGATTCAATTGTCGAATGCTTATGAAGAAAGTTTCCAAAGGCTTAAGACTTGTTTAACTATAGCCCCAATGCTTGTTCTGCCCTCAGGGTCTGGAGGATATTTAGTATACTGTGATATATCCCAACTAAGACACAGATGTGTTCTCATGTAGCACAATCAAGTCATTGCCTATGCTTCAAGGCAACTAAAGAGGCATGAGCAGAATTATTCCACCCATGATCTAGAGATGGCAGCTGTTGTCTTCGTACTAAAGATTTGAAGGCATTACTTCTATGGTGAAACCTGTGAGATTTACATAGACTACAAGAGCCTGAAGTATATCTTCCAACAAAAGAACTTAAATTTGAGGCAGCATAGGTGGATGGAACTACTTAAGGATTATGACTGTACCATCTTTTACTATTCAAGTAAAGCCAACGTAGTGGTTGATGCCTTGAACAGGAAGTTTATGGGAAGTTTGGCATATATAGCCTTTACAAGAAGATCACTAGTAGAAGAAATCCACAAGTTAGAGTTTGAGGGTGTGCACTTTGAGCTTGGAAGCCCTGAGCTACTCATAGCCAATGTGCTGGCTCAATCTTCCTTGATCGAGCAAATCAAGGTCATGCAATATGAGGATCTAAGGCTATGCAAGCTGATGGAAGATGTTCGCAATAAGAAGGAATCTGAGTTTTCTCTCGATCAAGCAAGTTTGATGAGATGTGGTAACCAGTTGTGTGTGCTAGATGTGAGTGACTATAGAAGGACTCTCTCACATGAAGCCTGTAGTTCTGGGTTCACGATTCATCCTAGTTCCATTAAGATGTATCAAGATTTGAAGTAGTTGTTATGGTGGGAAGGCATGAAGAAAGATATAGGAGACTTTGTGTCTTATTACTTAGTGTGTCAACAGGTCAAAGTTGAACACCAAAGGCCTGCCCAATTACAACAACAGATAGAGATACCTGAGTGGAAATGGGAGAGAATCACTATGGACTTTGTAACCCGATTACCCTACAGTTTCAATGGTTTTGACTCCATTTGGGTGATAGTAGATAGAATGACTAAGTTAGCTTATTTTCTTCCGGCTAAGATTACTTAGAGCACTTCCCATTATGCTAAGTTTTATGTGGATGAAATAGTGTGGTTTTATGGGATTCTTGTGTCCATCCTCTCGGATTGTGGGTCTTAATTCATATCTTATTTTTGGAAGGTATTCTGGAAGGCTTTAATGACCCAGCTTGACCTCAGTATAGCTTTCCACCCTCAAATAGGTGGGCAATCCGAAAGGACAGTCCAAACGTTAAAGGATATGTTCAGATCATGTTTTGGATTTTGGTGGGAATTGGGATATTTACCTGCCTCTTATTGAGTTTTCTTACAATAACAGCTACCAAGCTAGTATTCAAATGGCATCATTTAAAGTTCTTTATGGGAGACATTGTAGATCTCCCATTGGATGGTGTGAGATTGGTGAAACTAAGCTCTTGGGACCTGACCTAGTGCAAGATTCAATTGAATTTGATTAGAGAAAGACTTCTGGCAACTCAGAGCAAACATAAAGCTTATGCCGATCATCAGAGACGAGATCTTGAATTATCGATGGGTGACCATGTGTTTCTTCGGGTGTCACCTATAAAGGGTGTGATAAGATTTGGGAAGAAAGGCAAACTCAACCCTTGTTACATTGGCTCTTTTGAGATTCTAGATAAGGTAGGTGTAATGGCACACTAATTAGCCCTACCACTTGAAGTGTCCATGATCCATCATATGTTCCACGTGTCTATGTTATGGAAGTACCTTCCTGATCCATCACATGTGCTCATTCCACATACCATTTAGCTGGGTGAAGATTTGACCTATGAGAATTAGTTTATAGCCATAGTTGACCGTCAAGTGAAAAAGCTCCACTCGAAGGAAGTATCCTCAATGAAAGTAATATTGTAACACCCTTGGGATATTTTCAAATTTTTGTCTGTGTTAATCGTGTTTGATTGATGCATTTAATTTGTTTATGATGATTTTGGGTGTTGGATGTCTATTGGAATCAAGGAACCCTATTTTGGGATGTTGTAATTGATTACAAGTGAAAATTGTGTCGATTACGAGCTCTCTGTGTCCTTAGGTTAAAAATTTTCACGTCGTGTCGATTGCAAATATGGTGTCGATTACAAGATACTGAGTTCGTGTGTCGATTACCATTACGTGTCGATTGCGAAATATGTCGATTACGAGAATGTGTCGATTGCGATTCGTATGTGTCGATTACCGGCGTGTGTCGATTACCTGAAACTAATATATATCTGGAGGCGCATCCGCCTCATTTTTTCGATTTTCTTCTATATACAACTGACTCTTTCCTATCTAGAATTCCTCTCTGCCATCACACATCTATCGACTTCATTTCATCATTTTCCCAACTAAATCAACAACAACAACACCATACTCATTCCATTAAACACAATCAACCATACACATTATTCTTCCTTCTTCGTTTTTGCTTAGATGGATTTAAAGTGGAAGCTCACCTTATTCTTCTGCATTCAAATTCTAGAGAGTAAGTTTTATGCATTGTTCTTTTCTTCTTCAAGCAATTTCAATTCCTTTTATCTTTAGCTAAATTCTTGGAACCCTAGGATTTTAAGACTAGAGAATTTATGATATGGAGAGTGTTAATGATCCAAGATTGATGCTAGTGTTATGTTGTAATGCTAGATAATTCAAGGAAACTTCTACTCCACTCTTGTGAATCAGGAGATTTAAGGTTTTCTATGCCGGTGATGTGAGTAGATAGCATGCTTTTGAGAATATTCTGTTTGAATTTATAATTGTTCATTTACTTTAAGAAATGCTACTCATGAGTCAATGATGAATGGAATTTTGATGTGATATAAGATTCATGATTTATGAACATGAAAGAATAGGAAAGTCTGTGATAGGATGCATTTGCTAATAGCGGTAGAGCGTTAGTCTTGGTGCACCTTGGACTATGATATTACACTTGGCCGCAAGGGTGGTGCGTGACGGATATTCCGCGGCCATATATATAGTGTGCCAGTGCGTGCACTACTTTCTGGCCCCTCTAGAAGAGTGCGTGCCTGATTCGGGATTCACGAAGGAACGGCCACCTAAGTGTGAATCCTGCTTGTTTATCCTGTTAGATATTTCTGCCATTTTCCTCATTTGAATGAAATTGTTTTAAACTTATATATATATATATATATATATATATTCATTGACTTATGAAGCTTGAAAGTGTCCTATCTTTTACTGAGTTTCTCAAACTCACCCCGTGGTTGTATATTCTTTTCGAATCTGAGTCAGGACTTGGGAGGCGTCCACCTTTCAGCATCATTAGATTCCTTCCGGGGTGAGCCCTATATTGTAAAGGTCTTGTTTGTATTTTGTTTCGTTTGTAATCTTACTTGTAGCTCCATAGTACTATAGCGAAGTCAGGCCACTTGCTAGTATGTTAAATTATGTTTAGAGGTTGATTAAACTAGTGGATTGATTATTGTATGTACACCTGATGAATAGTTTAGGTTGGATTTGATTATGAATTAGAATTGGATATGTAAATGTGACTTGGATTATGGACTCTAATTTTATATGTGTTGCGTGCTGAGGGGTGCATTCTGAGAATGCCTGGATCCCCGATGAAATGTGTGTGATTGTTGAATTGCAGGATAAGTACTCATATTTGGGAAATATCCTAAATATAGAGGAAACTCTGTCCAAGATTTTGTGTGAATGTTGATGTGTGAGGCTTGCTAGGGAGCGTGCTCTCTAAGCGCCGGTCACAGCCTGGATTGGGTCATGGCAAAGATGGTATCAGAGCTTAGGTTCCCTGTGTACTATGGAGCAAGTGTCCTTTAGTGGGGTCACGATGGTGCAAATGGAAGCCGGCCCATTTTCACAAAACGTGATCTTTACGGAGGCCTTTGGGAAGTTATCCTTCATGTGTCTATCCTTCATGGATTATTCACTTCAAGTGTTTTCTTACTTGGTATATCAATTGGTCTTACCCTCGATGACCCCCTCCCTTAGGTGAAATCTTGCCTAGAACTACTTTTACCCGTGTTACAAGGCGAAGCCCTAAGGCTTAAACGTCGAATCGGACCAGGCCCTTCTCCTCTAGGAGAGGAAGAGTAGTCGAAGAAACCGATTGAAGGCAGGCCAGAACAGCAGGAAGAGCCCATTCTTGAAGAGAGCCAATCAATTTGGCAGAAATGAGAGGGTTCACGGACTCTCAATACTCACGGTAGAACTCTAGCTCATCAAAGGAGGAATGAATCTCAACCTCATGCGAAACCAACCCGGCGTTAGTAAGCCTCGTCATCAACGGGAAGGAATGAAGTGTCAATCAATCCTTCCTCAGGATTAAATCCACCCGGTTTCTCAGGAAATCACTGACGGATGACCTCACGGCAATTTCTTGGCCGCACCAACAAGGTCTCAGAGTCCTTAGATGCCCAGTGAAGCGATGAAATGGTAGCCTATAATCTGAATGGAGACTGACCGAGGTGGTATGCTACACTCATGGGAGGTAGGGATGCCTGCAGGTTTACCTCTCCTCAGCAGGAAGAATTTGCAGAAATTTTCATGATGAGATTCCTTCGGTCAACAAAGGGAGAAGTATGCTGCTGATTTTGAAAGACTAGGGCAAACTCGGGGATGTCTATAGCGTGAATATGAAGAACAATTTACCAAATTGTCCCGCTATGCCTATCACTTGGTATCCGATAATACCATGAGAGCTAGGAGGTTTGTTCACGGATTGCTTGACCCTTTATTCTCCAACCTACTTCCTATGGTTGGGAGAATGTCTTATGCTGAAATTGTGGATCTTTGCTTATGGTCTCGAGATTGGAAGGGGAAGGCGGAGAGAGGAAGCGACCATGGAGGCGAGAAAGAAGCGAGAAAATGAGAATTTTTACGGAGGATCTGGATTACAGGAGCTCCAGAATTTCCCGGGCGGCGTCAAGCACTCTCGGGAGGGCTACTTCTTGAGGGCTGTTCCTATGAGTGTATCGGCTCGGGGAGTCCCAAGCTAGCGTGCATCTCGTCACGGAATGTAAGGAATGGGCGGTCGACTTACTACTGAGCCTCCATGTCAATCTTGTGGGAATTACCACTCGGGACAGTGTTATAGAGCCACTGGAGCTTGCTTTGGATGTGGCCAGACAAGACATCTCAAGAAGGAGTGTCCCTATTCAAAGGGGGCTTTTGATCCAAACTTTATCGATCTGCTGGTGCGGCTTAGATCTTATTCAGCCCTATCTCCAGGAGCTTCTCATGGACCCCCTGGAAGAGGTTCAGGAAGGGGAGTAGGTGGTAGAGGTCCAGGTGGTAGAGGAGCAGGAAGAGGTCAACCTAAGGTCTTCGCCTTGACAAGGCAAGATGCCCAGACTTTGAATGTAGTTGTGGCAGGTACCTTGCATGTTAATTCTTTTGAAGCATATGTGTTGTTTGATCCGGGCTCCACACACTCCTATGTATCCCCATATTTTGCTTCTCGTTTCAATTAGCAACCGGTATTATTGGATCACCCTTTTTAGGTGGGAACCCCCATGGGAGAATCCCTAATGGTCCAGTTAATGTTTCCCTCCTGTATAGTTAATATTAAGGGAATGGATACTCTGGCCAATTTGTTGTTATTGGAGATGAGGGACTTCGACATCATCTTAGGTATGGGTAGCTGTCCTCATGTACCATGCCTCGGTGGATTGCCATTCTAAGGCAGTGAAGTTTGAGGCGACGGCCAGATGGTTCATCTTTTGTATTACGGGAGACACCAGCTTAAACCCTACTAACCTAATTTCTTCTTTGAAGGCGATGCAGTTGATGGATAAAAAGAATGAAGGCTATCTTGCGGTGGTCCACGACATAGAGATGGTGGTGCCTAGTCTTGATCAAGTTCATGTGGTAAGAGAATTCCCCGATGTATTTCCTGAAGAACTACCAGGAATCCCCTAAACAGGGAGATTAAATTTTGTATTGATTTGACTCCGGATGTCCAGCCCGTTTCTATTCCTCCACATCATGGCCCAGAACTTCGGGAGTTGAAAATTCAGTTGCAAGATATGCTAGAAAAGGGCTTTATCCGTCCTATACGTCCCAGAGTAAGGTGCTCCTGTGCTCTTCGTGAAGAAGAAGGATGGTTCTATGCGGTTATGTGTGGACTATAAACAACTCAATCGGTTGACAGTTCGTAATAAATATCCCTTACCCCGAATTGATGACTTGTTTGACCAGCTTCAAGGGGCATCGTGCTTTTCAAAAGTTGATCTTCGATCCGGTTACCAACAGTTAAGAATACGGGAGGAAGATATTCCAAAGAGTGCCTTTCGAACCTGTTATGGACATTACGGATTCTTAGTAATGTCTTTTGGATTAACTAATGCCCCAGCCGCTTTCATGGATTTGATGAACAGAGTGTTCAGACCATTCTTGGATCACTTTGTGATCATCTTTATTGACAATATTTTGGTTTACTCAAGGAGCGAGGAAGAACATGAGTGCCATTTGCGGATTGTTCTGCAAACTCTAAGGGACCACCAACTTTATGCTAAATTTTCCAAATGTGAGTTTTGGTTGGATCAAGTGACCTTTTTGGGTCATGTGGTATCAAAAGAAGGAATTATGGTGGATCCTAGGAAGATTGAAGCTATTCAAAAGTGGCCCCGACCGACAACTGTGACTGAAATTCGGAGTTTCTTAGGGTTGGCAGGCTATTATCGAAGATTTGTGAAAGACTTCTCTAAGATCTCTGCTCTTTTGACTAAGCTCACCCAAAAAGGTGTGCCTTTTTAATGGTCTGATGACTGTGAAGAGAGCTTTCAAAAGCTCAAAACTTGTCTTACTACCCCTGTCTTTGGTTTTGCCTTCAGGACCTGGAGGGTATTCGGTCTATTGTGATGCCTCTCGAGTAGGACTTGGATGTGTTCTTATGCACCATGGACGGGTCATTGCTTATGCCTCAAGGCAATTGAAGAGACATGAGCAGAACTACCCCACCCACGATCTAGAGATGGCAGCTGTAGTGTTTGCACTAAAGATTTGGAGACCTTATCTCTATGGGGAATCGTGCGAGATCTACACTGACCATAAGAGCCTAAAGTATATTTTCCAGCAAAGGGATCTGAACTTGAGGCAACGTAGGTGGATGGAATTGCTTAAGGACTACGATTGCACTATTTTATATCATCCAGGCAAGGCAAACATAGTGGCTGATGCCTTGAGCAGGAAATCCATAGGTAGTCTTGCTCATATAGCACCGGTGAGAAGGCCCATAGTGGAAGAGATCCACAAGTTAGAAGCTAAGGGTATTCATTTTGAACTTGGAGGTTCTGGTCCACTTTTGGCCCATGTCTGTGCGCAATCTTCTTTGTTGAGCAAATCAAAACTGTCCAGTATGAGGATACTCAATTATGTAAATTACGGAATGAAGTTTGTAATGGGAAGAAGCTTGAGTTCTCCCTTGATCAGGTAGGAGCTTTGAGATGCGAAAATCGCCTGTGTGCCCCATGTAGGCAACTTGAGGAGGACTCTTCTGGAGGAAGCCCACAATTCCGGATATACGATTCATCCAGGTTCCACTAAAATGTATCAAGTTTTGAAACAATTGTTTTGGTGGGAAGGCATAAAGAGGGATATAGGGGACTTTGTATCACGGTGTTTGGTATGTCAGCAAGTCAAAGCTGAACATCAAAGACCTGCCGGATTGTTGCAACAAGTTGAAATACCTAAGTGGAAATAGGAGAGAGTTACCATGGATTTTGTGACTGGGTTGCCTTGGAGCTTTAGGGGTTTTGACTCTGTTTGGGTGATAGTTGATAGATTAACCAAGTCGGCTCATTTCCTCCCAGTCAAGACTACCTATAAGGCTTCCCGTTATGCTAAACTTTATGTTGATGAGATTGTTCGACTTCACGAGGTTCCAACGTCCATTATCTCGGACCGTGGACCTCAATTCACGTCTCATTTTTGGAAGGCATTCCAAAAGGCCTTAGGAACCCGACTAGATTTAAGTACAGCATTCCACCCTCAAACGGATGGGCAATCTGAAAGAACAATTCAAATCCTTGAAGATATGTTGAGGTCCTGTATTTTGGATTTTGGCGGGAATTGGGATAGTTACATGCCCCTGGTTGAATTCTCTTACAACAATAGTTATCAGGCCAGCATCCAGATGGCACCATTCGAAGCCTTGTATGGAAGACGCTGTAGGTCTCCCATTGGATGGTTTGAGGTGGGTGAGGCTAAGATTTTGGGGCCAAATCTGGTACAAGACTCCTTAGAGAAGGTTCGTTTGATTAGAGAACGATTGTTAGCAGCCCAAAGTAGGCAAAAGGCGTATGCTGATCACCATAGGCGAGACCTAGAATTCGCCATAGGTGACATGGTGTTCCTTCGTGTGTCCCCTATGAAAGGTGTGATGATGTTTGGAAGGAAAGGTAAGCTCAACCCTTGTTATATAGGGCCTTTTGAGATTTTGGATAGAATTGGCCCAGTGGCCTATCATTTGGCCTTACCACCTGGCTTAGCCATGATTCATCCAGTATTTCATGTGTCTATGCTACGGAAGTACCTCCCTGACCCTTCTCATGTGCTCGCTCCACATACCATCCAGTTAAAGGAAGATTTAACTTATGAAGAAGAGCCTGTAGCTATAATTGATCGTCAAGTGAGGAAACTGCGCTCAAGGGAGGTGACTCTTGTAAAGGTACTTTGGAAAGACCACTCAGGAGAAGAAGCGACTTGGGAGACTGAAGAAGCCATGCAGACCAAATACCCCCACCTTTTCAATTGAGGTGATTATTGTTTTATTCAGAATTCGGGGACGAATTCTTTTGAGGGGGGAGTATGTAACACCCTTGGGGTATTTTCAAATATTTGTCTGTGTTAATCGTGTTTGATTGATGTGTTTAATCTGTTTATGATGGTTTTGGGTGTTGGATGTCTGTTGGAATCAAGGAACCCTGTTTTGGGATGTTGTAATCGATTACCGTGAAGCTGGTAATCGATTATGATGCTCTCTGTGTGTCCTTGGGTTAAAAATTTTCACGTCGTAATCGATTACCAGCCCTTGGTAATCGATTACCAGCTATTTGTTCATGGTAATCGATTACCAGAATGGTAATCGATTACCACAGGCCAATATATCTACGGAGACGCGTCCCACACCCTCATTTTTCGGTTTTTCTTCTCTCTCTAACCCCAACTCTCTCCCTTCTCTCTAGAATTCCTCCTCCCACCATCCCTTACATCTATCAACTTCATTTCATCATTTTCCCAACTAAATCAACAACAACAACACCATACTCATTCCATTAAACACAATCAACCATACACATTATTCTTCCTTCTTCGTTTTTGCTTGGATGGATTTAAAGTGGAAGCTCACCTTATTCTTCTTCTCTCATTCCAAATTCTAGAGGTAAGTTTTATGCATTGTTCTTTTCTTCTTCCAAGCAATTTCAATTCCTTTTATCTTTAGCTAAATTCTTGGAATCCTAGGATTTTAAGACTAGAGAATTTATGATATGGAGAGTGTTAATGATCCAAGATTGATGCTAGTGTTATGTTGTAATGCTAGATAATTCCAAGGAAACTTTTCTCCACTCTTGTGAATCCAGAGATTTAAGGTTTTTCTGTGCCCGGTGATCTGTGAGTAGATAGCATGCTTTTGAGTATATTCTGTTTGAATTTATAATTGTTCATTTACTTTAAGAAATGCTACTCATGAGTCAATGATGAATGGAATTTTGATGTGATATTAGATTCATGATTTATGAACATGAAAGAATAGGAAAGTCTGTGACAGGATCTGTTTGCTAATGATAGTAGACGTTAGCCTTGGTGCACCTTGGACTATGATATTACATGGCCACCCAAGGGGGTGGTGCGTGACGGATATTTCACAGCCATACATATAGTGTGGTACGTGCCTGTACTTCACGGCCTCTCTAAAAGGGGGGTGCGTGCCTGATTCGGGATTCACACGAAGGAACAGCCACCTAAGTGTGAATCCTGCCTGTTTATCCTGTTAAATATTTCCGCCATTTTCCTCATTTGAATGAAATTATTTTAAACTTATATATATATATATATATATATATATATATTCATTGACTCATGAGGCTTGAAAGTGTCCTATCTCTCACTGAGTTTCTCAAACTCACCCCGTAGTTGTATATTCTTTTGAATCTGGTCAGACTTGGGAGCCAATCCCCCTGCTCAGCATCATTAGATTCCTTCCGGGGTGAGCCCTATATAGTAAGGGCCTTGTTTGTATATATATATATATATATATATATTCATTGACTCATGAGGCTTGAAAGTGTCCTATCTCTCACTGAGTTTCTCAAACTCACCCCGTGGTTGTATATTCTTTTCAGATACAGGGTCAGACTTGGGAGCCAATCCCCCTGCTCAGCATCATTAGATTCCTTCCGGGGTGAGCCCTATATAGTAAGGGCCTTGTTTGTATTTTGTTTCATTTGTAATCTTACTTGTAGCTCCATAGTACTACAGACAGGGTCCAACCGTTGCTAGTATGTTAAATTATGTTTAGAGGTTGATTAAACTAGTGGATTGATTATTGTATGTACACCTGATGAATAGTTTAGGTTGGATTTGATTATGAATTGGAATTGGATATGTAAATGTGACTTGGATTATGGACTCTGATTTTATATGTGTTGCGTGCTGAGGGGTGCATTCTGAGAATGCCTAGATCCCCGATGAAATGTGTGTGATTGTTGAATTGCAGGATAAGTACTCATATTTGGGAAATATCCTAAATATAGAGGAAACTCTGTCTAAGATTTTGTGGGAATGTTGATGTGTGAGGCTTGCTAGGGAGCGTACTCTCTAAGCGCCGGTCACGGCCTGGATTGGGTTGTGACAAATATGGAGGAACCACTTGAGAGAGGAAGTAACTTGGGAAGCAAAAAAAGCAAAGCGGCCAAAGTACCCTTATTTGTTTTACCCTTGAGGTATAAGAGAGTTTTTCTTGCCTTGTTTAGAATTCAAGGACAAATTCTTTTAAGGAGAGGAGAATGTAATATCCTAGTCTTATATGGGGGCTTTCAAATGAGGAAACCAAGTTTTTGAAGTTGGTAATTAATTACCATTAGGCCTGTAATTGATTAGAAGCCTTTCTAGACGTCCACATGCTAAATTTTTCCTAGTTGTAATCAATTACACTAAATAGTAATCGATGACAACATTTGTGTTTGTGATAATTGATTACCAAAGGGCAACTAGGATGACAACGATGACATGAATTATCAAATAACTCAGAAATCCTACTAAGAATGAAAATTCTGATCTTTATGTGTGTTTCCGTCTCGTCTCCAGATAACTCAGAATTTAATATTCTTAATTTCCTGTCGTACTAAATTACCTCAATAATCCTGAGTAATTAGGCATATAATGAGAAGTTATGAGATTAAGGTTTAATTAAGGGATTAACAAAAGTGTTTATGAGCAATTATGAGAAGAAAAGTTAAGAGAATACTTAATTAAGGTTAGAGAATCTCTAATGAAGCAAGTCAAACTCTCAATAGTTTAATTAAGCACTAATCATCCTTAATTAGTTTAATCAAGATTAATTAAGGATAATTGAGTTTAATTACAAGCTTAATTTTGTTAATCATGTTCTTGTGTATTAATCACTAATCATTGCTTAATCATGTTAATTAAATTACAAGAGTACTTAATCACAAGATTAAATTCAAATTTAGTCAACTAAACAATAAATAAAGAGTGGTGCCATTAAAGCATAAAGTATTAGACAAGAGTGCTTTCTGTAAAAGTAAGTATATGATTTATTCCCCTATCATCCAATTTGTTTTCTTAAACCTTAATTAGCTCAAAATTAAGAAAATATCTTCTCCCTTCATGCACTAAAAGTTACAGCCAAACATACACACATATTTTCATTTTCACACTTCTCATTCTCTTTCTAAGACTTTCATCCTCTCACTTTTCTCGTCATTCTTCTTCTTCTTCATCATCATTTTCTTCCTTTATCCACCACCACCATAACCAAAACTCTCACTTAGCCCTTCAAAGATGACATCTTTTGGTCTTTGGAGAAGAAATCTAAACACTACAGAACTCATTTTCAAGAGAACTCAAGAGCTCTTTAATTGTTCTTCCAAAATTGCCACCTTCATGCACTTGGAGGAGCATCATCTTCTTTATTTTCTCCTTCAAGAACTCACCACTTTCATCACTAGGTAATGATCTCTACCCTTTTCTTTTGTTGACTTAAGAAAGCTTAAAGCTTGGATCCTCTCATGACCAAGATCTTCAAGTGAAAGCTTGAGAAAAACTCTTATGCTCTTTATGAGCAAAAGTTTCCATTTTTAGCAAAAATATGTTCATATTCTTGTTCATGACTTGTTCTTGATATTCTTGAAAGTTTCTTTCTTCAAATGCTTCAAAGTTTCTATTTTTCTTTCTCGATGCATGAGATCTTGATGCTTCTTGTGAGTTGTTTGAAAGAGAATGGTGTTCTTAGTGGTACTTTGTTTAAAGTTTGTTCCTTTTCTTATGATGAGTTGATGATTAGAAAAAGTTTCATCCTTACATGTTTTTCATGACTTGATAAAACTATGAACATTCCAAAAGTATAAAGTTTTAAAAGTTTGCTTCTTGATGCATGAAAAGTGGCGCTATTTTATAGGTGTCACATGATTCCATTTTGCTCTTTTTGAAGACAAGAATATCTATAAAGGTTCAATTTTGTTAGAACATGAAGCTTTTTAAGTCATAAAAATAAGAATATGTCACTTTGTGTCCTAAAAATCAAATCTTGGAGATAAGACCTTTCATAAAGTTTCAAACTTTAGTCAAGAATGAAATTTTAAGTCATAAAAATGTTGACTTACAACTTTTAATTTATAAAGTTTGTATCTTGAGTCAAAATAATGCATAAAGTGTTAACTTTTATAAGGAACAAGACTTTCTAAATCTAAAGCTAATGTCTTGTACCATTATTCCATAAAGAAATAATCTTTTAAAACTTTAAGACAACTGTAAATCATAAAGTTGAGACATTAATGGTCTTAGAATAATTAAAAGTGACAGCTTTCATAAAGAACAAGACCTTTTAGTTCTAAAGCTAGTATCTTGTATCATTATTTCATAAAGATTGAATCTTTAAGACAAGAGCATAATTTTAGAGGAACATATTTTCTTAAAGAATGTTACTTTATAATTACTTTATAAAGAATGGTAACTTATAATAACATTGGAGGTAAAACCTTGTTATGTTAATAATAAAAGCTTTAAACTTTGCAACTTGGATAAGTTAAAAATCACTCTTGGTGATTAATGAACATGGTGGTGTTAGGTTCATGAGTGTGGTTATGCGTTGTCGTGACCCAAGGACTAAAGGGATCTCGAAATCCTTGGAAATAGAAATATGATTAGGACCTCTGAGCATACCATAAACCTAGGAATCACTAAGTGCACTATCTTAAGAAAAGGAAATAATTACCTAACTTAGTTAATTTGAACAAGTGTTCCATAAAAGATATACTCAATTAAAAAGTAATTTCCTATAAGGACTAAGTAACTAAAAGACTACATACACATTTATTTTGACTATGTGATTCTTTCATGTGTAACCATGAGGAATCATATGATGGCTCATAAGACTTTCCACAAAGAATAACGCAACTATGAACCCTCTAAGATAGGAATGTATGATGCCATTAGGCATGATGTATGACAAGTTGATTGATCATTGTCTCATGATTGAATGATTGGTGTGATGATATGAGATGGATATGATGAACTGTTGGTTGAAAGTTTTATGATTGGCATTTTAGGGAAGCCTCGATCCAGCCGTAATACTACCAGATTTTAGTCAAAATTATGGACTTAGTCATATCATTGTATATGTCTTGTCAAAGAAGTACTATGCATGTAAAGTATAATGATGAGAAAAGAAAGAGTAAGATATGACCTTTCAATCACTTCGCTAAGGGAAGTGGGAGACGGTGATCCACAAAGACTCAAGGAACCTCTATAGAGGAGGCAAGGCGACATGGAGGACCCTTTAACTTAGAGGTAACCATTATCAGCTTAGTCAAATTTGGTTAATACTATGTGACGATAGTTACAGAATGAGCTCATATCCAAAAATAGTTTATTTCAAAGGAAAAGTAAATAATGTTAAGCATGTGCTAAGGATGAAAGTAAAGTCAAAGTAAAACCATAATTAACTCTATGAGGTTGCACGTCAGTGCATGTATCTATATTGTCCATATGCATTGCGAATGTTTATTCCATGCCTTCGTGTCTACGTTTACTTATGATGATATGATTATGACGTTAAGTTTAAAAGTAACCTGTTTCAGGACTTATGTTTTCTATAATCATTAAAATTGAACCTATACATGTCTACTATTTTTATAATTAAACCCAAAGTGGCTGGGATGATAATGATGACACAGTGTTTGTCTAGTTGGGATCCTATTGAGAAATCTAGTATTTCTCACTCCTCCATTTCCATGTCATCTTCAGAGGATGTTGGCATCGGGCATAGTGATGATTTTCATTGAATTCCCGATTTGGCATTGGCGCTTTGACCTGGTACTGAATGCCTCTGTGATATCTGCGAGCTCAACTATGAGGGTCTATATCTTCCATGACCGTCTATTTCAGGTGCCAGTTATGAGTTCATTTTTTCGTCCACATCAGCCGTACGGCGAAGTTACTCTGGATGACATTCGCCCCTATTTTCAGCCGTAGAAGTACCCCACTGATGGAGAGTCTAACTCAAATACCCCTCTAACTTCGACTATTTCATTGGATTCCGATCCATCAGAGCCATCCTATCCGAGATATCACGTGGAGACTGACCCATCCGAGCCCTCTTATCTATCTGTGATTCGCCTGATGTCCGATTCGTCTTCTTCTTCAGTAGCTCCTTATCATGCACCGCCCCTAGTTTGTGGTCGCAGGTTCATTCGTACCCGTCTTATGCCTCCCAGGTGTGGGCGTGTCCGAGGAGGAGGATGTAGCAATGTTGCTCCCGGGGGTTTCGAGAATGGTTTCCTCAAGCCTGATAAGTGACGTGGTGATTACATGCAGAGTCGAGCACAAGGATAGCCCTTTTTGTTTGTAGTTATAAGGTTATTATTTTCTTTTGGCGTGTATGGGTAGGACTTTTTATGTATTTCTTTTGCAGATGTATTTGTTAGGTTTCTTTTGTACAGTCAATAGTAGATATCGGAACCATTATTATCTTTATGTATGACTCTTGGCATTACTATTATTATATGGGTGAATTACACTGATCTCCCTTGAATTTAGTGTAGTTATACTCTGCACCCCTTTGTCTATAGATAATATACTGAGCAAAGTGAATTAGAAGGGTGCCAAGTATAATTACACTGACTTCCCCTCGATGTAATTCACCCTTATTATATTAACTCTTATGGTCGTGGAATAAATGTTATGTTTACCTAAGACAATTGTTATTCTTGTCACTTCTATTTATTTTATTTGCACTATTTGTATGAGATAGCGATGTTTATATTATATATTCACGATGCACTCATGGCTCTTGGTTTTTGAAATAGTTTATTTGTTATTGTCAAAAAAAATTTACCCTAGTTTCATATAAAAAGTATTTTTAAATGGTAATGTTAATTCTGCAAACAAAAGTAACAACTAGTAATTTCATAATAGGACTTAAGCATGGAATGGGACTAATAGGATGTTACACAAAAGATTTTGAAGGAGGTCAACCTAGTGGAATGTGAGCAAGACTGGACCAACTACTGAAGACAATTTACAAGTATATGTGCGTGTATTCCTGTTGGCAATGGAATAGTTATTTAGAAATACTTATATTGGTGGATTGTAAACGAATATTGGAATGTTTGCATGAGAGATAAGACAAATAATGAATCAATGGTCCATTCAATTTAATTGTAGCAACTCGTCAGGGTAATATTATGACTGAGCATAATATTATATAGACAGGGTGTTATAAAGGAAACCCTTAGGCTGACCCCAACACACTTTAGAGACCCTCCAAACTCTGCTGAAGCAAGTCCCAAATGTGCAGCCATCCCTTTCCTCTTTCTACCACCATTTTCTTCCAAAAATACCACAAAACTCCATTAAAACATCACTAAAACCCTTTTCAATCATCCCTAAACACTATCATTCTAAACCCTTAAAGCTCGCAAATAAGCTTTCAAACAATAGCAAAAAGGCGTGCTAACTTGCTGCCTAGCCTAGGTTCAATTCAAGTTTCCAAGAGATAATCCATGTAGGGTTTGTCTTCTTGCTCCTTAGGCTTCATATTTGTGTTCTATTCATGTGTATGAGTTATTTGAAACTTAAATCTATTTTCATAATATTTATTCATTCTTTAAGGTGCTGAAAGTTTGAGTTGTGTTTGGTTTTTGATGATTTTCTTTGGTGATTTGAAGGCTAGTTCATGTATGTCTTTTCAAGCAATAAAACTTGTTTTCATGCATGTATGGAGTTAAAATTTCTTGTGCGTCACCCTTGAAGCTCACATTCTCATATAGGGCAAGGGGTGAATGTTGTGTTTACTTAATTGTAATGGTGTTTTGGCATTCCTTGATGATGCACTTGTTCTATTGAAGTTGTATTCTCATATAGTTGCAATCTTACTACTAGAAAAGCGTTAAATACCGAGAGCTTTACTGATGGAAAATCAATAAAATTCCATTAGTAAAAACTTTACCGATAGGTTAACTGATGTAAATAATCTGTTGGTAAATCACGTGTCGGTAATAAAAAAATATTAATATTACCGATGGAAAACTTATTTGTTGGTAAAAAAAATTTCATCAGTAATAAAAGCAAAAAGAAACGTCAAAGTTAGTGTTATACCGATGAAAATTTTTTTCTTATCGACGGATTATACATTGGTAAAAAAATTAATTTTTTATTTTTTAATTATTAATAAATATGATTGTAAATAAATTTATTTTTACAGTTTTAATTGCAAATAAATTATTAATTAAAAATTTTTTAAAAATTAATTAAATAAAAATATATACAATGTCATTAAAAAAATATTTACAATACAATTCCCAAAAAAAAATTCCTAAAATCTATGAATACTGATCATCATCAGTATCTGATATGCCATCGCCGTCATCCTCATCTCCGACTTCAGATGGGTAGTTACGTGGAGAAATGTGAGGCGGTGGAGGTGGAGGCGAAGGTGGTGGAGGTGAGGGCGGAAGTGGTGTAGCGGATGACGAACTATCGCTTTGCATTTGCTCATAGAATTGGTACATAGCCCTCTACTCCATGGAGTGTAGCTACTCCCTCCACTGCTATGTGTCTCTCTCGTGGTGCTGCTACAACTCCATATACCTCCTGTCGGCCTCCTTAAGCTACCTCTACACTGACTCAGTTAGTGCATAGATCTAATCACGGATGAACTCTGGATCGGTCCCAGCTAGCCCAACTTCAAACACAGAGCCTGAAGAATATGACCTGCTATAAGAGGTATCCCATAAATCCGCCTTTTATAGTGACCGCCGATCATTTGGGGCCATACCTCATCATCACTAACAGGTGGACTGGTAGGAGTACTCCCATCTTTCCGCTGCGACTGCTATGATCGGGAATCAGTTAGCCGTTGGGTGAACTCACGCTATAATTAGAAGAAATAAAATAAAATAAATTTAAATAATAATAACCATAATAAATTAAAAAAATTTAAAGCCCTAAATTATAATTACTTACATATGTGGTCTTTGACAGCGTATCAACCCACTGGGACTTATCCTGTTCCGGGTGTGGGTCTCCCAGAACAGCTCCCTCTAGGTTGGCGACCTGCTTATCTTCTTATCCTACATTTCAAAGAATTTTCACGTGATTATATACATAACATTTAATACAAAAATAGAAAAATTAAATGAGAAAAACACGATACTTACCATCCTGAGCCAATGTGCCCTCGATAGTGGTGGAACCTCTAGTGTGCAGAGAGCCACCATGAGCTGATTCTCTGCTCATTCGGGCCTTCACCTGCTTCGCCTTAAATGCAGGTGAATCCTAGTGGGCCCTCAAGGTCTGGAGGATCTCATCTTTGAACCAATAAGTGCTAACATTCTTCTCACGAATGTCGTGAAATATATCGCGAAGGCGCTTCTCGACTCTGGTCCTCCATGCCCTATAAATAGCAACCTCCTTGCATGGATCAACAATGAACACACGCTGCATACCTATAACACAATAATCAGCAAGTGAAGTAAAAATAAAAACTAATAATAAAAAAATACTAATTCTTTTACCTTCCACTCATCCCACCACAACTTTTATGTGTCCTTAGGAGCTTGTAGAAAATTAAGATACGGGGTGTGGAAATTCTCCTCAAACACCTCGATAATCCTAATAAGAATCCACAGTCTACCCCTAAACCTTAACATCAAGGGAGAGTTTTCACTATAGATGAGAAGGAAGCTACCCAATCTGGTGATTTAATTCAAGGTACGTGGCAAGTGAATGGTAGGACATTCATTGTATTATATGATTCAGGTGCTACCCATTCATTTATTTCTCATAATTATGTGATTTATTACCTATTTCTGAGTTGCCCTATGATCTATTAGTTTTCACCCCTATAAATAAACCCATCAGAACTAGTCAAGTTTGTGTGAATATTCCTCTTTAGATTGAAGGTAAGACCTTTGTAGCTAATTTAATCTGTTTTCTACTGTCTGAGCTTGATATAATCCTAGGCATGGATTGGCTCTCTGCTAATCAAATCATACTAAATTGTTCTGATAAGCCAGCTATGTTTCCTCCCACTTTGTCTTCTGAATCTATAACCCCTATAAATCTTTATCTAAGCTCCTTAGTGACAGACTGTTGTGGGAAGAAGAATCAGGGATACATTCTCCTGTTAACTAATGTGGCATAAGTTGATCAGTAGTTGAACAAGATTCTAGTTATTAAAGAATATCTAGATATATTTTCAGAAGATATGCCCGAGTTTTCTACATAAAAGGAAATTGAATTTTCCATTGAATTAGTACCGGGAATGGGACCAATATCTATAGCCCCATATAGGATGCACCCTTGGAGTTGGCTAAACTCAAGAAGTAGATCGAGGACTTTTGGGGAAACAATTCATTAGACCTAGTGCACGCCATAGGGAGCTCTTGTTTTGTTAGTCAAGAAGAAAGACAAAGCTATGCATCTGTGTGTGGATTACCACTAGCTAAATAAAGTTATGATTAAGAGCAAGTATCCTTTGCCAAGGATAGATGATCTTATGCAAGGAGCAACCGTATTTTACAAGATCAATTTGCAATCTGGATAAAAATGAAATTTTGCTTCGACCACCTTGTTTTATTAATTACAAATAGAAACATTTACCTTGCGAGTCACAGCTTTTCTGAAATAAGCCATCCAAAGCAAACTGGAATGGTCGCGATGTCAATATAGGCTAGGTGAGGAATCCTACTGAGAACTTTCTAAATTCTCATTCTTTTGTATATTCATGTCATTCTCAAATGATGGACATGGTGGTGACAATTATCTCTTTGCTGAGATGCCAGAGCTATAGTGGTATTATGATCATGTGATAGAATCACTGCATATGACCACCACTTTTCAATTCCGTTTATATATTTTGTTTCCCTGAGACTTTGTCGTTCCTATTTTTGGTCCTCTTTTTGATCCAGCAACTCCCTTTTTAGTAATCCCTCTGCACATGGCCCATCTTACACCACCGCATTAGGTCCCACCACCTACAGCACCACCTCAGTTAGCACACCCAGCCTCTTCTAAGGTGGTGGACTTCTCTTCCTCCTCATCCTTGGTCCCTAATGATAACTATGCACCTGCTAATTCTGGCATGGCAAACAGATTCCTCTCCTCGGAGCCCGTCTAGTGGAGCCACCCGTACCTGCAGACTACAGTTGTACCGAATGGCCCTCTTTTGGCACTTTTGACCTTGGGCCATAGACACTACTTGTCTTTTGTTTTTCTCATGTATCCATGACAGTGAAATGTCCTCTGATGACCTATATAGAGATGCTTGCATAGATATAGACTGATATCTTTTTATTTATGGTCTTACTTGATGTACTTAATATTACAATCTTATGAATACACGAGATGATGATGTTTATATGTATCAAATATATTGGGATAAATTTTATTTCCGTCAGTATCATTTCTTTTTTGTTTATATTGCGACACGTTTCATAAAATGTATATCATGTGATCGAAATTGAGCTAATAAATTAAATTTGGTTATAAACTAATTCCGCTAAATCAATTTACACGGAAGTAAGATAAAGGGAATTTTAGATGTGTAATAAACTACAAAGTATAATACTATGACTTAAGCGTAGTATTACATTCAATAAGGTGTTACACATTGTTGTACATTTGGTGCATTTTTACTATGGAGTAAAAGGAGACTAACATGTTGTTAGTTCACTTTTTTCTTTTTGTTAAAGGACAACTTAACATAGTAAAAAAATATTAGGTCCATGATAGACCCCTCATTCCTTCGACCTATCAAAAATGAAGACCAACTTAACCAACACAGAGATAGGCGAGTTTTGACTTTCATCATCGATTCCTACCCTCTCATCTTCATGGGCATTGAATTCCCTGACGTTGTCATTCACCACCCCGATATCGCTCCCTCTGCTAGTGATCCTAACCATTGGCAACCCTCTACCCACTATGTTGTCCTCAAGGTCAATGTCGACCGCCTCTTAATCATCCATATCGGCCTTGCATTCTCCAACATGGAAAAAGGGTGAGTTTTGAGTTCCCCAAGTTGGGAGAGTTCCGAGTTCCCCGACTTCTATCATCAGTTCCTACCCTTTCATCTCCATGGACACCAAGTTCCGAGTTAGAGAGTTCATGTCTACCATGAACCTAGAATTTTTGTTTCTCACAGTAAACTCTGTCTTTTTTCAAATTAATTACGAGCTATTTATACCATGAAACATAGAGATTAAGGCACACATGGACCCAAGTGCACATGTTATCTTTCCATTGGATAGTCAAGAAAAAATGCACCAAATGCACATTTATAGCAAGGCACAAGAGTATGCACCATATAACATAAGTACAATATAAATATCAAATCTTTTAATAAACACAACAACTATAAGTCTTAACGAGAAAAAATTAAAGAAAAGATTCATAAATCCTAGAAGCTTTCAATAAAGCATGCATATATAAGTTAGAAAGCTTTCAAGAAAGTATGTATAGTCCTAATAGTTTTCAATAAGGCATACATAAGTCCTAAAAACATAACAAACTACACGAGTCAATTGAAGTCATGGGTTGACATAATTATTAAGTTCACTCTCAATCATTTCAAGATTCACTATCATCACATATTCATGGGTTAGGTGGTTCATATAGGTTGACAATTTCCAACCCCACAATTTGACCCATACTTCATGAGTTAGAGATTTTTCAATCCAACCCAATAGGTTGACCTGACCCAACCCATATTTTGTAGACTAGGTTGGGTTGAAACTCAAATTTGTGGGTTAACCCAACTCGATGATTACCCTAGATTGAGAGACATGCACCTACTAGTATATATAATTTTGTTTCTTTCCTTGATTTTAAACTAAGATATAATTATCACTAACTGAAAGAGAGATTATTTTTTAATGTCATCAACTCATCATATCTAAGTATATAACCAAAAGAAAATAGTAACACATGAAAAATGAGTAGAAGGGTTCAATCAGAAAAAGTGGTCCTAATCTCTACGGACTCCTTTAAGGGCCTGTTTGAGTAAATAGCTTATTTAAGCACTTTTGTAGAAGGAACTTTTAAAAAGTAATTTATGAATAAGTTATTTTGTGTTTAGATATATAGTAATACAAATTGTTTTGTAGAGTGTTTTAAAAAATACTTCTTAAGAAGATAGATATTTTAACTTCTTAAGAAGCACCAAAATAACTTTTTAGGAAGTAATAAATTGTATAACCAAAAAGGACAAAATGTTAAAAATGTGACTTTTAACTTCCAAATTTTTTTTTAAAAAAAATTAGTAAATGGTGTTATCTAAACGGACCGTAAGCAAAGCCCTATAAATTAGTGACCTCATTTGCAACCTTTATTCTCACATTCTACTTTAAATTAAGCACCTATCTCCTGCTATATTCAAAATGGAGATGTTGTTGTTGTTGCTACACTATTTTACTTAAGCTTTTTTCTTTCTTTCATGCTTTGATTCACGCTCATAAATTCCCAACTCAAAAAGAATCAAATATTTCATTTTCTCATGACAACTTTAAGAATATCATTACTCTTCTTGTAAATAGTAGCCATAGTTAAGTGTATCTCGTATATGAAAACTTAACTAGTAAGTGAAATGAAATATATAATTTAGCCATACAAAAGGGTCTTCTCTCCTTCTCTTGTGTTTCCTTTTTACTCATTTAACACCGTGTCTATATTCTGCTGTGTCTATCTCCCATTACAAGCAAGATATGTTGGAGGATGATTTTATGTTGGTCCTTGTATTAACGAGAACAGTAAAGAGCCCTATGTTTTTAGGCATTAAATTTATTGGAAAAAGTGATCAATCAAATTACTATTATTCTTTACAAGTAATCAAATGATCTAGTAGAAAAAAGTTTGAAGCGATACAAATGAAACTATAAAAAAAAAAAAAAAAACTATGCTAATTTGAACTCTATTGATAAATAATTGCACTAACCTCCACCTTCATATGAGCAAGCATCAAACCCAACATGTCATTCCTACCAACATATCCTAAGCACAATACCAGCATCAATAACACTAGTCGAATTCAATGCAAGGTTCTTAATTTCCTTCAGCTCACTCCTTTTCTTATTGAACTTTCCTCTAAATCTCTAAACTAAAAGATGAAATAAAAAGGCAACAAACAATTCTAAAAATGGATGGCACCTATTTCAGACCAAAAACATAATTACAGTTTTAACCATGATTATGGGGCTGATTTACATGACTAATGGCTATAAAGGAGAGATTGGGTACTTTTTGACATGCCGAGCACAAGGATGATAATTTGCGATAGAGTATCTTAGAAAGATAACCAATTGACCTTAGGAACTATCCAAAAGGTGCGGCTTGGCAGACTTTAAGTGTAGTATTAGTGCTAAGAGAGAAAATCTCTTAAAAGAGATACCAATGGAATGTTGAGAGTAAGGACAAAGGTCTTTGTAGGATGCTCAGGTTGTAGCCACCCTTGATCTCCCCCACTCCCAATAGATAAGTCCTAGGTTTACACCATTATAGTTAAGATTCCATTGATAGCTTGCCCACCCACGGTTTCTTTGCCTTTACTTAAATTAGCTACATGAGACAAAACTTGACTATAAGTGATACACATGTCCCCATGACCATGAAATGTCCTTTTCACATGATGTTCCTATTTGACCACTAGATTCCAAGGGTTTGCTTAGTGCCCACAAATTGGAGACAATATATTTAGTCTCTCCTAAGTTTAAGCACAACAATACACACTAGAAAGCACAAAGAACAAGTTCCATAGAAACACAAGTTGCATTAGTAGCATGAGCCCCCCATGTCCTAGACAAGCTTTATAGCCTAACACCCAGCTAAACCACCTTGAACACATTTGAAACTAAACATCCACGACTTGAAAATAGATCACCCAAGGCTGTCTAAACAAGACACATCGAATCCAGTGAGTAGAAATTGAAAGACCAAGAAATCCAAGAGTAAGCCCAGTTCTTGAGCATCTTGATGTACTAAGAAAGAAAGAGTGCCTTAACCATCCCTCCAATGATTCCATTGGTGACTATATCTATTCACTATTAAAGTCAACCCTGGATAGGCGATTCCAGCTCTCTCATTGCTCATATTTTCCTTTAAAGCTTACGATCCTAGAATTTGAGGTTAGGTTAATGTTAGATGTATTCTTTAAAAACGGTATTGAAACATTTGGTGTCGTCACTGGGGACGATCTCGTGAGCAATGGCAAGACATAGCCGAGCCAACAGACTACCACTAATCACCCCAAGAGCTCTATCGCTCAACCTGGAAGATTTTCTAAAACCTAAAGGTGGAACAAACATGGTTCAACCTAAGGTTGGATAGGCAAGTAAAGAGGGAGGCAAGGGAGGAGGTGGAACAACAATGGACACCCTAAGACACGCCCTTCAATAATGCTTGCCCAGATTCCTTTCAAGTCACTATGTTAGCTCATGTGTTGAACTCCATACTGGCAGCCTAAAACATCTTGTCAAATATGGTAAAGGAACTGGCAAAAAAGAAAGCAAGTCAAGGAGCTAATGGGGAGAGGAGTGATGATAAGGATACCCCCATTAGTTAAAGCATATCCTCCAGAATAAGATAAAAGTAACTGACTTCATATGGGACCTTGACCTACCCCTTGACCTACTGCTTGACACTAACATAATAGCAAAGCCATATCCATTAGGGTAACAATCACCTAGCTTTAGGAAGCTTGATGGCACTAGAAGTGCTAGAGAGCATATCATATCCATCTTCGATGATTTTGGTGTGCATCACAAAGACAAGGACCTAAGGTTGAAAGAGTTCTCGAAGTCGCTGATGGGAAGGCCCTTCATTTGGTATGCTAAGTTGAAGCCTAGCATGATCAGCACCTAGGAGCATATGGCCATTAAGTTTTGCAATAAGTTTTTGGAGAAGGAAAGTGCCATGCATATTATGGATTGGGAAAGCTGAAGCAAAGGTCAAGAGATAGCCTAGTGGCCTTCATTAAGCGGTACAGGGTCATAGCATTACAGTGCAAAGAGACGCTACCAAAGTCATATTTAGTTCATGGGTGTATTAAGAATGTAAAAGATGATTCACATGTATTCTTGGTTGTTGGAAAGGTCTCCATATTCTTCGAACAATTAAAAAGAGCATCGGACATAATAGATGCATGAAAAAGAGCAGGGATGAGTATAAGGCTTTGAACTTATACATTTACTATAAGGAATAAAAGATGGGACACCTAACATTAAGGATGGCTAGTGGTGAAGGACACTCTATGGAAAGGATATGAAGACCATGCTAAGAGAAATAGATGCTAAGCACGAAAGACACCAAGACAAGAGTAATGGATGCTAACAAAAATAACAGATGCTATCACGTCGTGATGAAAATGGTGGATGCTATGGTGAAAGTAGATGCTGGGACATTTTGCTAAGAATAAAGGATGCTATGACGTTGTGGTGAGAATGATAGACAAGACATGATGCGTTAAAATGTAAAAGATGCTATGACAAGAGTGATAGATGCTATATTGAAATATGCTTAAAGTAATGGATGATGTAACAAGAGTGACAAACATTATATTGAAAATGTGCTAAAAGTAATAGATGTCGTATCAAGGGTGATAAATGATGTATTGAAAATGTGTTAAAAGTAATGGACATTGTATCAAGAGTGATGGTACTATGCTGCAAATGCAAACTATGATTAAATGAAGACTCAAGCGAAAAAGAAGCTTGCACAAGTGGCCACTGCACTTTGTTGAATCAAGAGGGAAAAAAGGTCATGGCCTATGAATTCCAAGTATGTTAAAGATACCATGATTAATGTTATACATGCATTCCTTTCCTTATATCAACATCAAGTATGCTAGAAATATCATGTTTAATGTTTGAAATGAATTTATGATATGCTTCTAATGATACCATAGGGTAGAAGACTTATGATATTTGCATCAATATGATTAGGATAATGTGATTTGAGTAAGTGTAGTGTAATGAGATAAGTAGAGTTAACAAAGCATGGCCATGGTCTGAATAGGCAAATTTATAAATAGATAGGTTAAGTAAAATAGAGGAAATTAGATGAGTAATCAAAATAACAAAGAACGGACAAATGTTCTGCATATGATAACCCCCAAAAGTGCTAGGTCAGGAGCACAAGGATTAAACTTATCAAGATCCCCAAAGATGCTAGGAAAGTAGCATAGGAACTTGAGTTAAGGATAGTCCCCAAAGGTGCAAGGTAAGAAGCACAAGGATTAAATGAAACCTTTGAGCTTAGGTCTTGAACCTAATAAGAAACATGTAACAAGAATAGGTCCCCAAAAGTGCAAGGTAAGGAGCATAGGGACTTAATGAAACCTTTGAGTTTCACTTGTTGGGTTTTGAAACTAATAAGAAATATCTAACAAGGATAGGTCCCCAAAGGTCCTACGTAAGGAGTATAGGGACTAAACGGAACCTTTGATGTTCTACTTATTAGGTTTTGAACCTAATAAGATAGGGTATAACTACATGAACATGACCTAAAACGCTTCTAAAGAAAAAGAAAAGAAAAGAAAATAGGGTAATTGGGTTTTGAACCCAAAAGAGAGCTGAAGATGCTCTAAGATGCAAAAGAAATGGAACCCTTGGTGGTTCTACGTGCTGGGTTTTGAAGCCAACAAGAAGTAAAAGACGGATACAAATACTCACATGAACATAAAACAAAATCCTTGGTGATCCTATAAGAACTACAAAGTGCTGCAAGACTAAAATATATGATTCGGCATCATGCCAATGAAGCAAACAAAAATGAGCTACAAAGCAGAAGTTAAAAGGAAATGGACCCCTGAAGGTACAAAGCAATGTGCACAAGGGAATGCACAAAGGATCATGGAAACCTCAAGAATACAAAGTAATGTGCATGGAGTAATGGCATTTAAAGGGAAATATGCTCATAAAGATAGACAAAACCATAAATGTGCAATAACATGCAAAGTTTGAAAATGCAAAAAGAGAACCCTCAGAGGTTCTAGAAGTGCAAAGGAATAAGTGAAATATGAATTTGAACCCTTGGTGGTCCTAAGAGAATTACAAGGTTTTGAATAAGAAAAAATGCAGAAAGTACAAGGTCCAATGTTATGAGCAATAAAGCAAGAAAATACAAATGCAAGGTATAGCACAAGGCAAAATCATAGCAGATTCTAAGGGGCATACATATAGAGAGAAAAGAAAGAGGAAAAACAAAGAGAGTCATGAAGAAAAAGCAAATATGTGAGAATTTGAGAAAATGTGATGATATCAAAAAAGAGTATAGAAAAAGGCAGCAAACAAACAAAAGAAAAAAGTGGCAAAAGAGAAATTGATGATAGCTTACGACTAGCAAGTGCAACGCAGAATGTTCATGAAAGGTGAAATAGTCATGAAAGCATGGATGTTGCAATGAGCGAATAAGTTATGGCCAAGTGGACAGCTAAATGGGAAGGACTATTCATAGTGCAAGAATCTCACCCTGATTGGCATTGCATTTTGCTAAATCCAGAGGCTGGAAAGACAAATGGCTTTGCTGATTCCAAGTACATAAAAAGAATTATGCATAGTTTATTCTACTCTAGCTTTGTTAAAAGTATGATGTATGAATTTTGAGTAAAGATTTTGTAGAAACAAAAAGTAAATGAGTCAATGATATGAGAAGTGGATGAATGTTTTGAAGCGTGCTAGCCTATTAGGACCTGAGCATGTATACTAGTATAATGAAAACACTAGGGTAGCTAATGCTACAATGAAAGAGGAATAAAACCTTGTAAATAAGAACAAGGATTAAAGGTTAACAGCTAGTGTAAAGGTTCCATCTGGTAAAGACCACGAATAAAGGAAAATGGAAGGCATCAAGGCCTAAAGCCAATAAGGTCAAGAAAAAGGGGTAATAAGCCCAAGACATCCTCCCCCAGAACATGTTCAAAGTTGCATGGCCTACCTTGGCTAAGCGTCATCGGCATTTGAGGGCTTAGGGACAAGAAGCTCTCAAAACACATTTAGCCATCCCCAAATATAGGTAGGCCTTGGTATATAGGGGGTCAAGAAGGTTCCTGTAATCAGTAATAACCCCACCTGGCCTAAATGTCATCAATATTTACAAATTCTAAGGACAAGAGAATTCTAAAACACTCACACCTTCCCCAATCACAAAAATGTTATAGCATCACTATTAAATGCACAAGAAAGAATCTCACAAATTCTCACAAGTGCAAATAAGGCACAAAGTGAAACCTTATGAGATTCTAAGGGTGCAAGAATGAAATAATGTACAAAGAAAACCACATGAAGGCTCTCAAAGATACAAGAAATAGAAATAGCACACAAGCAAAGAATAAAACAAGCTCCCACAAGGAGCAAAGATAAAGATATAAAACCAAAGAAGATGTTCCATAAGGCAAGGTGTCATAAGCCTATGTTAATGAAGAAAGGTCAAGAACGCTCATACAGTAAATTAAGTGAAGCCTTAACTGATGCCTAAAAGGAAAGGTCCAGGTTTCGGCATGAGTAAGGATGTCTTGAAGGCAAAAATGAAAAAGATAAATGAAAAAGCAAGGTATCATGTCTAAAAGAATTGCAAAGTTTGTGCCAATGTAAAAGGGTGAGAGATCAAGTACTAAGGGGCTAATGGGAGTTCTCGTACTTTTCCAACAAGCAAACAAGGATAAAAGTACTTGGAGCGAACATATTGTGATGAAAGAAGAACAAAAAGACCAAGACCAAATGACAATGCAAGTAGAAAGACAAAAGATGCCCACGACACATGGAATTTGCACGTTGAGAAAGCTATGGCATCCTATCATGCAAAGGGGCTAATGTTTCAAACCAAAAATATAATTACGATTTTAACCATGATTATGGGGGTGATTTACATGACTAATCGCTATAAAAGGGGGATTGGGTACTTTCTAAGATGCCAAGCATAAGGATGGTGCTCTACGACAAGGTATCTCAAAAAGATGAGCAATTGACCATGCGAACTATCCAAAAGGTGTGGCTTAGCAGGCTTTAAGTGTGGTATTAGCCTAAGAGAAAAAATCTCTTAAAATGAACACCAATAGAATCTTGAGAACAAGGACAAAGATCTCTCTGCATGACGCTTAAGCTGCAACTACCCTCGGTTTCCCACCTCCTAATAGATAAGTTCTAGATTTACACCATTATAGTGAAGATTCCACTGATAGCTTACCTAACCACACTTTCTTTACCCTTACATAAACTAGCTACATAAGACAAAGCCTGACCAAAAGTGATACACATGTCCCTATTACCATGAAACATCCCTTTCACCTAGTGTTCCCATTTAACCACCAGATTCCAAGGGTTTGCTTAGTGCCCACAAACTGGAGACAATATATTTAGTCTTTCCCAAGTATAAACACAACAACACACACCAAAATATACAAAGAACAAGTTTCATAGAAACACAAATTGCACCAGTAGCATGAGTCCTCTATGTCCTAGACAAGCTTCATAGCCTAACATTTAGCTCAACCACCTTGAAACCCACCTGAAACCAGACACCCACGACCTAAAAATAGATCACCTAAGGCTGTCTAATTAAGACACAGCAGATCTGGTGAGTAGAAATTAAAAGGCCAAGAAACCCAAGAGTAAGCCCAATTCCTAAATGTCCCAGAGCACTAAGAGGGAAAGCATGCCTTAACCATCCCTCCAATGATTCCATTGATAACTAAACCTGCTCACTATTAAAGTCACCTCCATATGGTTGGCTATAGCCTTCTCATTGCTCACATTTTCTTCTAAAGCTTATGATCCTATAATCTTTGAGTTTGGGTTAATTAGTGTTAGATCCATTCTCTAAAAAAGTATTGAAATAGCACCACAAAAGGTATTGAAAGTAAGGATAAAGGTCTCTCTACAGGACACTCAGGCGGTAGCTGCCCTTGGTTTCCCCACATCCCAATAGATAAGTCCTAGGTTTATACCATTACAGTGAAGATTCCACTAATATCTTACCTACCTACACTCTCTTTGCCCTTACTTAAACTAGCTACATGAGACCAAACCTGACCAAAAGTGATATACATGTCCCCATTACTATGAAATATCCCTTTCACCTAGTGTTCCCATTTGGCCACCAGATTCCAAGGATTTGCTTAGTGCCCACAACATGGAGACAATATATATAGTTTCTCCCAAGTCTAAACACAACAACGCACATCAGAATACACAAAGAACAAGTTCCATAGAAACACAAGTTGCACAAGTAGTATGAGCCACCATGTCCTAGACAAGCTTCATAGCCTAACACCAAGCTGAACCACCTTGAAACCCACTTGAAACCAGAAACCCACGACCTAAAAATAGATCACCTAAAGCTATCTAATTAAGGCACACCAAATCCAGTGAATTGAAATTGAAAGACTAAGAAACCCAAGAGTAAGCCCAGTTCTAGAGCATCCCAGTGTACTAAGAGAGAAATAGTGCCTTAATCATCCCTCCAGTGATTCCATTAGTAACTACATCTGTTCATTGTTGAAGTCACCCCTGGATGGGTGGTTTCAGCCCTCTCATTACTCATATTTTCTTTTAAAGCTTATGGTCCTAGAATCTTTGAGTTTGGGTTAATGTTAGATCCATTCTCTAAAAAAGGTGTTGAAACAGCACCGCAAACAAATACTTGCAAGTCTCCAAAATGCTCCAAAAACTCAAACTTTTCCATGCTACTTTAGTAATCAAACAAAAAGCCATAAACAAAAATGTGTTCCATCTACATTTTCACACCTAAGTGAGGTTTCGAAAGGGCTAGTAAAATAAGTGGAATATGCCATTGGGAAAAAGTTTAAGGAGTTGTTTATGGGGGTAGAGGAAGAAGGATGTGGGAGAGCTTGGAAATGGTTATGGTGGAGGAAGTTGAGTGTTGGAATAATGGTGGTAGTGATTGCGATCGCAGAGTTGGGTTGTGGACGGTGACAGTGGTGTAGTATTATAGGTTTACACAATTATATACGCCCAAAAAAAAAAAACAAACCGTTATTTTCACATGTAAAGTCAAAGGTCTATCATTGAACCTTTGACTAAGAGGTTTATTATAAACAAATCTGATGTTGGAAGTTCATATTAAACTAATTAACGAACAAGATATTAATATGAAGCACATTGCATTTCCATTATATATCATAACCTTAATTAGAGCTACACGAATGTGCTTCAATAGGGTACACTACACTACAAGTACACAGTTCCAATTCCAGCTAAAGCTAGAACAAACACGTACGTAGTACGAGAGCAACAAAGTAAACAAGGATTTATTTATTCACACAACACCCAAAGGTGCCTAACAGGAGATCATGGACTTAACTTGCCATGTTGGCATTGTAGGCATTGTCCACTGCCAAGTTGGGTACCCACAGAACTGCCTTATTGCCAAGGTAGTGGCAAGCAGTGGTAGTTCCAGGCTTGACTTTGAGGAGCTCATAGAGTACCTCAGCATTCATGCCAGAAGTATCATGGTGGCAAACTGCCAGTGCTTGAGTTTTGGTCCCATCAGCCGCCACCATTGGAACCATGTAAGCTGTGGTTTCACGGATTTCATGGCAATAAAACACAACATTTCGGAAATTCAGCCTGTGACACATAACTGCTTTGTCTCCAAGATTTTGCACTCCCTCTATGGTGTATTGGTTCTGCTTGTCCACGAAGGAACTTGAGACTACTTGAATGTTCTTCCCTAGCTTTGAAATTGCAAAACCAATCAATGTTCCTAAGGATTTTGCGCAGTACTTGTGCTCTCCCTTACTGGGAGGGGTCCTTATGCAAACCTCCTCATAAGTAAACCCCTCTTTTTCAATGTCTTTAACTTCACTTGCCCATGAGTAAACACCATAAGGCTGAGCATAGGGACGCTTGCTGAACTTCAAGTTCATTGTCTTCCCTGGATAAAGGTCATGTTCGAAGAAAAAGGTTCTCGGGTACTGTGTGTCATCGATTTTCATGGGAAGATTATCGATTTCAGCATCTACATCATCATAAAAGAGAATTTTTATCAATATCATTCTAACTTGTTGATCATTGATAATTTGATAAGATATATGATAGAGGGCTATATAAGAACCTTCAGCGCCAGGCTTTAAAAGCTCCTTTAGAGAACTAGGAATCGGAGTGTTTGGCCAAACTGCTTGCCAATAATCTTCGTCAGGTATCAATTCACGGGCATGGCTTGCTCCTATAAGAGCAAGCTGCGCAACATACTCAGGAGAAAAGATCAAAATCATTTAAAAATTTTGTAATGATAAACGTTAATTAATTATGAAATTACGAGGATGTGTGAATGAACTCCGTTTTAAAAACTTCAACTTCAAAAATGTGTTAAATGGAGCAGAGTCGTCAACTTGCCATTAAATTTGCACCTAGAAATATTCCAATCATTTTATGAGTAAATGTTGCATAGCTAAAGAATGGCCAATTTTTTTTTAAAAAAATTAGAATAATTATTAGATGAAATAAAGTAATATAATTCAGTTATTGATTTAAGAATCAACTTATGTGTCATGTCATTATAATAAATGAATCCAAGTAAAAATCTTAATTTTCTAACATTTTCTTATTTTATATAGATAATTTAAAATGATTCTAATTTTAAATACTAGTAGTGTAAATATTTTTATTAATATAATTTTAAAATAGTTACTATAAACTGATTTTGCGTGATCAAATGATAGAATAAAAAAAAGTTTATAATGTTAATATATCAAATTTAAATTTATTTAAAATTTATAATATGTACATGTAGGTATCAGTCCATACATAATCTTACCGCATATAAGAAATCGTAAAAGACAAATTCATTGAAGCTGATATAAGCACGGCAAAAGATAAACCAATAACAGTACTGGCATAAAAAGCTTACAGAGAACAGAACCGAAAATGAAATGGCTGGTAGATGATTAAACATTTTCGCAGTCAACGAAGCACTGAGTGGAAAGCACAATGTGATACCTGAATAACTGCTATAGGGTGGAGGACGTGGGTTGACCTATATAGTGTCAATTTGGGGGGTTTAGGATGCTCCATTCGTCGTTTGTGCAGTGACAACTCAGTAGATTCGTTAATATTCGTGTTGGGTTGCATGATACACACCGTGTTCATCATGCATGCAATCCATGTGTTGACTGTCCAACATGCAAATATGATACATTTCATGATCGTTTAATTAATTTAGTGACTGATTTGTATTTTTTGTTTAAATTATGTCTGTGATAAACGTCCATACTCACATGATATCCATACAAATTCACAATTTCCAAGAGCGCTCTGCTCAAGGAACTGAGGAGTTCCTTCCAGTGAAGGCAGATTCGCATTTAGAACAATTTAAAATAAACGAGCTATAACAATCCTTTGAATATGTGAAAATTGAAATCATTAATTAACTCTAAGCAGTAGTGAAAACATGACAAGTTTTTCCTTTGGAAAGCAATTTATTCTAATGTTCTTAAAGTTGTCATGAGAAAGTGAAATATTTAATCCTTTCTAGTCGGGCATTTATGAGTGTGAGTCAAAAGCATGAAAGAAAGAAGAAAGTTTAAACAAAAGAATTTAATTTAAATATATTGATGGGTAAAATTATTTTATATTTTTAATAAATAGTAGAAAGTGTCAATTCATATAAATAATCATCCATTATAATAAGGAATCTATCATAATTTTTTACTTTCTAGTATTTTTATTGATTGATAATATAAAACTATTTTATACTATCAATATATACCAATTAAACTCTAAACAAAATAGTGCAGCAACAAAAAGCATCTCCATTTTGAGTGTAGCTGGAGAATGGGTGCTTTAAAGCAGAACGTGAGAATAAAGGTTGCACTATGAGGTCACTAATTTATAGGGCTTTGCTCAGCAGAGATCAGGACCACTTTTTTGGATTAAACCCTTCTAGTCATTTTTCATGTGTTACTCTTTTCTCTCGGTTAGATATGATGAGCTGAAGACATATAAAAATAATCTCTCTTTCAGTTAATGATCATTATCTCTTAGTTTTAAAATCAAAAAAAGAAAAGAAATAGAATTATATATACCGGCAGGTGTTTCTCTCAATCTAGGCTATCCATTGAGTTGGGTGAACCCATGAATTTATAAGTTTCAATCCAACCCAACCCATAAAGTATGGGTTGGGTTGAGTCGATAGGTTGGGTTGGATTAAAAAATTTCTAACCCATGATAGGTTGAATTATAAGTTTAGAAATTTTCAATTTAACCAAACTCATTTATGAGTTATCATAGTGAATATTAAAAATATTGAAAATGAAATCAATAATTTTGTTAACTCATAACTTCAACTGACTCATATAGTTTGTTATATTTTTATGACTTATATATGTCTTTTGAAAACTAGTGGGACTATATATATATATTCTTAAAAGTTTTTTGACTTATATATGTATGCTTTCTTGAAAGTTTCTAGAATTTATGGATATTTTCTTAAATTTATACTTGTTAAGACTTATAATTGTTGTATTTGTTAAAAGATTTTTTATATTTATATTGTACTATCTTATATATATTTTGACTTATTATATTTGATTATACATTTTGACATATTTTAATTGGTAAACTTTTTTTTTTCAAAAAATATATTGAATCTGTAGATTTGACTCAACCTAACCCACTTATATGTCAGTTGAATCAAGTTAAGTTGAAAGGAAAAACTTAATTAACCCAATCTAATCCAACCTACTATTTCACTCAATGGGTTGGGTCAAAAAAGTAACACAAATCCATCAATTTAATCTACGGACACCCTTATCTCAATCTACATTTGTTTAATTTCTTGATACTTTGTAATAACTAATTTATTTAAAATAAATAAAGTATATTTTATGTAAAAAAATAAATAATTTAACTTTTATAATTTTCAATTTTCAATTTATTATTTATAATTTTTTATAATGTGTCATAAAAGAAAAAATAAAAGTTCTAAAATAATTACCCACTAACATTATAAAAGAATATAACTCCTAAACAGTTTGTAAAATCTAGTGGATATGATTAAAAGAAAAAAGTTAAAGTAACGTGGATACTTCAATAATTAATAGTATAAAAATATATATGAGGTTTTCATTTCATATTAATGGTCATAGACTCATATTCTCTAATTCCTACTATTCATAGCTTACAATAAAATATTGATGCTAACAAAAATATTATCAAGACAAATTTGTTTTTCAAAAATGAAAATTTTTATCATAGTTTCTAATAATTAAAAATATCGATCAAATTATTCATTTTTTTTGGGAGCTCCTAGTGGAGCTAGGGAGAAATGGAAAAGGGGATGCATAAATGAGAATAGAACTGCTGGCTAATACCAACAAATCCCTTGTCACATGAATTAAAAAAGGTGCTACTTGAGTTACAACTCATTGGCAATTAATCATTTTTAAAAACTAATGTGTTTAACAGCAATCATCTCTCATAGACTCATTTGCCCATAGAAAAAAATAATAACTTATATTTTTTATTATCTAATAATATATATTTATTATATAGACCAATTTAAAATTTACTCTAAAGATATTTAACTAAATTTCTGGTCTAATCACGGTTATATCCACATGCTTTGGAAATGGAATTAATCTTATTTGAGTTACATTCATGTTCATACCGAAAAACTCTTTTAATATTACATTTTTCATATACAACCGAAATTAAAGATAACATAATTATATATAGGACCTAAACTCCTTCAACTCGGAGCAATTCTCTTAATTCTAAAATACATTGATGGATCTAGACAATATATAATAGTAGAGGGAAAAATAAATATTTAAAATGTAATAATGAAAATGTTTTTAATATGAAAAATGTTGAGGAGACTCACTTATTGTGGAACACCGTACTGTATCAACTCATCACTCATCTACCATTGGATGGGGTGTGAATTTCACTTAAATTGGACCGACACTTCATTCAATGGTGGATGAGTAATGAGTCGGCATAGTGTTTCACAAAAAGTGAGTCTCCATATCACTTCTCTTTTAATAAAATTCATAATTTTCACTAAATTTATCCTATTAATTTGAATATTTTAAAATTTATATGTGAATATTGTAAAATTTTTTTGAGACAATTAGCAATACATTATATCAATGAAATCTAACACTTAGAGATTAAATTAAAGATAAAAATTATTATGACTTAAATGTTTCTGTGATATATATTGCATATGCATGTTTTAAATATACATAAAGTTGTTTTGGGTTCTCACCACAAAAAAAAAAAAATGTTTTGGGTTTATATACTTTGATTAATTAGATCGACTTGTAGTTTTTTTATTTCTTTATACTTTTTCAAACTATAAAATTTATAAGTTCAAAAATTAAAATGATGGTTTCTGTCAAATAAAGAATAGTCAATATATATATATATAACAAATTTTTTTTGTTTTATTAAATTATGTGAACTTAGAATAAAACTAAATTTATATAAGACCATATTGCTACTTTTCTATGTAAATTTACATACAGTCTAATTAGTCTACATATCATTTTTTTTTATATATTAAGAATTTGTCTATCGAATTTTTGGTTTGTCGAAAAGTTGAAGGGTGGTTACATGCGGACTTTACATTTTCTTATGAAATTGTTAGAAATTATTAGAATAATTTTAGAATAAGCTTAATTATTCTAAATAGATCAAAAGACTTTCTAAATAAGCTTATTTAGAATAATCTTATTTAGAAATTTAATAAGCTTATTTAGAAAGTCTTTTGATCTATTTAAAAATAGATTTTCTTTTTATTTTTGGCTTTGTTTAGAAGTCTTTTCCCTATTTAAAATAATTTTTTTGACCTATTTAAAAGTAAATATGTTGACCTATTTAAAGACATTGTTACAAAATAAGCCTTTAAATAGATTTGCAGTTCAAGCTAAACATTTGAGAAGGGCTAAGCTACGTAGGTCTATGTCGAGTTAACAAGCTTAGACTACATTTTTGAAATATAGAATAAACCTGTTTGAATCAAAGTTTGGCGTGGTTTGGCCAATATCCCTCCTCTATTTCTCATATAATGTCATTTTATAAATCTGATTGTTTTTTCATAATTTCAGATTCATACTTGCATCGTTCACAAGAAAGTAAGAAACGCAAGTTTAGTCTCAGGGATTAAAAAAAAACAAAAGGTGTTGGGTGTATCAAATGCAAACCTCATAAAAATGCAATATAATCACTTGTGTTAACATTGTTAGCTTTTTTTTATCATTTTCAGTTTTCCACAATAATTGTAAAATATTTCGAGTAAATTATACTCTCCTCTCCTAAGAGATACTCTTATTACAGAGCCATTTCTTCTATTTTCAAACTATACACTCCCCTCACTTGAAAAAAATGAAAACATGCTATACTTCAATCCATTTTGAAGCCTTTTATTAAATCTCTATTATTTTTATATTTATTATCTTATTTTTTATTTATCAAAATATCCTTTTTTTTTTTGTAGTTATATATATTAAAATCTTTGTTTTTCTTACATAGCAAAAGGCATGTGACTGATAACAATAGAATGATATTGATATATATACATACATACATATATATACATACATATATATATATATATATATATATATATATATATAAAATGAATTAATAATAATAATAATAATAATTTATGATGATTATTTTTTAAAAAAGTAACAAATATGTATTTTTTAATTTATTTAAATTTGTTAGGCTATAATCTGTGATAACTAATGGTAAATATGAATGTTAATAAAGTACTATTTTGTACTAATTTATTAAAATAATAAAATGTCAATGCTATATTAAATTTTATATTTTTTAAAATGATTAAATAATTTTAATAAATATATTCTCATTAATATTAGCATAACAATTTAAACGATAGAATAAAAAAAGTTTATAATGTTAATATATCAAATTTAAATTTATTTAAAATTTATAATATGTACATGTAGATTTCAGTCCATGGATAATCTTACTGCGTATAAGAAATCGTAAAAGACAAATTCATTGAAGCTGATATAAGCATGGCAAAAGATATACCAACAAAAGTACTGGCATAAGAAGCTTACAGAGAACAGAACCGAAAATGAAGTGGCTCGTAGGTGACTAAACATTTTCGCCGTCAATGAAGCACTGAGTGGAAAGCACAATGTGAGACCTGAATAACTGCTATAGAGTGGGGGACCGTGGGTTGACCTAATACACCTATATAGCGTCAGTTTTGTGGGTTTAGGATGCTCCATTCCTTGTTTGTGTAGCGACAACTCAGTAGATTCGTTAATACTCGTGTTGGAGGTTGCATTACACGCGCCGTGTTAATCATGCATGCAATCCATATGTTGACTGTCCACCATGCAAATATGATACATTTAAAGATCGTTTAATTAATTTAGGGACTGATTTGTAAATTATGTCCGTGACAAACGTCCATACTGATACTCTCATGATTTCGATCCAAATTCACAATTTTCAAGAGCACTCTGCTTAAGGAAATGAGGAGTTCCTTCCAGTGAAGGCAGATTCGCATTTAGAACAATTTAAAATAAACGAGCTATATCGATCCTTTGAACATTTGAAAATTGAAATCATTAATTAACTCTAATCCTTTGATATTTTCCAAGGTTCGGCTATCATATTTCCCATATTCATTAATCAATATTCATAACAGTCCCCTCAAAGGTAACTAATTTGAGTACCTTTGAAGGATTTTATAAGAATATCTACTAGCTACTTATTTGAATTTACAAAGCTAGTGGAGATGTCCCCATGTACAATCTTCTTTCTGATAAATGACAATCTATCTCAGTGTCTTTGGTCTTTTCATGGAAAACTAAATTGGAGGCAATATGTAGTGCTACTTTATTGCCACAAACAAGCTGCATCTACGTGATTCCTCTAAATTGAAGTTCTTTAAGTAGTTGCTTACACGTGGCCAATGTGATGGCCCAATATTTTGCTTTAGTACTTAACTTAGCAGCCACATTTTGTTTCTTACTTTTCCAAGATATTAGGTTGCCTCTAATAAGTACATAATAACTAGAAGCGGATCGTCTGTTCATAGAAGAGCCTACCCAATCAACATTTGAATATACAACTATATGGGTGTGTATTTTATCTTAATGCAAGAGACCTTTTCCTGGTGCACTTTTGATATACTCTTAGATGCAGATCACAGCATCCCAATGAACTTTACATGAGGAATTCAACAATTGACTAACCAGAATCATATCAAAGGAAATACTTTGTCGAGTAATTGTGAAGTAGTTAATTTTTTCCACAAGTTATCTATATTTTTCTGGATTTGTTAGTGGTTTCCCTTAATCTGGTAGAAGTTTGGCATTAGGATCTATAGGTTTGTCAACATGTTTTGCACTCAATAATCTTATATCACCAAGGATGTACGTATTATATTTTCTCTGTGAGATAACTATACCATGCTTCAATTGAGCCACTTCAATTCCTAAGAAATATTAGGATTTCCAAGATCTTTGGTTTGGAAGTAATAGCATAGGTGTTGCTTTAACTGAATTACCCCATGATGATCATTATTAGTAACAATATCATCCACATATATAATCAAATAGATGCATCCTTGAGTTGTGTGACAATAGAATATTAAGTGATTAGTTTTACATTAGATCATACTAAATTGTTGACAATAGGACAAAATCTACCAAGCCAAGCTCGATACAACTATTTTAAAACACACAAGGACATGTATAGATAATATACTTTGCCAGAAGGCTCCTTATAAGCAACAAATCCCAATGGTTGCTCCAGGTAAACCTCCTTTTCAAGATCACCATGGAGGAAGGCATTTTCGATATCTAGCTGGTATAGGTCCCAATGATGAATAGCTGCCATGGAAATGAAGAGATGAACAGAGTTCATTTTGGCAACCATAGAGAATGTGCTCCCATAGTTCAACCCAAAG
The DNA here is from genome assembly GCA_031439595.1 of Pterocarpus santalinus. Taxonomy (NCBI): domain Eukaryota; kingdom Viridiplantae; phylum Streptophyta; class Magnoliopsida; order Fabales; family Fabaceae; genus Pterocarpus; species Pterocarpus santalinus. Next base: position 14,710,105 of record CM062530.1, on the reverse strand, counting down.
ATCTAGGTATATTCTCTGGTTACTAATGTGCCTTAATGCACTCAATACTGCCATCAGGACCAACCTTGACTATATAGATCTACTTACAACTAACAATTGATTTTGCGATAGGTAAAGGCACTAAGTCCCAAATACCACAGCTCCATAAGGTAGACATTTCATCTAACATAGTTTCCTTCTATCCAGGATGACTGAGAGCTACACCTAGAGATTTAGGAACAAAAGACAAAAAAGCATAGCATAATAAAGATAAACTAATAATTTAAAACAAGATAATGAAGGAATGGGTGACAAGTGGATCATATACCTTTTCTAAAAGTAATAGGAGGGCTAAGCATTGGAGGCGGTGTCAGAGCTAGCATAAGAGGTGGATCAAAATGTAAATTTGAAAAGACTTTAGTGATAGCTGGGATAAGGATAGGTTTTGAGGTTCGAGGCAGACAACAATGACATACCTAAAGAGGATGTCAAGTGGTATGACCCTGATGAAAAGGAAGTCATATGAAAGTAGACTCAACCAAACTAGAAAGATGAGGTATAGGGAGAATCTCAGCTATGACTTTTGAATTTGAAGGAGAAAACTCACAAAATAGAATAGACTCAAAGAAAGTGGCATCAACATAGATAAGGTAGCATAGGAGAGTAGGACAAAAGCAGCGATAACCTTTTTGAGACAGAGTGTAACTTAGAAATACACACTTAAGTGATTGAGCTAACAACTTATCAAGATCAAGGGAAGATTATGGATGAAATATGTTAACCCGAAGATACATAGGGGAAGATTATGAAGAATATGATGAGGGAATAATATGGAGAAAAGTACTTGGTTGTCAACGATAGAGGAAGGCATACGATTAATTAAGCAAAATTCAATGAGAATTGTATTAATTAGCCCAAAAATGAAAGGGTGCACACTAATAAATTGGGAGAGCCCGAGTTGTCTCAACAAGATGTCTGCTTTTGTATTTTACAACTCCATTTTGCTAAGGAGTATGGGCATAGGAGTTTGGATGAAGAATGCCATTGGAAGCCAAAAAATTTTAAATGGTTGGGACAAATATTCACAAATATTATCATTGCACAAAATACGTATTAGAACACCAAATTTTGTTTTAATTTCATGATAAAACCTTTGAAATTTTTGAAATAACTCAGACCAATTTTGCATTAAGAACAACCAAGTACAATGAGAGTAATCACCAATGAAAATGACAAAATACTTTGACCCTAAAATGGACACCAATGTAGCTACTCCCTTGGTGGCAAAGATCAAAGAATGGTTAAGAAGAAACAGGGAAGTGGAACTTCGACATGTCTTTAGAGAGATGAATAGTGCAATAGATATGCTTGCTAATCTAGGACACAATCATGATCTTATTTTGACTTGCTTTGAAGAGCCTTCACATTGTGTGAGGCTCATAAGTTGGAAGGATTCTATACGGATATCTCCTAATAAGGGATTGAGATAATTTTTTTTGTCTTTTTATTGTTGCTTACTTTTGTTTTAAGAAGAAATTCTTAGGTGCTCTTAAAGCAAAAAAAAGTCTTTGCCCTAGACTATTCAATACTCAACACCTTAGTAGTAGCATTAAAAATGTCGTTAAAGTGAAAACCAAAAATGAACCATAAAATTGAAGTGTTAAGCATTGAATAGTTTCAAACAAAAACTTTTTCTACTCTAGGAGCATGTAAAATTATTCTTGTTTTGAGTGTGGTGCTCCTTATTGCTTAGCAAAAAATTGTGAAAGAGAAACAGACCCAAAATATTTTGTTGATGGATCCTTCATTCCGACATTGGGGTGATTTGGAATGATTTTGTAAAATAAAGAAAAATTAGGAGATAGTATAAAAATTGAAGATGAATTACTACTTTTAAATTAGATTTATTTTTCAAAGTACAAGATGTATGTTAGAAAGTAAAAAAGAAAATTAAAATTTAGAAGTTTATAAAATATAAGTAGATATAACAAATCATAAATACTAAAAATTATCTTTTTGATTTTTTTCATAAACAGTTAAAATTAAAAATATTTTATAAAATGCACCCATGTTTTAGTAGAGCTAATTCCTTTTGAAGTTAGCCAAATAAGTTTAAATTTAAGCCATTTATTGATTGATCTAATATAAATTTCAAAACAACTTAGCTCGATAAATTTAAGTACTCAATGATTATTAATGATGCCAACTCATAACCAACGAGGATTGGATCTAGCGAAAGGGATTACTCGCTCAAATGTGAAGAACGATCATTCGAATCCCAATTGGAGATGTGCCTACATTTAGTAATCGACCATATCTCAAACATGGAGGAAACCTATGAGAAATTGAAAAAACTTATACAACTCACAAGGTGACTTGTCTTGAAGCTTGAGGGCATCATATCCCCTTTGTTTTTAACTTGACTCTACATAGATCTTTTTCCTTTCTTCTCAAAATTGTAAAATTTTCTTGCCTTCTCAAGGTTTTTTTTTTTTAACTATCTATTTTTTAATAAAATCATTCAACAACTCAGCTAATATAGTAAAAAATTACTTTAAAAAAATCAACTCATAAATTTTACCGTTGAGCCCCTTGCATGTTGCCGTGTGTCAATGTAATACTACACGAAACCACGGAAAAAAGAAAAGCATCTTTGGAAACTGCCTACCGAGTTTTATGACACTACTTACACTATAATGCCATTGCCAGCAAAGGTTTTACCCATCAAAAGCAAGTTTCATGTGATACTCCACAACGGTTATCTCTTCTTAATCCCCATTCCCCAATTATATATGAACAAAATCCTTCTCCCTCATAATGTTGCCCTGCAATCTTCATACACATTCACCTCTCCAAGTCCCTCAATTTTGATAGCACAACTTTTTTGTAGGTTTCAAGAGTGTTTTCGCAATGGCAACTGGGTTAAGCCAAATGTCTAGCAGGTTTCTTGGCCTTCTATTTTTTATGATACTGATGTTGCTTATTAGCTCGTCACCTTCATCTCAAGCAACAGCAAGGAAATTTGATGTTGGTGGCAAAGATGGCTGGATAGTGAAACCTTCTGAAAACTACAATCATTGGGCAGAAAGGAATAGGTTTCAAGTAAATGATAATCTTTGTAAGTCTAAAAGTTATGCATATATTATTTATTGCTTAACAATTTAGGATATAGATAATGTACAAAAATAAAATATTAACTAATTTAGAATGACAATTTTTTCTTAAAATAATAACAAGTAATTTTTTTTTACATGTAACTTTAATTCTATAAATGTTGTTTCCAAAATTTTTTAAGAAGAATAAAGGGTTAATCTTGTTTTACTTTGGGGTGGTCGTGGTTTTGGATGATACAGATTTCAAGTACAAGAAAGGGTCTGATTCAGTGCTGGTGGTGAAGAAAGAGGACTACGATTCTTGCAACACAAATAACCCTATTCAAAAGATGGATGATGGGGATTCAACTTTTCATTTGGAAAATTCAAGTCTCTTTTTCTTCATTAGTGGGAACACTAACAATTGCAAAAATGGCCAAAAGCTTGTTGTCCTTGTTATGGCCATTAGACATAGCATTCCTCATTCACCTCCACCAATTGTGCCATCATCTGAGGCACCCAGCATGCCACCTCAGCAAATTGACCCATCCAGTCCAGTGCCATCTCCATCTAATGATTCAGGCTCTACAAGGCTTGCTAGTTTTATAGGTGTGAGTGTGAGTTTGGGTGTGGGAATTGGGGTGAATTTGATCTTCGTTGGCTTTATAGGGCTGGTTTAATTAGTTTGTTGTTTGTTATTATGAGACTTATGGTCTTATAAGAAATAAGTATCTTGGTTTAATTTCTGAGTGATTTATTTTTTTTATCGGTATTTGAGCTTTGTCCTTTCGCTTTTGGTTTTTGAATTTGAAATGATGTTTCTTCTTATATTTAAAGGGTATGTGTATCTATATGTACTATCAAATAATGTGCAATTAATGTTTAGTAACCGTCTTACACTAAAACATGATTACGATGGTACCATTGTTGTTTTCCCCCTTTATTCTCTTAAATTTTGAATTATGCATGCATATCACTAAACAAATAAAAATAAGGTAGACTATACTTGTTCCTTGTGTAAAGGTAGGCATACCATTCCTAGAGTTAAACTAGATTATTCAAACTCTACATCACCGATAGTCCAAAGTCCAATGTCTTACACATGATCCATCACCTCTAGCTTAAAGGCTTTACCTCTATATCAACACTCACTAAGGAGCATTTTAAGCATGTTCGTTTTTTGCTACCTAAAATGGTATCTCTTTACTTAGTTTGAGATAGTTTTGAAGTTTTTTTGCATCATCCGTTTTTGGTGGGCCAACCCCCCATTGCTAACTAATGTAAAGTTCTCTGACATTATCATATAATGGGGACCATTCCTTCATGTAGAGTAGTGAGCGTAAGGTTAAATAAAAATTAACGCAAAGCTTCAAAGTGTTTCAATGGGCAAACACCATTATCAATTTGCACAAAGCACTTTAGCATCATCATATAGTGGGAACCATTCCTTCATCTAAAGCATGGAACATGAGGATAAATGAAAATGAGGTTGATGTAAACCAACTATCTATAAACCTTTAGAGCATCTTTACAAATTTATCTTTTGGTTGTCAATGGACCAATCACCATTATTAATTAGCGCAAAGCTTTTTGACATCATCATATAGTGGGGACCACTCCGTCATATGGAGAAGGGAACATAATTAAGGTTAAATAAAACTTAATGCAAAGCTTCATGTTGTCTTTATAGATATGCCGTCATATTTTCAATAAGCAAACACAATTTTCAATTATTGCAAAGCTTTCCAGCATCATCATGTTGTGAGGACCACTTCTTCATGTAGAGCATGGAACATCAGGATAAATGAAAACAAGGTTAACATAATACAACTATTTGCAAAGCTTTAGAGAATTTTTACAAATTTCTCATTCAGTTTTCAATGGGCCAATCACCATTGTTAATTAGCACGAAGCTTTCTGACATTGTCATATAGTGGGGACCTTTCCTTCATGTTGAATAGGGAACATATGGTTAAATGAAAATTAGCACAAAGCTTCAAAGTGTCTTTATATTGGAAAATTCATCCTCGTTTTCATTGTTTTCGTAATAAATTCAAACAGATATTTTTTATTCATATCTTTCAATTAATAATTTTTTAAATTGTGATTATCGACATGTAATTTGTTGGTCATTTTAATTTATAAATAACATTTTAATCATAATTAATTAAATTACTGAAGGACAATTTGTTAGTAAAGTCAAAAAAATTTTGGTAATCTTTTTATTAATTAATTAACTCAAATGTCTAACTACAATTAATTTTATTTATTTATATTTTTTATTCATTAGAAATTGTAGGAGAAAGATTAATTGTAATTATTATATAATAATTAAAGATGTATTCAAATTAATATTAAAAAAAATAAAAATGTTCAAATATTCAATCCCATAAAAACAACATAACATCAATGATAGCTTATGACATCGTTGGAGTCAGAGTTGAGGCTATCGAAGGAGTCCTAGAGCACAAGTGAAAGTGAAGCTGCAAATGATGTACCTGCTTGCATCTATTGGAAAAAAGGCATGCATTTTTTTAAATATCTTGCCCTTTTTTGCCTTCTTTTGCAGGTTGGTCTTCTAGTCCTTCGGTTCCTATTAGTGATGCTGGTCCTACTCCAGAGTTGTTATGCATAAATCTAAAGCTCAGCATTCAAGGCATTCACATGGTCACAACCTTGTCATCCATAGCAAGTGATCCAGTCACAAAGGTCAGGACATACTATCATCAGAGTAGTAAGTCCCCATCTCGTATATGCGACCCTTGTAAGGCCTGCCAATAGTATGCGACCAACTCTCGTCCTTGCTAACAAGAAGGCAATTAACACCTTCTTGCCCATCTTGTTATGTGTGCTAGCTCCGTGCCTCTTCAAGTCATTGTGTATATTCATTCTGTAATGAAATTAAATAAATTAATAGAACAACATAGTATATAATATGATTTAAGGAAAAAGGAATTTTAGAATTTACATATGTTGCCTCTGAGTAAGTGTCTACCCACTACGACTTGTCCTGCTTGCATGTTTGAGTCTCCCTAAATCGATCACCCTGGTTTGGCTCCCTATTCAACTCCTTCACCTACATTTTAAATTAAATTCACATGATGAATACAAAAAATGACAAGATAAACTTAAATGCTATTGAGATTATTTACCATCTGCACCCTAGTGCCCTTGGTGGGGGTAGAGCTACCAATGTGGAGTGACTCACCCTTAGTCAAGGGCCCTACTCACCTTTACCTTTTGCGACTTCTCCTTGGAGTTTGGGCCCAATAGTCCTTCAATGCAAGTGGGCTTCTTGTGACCAACCATGCTTGCAAATATCATTGTATATGCCCTTCATTTGCTTTGCCACTCTCGCCATCCAAGCCTTCTTGATATAAGGCTCTTCAACTAGGTCGATTATAAAATCTCACTGCACATACAAAAATAACACATTAGTCATTTTACTCATATATGGAAGCAAACCATTGAAATTAAATGAAAAACTAGTGTTTAGTAATTTGTTTACTGTCTACTCTTGATACCACATCTCCTTCATGGTCATAGTAACCTTGGAGAACTATAGATATGGAGCCACATACTTTTGCAGTATGACCTCTATGATGCAATACAAGCCTGGAGCCAAAGGAAGCCGATTATATCAAATAAAAGAGAAAAGTGAGATATCATTGAATAAAAAATCACAATTATGTTATAACGTTGAAATGAAATAAATTACTTACCAACTCTTCTTGTCCTACCATAAATGCACATGCCCCCTGGTGGAAGCCTATGACTACCCCAACGAGCCCACTCCACTCTCAGGTCCATGCTATGTAAAGGTAGGGTTGTAACATCCTCCCAAGTACAGTACTATGCTTAAGTCATAATACCTCACCTAGCAGTTGTTACTGTCACTTAATTGGACCTTGTCTGGCAGCAACCTTCGACCACCTTCACCTCGGAGGGCCTTCTTCGAAACTTTTGAACTATCTGGAGATAACACGGAAATAAACATAGGAGTGAGAATTATAAATTCTCAGCAGGATTCATTAAGAAACTTCATACCGTGTCATTGTTATTATCTCCAACTGCTTCGGTTTATTAAAAAAAGTGAATACATTATACGAACTGTTCTATTTTATAGTTTGAAAACACATAGTCCGAAGCAAAATTCATTTTATTTCATGCACCTAAGTCACATTGGTAATATTTCATATTTAGAATAAAAATCATAAAATAGAGAACACGTAAGCTCAATAAAACATAGAATATAATAATAGTGAGCATTCATAGGATCTAGTTTCTTAAGTTTTCGAAAACATGATTATCCGATGCGGATTCAATTTCAACATATCCTCTGATCATTTATATTATAATGAGCATAACTATAATTATAATTACATAAAACATGTATATCTGTGCTATAAGCTTCTCTTAATTCGTCGCCCCTATAGCTTACCGGTATTTACATTAGCTGGGTCATGTGTTATGCCATATCTCATATAAGTTCTATCCCTTATACTCACACTAGCTGGGTCATGCTATGCCTCATGTGAGTCGTGGGTGAGGGGAGCTTACTTTGAGTTACCTTCCTTTTTGAAGGATCACACCCTTAGTTTACTTTCTTTACTTTTTTTTCTTGGCACACCTAGGCGTTACATACCACCGTCCCTAGGGTGCTTGCATAAGTCTTAATCTTTAGTCTTTACTACCCTTGGGTAGTCTGATTTAGGAGTTAGCTCGTCAGCTCAACTCATGAACATCGTCACGCAGATTAACCCACAAGGAGACCCACGTGCCTCTAGGTTGGAAGGACTCAGTGGCCATCTGCCTCCAACATAGAGAGACCTAAAAGTTTTAACTGCCTTCACAGGGAGGGACCCAACGTGCAACTGCCTCCAATTGAAGGGACCCACATCTTTATCTTTTAACTGCCTTCAACTGGAGGGACCCAAATAACTACCTCTAAGTGAAGAGACCCAATATTATTTTATTTAGCTGCCTTCAAAAGGAGGGACCTCATAACTGCCTCTAGTGAAGGGCCACATTTAATATATTCATATCCTTTCATCCTCATACATAATCATGCATAGCCATGCTGAGTGCATTCATACATATGGTTCATCATTTACTCTCATATAACCTTACGTACATGAGTTCTACATACATATTCTTAACACATAAATACTCATAACGTTCTTACCATTCTACCGAAAATTCGGCAGCATAACAGAACGTGTCCGCTTTCCTATGAATAGTACCAATACCTAGACAGTCAATTTTAAAGTAACATTAGCTGCATTTAGAGCATCACAATTCAACATCAATCTTACAGGAACATTAGTCGCATTTAAAGCATAGTTGTTGTCTTAGTACTTTCACTCAGCCCAGTTGTTTTAATTTAGGCCGTAATTTTTATTTAACTCATCTGGACCTCAATTTTGGATATATTAGAGTGTTATGTGTCGATTTTCTAACCTCATTGGTCCCATCTTATTTTGACTTGTACAGCTCAAGATATTCGGGTTTTATCCCAGCCTGCCCTGCAGCTAGCCAAGATTACACACTTAAAAGTAAAAAGCCACTAAAAATTGAAAACTAGCTCAAATCATACAAAATTGCTATCATATTAAAGATAATAGGACAAGCTTTCATTAGCAATGAATTCCATTTCATTTGCTTTAGAAGAGCTCGAGTTATAAGCCCCGAAATTCAACCTTTCTAAACTGTCCTATTTTGGCCTAGTTTGGATATAGGGCAAATTCTTTGAACCACCGGAAACAAATAGAACCATATCAAACTTGGAATCTTTTTATAGGATGTTCTTCTATATGTAATCTTTTTAACAAAATTGTTTTCACTCAATTTGGAGTTGTATAGAGCAAGTTATGCCCTGAACAACCCAGTCTACCTAGTATCAATTTCTAAAATCTAGGTCAAACTTCCAAAATTCATATCTCTCTCAATACTAATCCAATGGCCTTATATGATATATGTACGGAAAGCCCTGAATGTCTAGTTTCATATAAAAATAGTTTCACTAGATTTAACTAGCTGTAGGTGGAGCCGTACACTCCGTCGTATGGACTGCCGAGGGAATTCTCACTTAAATAGCATCCCAATTCTCCACTTCTCCTAGTTTTCTTCTTCTACTTTAATTCCAACTCAAGATTTCATGTTTATCCAACCATAAACCATCAAATACATCTAATACATCATCAAATAACTGAAGAAAAGTGGAGTTTCATATAGCCACAGTTCAGAGAAATCAAGAATAGAAAGTGAATCCTACCTCTTTAAGTGGGATTTTGCTAAGTCTTGGAGTTTGAATTGATAGAACCTTGTAAAGCTTTAAGTTTTGATAGAATTGGTTGAGAGGAAGAGAGAAAAGGAGAGTAAAATCAGATGAGAGAGTGGCATGAATAAGAAAGGAAAAACCTAAATTAAGCATTGAAAAGGTAGTTGGCTTTGTGAGTTTTGATTGGTTGAAATTTTGTGAGTGAAGTTTAGCCATGTCTCCCTCTTTTGTGGCTAAATCATTCTCCATGTTGCCTAAAAAGGGAACTCGCCTCCACTCTATCTAAAATTAGAACTCGTCTCCATTCTACTTAAGGTCGGAACTCGCGTCCATTTTATTTGAACTTGGAGCTGAAGTCGGATGTCTGAATTCGTGTCCATCCTATTTGAAACTTGGAAATAAATCTGGGAATCGTAAATCTTGTCTGTTCTATTCGAAACTTGGAAACAAAGTCGGATGTCAAAAATCACATAGCGAACAAATTACCTCATACCCGAATCTCACAAATCGAGAATTAGCCCGTAAAACTCTTATATATATAATTCCAAAACTCGGTCCAATAATCACTCTCGGAGATCAATTCACAACCCTAGAAGTCGGAAATCAAAACATTCAAACAGGGAAGTCAGAACTTATATAATTCCAGAGCTCAATTCAATATCGGAAGTCAGCCCTAAGCTCAAACTCGGGAACATCAATAGAAACGAAAAGCTCTTGGAAATAGTTTCGGATATCGGAACTCGTGTTCATTCTCGTTGAACTTGGATATAAACTCGGAGGTCGGAAACCATGTATACTCGTTCCAAAGATGAAGTCGAAAGTCGTAAATTATGTACACTATATTTGAAACTCGAAATCGGAGGTCGGAACTCGTAGTGGATGTTACAAGGGTTGGGATGACCTAGGGCATAAGTTGTGGCATGCTGTGAGGTGGTGTGGTGGTAGTGGAGGAATGGGCCCTAATGGTTGAGGCATATGGCTGACAAACCCAAGGTTTGGTACTATAATGAAGTCCTGGAACAAAGTGGGGTGGTGGCAACGTAGTAGTTGAGCTGGAGGGAGTGGTGGTGCTGAAGGCTGGGCAGTGGAGAAAAGAGGCGGACCATCCTTCTTAGGTCGACCTCTTCCTCTACTAGATCTGTCTCTGTTTGCCATATCTAAAACATAAATATATGACATTTATATAAGTCAACAATCAAAGACTAAAAACATAACATATACATAAATTAAAGACTAAAAACATAATATGTATATTAATGTAATATGCAAAGAATAAAATCTGTACGTGTATATTAACTGAATATGGATAACGTGCATATGATTTTATTATTATAGGATTAATATGTTTGATATGATATCTTTTAAGAATTAAAGTGTATGTATTTATTTATTTATTTATTTTATACATCATCAGCAGTGAGATTCGAACCTCTAACTTAATGCATATTACTCAAACTTATCATCACTAGGCCACTCCTAGTGGTTTTGTATTTGATTTTTTAAAGATTAAAAAAATTAAAATAAAAATCTTTCAGGTACTAAAGTTAACTAAAAAAAAAAAATCTTTCAATTTTAATCTTAACACTAAAATAATGATCTTATTAATGTTTATTTGATGGCATGTCATTAAAAATTGCTTGTATTAGCTACATGTAATTTTAATTTCTCACATAAATATTTTTCAATGGGCCAAAATTACTTGAGGTCTTTGATTGAAAAATATGAAAGAAAATCATAAATTAGTTGAAGGATAAAAATTAATACTTCACTCTTTTTATCATAACTGTTTTGTTTGATTTAATTACAAAGGGTGCTTTTGCAAAATAAAATTTGCAAACCAGAACTAGGAATTCAATTCCACAGATTATAAATCAAGTGGCCTTTGTAACCCCAATTTACTCTACCGTTCGTTCAAACTTCATTGTATTCACATATCCAAAACGAAGCATGTTTATCACTATTCGGCAAGCCAACCCTTTGGTGATATGAACTTTGGCCTTCAACTGGATTGTTTGTTAGACAAAAAATTACAAAATAAAATAAACTAATTAATGTTTTTGGGGCAGAAACCTGCTCTGTTTGACTTGGATTACTCACTGTAGCTAATAACCGGTACGAACACTTCAAAAAACCAAAAGATTTGGCACCAGAAAAATTGGGCTTATAGCCCAAAAGGAAAAAGTTAAAACAAAATGTGAAGCCCCACAGAACCAAAAAATGATGAAGCTCCACAGAACCAAAAAAGAATGAAGCCCAGAAGAGTTTCAAGCCGAAAGAAAGCCTAGAAGCTTCGAGCAGCACAGCATAAAATATGGAACACTAGAGCTAGGGTTTGGGGGTTCATGGAAGCCCTTTAAAAGCCGTCATTATCATTCTTTCCTGCCCGCAGCTTTGATTCTGGAGCACTCGTTTGTTCAATTGTGCCGTGCTTCTCTTTGCAATGTGACTCTAATTATTCCTCTCTCAATTTCTTCTTCTTTGGTATAGTTGGGAGTGATTATTCTACTTTGTTTTCAAAATTAGAGGTTGGAAGACGAACATGATGAAAGCCAATGTATAAAATATGGGTGATCATCAAATTTTATTTATTTGATATGATCAGACTTTTCATCGCTACGTTCTTTCTGATTCGTCTTCTCATCAATTCTCATCTCTCTTTCTAATTGATATAAGTGCTGTGGCTTTATTACCTATGAAGTATTAACCTGTGAGATATGTGCTGCAAATTGTTCGGAACTAACGATGGGGTTTCAGATCTGAGGAGTGAATCTGTCTTGTCTTAATATAACTGATCCGAAGCTATACTTAATCTGTCCTTCTGACTTGATGAAAATTTCATTTCGAAAATTTTCTCCTTAACTTCTGAGGTCAAGGGAATATTCCATGGAATTTATTCTTTATGTTCTTCTTTTTATTGCATATTCTATGGAATTGATTAATTAATGCCAAGTACTATTTGACGTAATTGATTAGAAATTTTTTTCTTTTTTTATTTTTTTATTTTTTTATTTTTTTTGCCCTTTTGAGCCAAGGAGGGTCTGCGGTTGCCTAATTCCTACAAGAACAATTTTTCGACATTTCTTTCAGCTTTATATCTCACACACTGCCTAAAATAAATGTAAAAATTCTGTGGATGTAATAGCGCAATGCGTGAGAGTTATGGACTTATGGGGAGCGCCGCCGAAATGGGCTGCGGGCCGAATATAACCCAAAAAATGTGTAGGCTAGGATGAAAAACTTCAAAAAAAAGAAAGTTAGTTTTAATCGGTCCAACCTTATTAAGCCCAAGTTGACTTTGCCCAACTTGGATGGGTCGGGCCAGCCCGATAAGCTGAACTTCTTTTTGTTTTATTTTTTTAGTGTAACTAATTTTAAATATAAGTTATTACTATTTGAATTTAGATTATTTAACTTATTTCTTAATTTAAAGAAAGTTGAAATTGTAAAAAATATATTGACAAAAAATAAATATAATAAAAAAATTATCATTTTATTTTTGTATCTAGTAAAATGACCAAGTCTAAATATGTAAAAAAAAAAAAAAAATTAATATTATTCTTTGATTTTTCATATTGATAATAAAATAATGTTTTTGAATTTATTATTTTTTAATTGTATCAAAAATATATTTATTATATTTAAAAAATTAATAAATTGGCCTGATATCTAGCCTGGGGCCCGAATTGGATTGGGTTGAGCTAGTATTTTGATAACGCGAAACTAGCTTCGTCCAAATAAATAGACCAAGTCAGCCCATTTTGATAGCTCTAATTATGGGTGTATTTATTTGTGCTTCTGCAATAAACAAAAATTGTAAAATAAAAAAATACTTCTGAAATCTTTAATGCTATTTAGCTATTCTTCTAAAAAAAAAAAAAAACCATTTATAATCAGTTTTTCTAGATTTTTTAGAAATAGATAAGGAGTTGATTTTCCTAAAAGTAAAAGTAGCGGAAAAAAGAAAAAAGATTGTTCGTTGAATTTAATAATCACTTACTTTTTACTTGATTACGATTTCATACTTAAAATTTTAAAATATACTACTCCCTTCCTATTCTCATTTTTACTCTCTTTCCATATTCTTAATTGTAATCTTATGAGAAAAATACTCTTATATTTATCACATCCAAATAATTTAATAGTTTTTAATTTTGATAAAAAGAACTTATATAATTATATCCAAATATAAAATAATTTTTTACTTTTGATTTTGCTTCTGCTTATACTTTTATTTTTAAAAAATTACTTTTTCTAGAATCTTAACAAAACAACCCTGTATTGTTCATTTATCACAAAGGCCCAAAAAAATTTCTAAGGGTGTCTTTGATAATGGGGTAAAAGAGGATGGAAAATTTTGTGAATTAACTTAATGGCTAAAGTTATTGAAGTCTAGGGTTAAATGAAATGATATTATGCATGACAGCCCCATTGATTTGTCATGCCTATATTGATACTCTTAAGGATACTCGGTGTAATGTTTATAGGGATATTTAGTGTTACATTTCATAAAATACAAAGATATTATGTATATTATCACCTAAACCTTAAGGGAGATCAGCATAATTTACTCATTTAAGACTTCAAAACATAACTTGAGTTTGTCAAAAACTAGTAGAGATTAATAGTTATTGCTTCTTCTTCTATTGTGATATTATTGTATTTAGCTTTTTATGGAGTAGAATTCATTTTAAGGAGATAACTGAAACCAAATTTAGGTTACAAGATCCGAGAAATAAGGTGTTCAATATAATTTTGCATAGAAATATCACTTTCAAGGATACTAAGGGGACACGCTTTCCATAATCTTCTTGTGAAGGAAAAATTCAGATAGTTCAAATTTCTAATTGAGTTGTTACATTTTTAAATGAGTTTTTATAGCACATTCAATGATGATATTGTATTGCTCTACTAAAAGTTTTTTAAAACTATAGAAACTTAATTATATATATTTTAAATTATAGAAATTTATCAGAATTTTATTGTTAACATATAAGGAACTGAAAGATAATTGAACCAGTGGGTAATGATCTCTTGCATTTGTGCTTTTTTTTTTTTTTTTGGATATAGATACATGATAAGTGGACAGTTCAAATGGGAAATGTGGAGAGCCAAACTCGAGTCTTCTTTAACTATACCTATTCGGTCAAATTTCATATTAGTTAATACATGATCTCTTGCATTTGCTCTTCTTTAATTTATTTGTTAATACATATTAGTATAATTCTTAATTATATGAACCAGAAAAATCCATCGATAAATATAATTAAATATTTAATTTGTTAATATTATTGATGAAAATATCTGTCGATAATATTAAAGGATTTGTCATAATTAGATTGTTAAATGACAAAAAATTTGACAAAATTCTCAAACAATTATTGATGGACTACAAATAATTACCAACAAAATTTGGGAGAACAAGATCTATATTGTATTTGGAAAAGATTTAGGAAAATATGATGTTTTGAAAAAAAAAAAAAGGTTGAAATCGTAATGCTACACACAAATTCTAAGAATTTGTGGTTGGCCACTGCGATTTCTATAGAAATTGCTATACAAACCACAAATTCTTAGAATTTGTGGTCATGTACTGCAACTTCGAAAATTTCAGTAAGTTACTGTGATTTAGAAAAATAAATAATAAAAAAATTAGTGAATCTCCCTTATAAATTGAGTGGCATTCTATCGGAGTGTTTGCAAAATATTAGTCACTGCTCAATAGTGAGTCATAGTATTTGAACGTATTAAAGAGTATAAGATAGTTTCAAAAAAATTGAGTGAAAAAAATATGGATAGCAATATAGTTACTACTATTGTATATTTTAATAATTCTATTACAACAACTAATGAAAATGTAATGTTTGGTTATGATTATCTTGCATGGATATATCTTCCTGATACTATATCATTAGAGGAATTAAAAATAGAGCTTTCTTAAAGCATAAATATTGATTTTTTAGAAGAGAGTGGAAAAAATACGATATAGGTGTCTAATCTAAAATATTGATAAGATTAAATAATTTCGAGCAGTTACAAATAATAGTGATAGGGATATAAGAGTAATGTTTATAATGTATTGTCAATATTAGACTTTCAATGTGGTCATGGAGTTGTATATTGACTTCGAAGAAATTATTGTTCAAGTAGGTCCTAGCTCATATCTAGCTAACCAGTATTACAAAGAATTTGTTCCTAATACAAACCCGACCAAGACAAGGGGAAACTTCAATAAATTACTGGGAGTAATAGGGAACGAATTTGACTACAAATTTTTTATGAAATGTTGTCCTATGTGTAAGCTTTATAAAAAAATTAGTTACACTCACTTTGAGGTTATATAAGCCGAGTTATGCATTGCACAAGCCACTCTGATCAGACCCAGAGGCAGAAACTTAGGGTTAACTTCAAAAAATCATATCTCACTCAATACTAATCTAATGGTCTTATAATTTATATAATTGGAAAACTCTAAATATCTAGTTTCATTTACAATTTGTTTCATCCAATTTTGGTGGTTATAGGCAACGCTGTACACTTTACAAGTACGAACGTCATAGGGTTTCTTAGTCAACGTCACTCTAGTTACCTTCTACTTGGTTCCTTCATTAATCAATCCATCAAAACTCAATATATACACCATCACCCAGCCAAGAACACTTACATAATCTTAGTTAAACATCAAATACATGCATACAATTGAATGAATCAATAGCCATCAATCATTAGAAATCAACTTAAAAAGGTGGAATCCTACCTCTAGATGGTTATGGGAGTTGGCTAGATGCAAGTTTTGAGGTGGAGGGTGAGTGAGGCTTGAAGGTGGAATAAATTGTGATAGAATGGAAGAAGAGAGGATGGAGAAGAGCTGCAAATTGGGGGTCGACCAAACAAAGGGACAAGGTGGGCAAAATGAACTTTTATAAAAGGAGGTAGTTAGGAGCTTGTTGTGTAATTGGTTGATGAGTATGTGGTCGTTGTTTTTACAACTTTCCCCCATTCATGTGGTTGTTGGGGCACCAATTAGGTGGGGAGGTGGTTGAATTATTGGCCACCAATTCTAGGGTTTTTAATGTATAATTCCATTGATTCGGTTCTGATTGTTTAAAATGCTGAATTTTTTACCAGTTTCCTTCAAATTGGCAAAATGATTCTTATGAATTTTATGAAATTTTCCATGTATCTATTCTAATTGCCTCTAGTCCTAATCTCTCTAATTATTATCTAATTCACTCCTAATAAACCTTCAATTAATTTCTAATTATTCTTACTTATTCAATAAAATCGAATAAATCAATTAACGATGTAAATTAGATGCATTGTGTTATAGAAATCGTTACTGTTCCTCTTAAATTTTCAAAATATTGCCAAGGTCTCTTTTAAATCTCCTACATAATAAATTCAACTCTTTCTAGTCCTAATGCTTATATTTCAATTCTAATTGCTCTTATTTTCTCTAATGCAATGGAATAAATTAATTAGCAGTGTTAATCAGACGCACTATTCTTTAGAATGTTACATTTCTGGCCTCTAGCATTCAACCAATGCCCTAATTAGTTCATCATTTATTTCCAGGTGGCCCATCATAGAAATGATCAGCAATCGGGCATCCCGTAGGTAGTTATGTATTTTTTATGGTAGTTTCTCCAAATTCAATACTCAAGGTATCAGTATTCTAATTTTCTATTGCAATTTTTATAAAAATAGAATAATTAGGAGGTATAAATAAAATAATACTACTAGTACATAAATTAACAAATGAGTTTCAATAAATTATTTTATTTGAAAAATATTTATTATTAAAATATTGCAAACACATTTATATTTCGATGTCAGTTTCTCCAAATTCAATACTCAAGATGGCAGTATTCTAATTTTCTGTTATAATTTTCATAAAAATAAAATAATTAAGAGGCTTAAATAAAAGAATACTACTAATATATAAAGTTACATAAACTAATACCTAAACAAAATAAAATGCACATATATTTTGATATGTTTCTGATACATAAAATCCTCATCAAAGGTAAATGTAGAGCATATTTTATATCTTATATCACAATAATAATAATAATAATAATAATAATAATAATAAGCAGAATAAAAATAAATATAATAATAATAATAATAATAATATGCTCTTTATTTACTCTTTTTAACTTTTACAAACTTTTACTGCCTAATTCAACTCCTTTCCTTCTCACATTCACTCTGCATATACATACACACACACATAGAGACTCAATTCTTTTGAAATTTTTTGCTACTGAGATATTTCTATATCCATAAATCAGTTTCTTTGCAATTTATAGAAAGAATTCAGACTAAGAGTTTACTATGTGTATATGAGATGGAGAGTTGATAATTGTAGGACGTACGTATAAATTATTTTTTGATAGAAGTACCACATCATAACATATCATCACAATTTTGGGGAAATTGTGGTGATGTGTTGCGATTTAGGTCTATCGGGATGATGTGTTGCGATTTCCCTATACTATTAGACAAATATTACCATAATTCACTAATTACTTTTTAGACCCAATAAAACACTAAATATCTTATAAAAATACAATATACAATTAAAAAAACCACGAAATTTTCATCGATAACTACTTGGATGAAAAAACCCATCTGTAATTATTATTGGCAAGTGATTTACTGATGGATCCCTTTCGCCTAAAAATCTATCAATAAAATTATTTACTGATAGAAATAATAAAATATCTATCAATAAATCTATCAGTGATCTGCATATTTTTAGTGGTGAGGGACTTTAGGATTAGCTCAATCGCACTTAAAGAATCCACATCTAACACTACTCAATAGTAACCAAGAGACCAAGCTAACTAAAGAGTATAGAGCGCTCCCCAAACATCCACAACCATGATAGGACATTGAATAAGGTTCACTACAAAACCTCACATAAAAGCACTTTTGAAGTCACAAAGAATGCCACCACACACTGCCTTCTTGGAGCTAGAAATGGACTCATCCGAGTTAGCTTCAATACCAAGTTATGGATGGCAGTTGACACGAGATGGAAGGTTGAATTATGCCTTCAAAAACTTTGCAAACATGAAAAACTTAAACAAATATCTCAAGTGTATTTCAACTTGGATTGTGAAAGCAAATAAGTTAGATAGACATATTGATCTTTAAAAGTGCTTTTAGAAAACTCCTATTATGTAGTATAAAACTTTGATTTGAGACAATGATAAGGTGATTAAAAGGCTGGATAACAGAAATATAAAGAGAGATAGGGATGAGAAGGATCACACAAGAGGTTTGTACTAGTTTGGTCAACCACTGCATACTTCCATTCCCTAATAGGAGGTTGAGCATTTACATAATATAAGTAGTTCTATACAGGCTTCTCCATGCCTACAAACTGAACAGTATTGTATTAGCTTCTCCAAGCTATTAATCTGACTAATATTATCCTAGTCTCTAAGCTACTTTTTTGTCCGCTACATGGTTGGGGTACAAATTGATGTAGAAAAGGTTGGTGTATAAGCTACTCCCACAAAATCACATTAAGTGTGGATATACAATGATTTCTAGTGAGGAAACTTCCTCTAACTACTATCAAGGAGGATGTTTGCTAATAAGTGCTAGAGAATTTGGTTTCCTTCTTTAGAAATTTAGAAGAGAATAAATGAAGTTCAGAAACTTTGATTAGAAGGATGAAAGAAGGTTGGAATTTAATGTGAGCAATGAATGCACTTGTAAGCCAATGAGGCAATCTATCATCTTTTGACTTGTTGACATTATAGGCATTTGAGATTAGACTATTAGTCCTTCCAATGATTTGATATAGAGTCTTTTAGCTATTAGTTTGTCAACACATTAGGTAACCAATTCTGGAAACTAGTTGTTTGTGCTAATTGTCCTTTATAGTTGTGTTAGCGTATTTTCAAGCTTTCCTATCTTTTTTGAATAATTTAAATTCTTCAATCTCTAACTTCAAGAACAATTAACCTTTGATGATCCATTGTACGGGCACTTTCAAATGACATTCTCTAGGTGTTGTATGCTTCTAGTGAAAGTATCTTTCTAAAAAAGTGTCATGCTAAACCTTGTTTAAAGAAAAAACTTATCGTCTGAATCTTTAGTCAATCTTCTTGGATTAAGTGGACTTTGAAGCACATAGGTTCATGTTTTAAGATGACAATTTTTATTATAAGAAAGTTCCTTTGTCCTTTGATCTTTCTTTTGAAAGCACATAATCATCTTCAGAAACAATGGAGTGCCAAGCTTTTAATTGAATTTCAATCCTTGTTTGACTAGTGAGCTTTAAACTTCTGTTCTAATAATCATCACTCACAACAAACCATTAGTATAACGCCAAGTATTTTTAGATTGATTTGTTTGTTATCCATCAAAATCACACGAAATAGACATTCAGAACAAATGTAGTGGCTTTTGAAAGGTTGTGGAGTTAATATAAGTAACATAACCCAAGGTCCAAACTATCTTGATGAAAGCATCATCTAACATATCCTTGGCTGCAAATTTATCATGGAACATACTCGAAAACTTCTGGAACATATCTTACATGCAATGATGTTAGCAAGTAAAAAGTCTATTCTTTCCTAATCCTTTGAAAATGAATTGTAGAAGAAAAAATGTGAGCTGTTCATGACATGTAATGCCACGGTTTTAGAAACAGGAGAAAAAAAAAATAATGAGAATGAGGGCATTTTGGTAATTTTAGTAGGCTAAGTTTGAAAAAACAAAAGAATAAAACAAGAGGTGGGTAGTGACCCACCTAACAAACACACCCTCCCCTCCCAAACCACACAATTGATCCTTTTTTTTTCTTCTCCTTGTTTGATCCTTCCTTCTCACTTTCCTTTTTTCCATTTTTCTTCCTTTTCAGAATCAAAGCTCTATATTTTTCCTTTTGTGTCAACAAATCTAGATATCCTTTAGCTTGCAAAGGTTGAGGTGAGTCTCTAATATCAAATATTCTTCTCTTGGGTAAATTCTAGGTTTTTTTTCAAAGCACATGAGTAGTAATAAAATTGCGAGTGAGTAAATACTTGAGATTTTGAGTAGAAATCTAGTGAGTTAGAAACTTAAACACTAAAAGATTTTAGTGGGTAAGTCTAAATTTGATTTCACTCTAGTTTAGGAACCCTAGAGCTCACAAATTGGGGATTTTGCTTAATAAGCTTACTAATTGTTAAATTATTTCAAATAAATTATCTAAATCTATCAAGAATATTTGTGTTGGTCAAATTCGTTGGAGACTGTGCCAATTACTCCTTCGAGAGTTATTGGAGAGTAGCTCAATTTATTCTTCTTTATTTTGAGTGGATATTCACTTAGCGGCAATATTTTAAATTTATTTCCATATGAGAAACTAGCTTATTAAAGTTAATGATTTTACTTTATGTCAATTGATCTATTTGGTTATTTATCTTGAATATTACCTTTCCAATTTATAATGATAATTAAATTATAGTTTTGATGGCTAGTCTAAGAGTATCATTGGTTTCCCTTGTTATTTTATAGCCTCATGATTTCGTTGTATCTTATCTTATATTGTGTTAAAATGATTTGTAAGAGGGTTACTTTCAAGAATGGATTTGTATTGAAATTGGTTCATGGATTTAGAAGTTGTGTTCCATTATAAGTTGTTTGCAAAATCACTATGGGTTCTAAGTTAAAACATCACTAGCCGTAGCGAAGAGATATAACAACATAACCGCTAATCGTAGCAAAGAGATATAATGGCACTACTATTTGCCATAGCGAAGAGATACAATGGCATTACCGCTTGCCGTAGTGAAGAGATATAGCAGCCAAGGTACACATAGTACGTTCAATGAGATAAGGGATGAAAATACCTTAATTATGAGACTATACTGGCTGAGGCGAAGCCCGAGCTTGAGATATCATGAAAATTGTGATTATCTGGGTTGAGATTACTCCCCAAATAATTTAGTCTTTCTCTAAAACCCTTATGGAGTATTTATTTAAGTGATGAAGGATTTTATTTCGTATTATGTTGAGAAAAATGATTTATGAAAAATATTAAGAAGGCATGTTAAGGACTATTGAGTTTTTATTTATGAGTTTCTAGTTATGAAAGAGATATATGAATGTTCTAGTTATAAAGATATCGAGGAAGTATAGAATTAATGAAGTGTTATTCCCACTAATTTCTTACAATGATTGTATGATTGTTAAGTTATTTTCTTTTATTTTAAAAGCTCGTGCATGTTTTGATTTCTCCCTCCTGTCCATATTGTTTATATGCTCTTATTGAGTCTATGTGACTCACCTCTTTATACCTTAACATATTTGCAGGTTATTCATTGGATTTGATTGCAACTTGTTTAATTGATTGGTATTGTTGGTATGCTTCCAACGTGATTTGGGTGGATACTATCACTTTTGATTTCAGAGTTTGCAGCTATAAGTTATGTGTTGGTTCATTATAGTTGTTTCAAACAAACTTGAGATGTAGGCATTATCTAATAACAAAAATGAGTTGAGATTAAGAATTAGATATGGTTTTATATGAATTGTTACCAAGTGCGAGACAGCTTATCTTGTCAACCTAGCCAAGCTATATTGGATTTGATATAGTTTGTGTGTGGTCACAGACCCTAAGATGGGTCGTGACATGACCACAATCAAGATAACCTCCCTGGAGATTAGAAAGGAGCCAAGAATGCAAATTTGTAGTGAAGAAACTAAGCCCATCTAAGGGTTCAATAAGGAAATAAAGTTTCTTAGCATAAGGCAATCCTGCAACACATGAATGGTTGTTTCCTGCAAATCAGAGTGATTTTTCATGCAAAAAGGAGAGTTAGATATGTGATGTGAATAACAAAAGTGATTTATCATCAAGGAATCATTAGCAACTAGCTAAAGAAAAATTTTAGTTCTTTTTAAACCCTTCAAGCAACACACTAACTTGAATAATGGATTAGGCTTTAGGAAAGCAAAACTTACTGAATCAAGATAAGATAACTTCACAGAAAAATCTCCATCATGGCTTGGACTCCATGCAATCGAGTCTAGCCCCACACAAACAAAGGGGACTGGATTGCTTTACGAGTACTCACAAACATACAAATGGAGGAAACGAGCCATGGAATTCCAATCCCAACATCTAGAAGTAGTAACCATATCAGCGCCCTAGCTCTCTTCATGTCCTCCAAGACTACACCTAAAGCATGATTCTAGAGCATGCCTAGCTGAGGAACCCACCTATAACTCTAGAGGAACATTGATTGATTATTCCCAACTCTCCAATAGATTTTTTTTCAACTGAGTTTCATAAATGCTACACACCTTTCCACACATTTAAGCATCTCAACCTTAGGAATAATATCACTACCACATTGATAGCAGCTCCTCAACACCCAAAGCTCCTCTCTATTATTGATAAGCCCCTCCTGATTTTATTCATAAGCACATGATTGCCCATTGAGTTGTCTCAATCTTAATGCTCCTACTTCTTTAGGCGAGCAAACTTTGTCCTAGGAATGAAGTTGAATTTTCCATTTTCCCTCAGTCACGCTCCATAGAAAATTTCAACATATCCCATCTACTGAATCAGAAACAAACTTGGGAAAAAAGAAAGTTTTTATCAAATATACAATTATGGCCGAAATAATAACTTTATAAAGAGTTAACCGACCCACAACTGAAAGATAATTAGCTTTCCATGAGCTTAATTTTTGCATCAATTTCTCATTTGCATAGCTAAATGATCTCCAAGAAATCCTTCAATGTTGAAGAGGAATACCCAAATATTTGCCTAAATCACTGGTAAAGGAGAAACCAAAGGCCTCTGCAATTTGATTGGCCCTAGTATGATGAACATTTTTAGATAAATAAATCCTTGTTTTCTCCTTGTTGATTTTTTTTTGACGAAAATGCACAAAAGAAATCAAGGCATTTGTAAATAATCTCAATCTGATTCATAGAGCCCTTTGTGAGAATAGATAAATCATCCACACAACACAAATATGTGATAGGGGCCACCCTTAGACAAAGTGATAGGCTTCCAAAATTTGTGATTAACAGTCAATTTAATAAGATGGCAGAGTTTTTCTATACAAATCACAAATAAATTAGAAAAAATAGGATCAACTTGGCTAATACCTATGGATGGAGAGAAATCACTAGTGGATTTTACTGTTAAGGTATATTTAGTATGAGGGTAAAAATAGGTTGAAAAATTTTATGGATTAACTTTATGTATAAATCACAACATAAATGTGTGATGGAGGGCCACCCTTGGGCAAAGTGATTCCCTTCCAAAATTTGTGATTAACAACCAATTGAATAAGATGAGAGAGTCTTTTCAGGATTTTTACTTTTTATATGGTATTTGAGTTTGATATGTTCAATAATATGGAATTTGGGTTGTATTTACAGAAATATGTGGTTTTAATAAAATCAAAACTTTTTATTTTAATTTTGTACATAGAATTCGAGTATACAAGGTGAAGCCAAAAATTCTGAGTTCCAACTTTAGGGAACTTGTGTTCCATTTGACTCACATGGGAACAACAATGACTACTCTGAAATCAGAATTTCCATTTTTGTTTTAAAAATATTTTAGTTTTTGTTTATAATGAAATCAGAAATTCTGATTTCTATTTTAAATTTTTTATCATACCGAATTAAAATTTTCAATTTCTGTTTAATAGACATTTTTATATTAAAATCGAAATTTCTAATTTCATTTTAATAAAAAATTCCAATAAACAGAAATCAGAATTTTCAATTTTATATAAAATTCATGTCTATATAAAATTATCCCAGTTTCTATTTTTTATTACATTTTAAAACGAAATCGCATATTTAAAAAAAAAGCACCCAGCCTTTCCATACACATCACAAATAAATAGGAAAAAACAGGATCACTTTGGCTAATACTGGACAGAAATCGCCAGTCGATTCTAGACGTTGATTGCTTATAATTCGTTGTTGAATTGTTTGTAACAGTACAAGTGTCAATTTTTGACTAAGATTCATATTGCAGTCGAATTTTTAGAATCCTGACATTAGACTATATACTTCATGGTGAAAAAGGTCCATAAGAAGTAATTTTCTCCTCTAAATTGAGATTTAAAATCAAATATTCTTTTGTCAAATCCACTGACAGAAATCTCACCTTAACACCTGCCATCTTGATATTTTCATCTCGCGCTGCGACAACGATGACACAAATTGACATACAACCAACGATGAGCCAAATGGCGTTTTAGTCAAATGCTAATTAAATGATCTCGCAGGCCTTTTATTTTCAAATGGCGATAATTCACAAGTTGAAGAAGCTTTGATTTGTGAGTTGGACAAGAAGGCGGTTGACATCACGACAAATGAGACACATAGGTAGATATACATGAATTATAATTTCTACACTCGTGTACTAGCTTGGCCTACCATGAACAATACATGAATCTTCCCCCTTTTTTTAAAAAAAAAATTAAAGTACCAAGTGCATTTTAAATGATAAAATACATAATTTTAAGAGTGAAATTTTAAATTGGTTCTTAAAAAATTTGTGGGATATTAATTTGATTTTTACAAGATTTGAGATATTAATTTGGTCCTTAAAAGAGTTGTAAGATATCAATTTGATTTTTGAAAAATTTGTGACTTCAAACTTAATCATTGAAATATTTAAATTTATTTAAGTTAATCTAAACTTATTTTATTTTTTGGATTAATTTAAAATAAACTTTAACTTTTTAATGACTAAATTGATGTCACAACTTTCCTAAAGATCAGATTGATGTCACAACTTTTTTATAACCAAATTAATATCTTATAACTCTTTCAACAACTAATTTAAAGTATACCCTAACTTTAATTGTTAACAAAAAAAGTTAAGAATTTAAAATTTTACAGAATATAAATATAAACATGATATATATATATATATATATATATAGAGAGAGAGAGAGAGAGAGAGAGAGAGAGTTAAAATCAAGTTATACCAGTGTAACATTAAGCAATTATTATATTATTTAATAACATTTTTATTAGTGTAATTTTTTACAAAATTCATCGTTTAGAGAAGTTTATATCATATAGATCATCTCTATAATATTTTACATTAATATAAAATTATTTGATATATCTTTTATATATATTAAAATCAATGTAATTGATATGTTTAAAATATATGTGAATAAAAGCTACTTGATTACATTGTTATTGATGTTCAATTTTAATGAAATTTGGCATAAATGATGTTTATGATAAGCAATTATAATTCAATGGTTGGATTGATAAAAAAATATATTTTATAAGGAATTATAACCAGTATAACTATACTTAAAATTATACTGGTGAAATATAAACAAACAAGTGGTGTTACTTTTTTATAAACAATTTTTTTTGGGTGAAATTAAAATCAGGCTAACACTTTTGGGGGGAAAAAAGAACTTTTATTAAAAAAAATTATGAAAAATTTAATTATAATCTATTTTAAATTTAAAATAAGTTTAATTCAAATACGTAGTTAATAAATATCACTTACGATTTAGTAAATGAATTAGTACAATGTTTTACAGTTTATAAGTGTTGTAAAGCCGTTCATTAAATGAAATTTCATTTTTCAAAGATAGAAACTTTATAGAAGAGCGAAGCAAAGAAGAAAAATGAGCTAGCTTTTCTTCAATATATACACACACATACACACAAATAAACCACCAAATTTGTCTGGGAGAAAACAACGCCAGATATATTAATCTTTGAAAAGTAAAAAGTCCAACTTAATCTGACAAAATGAAAAATATCACATATTAATCTTTTTTAGTTTTTAATCAAAAAAAATATATTAGTTCTTTTTAAAAATTAATGTGATAAAGTTTTTAATTTTCAAGAGTTAAATTAAGAGTCTTCGTTTTTCAAGTAACAATATTCCTGTTGTTGTATTTTTTCATTAATGAATTTGATAATGATAATTTACTCAAATATCTATGAATCTAGGTACCAAAAATCTTAAGATCACCTAAGTCAGTATTATGTTCTTGCATCAGACAAGATTTAAAAGCGTTATGATAGTTTGTACTTTGAATAGATATGATTCATGAACAATTATATTATTTTTTTATGCTTCTAGAAGACAAAAACAACCAACAAGAAAAGAAACTAAAATCTAAAATGAACCAACAAGAACAACTAAATTCTAATTTCATTGAGACGTGTGTTTGATCAAAAACCACATAATTCTGATGATGGATGTGAAAGCATTTTATTGCTACAACCAAACTCCAATTGTGTTAGCATGATATCTTAATGGTGACAATTGACGTTGCTTATATCCTTAATTATACTCATAGGTTTTTTTTTTTTTTGGGTAGAAGTTATATTCATTGGATTTGTCACTCCTAAATAAATTATGGGTGCATTTTAAACAAATAAAGTGTTTAAATAAAAAATTTAGATTATATATATATATATGTGTGTGTGTATATATATACATATACATATACATATACATACATATATATATGTATATATATATATATATATATATATAGAGAGAGAGAGAGAGAGAGAGAGAGAGAGAGAGAGAGAGAGAGAGAGATTGAAACTAAATTTTTTAATTTTTATAATGAAATGTTTTTGTTTTTTATTTTTATTGAAGTTAAACGTACAAGTTTTTTAATTCATTAAATTTATCAATGATTGAATTAGCATAAACTTTTTCAACAATATTTCCATTAATATAAATGATTAAATAAAAAATATACTTTTTACTCTCAGTATAAAAAAATTAAATAAAATGACTCAAGAGTTAAGGCTTTGTTATAAAAAATACTTTCAAAATAAATTTTAAAAAAGAAATACTTTTAAATTATCTTCCGTTATAGCATTATGTACAGAATAATACGGAAAAAAAAATAAAAAAGTAAAATGATTATGGTATCAAATGAATTCTTTAGAAAATACCCAAGAAATAGAATATAGCAAACATAATCTATTTGAGTATTCGATAATTAAGTATAACAAATGGATTTATTTTAAAAAATTAATCAATATAAAATAGATAAGTGTAAAATTAAACTTTAATAAATTACTTACATATTAATAAGTCTACTTGATTGCTTTACCCCGGCTTATGGTTTAGTTTGTTTGATTTCGTTGATTTTTGGACGTTTTGCCCTATTTAATCATGCAAAAAAGATTAAAAAAAAAGTCTACGTGTGGATTGTGCAGCATGTATACATTTTAACTATAATGATATAAAATCATTAATGATTTATTACAAGAAATATATATTAGGGATTATATTGTTTAGCATGCATATGTAAAATATAGCATATATGTAATATGTTTTCAATGAGAGTGTATCATATGACAAGAGCGGTTTATTATGAGAGTGAGAGGAGCAAATTTGGACTATATAATTATATATGGATGGTCAAAATTTAAAATTATTTAAAGGTCACATAATTATTTAAAAATGTCATATGATTTTATGTTTTAATTTTGACCATTTATATAAGATCAAATGATCAAATTTTACCCCTCTCATTCTTACAATTAACCACTTATCTCACTTCCTCTCCCCGTTTCCAATAATTAAAAGTATAAAAATGTTATAAGCATAGATTATTAGTCACAATTATGCCAAAAGTTATAATAAGATAAGTCTGAATATTACTTACATAAATAATCTAACATAATTATATTAAATACATATAAGGTACACATAAAAATGGATTGTGAGATATAGGATATAGGAACTTAGGAAGGAAATTTAGTTATTAGTAGATATGGCTGAAAAATTAGAAGATCTCATAATATTTAAAAAAAAATTCAGAAACCTCTTCAGTGGGTAAGGTGTAGAACAGTCCCTTATAAGGTGTGATTAGTCCACTCCCATCCAGGTAAGATATAAAAGTAAACTTCAAATCATATTAACATGCTAGTAAAATTTAGGTTGGAAAATCTTTTCTACCTTGCTACTTAGGAGCCTTTTTCCATATAAACTTTTACACATGTATGTGTACCATCAATTATTCCTATATAATTTGGGGTTTCAAAAATCTAATTAAAATTTATATTATTTTAAACTTTTATCAACTTAATTTAAAATTCAATGAAATTCTGTTTGACTTGAAATATGGATAAAATCTATTGTTGTGTATTTCTTTAGGAACTTGTACTCTATTAGGCTACTTCAAAAAAAATTTTTTCAACTCTATTATAATTACTATCAGACTGTGGAAGTGGTGAATAATAGTTTTGCTAGATCTTCGAGAAAAGAATTACTAGTTCAACAAAAAAGAACTTAGCTTTCTCCATAAAGTCACGAGGAGAATAAATATAGGTAGCCACCACAACCGATCCACACTTTCTACTTCTTTTTAGTAATGGCAAATGGGGCAACCTCGCTGCCCTGCCCCACTCCACTATGGATCAAGCTTTAAGCAAGGTGGGGCAAGCTAATCCGCACTAGTAATTTGAATTGAATAGGCCAACTTGTCTCACTTCGCTACAGGTTGGCGTGTTAGCCTGCCAATAAAATAGAAAATAAAGAAAAAACTAATTTTTATATGAATTAATTCATCTGAATTCTTATTTTAAAATATAAAGGAATTTTTAATTAAATGTAACAAAATAATATCCATACAAAGAAGCTCATTCCATTTAGCAATCAAGCATCAAACCATTTACTTAACTATAGGTTAAAAATCACAATTCTTAATAAGGATAAAATAAAACTTTTAATCAAAATAACTATAATAGAGAAGCTCACAAGTCAATATTCAAACCCAAACACATTAAAAATTTATACTCCACAAATTAACCACATCTATAACAAAATATAAATTCATAATCAACAAGACAATAATATATTCTACAAAGGATAAATATAATCAATATATATATATATATATATATATATATATATATATATATATATATATATATATATATATATATATATATATATATCGACTATGTTGTTAATTATCCACCAATGTTATATAAACGCCAACAAAAAGGGTCTAAATATTGTGTATGTTGTATAGGGAAAAAAAAAGATGAGAAAAAAAAAGTGACCTATGAGCCAAACCCTCTCCACCTCACTTCAATCCATGGGTCAAGCGGAACGAGTTATGCAAATTGGAAATTTTTTGCAGATTAAAAATATCAACCCACCATATCAAAAATTACAAATTATGTAAGTCAACCTAGTAGATTTGATTCATTTTGCCATCTCTACTTCTCTTCCCTCATTATCTGTCATTCAAACACACTATGAAAGTTATTTTTATTATACGACCCTTTCCTTTACTTTTAAAATATACATTTCTTTTTTTCAAAAGATAAAAATGTGTTATAAATTCATTTTTATGTTTTCAATTAAATAACCATTAATTTGTTATCTTATACTTATTATCTTTTTTTTTAACCAAAACCTTTATTTAACAGTTATTTTGAATTTTTTTTGAATTTTTTTTAACAAAATAAAAGATATGTGATTGATAATAATACAAAGACAATTATGCCTTTATATATATAAGTTTATTTTGATAACATTTTTAATTATTGTCATCTTAAGAGAAGAAATTATTAATAATAACACTAATTTATTATGATGATTATTTTTAAAAACTAAGAATTAAATATTTTTCTAATTTTTTCGCAATAATTTTAGACTATAATCTATGTGATAATTAATGTTAATATATGAATATTAACAAAATATTTTTGTTGAAATGAAAATAAACTGTTAGCTTAATATGAATTTTTTATTTTTTAAATCATTAAATAAGGTTTAAATAATCTTAATAGTTATAGAATTATTAATATTAGCATATCAATTTTTAAAAATTTATAAAAATGAAATAATTTTAATAATATTAAATAGTGAATAATTTAAATAAAAATAATATTAACGCTAATTAATACTTTATATAGGCGTAGTTTACTAAATTTAAAAATATATCTTGAGTGATAAATATTTAATAATTTTTTAAGGAGTATTCTTTTAACGGTGTTAAGTTAATTGGAGTGAAGTGTGTATTTTAAAAATAAAAGAAAAAATTATGTAATAAGGATATATCTCAAATTAGGGAAGTATAAATTATTTAAAACATATTACATTTGACGAGAATTGAAAAATGGCAGGGTCTGTCAAACGTAGAGGAGTTTTCCTGAGATCAAAAGGTGGATAAATAATTTTACGAGGTACAACCTGGCAAACCATTTATTTCTTCTCAATTTGCTCCTAAAAGAACACATAGAACTGACAAAAGGTGACAGTTTCCTCTGTTTTGTTTGGTTTCCCTCTTCCTCCTCTAGAATAAAAATGTGAATACATTACTGTACTGACCCCTTTTTTCTTAACTTAATTTCATTATTTTTTGGTCTACTTTCATTCTGCAATACAACTGAGAAACCGAAAAAAAAAATTATGAATAAATCCTGATAATATTTACAAATTATAAAAAATACATTATATTTTTTTTGCACAGAAAATACATATTTAAAATAAAAAGAGGAAACAAAAATAATATACACCCTAAAATAACTAGTTATCTGTAATTTAATTTTTTTTATCTGATAGTTATCAATCACTAAATATTTTTCACATCAAAAACTAACACAAAAAGTACTGCAGTTTAAAAAAGTTATTGCACTTCCTACAGTTGAAATAGATGTGAACATTTTTCTACCGTCAAGATATTCAGGATGAAAGCTCCCACAAGAAAGGAGCAGGCAAACAATATTATAAAATAAAAAAATTTAAAGAAAAATACATAAAAGGAGCAACAAAAGACACAATATTCGCCATTAAGATAAATCAATTTAGAGAGAGAGAGAGAGAAGGGTGTGGGTGACGGACGGCTAGAATTATGTCACTATATGATGGTGGAGTGGAAAACAGAATTTTGAGCTGGAATAAATGAATGAATTAATAAAGGAATTGATTTCAAAAGTGACATGTTTAACTTTAACCTACAGTTTGAGTCTCCTTATAATAACGGATTGACTCAAGAAAAATTGATATGAAACGTGTTTTGGTTGTGCAGTAGTTTCTTATGATCAAATTGCCCCATGCCTCTTTGTCAATACAGTGCCCTAGGATTAGTCTCGTAATATTGTCTGTGGAGATAGCTAGTTAAAAATAACAAGGGTAAATCATATTGTCTTTTTTTAATGTTGAATGGTATTATATATGATACTCTTCGTTTTATTGTACTTATATTGATGTTCTTTATAAAATTATACAATATCATATTTTATAAAATATAAAAGTATTGAATATAATATCATCTAAACCACAAGCAAAGTTAATATATTTTTCTATGAATTGAGAGGCATTGTCAAAAACAAAAAGGAAAAGAGAGAGGGATGTGACTGAGTTACAATTCACTTGGTTTCCATATTTGATTGTGCAGATTTTGTTACGATGAAGTTGTCAGTTTATATTGAATTTATGTTCAATTTGCCCCATGAAGTAGACTTTCTGTTCAGATTGGATTTGCCAACCGATTCAGTTCAGGACCTTTGGAATTTTGATGCCATGAAGCAGAGCTAAAAATGGAACAAGATCAAACTTCAGACTGGAACTCTGGACTTCAAAGCCTATAAGCGGATATGATGCAGAAATGGAGTATTGGTTGACTGGTTGAGTATGGAGCAATTGTGATGCTATCTGATACTCCAAATATAGAAGTGTGACAGATGCAATTTCATGCTGTGGAGGTAGTGCATCCATGAAACCAGATGCTAATATCATCCTACAATTGATGCTGGCTTGTTTCTGAGGGAGTTCGGATTATGCAGCCTTTTGCTGGTGCTGGTGTACACAAATTATATGCGGTATCTACATCAAGAGAGAGAGAGAGAGAGGAAGGAAAAAAGGGGGGGGGGTGCTGGTGTCATATAAAGTAATTTGATAATGGGGTGTCATTTTATAGGTGTATTACTACCTATATAGGTCTCTAGGTGATAATGCGTGCATAGGTGGGATATTTTATGATTTTGAGTGATGGGGTGTTGTGATGTGTTACTATTCAGCAATGGAAACTTGTAATTCTGATTACTAATACTAACTACATTCTGTGAGTGTTGATTTCAATAAAACTATGGAAAAAAAATCTTCTAATTTTAATTAGGTAAGTGTAATTTATCCAAATAACAATAATTATAAAAAAAAAGTGTCCAACGCCTTGGCCCATAAAGTCACACGTCATGACCTGAGAGTTCAAAGCGGACAAGTGCAACGCAACCACCATTAATTAATACACAAGACAAATGTCTATTGCTATAAGTGCCCGGTGACATACGTAAAATTAAGCTCCAAGCTAAGTAGCCCAATTACGCTCGGGTCTGTAACACCTGGTATGGACAACTTCGAAGATTTTTCAGAGCCAGTGAGTCCTAGTGGACGATACTTCAACACCCCCTTGCTATGTGCATATGTTTTCGGGTTTTTAGAATCAGAAATTCCAATCGATGACTCTCAAACTATGTATTTGTTCAAAGATGTCTTTCTTCCTATCAATCCACGCTTCTCCTCCATAATGGTTCTTATTCTCTAATTATTCTTTTTTAGTTTTTCTTTTGGTTAAAATTTTCACAATATTAATTTGTATTTCCACAATTTATGTACTTGAGAGCAGGTGAAAGATGAACATGGAGAAATGAGGTGGAAACAAGTAGAGGTGAGGCCTGAGGACCACATAAAGGTTCCCATATTTCCCGAAAACGAGTCATTAGAATTTTATGATCAATACTTCGATGAGTATGTGTCAAGGATATTAATGGAAAGGACACCCCAAGACAAACCACTTTGGGAAGTACATGTGATCAAATATCCAACAACCAACTCTGCTGGCACCTTAATATTCAAACTTCACCATGCACTTGGAGATGGCTACACCCTTGTAGGTGCTCTTCTTTCTTGTCTTCAGAGAGCTGATGACCCTTCTCTTCCTCTATCCTTCCCTTCGCGTAAGCCATCGGAGTCGCTACGTGCCAAGAAAGGCTTCTTCAAGAGGCTCCCTTCGGCTATATTCTCCTTTTTCAACTCTATCTCTGATTTTGGATGGAGCATAGTGAAGAGTTCAATGGTTGAAGATGACAAGAGTCCCATAAGGAGTGGAGAGGAAGGTGTTGAGTTTCAGCCTTCTGTCATATCGACCATATCATTCTCTTTGGACCATATAAAAAAGATCAAGTCCAAGCTTGGTGTGGTAAGTTTATATAATTTATTGGGGATGGGAAAAATTTTTGAATTGAGTTTGTTGAGGAAAGATATAGTTAAGATAGTTTTTATAATCACTTAAATAATTTTCCTCCAATGAGTTAATTTTTAATATAGAGTTAAATTCACAATTTTAGAATGGTATTAGACTTTGGATATCTGGTCCTAAATAAGAAAAATGTGTGTATTGAGTCTCACATTGCTTAAGAATATGACTAAATTAACTTTTATAATTATTTAGACAATCTTAATTTTTGGAGTGAAGTTAGACCCATAATTTTAAGATAATCATTACATTAATTTTTTTAGTTGTGATATGTCTCATCAATTTTTTTTTTTTTTAATTTTTGGGCTAGCAAATTAACTTAAATTAATAATATATCTTTTCTTTTTGTGTAATTGCAGACACTAAACGATGTGATTACTGGGGTAATTTTCTATGGGATTCGGCTATACATGCAAGAAATTAGCAGTGAAGCAAGAACAGCAAATGCCACAGGATTGGTGTTGCTCAGTACTAGGAACATTGGAAGTTACCAGTCAGTCCAAGATATGATGAAGGCTGATTCCAAATCCCCTTGGGGGAATCATATTTCGTTCTTACATGTATCGATACCCAAGCTAAGCCAATCCAGCCTTTCCAACCCCCTTGAATTTGTGTGGAAAGCTCAGCAGATAATCAAGAGGAAGAGAAATTCTTTCACTGTTTTACTTATTGAGTGGCTTTTAGATATGGAGCTGAAATTAAGAGGACACGAGGTACGTTCACATGTAGTTTAATTGGTCATTTTGGTATAGCTACCACGTAATCGAGCAGTCTTTTCTGTTTGTCTTTTTCTCAAAACCTTCAACTATTAACAAGTGATGACCCAATCAATTTGGAGTTGCAGGCGGTTGCCAAGCACATCTATGGCACGCTGAGAAACGCAAGTGTTGTGATATCCAACTTGATTGGGCCAATTGAACCTATGGCTTTGGCAAATCATCCCGTGAAAGGCTTGTACTTTACAATGACGGGTGGACCTGAGGTAACCATAATCTTTGTCCCCTATCATTTTTTTCACTTGGTGGATTATACAGTGCGGCCTAACCAGTTTAACAAATCCTTCATTGGAATGGGCCTCACTTACCATTTGGGTAGAATGATGAGGTAGGATAGTATTATAGCAATAGTAAAAGCACAATCACTTCTGACCTAAAAAAAAAATAGCACAACCACTCATGATCCTAAAAATATAAAAGAGACAAAAACAGGCACACACACAATCTCCTGAAGCAAAGCTATGCGGGCAGTTGGAGGCCAGCACAAGTGGTGATATGCTCTCCCTCTGTTGGAAACTGACCCAAATGGAGAAAAGCAAAACTATGTGACCAAAAAAGTTACAAAATTTGCAGACTATTTTTATACCATTTTTTTCAGTAAGATAAGAAAAACATATACTTCAATATACTGTTTCTTTATTTTTTTTTCTCCCTCAAATTAGAAAAGGGTAAAAAAGAAGTATAAATATTGTGGTGTGCAAATATCTCTTTTTATTTGCAAAAAAAGTCGTTATCTCATTCATTAGATTTCCAAACAGTTGAATACTAAATAATCTAATAATAAGTTTAATTTATTAAAAGCAGATGGGGTAGACTTTTTGAAGGTGGATGAGCTGCCCTCTTGTGTAGTTCAACTTTTTATGTACGTAGAAGAAAATGCTAGTTGACTTGATCATGTTGCCTGTAATTATAACTTTATTTTCGTAGTAATAAAAGCAGATACATCATACATGTGTTACTATAACGTACTACTCTATGTGGTTGCAGAGTATAAATATTGCCATTATGAGCTATACAAGAATATTAAGGGTTACATTGAAAACACAGAAAGGCCTCATTGATGAGCAGAAGTTCAAATTATGCATGGTGAACGCCTTTGAGGCCATATCCAAAGCAGCAATGGAGATACCAAACAAAAGCAAGGGTTAAACTGTCTACGAAGATGGAGGGCAGGGAGGCTTTAATCGTTTGGGAGTTTAAAGAGGAGTTTCGTTACTTTTCTTATCTAGTTTAATTTCAACAATAAAGAGAGATCCTATGTTCGATTTCAATTGAATTTTTTGTTTTTTGGGTCGAATTGTGTTGGGTTGTAATGTGTAAAATTGAAATGGACATACTCTCTTGGCATAGCCCAAGCTTAAATTGATTAAAAACACGGCAATGGCATTCATCAGACCAAAAAAAAAAAAAAAAAAAAAAAAGGCAATGAAATATATGTTACATGCGTTTTGCTAGAGATGGCAAAGCGGCTCCAACCAGCCAAAAGTGAAGCGGGGTGAGGTGGGGCCAAATTAGGAAGACGAATTTAATATTCTATTTCGTCCCGTTTAAGGACAGGTTGCTAGGTTGGCCTATAAAAAAAAATAAAAAAATTATTTTAATATTTTTTATGAATTAAATTATCTTAAAATTTTTTTAAAATTAAAAAAATATATTAAATAAAAAATTTATTTAAATAAAATAAAATAATTAAACTATATAATTTATATCTAAATTTAACTCAAATATAAGTATAATCAATTAATTAAGATATATAAATAAGTTTATAAATGATAATTAATAATAAATTTATAACATAAAAAATCTATAGTATAAAGTGCATAAATTAATAAAATACAACATAATCTATAATAAAAATCTAAAAAATTAAAAGAAAAACTCTAGTACCTAAAAAAAAAAAAAGAAAGAACCACCCTTGGCCCAGTGAGCCAATCCACCAAAGCCTGCAGATTAGGCGGGGTCGGTTAGGCTGGCCAAAAAATCGACGGGTTTGATGGACCAATCTGGTGGGTTGAGTCCGTTTTGCCATCTCTATATTTTGTCTTTGATCACAATTTTTATATTGTATTAATGTGATACAATTATGATTTTATTGTAAATTTGGTCAATGTACAGAATTACTGTGTGTGTGTTTTTTTTTAAAAGAAAGAAGGGAACTCGTAGCTGGTAGCCACGGATTCGAAGTAGTGCATAATTTCCAAGTCCAACATCCTTTTCAATGCACGTTATTTTGAGCACAACATGCGGAATCTGCAGTTTTAAACTGCGAATTCTCTATCTTAGGATCGATAGATTCTCTCCGATGAAGGCTGCTCCCTTGAGACTGACAGATTCATTTGAAATCCGCAAAAGGGAACTGCAAATCCCCTCTAACCCTGACCAGCCATGCGTTTGCACCCTAGCTCCCTCACATGGCCCTCCCTCCCTCCCTCCCTCAACATCTATATAAAGCTGCAGCTCGCAGTTGGAAGAGTGAATTGAGCTTCCGAGAGTGTTATACCGGCAGATTTTAGAAGTTAGAAAAGCCAAGGGGAAATAAAGAATCTATGAAAAATAAATAAATAAATAAATAAAAGAAAATATCATAGCAGATAAAATAATGATTTTAAAGGAGCATATTTTGGAGAAAATTCATCGTAAAATGTAATATTTTTCTTTCTGTAAATTAAATTTATTATGTGTGATATTATTAAATATTATTACTATTATTATTATTATTACTATTGTAATAAATAATATAAAATATATTCCATACTTGTCTTTTTATTAGGATTCTATACAATAATTTTAAGGGAGCATATTTTGGAGAAAATTCATTACAAAATGTAATATTTTTCTATATAAATTAAATTTATTATGTGTGATATTATTAAATATTATTATTGTAATAAAGAATATAAAGTATATTCTATACCTGTCTCTTTATTATGATTCTATGTATCATAAATGTGATTGATATATATATATATATATATATATATATATATATATATATATATATATATATATATAGTTAGAGAAAATATTATTATTTAATATTATTTTAATTTGTATTTTTTAACTTTGTGTATTATTATTTTTTATCTTTTTCTAACTCTAACTTTAACTCTAACATTTTTATTTTATATATTTATACTATCCACTTTTTATATTTTTTATGTTTCTACATTTATTTATTTGTGTTTATGCATTTATAATTTTTATGTAAAATGTCTTCAATTAAGAGTCGAATAATGTAATAATATTAATAATAATATTATTATATTTTTATTTAATACTATTTAGTATGACTATTTAATAATATTGTACTGTTATTTAATATTATTTTATTTTTCTATTTTTTTCTATTTTTTATCTCTCTTAACTCTAACTCTAACTCTAACATTTTTTTTTTCATTTATACTTCATTTTTTTTATATTTTTATGTTTCTACATTTTTTTATACCTCTCTATTGTTGTTGTTGCTACTGCTGCTGTAATATAAGATACCAAGTATGCTTAACATTTACCTTTTTATGATGATTATGTATATTAGAAATATATATAATATATAATAACTATAGTTGGAGAAATAATAATAATATTATAATGATTATAATAAAAAATATGTAAATATTATTATTATTATTTTAAGCAAGTATTATTATTGTTGTTGTTATTTAATGTTATTATTGTTTAGTATAATAATAATAATTTCATTATTTTTATTATTCTTTGTTGCCTTTGCCAATCTAATTTATATGTACTACAATTGTTAGTATTTTCCTTTATTATCATTACAATAATCATTATTGCCCATAATTTGTAATAGGAGATGAAAGTATTGCTTCCTTGAGTCCTAGAGTTAAAAGCCACTGGCAGTGCATATACATTGCTACTTATGAGATGCCAGACTACTAAATGTTTCATTGATTCACCACTTTGAAGTGCATTTAGAATTTATTAGTGCATTAATGTTGGAGACTAGAGACACACACATTTCATCTTCCTATTAGCGAGTGTACAATCGCACTAGAGGATGTGGCCATTCAATTAGGGCTCCTTATTAATGGTCAACCTATTTCTGGATCGTCATCTTTCTTAAGAGAAATTATTAAAGATTATTATGAAGGGCTACTTGGTGTTCGGCCCCAAGAAAAGGACATTCCAAAATCTGAAATTAGTTTGAGGTCGATCAGCAAACATTTCAAAGCTGAACAACTCAACCAGCCTGGATAGCATGTAGACGAAGATATAATACAATGGCATGCTCATAGATATATGCTCTGACTACTGGGCCTACGACTAGTGTTGGACAAGACCACAAAAACGGTCCATGCAAAGTACCTACTATTACTTGTAGAATTGGGCAGGGTTGGCGAATACAATTAGGTTCTACATGCCCTACTGTGCTT
The DNA here is from genome assembly GCA_031439595.1 of Pterocarpus santalinus. Taxonomy (NCBI): domain Eukaryota; kingdom Viridiplantae; phylum Streptophyta; class Magnoliopsida; order Fabales; family Fabaceae; genus Pterocarpus; species Pterocarpus santalinus. The sequence goes on along the minus strand of CM062530.1, from coordinate 14,671,327 downwards.
TATCAAAATTTATTCTGTGGTAGGCACAAATTTGCAACGGAAATTAGCTGCTACCTGATGTTATTACAGCCATGGGCTTGGCACTGACTCCTTTTTTTGGCTTTCAATCCAGTCGAACAATGGGATTTGCCCATGGCATCTAGGTAAAATTGCCTTTATAAAATAATTTTTATAGTTTATTATTGCCAAATTTGTATCTAATTAATATAATGTTCCACAGGTGGCTGAAAGCATCATTCCATCACACATTCGAGTATACGAGTTTGGGCAACATAAGATGGTGTATGGATCATATGTGAGACGAGGAAGTAGCAATCAATTAATGTAGTAGTTTATAATATTTTTTAGAAAAGTTTATAAATTAGTGTATCTCATTTAATATTTTTTAGTACAGTTTCAATGGTGACCATGTAACCATCTTCCTATTGCTAACCGCATTCCACATGACTTCGTGAATGAGCGGCTATTATGGTTAATTGTCGATCCACTCATCTGCTTTGAGATTTTTGAATGGCACCCAACTGACTGCGTAATGAATCGGTTTAAACTCTATCAACCTATCCCTTGTGATCCCTTGAGTCTATGAAAATCTCATAATAATGACCTAAGGGGAAGGTAAGACACTAATTAGATGATGGAGCATAACTAGTGGCTTAGACATAGGGATATCTAATTCCAGCACATAGTACACAGAGTTCCCAGCCATGATTCCCTGCCTTCTAGTAAGTACTGGAATTGGTATGCACAGTTTGCCCTAGGTCTATATTTATTGCTAGATGCCCTTTTGCAAGACCCGCATGAATGGGATTACCTCCAAGACCAGAGTATGCCTAGGTGCCTTAGCAGCCACCCCTATAACAACATTATGCCAAGGTGCCCTCGCCACCCCCTAGTATGATTATGGCCACATGCCTCCTTAGTATGATTATAGCCACATGCCCCCCAATGTGATTATGGCCACATGCCCCCTCAGGTTCCACAGTATCAGCATCTGCATTGAATGGAATTGTGTAGAATGTCATTTTTGACCTCCTTATCTGGATCAAGTCGATGTGTTTAAGGAAATAGTTAGATGTGGAGTAGAATGTTGATTGACAGTGGAGTACACTTTATATATGATGCCAGACTACATCAATACAATCAAACCCATGTTGTTGAGTTAAGTCGGCAGTGTGAATTTGATTTGCGCTAGATAATGTCCTTAGATCTCAATTTGATCTCAATTTAATCCATTTTGAATAGTTCCTTTTGTGGTTTTTCACTAAGTATTTAATCCAAATCCAACATATACTTAGTAATCCAGCCCTAAACACCCCAATAAACTCAGTATAACATCAAATAAAGAAACAGAGATAAATTTCCAAATAGCCATCCATTCATAAAAATTAAGTAAGGAGGTTGAATCCTATGTAATGACCAACTAAAATTGAGTTCTTGATGGAGGAAGTGGATAGAGCTTAGAGTTGGGAGAAATATAAAGTGAAATGGAAGAAGAAAGAATAGAGAGAAGTTAGGTGAAGGGACCAAAAAATCTTAGAGAGTTAGGAGGAAATTTTGGAAGTTTTATGACATTAGGTAGTTAGGAATTTTACTTCTCATTGGTTGTTACTTGGGTGGTTGAGATTAGGCCAATCCTCCTCCATTTTGTGGCTGATGGTGGCACTACATGATGGGCATGTGTGGCTAAATTATAGCTACTAGAGTTAGGTTTTCTAGCAGTATAATTTCTACTGACTCGGTTCTTGCTGTATACATTACCGAAAGTTAACTGATTTCCTTCAAGTTCGCGAAACATTATTAATAATCATCTTAGATTTTCTTCATAACAACCTCTATTTTCTTTTATTCTAACATTTATAATTTAACCCTAATTATTAACTCTTATTTCTCTAATGAAAGAGAATAAAATAATTAACAGTGCTAATCAGACACACCGTGAAAGCAGGATGTTACACACAGAGTTCCAACAACTTCTTTATTGTCTCTAAGGTTTGTATAGACTTTAAAATCTAGCCTTTGATACTTCAGACCTTGAGCCTAGAGCTTTTTAATCCGCTGGTTTAAGACTGAAGAGTAAAGTAAATTGCTTTCTTTCCCAATAAGCAAGTACATCACTAAAGAAGAAAACTAGCTGTTTGGGTTCACCAGCTTTTCAGAGTTGTTAGCGCTTCTTTTGGATTGTAGTCTTGTCATGTTTGATCTTTTTAGGAACGATTCATGAATCGTGCAAAGCAAGCTTTGAGAATAAGGTACTTCATGAAGATCATCTTTTTGAAGGTCACCCTTCTAGTCAAAGCCTTCTAGACAAATCATCCTCATAATATGCTCGAGATCCTTCTGATGACATAGACAAATCCTTCTGAAGCATATATATATATATATATATATATATATATATATATATATATATATATATATATATTGTTTAACGAATCAATTCTCATCGATGTGCGTATGTCATGATCTAATGTAAATGAGAACAAACATTTTGAACAAACTGTTAGTGCATGCAAAAGATTTTATTAAAAATTGATTTATTATCTATCAAAACCCTTAGTTCTATATAACTCAAACCACTTAGTGGCTTCTGAAAGGTATTGGAGCTTACATCAACATGTTCCTTCCTTTTGGGGATCTTTTCTTTCAAACAATGGTAAAAAGCTATTATGTATGGATCCATAGTTCTATGCCAAACAATCCTTTGCTCCATATTTTCTCGATGATTCCAATCTTATGGGTTAATAGGTCGAGCTATAAGCTTAGTGAAATAGTTCAGTCCATTACCTATACTTGATAATTTGATGATATTCTATATCTAAATTCTATTTTCTTTGGTTAAATATTTTCAACTCAATTATTTTGACTTTAAATGGGTGGCTGATAATTACAACTGGTTATATTTCAACAAGTTTTTTGATGACTTTATAGAATTGGACTTAAATTTGTTTGAGAAAAAGATAGAAAAAGGTGATTGGATTATTTTTTTAAAGAAAAAAATGACATATTATTCTTAATTAAGTTGGCACAATTTAACTAAAAAAGCTAGCGAAGAGGACCCGAAAAACATATTATTATTATCATCATCGTCATTGTCATCATCTTTTAGTGTAACTTTAAGTAATTTTTAATAATTTTTATTGGTGAATTTTTTTATGAAACCCATCATTATATTCAAAGTTGATATCTTATAGACTATATCTATTAATTTTTATAGAAATTCTAAATTTTTTGATATATTTTTTATATCCATCAAAACCAATGTAATAGATATGTTTAAAATGTGGAAAAACAAGAACTATTCTATCACTTCATTCAAAAAAAAAGAAAAAAGAAAAAAGAAAAAAGAAAAAGAGAGAATTATGTAATCATAGTCTTACTGATATTCAATATTTTTAAATGATCTACATGATAAATAATTGTAATTCAACAATTAGATTAATAAAAGAAGTTGTATTTTATAGAAAATTATTAAGTAATGTAACTATACTTATAGCTATACTAGTGTAATTTGATCACTATATATATATATATATATTGTTTGAATTTGTTTTGCTTGTTTTGATTGCCGGTAATTAGCTGAATGTAAGCGTGTCAGGAAACTATTACTTGACTTAGTCGATAAGCTCGGTTATTGCAAAACACCAACAATCTCAAAGTATCAAGGAGACAAGGGTAGGGATGTCAAAAAAACCCGTACCATGGATATCCATTTAATACCATAGCAGGCGGTACGGGGAAGATTTTGCCTCATGGTAATGGGGACGGGGATTTTAAATACCACATGTTAAGCAGAAGTGAGATCACTATATCCATACCCGCGGGTACCCGCCATAAAATTATTATTTTATCCTTAAATTATTAACTTAATTAAACTAACATTATTGTTATTTAAATTGATTAGATTAAGGTCTAAATTTATAAGTTAGATTTATTTGTACTTATTATATATTAGACTAATAATTGGATTACTATTATATGTTTATTTTTATTTTAAGTATTTTAAGTTATTAGAATTTAGATTGTAGAATTATATTATTGTACCTATTTTTTGTTTATTTTATGTGTTTATTTTAATTTTAAGTATACTAAATTGTTAGAATTTGAATTGTTAAATTAGATTATTATTTATGGTTATTTTAAGTATTTTATAATATTCGAATTTTTATATCTAATTTAAAATTTTAAAATTTTTAATATTTTAACGGGTATCCATGAGTATCCACTTGCACCGTAAACCCGTGAGTAAGGAAAAGCAGTACCAAAGACGGATATGGGGGCGGGGATGGGGCGGGTAGTTACAAGGGGGACTGGGGCCTATCCCCCGCCCCCGCCCCGCCCCATTGACATCCCTAGACAAGGGGATCCTTGGCAAAAAAGAAGATAAGCAGATAAATAAGATGAAAATGGATACATTTTGGCAATTAGAGGCTTCATCCTTTTTAGTATTTGTGGATAATCTACCAATATGAATGTCTAAATTTTGGTTATAGCAATTATTCAAGTTTGAGGGTAGAATCATTGACATGTATTTGGCAAGAAAGAAAAGGAGAACAAGTATGATGTTTGCATTTGTTCATTTTTAAAAGAGAAATGATGCCTTGAGGGCAACAAACAATTTAAATGAAATTGTAATAAGGGGGAACTTAGTAAGAAAATCAGTACATAGCGATCGATTTCAGTTGCTAAAGTAAGAAAATCAGTGTCTAAAGTTGGTCGAAACCAATTTAGTGACTAATTTTTTAATTGCTAGTTGCTGAAAAAATTAGAGACCAAAATTTAGAGACCGATTTAACGATTAATTCACAAACATCCATGAACAATTTCGATTTGTGGCCTGGTCAAGGATTAGCAATTGATAAATCAGTTATTAAACTAAAGACTGCTTTTTTTTTAATCACTAGATTGATCACTAATTTGACCAGTAAATCGATCGCTAATTTGTCATTGGTATAGGACAGTCTCTAATTTAGTTGCTAAATTGGCATATGATATTTCAATCGCTAAATTGGTTACTAAATTAGTCTCTAATTTTCCATTGACATCAAATCAATCGCAAATTCAATTGCTACCTTGTGACTAAACCATCAGTCACAAAATCAGTTTCTAAATCAGTCACTATTTTTAAGACTAAGTTGTCGGTCGCCAATTTTTTATCATGTTAAAATAAATTCTAAATTTTTTAGATGCCATTTGTAAGCACCTAATATTTAGACAATTTCACCACTAAAGAAACATGAAATTTATATATCAGTCCTACCAAATAAATTCTTAAAATAGTCAAAGTAATAAACAAGTAGGCCTACTCCAATTAAATAATAACTAGTTCTACTCTAGTTCTCAATAACTAGTACTCCTCTAGTTCTCAATAACTCTAGTCCTCTTCTAGTTCTTCTCATCATCCTCATCTCTTCGTTCTCATCAGCTTCCTCCTCCCTCTAGGTTATAACTCCAATTAGTGATTGGAAATCATGAAACTGAAAATTCATCTGCTTCATTATTTCTTGTAATAGCTTGTTATTGAATTGAACTTGACTCACAGTACTCTCCAACCTAGCCATAAGTGCACTGCTTTCATCTTGCATTTTCTTTAGCAGTTATTTGTGCTCTATTTTTTGCACCTACTCAATTGATTGAGAGCTTAAGCTATGATAATTTAAGATTCAATACAATGAGTAATACGAAGATGTACACATGCTCACAATATTGAATCTCAAACGCTGATCTAAGGTTTTGCTCAAATTTTTGTATAATAACACAAAAGCCAAGAATCAAAGCATAACATCAATTGACAAATAATAAATAGCCATAATCTTAGCGAGATTGTAGGGTCAATGAAATAATTAAAGTATATATCTTCGTGAGATACCAAAAAGTGAAGATAAATAGACAATGTCTAAAGACAGGCCACCACAAACTTTATAACCAATTTCAAATATAAATCTACAAAAAGAAATGCAAAATTTAAATATTACCTACATTTTTACATTTTTAAAATTTTTAACACGAGACAAATGAAAACTCAATATGTTATCAATTCACAAGTCAACTCCCAATATCCAATTAAAAATAACAGTAACTACAACTATTAAGTTGCACATAACATGAAAAAAAAAATTATACCTTCCTTTGAATATGCTATTCTAAGAAGCTCAATTTGATCCACACCAAAAAAGAAACTCATACAGAGCCAATGTTTTCACTCCATCATCCTCCCAAATAAGCAAGATTACCATTGCAAACCAAAAGCATAACCACTCAACTATAGTAATAAAGTACTTTGAGAATTAAAGGAAAGGTGTAACGTCCCGATTTAGGGATTTAAAGCCATCATCGGGATTGACCAATTCAATTTCCGACTTCATTTTGGTTTCAATGGGATGACTATTTCCGAGTTCGGTTAGTCTTGACTTCATGTCCTTCTGATTTCGATTTAATCTTCAATTTTGATTATTCCGGATTTCGACTTCATATTCTAATTTGAGGGACTCAGAGTTCCAATCTCGGTCAAGTTCAGTATATTGGGTATAATTTCCGACCTCCGATTTAAACTATTATATTTTCGATCATTTCACGACTTCCGACTTGGCCTCTCGTAGGAACACATGAACTATTTCCACGAGATCCGACTTCATGTCTCGGAAAAATATACCCGGCTTAGATGTCGCAGTGTATAAGTCACGACTTAGAGTTTAACTATTTGGGTTTGGAAATGTGATTGAATTGAGTTCCGACCTTAATGTTAAACTCAATTGGGGTGGATACAAGTTCGGACCCTTGAGCCAATTTCCACACGAGTTCACGGTATCGATTTTACATCGGCATTGGCATTCAGAGTTCAAATAGGGAGTTCAGAGATTATAGGATTGCAGTTGCATGGCTTCGACCTCCAGGCCTCGATACAAGATTTCCTCAAGTCGATGGGATGGGACAGGATTACGACATACGACTTCAGCTCCGGTCTCAGCGGGATAACACGAGTTGAGCTTAAGGTGTAATAGAGACGAGCTCCGAGGCCGGATAGAACGAAGCGTATCGGTTTTGGGACGCGTGAGAGCAATTTTAACACAAAGGGAGAGAGCATGGCGAACCTTGCCACTAAAATTTCATCCAATCAAAGCCACTTATTCTAACTACCACTGAAGCTTTGTCTATATATATGTATCCTCCTCCTGCCTCTTCAGCTCATCATTCTTCGTTCCTCACTTCAGCTTCTTTCCTCTCTCAATCTACTCTCTCAAACCTCAAGCTTTGTCAAGGCTTCCTTCAGCTCAAATTCAAATTCAGCAAGATCATACTCCAAAGAGGTAGGATTCTGCTCTATTCTTAATTCCTTACACTATGATTGCATGAGATTGTGCTTATTCTTTATGTATTTGATGAACTATTGGATGTATTGGATGGATTATGATTGAATTAATAGAAGACTTTGAGTCGAATTATGATTAGAAGGAGAAGATTAGAAGGAGTGGAGAAGTGAGATGCTGTCTTGGTGAGGGAGTCGGCAGTCCGTATGGCGGAGCAATACGGCGCCGCCTACAATCAGTCAAATCGATGAAACTAATTTTAGATGAAAGTAGACATCCAGGGCTTTCCATGGGTATATCATATAAGGTTATTGGATTAGTATTGAGGGAGATACGAATTTTTGAAGTTTGACCTAGGGTTCAGGATCTTCATCCGAGCAGGGTGACTTGAGGAGAATATAACTCACCCTATACAACTCCAAATCGAATGAAACTAAGTTTGTTAGAAAACTTACACATAGAGGAACACCCCAATATAAGATTCCGAGTTTGTTATGGTCCCAATTGTTCCCAGTGATTCGAGGAAGTTGTCCTATGTCCAATCTAGGCCAAAACGGAGTAGTTCAGGAAGGTCAACTTTCAGGACTTATATCTCGAGGTGTACTTAAGCAAATGGAGTGAAACTTGTGGCAAATGAAAGGTTGTCCTGTTAGCTTTGATATGAGACCAATTTCGTAAGTTTTGAGCTTAGTTTCGATTTTTAGTGAATTTATACTTCCAGGAGTGTAACTCGGGTTAGTGACTGAACGAGTTGAAGTAAGATTTAAATATCTTGAGTTATATGGATCAAAATGATGTGGGACCAATGAGGTTAGAAAGTAGACATATAGGGCTATGACATATCAAATTTCAGATTTAAATGAGTTGAATAGAGATAAAGATGGATTATACAAGTTTCGGGCAGAACCGAATAGAATTGGCGGGGGTGGCCAAAATGATAACTTCACAAGAGTCGGTGGACATACAAAGTTTGAGTTGAGGATGACCAGTTTAATGCTTGATATATATGTGTGTTAAATTGATTTATGTTACTATGGTTGAACTGCGTAAGAGCTGGCACTATTCATGGGGAAAGCAGTCTGATCCGTTATGCTGCCAAATTCTGGCAGAAATCTATGAATGTTATGCTCATAAGGTTTAGATATGCAAGTATGAATTTAAGTATTATATGAGTTATGAGATATTGTACTTTGAATATATTACATTCACATGTTATGTTCATGTATGTCATGCATCACGAGCATAATTAGAATATGATATGCAAAATAAGATATGAGGCATATTCATATATGCACAAAGCATTTACGCATGACAAAGATATGGAAAGGAAAGATGGCGAGAACTTTCAAGAAGGACGTACTAGCTACCACGTGAGGCATGGCATGGGACCCGCTAGCGTGGTGTAGAGCAATCTTGTCTAAGACTTAGGCCAGCCCTCGATTTAAGGGAATAGGGCCGGTATGAGTGAGGAAAGTAAACCCGTCACTCATGTATGGAGTGCGAGCTCGAACACAGCGGCTATTACCCAGGGTGAGAAGGCCATTCACCTCAGGGACCAAGCAGAGAAGTAAGACCAAATGGGAAAGAAAGATCTGATTGAGTCAAGTGCACTTGCATACGAGATAAGCACAAGCATTTCCATGTGCATCCTCGGTTATCCCATTAAATGATAAGATCATTAATATTCTTGTTGAAGCATGTTGCACTCGGTATTTCTATGTTTGTCATATATAATATGGCGATTGTTAAACATAACCGCTTGAGAAAGATGCTTTCCATTTAAAATTGAACCCTTGTTTATGTATCTGTGCTTCACATTTTCATAATAAGCCGGCATTTGGAATGTTTATGGCGACATTATGAGATTTGTTTAAATTTACCTCTTGAGAACCTTAGGTTCTCACTGCTGCTGTATGCTTTTCTTTAAAGTAAACATTCCGGTACCCAAGTGGAGGTCAAACACGAGTAAGTACAAGGTCACTCATTGAGCAAGAATTGGGCACTAGCCAAATCAAAAGACTGTCGAAGCGAGTTATCTTAATCACAACTTCTTTTAGAGGGTAATTATTTTATTATCCATGTATCATAGATTATTAGTCAGAAATGAAGGAAGCAGTACAAGGGCCATGTATTCTATTTTTCACATTTTAAAGTTTACTTAGCATCGTGACGACCTTTTCATATAACTCCATGACTCGAGCATGGCTTATATGATAGAGGTGTTACAAAAGGAACTTACATGAGAAATTCCTTATAATTTTTAGAATGTTCTCAACTAAATCACTTCCTTCACTTTCTCTAATCACTAAAAACACAAAAGAGAAAAAAAAAAATCAAACTAAGAACAACAACACACTAAATAGGAATCTATCCAATTGAAAATAAAGGAATTACATGAGAAATTCCTCTCAATTTTGACAATGTTCTAAACTAAATCACTTCCTTCATGTTTTCTAATCACTAAAAACACGAGAAAAAAAAATCAAACAAAGAATGACAAAACACCAAACCAAAATAGAGGATGAAAACTAAAAATAAAGCAACCTACATGGGAACAACATTAATTAATCAAAACAATACAATTATAGTAACCTTTACAATTTCTTAAGCCATAACATAAAGGATGCTATAGTCAATATGTAAAAGACCAAACTGAGATAGAAAATCAAGTCGGTACTTTCATTTTATTTTATAAATCTCATTGATATAAATCTCTAAATTGGAAAAGGGATAAACCTCATAAAACTAACAATTTTTCAACTAATGGACATGATACCAAATAGAGCTATATTACTCCTTTTGTTCACTATCTAAACAATCAGTGAACAAATTTTAACAATAAATTTGACTATGTAGAGACAAATTTACAGCCATCATCATCTTCAATGCCTAATGCATTATGCCTATTCTACTTAGCATTTTTGTAGCTATTCTCTAAGAACAACAAAAATAACCTTATAACCATTCTCTAACAACAACAATAATATCCTTAGTCATTAAATCTCTAATTAATAAGAATCTCTCTCAACAACAACACAAAAAAAAACAAAGAATAATAAAACTAAAATTAGAACTACAATAGTAACAATCACCAAGATAATAGGAAAGAAACTTACATCAAGAAGAGAAAGAAGAAGGGCAACAGTTGGGTGGGCTTGGTTAGGCTTGCCGGTGGAGATTAGGCTTGCTAGAAATTGTAGATGCGATGGTGACGTGGTGCTAGGCTTACTGAAAAATGCAGGCATGGCAGCAAGACACAGATGGACGAGTAGTAGTGTGACATGGATGGACATCTAGTGGTCTTTTGTGGGTGGAATCAGGTGGTGAGGGTCGGCTAGAGAGAGGGCGAAAGGTAGGAGGGAGAAGAAGGTGAAAATGGGGGAGGGGGTAGATGAAAAATAAGGGAGGATCTATCTCATGATAGTAACTTAGGATTTTTTATGTTAAAATTTAAAATTCAATGACCGATAAATTGGTCTCTAATTAAAAATTAGTGACTGATTTTATATACTAACAAGACACTAGTGTATTAAAAAATCAATCGCTAAATTTGTCAATAATTTTTTAAATAAAGGCCAATCTAATGACCAACTTATACGGAGGAAGGGGAAGACTCTTTACTACCACAATTGGTCACTAAATAGGTCACTAACATAAAACTAGTGACAAATCTAGTGATCAATATCCTTAATAAGTGAAATAATAGATAGTTGAATATTGGTCACCAATTTTTTATTTAGAGATTGATTTATTTGAGGATATAGATGACTCTTTACTACCATAATCTGTCACTAAATCGATCACAAATATAAAAATTAGTGATTGATATCCTTAACAGGTGAATAATAAAGAGATGAATATCAGTTGCATATCGGTCATTAATTTTTTGATTGGAAATCGATTTAGTTACCAATTTATTTGAGGAAGGGGATGACTCTTTACTACCATAATTAGGTCACTAACATAAAAATTAACAACTGATTTAGTGACTCATATCCTTAATAGGTGACATAATAGAGAGTTGAATATCGATCACTAATTTTTTAATTAGAAACTGATTTAGTAACTGATTTATTTGAGGAAAGGGATGACTTTTTACTATCATGATCGGTCACTGAATTAGTTACTAATATAAAAATTAGCGACCAATTTAGTGATCGACATCCTTAATAGGTGAAATAATAGAGAGTTGAATGTTATTCGCTAATTTTTTTATTTAGAGATCGATTTATTTGAGGAAGGGGATGACTCTTTACTACCATAATCGATCACTAAATTTGTCAGCAACATTAAAATTAGTGACCGATTTAGTGACTAATATCCTTAATAGGTGAAATAATAGAGAGTTGAATATCAATTGCTAAATTGATTCCTAATTTTTTTAATTAGAGACTGATTTATTTAAGGAAAAGGATGACTCTTTATTACCATAGTCGATCGCTAAATCGGTTACTAACATAAAAATTAGTGACCAATTTAGTGACCGATATTCTTAATAGAGTAAATTATAAAGAGTCGAATATCGGTCACTAAATTGATCATTAATGTTATAGTTAGTGATTGATTTGTCTACCATCTATTTATATCAGTTACCAAAGCTAACATTATTTTTGAAATTAGTGACTGATTTTTTAAATAAGAGAAACTTTTATGTCTTGAAAGATAGTCACTAAATCAGTCACTAATTTTTCGATTAGCGACCAATTTAGTGACCAATTTGGGTTAATATTTGTGTTTCTCTCCTCTAACAATATCAGTCACTAGTTGAAATATTAAAGATTGATTTAGTGATGGATATTTTCAAAAAAAAAAAAAATTGTTAAACAATCGATCGCTAAATCGGTCACAAAACAAATGTTAGTGACAAATTTAGTGGCCAATTGTTTTTACCAAAAGATATGTGTAATAATCGGTCACCAAATCAATCAATTTTTTTTTTTGTGACCAATTTAGCAATTGATTTTCTCCTAACAAAAGAACTCCTCGATAATATCGATGGCTAAATCGGTTACTAACTCTATAAAATGGCGCCAAAAAATTTTCAGCCATTAAATTGGTCACTATTCCAATTATTTCTAGTAGTGATAATCATGGTGAAGGAAGCACCGTATAAAGAGGGGAATATGGAAGAAATTGATAAATTGGGGAATGCACCATTATCAAAACATGATGCAAAGAAGAAAAAGGGGACGAATGGTCTTAGAGATATGAGGTCCTATAAAGAGATAATTGCCCCAAACATGGTTAACTCGATGAGGAATAGAGGAAAGGAGCTACTCCAATAGAAAGTAATGCACGAAGAAGGAATTAATGGAGCTGGCAGTCAACAAGATAGGATGAAAATTGTATAGGGTGTGACTTACAAGAGAATGTGGAATGGTTATTGAGAAATATTATTAGTGAATCTATTTGTCCTATTTTGATTGATTATTTGGTAGGGAAATGAATAAGTGAATGGATTTCAATAACAACTGTAAGAGAAATGACTTCCTATAGGACACGTTTGACATTCTCTTCCAAAGAAGAAATGGAGGAAGCTCTGTTGTCATGTTGTGATCTCTTGATAAATCATTTTGTAGAAATTAGAAGGTGGTTAGAAGATGGATCTTGCCAAATAAGAAGGGTGTGGGTTGAGTGTTTTGGTATCCCTCCGCATGCTTGGGGAATGAAAATTCTTCTACTGTTTGCAAGCTATTCATGCATGATGGAGGCATATTGAATAAATAGAAGTAGAATCTTATGCCTATAGTGGAGCTTCTACAATCTTAGAGAAGTGTAGAGGGCAATATTTGCTTGTTGTGTTTTGAGTTAATTCAATCCTAATATATCTTTTGTTGTCTATAGAGCACTATTTTCGTGGCTTATTTAGGCATGATAATAACTCTATTGTAGAATTATTTGGACTCCAATTGTGCACAAAAGTATGCTAAGATCTTGATATTTTAATTAGTTTTGCAAGATTTTGATTTACACTCTATCATAGGCATATGTAATCAAAATTATTTTGACTCTTGTTGGAATTTTGTTCGATTTTCATTCCTAAGATTTCCCCAACAAAGTGGTATAAGAACTTTGGTTATTTTTTTATCTATGTGGTTTAAATAGAGGAACATCAGGGGCCAAATATGATCAAGTTGAATTCCAAAAATTACTCAGTTTGGAAGACCTTCATGGAAGACATGCTATATAGTAAGGATTTGTACAATCCTGTTGAAGGAGATAAATATAAGCCTGCTGATAAGTCTAAAGTTGAATGGAATAGAATCAATAGAAAAGTTGTTGCTTTGGTTAGGCAGCGGTTGGATCTTAGTGTGTATCCACATGTTGACAAAGAAACTAATGCTCAGAGTATGTGGCAGAAATTGGCAGATTTATATGAGAAGAAGAATGTGCAAAATAAAGCATATTTGATTCGGAAGCCAGTAAATATGAAATACAAAGAAGGTGATTCAATGCTAGAGGATTTGAGTAGCTTCGAGGAGATTGTCCATCAGTTGACAACCAATGAGATTACATTGTCTGATGAGTTGCAAGCATTATTGTTGTGTTCTTTGCCTGACAGTCACTACTAGAATTTATTGAAATAGCGACCGATTTAACGACCGAAAATTTTTGGTCGCTATTTTTTATATTTAGCAACCGATTTAGCGACCGATTAAAAGATAAATGTAGATCGGTCATACCATGAAAAATCGGTCGCTAAATCGGTTGCTAATTATTTTAGTGACCGATTTAGCGACCGGTATACATGAGTCAGAATAAGCTTCAAAATCGGTCACTAAATTAGTCGCTAAGATTGAAATTAGAGACCGATTTAGTAACTGGTTTCGTAAACAAGTACCGGTTCTTTGTCAAAAAAATTGGTCACTAAATCGGTCACTAAAGTTGAAATTAGCGACCGATTTAGTGGCCGATTTTGAAAACATATCATCTTTGCTACTCTAATAAAATAGGTCACTAAATTGGTCACTAAAATTGAAGTTATTAGCCGATTTCCTATACATAAATTGTTCCTTCTATAATAAAATCGGTCACTAATTTCAATTATAGTGACCAATTTAGTGACCGATTCACTAAATACATAAATTTACCTTCCCAGCTATAATTGGTCACTAAGTCGGTCGCTAATTCCAATTTTAGTGACCGATTTCGAAAAATGTAATTGTCCCTCTAATATTAAAATCGGTCACTAAATCGGTCACTAATTACAATTTTAGTGACTGATTTAGGGACCAATTTACTAAATATATAAGCTTACTTTCCCAACTATAATCGGTCACTAAAACTGTCACTAATTTCAATTTTAGTGACCAATTTAGTGACGGATTTATAAACACATAAATTTGCCTGCCTAACTATAATTAGTCACTAATTCGATTACTAAAATTGAAATTAGTGACCGATTTTCTATACATGCAATTTTTCCTTCGATAATAAAATCGGTCACTAATTTAGTGACCGATTTAGTGACTGATTTACTAAACACAATTTTACCGTGTCAACTAAAAATCAATCACTAAATCGGTCACTAATTTTAATTTTAGTGACCGATTTAGTGACGGAAAAATCGGTCACTATTTTTTAATTTACCCCCAAAAAGAGCCCTAAGTTTCATTCTGATGCTGCTGCCTGAAATTCACTCTCACATCCTTTTCTTCTTCCCTCACCTACGCCCTCGGTCCAGCCAAGGGACCGCCGCCGCCGCCGCCGCTTGAAGCCTGCCACCGCCACTACTTGAAGCCCACCGCTGCTGCCACTTGAAGCCCATTGCCGCCGTCGCCTTGCAGCTGCTGTCCATTGGTGTTTGCGGCATTTTTTGCTGCTGTTTGGGCGGCGTGAATCCCACTATTTGGGCGACATTTTCTGCTATTTGGATTGCTGTTTAGGCTGCTATTTGGGTGAGTTTTTTGCTGCTATTTGGGTTGCTGTTTGGGCATATTTTGCTACTGTTTGGGCGGCATTTTGGGCGGCATTTTACTGCTATTTGGGCTGCTATTTGGGCGAGTTTTTTGCTGTTATTTTGGTTGCTGTTTGGGCAGTGTTTTGCTGCTATTTGGGCTAATGTTTAGTTTGCTGCTGTTTTGGTTGCTATTTGGGTTGCTATTTGGGAGGCATTTTGCTGCTGTTTGGGCTATTGTTTGGGCGGCATTTCTTCTTTGTTTAGCGATTTTGCTGCTATTTTGGTTCTTTGTTTGGGCATTTCTTGCTGTTTGGGTGGCATTTTGCTGCTGTTTGGGGTTGGATTTGCTGCTGTTTGGGTGCATTTTCTTTGTCTTTGTTGGTAACATTGGGACTGGTTTCGGTGGCTAGTTTGGGGGTGTTTAGGGGCTATTTTGGGTCTATTTTGAGGTTGATTTGGGGTTGCTTTTTGGTTGTTATTTGTGGCTCTTGGGTTAGTTTGGGTGATTTAGTGTATGTGAGAGAGGTTAAAATAGAAGAGGATGTTAATGCCATTACTAGGAAAAGAGGTGCAGCTTTTTTGGGTTTATTATTTGAGATTTAGGGACCTAAAAGTGTTGTTTTTAAGATTGATTAAGTGGTTTAATTTAGATTTTATTGAAGTGTTGTTATTTTTCTTGTGTTTAGATATAGAAATTAGTGGTATCTTTTGTTGTTTTTCTTCTATTGAAGTATTTTGGTTGTTATTTGTATTTTGTGTTCTAATTTGATATTACAAGTGTTGTTTTAGCTATATGAGATGATGGTGTGGGTTGTGGTAGCATATAAATTTTACCAAGTTAAATGAGAAATGTTGGTTTTTTCTTTCTTTTAAGTTGGAGTATTTTAGATATAAGGATAGATATTTATTAATTAGAGAGTTTAATTATTAGGATAATTATAAGGCATTAGAGATTATATTAAGATTAGAGATTGGTATTAAGTAGAGAGATTAAATATAAGATTAGTGATAAGGTATTAAAGATTAGTGATATGAAGTGGTGAGATTGTTATTTGTATTGTGTGTTTTAATTTATTTATGTCTTTGTGTAGATAATGGATATTGTAAGTGTTGTCACTATAGTTATTCTTGGTTTATTATTTGTGAAGTATTATGTCAGTATATTTGCTCTTGGGTTAATTTTTTTCTCTTGTGAATTTAGTGACTAGCTTGAGGAAGTGATAGAAGTGGCTTAGTTGACGACTTTTAGCTACTGTCAGAAACTTCTCATGTAAGTTTATTTCTTTTAATTCTTGACATACTATGTAACTATAGTTGTTCTTGGTACTGATTTATTATGTTTTTAATTGGCAGTGGTAATCTTGCTAATTTTGGGGAGAATGCGGTGTTTATTAGTTAGTTGGTATTGATTGCTCTCAAAGGTACTTTAATTTAATTTATTGACCATATATTCTCATTAAGATTATGACCATTATTTGTTTGTCAATTGATGCTATACTTTGATGCTATGCTTTGATTCTTGGCTTTTGTGTTAGTGTATAATAATTTGAGCGAAACCTTAGATTCCCATTTGAGATTCAATATTATGAGCATGTATACCTATATGTATCGCTCATTATATTGAATCTTGAATTGTCCAAATCTTGAATATTGAGATTCAATATTCCCATTTGGAGGTTCTCTTCACACCGGTGGCTCAATTACCACTTCCCAGCATAGAGCTAATTTGGTTAAGTTTTCAAATAACTTATTATTTTTTTCTTAAAGTAATTTTATTAAGATATTAATTTCATATGAACTCAATACATTTTTATTTATATTATTGTTGCATTTATAGACGAGATTGCATGGGAGAACTCCTACGCCATCAGAGTTGTTTCGCCACACACATAGACATAAGGATCAAATGTGGGTGGATAAGAGATCGGAACATATAGATGTAAGTAACCACTAATTTGTTTTATAGTTATTGTATGCATATCTATTATGTTAGATTATAATGTATACCTATATTTCGTGCTTAATTATAGTGTGTGCTCTAATAATATATCATAAGTATGCTTAAATTTGTTAATGTGTATATTCACATCATATTGGTATTGGCAGGCTAAATTTACATGTGTCATGGATAAGGTATCCCAAAAAGCATCTGAGTAAGGATCTTATGAACCCAATGAGATAGATGTGTGGCGTGACACTGTTGGAATAAAAAAGGGAAGGATTTATGGTCTTGGCTTGGAGTCTACCGTGGTTGATAGAAGACCATATTATCGTGGCTCAAGCTCTTAATCAACCGACTGGATGTGAAGAACAGAGCATGAAGAAATGATGAAGAAGATGCAAGAAGAAAAGAGTGAACTTATGGCTAGATTAGATAGAACTAAGACGCAAGTTCAATTCAATAATAAATTGCTGCAAGAAATGATGAAGCGGATGAATTTTCAGATTCTTGATTTTCAACCACCAATTGAAGACACTGCTGATGGGGAGGAGGATGGTGATGAGCAAGACAATGATGATGATGAAGAGAACTAGAGTTGGAGTAAGAGTATGCCTAATCATTGACATTAGAGTTGGTGTAGTTATTAAGACTTATGTTGGACTAGTTATTGAGACTTGTGTAGGACTTATGTTGGAGTAGTTAAAAGCCTATTATATGGCTTTTAGTTTGTAATTTAATGAATACTACTTATTTGTATGGTGTTTAATACTTGTTTAGTATTAGGAGTTTATTTGGATGGATTAATATATAAGATTTATGTATCTTTGGCGAAAAAATTGTCTAAATTTCAGGTGCTTAAAATGGGGAAGTCAAAAAATGCAAAACCATGCGTTTTGGCATAATTAGGCATTAGCGACTAATTTAGTAACCGATTTTTAATTTAGCGACCGATTCTTATTTTAGCGATCGATTTAGTGACGGATATAGAGACTGATTTAGTGACCGATAATTCAATCACTAACTACAAACCTATGTTGCGACCGAACAAATTAGAAACTGATTTAGCGACCGAATTTAGCGACCTATTTAGCGACCGAAATATCAGTTGCAAAAATAGTGACCAAATTGATCACCGTCTACATTTTAGCCACCGATTTAGAGACCGAACATTCGGTCTCTATTTAGTGACCGATAAATCAGTCGGTAAATATTCAATCAGAATTGGTCCCATGGTCTCAAAGCGGTCGCTAAATCGGTCTCTATTTTTAGAGACCGATTTTTCAATCGCTAAAATATTTAGCTACCACTATTTTAGCAACCGATCATGGTCTCAA
Source organism: Pterocarpus santalinus (assembly GCA_031439595.1). Lineage (NCBI taxonomy): Eukaryota > Viridiplantae > Streptophyta > Magnoliopsida > Fabales > Fabaceae > Pterocarpus > Pterocarpus santalinus. Next base: position 14,652,847 of record CM062530.1, on the reverse strand, counting down.
AGCAGTCGCTAAATCGGTCTCTATTTTTAGAGACCGATTTTTCAATCGCTAAAATATTTAGCTACCACTAGTTTAGCGATCGAAAAATCAGTCGCTAAATCGGTCGCTACCTTGTTTAGTGACCGATTTGCTTAATTTAGCGATTGAAAAATCTGTCACTATTTACTGATTTTCTTGTAGTGAGTTGGGAAGTCCTGGTTGTGACATTGACTAACTTAGCTCCAGATAGGAAGTTGATGTTATCAATGGTTATAGAAAGCATGTTAAATGAAGATGCCAGAAGAAAAGAGCAGGGTTTGATTAGTGCCTCCACCTAGTCAGAAGCACTTGTTGTAGAGTCACATGGGGTAAGCTAGAGTAAAAGACCTCATAATACTGACAAGTCAGAAAGCCACAGCAAGTCAAAGGGTAAGTCCAAGACAAGAAAGGAATTTAATTGCTATCATTGTGGCAAGCCAGGACACATCAAAAGGCATTGCAGGTACTTGAAAAGAAAGAAATCAAGAGAAAGAGATGAAGATAAAAATAGTAACAATGATAAAGACACTGCTGCTGTTGCATATGATGATGTTCTTGTTCTACATCATGAGAATTTCATAAATCTTGCATGTGATGATTCTAATTAGATTATAGATTTTGGTGCCTCATGTCATGTTACTCCTAGGCGTGAGTTTTCCTGTGCTTATACTACTGGTGACTTTCACGGAATAAGACTAAGAGATGAAGGGATATGCAAGATTGTTGGTATGGAAGATGTGTGGCTTGAAACTTGCATGGGATGTAGACTACAGTTGAACAATGTCAGGCATGCGCCTGATATGCGTCTTAGCTTGATGTCAATCAAAGCATTAGACGGAGAAGGTTACTATACTACCTTTGGTGCTGGAAAATTCAAAATCACCAAATGGTCGCTAGTTGTTGCAAGAGAAGATAGTAGTTTCATCGTTCTCTACCAGTTGCCTGGAAAGTTGTGCAAAGAGGAGGTAAATGTTGTTGATGATTCCTCTTCAGACTTGTGGCATATGCATCTTGGCCACTTGAGTGAAAAAGGACTTGGCGTTCTAGCCAAGAATCAGTCTCTTCTGGTAAAAGGAACGTCTCCAAAGACTTGCACTCATTGTTTTGTTGGAAAGCATGCTAGAGTAGCTTTTCATTATTCAGGACATCATAGGAGACCACATGTACTAGATTTAGTTCACACTGATGTTTGCACTATGGATACAAAACACTAGGAGGTGCATCATATTTTGTGACTTTTATTAATGACCATTCTCGGAAAGTGTGGGCTTTTGTGTTGAAATTTAAAGACTAGGTACTCGGAGTTTTCAAGAGCTTCCATGCAAGTGTTGAAAAAGAAAAGGGAATGAAACTGAAATGTGTTCGAGTAGATAATGGTGGTGAGTACAGGGGTCTATTTGAAGACTATTGTAAAGAACATGGGATCAGGCTTGAGAAAACAGTTCCTAAGACTCCTCAGCATAATGGAGTTGCAGAGACAATGAACAGTACAATCAATGACAGAATCAGGTGTATGCTCTCTCATGCAAAGTTGTCCAAATCCTTTTGGGGTGACGCAATGAGAACTGCAGTGGATTTGATCAACCTTTCCCCTTCAGCTCCTCTAGATGGTGATGTTCCATAGAGAGTATGAACAGGAAAAGATGTCTCATATAGTCACTTGAGAGTGTTTGGCTGAAGGGCTTTTGTTCATGTTCCAAGAGATGAGAGGTCCAAGCTTGATGGGAGGTCCAAGCAGTGTATCTTCATTGGTTATGGTCACGAAGACTTTGGTTACAAGTTATGGGATCCCGCGAGTAAGAGAATAATCAAAAGTCGAGATGTGATTTTTCTTGAAGACCAAACCATTGAAGATTTTGAGAAGTCAGATAAGCTAGTGTCTGTTACTAGAAGTGGCAGTGATGTTGAGCTAGAGTCTCCTTCTAGTACTCCTATTGATGGGGGAGATGTAGAGATTGATGATAGGAATACAAGTGATGAGCCTACACCTACTCTTGAGGTGCCAGTTGAGCAAGTTCCAGCAGAACCACCAGTTGAGCCACAATTGAGAAGATCTACAAGACCCCATCAGCTTTCTAAGAAATATCCTTCAGATGAGTATGTGACGATCTCTGATAGTGGGGAGCTAGAGAGCTACCAAGAGGTTATTTTTGATGAGTACAGGGACAAATGGTTGAAGACCATGCAAGAGGAAATGAATTCTTTGCATGAGAATCACACCTTTGGGTTGATGAAGTTGCCAAAGGGTAGAAAAGCACTCAAAAATAAATGGGTCTTCAAGCTGAAAATAGAAGATAATGTCTCACAGCCAAGATATAAAGCAAGGTCGGTTGTGAAAGGTTTTGAGCAGAAGAAAGGAATTGATTTTGAAGGGATTTTCTCACTGGTGGTGAAGATGTCCTCTATTCAAGTTATGATTGGTTTAACAGCAAGCTTGAATTTAGAGGTTGAGCAACTTGATATGAAAACTGCATTCCTTCATGGTGACTTGGAGGAAGAAATTTATATGGAACAGCTAAAGGGTTTCAAGGTTAAAGGAAAGGAGCAGCTTATGTGCAAATTGAAGAAGAGTTCGTATGGCCTCAAGTAAGCACCAAGGCAATGGTACAAGAAATTTGATTCTTTCATGGCAGATCATGGGTATAGTAAGACTACTTCGGACCATTGCGTATTTGTCAAAAAATTCTCTGATGGTATCATAATTCTCTTGCTTTATGTGGATGACATGTTGATTGTTGGTCATGACAAGTAGAAGATTCAGAGTCTTAAGAGTGACTTGAGCAAGTCCTTTGCTATGAAGGACTTAGGTTCTACAAAGCAAATCCTTGGCATGAGGATCACTCGTGATAAGAAGAATGGTAAGTTGTGGTTATCTTAGTAGAAGTATATTAAGAAGGTGTTGGAGAGGTTTAACATGAGTAATTCAAAGTCTGTTGGTACTCCACTTGCTGGTCATTTCAAGTTGAGTTCACAACAATGTCCTACAAGTGAGAAAGAAAAATAAGAGATAAAGAAGGCTCCATATGCATTTGCAGTTGGCAGTTTGATGTACGCTATGGTATGTATTAGGCCGGATATTGGTCATGCTATTGGTGTTGCAAGCCGATTTCTCTCTAATCCTGGTAAGGATCATTGGCAAGCTTTGAAGTGGATTTTCAAGTATCTTCGGGGCATTTCTAGAGTTTGTTTATGCTTTGGTAGTGGTCAGCCTGTGTTGGATGGTTACGCAGTTGCGGATATGGTTGGTGATCTTGATTCTAGGAAGTCTACTTCAGGGTACTTGATGACTTTTGCTGGGGAAGCTGTGTCATGGCAGTCTAGACTTCAGAAATGTGTTGCTTTGTCTTCCACCGAGGCTGAATATATTGCTGTTACTGAAGCTTCAAAAAAACTCTTATGGATGCAGAAATTTCTACAAGAGTTAGGCCTTGCTCAAGAGAAGTTTGTGTTATTTTGTGATAGCCAGAGTGCTATCCATCTTAGCAAGAACCCAACATTTCATTCTAGGTCGAAGCACATAGAGGTGCGGTATCATTGGATACATGAAGTACTAGAGACAAAGTTGCTTTCATTGGAAAAGATCCATATTGATGACAATGGTTCAGATATGATGACTAAAGCTTTCCCGACAGTGAAGTTTATTTCTTGCAAAGAGAAGGCGGGCTAAGTGGAGCAGCGCATCCCCACTTGCGTCGGGAAGGGGGAGATTTGTTGGTGGGCTTCCCTCCTCATTGGGGCCCAACAACTTGTAAACAAAAAAGGAAAAGTAAAAAAAAAAAAAAAAAAGAATGCTACAGTAGTGTTAGTGAAAAAAGTAGCATGTATTTTGGTAAAAGTGCGAACAGGGGATAGCGCCGAGGAGAGAAGAGGAAAAGGGAGAAAGGCAATGCACTGGGTTCATCATCAGATGGGTAAACGTGCTCCGTTTATCAAGAAAATTTAGTATGTTGTTCCTGATATTGAGCTTGATAGCTTGATATAGTCTGTTATTTTTTTTTTTTTTTGCCTTCTCTGACAGCTATTTTGTGATACCCACATTATGGAGTTATATGGTTGTGATCTGCCCATTGGGTGAGTATTCTGTCGATTGTTGAGATTCCCTAGTGCCACTAGGAAGACTGATTGTATTCCCATTGATCATAGTGGAAGTTTTTGCTAGACTAGGTCCCGTGAGTTTTTTGTTCTTCTAATTGGGGTTTTTCTCACGTTAAAAATTGCGGTGTCTCTTGTTTTATTTTTCTACCAAGTTATTATACTGCCTAGAGTATTTTTGGTAGTACCTATATAACTACACAGGTGTGGGGAAATATTTGTTGCTTCCGCTGTTGATAGCAGGTTTCATTCCTAAGATTTCCCCAACAAAAAGCTATAAATGTATGCTGGAAGTAAAGGCTGGAAAATGAAAAACACAAGGAACATAAAAAAGTTGTAGATTGATTGTTGTAATGATGGAGTTGTTGCAACGATGGAGCTGTTGCATTGTTCTAAGCTTTGTACAAGGATATTTATAATGTGCAATTACAGTTATTCAATGCAACACCACTAACCACGTTTCCCTCTCCCCATGTTCTATGTTAAGCCTAATAGCCAGCAACATTATGCCCAAATAACTATCTTTCAGCTAGTTTCCTGCCCTTCATTATGATATATCATGGCCAACACTTATCAAAATGGCTTCAATTTAATAGGAGTCATCTTCAAATTGCTTTATGAGCATATTCTCCTTTATGATTTTAACTATTTCACTTCTCTAGTGAGTCAGAATATTTACTTTAGGTATGTTCCTATATTTTACGAAATGGTTACCACTCCACTAAGCCACTGTCTCTCCTTCAACAAGTATTCGATTCTCTTGATTCGGACCTAGAACCCATTCTTCAATTAATTGGTCTATTATTCAGCTTATTAGATCATCTGCAAGAAAAATTCTTATTCTGAGAGCATCTAAGAATCTCTCCACCTTCAAAGCCCAAAATACTCAACAAATAATCAATCACCCTCGACTAATCTTGTCTCAGCTAAACTTCTCGTTTGGCTATCACTCTTTTTTGGGTAAACATCTCGTTAATACGCACTTATATTTTAATCCATTCGCTTTCGTAAAATGAAAGCGATATAAAGTGAGGTGTGAGCTGTTACTTCAGAGGAGTTAAATTCACTCGCTTTTGTACTTAGCATTTTTCTTCAACTAATTAGTTGGCTAATAATATTGATAGGTCATGGTTTCGGTTGATGATTGCGTATACTAATTGTTTGATGGTCACGTGTATTCATCGGCCACCCCCATGCAAATGAGAATGACCTTATCCATTATTGTTCATTTGTTTGAATGCCCGTCAGCCCTTCAACAGTCAAAGTCAACTATGGCTCTCTGTTGTCGGTGATTCCTCAATATACTTGAACTTACCATGTAAGAACCAGGGAAAATAAGGAACTATACCAAATGCAACAGAATGCGAGATCCAAACCAACACGTTATTTTAATTAAGGTGTCTTGTCTAAATGCTTTCTATCGTGTCCTGAGCAACTACTTGTCTAGTGATTCACCAGCAAACATATCACATTACTTCTAAAATATACCAAGAACCCTATAATTCTACAATCGACAAAACCTCCTTTAATGAAAAATAAAAATTCAAAATATTTCAATAATGGAAAATAAAAATAGCAATAAATATGCACTCCTTTTCTTAATAATTTGGCATGCAAGTGATAAAAGCGGGTAGTTGGCATCACTTGCACTTTTGAATAAATAAAAAGTTTCCTTCATTCATTCCTGCACCCCACCTTCATTATTTCATAAATATTATATATTATATTATATATCACCTGTGGCCATTATTTGGCGGATGACGCATGGAATACGAAGGTTAGATCACTAAAAAGCACAAAAAAGTAATTACCGTTCTCAAATAAATACATAACTTATTTTATTAGCGAATGTTCCATTTTTATCCTCGAAAGATATATAAGCATTAAATTATTGATTAGAATATTTTAATATTAATTTAGTTATTTATAATATCTGATTGTTTTCTTGCCCCAATTTTTGTTTTTGATTAATGAAAGATCATTGACAAATATTTTCACAGTTGTTCATCTTTCATAAATTCAAATATTTCATCTCTAGCTATAAATATGAATACTTCCAACTATTGTTGTTAATCATTACTCTGATTCCAAAATTAGTATAATAGGATCAGAATTGTATAATATTATTCTATGCTAATTAATGCTTAATGCAGTAACAAGTGAGCTGTACTCTCAATAAAAAGAGATGGGCTCAAAACCTTGAAGAGGTAGTTGTTGGAAGGACCTCTTAATTGAGATAGTATTTGAGATAAAAATATTTTGAAAGTAAAAAAAAAAAAAAGCTATTTATAATATAAAGTATCTATCAATTTAAGATCAAATTAATTTTAAAGAACTATTTTAATGTTACATATATTTTCTGGGACTAATTTAAATCTTTACTCTTCTAAATATTATGCTTGAAATTATTAAATTAAAATTGAAGTTCACTAACCTATGCATAGTTTCTTTTTCATTTTTTGCTTTTACACATATATTTATTTGTCCGGCGTCCGTAAGTTCACACTGTAGCACCGCATACAGAAGGAAGAAAAAAAAAGACAGTTGATGGTATCTTCTCACAAGATAATCATCTTAAAAAATTTAAGTTATTATGCAAAGATATAAAAAAAAAAAAAATTCTTTTTTATTACATCTTGGAAGCAATTTTTTAAAAGCTTGAAATGTAAAAAACAAACTCATCCTACACTGTAATGATATTCAACTTTTTGTAACAGCATTCATTTTTTAATTCGAAAGACAAAAATGCCAAATGCTAAATTTTTAATCATATAGCTATAGAACCATTATGGAAAATTACAAGCATCCCGGTGTTTCCAAAAAGTACAGCAAGCTTTATAGTTCCACTCCAAAACATTCTTCAAAAGTAATACTTCATTTCTTAAACATAATAAAGTTCCAAAACTTTTCTAAAACTAACACTTCCTCCAAAACTTTATCTGAAAATAACACTCTACTCTTTCAGCTTAAGCATGGTTACTTCTTTAGTGCATTATTTTATGAAATATTTTATTAAATAATTTTAAAATTGAATTAAAAGAAAATAAAAAATAAAACATATAACCAAAAAATTTGTCCTTTGCTGCAAGTTTCTTTTAAGCATTTTACTACTGTTGCTAATTATTTTTCATATCAAGTAGATTTCTTTTAGGATCATCATGTAATTGCTCAACAAGAAAATATTTTAAATTATTGCGAAATTATTTTTATAATTGAATGTGTTAAGAGCAAAAAAAATAATAGTAATAATAATAAGGATTTTGTAATCCCAACAAATAGTCCATATCAGTATTTTCAAAAAGAAATCCACTTAGTTATAAACAATGAGTATGTTGAACCATGTTCAGTATAAAAAGAAATGACATAGAGTATTTATATATATAAGTTTAAAATATAAGGAAAACTAATGTCAAGAATTATTAAATATGTAATTTTAACGAACATAAAATGTATAAATTATTAACAAAAATTCTATAAAATTCATTTATAGAGAAGTATAATAATATTTTACTTTATATTTATTAAAGTACCCTTAATAAAAGTAACAACTATTAAGTGAAATGACTAAACACGCATTAGAAAGTAATAATTATTCATAAATTTTTCTTTTGTAAATTCATATATTTAATTAGAAGAACGAATTTAGGACAATACTATTCAGCCATAAAATTTTATCAAAATCCTTGATAGAAAAGTTGCTGAATGACATGAAGTGGTTAGGCTCACTCATTTATCAAAAAAGTTAATACAATGCCACATTATTCGGACAACTCCAAGTCTGGCAAAAATTTTCTGGCTTTTTAGACTTTTCCAAAGTTTTATTAATTTCTTTTAGCCACTAACTAAGAATAAACAAACACTCAATAACCATTTATAAAATTCCTCTTAATCATACATCTAATATAAAATTTTATCTATAATTACAGGCCACTTAATTAGATACTATTAATTACATTAATAATTCAATCTTAGTCTTTTTTTTTTTTCTGCACTTAGCATAATACAGCAACTTAATATTTGTAAGTAACAATGAATTGCCATTTGTAAGTACTTGTGTATGAACCATTTGTTGACATCACTCAATATATGACTATGAATTTTAGTATATAATTTATATGAGTAACTTATTATTTTTTTTCTCAGTCAAAAATCTATGTAATATCCTCCCAAGCACAGTACCATACTTAACTTATAATACGATACTCAGGAGTTGTTACTATTATCTGAACAAACCTTGTTTAATAGCAACATCTGGCTTTCTTCAATATTTCTTAAACTATCTGGAGATAATACGGAAATAGATATAGGAGTGAGAATTTAAAATTCTCCATAGGATTCTCTAAACTATCATATATAGTGACTCGTTATTATCTCTATTTGCTTCAGTTTATTTTAAAAAGCTCAGCATATTATATAAATATTTTTAATTTTATAGTTTGAAACTATATTATCCATAGTAGAGCTCATTTTAGTCATACACTTGATAAACAGGGTAAGAATTAAAGCATAAAATAGCAGATTGTGAGTGATTTCATAATAATAATAATAGCAGATTATATATATACAAGTGCTCATCATGAATTCATGCGAATGCACTTATACTTTCTTTGCTTCCTTTACTTGATATGCCCAGGCGTTATGTATCATTGTCCTTAAGGTGTCTACATGCATATCTCTTTGTCTTTAATATTTACTACCCTTGGATAGTCTAATCTAGGAGTGAGCTCAACTCATAACCGTCGTTATACAAAACTAACTTACAAGGGGCTTCACATGCCTCTAGTATTGAAGGGATCTCATTTTTGGCCATGTGCCTCCAAGGTAGAGGAATCTTTATAGTTTTAACTACTTTCACCAAAAGGGACCGAAATAATTGCCTTCAGGTGAAGGGACCCAATCTTACATAATCATATATTTTCTTTATTTGCATGCAAATATGCAAACTTTCGTAAAGAGGATCATGATCATATCATCATACAATGTCCATATGCATTTTTAGTACATTTATCTTCAAACATTCTTGTAAGTCTCATAATAATGGATACTTACTTTGAATGTTGTATGCATGTACAAGTATATCATATGTTATGTACAGCTTTTGTCGGATTTTTTGCAGCATAACGGATCAAGTCCACCTCCCTAAAAATAGTGTCATTCAAACAGGTAATCAGTCATATAGACAATTAATGCAATGTATCAATCTCATAATAATCAAACAAGTTTCATAACCTTAATTTTGAATTAGGTTTCTGCCACTTCTTTTCAATTCTACTCGATTTTGTAAATTCAGCCATAAATTCTATTTAATTTATTTAGACCTAAATTTTGGATATGTTAAAGTGTTATTTGACTAGTTTTTAAGCTCTTTAATCCCATTAAGTTTTGATATATATAACTTAAGTTATTAATATTTTATCTAGGTTTGTCTTGTTACTAGGCAGGCTTGCACACCGAAAAGTGAAAATTCACTAAAAATAGAAATCTATTAGATTCCTACAAAACCTTTGTCGTTTTAATACTAATTGACCTAGCTTTTATTTCCAATAAGTTTCACCTTATTTAAGTAAGTAGAACTCAAGTTATGAGCTTTTGAATTTGAATAAACTGCATTGCCTTGTTCCAGCCCAGATAGGATTTAGGGCAATTTTCATGAATTACTGAGAACAATTGAGATTGAATTAAATTTTGAAATTTTTATGGTATGTTACCATAACTTTCCAACAAAATTGGTTGCACTTATTTTCAAGTTATATAGGGTGAGTTATACCCTTCACAAACTATACTACCTGGAATAGAATACAGGATTTCTAGGTAAACTTCAAAACATCATATCTAATTATATGGTTGAAAAGTCCTAAAAATCTAGTTTTATATAAAAATAGATTCATCAAGTTTCGATGGCAGTGTGAGCATCCGTATACTTCGCAAGTACGGATGCCATTAGGTTCTTCAACCTAATCCATTCTGTTTGTTCTCTTTCATGAATTTTCATGCAAGTTTCAACCAAAATCCAAGAATTTCATGCCAAACCAATCATGAATCATCATATATATGTGATATATCATCTAGCAAAGGGTGGAAATCCCAACCCTCATTAGCCACACACAAGAGAACTATGAGAATTTAATATTTTTTTAAATTCTTAATATGTATCTTTAAGATACTTATTAACAAACTTTATAGGTATTTAACTAAAAATTATTTTTATCTAAATTTAACTATAAATATAATATGTAGTCTCTTGAATTTTTTTTAAGAATATGTATCTATCACTTCACTTATATAGTTTTGCCTCTAAGTGGAAATATAATAACAAATACATATGTATTTTTATTTAAGAATTTAATTTTTTTAGAGAATTGATTTGTGTCATAGTATAAAAATTTGAGCAAATACCAATCACTCCTTTGGAATCTCCAAATATGCAGCAAGCTCCCAAGTTTTTCTAAAACTAACACTTCACTTAAAAGCCCTTTGACGGTGCTAAGAAAGAAAAGGAATAATAAATTGTTTTATGAGAATAATAATTTAACATCCGCAAAATTTTAATGTTGTTAAATTGATTTACTCGGTTTTAATCTCATAATAGAGATTAATGAGAAATAGATTAAGTATTTGTTTGGAGCCAATTAGGTATTAATTAAAGAGATTAGAATTAGAAATACTTAGAATAGAAACATAGAAAATTATACAAAATTTTTCAAAAACCATTTAGCCGGTTTTGCCGATTTGAAGGAAATTGGCAAAATTTCGGTATTTTGAACTATCAAAACCAAATTAAACAATTTCAACTCTACAAAACTGTAAGTGTAATGGCTAAGAATTTAGCCATTCCACTTACTATAAGTGGCGCTCCTCAGCCACAAAAAAATGAGTGTAGTTGGCTCACTTACAAGCCACAGAGATGACCAACCAATAAGGGAGCTTCATTCCAACTACCACCCACATAACACATAAAAAAAAAAAAAAATCCCCTTCCACTCCTCAATCCTGATCGCCATTCTACTTCAGCTTCCTCTCCTCATTCTCCTTATTCTATTTTGCTTTCTTTTCTATCTATCTTCAAGCTTCCATCACTTCCCGGGTCCATCAAGAGGAGTTCAAAATTAGTTAGTCTTATATTAAAAATTGAAAAGAAAGTTGCAACAAAGGACAAATTTTCTTGCTATATGTTTTATATTTTATTTTCTTTTAGTCCAATTTTATATTTGTTAAATTACATGTCATAAAGTAGTTCACTAATTATGTAATCATGGTCAGTCTCAAAGAGTGGAGTATTAGTTCTAGAGTGCTGAAAATTTTAGAGTGAAGTACTAGTTTTAGAGAAGTTTTAGAGATTGGTTAAATTCAAGGAGTGAAGTGTTATTTTTGGAAAATATTTTTTAAGAAATTAATAAAGATATTAATTTAATTATAATGATAGTGTAAAAATTTTTTACAATATCATCTAATTAAATCTTATCATATACAAGACTTTTGAAATAATAGATATAAGAATCAAATATATTTACTGACGTAATAACATATAATTAGATAATAATATAAAAACTTATTTATACCGACAATACTTCAAAATTAAATCTATTAATAAATCTATTTCTCATATAATCCTTTTCATTTCTGATGTGCAAAACCCTTACAATATATGTTTATTATATCTCGACCCAACGAGAATCTTCTGTTTTAATGAAACGCACGTCAATATATATATAAAACGAAAAGCCGCAAAATAAGAGAAATGGACAATACAATCCATATGTAGGAGAAATTCTTAGCTAAGCATAATTAATCATATTATTTTTTAATTTAAATTACTATTTAATACGTATAAAAATGCTTTTAACAATAGTTAATATCTTACTTATGTTAAATAATAATTTATACACCAAAAAATAATAATTTACATGCTTATAATAAATCACATATCATAATTACACTTGTAAATATAGGAAGTTAAGTGATTAGTTAGTGTTAGTTGAACAGCTATAAGTTAGTTACATAACAGCTGTATTCTCTCATGTATTCATCACAAATGTGAAATTAAGAAATGTGCAACTATCAATCAATTATGTATCAATCAAGGTGAAGGGAAGTTATGTTTCCTAGCTGTATAGCGTGTGTGTCCAATTGAAGTCCTAAATCAAGTCCCTTTTTTTTCGCTCTCTCCAAATCTGACACACATTAGCATAATAATGGACAACTTCTATTGAAGAGGTTCAAGAGCCAGTGAGTCCTCCTGGACAATATTTCAACAGCTCAGTGATATGTTCATATGTTTTTGGCTTTTTGGAGTCAGCAATTCCAATTGATGACTTACAGGCTATAAATTTGCTTAAAGATGTCTTCCTCCCTATTAATCCACGGTTCTCCTCTATCATGGTTCTCATTTTCTCTCTTTCACTTTTCTCTTATTTACTATTTTTACATTTTCTCCAAGATTAGCAAATTGAGCAATTAAGTTAATTAAAGCCTTAAGAAAATACGATATAAATTAGTTACCCCCACTTTCAAATTAATGCAGTATTCATCATAGTATTGAATGCTCATCATATTGACCTTTTCTTTATTAATCATTCAATTGAATGCTTGACCACACAGGTTAGAGACAAAGATGGCAAAATGAGGTGGAAAAGAGTTGATGTGAAGCCTGAACAACATGTAAAGATTCCTGTATTTCCTGAAAACCCTTCATCTGAATTGTATGACCAATATCTTGGTGACTATGTGTCAATGATCCTAACTGAAAGGACACCTCAAAGCAAGCCGCTTTGGGAAATCCATAATATCAAGTATCCAACAACCAATGCTGCTGGCACCTTAATATTCAAACTTCACCATGCACTCGGAGATGGTTATTCCCTCATGCGTGCTCTCCGTTCTTGTCTACAAAGAGCTGATGACCCTTCTCTTCCACTATCTTTTCCTTCAAGAACACCATAAGATCGATTCACAATATGCAAAGAAAAGCTTATTTAAGAAGTTACCTTCAGTTATCCCCTCCTTTTTTAACTCCATATCAGATTTTGGATGGAGCATAATGAAGGCTAGAATGATTAAAGATGACAAAACACCCATAAGGTCTGGATTTGAAGGAACTGATTCTCAACCTTTTACCTTGTCAAACATATCATTATCTCTTGATCATATCAAAGGGATCAAGTCCAAGCTTGAAGTGGTAAGATACTAAGATTTTTTTTTAGATAGTTGATAAGAAATCTCGACTCACCCGGAGGGATGAGGAGGATACAAGGAGAATCTCAAAACATAAAAACATATGCAGAAACTACTACACATCAGAGTAATATCATCACAAGCTACTAAACCATAGTAACACCTAGGTTGTAACATGACCTCGAGACACCGAAACAGAAGACAGCAGCAAAATAAAACCAGCAGATGGATCGAAGACAGCAAAAGCACCCACCGTATTGGATCCAAAGCCAAGATAACCTGATTTTACACATTGAAGGATTATGCATAACAGGCAAGCAAAGCCATTGAAGTCCAGAGCGATCCAGCAAACCAAATCGTAACCATTTGGGATTATTCCACCAGCAATTCTAACCACAGATCATCTAGATCAAGCTAGATTAATTATGTCATAAGATTAAGCTAAGATTAATTTTCTTTTTTGGCATGAATGCAGACAATGACGTGATTACTGGGGTGATCTTCTATGGGATTCGGTTGTACATGCAAGAGATCAACTACAAGGCAAAAACAGCAAATTCCACAGCTGTGGTAATGCTCAACACAAGAAATATTGTAGGTTACCATTCAGTCAAGGACATGCTAAAGCCTGATGCAAAAGGTCTTTGGGGGAATCAAATTTCTTTCTGACAAGTATCAATACCTAAGCTAAGAAGCCAAGAGAGAATCTCCAACCCCCCTTGAATTTGTTAGTAAAGCTCATAAAATAATCAAGAGGAAGAGACGTTCTTTCAGTGTTTATCTCATAGGTATGCTCTTGGATTTGGAGATGAAGTTACGAGGGCCCGCGGTGCATATATGCAATTGAAAAATATTATTTGAACATTTTTTATTTTTTTTTAAGATATCAATTGATTATTAGTGATTCATATGTAAATAAGTGAGATATTCATATACATGTTTAAAAAATTGAATGATAATATTATCATTTACTAGCACATTCACTCGATTCATCAATTATATACATAAATTCTCATATATATATATATATATATATATATATATATATATATATATATTTATATGAATCACAGTGGTTGATTCCAAATAACATGGCTCTATGTAAATAACATAGTTATGTTGGTACATAGAATTAGCATTTTTTAGTCTGGAACTCCTTTGCTTTATTCTGCTCAATGGCCCTCTTAAAGTGTGTCGGTGTTTCAGGCTGTAGCTAAAACATCTATATCACTTTGGGGAACTCTAGTTTTGTTGTCTCCAACTTAGTAGGGCCAATGGAGCAAATGGCCTTGGCAAATCATCCAGTAAATGGCTTGTACTTCACCATGACCGGTGAACCTGATGTATATTTTCCGATAGTTTCATCAATTTCTCCTTGCTCATGTTCTATTGGCAACACTTTTTCATCAATATTAAACAATGCTATATGTACCAATGTGGGATGGATAAAATGGCTAAGTGTAGGTGGTTCGGCCCCTTAATCAGGTGTCTCATATTCAAATTTTGAATATGAAAAAAAAAATTCCCACTAAAAGACCTAAAATCCTCTCTAAAACTTTTATGGATTTCCAAACAAAAAAAAAAAATGCTATATGGGAAGAGGTAGAGTTGTGCTGTAAATTAATGCGTGTGAGTTGGTTATAGAAGTAGAGAGAAAAAAATGAATTTCTTGAAAGACTTTTGTTTTTTTGCCTTTTTCTGTTCACTTTTTATGCTTACTTAAAAAAAAAAAAATCTTACTACTATATACATATACCTCCCCACCTGGTGGGTAAGAAAATAATAAATACACTTCCAAGCTTGGATTAGTCCATGAACACATCCATGCTTGGATATCTGACATGCTTACCTCTGTGGTTGCAGAATGTAAACATCACAATTATGAGCTATGTGAAAACATAAAGAATCACCTTGAGAACACTGAAGGGTTCATAGATGAACAGAAATTCAAGCCCTGCATGGAGAAAGCCTGTGAAGTCATATTCAAAGCAGCTATGGAGACCTCCGAGACACCCATCACAAATTAAAGTTCAACTACTTCTCTATTAATATCTGTAATACACCTGTCTATACAGATAAAGAATGTTGATGAGACATTTGAGATGAAATTAATCAAGGCATTAGTCATTCCAGAGATAGTCACATATTCGCCAACCACATATGCTTACTTGTTGTATGAGTTTTTGAATTGAAATATTCTTTTAGAAAATGAAGGTAGAGAAATCCTGTTGAACTTCTCAAACACAATTTCTCTCACTTTGAAAACCTTGCTACTCTTCCGGCCGCACAATTGCCACGTTACACTATCATTTATTTTAGTGTAGAATCTTTCAATTTAATTGGGACATCTCTTATTTACTGTCAACTGTATTCATGGTGAAGGAAATTTGGTTGTCATCTAAATGTTTACAGAATATTTTATGGACTCATTTGTATCAGTTCCGTAACTCCTCCATATCAAATCTTTTGTTTGAACTGTTATTAATTAAATTTGCACTTTTTCTTTTCCAGACATGTTTCTCCATTGCAACTCTTGTTACAAGTGAAAAAAAAAAAAAAAAGGACATTGACATGAGTTTGAAAATTCAGAAAAGGAACGTGTAATTAAAATAAAAATATAATTTTGATAAACTATTCGTATTTTATGTTTAGTATTAATTAATTATAAATCATTATATATGTGACTTTTAATATAATTATTATAAAAATAAAATACTTTTAATGATATAAATAACTAATTAGATAACAATATAGCATTAATATTATATTAATATTAAATTCTTAAAATGAAATATCAATTGAGCTTTACTCTATTAGGTGAGATTGATTATATAGATCAGACGACACCATAGTGCTCTATCGCAAATTATATCACAAGTTAAACCAATAAATATATTTTTTTAAAATAATTTTGCCTATGGTTTTTATTATTTTTCCTTTACTTTTAGGTATTAACCTATTCTCCATCTATTAGAGCTTCTAAGGCTTTCTTCACATATATCTAAACTATCTAAATCAAGATTCTACCATTTTTTTTTTTTACAATAGGTGATACACCAATTTTCTGTATAATACATTCGTTTTTATTCTATTTTATATAATATGTCCGTTTATTTAACTCAACATATTCCTCATTCTTTGCAATAATTCAAAGCACTTTACACTATTTCAAAAGCCTAATGATTCAATCTTATGCATATGTAAGGTACAGAATTTTCAATTCTAGAAAGAAAATGGAGGAAAGGAATACTCAATTTCAAGCGAGTAAAAAAAAAACAAGTATATCCGAGCTCTCGGATGTAGAATTATGTAAAGGGACATATTTGAGAAAAGTTGTATGACTTGGGGTGAGATCTTTCCTATTTTTTGAAATTCAACCTGCTGGACCAAACGGTCAAAATAATTTATTTTAACCCATATAAGCTTAAAAATAATATTTTTCCTTTTACGCTAAAGTCATGGCTGAAAAATAAATTAAAAAAATAGATAACATAGTTTGCTTAGAGTTGATTTCGTATTGCTATAACTTTTTAAAAATTGTTGAGCTCCCTCGATTATCTAAAAACCGCTTTCAACAAGTCACAATAGTATTATTTAGTAAACTAATATAAAAATTGTTTTCAGTAAATAGAAGTCACAAAAGTAGTATTTGGTAAAATTACTTTTAATATTTGAAATGACTACCATTATTATAAATACTAACGAAAATAATTTTTATTTTAATATTATTAAATAGAGTAATGTTATATTAGTCTTTTAAATTTCAGATAGCATAAGCTAATTCTGAAAAGAACCCCATGAGAGTATTCTTGGCTTTTAATTTCAATTTTAATTTCTTTGACTTAGAATTTTAAATTTTATATTTTATATTTGGGTTCGCTAAAGAATTAGAATATGAATTGTAATTTTCTGAGTTTGATTTTAGTTTTATTATTTAAATATATGATTCAAAATTTAAAATTAGTAAAAATACTAATAAACAACAATTTTGTACTATAATAATCTTTTATGAAAATAATTTGTATATAAAAATAATTTTTTTTAGATTTGAATATATAAAATAATAAGTTAAAATTTAGGAATTTTTTAATATTATTTTTTATAAATACATTATAATTATCATATAAGAGTATTTTCAAAATATTGTTGTTATGCCTTATTATAAAGAAAAAGATTAAATTATAATTAATATGAATTGAAAATATGCAAAATAAAAAGAAAAATATATTTAAATTTAAAATAATTTAAGAACAGGTAAACAAGTAAAATTTAAAAATAATTATAAGAAAATGTAAACAGACCAAATAAAGTGCCAACGCCCAACCATAAACATTGGCTATAGTTCAAACTTTACCAACCTAGCATGACTGTAGAACGGTTTTTTTTTTTTTTTTTAACTTTCAAATTTTACACTTAATGTACATATAAACTCACGCTCCATTTTTTTTTTTTTTTTAACTTGCAAAAGTCAAAACGTTACTTTACTCTTCATGAAATAAAAAACAGTAAAAAAAAAAAATGCTACTTAATGCATGAGGCTTTCATACCTGTTAGAATCTAAAAAAGGTAGATATACATATACCTAATCTTAATTTTGCAAGCAAAGAGATTATTTTTCAGGATTTGGATCAGTGATCTCCAAATTAAAGGTAGCAATTTTATCGTTACACTAAGACTTAGCATCTTCTTTATTAAAAAATATAGTACTTAAAACAAATAGTGTGCCGAAAAAAATAGTCGTCCAAATAAATTTTATGCGACAAAAAAGTTAGTTAACAGTGACTTCACCTACCGCAAATCAACTCTAATTGAAATTTGGCTAGACTAATTTTCATTCGTAGACTTCTTAAACTGAAATTTCTTATAAACAGGAAAGAATTAGGCGGAAAAAAGATGGTGGGATTACAGATTATTAAGCTGTTTGACTTTTCACACGATTAACTTTACATCAACAAAAGAAATTCTGTGAGGTGTTTCAGTTCTGAGCTAGTTTTCTCACTAGTTATTGCTCCAAGCTTCAAACCATGGTTTTCATCTCAAATGTGAAATTAAGAAATGTGCAACTATCTATCAATTATGTATCAATCAAGGAGAAGGGAAGTTATGATTCCTATCTGTATATTGTGTGTGATGTGTATGTGTGTGTGTATATATAGATATATAAGCCAAATGTCCGATTGAAGTCCTAAATCAAGTCCCATTTTTTTCCCTCTCTCCACTCTGACACACATTAGCATAATAATGGACAACTTCTATGAAGAGGTTCAAGAGCCAGTGAGTCCTCCTGGACAATATTTCAACAGCTCAGTGATATGTTCATATGTTTTTGGCTTTTTGGAATTAGCAATTCCAATTGATGACTCACAGGCTATAAATTTGCTTAAAGATGTCTTCCTTCCTATTAATCCGCGCTTCTCCTCTATCATGGTTGTCATTTTCTCTCTTTCACTTTTCTCTGATTTACTATTTTTACATTTTCTCCAAGATTAGCAACTTGAGCAATTAAGGCTAATCAACTCTTAAAGCCTTAAGAAAATATGATATAAATTAGTTACCCCCACTTTCAAATTAATGCAATATTCATCATAGTGTTGAATGCTCATCATATTGACCTTTTCTTTATTAAACATTCAATTGAATGCTTGACCACACAGGTTAGAGACAAAGATGGCAAAATGAGGTGGAAAAGAGTTGATGTGAAGCCTGAAGAGCATGTAAAGATTCCTGTATTTCCTGAAAACCCTTCATCTGAATTGTATGACCAATATCTTGGTGACTATGTGTCAATGATCCTAACTGAAAGGACACCTCAAAGCAAGCCGCTTTGGGAAATCCATATTATCAAGTATCCAACAACCAATGCTGCTGGCACCTTAATATTCAAACTTCACCATGCACTAGGAGATGGTTATTCCCTCATGGGTGCTCTCCTTTCTTGTCTACAAAGAGCTGATGACCCTTCTCTTCCACTGTCTTTTCCTTCAAGAACACCATCAGATTCACATTATGCAAAGAAAAGCTTATTTAAGAAGTTACCTTCAGTTATCCCGTCCTTTTTTAGCTCCATATCAGATTTTGGATGGAGCATAATGAAGGCTAGAATGATTAAAGATGACAAAACACCCATAAGGTCTGGATTTGAAGGAACTGAGTCTCAACCTTTTACCTTATCAAGCATATCATTATCTCTTGATCATATCAAAGGAATCAAGTCCAAGCTTGGAGTGGTAAGATACTAAGATTATCTAGATCAAGCTAGATTAATTATGTCATAAGATTAAGCTAAGATTAATTTTCTTTTTTGGCATGAATGCAGACAATAAATGATGTGACTACTGGGGTGATCTTCTACGGGATTCGGTTGTACATGCAAGAGATCAACTACAAGGCAAAAACAGCAAATTCCACGGCTGTGGTAATGCTCAACACGAGAAATATTGTAGGTTACCGTTCAGTCAAGGACATGCTAAAGCCTGATGCAAAAGGTCTTTGGGGGAATCAAATTTCTTTCTTACAAGTATCAATACCTAAGCTAAGAAGCCAAGAGAGAATCTCCAACCCCCTTGAATTTGTTAGTAAAGCTCATAAAATAATCAAGAGGAAGAGACGTTCTTTCAGTGTTTATCTCATAGGTATGCTCTTGGATTTGGAGATGAAGTTAAGAGGGTCCGAGGTGCGTATATGTAATTAAAAAATATTGTTTGAACATATCTTTTATTTTGTTTTTAGATATCAATCGATCATTAGTGATTCATGTGTAAATAAGTGAGTTAGTTATATACATATTTAGAAGATCGGATGATAATATTATCATTTATTAACACACTCACTCGATTTACCAATTATATCTGTAAATTCTCAACTTATTTATATATGAATCACATTAGTTGATTCCAAATAATATTACTCTATGTAAAATATATGGTTATGTTGGTACATAGAATTAGCCTTTTTTTAATTTGGAACTCCTTTTATTATGTTCAATGGGCCTGTTATATTGTGTCGGTGTTTCAGGCTGTAGCGAAAAACATCTATAGCACTTTGGGAAACTCTAGTGTTGTTGTCTCCAACTTAGTAGGGCCAATGGAGCAAATGGCCTTGGCAAATCATCCAGTAAATGACTTGTACTTCACCATGACCGGTGGACCTGAGGTATCTTTTTCAATAGTTTCATCAATTTCTCTTTGCTCGTGTTCTATTGGCAACACTTTTTTTATCAAATATTAAACAATATTATATATACCTACGTGGGTTAGACGAAATGGCTAGGCGGTTTAGGCCCTTAACTAAGTGTCTTAGATTCAAATTCTAGAAAAAAAAAAAAAAATCGCAACTAAGAGACCTAGAGGCCCCAAAAAGAAGTAGAGTTTTCCTGTAAAATGTTAATGGGTGTGAGTTGGTGATAGAAGTAGAGAAAAAAAATGAATTTCTTAAAAGGTGGTTTTTTTTTTTTTTCTTTTGCTGTTTACTTTTTATACTTACTTCTGGGGGAAAAAATGCTTTTCGATATATATATATATATATATATACCCACCTGGTGGGTAAGAAAATAATAAATGCACTTCATGCTTGTATTAGTCCATGAACACATCCATGCTTGGATATCTAACATGCTTGCCTCTGTGGTTGCAGAATGTAAACATTACAATTATGAGCTATGTGAAAACATTAAGAATCACCTTGAGAACACTGAAGGGGTTCATAGATGAACAGAAATTCAAGTCCTGCATTGAGAAAGCTTTTGAAGTCATATTCAAAGCAGCAATGGAGACCTCCGAGACACCCACCACAAATTAAAGTTCAACTACTTCCCTATTATTATCTATATAATATGCCTGTCTACATACATAAAGAATGTTGATGAGACATTTGAGATGAAATTAATCACTTAGTCATTCCAACATATGCTTACTTGTTGTATGAGTTTTTAGAAAACGAAGGTAGAGAAATCCTGTCGCACTCCTCAAACACAATTTCTCTCACTTTGAAAAACTTGCTACTCTTCCGGCTGCACAGTGGCCACGTTACACTGTCATTTATTTTAGTGTAGAATTTTTCAATTTAATTGGGACATCACTTATTTATTGTCAACCGTATGCATTGTGGAGGAAATTTAGTTGTCATCTAAATGTTTATAGAATATTTTACAGACTCATTTGTATTACTTCCATAACCTCCATATCAAATCTTTTGTTCGACCTTGTATTAATTAAATTTGCATTTTCTTTTCCGAACATATTTCTCCGTTGCAACTCTCGTTACAAGTGAAAAAAAAAAAAAAGACAGTGACGTGAGTTTGAAAATTCAGAAAAGGTAAATATAATTAAAATAAAAATATAATTTTGATAAACTATTCGTATTTTATGCTTTATATTAATTAATCATGAATTATTATATATGTGATTTTTAATATAGTTATTATAAAAGTAAATACTTTTAAAAATATGAATAAATGATTAGATAACAATATACTATTAATATTATATTAAAATTAAATTCTTAAAAGTTAACGACAATTGAGCTTTACTCTATTAGGTGAAATTGACTATGTGAATCGGACAACACCATAGTATTCTATGCAAACTATATCAAAAGTTAAACTAATAAATCTATTTTTTTAAAATAATTTTGTCTATAATTTTTATTGGTTTTCCTTTACTCTAGGTATTAACCTATTCTCCATCTATTAGAGCTTTTACGGCTTTGTTTACATATTTCTAAATTACCTAAGTCAAGATTCTACCATTTTGTTTTCTTTTTGACAATAGGTGCTGCACCAATTTTCTTTATAATACATTCATTTTCATTCTATTTTATATAACATGTCCATACATTTAACACAACATTTCTCATTGTTTGCAATAATTCAAAGCACTTTACACTATTTCAAAAGCCTGATGACTCAATCTTATGCATATGTAAAGTATAGAATTTTCAATCCTAGCAAGAAAAGGGAGGAAAGGAATACTCAATTTCAAGTGAGAAAAATTTTTTATATCCAAGCTCTCGGATGAAGAATTATGCAAAAAGACATATTTGAGAAAAGTCGTATGACTTGGAGTGAGATCTTTCATATATTTTGAAATTCAACCGACGGGACCAAAAGGTCCAAATAATTTATTTTAACCCCTATAAACTTAAAAATGATATTTTGAAAAATAAATATATAAAAAAAGATAACATAGTTTGCTTAGTATCTATTATCAACTATTCTAGTCTTATTCATACTGAATCAATTAAGAAGACAAAAGTAATTATTCACAACTAATTATCTAGTTCATTATTATTTTCTGTGAGATCACAAGCCATCTGCACGGATTTTAGTCTGTTTGATTCACATATATGAGTTTTATTTATTAGTTTATTATCATCTTTCAAAACCTACCTCTAAAAATAAGCTCGTCCCCAAGTTTTATTTACCATCTCCTTGTATTAAGTTTCCTCCTAATCAAGTCTTTAAAACTTTCCAATCATATAGCTATGCGTAACTTGAAAGTTGAGAGTATGCCTTCACCCAATAAGGCCAATGCGACGTTAACTGAGGGTGGCATTATCCCCAAGCAACACATACATGCGACACAACTTTTCCATAGACCAATCAGAGGTTGCAATTATTTGCAAAGGTACTTCAATAAAAAGGGCGCCAGCAAAACGTTGTAAGCTTTGGTTTTCAGTGAGCTACTTATCTGTGTCATTCTCATGGGGAAGGATATTGCCTTTATGTCCCAAATTGAAATTTCCCCCGTCTATTGACTGGGTATGGTCTTCATGCGGCCTTCTTTGATTTGCAGGAATTTTTTTCAGGATTGCTATTAATTGTAGCTCGAATTTTTGAAATTGCCGCCGTCTATTAATGTGGAATGTTCTATTATAAACTATCTCTCTCAAAAGTTTAAACTGCTATATAAAAGTATATGAATAATTTTATATTCTAACACATCTGCTCACACAAAAGCATTTTTGAGTTTAACGTGCGAATAATGCATAAACTCACTCTATCTTGTGTTAAAATTTAACATTTATTTAGAAGAATAAAAGTAAATGAGGATCAAACTTTAAATTATTTGATCATAGAAACTTTGATACTATATCATGAATAATTTAAGCTATTGAATAAAGACACATTAATAATTTTATATTCTTATATGGTCCTCATGTCCTTCATCCTTTGCGGGATTGCTATCGGTAGCTCGAATGTTTTCTTATGCCGCTGATCAAACCTGTCCTCTGTACAGGTGATGTCAAAAACTAAAATTTATTCATGTAGAATGAAAAAGGAAAAATTTACTGAAACATGACACTTATATTTTATGTTACACAGGTACAAGTACGAATATCAAATACGATATAACACACAAATATAATAATTTTATTAAAAAGTAAAATACGGGTACAAGAATATATATTAAATAAAATATTTATTAAAAATGATAATATATTTAAAAGAAAGTAATTAATGACAATAAGTTTTAGATTTTCATCTTAAATTGTAAACAACAAAATTTTTAATATGGTAGATATTCACTAGAAAGAAAACTTTTAGAGATGTATCAAAAATATGAAGGTAGAAATATTAATATAATACAAGTATTAATAGGAGATACAATATGGGGCAGAGGTGGCTCCTCCTTGTAGTCAAGGGCGGTAGTGGCCACCCTTTTAAATTTTTTATTTAGTTAGTTTTACAAAATTCTTTACTTATGTGAATTTTATTTAAATTTTTATATAAGAGTAAAAATTAGAAGATATATTTCTCTGCATAAAATTAATTATTAAATATCTGCCCTTCCCATAAGAAGGATCTAGTTTCACTTGTGAATATGGGTATATCACTAATTTTGAAGTATTTGTACATTATTGCTTATATTACTTTTCTTTTAATAGTTAAAGGCATGCTCAACATCCTTAAAAGAAGGGGAGCCAAAATGTTCCAGGAACATTCACAAAAGAAACAAAAAACCCACAATACTAAACAACCTAAAACTACTAGGAAACAAATCAAACCAATTAAAAAACACCACAATCTAAAAGAAGATACCCCCAACTCAGCTAAAGAGAGCTCTTATTTGGATAGCCATTTTGCTATTGTCATAGAAACCCCTAACCATATCAAATCAACAAACTCCTAGCTGATGGTTAAAAGGCACAATTTTGGCCCGTGATTTTAGCTTAAATCCAACAGCAACTCTATCTAACAACTCTCCCTGCAAAAATTCGAGATCTCTAAGGGGCCTATGAACCATAGTTTAAATAGCTTACCAAAGCCAAAACAAGATGACTGTCAAATCAAATTTCCATCTAAGCATATTATATCCCATAAAATCAAGAACACCACCAAATAACCCTCTACGTTAGATGAGTTCCCAATGACCAAGAGAGGAAATCTTCACATTGCCATCTTTGAAAGGTGATAAGCCCATGATACATCGCAAACCAACTAACAGAATACAAGCCAAACATGTAGCAACCAATCAAATTATTCACAAGGGTAACCAGCAGCCATGATTTAGTAGAATGAAAATAGCAACTTCGATTATACTAGATTAGCACCTAATCAACTACGAACAATAATTCCAAAAAACAACAAAATACCAAAACACCACAACAAAGAGAACTCACTCAACCAAGAGGCCACCAAGATAGCTATAGGCAGCAACCATGGCACCAATCATTCAACCTTTAGAACACTAAGAAAAAAGAAGAGCTCCACTAATACAGTCTCCTAATATCAAACACGACCTCAGCCAGCCCTAGATGAACTTTGAGATATTAAACCAAGCTGACTTTTATTTTCCAAATTTTCCTCAATTCCTCTTTGATTTTGATCACAAGATATATCTCCTACTTGGGTCCTTTCTCACCTCAAGGAGAATTAAACTCACCTCTTTAACACCTTAATCCTTGGATCTATCCTTTTGCTTCTTGGGTCTCCCCCTTCTCCTTGTAACACTGAAATCTTGTAATTGTTGGACCTTAGATAGGGCCTTAAGCATGGCTCTATCATTACTAACTTGGAGACCTAGCTCTTTACCCACATCCCATGTTATCTAAGCTTCCACTAAGTCATCTTCATCTAGCACCACACCGTCTCCCTCATTGCCTACCCCAGGAGAAATCTCTGCCTTTATAACCGGTGTCTAGGGAACCTTCTGCACCCAATCCGAACTTGAACCAACATACCCCTCATGAGCATAAACTTTGCTTTTAGTATGACTACATTCTCTTTCTTCAAAGGAGGCATCACTTCTCGTTTGAACTTCAATGATTATCAGGTCAAGAGGTTTATTGACACCTTCAAACCCATGTGGAATTTCCTGCCCACTTGACTCTGAACCCACATCTTGTAAAATATGATTCTCTTGTTGTGAGATAAAGGCCACCCTCAAGGATCCAAAGGGTTTGAATTCCAGTTCTCTCATTAGGTCAAAACCACTAAAGCTAGTATTGCTAACAGCATGGTCACAATAAGCCAAAGAATGCAAATTAAAATTCCCAAACTGCCCCTTCCCTTTTCCTTCTCCTTTTCCATCCTTGATGTTTCGTCTTCAATGTTGCATTCATGAGCTCCAAACATAATCATTCTACTTGCATTCTTATTCCTCCCTTTCAGCATCTCTACTTTTTAAGAGACAAATGGTTTAGCAACATGGGGGGTTTTGCCTCAAACTCTCCCACGTCTTTCCATTCCTGTCATATCGAGCCAAAGAGACTTTTAAGATCTTCCCTCTAATTTTAATCCCATCAAGACTTTTAATAGCTCTGATGGCTTCTTCTCTTCTTTTGAATGTCACAAAACCAAAGTGGCTATTAGTATTCGTTTGCAACTTATGAGAAACAAAAATATCGATAACCTGTCCTTCAAACTTGAAAAGCTAGAAGAGCCAAGCCCATGTCATGTCTTGAGGAAGATCATCAACAAACAACAATACTGCATCATCCCATGTACAACTGTTGGATTTCCCCCATCTCTTTTTTTCTACTTCTCTACCTTGTCACTTCCTCACTTTGTATGGGTCTCCAACTTCTACTTCTTTCCCTGTGGCTCTTAATTCCTTTCTGTGTATTTCTTTTTCTGACTCTCTCTTCATCTCTCCATCGTTCTGAGTGTCTCCTCATCTGCCCTTGCTGTGATTGACCGGCATGTGCCAAACAATTTTTATTGCTTATATTACTTGGTTCCTATGATGACATTGATAGGGCATTGGTGCCCCAGGCACGTGAAAGACAAATTTTGCCTAACAATGAATGGAATATTTTCTCATCTAAAATATTTCCTCACCTAGAAAAGAAAAAAGACTGCACTCAAATCTATCCTAGTCAAAGCTCAATTTTTTAAAAGAGTTTTTCTAAGATGAATTTATTTTTAAAGTGAAAACTTGAAAAAATTCTTTTTTAAATTATTTAATAGATTATAATTCTAAAGTACTTTATTAATTTAATAATGTATACCCTTCAAAATTTCACTTTGAAGAAATACATCTTATATCCCAATTTTTTGTAGGTAGTTTCTTGTCTTTTCAACTAGTCTGCCATTTTCTTTTTCCCTTCTCTTAAACAGAAGAAAAAAGATAAATAATTAGACGTCACTTTCAATGTTCTTATAACTATTCTATAATTTTGAAAAATCTAAATAAGGAAATGCATTAAATTCAAAATGGTTAAACAATGTGTTTGAAGAAAAGGTGGGTGACGGTATGGAATGCAAAAATCACCTGCCTTAATTTGTTTGCTGTTTGTTTTACTATTATTAGGTATATTCTGTTAGAAATTGAGACTTTTCTTGATATTTACTAACTAGAATAGTTAATTATGTATATTAGATGAATGAATATTAAAAAATCATCATTCTACCGACCATACTAGCTGTGTTCTTTCTAAAAAAACCTTCTATGTTTTTTCTGTTTTGAACTTTTACATGGTATCAGATCTTCATTGATCTTAAGGGCATGTAAGTGAGAGAAAACCAGCAAAAAAACCCATTCAGAAAAAGCCACCAATACCATTATGGCATCTAGTAGCAGTTCTTTACCTCCACCTCCAATATTAGTTGGACAAAATTACCATGTATAGGCTGCAAAGATAAAAATTTATCTAAGAGCTCATGGTTTATAGGAGATGGTGGATACTGGAAGAGCAACCAATAATAGCTTAGATAAGAAATCACAGTGAGAAAGTGGCCAAGGAAGGCATAGCACTTGCCATTATACAAGCAACCCTACATGATGATATCTTCATCAAGATTCTAAATTCGAAGACGACAATAGAGGCCTAGGACAAGCTCAATGAGGGGTTCCAAAGCAGTGAAAGAACAAAGAGGATGCAAGTTCTGAATTTAAGAAGAGAATTTGAAGCATTCAATATGAAAGAAGCTGAAATAGTGAAAGAGTTTTTAGATAGACTTTCAAAGATTGTTACTCAAATCAGATTGCTAGGTAAGGAGTTGAATGACCAACATATTGTGGAGCAAATCTTGGTGTGTCTTCCTAAGAGGTTTGAGTCAAAAATCTCCTTTCTCGAAGAAAATAAGGATTTGTCTCAAATATCACTTGCAGAGCTTATGAATGCTATACAAACTACTGAATAGAGAAGATCCTTAAGAATGGAAGAAAATGTTGAAGGTTCTTTTGTGGCTAACAACAAAGGAAAAGTCCAAAGTAGTGGTAGTTCTGGGAAAAGACCATTTGGTGGGAAAAAAAAAAAAGGAAAAGAAAAGAAATAGGAAGAAGGTAGTAAAGGAGGAGGTTAGAAAGGAAAATATCCTCTTTGTCCTCATTGTAAGAAGAAAGGTCACTCCGAAAATTTTTGTTGGTAGAGCCTGTAATCAACTTGGCATGTGGAGAAGGTTTGTAAAAATAAAAGCAAACTAATAGGGACAACAAGCTCAAGTTGCTAAGCATCAACAACAGACTAAGGAGCAGTTGTTTGTTGCTTCTTGCTATATAGCAAGCAGTAGCAAAGAAGCATGACTAATAGACAGTGGGTGTACAAATCACATGACACATGATGCTAGCATTTTTAAGGAGCTTGACTTGTCCTACACCTTTAAAGTTACAATTGGCAATGGAGAATATTTAGATGTCAAAGGGAAAGGAGTTGTTGCTGTTGAAACTCCATCAAGTACCAACTATATTTCAGATGTTTTATTTGTACCTGAGATAAATCAAAAGTCTTTTGAGTGTGGGACAAATGCTTGAAAGGCGTTATGATTTACATTTTGAAGATATGAAATGCACTATATTTGATCCTGCTGATTGTGAATTAATGACTATCAAAATGAGAGATATAAGCTTCCCAATAGATTGGAAACAAATTATTATGCATGATTTTCCAAGTGTAGTAGATGATTCTTCCTTGTGGCACAAAAGGCTTAGCAATTTTAGTTACTCAACTTTGAAGAATATGAGTTCAAATGATGTAGTTCAAAATTTACCTACCATTCAAGAAGATGCTAATGTGTGTGATGTACGTTAGTATGGAAAGCAAAAATAAATTGTCATTTCCATATAAAGCAAGTTGAAGAGCCACTAAAGAGTTACAGCTTATACACATCAATGTGTATGGTCCAATGAGCACAACTTCTTTCAATGGCAGTAAGTATTTCCTACTTTTTATAGATGATTTTACAAGGATGAGCTAGGTACTTTTTCTGAGGAAAAAATCAAATGTATTTATTGTTTTTTAGAAGTTCAAGCCCATGGTTGAAATAAGGTTTGATGTCAAAACTCATATTAGACAATGGTGCTAAGTATACATCAAGGGAGTTCAAAAATTTCTGTGAACAAGCTGGAATCCAACCTTAATTGACCGTTCCTTAGACTCCTCAATAGAATGGAGTGAGTAAAAAGAAGAATAGGTCACTAATGGAGATGGCTAGGTGTTTGCTTTTTGAAAAAAAACCTTCCTAAAACACTTTGGGCTAAGGCTTTGAATACCTCAGTATATCTGTTGAATATGCTGCCCACCAAAGCCTTGAAAGGTAAAAACACCTTTTGAGGCATAGTATGGAGTAAAGCCTTCACTGGAGCATCTCAAGATATTTGGTTCTATATGTTGTGCTCTTGTTCCAAAAGTGAAAAGAGGCAAACTAGATCAAAAGACAGAAGCTAGAATTTTTCTAGGCTACAACAGTAACTCTAAAGGTTATAAGATATATAATCCATTGATAGAGAAATTTCTTTTTGGAAAAAATGTCAAGTTTGATGAGTTTTCTAAATAAAATTGGAAGAAATGTGAAGTAGAAGCCTCAAGTAAAGGAAAATTTCATGAAGATAATCTTCAAAAACATAATTTTGAAGATGAAGAAGAAAATTATGATAGTGACATTGAAATTTGAGTTAGAGGCACTAGAACTTTGGAAGAAATTAATGAAAAGTGCAATATAGCTGCATTGGAGCCTGTAAGTTATGTTGAAGCTGTTGTTAAAGAAGGGTGGAGAGTTGTTATATAGAAGAAGATGAAGATGAAAATGATAGAGAAAAATAGAACTTGGCAGCTAGTATATAGGCTAAGTAATCAAAAAGTAATGTTAAATGGGTTTATAGAACCAAGCTGAATCCAAATGGTTTTGTAAATAAACTCAAAGCTTGGCTAGTGGTAAAAGGTTATTTTCAGCAACATGGTATTGATCTTTCAAATACTTTTGCTCCTGTGGCAAGACATGATACTGTTAGGATGTTGGTAGCTTTGGTAGCAAATTTGGGTTGGAAAATTTATCATTATGATGTGAAATCAACTTTCTTAAATGGATTGTTAGATGAAGAAATTTTTGTTGAAAAGCCTGAAGGCTTTCAAGTTCCAAGAAATGAAGATAAAGTTTACAAGCTCCATAAAGCTTTCTATGGTTTGAAACAAGCACCAAGAGCTTGGTATAGTAGAATTGATGGCTATCTTATGCAACAAGGCTTCAATAGAAGTGAAAATAAAGCTCCCTTGTATGTGAAGAAATAAAAAACTGAAGTACAGCTCATTGTGTCCTTATATGTTGATGATTTACTGGTCATAGGTAGTGATTCAAGTTCTCTAAAGCAATTTAAGCAACATATAGAGAATGAGTTTGAAATGATTGATTTAGGGGAAATGAAATACTTCCTTGTTATAGAGATTCACCAATATAATGTTGGAATCTTCATTTCATAGAAAGATAAACTTTGGAATTTTAAAGAAATTTCACATGGAGAAATGTAAGCTTGTGGCCACACCATTGGTTGTTAATGAAAAATCATCAAGGATTGATCGTGATGGCAAGGTAGACGTTTCTGTTTATAGAAGCTTGATTGGAAGCTTATTGTATCTTTTAGCTACTAGACCAGATATAATGTTTCTTGCAAGCCTACTATCCAAATTTATGTAATCTCCTTCTCAAACTCATTTTGGTGCAGCAAAATGTGTACTCAAATATATTAAAGGTACTGCTGATTATGGCTTATGGTTTATGAAAAATGAAAGTGGAAAGCTTCAAGGATATGCAAATAGTGATTGGGCAGGTTCTTTAGATGATTACAAGAGTACTTCTAGTTATGTTTTCTCATTTGGCAGTGGTGTGTTTTCATGGAATTCAAAGAAATAGGTTATGGTGGCCTAATCCTCTATTGACGATGAGTATATTTCCGCTGCGACAGTAGCAAATCAAGCTATATGGCTTAGAAAGATTTTAACATATGTAAGGCAAGTTCAAGATGAAGCTACTATTATATGGGTGGATAACAAGTTAGCTATTGCCATGACAAAGAATCCTATCCATCACGAAAGGACTAAGCACATCTATGTGAAGTATCATGCTATTGGAGAGGCAGAGAAGTCAAATGAAGTAGATTTGGTCCATCGTAGTTTTGAGAACTAGATTGTAGATATCATGACCAAAGCACTTTCCAAGGGCAAGTTTGAAGTGTTGAGATCAAGACTTGGTGTATTCAAGAAAACTCTCAAGGAGGAGTGTTAGAAATTGAGACTTCTCTTGATATTTACTAAGAGACTAGTTAATTATGACTAAGCATATATTTTCTATTTGAAACTAGAAAAGTATATATTCTCAGCATTAAACTAGAAAAGTTGGTGTATAGTAGGTGATAATGGGTGATTAACCATATTTTAAGGTAGTAGTTGTACTTAGATGGTACTCGCCATATTTTTTTGCTTGTAAGAATGTATTTTGCTATGCTCAAATATACTAGATGAATGAATATAAAAAAATCATCATTCCACTCACCATACTAGCTATGTTCTCTCCAAAAAAAAACCTTCTTTATTTTTTCTATTTTGAATTTCTACATATTCTGCTTTTGCTCTTTTTGTCAAATTGTGGTTATAGTGCTTAAGTACTTGTTTAGTTTGGTTACCTTTCTTTATAGGTACTAAGGTGATAACATAAAACTTCACATTACAATGGAGAAAAGATGGAGCTCATTATTACACATCTAATGATTGGAATCTCTGTAACACCCTAGTAGTCCCAACTTACGCTTAAGTCATATTTGGATTCTATTAGTTGTTACTTTTTAGTTTTCCAGAAAACTTAACCTTTTCTTTAAATTACTTTATTTGAAAATAATGAGTTTTTTTTTTACCAAAAACTCTTAAAAAAACATGAGTCTTAATCGTGGAATTGTATATGTATATGATGCATTGATATAAGAAAAGCGTCGATAAAAGCGTGCAGACGATAAACTTAAATAACAATATGACATATTAAAAAAATATAAATAACTGATATTCATCATAAATTTAACATTCCAATAATTCCATTGAACATTACAATAGTAAGGAAACTAAGGAAGTGAACATTATAACTATTATAAGCATCCAGAGATACCCATAACTATTGAAAAATCCAAAGACAATTTATCTTCCCACTAAACTCGTCAAGTATGAACTTAATAACCATGTCCCTGACAACCACGCCCACGGGAAATGATCAAGGTATATATCCAGTAGGGCTTAGAAGCACGTCTACGTCTAAAACTACGATGGGAAATTTGGCTAGCAACTGTAGACATTGCCTCTAAAGGATACGACTCAAATGAGTCTGATGCTAGAAGAGGTTCCAATGCTGGTGCAGGAGAATCAGACAAGCTTATCTCAATAACCAGCACCTCTAAAATAATGGACTCCAAGGATGGCAGATTAGGAAAGATAGGGTCAAACTTTGACAGAGGATCATACATAGGTAAGGGTCCAAGCTCTAGCATAGCTCGAACTTGAGCATGAGCTCATATTTTGCAAAGGTAGGTGGAAACTGCAGGAACTCCGAAAGGTTAGCAGGTTCAGGCATAGAGGGACCTCAACTGCATCATCGAAATGACCCACGTGTAATGCTATGTAAGCCTTAGTGGTGGTCATAACCACTATGGCATCACGCATCGCATCATAATACCACTCAACTATCGGGAGCATCACAAAATGTTCCACTACATATGCCATCAACATCTAGAGATGACATGGAAAGTAAGGATGAGAGGTTGAGATTTCTTAGTAGGATTCTAACCCGACAACTAACATGTCTTTGTTATCATCCCAGGCACTTTGGGTTTATTATAAAAAGGCATACATACATTCAGTTTATTTAATTAAGTTCAAAAACATGATTATCCAAAGTGAGTTCATTTTAAATATAACTCTTTACTTGATTCTAAGGTAATAGAACAATAAAGAATAATTATCATATGATAATGGTGCATAAGTGAATGACTGAATGATAGCACTAAAATGAGAACATGTGTGAATGGTTAATGCAACTTTAGTAGCTTGATCTTAGGCCTTTGCCTCTTGACTTTCTTAACTTAACTTCTTTAAACTCTTTTACTTGGTCCTCCCTTCTAAACTTGGATGGTAATGAACTCATACTACAGTCGTAGCCATCTTGGGGTTCCTTTACGGGAAAAGGGAAAATGGTAGTCATATTCTGTTACCAAATGATCATGCCAAGCTTGGAAATCATCTTTCTTAGCCAACATACATTTGGGGATTGAATGATCATATCCATTATCTGGTCTTTGGGGGCACATTTTCTTACCGAAGGATCATACTCTCAATTCTTTTCTTTCTTAGGTAATGCACAACATGCATGACATGTCACTTAATTACTTCTTCTTACTTAACATGTGAACATGCCATCATGAATAAATGCATAAATCAATCGAAGTTCTAAATTTTGACGAAAATTCGGCAACATAATGGCTATATTAGAGCTTCCCCAAAATTTAGTCAAACAGACAAAATAATCAATATCATAGTTCATTGTAAATACACTAACTTGATAAACATTCATAAATAGCATTAAACAACTATAATTCAAATTGACATATAACCCAAAATGTTACATGGCATCAAGTTACTTGCAAGTTCAACGTTATCACTTTTTAGGTTTATTCATGTATTGGTAATTAGTCGCAAACTAACTATGCAACAAAATATTATGAGTAAAGCTTAGGTGATTAGGTGCAAGTTTTTAATTTAAGCTTATCCTGAAACTTAATTTGTCATGAGAACTTTTAATTTAATTTTGTTTAAGTAGTCTATATGTTTTTCTTAATTAGTTTATTATGGAACCTCAATTTAGTTTTTGTGCAACTTAAAGTTTTATGTTTCTTCTAGGTAAATTACATAGGTCGTGGCCTAATTTTTAAATTTCACTAATCTTTTAATTTTATTTTTCTTGTAGTGCGTTATTGTAACATCCCCTACTTTCTTAAGTGGAGTATAATAGAAACTTTGAATTATTTCTCTTCGGCAGTGTGGGAATTTCTCAAGCAGTGATATACCCTGACAATCCTCACACTCAGAAATATAGGGTAGCATAACACTGCCGTTAAAAATATAACACTGCCATATGCTAAAAAAATTAAAAAATGACAAAAATGCCCCTATCAACTTTTGTTAATTGCAATCTTGCCCAAAAATTTTAGAAATTATACTTTAACCCCAAGTGAATATTTCCACAATAATCCTAGAACTTTTTATAAAATGACCTTTATATCCCCATATTTGTAGAATTAACAGAATGGGATTTTAAATAGAGCAGAATCTATTTTTGTGAGAAAACCCTACGGGATCCGTACCAGCGGACTATACGGCTCCGCCTACAGCTGTTTAAAATCGATGAAACTATTTTTATGTGAAACTAGATATTCAGGACTATCCATATATATATCATATAAGGTTATTGGATTATTATTGAGAGAGATATGAATTTTGGAAATTTGACCAAGGTTTTTTAATTTGATTCTGGGCAGACTAGGTTGTTCGGGGCAAAACTTGCCCTATACGACTTGGAATTCAATGAAACCAACTTTGTTAGAAAGCTTACACATAGGAGAACATCCATAAAAATTTTAGAGTTAGATTCGGTCCTGTTTGCTCCCAGTGGTTCGAAGAAGTTGCCTTATGTCCAAATCGGGCCAAAACAGGGTAGTTCAGGACGGTCAAATTTTGGGGCTTATAACTTGAGCTCTACTGAAGCAAATGAAATGCAACTTATTTCATCTAAAAGCTTTCTCTGTTAGCTTTACATTGATATAAATTTTACATGATTTCACTTAGATTTTTATTTTTGGTGAATTTTCTCTTATGAGAGTGCAATTCTGGCTAGAAATAGGCAATCTGGAATAAAACACAAATAACTTGAGTTAATATCGGAACCCAAAACTCGGGAATTAGCAAACAGAGAGCTAGATCGGGTATGCTTAATGTTGAACTCTGTACTTAATGAATAGAAAATTAGATTGGATATAGTTAATGTCGGAAACTTGGAACTAAGTGAATAGAAAACTAGATTGGTAAAGATAATATCAGAAATCAGAATCACAAGCACATAAGACACTTTGAAATCAGAAGTCAAGGACAAGAATATAAAACTTAAAATACTTAAATCCAGAAGTCGAGGATTTTAACATAAACTTGGAAGTTGATACCAGAATATGAGACCTTATACTCGAACCCCGAAAATCGGAACTTATATAATCTCAGAACTCGGACCCAATCTAATCTTGGACGTCAAACTTGGGAACATCAATAAAAGTTAAAAGCTTGCAAGATAGATTAAGACGTTAGATTGTAAAGCTCACACCTAACTACCTAAACTTTGCTTATAAGACTTTGTGGTGCGTGACAACTAATGGAGATATGATGTTCTATATTGGGTTTGCTGTTTGATTAAAATTTTCGAGTTGTCTGGTACTATTCATGGGGAAACGGACATGTTCCGTTATGCTGCCGAAAATTCGGTAAAGCCTATGCATGAGTTATGAGATGCATACACATACATGAGTATTTTTCAAAAGATTCACCAAAGTTATGTTATGATAAAGTTCCATAATACTTGGGTTAGCCCCGGATTAAAGTTAAGGGGAATAGATCGGTGGGGAGGTCGGGGAAAGTAAACCCGGCATTCCTGTATAGGAACGAGCTCGATCATGAAAAACAGATTATTACCCAAGAGTCTAAATGGCTAAGAGCTCCCAGGGGACTAAGTAATGGAAAAGTTTATGAAGATCAAGTTGCAAGTTAAAGAAAGATACGAATTAAGTCAAGTGCACTTGCATATAGTCAAGTATAAGCATCTTTATGTGCATCTTCAATTATCTCATTAAATCATAATGTTATGATGATTCTTGCTGAAGCATATTATATTATTCATATTTCTATGTCTGTCATATGATATGGCAAATGGTTGTTAAAATATAACCCGCTTCCAGAAAGATGTTTTCAACTTAAAATTGAACCACTAGTTATATATATGTGCTCACATTTTTTAATAAAAATTCGAAGCGGCTGGAATGTTTATGATAACACTATATAGTTTGAATTTATCTACTGAGAACCATCGGTTCTCACTGCCTGCTTGTATGTTTTTCTTTTCCATAAACATTCTAGGACCTAAGTTGGAAATCAAGTGTGAGGTGGAATACTGGGACATTCATTGAGCAAGACTCGGAAGCAAACTAAATCAAGAGACTATTGAAGCTAGTTGATGACTAGTAAAAGCAAGTTTTATGTGATATGTTAGTCACAAATTTCTTTTAAATTGTAAGTATTTTATTCTCTATGTATTAGAGACAATGAAATTTATGAACTATATTTCAGTAATAAAATATACAGTTGAAGACCCATATATTATATTTTCCGCATTTTAAATATTCTCTTAGCACAGTGATAACCTCTTAATATAATTTCATGACTTGAGCATGTCTTATATAATAGAGGGTGTTATAGTTATCATTTCTTCTAATTGAGTGTTTTAAAGGTTTATTTCCAAACTAACCCAAGATTAAGTAATTTTCCCCTCCTTCCACATTACATGGCGAAAACCATCATAAGTCCTACTAGAATATTACTTTTCTTAATTTTTTTTCTCCTAGTAACTTACCTAATTCGCTTAGTTAAAAGTTATATGAGCATTATTATTCATCTTTGCTAGTTAAAAGCTCTTTCTCTATTATTATCTTACGGAGGTTGCACACATTAATAATTTTTATGTAAATTTCGATTGTTATTTCTCTTTAAACTAACTCACCTAAAATTTTTTGAGGAGCTCAAATCTAATGTGTAAAATTTTAAACTCATTTTCCCTTACTATTAACATGGCATGGCCCAAACCATGCACCCTCCCGCATGACCAAATTTTTGCTTTTTCTTTTTGTTAAGAGATCCTTAGTTTAGTGTTTTAGCACCATTATCATGAATAGAAAATTTTGACCGAGTAAAATTGATTTAAAGACATGAACATGAACATGAAGTTTCAAATCGTAAATAAGCTTTTGAAAAAGGTAGGTGTTCCTAGCCATGGAAAGACTAGTCCCTACATACGTGTCATGAAAACTCTAGAATAAATAAAGAGAGAGTGAGAATTCTACCTTAGGGAGTGATCAAACTAAAACTTGGAGATTGACAGTTAAAGAATTCTTCTCCAAACAAAGCTTGAGGCCACAGGTAAATAAGAAAGGAAGAGAGGAGTTTTATGCTTTGAGAGTGTTTTGTGACGTGAGTCAAAATGAGAAAATGCAGAGCGGAGGGCGAGAATGGCCACAGCTATAGCAGAGGGTTTCGGGGGGTTTGATATAATTTTTCCTAAACTAGAGCTATTAGCCATCAATTACATGATGATTATTCCAATTTGTTTCCAATTTGACCCAAATTAACTCAATTTGTCTCAAATTAGCTTAATTACCAATTTGTGACTCTTACCAATTAAGTAATGGGGGCGGTTACAATTTGGTTTAAATAAGGAGTTACAATTTGCATTTTAATTGTGATTGAGTAACATTGAGTGTGATTAAGTGTTGTGAATATTTTTCCATGATTAGAATGTTGTTCATTTAAATTTTGCATGTTGTTTCCCCATGGCTTAGTCGTGGGTATCCTATAGTCCTACTATTATATCTTCATGTCTTCTTCGAGTTCCCACTACCTCATGCCACTTTCACCAAATGTATGGACTTATTCCTGAGTTGCTTAGCACCTTTGTCTATAATCTTCACAATCGGAAGATTAAAGATCAGATCTTCCTTTAACTATATACTTTTTGGTTTTAACACATGACTAGGGTTGGATTGGTATTTTTTAAGTTGTGACACATGGAAGACATTGTGAAGGTTTGATGGATTTGGAGATAAGGCTATTTAGTAGGCTGACATCCCTATACATTTGAGGATTTGGAAAGGGCCAAGGTATTTAAGACTCAACTTTTTAACTCTCATTGCTTTACCTATACTAGTGGTGGAAGTAATTTTCATAAACACATAATCTCCTTCATGGAATCCGAGAGGCTTCCTTTGTTGATCGGCATAACTTTTCTACCTTCTCTAAGTTATCAGAATCTGTTCCCTTATTCTCTTCATGTCCTCCATGGTCTGCCTTACTAACTCGGGTCCTACTAGATTTTGCTTAGCCGGCTTATACCAACATAAGAGGGATTGATACTTTTAGTCATAAAGGGCTTCATAAGGTGCCATTCCGATACTAGCATGATAACTATTGTTGTACGCAAACTCTGTAACATCCACCGAAAATTTTCTTATCGTTTTTTGTCCAATTGTTTGGTTTTTATCAAATAATTAAGATTAATTAAAAATCGACTAAATATTTATTTAGGATCAATTAATTAGCAACTAATTGAGTTTAGATATGAGGGAATTAGGTTAGAAGTATAGAAGATTTCATAAAAATTTTCTTAAACCAATTTACCGATTTAAAGGAAATCGGTAAGATTGTGGTATTTTAAACTGTCGGAACCGAACCAATAGGATTTTTAACTCATTAACCCTGCAGTAAGTGGCTGAGAACTCAGCCACTTAATCCATGAAAGTGGTGCCACAAAGGCCACAAAGAATGAAGGGAGTTGGCTGAAATTCAGCCTTATGTTCTTCAACTAATCAAATTGCAAGATTTCACCTACCACCTCAAAGCTTTGTTAACATATTTCTTTCTTTCTCCCCTCAGCCAAATCTGCCCCCCCTTTCCCTTTGCTTCAGCCTTCTTCTTCTCTTCTCCACTCACCCAACTCCATCAAACCTTCAAGCTCAATAAGGTTTTGCTAATCCAAACTCCAAAATCAAGCCAAATCACATACAAAGAGGTAGAGATTTAATTTTTGTCTTGTTATTCTAGTTGTGGGTGGCTGGTGGTAGCTTTAATTTCTCAATTGATTGAATGAATATGATTATATTTGGCTAGTTTGTTGGCTATTTTGATGGTAAAATTCGATTAGGAAGTGGAAAGGATGAAAGTAGGAAGATGCGAGGAGCTGGAAATTCAAAATCCCTCGGTAGTTCGTACAACAAAGTGCATGGCTCCACTTGCCGCCATTTAAATTTGATAGAAATATTTTTATATGAAATTAGACATCCAGCGCTTTCCATACATATATCATATAAGGTCATTGGGTTAGTATTGAGAGAGATATGAATTTTTGAAATTCAACCTAGGTTTTTGAGTTTGATTCTGGGCAGACTAGGTTGTTTAGGACAAAACTTGCCCTATACTACTTGGAATTGAATGAAACTAACTTTGTTAGAAATTTTACACATAGAAAAATATCCCATAAAAATTTTAGAGTTAGATAAGGTACCATTTGCTCCCAATGGTTTGAGAAAGTTGCCCTATGTCTAAACCGGGCCAAAATAGGGCAGTCCAGGAAGGTTAAATTTTGGGGCTGATAACTCGAGCCTTATTAAGGCAAATGGAATGGAACTTTTTGCAAATGAAAGATATATCCTGTTAGCTTTAATATGAGACCAATCTCATATGATTTGAGCTAGTTTTCGATTTTTAGTAGATTTTTACTTTTAAGTGTGTAATTCTGGCTAGCCACAGGGCAGGTCGGGATAAAACCTAAGTAACTTGCGCTATATTTATCAAAATTAGATGGGACTGAAGAGGTTAGAAAATAGACACATAACACTTTAACATATCCAAAATTTAGGTCCAGATAAGTTAAATAGAAATTGTGGCTTGATTTACGAAAACTGGGTTGAATGATTATGCTGAGGCAGTAACCCTGTCTTATTATAACTAATGCTCCTATGAGTTCAATGTTGAATTATGAATGCAATGTTATGACTTCTATGAGAAATTGGTGTTCTCAGTACTGGCACTATTCATGGGGAAGCGGACACGTTCCATTATGCTGCCAAAATTTCAGTAAAGTCTATGTTTAAGTTATAATATACATGTAGATACATGTGCATTTTCAAGACAATTATAAAGGTTATGTTATGATAAACATGAAGAGTATATTATGATGAAAGTTCTATGATACTTGGGTTAGCCCCGGATTAAAGTTAAGGGAAATAGATCGGTAGGGAGGTCGAGGAAAGTAAATTCGGCATTCCTGTATAGGAATGAGCTCGATCCTAAAAAGCAAACTATTACCCAGGAGTCTAAATGGCCAAGAACTCTCAAGGGACCAAGTAATGGAAAAGTTTATGAAGAAAGGTTCAAGAATAAGTTTTGCATGATTACATTGAATGCATGATTACATTAAATAGTCATTACAAGTTGTTTATAGTTTGTCTGTTATATTTACTTATTGCTGTGTGTTCATTTAATTTGCTCTTTATTCTGAGTATCCCTGCTTAATAGTTTGTTCTGTGTCTTATGCTGTCTTAAGTAAAACTTAACCTTGTCTTGGACTAGATGTTTTCTTAATCTTATTACATATGGATAATTCAATTGGAACCCATGTTTTTACAATTAAATAAAAATCAAGGCAACTGAGAATGAATGTGATATTAGTTAAACACCATACGCGAGCCCTACTGAGAATTTCTTTAAATTCTCACCTCGTTTTGCATTTTCGCATCATTCTCAGACGTTGACGATGGATTTGACGGCCACTCTTTTTATTAAGATTCCAAACCTATAGCTCCACCACAATCCTATAGTGGACTCGCTGTATATAGCCGGTTCTGGGCATTTCCGTCTTTACCTTTTTAGTAATAGGAATTTTGCTATCCCTTTATTTCATTCTGCTTTTGACCCTGCTACCCCATACTTTGCGGTCCAGTTGCACGTGGCGCACGCCCTCCTCCAGCACCTCCCGCACCTGCAGCAACTGCAGCTCCTGTGGATCCTGTGCCAAAGTCTCCCCCATAGATAGTTACAGACGTACCGCTTAGCTCCGAGAGCAACCCTTCTGAGGCCACCAGCTCGTCATCCTCCTTGGGGCCCAATCTAGACTACTCTTCGGGCTCGATATGGCCAGCTATCCGATCGAGTAGGTCACCACGATGACGCGGCCAAAGATGGCCCTCTTTTGGCAGTGTGCAGCATTGGGTCATAGACTTAGGTGCATGTATATCAGTTAGGTCTAAAATGTCCTCTGAGGACCCCATAGGATTGTTTTACATGACACGGGCCTTATGTCTT
The DNA here is from genome assembly GCA_031439595.1 of Pterocarpus santalinus. Lineage (NCBI taxonomy): Eukaryota > Viridiplantae > Streptophyta > Magnoliopsida > Fabales > Fabaceae > Pterocarpus > Pterocarpus santalinus. The sequence goes on along the minus strand of CM062530.1, from coordinate 14,611,708 downwards.
TTTGATACACCAGCCCTACTTATGTATCCTATTTTGAATTTATACATAAATTGAAGCATTGGCTTCCAACCCATATATATGCACGTATATAGTTGATGGTGTGTTACCTATTCTCATCTTTTCTATTGTGTTTTCTTAAACTCTGTCACGTTATGCCATATTGAATACATTCATTATATACAGCACGTCGTTTATTCTAAAAAAAAAAAAAAGAAGGGGATGTGATATGATAAATGAAATGTAATCAGAGTATCAGCATGGTAACACAATCTACTAAATTTCATGCTATGACTTAAGTATAACATTAAATTGGTAGTGTGTTACAAACTCTATCAAGACTAAGTGCCTATTCCAACTACTTGGCTTATCCAAAATACAGGCCCTCAACATGCCCTCTAAGGTTTGGATAGTCCTTTCAGTTTGTCCATCTATTTACGGGTGATGGGCCATACTTAAGCACTTTGTCCTAAATGCCCTTTGTAACGCTCTTCAAAACCTAGAAGTAAATGTTAGATCCCTATCTGACACTATGGTTAAGAATACTTTGTGCAACCTTACTATATCTTGGATATATAATTGGCCTAACTTCTCTAGGGGATAGTTTGCTCTAACAGATAGGAAGTGAGCAGATTTCATCAATCTGTTCACGATTACCCATATAGCATCATATTCGGCCTAAGTCCTTGGTAGCTCCATCACAAAATCCATCAAAATACCTTCTTATTTCCATTTAAGAATCTCCAAGGGTTACAGTACACTTGAAGGCTTTTGATGTTCAATGTTGACATTTTGGCATACCAAGCAGTTGATCACCACCTCCGCTATGTCCTTTTTCATTCCAAACCACCAAAACATCTTCTTCAGATCTTAGCACATCTTTGTTATGCCCAGTGAATGGTAAAGTTGCTCTTATGTGCCTCTTCCATGATTATTTTCCAAAGATCATTGCTCATCGACATGTAAACTCTACCTTGATATCTTTATAGTTTGTCTATTCCTTTGGCAAAATCCTTCAACTTTCCTTCCTTAACTAAGGTGAAGGTCTTTAGGAATTCTAGCTTTGTGCTTTAGGCAAGGGCAATTTGTCCCTTAAAATTACTCATCACTACCACATGATTCAATCTTATGCTACTTGAGGTAAGGCTGAAACCTAAGTTCAGAACCTTGACCATTATCAATGATGCATGCAAGGATTTTCAACTAAAGCGTCAACTACCACGTTGGTCTTCCCAGGGTGCAGTTCAAACCAAAATTATAGTCTTTTAGGAACTTCATCCACTTTCTCTACCTCATGTTCAACTCCTTTTGGTTGAACAGATATGTCAAGCTCTTGTCGTCATAAAACATCTCAAACTGCATGTCATACAAGTAGTGTCTTCATACCTTCAATGCAACACTATGGACGCCAACTTAACGTTATGGGTAGGGCTGTTTACCTCATTAGTCTTCAATTGCCTAGAGGCATAGGCTACTACATTTTGGTTTTGCATCAAAATACTTCCTAAACCTTGCCCAGAAGGGATCAAGCAAAATGAACATTGGGGCTAACGTTAACTTATGTTTCAATTTCAAAAAACTCTTCTCGCACTCGAGTGACCAAACAAAAGGGGTCTTTTCCTTGTCAACTTGGTTAAAAGTAAGGCTAACTGAAAAAATTCTTTGATAAATCTCTTGCAATAACCTGCTAGACCTAAAAAACTGTTATTTCTATTACAATCATGGGCCTTTCCCAACTTATCACCACCTCAACCTTGCTTGGGTCTGCAGCTATTCCCCTATCTGACACCACATGTCATAAGAATTTCACCTCTTTCATCCAAAACTCACACTTGGACAACTTTGCATACAACTTCTTTTGCCTAAGCACTTTTAATACTATCCTCAGATATTCCTTGTGTTCCTCTTTTGACTTCGAGTAAACCAGAATATCATTAATAAAGACTACCATAAACTTGTCCAAAAAAGGCCTAAAGGTCCTATTCATATAACCATAAATATAGCTGGGGCATTGATCAATCCAAAAGACATGACAATAAGCTCGTCATGCCCATATCTAGTCCTAAACACCATCTTGGGTATGTCTTCTCCTTTACCCCTAATCTGATGGTATCCAAATCTAAGATCAATCTTAGAGAACACAATTGTACCCTGCAATTAGTTCATCAAGTCATCTATCCTTGGAAGGGGTACTTATTCTTAATAGTCACTTTCAGCTATCAGTAATTCATACACAACCATATACTCCCATCCTTCTTCTTTCTAAACAACACCGGTGCTCCCCATTGTGACACCCTGGTTTTCACGAACTTCTTTTCCAACAATTTATCTAACTACTTCTTCATCTTGACCAGCTCTAATGGGGACATTTTGTAAAGAGCTATAGATATAGGCCTTGTTTTGGGAACCAAGTCTATAGAAAACTTGACTTCCCTTTCTAAAGGGAATTCAAGTATGTTTTTAGGAAAAATGTCTAGATACTCTAGTACCACCGAGATATCTCTTAGAGCTTGTTCCAGATTTACCTCGCTTGCCATCAAAAGCATGTATCCCTGATTCCCACTCCTACCACATTTCGACTCTAAGGAACATAGCTATAGACTTACAGGTTTCTCAACTTCAGAAGACAAAGGGGGAAATAAGGCAGTTTTGTTGGAATACTCTAATACGATACGACTAGCCGAAAGCCAATTCATACCTAAGATAATATCTAGGCCAGATAGGGGAAGACATATCAAATTGTTTGTACTATACCTATCAACAATTTTAAAATGACATTATAGACAGGCTTGGCTAGTCCTAACCTGTGTCCCAACTGATGTAAACACTTCCAAGACATATGGTTAGTCAGAAATAAGCAATCCCAATATATGAATATAGTTATATGAAATCAAGGAATAAGTGGCACCAGAATCATATAAAACAATTTAGATTATACCATTTACTTTGCACTTACCTTTGATCAAATCTTCAGACTCATTGGCCACTTCGCTGCTAGGGCAAAGACCTATCCTTGGTCTCGGGACTTTGAGGCAAGGGTTAAAAGGCAGCAGTGCAGTCCTTTGCAAAGTGTCCGGGCTTTCTACACTAATAACAAATGTTCTATCTTGTTAGGAAAGTTCCTCTATGACTTGGTTCAAGCTTGGACCTTTGTGGATTTTGGAGAGTTGGTGGCAAGCCGTTGGGGATTTGTAGCAAACTTCTAGGGCTCCTTCCCCTTAGAACCTCTACCATGGAAGTGCTTCTTTTGTAGTACATGTTGGGACTGCGTCCCTAGTGACACCTACTTTCTCTTGTATGCTTTGAAGCTCTTTGACAGTAATCTCTTGGTATAGTCCTTCGCTATGCGACACTTGTTCACTAGAGTCGCATAGTTTTGAATCTCTAACGGTGCCACAGATGACAAAATCTATGCCATCAAACAACCTTCATACTTTATGCGCTTCTAGTGTTCATTAGGATTCCCCTAGTAGATAGTGGAGGACTTACACAGTTCCTCGTGTTTGGCTGTGCATTCAGCAATGCTCTTCCCTCCTTTGCGTAGCTACATGAACTCCAGTTCCTTGGCATTTTTAATGGAAGTAAGGAAGTACTTCTCATAGAAAGCTCTCTTAAAAGCCTCACAGTTAATATGTGTACCATCACTCCCCATCAAACTCTTGGTGCTGTTCCACCAAAACTCTACATTCGTCTTCAGTATAAAAGCAGCAAATGAAACCTTTTGTTCCCCCATGCATGTAAGGATAGAGAATATCTTCTTCATCTCCTTGATCCACTTGTCAGCATCATCAAGGTCATAAGTGCCTCAAAAACTAGGTGGGTTCACCTTGCGGAACTCTGTAAACTTCAAGTACACGTCTCTGTAGCCATTGCCATGTGTGTTGCCATGCCCTTTGCCATTACCGTTTGCCATTTGCTAGGCCATGAGAGTGGTGGCAACAGCTTGCTTCTTATATGCTCTTGCCATAGCTCTAAAAGGTTCTATTACATCCTCGTTCACTGCATCATCGCTCCTAGTGCGTCTGTAGCTTGCCATTTGGCTCCTACACACCGAACAATAATCATTGAGTTGATCAAGCTTAACATAATGTTAAGTGTGGCAGCAGCCAACTGCATACACCACTAAACAGTCATGCATTTCTAATCCCTAAATCCTATCATACGAATAAGTTTCATGGCATGACATAACCATCAAACATGTAATTATTCTTAGAAGCATAGTCAGTCCCATCATCAGGCTCTATTAGGATGAACTACTCTGATATTAAAATGTAACATCCTAGTAGCTCCAACATACACTTAAGTTGCATTTGGATTCTAATAATTGTTACTGTTTAGCTTTGTAGAAAACTTAACATTTTCTTTAAATTACTTTATTTGAAAATAATGGGTAAATTTTTTTTTTTTGAAAACTCTTTTAAAACAACATGAGCCGTAATCATGGAATTTTATGTGTATACAATACGTTAACATAAGAAAAAGCATCGATAAAAGTGTGGAGACGACAAACTTAAATAACAATACGACATATTAAAGAAAATATCAATGGCTGATATTCATCATAAACTTAACATGCCAATAATTCCATTGAACATCATAGTAGTAAGGAAAGTAAGGAAATAAACGTTATAATCCAGAGATAATCAGCCCATAACTATTGAAAACTTCAAAGAAAATCTATCCTTGCACCAAAATTGTCAGGCATAAACTCAATAACCATGTCCCCAGCAACCATGCCCACGGGGAATAATCGAGGTATATGTTCAGTAGGGCCTAGAAGCACGTCCATGTCCAGAACTATAACGGGAAGCTCGGCTAGCAACTATATATGTTGCCTCTGAAGGATCCAACTCAAATGAGTCTAATGCTGAAGAGGCTCTAATGTTAGGGCAGGACAATCAGAGGAGCTTATCTCAATAACCAGTACCTCTGGAATAATGGACTCTAGGGGCAGCAAGTTAAGAGATATAGGCTCAAACTTCGATCATACATTAGTAAGGGTTCAAGCTCTGGCATAGGCTCGAACTTGGGCATGAGCTCATAATCTGGTGAGGTAGGTGGAGACTGCAGGAACTCTGGAAGGTCAGCAGGTGCAGGTGCAGGCATGAGAGGGATCTCAACTGCATTATCCAGACAACCCAAGTGTAATGCTGTGTACCATGTAAGCCTTAGTGGTGGTCGTAACCACTATGACCCCACATGCCTTGTCAGAATACCACTCAACTATCCGGGGCATCACAAAATGCTCTACTAGAGATGCCATAAACACCTAGAGACAATGCAAAAAGTAGGGATGAGAAATTGAGGTTTCTCAGTAGGTTTCTAACCTGACAACTAACATGCCTTCCTTATCATCCCAGCCACTTTGAATTTATTATAAAAAGGCATACATATATTCAGTTCATTTAATTAAGTTCCAAAATATGATTAGCTGAAGTGGGTTCATTTTAAGTATACCTCTTTACTTGATTCTAAGGTAATAGACTAATAAAGAATAATTATCATATGATAACGGTGCATAAGTGAATGATAATGCTAAAATGAGAACATATGCCAATACTTAATGCAATTTTAGTAGCTTGATCTTAGGCCCTTGCCTCTTGACTTTCTTAACTTAACTTCTTTAAAGTCTTTTATTTGGTCCACCCTCTTAAACTTATATGGTAATGAGCTTATACCGTGACCGTTGTCATCTTGGGGTTCCCTTGGGAGAGGGGGAAATGGGAGTCACATTCCCTTATCAAACGATGAAGCCAAGCTTAGGGATCACCTTCCCTTGCTAGCGTACATTTGGGGACCGAAGGATTATATCCATTATCTAGTCTTTGGGGGTCACCTTCCCTTATCGAAAGGTCATACCCTCGGTTCGTTTCTTTCTTGGTTAATGCACAACATGCCTGACATGTAACTTAGTTACTTCTTCTTGCTTAACATGTGAACATGTCATGATGAATAAATGCATAAATTGATCTAAGTCCTAAATTTTGACAGAAATTCGGTAGCCTAATAGCTATACCAAAGTTACCCCGAAATTTAGTCAAACAAACAAAATAATCAATATCATAGTTCATTGCAAATACACTAACTTGATAAACATTCAAAAATAGCAATAAACAATTATGATTCAAATTGGCATATAACCCAAAAGGTCACATGACATCAAGTTACTTGCAAGTTCAACGTTATCAGTTTATAGGTTCATTCATGTATTGGTAATTAGTTGCAAACTAACTACGTGTAACATCCCGATTTCCGAGTTCGGCTTCGCCCTCAGGATTGATACATTCCGATTTCCGACTTCATCTTTGAAACACAGATAAGGAGGATCATTTCCGAATTCCGAGTTCACCTTCGGATTCCACATAAATTCCGACTTCAAATCCTGTCCGACTTCCGAGTTAATCTTCAATTTTTATTATGACCCGATTTCTGACTTAGAGGTTGGGCATAATTTCCGACTTACGACTTCAAGTGGCATAATTTACTACTTCACGACTTCCGACTTCATGTCTTAAAGGTATTTATACACGGTTTCCGATATAATCAAACTAAGATACCGACTTCCGAGTTTAAGAACTTGTGTTTGGAAATGTGACTCGAATTCCCGAGTTCCGACCTTAGTGTTGAACTCAATTGGGATGGACTCGAGTTCGGACCCTTGAGCAAATTTTCAGTCACACGAGTTCCGATTTTACATCAAGCATTGGCATTCCCGAGTTCAAATAGGGAGACGTAGCTAAATTCTGTCCACAAGAAAATTCAGCCAATCAAAGCCCTCCAAGTTAACTACCACCTCAAGCTTATAAATTCATCTCTTTCTCTCCTTCAGCCCCATTTTTCTACGCCACTTTCTCCCTTGTTCAGCTCTCTTTTCTCTTCTCCAACTCCATTACTCCTTCAAGCTTAGTAAAACTCTAACACTCCAAGTTTCAGCACCTAGCTCAAATCATACTCCAAAGAGGTAGGATTCTACTTTTATTCTTGAATTATTTGCCCTATGGCTGTATGAACTTGTATTCTTCTTCATGTATTTGATGATTTAATAGATGTATTATGATGGATTATGATTGAATTAACATGAAATATTGAGTTGGGATTAAGATTAGAAGAAGGAAACTAAGAGAAGTACATGGATGAGGGTGCTGTCTTGGTGGAGAGTCCACGGCAGTCCGTATGGCGGAGTGTACGGCGCCGCCTACAATCAGTCAAATCCGATGAAATATTTTTAGATGAAACTAGACATCCAGGGCTTTCCATAGATATATCATATAAGGTTATTGAATTAGTATTGAGGGAGATACGAATTTTTGAAGTTTGACCTAGGGTTCAAGATCTTCATCCGAGCAGGGTGACTTGAGGAGGGTATAACACACCCTATACAACTCCAAATTGAGTAAAACCAGTTTTGTTAGGAAGCTTACACACAGAGGAATACCCCAATATAAGATTCCGAGTTTGTTATGATTTCAATTGTTCCCAGTGATTCGAGAAAGTTGTCCTATGTCCAATTTAGGCCAAAACAGAGTAGTTCAGAAAGGTAGACTTTCAGGACTTATATCTCGAGGTGTACTTAAGCAAATGGAGTGAAACTTGTGGCAAATGAAAGGTTGTCCTGTTAGCTTTAATATGAGATCAATTTCATAAGATTTGAGCTTAGTTTCGATTTTTAGTGAATTTATATTCCCAGGAGTGTAATTCGGCTAGTGATTGAACAAGCTGAAGAAAAAGTTGGATATATTGATTTATATAAATCAAAATGACATGGGACCAAAGAGGTTAGAAAGTAGACATATAGAGCTATGACATATCCAAATTTCAGATTTAAATGAGTTGAATAGAGATAAAGGTGGATTATACAAGATTCGGGCAGAACCGAATAGAATTGGCAGAATGGCCAAAATGATAATTTTACAAATGTTAGTGGAACACATAAAGTTTGAGTTGAGGATTGCCAGCTTGACATTGATATATATGTGTTAAGTTGATTATGTTGCTATGACTAATTTGTCCGTGAAAGCTGGCACTATTCATGGGGAAATGGACTTGATCCGTTATCTTTGCGGATTCTGGCAGAAGCCTAAGAAGTTATGAATGTTTAAATGTAAGGATGAATTGAAATATAAATGGGTATATAGAAACCCTATATTCCAGAATGACACAATTATGTTATGAGGTATGTGGGGGTAAGTGATGTAGCACATGTATGACTATGCTTGAATATGTTTGAGAATGAAAGAATGAGAATGTAGTGATAAAGATATGAATCCCTTCACTTGGAGGCAGTTATTTGAAATCCCTCCCTATGAAGGCAGTTAATTGATAAAGATATGAATTCCTTCACTTCGAGGCAGTTGCACTTGAATCCCTCCCTGTGAAGGCAACTAAGACAATGAGATCCCTCTACCTTGGAGGCACGTGGTCAGATGAGATCCCTCTATGTTGAAGGCACGTGGTCAGATGAGATCCCTCAATTTTGAGGCACGTGACCAGAATCGATCCCTTCAGCTAGAGGCACGTGACCAGAATCGATCCCTTCAACTAGAGGCACGTGACCAGAATGAGATCCCTCCAAGATTAGAGGCACGTGAATCCCCTTGCGGGTGAGTCGGTGTGACGACGGTCACGGGTGATGCTGACGAGGTCACTCCAAGGCCAGGCTACCCAAGGGCAGTAAATGCACCCTAGGGACGTTGATACGGCTAGGTGTGCCAAGTAAAAGACTAAAGACTAAAGATTTTATGACGAAAAGGAAGATGAAGAAAGAAAAGCAAGTTTCATGTATAGGCATGAATTCAAGTACAAGTAATTTTATGTGCAGATGTTATATTCCCAGCATATTGATGTTATGTGAGTGTCTTAGTATGCTGTAATTCCAGTAAAGTATATGTAGAAGTTATGCCTCTGGTACATTGATGCTATCGTACTTTACGGTATTTCGGTTATTTGTCCTAATATAATTCATGACTTGATTTTATGGGTTCTCCCAAATGCTCAGTGTATGATTAAAATGAACTTTGCTTCGGATAAGACATTTTTCGAAATGTAAAATTAAACAGTTTGTGCAGCATGTTCACCTTTCTCAAAATAAACCGAAGCAAACTGGAGACGACCATGATGACCCTATGTATGAAGATTAGAGAATCCTACTGAGAATTTTATAATTCTCACTATTATTTCCATGTTGTCTCCAGATGATTGTAGAAGTTTCCGAAGACAGCTGAAGTTGCTGTCAGACGAGGTTCGCTCAGGTAACGATACTTGACTCAAGGTATAGTACTATGACTTAAGCATAGTACTGTGCTTGGGAGGGTGTTACACTACGCAACAAAGTTTTATGACCAAAGCTTAGATGATTAGGTGCAAGTTTTTAATTTAGGCCATCCTTAAACTTAGTTTGTCTTGAGTATATGTTTTTCTTTATTAGTTTATTATGGAACTTTAATTTAGTTTATGTGCAACTTAAAGTTTTACTTTTCTTCTAGGTAAATTACATAGTAACTCATCTAGTTCGCTTAGTTAAAAGTTATATGAGCATTATTATTTATCTTTGCAAGTTAAAAGCTTTTCCTCTAGTTTTATCTTATGGAGGCCACAAGCATTAATAATTTTTATGCAAATTTTCATTGTTATTTCTCTTTACACTAGCTCACCTAAAATTTTATGAGAAGTTCAAATCTAATGTGTAAAATTTTAAACTCATTTTCCCTCACTATTAACAAGGCATGGCAGAAACCTTGCACCCTCCCCCATATGACCAAATTTTGTTTTTTTCCTTTTGTTAAGAGATCCTTAGTTTAGTGTTTTAGATGCTTTTTATCCGATTACATGCATTAGGAATGGATTCTACCGATTAAATTCGCTAAAAATACTAAAGAAAACTTTGAGCCGATTAGATCAATTATGAACATGAATAGAAAATTTTCAACCAGTTAAAATTGGTTTAAAAGACATGAACATGAAGTTTCAAACCATAAATAAGCTTTTGACAAAAGTAGGTGCTCTTAGCCATGGAAAGACTAGAGTCCCTACGCGTATGTTGTGAAAACTTAAGAATAAACAAAGAGAGAGTGAGAATCCTACCTTAGGGAGTGATCAAACTAAAACTTGGAGCTTGAAAGTTGAAGAATTCTTCTCCAAACAAAGCTTAAGGCTATAGATAAATAAAAGAGGAAGAGAGAAGCTTTATGCTCTGAGAGTGTTTTGTGAGGTGAGTCAAAATGAGAAAATGCAAAATGGAAGAGTGGAGGGGGAGAGTGGCTCCGGCTATGGCATAGGGTTTTGGGGGATATGATTTGATTATTCCTAAACTTAGGCCATTAGCCATCAATTACATGATGATTATTCTAATTTGTTTCCAATTTGACCCAAATTAATTCAGTTTGTCTCAAATTAGCTTAATTACCATCAATTTGTAACTCTGGCCAATTAAGTAATGGGGGCGGTTACAATTTGGTTTAAATAAGGAGTTATAATTTGCATTTTAATTGTGATTGAGTGATATTGAGTGTAATTAAGTATAGTGAATATGTTTCTATGATTAGAATATTTGATCATTTAAATTTTGCATACTATTTTCCCATGGCTTAGCTGTGGATATCCTATGTTTCCACCATCATATTTTTTATTTTTAACATTGAAATTTAGCAAGCTTGTTTAATAAGTAAAATTACTTTTTCCCCCTTGTTTTGTAGCTTCCCCTGATGACATTTTATCTGGCATGACAGGACATGATGAGATTAAACTTAGTCTAATTAGTAATTAGTGGGAACATAAGTCCAAAGAATATTACCTATTTCTTTCATCAAAAAAGGAATGTTAGCTATCAAATGTGAAAAAATGGAAATAGCTTATAATAGTTTTGGTGAGTTAAAGTGTCAACCTACATACAATAATGTTGTAAAGCTAAAGCAATCTACCGAAATTTTTGACAAAAATCATGGCCATTGTTAGATGAAACGTAATAGTAAGACTCACTTATACTCACTTATTCAATCGAATGTGATTGATCACACCACATCATTATCGCACTTAATTTCTCGCAAAAGATTATGACAATAGATTATGGCTGTCTAGTATTTTTCATATACATGTATTTAAGTTTTGGTCTGAATTTAGTTAAAGCGATGTTTCTGTTATCCCATTTTACCTTATATCTTTTTATTCCATATTTGTCATCCTTGTTGCAACGTGTAAAGAATTTTGTTCAATGAATTCAAACCAGAGAATTGTTCAATGCTGAAAATAACCCGAAGGTTGCTGATTTTGGCCTCGCAAATATAAATATTCCATGCTAGAATTTCAGCTGGTTCTCACCACCACGATGATAAATTAAAATTTGAAGAGCTAGCTTGGGAGAGATTCTTTGTAAAGTTATTCTAATTCTAATCATGCCTTGCGTGTCAATGTTGGTGCACTCTAGATAATAATGAGAAAGAAAGACAAACCATGAGATAGGTAACTCCAGTTTTGAAACGAACTGTAGAAATAGGTGTCCCTTGAATTCCGTAGTTATTCTTCAATGTAATGCGGAAGCTTCTAAGAGAGAGTGATATGAAGAGGAATTGAGGCTCACAGTACATTGAATCTACAATCAACAAGTTCCAACTTTACACTACAGTATTGCCAAGTTTCATTTATTAAATAATATTAATTTTACTTTTAAAAAAATAGTAATAAACAAAAGAGAGGGTTGGGGTCTTGGAAAGACTTTGAGAATGCATAAACAGGAGAGACTTGATGCTCACGTTTCCATGGCAGTGTTTGATGTGTTGGATCAAATATATAGACCTTAGGGATGGCAACTTTCCCTCTATTGTCTGTCTCCCTTCCTATCTTCTTTTTGCTTTTCATTTTTCCGGTAGACCCTACTAGGCTACCATTCATGCTATGACAAGTTGCTCTTGCTTGCCATACTCGATGATACAAATTCAACCATGACGAAACTTATGCACAAAATCATGAAAATCGATTAATTTCATTGTGGTGAAAGGGTTGACCATTTAACAGTGAATTGCTTAGAGTACATAAAACGCTGAGGAAAACTCACTTAGAACGTAGAAAATGCTGCAAAAATGGGGTTAAGGCTGTTCCACTTTGGTCATCTTCTGTTCTTCTCTTTTCTGTATTGTTCCAATCACAGCAATCCATTGAATCTGATAGCATCGTCCCAGGCCAGAGGGTTGCAGGGTACTCCACTCTAACTTCCAAAAATGGTGTATTTGAAATGGGTTTCTTTGCACCACCAGGTAACTCTAACAACTATTACATAGGGATATGGTACAAAGGGCTTCCCATGCCAGAAAAAACAGTGGTATGGGTAGCCAATAGAGACCATCCTGTATCTGATCCATACTCTTCATGGCTAGAACTTGGTGAAGATGGTCACCTAGTCCTGAAGATCTCAAATGGTCTTGCAGTTTGGTCAACAAACTCTACCTCCATTACACCACCTCCATCAAGTTCAGTAGTTGGTATCCTTGGAGATGATGGAAACTTAATTGTGAGTGAAAGATCAATTCCTTTCTTGGCTAAGGAAGTGAGAAAGATATGGCAGAGCTTTGACCATCCAACAGATACTTGGCTTCCCGGTGCAAAGTTTGGATATGATAATGGTACAGGTATGAAAACAACACTGACTTCCTGGGCAGACACAGGAAACCCAGCAAAGGGCCACTTCTCTGCCGTGGTACGTGTGGTGCGCCCTTACTTCTCTGAGCTTCAAATGTTGCTAAAGAATGACTCTGGTGAGTCTAAGTTCTGCATCTATGAGTCTAATCTGTGGTTCAATAAGAGTGGTATTGATTTTGAACTTGCATACAATTGCTTTATAAAACACTACTCAGATAGTTACATTAGGATTGTATATTCATCTTCCTCTTCCTCTTCCTCCTTCTATTGTCTTGTTAGATATGTGCTGGATGTAACTGGGCAGTTCAAACTATTTGTTTGGTGGGATTATATGGAAGAATGGCATTTGATTATAGCGCATCAACATGAAACATGTGACTCTAAGATGAGGGAGGAGAATGCAAATGAGGAAAGAAATGCGAAAGGAAGTGGAAGTAAGAAGACTGATGATGCAAGACAAAAGCCAGAAGAGAGTAGAAATATTGCTACCCAAATTGCTATTAAAGCATCATTTTTGCTTGCTCCTTTATCTGTTGGCATTGCTGTTCTGCTGATAATTGCTAGGAGAAAAGACAATGGCAGTTCATTTGAGGCACCAGTAGATACAATAAAGCAATACAAGCACAGAGATTTGAAAAGGGCAACTAGAAACTTCGCGCACAAACTAGGAAAAGGTGGTTTCAGCACTGTTTACAAAGGCGAATTCTCTGATTCAACTTTCATAGCTGTCAAGGAACTTCAAGGACACTTTCAAGAAGAAAAACAGCTTAGAGCAGAACTCAACACTATAGGGTTGATCCAGCACAAAAATCTTGTTCGCCTACGTGGCTTTTGCATAGAAGGTTCCAAGAGATTCATAATCTATGATTACATGCCAAATGGTTCGCTAGACTCTCCTTTATTCCGGAGGGATTCTAATGTCTTAGATTGGGGAACTAGATACAACATTGCTCTTGGGACAGCCAAAGGGTTAGCTTACCTACACGAGGAGTGTAGAGACTGCATCATTCATTGTGACATCAAGCCGGAGAACATTTTGTTGGATGCTGAATTTAATCCTCAGATCGCAGACTTTGGCTTGGCAAAGCTTCTATGCCGAAACTTCAGCCGGGTTCTTACCACCATGAGAGGAACAAGAGGTTATCTTGCACCAGAGTGGTTTTCTGGTCTCCCGATCACTGCAAAAGTTGATGTGTACAGCTATGGTCAGGTCCTTCTTGAGATCATTTCAGGCAGAAGGAACATCGATATATTAAATGATGATCTAACTAGCTATTTCCCAGCACTTGTTTTGAATGCGTTGAACAATGGGGAGGATGTTCTGCCTTTGGTAGATTCCAAACTGGAAGGTGAACTCAACGTGGAAGAGGTAACTAGAGCATGCAAGATTGCTTGTTGGTGCATTCAAGATGATGAGAAAGATAGACCAACAATGAAACAGGTGGTTCAACTTTTGGAAGGACATCTTGATGTAGGTATTCCTCCGATTCCGCGGTTTTTCCGGTCCATAGCAGAACTTTCCATGCAAAATGGTGACATCAAGGGAAGTGAGGTTTGTAACAACATATCGAGTACACTACCTTTAAGTTTCACCTTTCAACCCACAGTAAGTTCTTCTAACACTGATTTATCCTTTATTATAAGTGGAATCAGCTGGTCTTTAACTACTAGGATGATATTTAAAATGAAGAAGAGCTGAATGTTCAGATAAGACTCCCTTTAAATCCGTTTGAAATGCTGATTTGAATATGTGACGTATTAATTATCATGATGTGACATATTTCCGTACTGATAGTAGGAATACTCTTATCAACCGAACAGCTCCTTTACCAATCAAGGACTCTAACATTGGTCTTGTTCTTCAGTGCATAGCTCGTTAGGCTTATGGATGCAACTATGCAAACAATTTTGGGAGTTCAAATGATTGAATAATCAGAATCCAAACTCCTTTTTGTATAGATTAAAGTCAACGGATCTCAAACACTCGGTGGAATAACAACTTTACTTGAGCTTATATGCTCATCCTCCTATATCCTCAATTACAAAATGGATAGGTTTCTCACACTTTTACCTGAAAAGTGAAAACTATTTGTTGCTGGCCTCTCGTTCTGTCTCGGAATGCATAAGCCTAACTCCGTTTGGTCTCAGGTGCTTTGCTCTTCCGTTATCCAAAGAGTCATCCATCAGTTATCAATTAAATAACAGAGGCAACATATCAAATATCACAGAAATGGGGCATTCTGTCCATCTAAGAGTCTATTCTTTCCAGCAAACCAAGGAGACCCCAAGCAGCTTATTTGTCCTAAAAGGGAATTCACTTTTCTGACGTATACCGAAAATTCAATTTTGAATCCTAAACAGAATTTATTGTTGTTGTTGCTGTTATTATTATTAGTAAATTATAGGAAGGGATGCAGCTATAATTCTCAAGTGTAGCAGTGGCATTACGTATAGCTATTTTACTTCGGAATTAAGATTGTTTGATTTACACCTCACAACATTCTTGCAGTAATTCTTGTGATAATGTTGAATATGATTGCCAGCTGGTTCGGAAGGAGAAAGTGCTGCTTCTAATTTAAGTGAATTCTATTTATCTTAATTCTGTTCAATCCTTTTGAAAATTGCTATTATACATACAAATCTGAAGTTCCGGGTCCGTAATCCATAGGCACGACTTTGCTTACTTCATTTTCCACAGTAAACTTTAAACTTTCATTTCTGGTGTTCTCGAAAGTTTAGGAGTTCATTGGTGCCACTGTATTTAATTTTAACAATCACAAGTTACCGATTATGAATGTCTGCAACATATGGATGGTATGAAATTTGAACAAAGTAACTCCAAAAGATTCAGATGTCAGAAGAAAAATCAGATATTCCCCTAGAACCTGAGAAGGATTCTTGACATTATGGTCATTGGTCAATGGATCGATGTATTTCCTAATTAAAAAGTACATACTTTATTATCCCCAATTAAACTTTTGGCCATCAAACAGCAAAAACCAAAAAGCAAATAAACAACAAAATATTTGATTTCACACTTTTCCCCCCTCCAGATTCGGTGCCTTAAAAATTGAGCATTCCAAACAAACCTTGTACTGCAAGTGAAATACTTAAAAAGTCTCGAACAAGTGCTTAAACTCATAGTATGAGAGTTTGACATTTTCATAATCAATCCTTTAGATTTTAGCTAAGTACCTGTTCCCCATTGTTTCCATTTTCATTCTCATAGTTCAGATCGCATATTAACTCCTTGTTGGTAATTACATTCATTTTAACAGGCTCAGTCAATTCAACATGTACCATGAGACCGGTGAGCTTGCTGCTACGAAGTCTGCGAAAGCCATAACTTTCTCCAGCAGCATGGAAGAAAAAAACTGGAAGCCAACACCTATTGTTCATGTGGATTACATTTACTGTACAAGCTTATAAGTTAATTTCCACCTACTGACATAGTATATCTTATTGAAGCTATGGTTTAGCTGCACCATGCATCAAATCGAATGATACGCTGTTAATTAACCTACATACTCAATTATGATCGTGCTTGTCGATAACTTCCATGCTTGAGAATTGTTTACGATTCATATTCTAGAACATGATCCATTCATTACAAATTTTCATTCATAAAAGTTCAGGTGCAGATCTTCACAATTATTAGTTCAACTAGTAAAATTCTCTGCTTTGCACACGGTAGGTGATTAAGTAATGTAAGATTCTTCATTATATTGTTGTAATTAAGACATTTGTTGTTCATAAGAATTAAGTCAACGCAGATTGAACAGCTTTAATAAAATGCTTTGGATTTGATTCTTACCGTTAGACTGCTGTTAATATATCATGTTACCACCAATCCATTTTATCTGTTGCTTTAATCATATGTACAATAATTAAGAAATTCAAAATCAAGACTTAATTATGATACATGGTTACTAAAATATCCTTATTTAATTTTTAATATCTAATTAATTTTTTCTGATAATCTCGCACTATATTTCTTAGTTAATGTTGTGCTTAGAACTATGTGAAGGATAAAATTAGAAGATTAATAATAAATACTTTATTGACTATAAATAACAGATAAAATGAATGAATTTTATTCAAAATAGCATGTAAAGTGGACGAGAGGTAGTATATCTGAAAACTAATAGTAGATAACAGAGTTCTTAGAAAGCTTAGTACTATGTTAAGTCCTTTCCCCTAAGGCTTGTATCATCGAGTGGAAGTAGGCTAAGTTTTAGATTAAATAGGTTTGGCTTGCATTTCATATACGCTGCCCAAGCCTAGACTATTACCTGACATAGGTTTTTTTAAATTTTTTTTAAAGTCTAGCTTAACCTTTTTCAAAATCTAGCCTGATTTAAAAATTTTATTTAAAGCTCTACTTATAGATGGCCAAAAAACCCCATCAAAACGGGTATCTACAAGAATTACTGGCAATGGGAACAAGTACGTGGATTGGATTTGGTTTCAACGAGGATGGGGACAATATCTCCGTTTATTAAATGGGGCCAAGTGAGGGATAAGATTGCTGCCCCATGAAGACATGCTATATATATATATATATATATATATATATATATGTCAAGTTAATTCAAAACATATGGTAAATTAAACTTTTAACCAAAATCAAATTTATAATAATTGATTAACTTTGATCAAAATAAAATTTATAATAACTTGGATTTGCATAATATATTTTTGTTTTTAATTTGGATTACATTGTATTACTAATATTATAATAGATTATGGATATTTATTAATGTCTTATTCAAGTTTAAGATTTTTTTTATATATAATTTTTCTCTTTTTTTGAATTTTTAAATTTTTTTTGCATAACCCATGAATATCCATGGAGATTTGAATCTCCATAAGGAACGGGGAATGGGAACCCGTGATAGGGATGGAAATGGGATAAAAATAGGGGGCAAATTTCTCAATGGGGATAGAGGGCAAAGGACATGTCCCTGCCAATATCCATTATCATCCCTAGGTCTATTTAATAATAAGCCTTTTAAATAAATCATAAAGATATCTCTTAAATGAGCCAAAAATATATTACTTAACAAAATAAAAAGTTTCCTAAATATGTCAATAAATCTATTTCTAAATAGATTAAATAACTTTTATTATTATTAGGTTTTTATAATAATAATATAATATAAATAAGTCAATCTATGAGAACAATAGCCATTTTGCATAGTCTATAGCCTAATTTATTTTTTTTTTTGGTTAAAATGGCTTTTAAAAAAAGTCTTGGCCATACTTATTTACTAAATGGACTAAGCCATAATAGGTTAAGCCGAAAGCCTCTAATTGGCAATCTAACCTATTTCTACTTCTACTTGTATCAAGTCCTAACTTCATAATAAAATAACTTCCCCATTGCAAAACTTTGAATTCAAACTATCATAAACACTTAATTAACATAGTTTTTCGGTAAATAAATTTACGAAAATACTATAGAAGTGAAGACGGGAGAGATACGGAATTTCAATGCCTCATTAAATGTATTAAATATTATGAATTCCTTGTAAATTAAGATGTAGATCCCAAATATATCATGAGCACAAAACTTAAGTCCTCAAACATGTGCTATAAAACGCGTCCTGAATTCCATAGTTCTTCTTCCAATCTAAAGGAAGCTTATATAAAGAAAGGGAAATGAAAGGGAGTGCGGCTCACAGTACATTGAGTTTGCAAAAGTTCCACCCTTCAAACACTGCTGAATTATCAACTTTCATTTATTTAATAATATAATATTCATTTTATTCATAAAAAATAATAATAATAATAATAATAAACAAAAGAGGGGCTCGGGGTCTTGAGAAGACTTTTGAAAATATGTGCATAAACAGGAGAGACTTGCGAGTCCGTTGGATGAATGCTCACGTCTCCTTTTAGGAGTGGCAATTTCCCCTCTATTGTTTGTCGCCGTTTCTGCCTTCTTTAGCTTTCAACTTTCCCGCTGGACCCCACAAGGCTACAAGTCATGCTATGACGCGTTGCTTGCTAATTGCCATGTTCAATGACTCATAAATTTGAAAGCCAATTCATGTTATTCCACAATGCCCCAGCACATGCACAGAATCATGAACGTTGATTAATTTCATTGTGGTAAAAGGGTTGACCATTTAATACTGGATTGAGATTAGATTACATATTAAGCTAAAGAAAACTCACTTAGAACGTAGGAAATGGTGCAAAAATGGGGCTAAGGGTGTTCCATTTTGATCATCTTTTTTTTTTTTCAATAATTGAATGGGGCTCAAAACACCTTTAAAAAATGGAGCACTTATTACAAAATTCAACACAAAGACTTGATAATACTCAAAAAAGGATATAAAAGAAAAGGAGACAAGGCATAAGACGAAAAAGAACATAACAACAAACAACAAGCAAAATGATCAACTTTGGCCCTTTTGTTGTCTTCCTTTCTTGCCTCTAGTATGAGCACGTTTTGTCCCTTCTTCCTTCTCTATATGATCAACTGCCAAAGCATCAATCATGTCCTCATCATTATCAGCACTTAAACCAAGACTCTTACCAATCTACCAAGTACTTTTAGCTTCCTCATTATCATCCTAAAGAACCAACTCATAAGGTCCCTTTCTCAATCTAGTACTTTTTTATCATCTTCTTGCTCTTCTCTTTTCTATATTGTTCCAATTACAGTTATCCATTGTATAACACTCGTTCATAGCAAAACTAATGGCAATAATGTAAACAGAAAGTTTGACATTTTACATTAATATACTTGAGTATATCAAATTATTCAAGAATATAAAACAAAAACTACTAGCTATACATTGAGTATCTATCTAGGGGGATTCTCTAGTGCTTTTGTAAATTCAAGCCCTTTTCTACATTTTAGCTTTTCTTTTATATATTTTTCGTGTGCACCCTCATTAGTGGTGGGTAAGTAGGCCAGCTCGGCTTGTTTAACCTAGTTTGCAATGGATATTTTTAAACGGGTTAGACCAGACTGGTCCGCATAGTACATGGGCTCATAAAATGCTGGCCCGCGTCCATACTTCATAGGCCCGCGGGCTAGCCTGACCGCATAATTGTTTTTTTGTTTTCACTTTTTTTTTTGCCTTCTCTATTTTTTTTTTTTGCATCCAATTTTTTGGGCCTTCTCTTTTTTTTCTGTCTTCAAATTTTTGGGCCTTCTTTTTTTCTTCTGCCTTCAACTTTTCGGACATTTTTTCTTTTTTTTTCTGCCTTCACATTTTTTGGGTTTTTTTTCTACCTTCAATTTTTTTTGGGTCTTCTCTGATTTTGTTCTTTTGCCTAACTGCCTTTAATTTTTTTGGGCCTTCTTACTAGAGAGAAAACCCCTAGTGTAAACTAACATGGAAGGTTTGCAAACAAATACTAAAATTTATTTTCTTCATTGATTTCTATCCATCAATTCCATATTGAGGACTTACAACTTCTCTATACTCTATTTTTCAGTCCTAGTAATGATTATTAATCAACCACTTATCAAAGATTCAAAGGCAACTTCAATCTCATACCAAATACTAAACAATATAAATCAACAACTACCAAATATCAAATGTATCAAATGCCAAATAATGTATGAGTACCAATAATAATTCAATAGTTCAAAACACCAAAAACCAAAGTCTAATACATCAAATTCACAAAGTCTAATGTAAACTCCATGTCTCCAATGCATGAGATACACAAATAAAATCAAATTTAATGTCCTTCCAAAGTCTATCCATCAAACCTCAAATACTACTAAAGTCTAATATATTAAATACACAAAAGAAAAAATCACACAATTTTTCAAAGCCCTTTATTCATCAATCACCACATTTGAAGTACTCATGGTCATGGATGCTTTTGCCTCAATCTTTTTCTCCACCTCTACCAAGGGTGAATCTTCATCTTGGTCTACAACTCACAAGTCACAACATGAAGAAAGTTAAACTAAAAAAAAAAATTAAATTAAAACCACATTTAGTCAAAACACACATTAACATAAGAAAAGACATAAATTAATTTCATATTTTTTTTCTTGCACATCAAAGCCAAGCAACCAATTTCTAGTACATATCAAAGCTTGCACAATTTTAGAAAAAAGAGAACTTCTACATTTATTGAGCACACGAGAACCAATACTAAATGCCGATTCAGATGCCATTGTTGTTATTGGAATGCTCAAAATATCACAAGCCATCAAACTATCATTTGACATATCCATATCTAATTATCAAGATGAAACAATTACAAAACAAAACATTTCAACTAAAAATCTCACAACTAAACCAAAGGCATAAGCATAACAGTTTACATCATAATTTTGTAACATTCCAATTTTTTTTTTATAATTGATTAAACAAAAGGGCTCAAGACTTTCAAAAAGATAGGAGCAAAGGCTGTTCAAATACAAAACAATCTCAAAAACAAGACATTGGTGTTAAAAACAACACAAAACACCAACATCCCAAATCCTAAAATATATAATCAGTCACCAAAATCCCAAATCAGGAGCATAAATAAATGAAAAAGAAATTGTACCAAATCAATCAGAATATAACATCAACTATTCATGAAAGTAAAATTAAAATTAAAATTTTATAACGAAAGTAAGCATGCAAAGGTGTATGCAACTTCTGGCACATATTGAGTATTGACCCATATGTCATTACCACGCAATTGTGTGCTTAATTACTCCGTCAATGAGAAATATTAGCAAAAAGAAATTATACAATGTTTTTTTTTTTATATGTTCAATGAATCAATATAGAACTCCAATGAATTGATATATAGATACAACAATTACTCTATCCCTTTTGGGATATATATTTTATAAAATTTATACACATCAAATTAAAGGTGGAGAAACAACATGCTCTGTATATTTGTACACAAACATTATAGATTCCAAACCAAGCCAAAAAGAGTGACAAAGGTTAAAGAATCAACAAACCTCAGTTGAAGATTGACAGAGGGCTCGACTAAAAGAGTGACAGAGGAAGGGCATCGCAGAGCCGACAGAAGGGAGAGGGAGGGACGTTGGCATTGGCGTGTTGTAGCTTGTAACATCCTCTCTTATATAAGTTATGCTTAAGTCATGGAGTAATATTAAGAAGTTTTCACTGTACTGAGAAAATCTTTAAAACGCAAAAAAATACTATACATGGCCCTTTAACTGTACACTTTATTACTGAACATAGTTCATAAATTTCATCATCTCTGATACATAGAGAATAAAATAATTACAATTTAAGAAAATTTTTTGTAACTAATGTTATATGTAGAAACTGCTTCTACATTGCGGCTATTGCCCTTTCTGATCTTCAACCGGCCTCTATAGTCTTTCGGGCTGACATAAGCCTGAGTCTTGCATGATGGACATCCCAGGGTTCTATCTTGTTCTTAAGTTTTAGCCTAGGATCTGGAATGTTTATGGAAAGAAGAATATACAAGCAAGTAGTGAGAACCTAAGGTTCTCAGTAGGTAAACTCAAACCATCACGCATATAGTGTCATCACAAACATTCCAACCGCTTTAGTTTCTTATGAAAATATGAGCATATATATACAACCAATAGTTTAATTTTAAGTTGAAAACATCTTTCTCGAAGCGGATTATATTTTAACAACCACTTGCCATATTACATGATAGATATAGAAACACAATAGTATAATATGCTTCAACAAGAATCATAATAACGTTATGACATAATGAGATAAGTGAAGATGCACATATAGATGCTATTACTTGATTGTATACAAGTGCACTTGACTTAATTCGTCTCTTTCTTTAACTTGCAATTTGATCTTGCTCTTCTGTACTTTGTCCTCCAGAGGTGAATGGCCTCTCTCATCCCTGTGTAATAACCTGCTTTTCAAGTTCGAGCTCGTATCTATATATGAGTGATGGGTTTACTTTCCTCGACCCTCACATCAGTCTATTCCCTCTAAATTTGGTCAAGGGCCAGCCCAAGTCTTAGACAGTACAGCTTTGGCCTATGCTAGCTGAATCTATGTCATGCCTCACGTGATAGATTAGTATGTCCCTCTTACAAGTTCTTATTATTTTTTTCTTTCCACATCTTATCATGCATGCGGATATTTTGTGCGTTCATGGATATGTCTCACACCTTATTTCTCATCTCATACTTAAATCATTCTTGAATATATGAATCTTATGAGCAAAACATATACATGTTTACAACATTCATATAATTCACATGTTTATGCTGAAATTTTGGCAGTATAACGGATCGAGTCCACTTCCCCATGAATAGTGCCAGAGTACCAATAAAATCATTCAAACATGCAAATCAATATGGAATAGCAATTATATATTCACAATATCATTCATCAAAGTCGATACAAACATCAATAGAGTTTTCTGTTTAGTTTATCCTATTCTGTCCGAATTTTGTATAATCCACCTTTAGTCCCATTCAACACATTTAAACTTGGATTTTGGATATGTCATAGCTCTATGTGTCTAGTTTTTAACTCTTTTGGCCCCATCTCATTTTGATTTGTATAACTCAAGTTATTAGTATGTTACCTCAGACTGCCCTATTCTTAACTAAAATTGTATCCTTATAAGTGAAAATTCACTAAAATTAGAAATTTGGATGAAATCATATGAAACTTATACCAAATTAAAGCTAATAGAACAAACTTTCAAATGAAATAAGTTGCATATATAAGCCCCATAACTTGAGCCTATTAGACTACCCTGTTCCAGCCCGATTCAAACTTAAGGTAAATTCATTAACGTGCTGAGAATAACTAGCAATGAATTTGAACTAAAATTTTTATGGGATATTTCCCTATATGTTAGCTTTCAAACAACATTAGTTTCATGCAATTTAGAATTGTGTAGGGTGAGATACACCTCTCTCAACTCATACTGCCTAGATGGGAATCCAAGATTCTAGGTCAAACTTCAAAAATTCATAACTAATTCTATACTAATCCAATGACCTTATATTTTATATATATGGAAAGCCCTGAATGTCTAGTTTCATATAAAAATGGATTCATCAAATTTAAATGGCTCTAGGAGCTATACACTCCACCGTACGAACCATCAAGGATAAAACCCTAATAGCTTCTTGAATTCTTCTTGAATTTATGTTTTCATTAAATCAATCCATCTAATCTTCAATTCAAACTCACATATACACCTTAAACCAACCTTAGTTCATCATCTCCACCCCTCACAACATTAGAATCATGGATGAACAAGGGACTCTAGGCAGCCCCAAAGCAAAGAAAAGAAGAAAAAAGTTAGAATTCCTACCTTAGTGGTATGAAATCTTGGTGGAACTTGATCTTGGAGTGAAGTTGATGGTTGGAGCTTGAACTTGAGGATGAGAGGAAGTGTAAGAAGATAAAGAAAAATGGGAAAATGAGGCTAGTCTACATCTATTATGGGGAGGCCGAAAATTTAAAGGGAGAAGGAAGAAAAACAATTGAAAACTTATGAAGGAAGCTAGCTTTTGATTGGTGGAGGCTTGGTTAGTAGTTGTTTGGCAAGTTTGTCCACTCACTTGGTAGCCAATTGGCACCATCCATAGGGGTAGAAATGGCTCAATTTTCAGCCACTCAAACTAGTTGTATTAGTGTGAAATTCTACTGATTCGGTTCTGGCAGTTTAAAATACCAAATCTTCGCCGATTTTCTTCAAATTGGCAAAACATTACTAAATGACTCTAAGAGAATTTTTATATCTCTCTTCTAATTATTCCTAAGCCTAATCCCTCTAATTAACATATAATTAACTCCTAATTAATATTTAATTAATTTCTAATTGCCTTTACATAACTATTGAAACTAAATAAATGGATTAATGGCGTAAATTAGACGTTTTCGCAAATTCAAAGCTTTTTTTGTTTTCTTTTTTCTGTAACTAATGGTATTTTCGTAATTTTGAGCAAGTCCAGGGACATCCCACGTCATTTCACACCAAACTGCCTCCATGGCCCAATCGGTAGAGATTTAAACTTCTACGGCTTCACTACATGATTTTGCTCTGTTTAAAATCTCATTCTGCTAATTCTACAGATGTGGGGACACAAAGGTTATTTTATGAAAAGTTCTAGGATTATTGTGGGAATAAGTCCTTGGGGTCAAAATATAATTTCCAAAAATTCTGGATATCATTGAAATTAACAAAAGTTTATAGGAGCACTTTTGTTATTTCCTAATTTTTATCATATGGCAGTGCCATATTTTCAATGGCAGTGTTACACTACCCCATAATTCTGAGTGTGAAGATTGTTATAGTATAACATTGCCTGAGAAATTCTCATACTGCCTAAGAGAAATAATTCAAAGTTTCCCTCATGTTCTATTTATGAAAATAAGGATGTTATATTTTACCCACCTTAAAAAGAATTTTGTCCTCAAAATTCTAGGATTAAGAAGGGTCAAGGAAAAAATCTTTTTAACTTATAGGGATGCTCCTCTTTTCGAGTTTGCATCTTATATTGAGATTATTTGCCGGTAGCTATGAGGTATTATCTTAATACGTACAAAGGATTCATAAAGGTTATGTTGGTGCCTAAGCATGTCTTGTTTCTATGATGCTTTGAATCATTATTCAGTTTATTGACTCTTACTCATTTTTCTGCTACTTATCTTTCTTGTCATGTATTTGACTATTATCGCATTGTGATTTCTTGTAAACTCTTCAACAACAACTCAAAGATTTCTATCGTTACCAGGGGCATTGTCTATAGCAGCAATTAATTTCGACTGGTAGTGGTCATAGGGGCCCAATCAAAGTTTTGGGAAATCGATTTAGCGATTTCCAAGGTTTTGGTCTACTTGACCACCTTTGATCAGTGATGAGTTTTCGTATGTTGAATCTAAAGTGTAGGACTAGAATATTTGCATACACTGTAACTATAGGCCTAGCTTTGAAGTCTCTCCTCTTCTTATGGGCTCTATTCCATTTTTTCATTATCTACTAATTAGATTTCGTGTCATCCCTGCTGAGCTTCTCAATGACTATTGCAATATCTTTTCCCCCAAAATATGATCAATTCAATCTGAGAAAAAGGATTGTTGAGCTGAAAAGATTCCATTACTATCCTATCTTCTTCAATTTGGTAGTGAGGAGATTCCTCATTTATTATGTTGACATCCACCTTCTTCTAAACTTTAAATACCAACTTAAGGAATCTTGTGACTACTAGCACCACATTTCTTATTGATGGTCAATCCTAGTATAATATATAAAGTTTATGGCTAAACTTTACATTACTCTTACTACTGAGCCTTCTGGTTATCCCTTGTAACATATTGCCCCTAGGATGCAATCCATTTGCTATGAGAGATGGAAATGATGGTCTTGCTACCCTGTTGAAGTTACAATATGAAGACTTCCCAGAAGGTCACCCATCTTAATATCACTTTCGTCTGAACACTCTTAACTAAGGAACTCTGATGGAACCTAGTACGTTAGTGATGATCGCATTTAATCTGGCCTAAGATATGGAGACTCTTTTGACTGCCTCTAATTCTGACATCGTAACCTTGCCCCTCATGGGGCATACTTCGATATCCTTTTTGATCTTATATTGGTGCATCATCCGGTCTTGCTTAGGGTGCATTGGGTCAGTTGCACTTATGACCGGTGCCAAGGCAACCCTGCTTGATATTTCGTACACAGTCTTATTTGCACCGTAATCTCATACTAGATAGCCTTTCTCTTTTTAATGGGCCAGTTAGAAATCCAAACTTTCTCTTTCCCTACTTTGTTCCTACTATGTTCTATTATTCCTGCAAAAACTTTTCTGTTTTCATTGGTCATAACCTACCTTGCTGTTGCTCCCTTGGTCTATCAGGATTAGTTACATACTTTAAGTCTTTATCATTCCTGCTAGAATATGAATACATTCCCGATCGAATTATTCCTCTACAACATACATAATGGCCTAAAGGTGATCGTTAACCTTCGCCTTTCTTCTATTAGTAGCTACATTCCTCTACTAACAACATGTTGAAGATGATCCTATCATCCAATTCTTATGGCAGCTGAGGTTAATAGAATTTGACCATGATTAAATTTTCTAACACTTCCTTTATCCCTAAAAGGTAGGAAAATTGCACTTGGTTCATATTCCACCTCTACTCTGAAAGTGTTCCTACTTCAGGTTGGTAGGAGATATACTGCCTCTCTCTCTTGTTACACTTATAACTTCATCTGCTTTCCATACCGTGTATAACTATATCTCCATCTTAATTCAATATATAGTTAGATGGGTCTCTTTACAATTTGCTTAACTATTTCCCTTTTGAAGCCAAGATTCCACTTAATACTCTTCCAATTTGTAATCGCTACAAGGTTAGTTCCCTGTACCCTTAAATAAAAACCACTCCATTCTCTGGACGGGGACTTAAAAGGTCTCCCGTATACCTAACCAAAGCCCTGCCGTTAGCTTCTTTCACTGATTCTCTGCTTCATTCGTCCACTCTACAAATTTCTTAATGAAGGATCGGGCCTTTATAATGTGGTATTGCCACAATTCGAAATAAAAACCATGGACTGAATTTGCTAGCAAGGTACCTTTGGGGTAGTCTCATTTATGAAGAAAATAAGGGTACCATTAATGCCACATAAGATAACCTCATCAGCAGGTAATCACCCTACTCCTGTCGAGTATTGAAGTTACAAAACCAGGTAGAAGAATCCCCTAGATTCAGGCTAAAGAAGATAGTCTGGATTGGGTAATCGCAATGAAGCTTGAAACAAGCCCCATCAAGGTGAAGAAGATTCTTACTCAGCTCGTCTCCCACTAAGATCTTGCCCTTGATGACTTAAATTTTTGACTGCCCTATAACACTTAAGAAACAATCCTTCTTCGTTATGACCAAATCTACTAGGTCCATAGTAAATTGCTGGACACAATTCCTTTCAATCGAAGCCCCAATTCTCTACACCCCTTAACTCGCTCAATCATCTGTCTCTTATTGCCATTACTACTTTCTAGGAGTCTTATCCCTAATAATTATGTATAGAAGGTTCCTAATAAGACTGCTAGGTATTTTAGGCTTCTGTTTACACAAAACCTTATGTTGAGATGATCAGGCTCAACATTTAGTCAAGTGCAACAGGTAGTCCACAACACTCACAACAAGGCTACCATGCATAATATTTCTATGTCCTCTTCATGCAAGGACCTAAAACATGGTTTATCTAGATTCTCAGAGTATGCATTAGAAGCATAATCAATCCATCCACAGGCCTATACAGGATGAACTACTCTGATACCAAAATGTAACACCCTCTCTTATATAAGCTATGCTCGAGTCATGGAGTTATATTAAGAGGTTGTCACTGTGCTAAGAAAATCTTTAAAATACGAAAAAATACTATACATAGCCCTTTAACTATATACTTTATTACTGAATATAGTTCATAAATTTCATCATCTTTGATACATAGAGAATAAAATAATTATAATTTTAAAAAAAAAATTGTAACTAATGTTATATGCAAAAACTGCTTCTACATTGCGACTATTGCCCTGTTGGATCTTCAACCGGCCTTTATAGTCTGCCGGGGCTGACTTAAGCCTGAGTCTTGCATGATGGACATCCCCGATTCTACCTTATTCTTAAGTTTTAACCTAGGATCTAGAATGTTTATGGAAAGAAGAACATACAAGCAAGGAGTGAGAACCTAAGGTTCTCAGTAGGTAAACTCGAACCATCACGCATATAGTGTCATCATAAACATTCCAACCGCTTCGATTTCTTATGAAAATGTGAGCACATATATACAACCAATAGTTCAATTTTAAGTTGAAAATATCTTTCTCGAAGCGGGTTATATTTTAATAACCACTTGCCATATTACATAACAGACATAGAAACACAATAGTATAATATGCTTCAACAAGAATCATAATAAGGTTATGACATAACAAGATAAGTGAAGATGCACATATAGATGCTATTACTTGATTGTCTACAAATGCACGTGACTTAATTCATCTCTTTCTTTAACTTGCAACTTGATCTTGCTCTTCTGTACTTGGTCCCACAGAGGTAAATGGCCTCTCTCACCCTTAGGTAATAGCCTATTTTTTAGGTCCGAGCTAGTACCTACATATGAGTGACGGGTTTACTTTCCCCGACCCTCACACCGATCTCTTCCCCTTAAATCTAATCGAGGCCTGGCCCAAGTCTTAGACAGTATCGCTCTAGCCCATGCTAGCTGGATCTATGTCATGCCTCACGTGGTAACTTAGTACGTCTCTCTTGCAAGTTCTTATTATCTTTTCCTTTCTATATCTTATCATGCATGCGGATGCTTTGTGCGTTCATGGATATGTCTTACACCTTGCTTCTCATCTCATACTTAAATCATTCTTGCATATATGAATCTTATGCACATAACATATACATGTTTATAACATTCATATAATTCACATATTTATGCCGAAATTTTGGCAGCATAACAGATCGAGTCCGCTTCCCTGTGAATAATGACAGACCACCAATAAAATCATTCAAACATGCAAATCAATATGGAACAGCAATTATATATTCACAATATCTTTCATCAAAGTCAATACAAACATTAATAGAGTTTTCTGTTTACTTTATCCTATTCTGCCCGAATTTTGTATAATCCATCTTTAGTCCCATTCAACTCATTTAAACCTGAATTTTGAATATGTCATAGCTTTATGTGTCTAGTTTCCAACCCTTTTGGCCCCATCTCATTTTGATTTGTATAACTCAAGTTATTAGTAGTTTACCTCAGACTATTGTGTTCTTAGCCAACATTGCATCCTTATAAGTGAAAATTCACTAAAAATAAAAATTTGGGTGAAATCATATGAAATTTATATCAAATTAAAGTTAACAGAACAAACTTTCAAATGAAATAAGTTGCATATTATTTGCATAAGTATATTTTGAGATATAAGCCTCGTAACTTGACCCTATTAGACTACTCTATTCCAGCCTAGTTTGAACTTAAGGTAAATTGATTAATGTGCTGGGAATAATTGGCAATGAATCTGACTTTAAAATTTTTTTGGGATATTTTCTTATGTTAGCTTTCAAAAAATGTTAGTTTCACTCAATTTAGAGTTGTGTAGGGTGAGTTACGCCCTCTCAACTCACACTGCCCAGATAAGAATCTAAGATTTTAGGTCAAATTTTAAAAATTCATAACTAATTCTATACTAATCCAATGGCCTTATATTTTAATGTATGGAAAGCCATAAATTTCTAGTTTCATATAAAAATAGATTCATCAAATTTAAACAGCTATGAATGGAGCTGTACACCCCATCGTATGGACTATTGTGGAGAAAACCCTAACAGCTTTTTAAATTCTTCTTGAATTCATATTTTCCTTAAATCAGTCCATCCAATCTTCAGTTCAAACTCACATATACATCTTAAACCAACCTTAATTCATCATCTCCACCCCTCACAATATCAGAATCCTGGATGAACAAGGAATCTTAAGTAGCCCCAAATCAAAGAAAAGAAGGAGAAAGTTGAAATTTCTACCTTGGTGGTGTGAAATCTTGGTGGAACTTGATCTTGGAGTGAAGTTGATGGTTAGAGCTTGAGCTTGGGGATGAGAGGAAGTGGAAGAAGATGAAGGAAAGTGGTAATGAGGCTGGTCTGCATCTATTGTCGGTAGGCAAAAAATTTAAGGGGAGAAAGAAGAAAAAAAATAAAAACTTATAAAGGAATCTAGCTTTTGATTGGTGAAGGCTTGGTTAATGATTGTTTGGCCAAGTCTCTCCACCCACTTGGCAGCCAATTTGCACCATCCATAGGCGTAGAAGTGGCTCAATTTTTAGCCACTCAAACTAGTGGTGTTAGTGTGAAATTCTACTGATTCGGTTCTGGCGGTTTAAAATACCGAATCTTCACCAATTTTCTTCAAATCGACAAAACATTACTAAATGACTCTGAGAGAATTTCTATATCTATATTCTAATTGTTCCTAAGCCTAATCCCTCTAATTAACATATAATTAACTTTTAATTAATATTTAATTAATTTCTAATTGCCCTTACATATAATTAACTGAATAAATGGATTAACGACATAAATTAGACATTTTCACAAATTTGGATTCTTTTTGTTTTCTGTTTTCTGTAGCTAATGGTATTTCCATAATTTTGAGTAAGTCTAGGGACACCCCACGTCATTTCACACCAAATTGCCTTTATGGCCTAATCGACAGAGATTTAAACTTCTACGGCTTCACCACTGTGATTTTGCTCTGTTTAAAATTCCATTCTACTAATTCTACATATGTGGAGACACAAAGGTCATTTTATGAAAAGTTCTAGGGTTATTGTGGGAATAAGTAATTGGGGTCAAAATATAATTTCCAAAAATCCTAGGCATCACTGAAATTAATAAAATTTTACAGGGGTATTTTTGTTATTTCCTAATTTTTATCATATGACAGTGCCATATTTTCAATGGCAATGTTACACTACTGTATAATTCTGAGTGTGAAGATCGTTATAGCATAGCGCTGCTTAAGAAATTCTCACACTGTCTAAGGGAAATAATTCAAAGTTTCCCTGACGTTCTGTTTATGAAAGTAAGGATGTTACATAGTTCGCAAGGAAGAGGGACGACCGGCCGGCATAGCAACTTACAGGGGGAAGGGAGACCAACGTCGTAGCTCGCAAAGGGAAGAAGGATGGCGTCGCAGCTTGCAAAGGGAGAGGGAGGGGCGCCAGCATAAGGGGTAGATCTAGGGTTTGAGATGAGTTTTGTGCTTTTGTGTGATCGTCTTTCTTGAGTAAAGTGAATGAGTGAGTTTGAGAGAGTGAGATTGAGAGTGTTTGTGAAAGAAATGAAGCAAGGGCCAAGGAAGGAAATGGGCCGCAGGTGGTGAGGTGAGTGAAGAGTGGGTTTGTGGGTAACTGGGTCTTAGGCTTAACTCTCAACAAGGTAAAAAAAGAAAAAAATAATAATTCAAATGCGGGTTAGCGGGTTGGTCAGTGACCTTGTAGGCTCAGCCTGTTTAACTTGTGGGCTAAACAGTGCAAGCTACAAAACCAGCCAAAAAAATGGACTAATAAACGGGTGGTTAAAGCGGTGTGGATTGGGGATTAAACGGACCAACCTGCAAATCACGGCCCGTATAACCGGCTTTAACCCTCATCCAAATGTCCTGTATCTCATCTGGTTCATTCGCACGCCCTATAACTTTGGAGTTGAGGGTTCGAATCTTCCCCTCGCCACTTTTATACTTTTTAGCATTTTTTTATTTTTTAAATAATGAAAATAAGAATAAGCATTTTTTTAATTTTTTAAATAACAAAAATAGGAATAAAAAGGGGGGAAAAGGAAAAAAAGGGGAAAAATACAAATATAGTCTTAACTCTTCTATTTGCCAATTGCTATTTGGTAGTTTTTATTTTATTTTTACTCTACACCTTCTTTTTTATTTGCTATCTTTTTTTTATTTTAATGTTAATTGTTTTGCCATTTATTTATATAAGTAATAATATCACTTTACATTAATAACATAATTCATTTTATTTTTCTCCTTCTCCCTTTTATTCAACATCTTACTAATAATGTATTGAAATCAAATAAAAACATTATATATTAATCATTAAAATTAACATTTAATATATGATATATTTCTATAATATTTCAGTAAAAATTCAATATAAAATTATTTAATTTCCCACTTCCATCTTTTTCTTTGGTATCTTAATAAAAAAAGTCAAACAATAAAGTGGTTCATATCCATAAAATTTGTCTATAAATTTTTTTACTTAAATTCAATATAACATAATCCCTATTGTTATAGGGAATGCATTTATAAAAATTTTTTCAAAAGTAATTTATTTTCTTTAATAATGATGTCATAATTATAATTTTAATTTGTATAATTACGTTCTTTTAGTGTGTTTGGTTCTACTTTTGTAGAATTGATTCTAGATAGAATTGATTTTATTTGAAATTAATTTAGTTAGAATTAATTTTGAGATAAAGTAATTTATATTTGATAGTTCCTCAAAAAGTGATTCTGATAGAAAGTAAAAAATTTTCACTTCTCCCACAATCAATTCTAAAGACCATAATTGATTTTGAGAGTAGATAATCAAATATCATCAAAAACCCCAAGAATTAATTATGGGGGTCTAGAATCAATTCTAGGGAGCCCAAATAGGCTCCTAAACATGTGCTTAATCTTAATTTAGTTATACATAAACATGTATTCAATAACATTTTATAAGTATGTGTAATTATCATATAATATTAAGAATTATTTATGTTATTATATTTATGAGCTTGAAACTTTTGCATAAAATATAATTAAATTAAAAAGAATGAGGATAGGATAAAAAAATTAATATTTTATGTACAATTTATAAGGATTAGGTTGTATTGAATTCAAACAAAATAAATTGTAAGTAGATATTATGGATATGCTTCACTTTAATTTTAAGATTTTTATTATTATTATACTAAAAAAGAGATGAAAGCAGAAAGACAAACAATTTTTTTCTTTTTTTTTTTTTTTGTCAAATTTCCACTTAAATATTATAGGAATACATCATATGTTAAATGTTAATTTAAATGATTAATATATAATTTTTCTTCTATTTGATTTCAATAAATTGTTAGTAAGATCTTGAATAAAAGGGAGAGGAAAAAAACTAAAATAAATTTTGTTATTTGTGCAAAGTGATATTATTGCTTAAATGAAAGAGGTAGGTCTATTTTTATGTGTTTTCCCCTTTTTTCCTACTTTGTGAAAAATGAAAAAAATGTGATGAGGGTGATTCAAACACTTGACCTTGGATATAGAGGAGCAAGCATAACCCAAATGCACTACCAATGCGCATGTAAAATAAGGGCATGCAAAAAATATATAAAAGAAAAGCAAAAAAGTGCTAAAGACACGAATTTATAAAGGTACCAGAGTATTCATCATCTATCTATCTATCTATCTATCTATTTATCTATTTGTATAGTAAAATTCAATTGAAGGTTGCATTCATTACAATGTACAATTAAAATTTTACATTACATGTTAGTAAGTACAGAGTAAACGCCCAAATTAATTCCTAAAATATCATGAATAGACAAATTGGTTTTTAAGAAAAATAAATTGGTCTTAAGATCTCTAACAATTACAAAAATTAAATATTTTAATCTCTAACAAAAATTAGACACTCTAATCTCTAATATATTGCAACTGATAAAAAATGTGATATGTAGATTGCGCCTAATCCCATCCTACGTGACACCAACACCCCCAAACATGCATCATGATGTTGTAACATACTGCTGTGCTAATAGTAGGAATACTCTTACCAACTTTAGAGCTCCTTTACCAATCAAAGTCTCGTACAGAGGTCTTGTTCTTTAGTGCATAGTCCATACAGGCTTATAGATGCATGCAACTATGCAAGCAATTGTGGGAGTTCAACTGTTCAACGATAAGAATCCAAACTCGTTTATGCAAAGATTAAAATCAACGGATTTTTCACTTGAGCTTAGAGCTTACCATGCCCATTCTCCCATATCATCAATCACAAAATGGATAGGTTTCGGACTCTTGTTCTATCTCGATATGCAGCATGCTCAACTCCATTTGGTCTCAAGTGCTTTGTCGTCTGTTCTGTTATCCAAAGAGTCATCCTGGAAATAAGAGGTAATACCTCTAAGATCACTTAAGTGGGGAATTCTGTCTTTCTAAGAGTCTATTCTAGCAAACCAAGGAAGGCCCGACCAGCTTATTTCTCCTATCAGGGTGTTTATTTGTGAAATCTGTTCTAGCATATGCGAAAAAAATGCAATTTTCAAGCCTAAACAGAATTTATTGTTATCGTTGTTGTTATTGTTATTATTATTATTATATGCCGGGTAGGGATGCAGCTATAAGTCTCAACTTTAGCAGTGGCATTAAGTAAATATATCTATTCCACTTTGGAACTAAGCTTGTCTGATTTACACCTCACAGCCTTCTTGCAGTAATTCTTGTGACAATAACGAAAATAATTGCCAACTGGTTTCGAACAGAAAAGTGTTGCTTCTAGTTTAAGTGACTTCTATTTATCTTCAGTCTGTTGACTTCTTGAAAGCTGCTGAGATATATATATATATAAAAGTTCCGGTTGCATAGTCCATTGACAAAGCTAACTTCATTTTCTGCAGTAAATTTTAAACTTTCATTTCTGGTGTGCTTGAAAGTTTAGGAGTTTATTGGTGCTATTGTGTCTAATCATCACAAGCTACGAATTATAATGTCTGCATATGAATGGTATGAAACATGCAAAGGATTCTTGAGAGTGATGGTCAATGAATCCCCAGTAAACTTTCTGGCCACCAAACAGCAAAAACCAAAAAGAAAATAAACAACAATGATTCCACACTTTTTTTCCCTCCAGATTCAGTCCCTTAAAAACTAAGCATTCCAAACAAACCTTGTAGGCTGCATGTGAATTACTTGAAGTCTTAAACAGGTGCTTATGCACATTGTATGACAGAATTTGACATTTTCATATCAATCCTTTAGGCTATAATTGTCAAGTACTTGTTCTCCTTTGTTTCCATTTTCATTCTCATAGTTTAGTTCGCATACTAACTCCTTTGCAATTACATTCGTTTCAACAGGCTCAGTCAATTCAACATTGTACCATGATATCAGTGAGTTTGCTGCTACAAAATCAGCAAAAGCCAAAATTTTCTCCAGCAGGATGGAAGAAATAAACTGGAAGCAGCTGGTCTTTAATCACTGGAAACTTGGAAGGCAACACTCACTAGACTTCCATTTACTCCTTTCAAGATAAAGGCGTCCAAAATGCTGAAATAAATAAATGACAGATGTATTTTTCGTGCTTTTACTAATTAAAATTGTCAAAAATTTATTATGGTGATAAATTTGATTGATCTTCTTTACAATTTGTGTATGGTAGAATAGGACAGATTAGCACATAAGTTGATTCAATTTCCCGAAGTTGTTCACGCGGATTACATGCGATTTAGAATCTTTACAAGTTAATTTCCACCTACTGACATCTAACTTAGCAATGGTTTTGTTGCACTAAACATCAAATCAGCATGATAGACTGTTAATTAACCTACATACTCAATTATGATCATGTTTGACAATAATTTTGATGCTTGAGAATTAGTTTACGACGACGAAACGTAGACAAGATGGGGATGTGAGCAGGCTAGTGTACTGATGCGTAGGTAGTTGTAGACATGATTGCTGCTTTGATTAAAAATGAGTTAATACTTTATTGGATGAAAGAACCCAAGTTAGGTACAGTAAGCTTATGTAAGAATTTCTCCTGCTAAATTATTAAAAGTGTCTTTGCCCTGAGATGGCTCAACTAGTCTCCAGTAAGCTGCATGTACCGGTTTTGAGTTGAGTGGGCTTCATGCTATCTTCATCATTCATTGCGTAGCCACGAAGTTGAAGCTAAGTCATACATAAAATTGCATCCATGTCTTTATATTACTAGCACACCATTCTTTCAAGAAGAAGAAATGGAATGGAGGAGAAAATAAAGGAACTAATGCAGATTCAACATGGTATTAGAGCCATGATAGACATGGGATGTCTACTAATGTTTCGAGTTTAAAGAACTTGAAAGAAAATATGTCGAATAAAGTATTCATGAACTTTCACGTGGCCTTTTAAGATAGTTAGTTGTTTCGTATATTAACTTGCAGCAGTCAAGGGTCTCTTCCAACAGAGGTCAAATGGCATCTTTCTCGTTCCTTTCGTTTTCCCTTTTCTTTTATTGTTCGCTATTTGCCGAGCGTCTCCTTTTGGTCTTCCTTCCCCTTGAGACTTTTCAGCCTATGGAATTTTTCAGCCACAAAATTTTCCGCCATTCTTAACAACATTAAGCACAGATGAATATTTATGTTATTTTTTACACCCTTACACTACTTATACTTTCAGAGGTAATTCTTCCAACCTATAATTCTCTCTAATTATAACAGTACTAAAAATAATACTCAAAACTTTTGCAATCTGATTTTTGAAACAGTCTTCTTATCTGCCGTCTGATTTTGTTTTCCTCTAATTTTATAACCAAAGAAATCACTTTCAATTATGAATTTAGATTCATCTGAAGGCCCCCTATTTATTTTATTTTAGATTTTTAACCCTCTTATCTATAGACTGGACCTCACTAGTCAATACTATTACTCGTTGCATGGCATGCTGAACTAACATATTCCCAGAGTCAACTAAGTCGTCCCTTGGACACAGTCATGAATGCTGCCATACCTGTATGCGCGTTGAAACTGGTTTCTGAGCTTACATAAATTAAAATTCTGCATAAAACTCATTCAAAAAAAGGCACAAGAAGAAGCAAAAAGATGGGATTACGGTTGTTCTATTGTACTCTTCTTCTACATATCTTTCTAATGCCATGCCAGTTTCAGATATCCCTTGAATCTGATAGCATCTTCTCTGGCCAGACTCTGGCAGGTAACAACACTCTAACTTCCAAAGGTGGAATATTTGAGATGGGTTTCTTTGCACCACCGCGTAATTATGATAACTATTACATAGGGATATGGTACAAAGAGCTCCCCCAGTCAGAAAAAACAGTGGTGTGGCTAGCCAACAGGGATCATCCAGTATCTGATCCATACTCTTCACGGTTAGAACTCAGCGACGATGGCCGTCTAGTCCTATTCGCCTCATCTGGTCTTGCAGTTTGGTCAACAGATTCTACCTCCAGTGTGCCACCATTGAACTCAACTGTAGCTATCCTTGGTGATGATGGAAACTTAGTTATCATGGAAAGATCAAATTCTACTTTGGATAAGGAAGAGAAGAAGATATGGCAGAGCTTTGATCATCCAACAGATACTTGGTTGCCTGGTGCAAAGTTTGGATATGATAAGGATGCAGGTATAAAAACAGTACTTAGATCATGGAAAGATGCAAATAACCCAGCAACAGGTCTATTCTCTATTGAGGTACATCAAGTACACCCTTCTTTCTCTAAGGTTCAAATGTTGCTGAAGAGTGGGTCTGATGAGTCTAAATTCTGGTTCTATGAGAATGAGAATGACATTAATTTTGCATTTATATATGGATGTAGTTCAATAAATTACTCAAATAGTTACAATATGATTGCATATTTCTCAAGACCCAGCTCTTGTCTTGTTAGATATGTTCTGGACACATCAGGGAACCTCAAGCAATTGATAAGGTGGAATGGTAATGATATTGACTTGACTACAACACTAGCACAACCACCACAAACACATGGCTCTCACAGTGGAAATAATAAGGATAATACAACAAAAACTAAGGGAAAAGGCGGAAAAAAGAATGTTACTTGGATTGCTATAGTGGCATTAGCGTTGCTTTCTTCTTTGTTTGTTGGCATTACCGTTTTGCTCATAATTGCAAGGAGGAAAGACTCTGGCACTTCATTAGAGGCACAGGGAGGAGACACCATGAAACAATACAAGCACCGAGATTTGCAAAGGGCAACCAAAAATTTCATACAAAAACTTGGGGAGGGTGGTTTTAGCACAGTTTACAAAGGGGAATTCGCTGACTCGACTTGCATAGCCGTGAAGGAACTTAAAGGCCTAATGCAAAATGAAAAACAGCTCAGAGCAGAACTGAGCACACTTGGATTGATACATCACAAAAATCTCGTTCGCCTACATGGCTTTTGTTTAGAAGGTTCAAAAAGATTCTTAGTCTATGATTACATGCCAAATGGTTCTCTAGAATCTCATCTATTCCGAAGGGATTCTAATATTTTAGATTGGGGAGCAAGATACAATATTGCTCTTGGGACTGCTAAAGGTTTAGCTTATCTACATGAGGAGTGTAGAGACTGCATCATACATTGTGACATCAAGCCAGAGAACATTTTGTTGGACACACAGTTTGAACCAAAAATCGCTGATTTCGGCCTTGCAAAGCTTCTCAGCCGAAATTTCAGCCGGGCTCTTACCACCATGAGAGGAACAAGAGGCTATCTTGCGCCAGAGTGGTTTTCTAGAGAACCTGTCACTACAAAA
Organism: Pterocarpus santalinus; assembly: GCA_031439595.1. NCBI lineage: Eukaryota > Viridiplantae > Streptophyta > Magnoliopsida > Fabales > Fabaceae > Pterocarpus > Pterocarpus santalinus. The sequence continues at coordinate 14,573,066 of CM062530.1, read as the reverse complement.
CTTGATGTATACAGCTATGGACAGGTGCTTTTTGAGATCATTTCAGGTAGAAGGAACATGGATCTGTTGAGCAATGAGCTAAGCAGCTATTTTCCGGCACTGGTTTTGAATGCATTGAACAATGGGGGAGAAATTCTGACTCTGGTAGACTCCAAATTAGAAGGTGAATTCAGTGTGGAAGAGGTAACTAGAGCATGCAAGGCTGCTTGTTGGTGCATTCAAGATCATGAGAAAGACAGACCAACCATGACACAGGTGGTTCACATTTTGGAAGGACTGCTTGATTTAGGTATCCCTCCGATTCCACGGTTTTTCCAGTCCATTGCAGAAGCTTCCATGAATGACAGTGACATCAAGGGAAGTGCGGCTTCTAGTACTTCAAGAACACTACCTACAAGTTTTACCTTTCAAACTCCAGTAAGTTTTTCACAGCACTAATTTATTCCATATTATTGAACGGAACCAAGCTGGTCTTAAATTACAGGGAGGCAAACTCATCAAACTTCTGTTCTCACTCTTCAATTAAAGCCTCCATTCTTTTTCTTTTTCTCTATTAAGTTTTATTGTCTCTGGTAAAAAATACATGATTGAAAGTAAAATAAAGAAGAAATGAATACTAAAATAACTCGAAATGTTGATTTGCATACGTGAAGTATGTACTACTATGAAATAACATACTACTATTGTAATAGTAGGACACCTCTGGTCAAATGGAAAGTTCCTTAACAACTATAACACACCTGCAGAGGTCATATGCACTTTGGTGCATGGTTCATTGTCGGCATATAGATGCAACTGTGCAAGCAACTTTGGGAGTTGGACAGTTCAACCATCAAAACACAAACACATTTTTGCATATATAAAATCAGTAAATCTCTTAACACTTGTAGTGTGGAAGGATTATATTTGAATAACATCTTAGCTTCAGCTTATCATGCCCCCTTGGAAGAAGAAAGTCCTCCAACAACATCTTAGCTTAATCGTGAGCCGTGAATTAGTGCTCATGCTTGTTCTATGACAGAATTAATCATCTTCATAATCAATCATTCAACTATCACGTACCTATGTTTTTCTTTGTTTTTCATTTCCTTTCTCATATTTCAGATCATATAATAACATGTTTCTTGTAATTATTCGTTTCCACAGGCTCAGCGAATTTAACATATAACATGATATCTGCAATTATGCTAAAACAAAGAAGGCAAAAGCCATAAAGTTCTCAACAGCATGGAGGAAATCAGCCAGGAGCAGCTAGCATTTGTTTCTAGTATGCCAAATTCACTAGAATTCTTTTAACTCCCTTCAACTAATGACCGCATCAATCCTTAATTTGTGTATTTGAAATGCTGATCTAAATAAATGACTTATGTATTTCTTGTTCTTTTATGATTGTAAACATGTACCCAACATGATCTATCACCCCAATTACATTTTTGCTATTGTTAAGTGAGTTAAAAATAACATGAGACATTGAGAAGACCCTTTGAATAACTGAATTGCATAATTCTGTTTCACTCATCCTAGAAGTATTTATATCCAAGATAAATGATACAATAGTCGTATAATTGCAGATCGGGCGGCTCTGGATCTGCTTCATGTGACTCTTGATGTGTTGAATTGTTGTGGTTGTTAATCTGTTGATGTTGCTATGTGATTGTTAATTCCTAATCTGTTGTTGCTTCAATTTTCTGATCTGTAGATATTGAGTATGAAGATGGTGCTTTCTGATTGTTTGTTGTTGAATCTTCTCTGGTTTGTGGCCTGATCAGACGCTGTAACTTGCCAAGAGTCTGTTCCATTTTCTGATTAATTTTCTCAAAGTAGCCATCATGAATGAGCAATTGCTCGTTGATGCGCTTAATCTCAGCTTGCATCTTCTCCAATATTCGATCTATGGCCACTGCCATGATTTCTCTCAGGGAAAGCACCATTTGATACAAAGATGCAAATATAATATTGAAAATATAAGAATGAGAATGAGCCAAAGCTCAATAGGAAAAAGTAGACTTAGAATCCAAAAAATTCAGAGAAAATAGACTCGATTCACAATTCAGTTATGCCTTACAAATGAAAGTATTCCCTATTTATACCAGTATAGTATCAATAAATTAATTACAACTACTATTTATAAGAAGAGTAATGAAAGACTTAATGACATGATTGCTTCCAAATTACTTTATCGTATTTCCCATCCTCGCTAAGAAGATTTGGTACGAGCTTGTCTCTTGCATATAGATTGTATGCGTCAAGTTTGTTACAAAGACAACTGATTTGAGGGCCTCTCAAAGGCTAGTAGAAGAATAATATTTGTTTAGCAATGTGTTAACTTCAATCAAGTAACATGTGAACATAACATAATTAACCAAGAAATGAAATAAGCATGAATCAAATGAGTTCTTAATAGAGAAAGTTGTGACTCAATTAAGCCTACCAAAGAGGATAACAAAAGTATTTTATTTTTTATTTCATATTTTTCTGTTTGAAATTTTTTTATTCCCTTTTATTATATTTTTCGTGTGTTTTTTTCTTAAAATTTTCACACAAAAATCGATAAATAGCTAGGGCATGTAAAAAAAATTTAAAAAATATTAGTTTGGCTTTTTGACCTAAATATTGTACTTTTAAAAATAATTTACTAATATGTAGTGATTTTAGAACTATTTTCTTGTCTATGGTACATTTTTATACATAGGAAAGATGCAAAAAAAAATTTAATTCATGAAGAGAATGGATGGCACTAGTTGAACTAGCTCCTCCTATTTTCAGCAGCAAGCAATTGGGTTGGAGACATGACAATATCATGTACTTAATCTGAACCGTTCATGGTCATTAAATTAGATCAATGGTAAAGAGTGAATTGTTTCTTAGATTTCCGATTTCTAATTTCATACGACAACAAAGCATTTGCAGTAGAATACACGAATAATGGTACTACACAAAACTGATTATGAAATTGAAAATAAAAAATCATGATGTGCTAATATAAATCGTCCAAGGTCATTAAATCAGATCAACAGTCAAAAATGAATTGTTACTCTGATTTTTGATTTTAAGTGTTGTACTATTGCTCCTGCATTCCACTGTATATGCTCTGCTGTAGCTTGAAATTGGAAATCAAAAATCGGATATCAGCATTGACCTGCAATATTTACTATCATTCTATTATTTTATTTTGATTAAGGGGGGTGAGTTGATCTAGCGCCACCTCTCATATCGAAAAATACTAAAAAATTTCTTCAACCTTCCAACATGTTAAAATGTACTATAGACAAGAAAATAGTTATGAAACCATTGTATATTGGTAAATTGTTTTTAAAAGTACAAGCAAAAAGCCTATCAGTTTTTTTTTTTTTCTTAAACAAATAAAAAAAGGCTAACAATAACTTCTAAACAGATTCAGCACAAAACTAAAGAACAACCCAGCCCAAAAACGGGCAAAACCAAATCCAAGTTTCAGCACCCAACCCAAAGAAAAGGAAGAACCCTCGGCTGCAAGTCTACAACCTCGGGAAATTCAAACTGTTAGACAAAAACAAAAAAAAAAAAACAAGGAAAGCGTGAAAACCGCAGGAACAAAAGAGGGGAGATATTGGTTTGAAACGCAAGAGGCTTGGGATGGATTTTTGGTTTTGGTATTAATTTGGGTGATGGAGGTTTTTGTATCCATGCCAGAGAACAGAGAAAGAATTAAACGAGAAAGGGTGATAATGTGATATAATAAATTAAACCTTATTGTATTAAATTGTTTTAAAAGGCTCCATTTTATGTAGTCATTTTTATTTTAAATTTCTATCAAGTACTCTTGTCTATATATACAGTAAAATTCACTTGCATTGTAGCATTTATTGCAAGTGAATTGTAATTATTACACATGTAGAAAAACTTAGAAAATAAAATTTTTGTGAAGTTAAATGTGAAAAAATATATTATCAAATGGTGAAAAAGATCGAGATATATTATTTCAAAAATTTAGTAATGACAGGTGAAAAAATTATATAGGTTCTTTTATGTTAAAAAAACCAATGTGAAGTTAAATGTGAAAAAATATATTAATCAAATGGTAAAAAAAAATAAGATATATTATTTCAAAAACTTAGTAATGACAGGTGAAAAAATTATATAGGTTCTTTTATGTGAAAAAAAAAAACTAGTGTGAAGTTAAATGTGAAAAAATATATTAATCATATGGTAAAAAAGTTAAGATATATTATTTCAAAAAATTGGTAATGATAGGTAAAAAAATTATATAAGCTTTTCTATTAAAAAAAACTAATGCAACAAAAAAAAATTAAATTACTTTTGACAACCTAAAATATTATATTATTTTATATTAACTATAAAATATATAATTTCTTATGTAAATAAAATATATAAAAATTTTCACTAAAATACATTTTATTTTTTCATTTAATTTTATCAAAAATTTTTCAACAAAAACTGAAAGTGGTGATTTTACTTTTAGAAGAAAACAGTTCTTGATGACAGTATATTATGCAATAATAATAAACAAAAGTCAAGGCCAATCATTGACTTTTTTATGGTTGGTTTTTTATGAAATACTTTGTTTTATATATTTGGTGAGCATTGGATGTGCTCTACAATCCTAAATTAGTCCCTATTGACAAATTTTGTTAGTTTCAAGAAAAAGGAGGAAAAATTTTTGTGGCAATATCTTATATATGCCACTATTTAAAATATTTGATTTGAACATAATTTTGACACCTTCAATTACAGATTTTCATATTAGCAAGTTTCGTAGAATAGGATAGACATTTAGTCTCTATTTAATATAAAATACATAATCTTTTAAAGAAAAGAGATTAAAAAAATATACTTTATTAATAGCTAATTTTTGTTTCTATATAGAGAATCTCTTATCCTTCTATCTTCTTGCAAACTTTTATCTTCTTCTAAATAAGATTATTCTTTTATTCAAAACAAAACTATAAAGATACAGTTTATAAAATATTGCAAAAACTGAATTAACAATAGAACCTAATCCATAATTTGAATACAATCCAAGCTGAAACACTAGTTTTAACCACTTAGCACCCAGACTTAAAGGCAATATTCATTACCTAGCCAGAGACGACAAGTAATTTTGCAGCAATGTTACAAAAAATAAATCACCATAGGATCCTTAATTACATGTTTGGGACATATACATTCTTTTTCATCATTTTACTTTCAGCCCCAAAGTATTTGAGCCATTGATTGTTTATCTGAAAAATCTGTGTGATTACTTATGTCTCGATCTATCTTTTCTCATAATTAAGCAACCAACGAGGCACGATCTTCAGTCATGTAAACCAGAATTACAATATACCAATAGAAAAGAGTAGTAAGCTCAATAATACCAAATTTCCATCAACCATTCTACAGCCCTATAGATATGAACCTTTTAAGCAACTCACAAAAGAAAAAAAGAAGTTACAAATTCAGTTTGTGCTCATCAAAACACAAATTTGATCTGGCTTACAAGTTGCATTACTTTAACCCAAATATCTATACATATGTTGTAAAAGGCTGCCTATATAATGCTAAGATTATTCCACCTGATTTTCCTTGTTTCTATAAATAAATAATGGTTGATAATAAATCAAATATATAAATGAAAAGACTCCAGCCTGTTGAGGTAATCGCTTATAAAGTTTGCAGTTATGATATAATTGGTTACGTTATTATTAATAAAGACCGAAAGGCAGTGATGCGATATGTTCGCAGATTTGAGCATTGGAAACCAAGGACAGAACTTTGTATAAGAAATTAAGGGAATACATAAGTTCCTTACACGAAGTACAAGGGAAACAAGATATATAATCCATATAAGCACACTATAGCAGGTTTCTTTAGCATCAGGTTGAGTACAGTTAAAAATGGTCAGAATTTACTTTTATATGGTTTAAGACAGATATTAGCTTCTGAATTGAGGAGACATAGCCATGAAATATCCTTGTATCCCGTGGAGGAAGATCATGTATACATTTCCACCATTAAATCCTCTCTCACTTTTTTTCTCTCTCTCTCTCTCTCTTCCACACTTAAAACTCTTTAACTAAGAGGTAACATGCTTCACGGAAGAAGAAATTTTTTCCTACATGAAATATGAAAGAATGCCCCATAACCATTGAGAGTACCTCTTAATTAACATCTATTTGAAGTAGCTTTTATTGTTCTGAATTAGTGTTGAAACTAAGTTATAAATCTTAGCAAAAACAAGATAAACCGTCGTTTTTGTTATTAAGTTCTAGGTCAAAATACTCTCAAAATCTATATTGGAACATTGGAAAATATATTGTTGATTCCGTCTTGTCAGGAAATCAAAGACCCCGGCCATTAGTCTCAAAATTAGTTACAAGCTGACATTATTTTTTGCATCTTTTACAAAGCATCTGCTAAATCCTTGCTTATTGTATATGTAAGAGATCTAGTCTAGAAGCCCCACACATCAGTATCAATTTCAAAATCCCACAACGCGGGCTGTATATCAATATCACTGGCTGATCCATTCACGAACCTTTTCAATCTCTCACTTACTTTGGTCGCCCCGAATTGAAGCAAAGATTGCGGAATCTGCATAAAATCCAAAAACAAAAAGAGAAAAGTTATTGAGTTTCTTTAAATTAAAGGACTATAATTGCTTATATAAATTAAGAACAACACATGAAGTGAAGATTACGAAGGAAAGAGAAATATTATTTATTTCACTTTTTATAACATTTTTTAAAGGATACCCTAAATTGTTCGTTAACAACTGATTGAAAATGGACATCAATTTTTTCTCAACTAATATTTAAGACATATCTCAAGATATTCTTTTAAATATGTCTCAAAAGGTGGTATAAATGATGTAACTAATGAAAACAAAATCAAGATGTATACCTCTGCATGCACAACATGTAGCATTGAATCTCCAGCCAGTGAGGAATTGGCACTCTTGACATCTACGTTCTCTTCATGCAGTATGCGAATGATTTCATAGAAAATGAACTGGCTATCTAACCCACATGTCATAACAACTTCTAGAGAAGAACCCGTTTCGTGAATCTCAAGTTGTGGCGATTTGGGGCATCCAATTGAAGCACTAGAGCTGCAACCACGAGATCTCTTCCTTCCCAATAAGCTCTCTTTCTTCTCCTTAGCCATCTTCACCTTTTCCTCTAGGCTCTTGATGTAGTTGATGGCCTCATCAACTTGATCAGGCAGTGGCAACGCTTCCTTCATCAAGCACATCAAAAATTCAAATCAATATAAAACCAAATGTTAATTTTCTTGAATGAAATGAATATGAATCCATGCAGAAAATAAAGAGATAGAGGGAGATAATGAATTAATTAATTAATTAAATTAAACCTTGGGGTTATAGTTAGGGAGAAGAGAGTTGAGTTCGGAGTAGAGGATCTTCATCTGGTTTCTTCTGTTTTTCTCTATGAGCCTTCTTTCAATCTTGTTGGTCGGAGGAGGGGGTTGACTTCCCAACTGGTCCATTGATTTTTTTGTCACCTTAAATTCTAAGGTGTGTTTGACAAACAACTTACTTAGGACTCTATGGGATCAAGGATCAGTGAATTAATTGTGTGTGTGCGCATGTAGGGGTATATATATGTGTGGAAGTTTAGTGAGATGGATGGAGAAGAGGTATCAGTGAGATTTAAGTGTGATTATGATGGCAATGAATAGTATCGGACAGCGAATGCTAAAGTAAGTGAGAAAATGGAAGCGTACAACACAACGGAAATTGGAAAACGTCACTTCGGAGACGTCACGTTTTTGACTGTGTTTCAACCGAGTCGTTTGCCGTCGAATTAGAAAGTTCAAATACACACGTGGCCTTTTGAGACTTTCCGTGTTGTGTCTTGTGTGGTCTGTGGTACTGTGTACGCTAAATATTTATTATTTTAGTTTTGAAATAGTTTATGCGATTTAATTTTGAGAATAATTTCTACGTAATGTAAAGTAGTTTTATATTATTAATTAATTAAATTTAAAAAATGATAAATTATAATAGATAATTAGTTATTATAATTTGATATTTTTTAAATTTTTATTAATTAATAGTATAAAAATTTTTTATATTATTAATATATAAAAATTAAACTATTTAATTTTAATACTTTATAAATGTAAATTTTTTTGTAGATATTAATTTTAATATATAGTTAATATAAAATAATTTTATATTATTATTTAATTAAATATTTTTATTTATAATATTTTTAAAATAATTAATAATTAAATCAAACATTTTTACTTATGTAACAATTTAAGATTAAGTGTGACAATATATAAAAAATTAAATTTATTATTTAATCATGTATATATATATATATATATATATATATATATATATATATATATATTTATATATATATATATATAGTTAGTTCTGTTATTATTAAAATTATTTGAATTTTAACATGATTGTTTTAACAGCTATATAATAACTAAAATATAATTGCTTAATAGTATAAAACATATTATATCCATAATATATCAAAATTAATATCATAGTTTATACACTAATTATTTTAATCATTTTAGTAAAATTTTATATTGCAAAATAAATAAACTAGATGATATATACATATGTACAAGTTTGAAAAAAATATATCGCCATTAATATATATATTTGTGACTCTGCTAATTTTACTCAATAGGAAGCTGCACAACATGAAGTAAACAATAATAATCTATACTAATATCTATATCTGTCACTATATTATATTATAAAAGAAATTCTCTATTTTTTGCACCGAAATTTTTCAATTATCAATTTAAAATGTAATTATAAAAAACAAAATTGTAAAACACTACATACTTTATATATGTCTTGTTAACTTCATCCTCTACCATTATATTTGATTTCAAATATATTCATTAACATTCCTCATATTTTGATTCAGTCAACAATAAAAAAAAATTAAATTGAGGAATATGTAATTGACATCAATATTATATTTATAAAATAAAATGAGAAAGTTAAGATCGTGTTACTTGAAGAGATATAGTTGAAACTAAAAATAGAAATATTAACTGTTTCAAATATTGGTTATCTTATATTTATTTCAAGTTCTTAGATGTGCAATACGCACATCTAATATTGTTATAAAACGTATTCCGTGTTGATAACTCAAATATTGGTATAAGTCAAGGATATCTGAAAAGGGTTAGGGTATTCAATTTCGCCCGATTTTCCCTTCGTTGTCTTTCTTTCATTCTCCTTCCATGCTTGACCATCAGGGTCGGTCATAGGCCAAAAATAAAAGATCGGTCCGTTGAACCAGTAAAATAAGAAGCTTAGAGTGTTACCGAAGCATCAACAATTGGTTATTTTAAGTGATTTTATATTTATTTCTTTTAAATAAAACTTTAAATTCGAATCTTATAAAAAGAAAAATTAAAGCTGAAAAATTTTATCTCAATGATAGATCAATTCAATTCAATTCAAATTAGATTAGATAAAGTTTAATAGATGTTAAATACTTATGATTAAAAACATGTATTAAACTTTCTTATATACTTAAAAATGTACTAGATTTGAATAATAGAGATTAATTTTGAGTGTGCAACAAAAAAAATCCTTTTAAAATTGATCTCTCTCTTTTCTTTTCTTTTTTTGATAGTTTGAGAAGAACATTCAACTCACAAGAATAGTGAGGAATCAAGAACAAAGAAATACGAGAGACATATACAACAACCAAACTAAAGATTTGTTTGGATAGCATCACTTATGATAATTTTTTTTAACTTTTTAGAAATTAAAAGTTATATTCTTAATTTTTTATTCTATTTAATTACACAGTTTATTACTTTTCAAAAAAATATTTTTAATATTTTTTGATAAATTAAAATAATATCTAGCTTATTAAAAAGTACTTATTAAAACATTTTGAACAAATAATTCTATTATTACGTATCTAAATATAAAATAATTTATTTATAAATTATTTTTTAAAAGTTATTTTTATATAAATATTTAAATAAGCTATTTACTGAAGTGGATGCTAAGAAATAATAGCTAACTTATTTCTAGACCAGCTGCATAGTTACCAACAGCAAAGAAGATTGACAATTCAAACTCCCAAAAAGCATCATTGGAGAGACCTGATGGCATCAATCGAGAGACTAGAACCATTCAACCGCATGTACCAGGACCTCGATGCCTCCTATATTTACCATGCTTCTTTTCCTCAAGCAATTTGTTGTAAACAACAAAGAAAAGAACATAATTTTTTGAAACAAATTGCATAACTATTTCATGATTGTATAAAATTAAATTTTTAGTTTTATATATATATATATATATATATATATATATATATATTATTAGTGTAAAAAAAATTATATAATCATCTAATTATGTATTACTACATTAATAAAAATATTTAACTCTCATAATCATTACTATAAAAGTCTTAAATAGAGTATTTGATTAGGTGAAAGTCAGTCATGTGTATCAAGAAACTATCAGAGGTGCTGATTACTTAACTTCTTTGGATCACTCTTTGCATTTGGGTATTCATATGTATTTTGAGACTCCTGTTGGCTTTAAGCCAATCCTTGCGGAGGATGTTAGAGGAGTTGCTTTGCCCTATTTTATTTATTAGTTTGTTTTTGCTTACGCTTTAGCCCTGTTTACACACCAAAAAAAGATAATAATATACATTGCATGGGAATCAAAGAAAAAGTATTTTATGTTTTTATACTTGTTAGATTATTGATTTCTTTAAATGTTATTAAAGGAAAGTAGAAATGCTTCTTCAAAAGTGTAATTAATGTTCAATCTTGTGCTTATTTTTAATTATTTAATTGAATAATTAATTAATAATTATAGTGGAAAATGTACTGTATCTTTCTAAAATATAGATTGTGTATATTTTAGTCCCAAAATTTTAAAAGCGTATCTGAATCCTGAAATTTTTTTTAACATGTACTTTAATCTTTTTGTTAAATTTTTGCCTATTGTTGATAGAAAATAATTGTACTTTACTTTTTTGCATTTTGGGTTATACGTACTTTATTCTCTAATCTTAAAAAAAAGGTACAATTCAAATCCTAAACTTTATTAAATGAGTACTATTTTTTATAACAATTGATAGAAAGACCTTGCAGAAGAACTAAAGTGCACACAAAACAAAATTCAGGATTCTAGTTATATGCTCTTAAAATTCTAGGGATGAAACGCAAATGACCTATAATGCAAGCACATAAAATGCATTTTTCCTTAGTTATAAACTTGAAATGCTAAAACTTAAGTAACAAATGCTGATTTTTCATACAGATGTGTATTACTAACAAAGACAATTCATCCCTTTAATTATTAGTTTTTTAAAAGTTATACAATCGCATTAGTTTCAAATTTACTCTCGCACACACGTATAATTGGCAAGTCAGTTAACCGCAAAATATTAACATAAATATGAACCAAAAAAAAAAAAACAATTATTAAAGCTAGTGAATCTAAAATTACAAAATTGACATGCATATAAAAAAAATTAAAACTAATATATATATTATTTAGTACTATTATAAATATGAGATCATAATATAATTACACAGATAAATAAAAACTACGAATTGACGAACACCTTAAAACCTGTCAATTCACTAGGAATATTAATGATTTTTTCCTCAAAGATTTGATGTTATTTAATATATGCCGCCTACAAAGGAAAATTTTAGTCAATGAACTGAGTTTCGAAGTAATCAGCCTAATGTTTATTAAACATACTAGAACTCAAATTCTACGGGTCAGTTTAATTGGATAAAAGGTATCTTCAGCAACATACACGGCATCCAATTTAAGAAAGCGTCCAGAGAAATTAGTTAAGACTCGAAATGGTCTAGAGATGGGGCCTTCATACTTTTGCTCATCAAATAAAAAAGTTCTCGAGATACTCTTCTTTATTAGTTTCTCTTTCTCATTACTTTTGGTAGTTTAGTATAAGGGAGAATGCTATACTGCACCTTGAGTAAAGTATATCATGTATTTTCTTTTAACCATATTTTTGAAATATGGCTAAATGCATTTAAAGTATGGCTGAACATATTTAGCCATACTTATTAAAGTGAGGCTAAATACACTATTATTTAGCAACACATTCCTAAATGTAATCAAATGTATTTGGCAATATTTTAAATACATTTAGCCACACTTTAAATTAAACAAAAATAATGTATTGTACTTGACTAAGGTACATCTAAAACATCCCCTTTATTAATACTTTCCCGGGTCAATTGTCAATTTTGTAACGCATCTTGGTCTATTGTCAATTTTGTAACACATCACGGATTTCTTTTACGAGGAATCTATGACTATGAGTCTAGATTTGAGGGTCCATTTTTTTTTTTAAGAAGGGGATTTGAGGGTCTATATACCTTGTCTGCAAATAATAAATATAATTTAATCTATACTATTATATAAATGGGATTCATTCTAGTAGCCTTTTTTTTTTCTCTCTATAAATTCTAACAGAATTCCTTTTCAAGTTCGTATATGGTTCTATGATAATATCACTAAATTTTCATGAAATTGTGGGGACAAAGACTTCTTTAACCTGCAGTAGTTTTCGGCTTTTCATTTTTTTAAGGTATTAGTATGATAATTTTATTATAGTACAGATTATTTTGAATATATATCAAATGTAGGTTACGGATTATTTTGATTATATATCAAATGTAGGTTTAGGGTTTTTAAACCCGCCTAACAATAGATAGAATAATTTTTTTTTTTTAAAAAAAAAAACCAGGTTCCTACCGCTCCTTGGTAGGATTGTGGACAAGCAAAAAGTTGCAGCAACATGCATGGACCAAGAGAAGCAGCGGCACAAAGTTTGAAAAATCCGCCCAATCATGGCGCAAAGGATTTAGATATTATTTTATTTTATTTTTTGGTTGCTTTTTGCAAGAAAAGACAAATAACATAAAAGTATGTTTAGAAATTTTCTAATAAATAGTTTAGAATTTATATAGTTAAATTTAAATGATATTTAAAATTTAAATTATAAAGATCTAAAAAAAATTTCTAATTTTTTTATAAAGACTTATAAAAATTAAAGATTTATAAATTTTTTTAAAAAAGATTTAGAAAATTATATAAAGATTTATGAAAGTTTAATTTCTAAAATATTTTAGATTTAAAGTATATATGTAGTTTATACATTTTTTAATGTAATAAATTACAATAAATATATACATATATATATATATATATATATATTATTTTAATTTGTTACAATAAAAAAATTTATAAACTATAAATTCATTAAAAAGCATATATTATATTGTAATTTGTTTTGTGAAATTTTATTACGATAATTTTGTTATTTCTTGTTTAAATTAATTAATTCATGCGTTAAGGACTATCAGGATCAATTAATTAAATTTTATAGATAATTAAATGATTATTGTAAAAAAATTTATTATGATAATATATTAAATGGCAATAATTAAATAATACTAAGTAACAATGATCATTCCCTAATCTAATAATCATTAAATATGTCAATTTATTTATGACAAATTAGTTTTGGTTGAATGGCATTTTCCCTTGCAAATAAAGAGAGGGTAAAAATTACAACTAAAGAATTAGAAGCAATTACTACAATGGTTTAAACAACAAGAAGTAAAAATTACAAGAACAAAATTAGAAGTAATTAGAAGTAAAGGTTTAAACAACGACAGTCTACTTATCATTACAAAGTTGCTCCAGCTCTATATGGACATTGTCTATGATTGTGTCCTTCACCACGATATATCCCACAATGTTTTGGTTTGCACATTTCACACATATCTATTTCATTCAGAAAGCTAGTTATTCTTGGCCAACCTTTCATGATGCATTTTAACTAAGGGTTAGGATAAATCAACAGGCCATTGTATAGTGGCCACATATTCTGGTTTCTAAATACTGAATTTTTTTTTTTACTATAGAATATTATTGTGTAATATATTATTGTCTTTACTAAAGAATAGATTTTTAATTCAATAGATTACTGATTGTTGATTCCTAAAGGAGAGTTTGTGGGATTTATAGTATCTTCAGCAACATACACAATATCCAATAACATTTGTATGTGAGACTTTTAAGGTAATAAATATGATATTCAAATATTTTTTGCTAATATAGCATATTAGATTAGTGTATATTTGTATAAAATTCTTCTACATAGATAATATATTAAAATTATTGTTTATATATGTAAAAATGAATAATTCTATTATTTATTAAAAATTAATTATATATATCATTACAGTAAAAAGGATACAATCATTTAATTAATCATATATTGTTATTTGTGTAATTTTAACGATAATTATAAGAGTCAACTATTTTTGTTCACATATATTGTAATATATAATTAAATGATGGTATAAAAAAAAATTTATATTGACATTATATAAAATTGGCAGTTTGATAGGCACGATAATGCCTATCAACCCACATTTGTTTATTTTTAAAGTAATACATTTTAGATAAATAAAATGAGAAGATATTTATATTGACCATGGTGCAATTCAGCTGTCATACTATAAAAAGAAATGACAACAATCAGTTATAAATAAAAAAACAAAAAATAATAGTTGCAAAATGCACCGTATCTGATACTTGCAACTGATGGAAAAGGAGCATAATTTTGTGAACGTGGGTGAAAAGGGAGAAAATTGCAGCTCCATTTTTTGCATATGGTGTTTGAGTGACAATAACAGCATGATTTGATGTTTTAAAATAAATTACAGAGATGTGGTTTTGTTATAGAGCATCCACTCAACAATTAGTAGAAATTTGGGTGTGGAGGCTTGTTACACAAGCCACACCAAAATAGAGTAGGATTTGGGTAGAAAAGAATTGTCTCAAAATCCTACCCCATGTTGATAGGATTTTGATAGAATATATTTACTCAAGTTCCTACTCTGGCTGATGATTTAAATATAGGGTTTAGGATTTAAATAATAAAGTATGAAAGATGATTTAAATATACACAAAATTATACAAAATAATATAGCATGAAAGATGATTGCAATATAGACAAAACGTACATGAACAAACAAACTATATAGAAACTAAACTATGCATGCCCTTTACTCTTCCTTTTCTTTTTTATCAATGAAGATGTAAATTTGTTGGGCAATCTAATAAGATTGTGTAGACTAAACCTCCCTCCTCCTCTTTGTTCTTTTCCCTCACCACCCTCACCACTACGAACTCTGCCACCACCTTCACCCTCCTCAGCTCCATCCTTCTCATATTCCTCGGGATTCTCCATCTCGTTCTGCTACTACATCACCACCGCCGATGCTGCCTCACCCCCAATAGGAGCTGATACCACCTCTTGGGTGGATGATTGGCCAAAGCCGTAGCCTTGAGTAGATAGTTAGCCAAAGCCATGGCCCTAAAACTAGGGGTCCAAAGCAGCGGCTGCCTGAAACTAGTGCTCTGAAGTAGGATTCCAATCACTATCCTAGTTTGCAATAGTAGTTGCAGCTTGAGAATCCAGAGGTGGTGCATGCATGAGATCTTCCATCAGATAGTACACATCTTTGGTTGGAGCAATAAGTGGGTTCACTGCGTGGTCCATAGGTTGGTTTATTGGCTTCTCCATAACTGCACCCACTGGCTCCTCCATAATTGCACCCGATGGCTCATTTAGATTCCTACGAGAGAGTCTGCGGGATTTATTTTGCTACATATCCTAATACTTTTCACTTAATCAGTGATGTTAAGCAACAATGACATGAATTTTACACCTAGTAAGATTAATATATGAAGAATAAACAAACACGATTACAAGAATAAGGATCAAGATAAAACTTAAAATAGCCTAGTTTCGTAGCCTAGTTACATTACCATTGATCACCAAAGGTGGTGGTGTTTGAGGTTTGTGATTTGATCCCTGGACAACTCATATTTTCAATTTCCTACTTGAATCTTGTATATAGAGATGTCAAAATAGATCAACTTGGCCAACACACATTGCCCCATTAGAAGTGTGACTGACCATCGACCATTGCTTGCTAGAACTGCCATCGCCACCTACCAAACTATTGACCACCAGTTTTTTTTAGTTTAATATTTTGATAAATATTCGTAAATGTTAATATTTTGGTAACTATTTTGTTAAATATTAAGATAAATATTGCTAAATTGAGAGATTGACATACAAAAATATTGTGTAAAATTTTGTTAATTATTAAGAAATGGATAGTTGCTTGAGCTTTGTTATGTCTTTTGCTCTTTTTTTTTTTTTTTTTGTATTGAGTTATACTTGATTGTTGTGATATCAATGATTGAGTTATGCTAAATTGATGTATTGAGTTGCATGTTTTGAACTTCATTGTACTGTTTTAACTATTGTTGATGAACATGCTTTTTTGAGGGAAAGCACCTTGCAAATTTGCGAGGGAAAGTCCATCAAGAACGAGTTTGCATCTAACCTCTTTGTGGCAAACCTAAGTCCACTGCAAGCTTTAGGGGTGTTTAAATCCAATTCTACACAATAAAAATTGTTAACCAATCCAATCTAAACTAAAAATCAATTAAAATTGTAAAAGTTTGGATTAGATTGGTTCTTATTTTTTTTCAAACCACTTGAATTGAATCAAATTTTGGATTTAATTTTTAAAATCCATTTAATTCAATCCAAATTGAACAATATTATATAATATAATTTTTTATTGTTAAGTTTGTATTTTTAGTTGTAATAATTTTAATTTATCACATAATTTTTTTTTATATTTTTATGTCATTCTTATTCAAATATTATTTTATGTGTATTACATGAGTTATTTTTATCTTTTATTTTTATTTAGTCATTTTATTGATAAAAGTTACTTTTTATTTATAATATTCTATACTTAAGATTTTCTTTTATCAAAATACCAATTAAATTGATCCAATCCAAACGGCTAAAAATTGGTTCAGATTGGATTGAATTTAAAATCTAAGAATGTGTTTGATTTGTAAAAATATTTTCTATTTCCATTCTCTATTTTCATTTCTTAAATATCATTTTCATTTTTAATTTTTCAAACTTTGAAAATATGTTTGTTTTGTTATTTTCTCTTTTCTCCTCTACTTTACCTAACCTGTAGCTTCCCCTGTCCTCACTTTGCCTCACTTGTAGCTTCCCCTTCCTCACTATTGCACCACCATTTCACCATCTTGTACCATCTCCTTCTTGAGCCACAAACTTATGTCAATACCCAACAATAGTCCCTTAATTTACTTACTGTACTTCAATTTTGTCGTTGTCTCCCTTTGCTCTACCATATCTATTTCTCTTGCATAGCACCATGACCCCCTAAGTAGAACACATATCATACAACACAAGAAAGATTACCTAGCACCAGCAGAAAACAAAAACACCATCTAGGGCGCCACCATCAACCACCTCTCACCCTTTTTGTTGCCACCTCATCAACAGCCACTTCCCACTTATTGTGCCTCACTCAGCCATGACAACGTCAACATCTCAATAACATCTTCGACCATGCCACCTCGCCGCTGCCCTCAATCACCCGTGCCTGCACAACCGCGAGTTCGCTTCATTGCTGGCGTGCACCTATCCTCCATGATGGGAATCACCCGTTGCTAGCCAATGGACGCAAAATGAAAGCTTGCCTGCGGCCCTTTGTACTTGCACAATGAGTTAGATAAAGGAATGAGAAAGAAGCAAAGTTGTTGAACACTACAAAATTGCCACCACTTTAAAATGAAAACATTGAAAACATCTTTTTTTCATTTTCAAAATTTTCAGAAATTTGGGGTTTGTTTTCTAAAACTAAAAATGAAAATGAATGAGCAAACATATTTTCTATGGCATTTTCTATCTTTTGTGAAAATGAAAATAGAAAATGCCTAAACCAAATAGCACCTAAACTAAACCGATTCAATCAAAATCACTGTATATTTTATTGTTTAAATTGGATAAATTTTTTAATTAAAATCGATCCAAATTAAGCTGCACTGCAAACACCCCAAGCAAATGCAGTATTTGCGGCAGATTTTCCTCTATTTGCAGTGGATTTATCCCCTGCAAATTGATGATTTTCTGGTAGTGATTTATCGGGAAACTTTGATTATGGAGACTAAGTACACACAAGACTCAATTCCGATCAATCCATGATTTAGTTGACTCCTTAGGGCATATTCGAAAGCTCAAATTAACTAAATTCTAGGTCACTAAGCAAACTATTTTGATTAATGAGTTTGAGGGTTTGTCAATCAGACTGGTTTCCAGGCCCAATTGATTGGCTCTAGCAAAAGCTGAAGATCCATTCCTCCAGATCATAACCAATCGCTATTAATGATCGCACCGAACTTTCTTTATGAATTATGATTAGCCCGCAAACAGGTACACCATTAAACGTTTCTGCTATGAGTTAAACACATCCACCAACAAACCTTTTATAAAAACCTTACTTTTCAATTATCAAGGCATGTTCAATCTTATCTACGTCATTCCCTTTATATAGAATTGAGTGCCGACGGCTCATGATAAAGGTAGGAACAACATGCATTATAGAAACACAATACGAGATCCATTAGATTTTTTTTTTCCAAAACATTCTTATTATTGTTTTAACGCGTATACTAGTTTATGTAAAACACCAAACTTCACCTTTCGTCAACAACGTAGAAAACAGTTGACGTGATTTTTTCTTTCTTTGAAAAAAATGCACATTAAACTAAATATAGCACAACAAATTAAGAGCAAGCTAATTCAACGAGTTGTCTTTCCCCCTACTTCATGAAATAAAGATCCAATTTGGTGGGCATAATTCTGTAGGGGGTTATCTGTCTTGCCGTTCTTTCTGTGGTGGATGTTATCTTTGTATCAGCGTTGGCTTCTTACTTTCTTAGTGAGAGCTCTCTTATTAAATTATCAAAAAAAAAAAAAAAAAAAAAAGGAAATAGTTGTTATACTCAATTTAGATTTTGAGGTCATAAATAGGAGGGAAGTGTTTGAGAACAATGAACTCCTTGTCTTGGCGAGAGGAATGTCAATGAGGCCACGGTTTGTTATCTATCCATAATATTAAAGCTATATTATCATAAGATAAAAGAAAGAATTTAATTTATATGCACTGACAGTATAAAAGAATTTTATATTATCAATCAATAGAAATATAAAAAAATATATATAATTTGATACTTTCTTATATTTCTATTAATTATTAGTGTAAAATTTTTTAACACTGTCACCTATCCACATTTTACAATATCAAAAGGCAGTTACATGTTCTATTGAATGAGACTTGGCAATAATAACTATTACTGAAAATTCGCTTTTTTTTTTTTTATTTGATTTTACTTTCAGGAGAAAGTTTACGAAGAACGAATGTTAGGACACCAATTCTCCTTCTTTAGAGTCGAGAAAAACTCATCGAACTATTGTTAACTAACAGTTACAATTCACTTACGAATTGTAATAATCATTTAGACTTGTTTATAAAATTATTCTCCTTAATTAAATATGTCTGTTATTACTTATAGAATTCCCATATCAACGAACGTTGCCGCATTCCAATCTCACGGCATACTATAGCCTCTAAAAATTTGAGTTTGATGGACTGAAAAGATATGTGATTGTAGTTAACTGTATATATATATATATATATATATATATATATATATATATATATATATATTATCAAACTCGGGTTTAATTAATTAATCATAATAGCACAAAAAAACGAAAGTCAACTTGTTCTGACACAATTATAAACTAAACTGTCTTATGAATGGATGAATATATCAGTTTCTACGTTACTTGTTTATATAGTTTGTTGTTAAGGGACAAAACAGAAACTAAACGTCTAAAAAAGATCCGTACGACTACTCTTACATATTTTTATCGCAAAAAAAATATATAGGTATCAAAATTAGTTGTATTTTAGTTTGGTAATATTAAACAGACAAAATTTGAATAAAAAACGTGAAATTATTTAAATTTGTTAATTTTATGTCATATTGGTCTAAAAGTATATTGATTTGCTTTATAGTTATTTAGAAAATAACTATCAATTGTTTTAACAAAAAAAAGAAAGAAATAATTATAATTATAATTGTGAATAGTACAAATGCCTTTTATGTATTAACATTTCTCTATACTACTTTTTCTTTTTTAATATGAGTAATACTAAAATTTGAACCTATATGACCTTATATATATTACCCAAATTCCTCACTATTAGCCCACTCGTAATGGCTTGTATTCATTTAAATTTAACATATGATTAAACGTGTCATCTCTTCTAATTTTAAAATTTGACTTGGAATACCATCAACTCAAAGCATATCATAACATTCATAACATACTTTTATTTATAATTATTTTATAAGTCTTAAAACAATTATTAAAAATCAAGTAAAATTTGACCTAAGATAACACTATTATAAAAATAAAATAACTCTACATAATTATCTAAAATACCTTAACTCCAAGTAACATCAATTGCTTTGAATTTTTTTGTTTTAAATAACGGTATATAATTTCTGTTTAGATTAATCTACACTAAATTTTCTCTCTATTTCCAACTGAAGAAACTAGGTACTAAAAAGGAAAGGAGAATAAAAAAAAAGTAGTTCATGGGTATATTTAGTTCCTATGGGTGAGTGAGAGAACAATCTGTTAATTCTAACAATTTGGACGGAAGAAAAATGGCGTATGGTCTTCAGTTGTAATAGATGATGATGATGGTTTGGTGGCTGAACAATTTTTAGATATACACAAGTTTAACAACTCATACATATTTATATTTTTATATTAAAGTTAGTGGAACCCAAAAATAAGTAAATGTATCATTGAAAAAGTTGGCAAAGCCTATCTTATTATAAGTGTGTACCTAAATATAAATTATTAGATTTGTTCTCACGTAAGAATCTCGCTTGCTGGGTACATTGTGCTTCCTCATGGTAACTTCCAGGAGAGACAGTGAGATGTTTCCGGGGCTAGCGCATACAAATTGGTCCGCGGATTTTTTTGTGCCGTTACCATATTGGTCTTTTCATCATTTTCAATGGTTCAGGTGAGTGAGAACAATGATTCGCTGTCACTGTTCAAATTGCGGTGCTTCCTGTTCTTATTCACGTTCACATTCTCGTGCCCTCCTTGAGTCCTTGACCCACTACCGTATTCTAAAGACACGACAAAGACAGCTAGACCGACCCATTTTGCCCCTTCTTTCTTTCTTTGTTTCTTCCTACATTTCAATTTTTCTTTCTAACCAATTCCATTTCCAAGTGCAGTGCGTCATCATCCACTGTCCATTTCCATACAACATAGTACTCACTAAAATTAGGGTTTCTCTGATAGTCATTAATTGTTTCAAGGGTATCGATACACCAGGCAGTCAGTAACTAATATATATATATTATTAGTATAAAAAATTTTATATAAATATCTAATTATGTATTATCACATGAATAAAAATATTTGATTTAATCATCCACTATTTTAAAAATTTTATAAATATAAGTATCTAATTAAATAATATAAAACTCCTTTACAATGTGAATATATAGTAGATTCATGATCAAATATCAACCACTCATTTACAAAGGATATATATTGATACCTTTATAAAAGATAAAGATACCAAAAGAATTTCTCATAGACTACTGTTGCATTGCTTTCTCTATAATTTCATCCTGGATTCCTCCCCTTTACCTTGAAATTGTGTCTTAACCTTTTTTAGGCCACGTACGTACCCTACCTTCAATTAAAGTTGGAGAATATCGGCATTACTGCATAACTAAGATTTATTAGGCATGCATCTACGTAATCAGCATAACGATTTTTTTATTTTTTTTTGTCTTGAAAAGAAAAAAGGGTTAGGCTGGTAAACACGGGAAGCATCAATGATTCTACTCAAAAACTTTCAAGGGTGCTCCTCATGAAATATGCAAATGCACTTTTTTTGTTTCAACTTTAGAATTATGATTTAATGCTTGCTATTGAACAGACTTCAACTTCGTGAGTTTTCTACGTCCATGTCTTGAATGTTAAGTTTGCGAATGCGATTATTTTTCTGGTGATATTACTAAAACATTGATATGAACATTCATAAAATACGGGCAACGATATCTCCACTACGTGAGAAGCTGTTTAGAGGAAAATTTTTAAATAATATTTAGTTGTTATTGTTGAATGAAAATATAATCGGCTATATCTCTTTAAAGAAGCTTATCTAAAAAATAAACTGTCAAAGATTACAATGTTCAGATGATTCACGTTAAGGAGAGTACTATACTCCTTAACAAATGAACTCCTCAAACATCTCATGGGACTAAGCCTTTGAGCAGGATTAATCAATGAAAATTAGAATAATATAACAATTGAGCTTGTATTAATTAACCAATGATTTCATACAAAATCTTGAATATTAATAATGAAAATAAAGAAGTAACATAAAGCTAAAAAGGAAAATAGCAACAAGAAATAAAACTGATAGTTCAAATAACATGATATGTGTTGATCTGAGTGATGTCCATTTTTATCCGTATGCATGAACCTTTATAGTCTTCCGAAAATCTTGCCACTTCCTCATGATATGCTCCTAGTGGCTCTCAGTTGAATCTCCATGCACCCATATTTTTGGTAACGGTAACCATTGCTCGAATTATGGCCTCAGTCTCCAACTATCTTTCCTTTCTTAGCCATTGGGCTTATTTACTTCTTTTGGCCCAACCTATTCTCTTCAGTTGATGCAACTAGATTTTTCTTCTGGCCCAATTCAACTTTTAACAAACCTATTTTAGGGGTCAAGTGTCAGCCCACAACTAGCCTAATTACGGTGCCAACATATGCCCCTTATACATTATCTAGCTATTTAGCTAATGGCTATTTACTCAACTAGGTAATGTATTAAAATTATTACCATTATTGTTCTTTGTGCTCAACATCCGCTTGCTTCCTTTTGCGATTCAGTTTCTTATTTTCTCCTTCCTTAACAATCTTTCAAATTTTCTGTGTGATCTCAAGTTTCCAACTTTCTTTACTCCTTTCTTGCTCTTTACCTTTTCCAATGTCTTCTGAACATTTTGATTTTGAGAACCCCAATAGCTCAATTGCTCGTGTTCCATTTGAGAGCTCATCTTCATCAAGCTTTGAAAGCTCCTCGACTAGCTTGTTATCAGATTCTCCCCAAAAATCAACAAATAGATTTCAAGAATATGTTCAAGCCCTCAAGGCCCTTGCTAGCAAGCCCAAGTCATCTCAAAAGAGGCGGCCTAGAGATATTCCTTGACCTCAGCTGATCCTCAAGATCAACCACTGTTTTCTGAGCCGAATGAACCAATTATGGCTGATCCTACCATCACCCAACCAAGAAGTCCTGTAGCAAAGATTCATCCATGTCCAGATGAGACTAGAGGCTCACCTCAACAATATCCCATCACTTCTCCTATTCCCCCGGCTTTAGTTCCGATGCGGAGTTGGAAGAATATTTTAGGGCTCTTATTACCCAACCTCTAAAAGGTAGTTCCCCACCCATGCATCATCATTTGCAGATAATTGAAGAAGATTTGCAGAGACCATTCCCTCTAGAGCCTGTAATCTCAGCTAGACTAGAAAGATCATTATTGAAGGTTTCTGAGGCTTCGAATGCTGACATACCTGCTTCACTTAAGCAAGTATGTACTGATATTACTCTTATTCTCTCAGATACCCTGTCAGATTACCACAAATTCAAGACTCACCGAGATGATGGCCTTAAAGCTTTAGAGGAATTGGATTCTCACAAAGTGCAGAAGAATGCATATTTATCCCAATATCAGACTGTCAAGTCCAACCAAGACCAGCATCGATAGTGGTGAACTCAACTCGTCAGGCCAAGCTGCAGGCTGAATTGGGAATCCTGCAGCCTGAGCTGGTTGATGTGAATGCTCATATCAAAGCTGACGATACTCAATGACTTCAACTTTATATCCAAGCTAAAGCTTTGGATACCAAAATTGTTCCCCTTGCCGAGAAATAGAAACCATTGGAACATGCAGTTGAAATAGACAACAAAGGGCTAGCCGAGGCTTCGGCTTCGGCTTCTTGGACTTCCCTATTACACAAATTCCAATAAGCTCGGCCATCTCTTGTAGGTAATTATATCAACTTCTTTGCTTATTTCAAATGTTTTTTTTAGTTTGCTTTTCCTAACCCTTACTATTATTTGCAAAAATGGCTCAAGTTCCTAGCTCATCTATTATTCCTTATGTGGGTGAGACCTCTACTCTTTCGATTCCAAAGCTTAGGCTTGAAGACCTTTAAGACAACAACTTGGCTGCTGCTAGGGATGCCCTCACAATACTCTTGGAGAAAGAGCTAGTTACGAAATTGACTGCCGAGTCTAACTTGATGGAAGTGGCTGCTGTAATTGACCAAACCAGATTAGCTGATGCAGAAGACAGATCTATTGATGTAGCTCCCACCAATCTAAAAGTTTAGGCTAGGACCTTATTTACTTTACTTGTAATTAAAATTTTGAGCTAAATAGCCGGCTTGTGGTTATTTCTTCAAATACTTTAATCATTTTGAACCGTTTCCCAAAAAGATGGGTGGTATTTATTTAAAAATTTTCCATTAATACTTTTAGTTGATTCTTTTCCTTGCATGTCAACGAATCTATATGCTCCTCCATATATTGCTTGGCGAATGATATAAGGAGCTTCCTAGTTTCGAGACTATTTGTCGAGTGTAGGATCTTTAGTTCCAATGGGCAATATTGCCTTTCACACAATATCTCTCTCGGTAAATTGTTTCCTCTTTACTTTCTTATTGTAGGACTTTGCAACCTTTTCTTTATTCAGTTTAATATTCTTTAAAGCCATGATTCTACCATCATCAGTTGATTACAATTCTTAGAACATAGCATGAGAATACTTTTCAGACAGCAATCCAGCTTGTTTTGCCTCCCTAAATGACTTAATATTTATCTCCATAAGTAAAACTGCATCTTGGCCATAGGTCAATCCAAAGGGAGTCAAACATGTAGCCTAATTTTTTGCATTTCTAAAAGTCCAAAGAATCGTGGATAATGCTTCATGCCACTTTCTCGGCTGATCTTCAATGGTTCTTTTAATCATGTCAATTAAGACCTTGTTAGTTGCCTCCGCTTAACCATTGGCTTGTGCATAATAAGGTGATAAGTGAGTGAATTTGATTCCATATTCTTACACAAACGCTTTCACCTTATCCCCCCGAAATATAGTACCTTGGTCAGCCATTATGGTTTCTTGAATGCCAAACTGATGTATAACTTGTCTTTCAATAAATCTTATCATATCGACCTGTGCTACATTTGTCATCAACTGAGCTTCCACTCACTTTGTAAAGTAATTAATGACAACTATGATGAAAGTATGCCTTTTAGAAGATGGAGGATATATCTTGCCTATGAGGTCTATCGCCCAGCCTCTAAATAGCCAAGGTTTGACAATGGCATGTAACTCTTCGGCTGGTACTCTCTGTATTGATCCATGGAGTTAATAAGACTCACAGCCTTTAGTATAGACGAAACAATCGGCTATAATAGTTGGCCAATAATATCATATCGGTGGATTAGCCACTTTATATTAGAGCCAGATTTGTGAGCTCCACAAATTCCTTCATGAACCTCTCCCATCACTACCAAGGCCTCATCTTTATTTAAGCATTTAAACAATACCTCTTCTTGGCTTTTTCTGAATAACTCACCATCAATCAATACATACTTTAATGCTTACTGTTTAAGTTTGTAATCCACCTGAGCAAACAGGTTAGCCAGATATTGGATCAACTCTTGCCTCCAATCGGCTGATGTCCCCAATTCATGGTCAATTACCAGTGCATTCTCTTTTTCAATATTATTAACATCTAGTACTATGAACTTATATCCAGAGGCCTACTGTGTCAAGTTATTTGCTATTTCATTGGATGTCCTGGAAACATGTGATGTTATGACTTCGGCAAAATATTCCAATAAAGTTCTAGCTTCTTCCAATGTTAGGCTATTACACTTATGCTCTCCTAACAATTGGTTGATCACTAATTGTGAATCCCCCATGATCTGTGCAGCTTTCACATCTAAAGATCTTAGTAATTTGAAGCTAATTATGAGGGCTTCATACTCTACTTGCATTGAACATCCAACCAATACATAAACTTCTTGTCCACTCTCTCAGGACTAGTAATTACCACTCCTGCGCTAACTCCTTTTTGATGTCTTGAACTATCAAAAGCTAGAGTCTATGGTTTAATCTGCACATAACCGTAACACTCGGCCAAAGGGTTCTGTATTTCTACACAGGGATGTTGTGCTAAGAAATCGACCAGCACTTGTCCCTTTTATGGCCTTCGACGGCACATACTTTAGAGCAAATGCATTTAACTTAATGACCCATTTCATTAATCTTCCTTGAAGGACTGGCCAATTTAATAAATACTTCACTATATCTATCTTACATATTATCAACACCTCCCTAAGCAATAGATAATACTCCAATTTTGTACATGCATGAAACAATGATAAACACAACTTTTCTATTGGAGTGTACTTAGTTTCGCATCATTTAGCAACCTACTCAAATAGTAGATGACCCGCTCAGTTCCATCCTTTGAATCTTGAGCAAGCAAGCTTCCAATGGAGTCCTCAATGGCTGATATATATAACTTGAGAAGTCTTCCAAATGCTAGTGGTACTAGTACTAGAGGTGTTGCTAAGCATCTCCTGATTTGTTCAAAAGCATCTTGTTGTTCACTACCCCAAATAAATTCCTTAGCTTGCTTAAGGCTTAACAAAGGTGAAAAAGCCTTCATCTTGCCAGCTAAGTTTGCAATAAACCTCCTCATGAAGTTTATTTTGCCTATTAAGTTTTGCAATTCCTTTTTATTCCTTGGAGGTTGAGCTTCCAATATAGCTCTCACTTTGTTCTTATCCCGTTCAATCCCCTTTTGGTAGACTAAGAAACCAAGGAAGTTTCTAGCTGAGACCCCAGACACACAGTTGGCGGGATTAATCTTAAGCGAATGCTTTCTCATTCTGAGGAACACTTGTTCTAAGTTAGCCAAGTGGTTTTGGAAATCGGCTGATTTCACTATCACATCATCAATATAGACCTCCATATATTTCCCAATCAAATCATGAAAAATTAGGCTCATTTTCCTTTGATAAGTAGCCTCAGCATTCTTGAAACCAAATGGCATAAACACCCATTCAAAAATGTCCATGGCTCCTAGATAATGAAAAGCGATTTTATGTACATCTTCCTCAGCTAAATAGATTTTATTGTACCTAGAATAACCATTCATAAATGATAAAATTCCATTATTTGCTACGGCATCAACTAACATATTCGCAATAGACATAACATATTCATCCTTAGGGGTAGCTAAATTTAAATTATGAAAGTCTATACAAATCTTAACCTCGCCATTCCTTTTAATTACAGAGACAACATTTAAAAGCCATTGTACATATCTAGCAGTCCTCATAAAACCTACTTTCAACAATCTCTTTATTTCTTGCTTGATCTTTGGCATTAATTTTGGATTAAATCTTTTGGATGGTTGCTTGAATGGCCTAAAACCTTCTTTGATGGGCAAATGATGCTCAACTAATTTTGTAGACAATCCAGGTATTTCATGGTATTCCTATGCGAAATAGTCTTTATACCTAGTTATCAACTGAATTAGCTAATTTCGCTCACCTTCGCTAAGTAAGCCACTAATCTTAGTCATTCTCAACTCATCAATAGTCCCAAGGTTAACTTTGATTAGGGGGTCTTGAGGTTCAAAGCTTGGAATTTCCTTCTTAATAGGTGACACGAACAAATCTGCTGCTCGGTCTAGTACTTTTTCTTTTCTTATCAGCTGCTCATTGTCTTTTCTCTTTTCTATAATCTCATCATCCGTCTCGACTAGTTCCTGTTGAAACAAAGACTCTTTAAGTCTTGTCTTGGCTAAATGCAAGGCTAGCTATTGCAGGATATCCTTTGTCACTATCTTATGGCTATTTATTGACAAATTCTTATTCAATCCCTGGCTCGACCTCTATTTCCACCTTAAAGCCTTGGCTGGTGAAGTTCACTACCTGAATAGCATCTTGAGAGATTCCCAAAGGTCATGTTATTGGTTGAAATTTGGGTGGTATAATACCTCGCTCAGCTACCTTTACATCAGTTGAAAAAGGTTTTGGTCTACTGGCACAACTTCCACCTTGCCATCATTCCAAAACATCAGTTGCTGATGTAAGGTAGATGGGACACACATATTGGAATGAATCCAATCTCTTCTTAACAGTAAAGAGTATGTTGGCTTGGCGTGCACGACCAAAAACACAGTGGTGAATGTTTTAGTTCCAGCAGTTAATTCAGCCATGTAAAATCCTAGAGCATATGTGCTCTCCCCTAAGAAGTTTGTCATCTTCATGTTCGTCTCTTTGAGATTCTTCTGAGACTTATCCAACTTCTTCAGAATTTCAACTGACATAACATTCATGATGGCACCCCCATCAATCAATACTCGATTGATAGGCCTTCCATCAATATAAGCCCTTATATAAAATGGCTTTAAATGTCTTGCCAGTTAAGGCTTCTCAAACTTAATGATACCATCTATATCATCTTTTTCTTTTTTCTTTTCATGCTGATTTTCTGTTGCATTTATCTCGTCAGCTAAAGTAGCCCACGCAGCCTCCTCAACCAAGATGTCACCATGACTAATTCTCTTTTGTTGCAAATTTAGCAGGTAAAACCCCTATGGTAGTTGCTAGATTTGTATCATCTTGTAAATCATCTGTTAGAATGAGCATATCATCATCATTAAGAATTTGTTGAATCAAATTCTCTGACAACTCTGTTACATGTATTCGCACTCTCTCGATTGATGTTTCAGTCGTTTGAGCATGACTCTGATTTTGGATCTACCCTTGTATTTCTTGTATGACTTCTGCCTTTGGGTTGGCAACTTCCTCTCTTTTCACAAGTTTGGCTTGATCCAGCATATTCATCATATTTCTCATTTTTTGGATGGACCTTTTCCTTTGTATTCTCCTTTTTTGAGTCCTTGTTAGCTATACAGGTTATGACTCAACTTATTTTCCCTTACAATATTTATTCAAGAACCACTCTCATTTGTTAGACTCAATGTTCGACTTAATCATCCTTGCATCCTTAGTCGATTCCTCATTTCTTACTGTGATTCTAAGGGTAGACCTCCCTTGACTATAGTTTACTTCAATGGCTTGCTTAGAATCTTTAGGTACAGGATGACCTGAGATCTGTGGAATTTGTCATTGCTCATACTTTTCTCTTCTCAGCTGGTCCCTCTGTTAAGGAAACTATATTCTTTAGAATATACTCTGTCGAGGTCGTTCATACTAGCCCCAGTCTCTGTTTTGCCCTGGAGCTTAGGTATCCATTTTTTCCTTTCATTTTTCTTGGATGCATCATATCTCACAGCTTTGGTCTTTTCCTTGACCACTACCAATTTTGGTCTCCATACTTGCTTAGAACATTGCACAGGCCGAGAGGATGAAGCCTTTTTTCTGGTATGCTTGTTTTTTACTGATATGGAAACCATCTTAATAGTGGCTAAACGAAATGGATTAGTATCAATGGTCATACCAACCCTTTTTTTATCTACAAGCTTGAATCTTTCTTCTTTCAGGGCCTTTTGAGTCACATTGCAAAAATGGTACAATTATTTGTATGATGGGAATATGAATTATGCTACTTGCAATATTTCAAATTTTTAATTTGATCCATTGGAGGTAATTTATGTCCTTTTGGAAGCTTAATCTGTTTATCTTTGACTAAGAAGTCAAAGATCTTATCTGCTTTTGAAATGTCAAATAGATATGCCTCCTTTTCCTCAGTTTTGACCTTTTTTTTCCCTTGCATAGGAGTAAGAGCAGGACAAGTGTATGACTTGCCTCCTAGCAACTCAACTGACATAATTTCACCTTGTACGGCCCTTTCTTCATCATTTCCTTTCTCATCGGCTGAATCACAATTAACTACAACCACCAATTGGGAGCCCCTAGACCCTACCTTATTAGATATTCTTTGCTCTCTCTATTATGAATTGCTCAACTTGAGTTGCTTTCCAAGAGGCCTGAACCAAGTCATAGTATTCAAAAACAATGAGCTTTTCTCTTAGCTAAGGGTTCATATTATTCACAGCAATAGAGGCATATTTAGCCTCTGGTAATTATACGCTGCATTTCTCTTTAACCCTTCTAAATCTTTCCAAAAACTTTGTCACAGACTCATTCATTTGTTGTTTGATACTTAACAAATCTAGCACAGAAGCTTCTGGCTGAGGCTTATATAATCTATAATAGAATAATCGCTACATATCAGCCCAGCTTTGTACAGAGTTTGGGGGCAATAGTGAGTACCAAGTGAATGCTCCCCCAGTTAAGGATAAAGGAAACAATTACTTCAGTGCCTTGAGCTATAAATAAGCTGACATGCTCCATAGTTGATTTGCCATCCTCCCCATAAAATATTGTAAAGTATGGAGTTTTTAAGTCTCTGGAGAATTGGACCCTATCCACCTACTCTGAATATGGCTTCCTATAAACTGACCTCTCTAATGGTCTCAATTGTACACCAAAATGTCTTCTCATAGCCTCAGCTATCATGTTTTGATCAATCAGCTGAGGCATAGCTCCCCTCGGCTCAATACATGACTAAGGCTGAAGGAGTGCTGCCTGCCAATTAGCCCCTTGTTCGACTCCTTAAGGCATCCTATGCAATGGTTGCATGTATAAGGGAAGATACATTAGTTGCTGACAAGTATTAAACGGTTGTAACTCGTAAATAGGGGGTGGTGTACCCACTGGCTAGAGTGATCCTGTAGGTTAGGCAACATATCCTACAATTGGCTGGGTATTAGCCCTTGAATTATGACATTCCATTGCATATCCCCTTAAGGCCAACCACTTTGACCCATTGAATCACCAGTTGTAATGGGACGAGTGTATACAGGTTGGTTCTAGTTACTATTTGAGTTGCTCCAAGAAGCTACACTTCCTATGGGGAGCCTTAAGTTCCCAAGGACATTACAAGGCCTTCTGATTAATTATATCTGACCAATCTAGAGCCCTTGATGCCTCCCAATGTAAGCAATTGCTTCATGAACAGCTTCAAGTGTATTCTCATGGGTAGTCCCAGCTAAGTGGCCATGGATTTGCGCTATTTCCTTGTGTTACTGCTGAAACAACTGCACCTCATTTCATACCATGGGTTTCACTATCTCAGCTAGTTGTTTCGACACTTCCTATATTAGATCATTCACTCCTGCTTCAATCTGTTGCCTAATGAAGGATGCAGATATAACTAACGGCTACCTCTCCTCACATCCAATTTGAGTAGAACTAGTCACGTCAGGAGAAGCTACAGAGGCCCTCAGCGGCTGAGAGACAGCAACTGTATTCGGTTGCTCTGAAGTCACCCCTTGGGGTGCAGTCAAGGCAACCTTATATGTAACTGATTGCCACCCTACTTTCTGCCTTGAGGTTGAACTTGGATTTTGGTTTGTTGAACTCATGTCGATTATCTTCCTCGATCTTAGATTCATACGCCAAGTATAATCCAGCCTCAGAACAGGAAACTTTTGCTGACCTGATCCTGATGGTCCCACTCGGTGTGCCAAATTTTATGTTGGATAAAAATGTAATTGGCTAAATCTCTTTGAAGAAACTTATCTAAAAACAAACTCCCAAAAATTACTAATATTTAGATGATTAACGCTAAATAGGGTATTCTACTCCTTAGCAAATGGACTCCTCAAATGGCTCACTGGAGCAAGTCTTTGAGCAAGATTAGAATGGATATTGGATTTCTATTAATCAACTGATGAATTCATACAAAGCCTTGAAGATTAATAATGAAAATAAAGAAGTAACATAAAGCTAAAAAGGATAAATAACAAAGGTAAAATAAAATTAACAGTTAAAATGGCATGATGTATGTTGATCTGAGTGACATCCATTTTTATCTGTATGCATGAGCCTTTATAGTCTTCCTAAAATCTTGCCACTTCCTCATGATATGCTCCTAGTGGCCCTCAGCTGAATCTCTATACATCTACATTCTTAGTGGTGGTAATCGTTACTTCAATCATGGCCTTAGTCTCCAACTACCTTTCCTTTCTTAGCTATTAGGCTTATTTACTTCTTTTGGCCCAACCTATTCTCTTCAACTAATGCAATGCGACTTTTCTTTTTTGGCGCAATTCAACTTTCAACCAGGCCTATTTTAGGAGTCGTGTTAGCCCACAACTAACCTAATTACGATACCAACAGTTATTTAACAAGTTAATACTCAATCGTTCTTCTAAATAGTACATAGTTGCGATGGCAATATGATAGTAGTGACACTAATGATAAATTGATAATAACGTTGACAATTACAATTATATTAAATATAAGGAAAAAAAAATAGAAGCCTTGATAACAACATGCATGTGATGTACCAAAATATTTAGAGTTAAATACACTTAACACCCTTGAGGTATTAAGAAATTACATTCCACTCCATTTGTTTACAAAATATACACTCTACCCAATTTATTAAGAGTGTGTTTGGTTGTTTTTTATTTAGAAAAAAAACTTTTTCTAAGAAAGTGCTTTTATAAATTTTAAGTGTGTTTGGATACAACTTAAAAAAAATGCGCTTGTAGAAAAAAAAAAAAGTTAACTTGCCACTTTTTTAAAAAAATTAGTAATATATAGGCTCTTAAAAAAGTAGAAATAAAAGTAGTTTTTAATAAAGGATCTGTTTGATTAAGATTTTAAAAGAAGTACTTTTTTCAAGATTAGAAGCAGAAGCAACACTAGAAGCAAAAGCAGAAAAATGTTCTACATTTAAATATATATATATATATATATATATAATTGTATAAGTATTTTTTATCAAAATTAGAAGTTGTTAAACCATTTGAATATAATAAATATAGAAGTACATTTTTTTTGATAAAATTATAATTAAAAGATATGGGCAGAGAGAGAGAGAGAGAGAGAGAGAGAGAGAGAGAGAGAGAGAGAGAGTGTGTGTGTGTGTGTGTGTGTGTGTGTGTGTGTGTGTGCACGCGCGTGTGAGTGAGAATGAGAGTGAAAAAAGAGTACTTTCTAAATTTGAAGAACAAAATTTTTTCTTTTTTATTGCTTCTTCTTTTTAGACAAATAACTCCTTATTAATTTATCAAAAAAAGTCAAAAATTGATTGTTTTTTACTTTCACTTTTTTTGAGAAGTACAAACAAATAATATTAAAAATTTTATAAATATTTTTTTGAAAAATTTTGTAATAAAAAAGTATATTTTTGTGCTAAAAGTGTAAACAAATGCACCCAAAATCATCTTTCAAAAGCCACTCCTGCTTCTGCTTTTTTTAAATGGAGGATATTATTAATTTTTATAAAAAAATGATAAATTGACTCCAAACACTTTTTTTAAATTTTGTAAAAGCAATTTAAAAAAAACACTTAAAAATGTTTTTTCCCTAAAAACAAAAAAAAAGTCCAAACATCTCCCTAGTAAATTGGGGTGAAGTGTTATTTTTTAATATTTTAAGGGAGTTAAGTGTATTTTACTCAAATATTTAACTAGGTGGTTAGTGTTGTTACATCTAATGTAGTCGATTTGTGCATTTTATTTTTCAAATTCTTACTTTATGAAATTATAATTTTTTATTTTTATGCATGAAAATAACTTTGTTTTTTATTAGAATAATTTTTTCAGTTATTTCTTAATTTCTTGAAAATTTTAAAAAATACATAATTTTAATTCTAAAAGGAATAGCAAAAAATTAAGGTTAAAATACTAATTTGAAGGTTCCATAGTCAATTTCAAACATTAAACAAGATACCATCTCATTATTTAATACAGAGTCACGTTAATGTATATAAAGCATATGCTAAACATAGTGTATAATATTTATTAAATTATTGTAATTACTTGAATAATATTAAATTATTTTAAATATTTAATATAATACAAATACTTTTACTTATTTATTTATTTATTTCTTCACCTATGTCCAAAAGCACACACGTCAATAAAAAAAAGCACCTACGTCTACCCAAAAAAAAAAAAAAAAGAGGAAGCACACGTCAATGAGACCTATGCGACTTATACTTTGACGCTAAGGTAATGGGATTGAACTTGTTATATTCAATAATCACTATATAAGTGGCCATATAAGTTGATACTTACCTACTATGGAAGAGATCATCCTTTACCAACAAATCAAACTAACAGCACGGTAAGCTACGGTGTTATTATATGATAGTGGGAACGTGCCAAGGACAACTTTGACTGGATTCTTTAAGAAGATATTTCTCACTCTCGATAAATATATTAGAGATTGCAGTTAAGATCCTGTCCGAGTGGCTTAGGCTTAGACATCCGATTCAAGTGTATCTAATCAATGTTATTTTAATTATGACGATGTTTGCTATGTCTATGTGCACTCATTTGCAAGTCAATGAAGTGAGGTAGTTCTAAAATGAATTGTTACAGTGATTCCTTTAAGTAGACTGGGACAAGCATTCTGGCTAAATAATACAATTTTTAATCATCCGGCAAGTTCAATGGCGTCAACATGTGCATCATTTAGGTATGAAAAAAAATATCAGTTAAATTATCGAAATTAATTTTGATATACTATCATTAATTCATAGATTTTTACATATGCAATTTTTGAAATAATAAAAATAAAAATCAAACACTATTGATATGATAATATATAATTAAATAATTATATAAAAAATTATATTAATAACACATTAAACTTAAGCTCTAATGTTAATTCGATAAAATAACATACAACAGTCAAAAATGCAATTATTCTAATCCTAGACTTATTTCTTGTCAATTGCTATATGACATCTATCAACATTTATAAAGGGCATAGTAATATTAATAAATAAAGCGTTTACTCTGACTACTCACGAAAAATTATGGCAGGAGAGGAAGTGATTTTCCTAGAAAGAATGGCATGCATGCCTCTATATTTATTATAACATAGTATTCTGCCACTTGATATGGATATCTATAACAATGATGTCGTAAAGAAAAAATGACTTTCAGTTATTAAACATCAATGAATGTGGCCGGCGCACCCAATAGGCGACGTCGATCATCAAGCGGATTTTATTAGAAAGAAAAAATGGGAAAGTATGTTTTTTTTTCTTTTGTTTTTTTCTTTTTATTTTTTTATATTTTCTCTCTTTATTCAAAGTAAAGAACGTATTACTTTTTGCTTGCATGAGATGTCCTCAAACTCTACATGTATAATTTAGATTGTTAGTTGAGCTACATTTTAAAATGAAAAAAAAAATTACTTAAGATGAATTAATTTAGCAATTTATAATAGAAAAGGCATGTACACGTAACTTTTTGAAATTTGAGTTTTATCAACTGCTCTCTATATTTTATAATAAGTGTCATTTAAAGTAATGATGTCAAGATTAAGAAAATAATTTAATTAATTTAAAAAAAATGCTAAAATATAGTTTTAACTCCTTAAATTTTACTCTACGTGTGATATATCCCCTTAAATATATGGAAGTGCAATTTACCTCCAAAAGTTAAGGAGTGCATGTTAAAATATCCGGGAAGTAGGCTATGGTTGGCTTATTATGACACGCTCAATCACTTACTATTAATAGCGCTGCAACCACGGACGATATCATCTGCACCAGAATCCCTATCTGGGTAGTACAAAAGGTTACCTGTTATGAACCATTAGTAGTTAGTTAGGTTCTATTAGTAGTTAGGTCCCTAGTTACTTGGTTAGGACTATAAATAAAGAAATTATCTATTCATTTTGATCATAATAGTAATCTCTTGAGGTATTTTTTAAGGAGAGTAGAGTTTTGTAGATTTTTCTTTAAAGAAACCTATCATTACCCTCCCACCATTTTGGTACGTATGCATAGGCCATTTGGTTATGATTCTAGGAGAAGTATTTTTTAATAAGTAGAAATAGAAGTAAAAGCAGAAAATTATTTTATATTTGAATATAATTGTATAAGTATTTTTTTCTCAAAATTAAAAATTATTAAATTATTTGAATATGATAAATATAGAAATATTTTATTTAATAAAATTATAATTAAAGATATAGAGAGAGATAGAGACAAAGAATGAGAGTGGGAAAAGAGTGATAGTTTTTAAAAGTTTTAAGGATAAAATTATAATTAAGGGAAAGAAAGTGATTACTAATTTCAAGAAGAAATATTATCTCTTTTCTACTGCTTCTATTTTTGGAAGAAGCAACTTCCTATCTACTTCTTAAAAAAGCAGAAAAACTTATTATTTTATATTTCTATTCTTTGAAAAAGCACAAATAAATAATATTAAAAATTCTATAAGTACTTTTTTTCATTTTTTTAAAAAAAATACTTCTTTTTGTATTAAAAGCACAAATAAATGCACCCATAATCTATCATATTTCAACTAATTTATCAGCAACCTTTTTTTCATTGAAAACGATCTTGGAATGTGAAACGTTGGCTTTGAAAAGATTATTTTCCATGTCTAAGAAACATGGTTAGATCAACGAAAGAAGCAAATTTTGTGTTGTAAAGAATGAACAAGTTAAACGGTGTTGTGAGAGAGGGGGGGTTTTAAGATCTACTCTTTAATTTTAAGCACTAAATTGCACATTTTTAAATCTTAAGGGATAAATTACACATGAAGTAAAATTTAAAGAAATAAATTATGTTTTAACTTTAAAAAAACCACAAATGGTTGAATTACCCTTTGATTAATTGTTACTCTTTCAAGAGTCACATTAATTGAAAAAGAAAAAATCATGAAGGACAACCACTAAACCGTAGAAAATTTATAAAAATTCGTAGCTAACAACATGTTGCCACAGTTTTAAATTCTGTGGCTAAATTAGGTTTGGCAAATAAATGGGGGAGGACCATGGCAACATTCACTTTGCTCTAACAGTGGCTAAGTAAGTCATAACCGTATTAATATAAGTAAGTTTGTCACGGTTAAACTATCGCTAAGTAAGCTTACACTTTAATCATGGCTAAATCAAGGAGAATTTATATTAATAAATATTGTTAGTTGAGATCAAACTATGACTAAGTATTTCATTTTTTTTAAAATAATATTATCTTTTTATAAACCATGTTGAAAGTAAAAACCTGTTAAATTAAATTATATAATACCAATAAAACGTCTGCTAACCCTAAGAAAGAATAAATAGAATAAAAGGAAGAAAATTAAAGAAAGGAAAGTGGACTGAACTAATTCCTCGTTCCTTAGACAGCTTGGCCCAACAGCCCATAAGGGCCACAAACGAGAGGGAGTAATTCCAAACTTAACTACCAAAGGAAATTCCGGATTTGTCTCATGCACTAGGCAAACTCAAATTCAAACCAGAGTATCCCATGCAAAGCGAAGATAGCTGGAGACCTTGAAGGTGATCAAGCAGCCCCTCATTTCTTGGAACTAGACTTCATGTTAAATAAAGGACCTCATCAGAGGCCAAAATAAGTAACTAGTCTATTTCTACTTGCACCCAAGTAGAGTTGAGTTCTGACTTGAGTATCAGAGCTTAGTGCAAGTCCCCTACTGAAGTAATAGATTCATGAAGAGCTCGGATCAACAAGGACATCACCAAAACCCAAGTGAACAGGTTAGAGCATTGGCCCCATCATGGGCCCTCAAGCATAAGCCCTATGCATTTCATAGTTACCACAAGGAGATAAAGTGCTAACATGGTTGACCCGTTGAACAATCCCAACAATGGAAACGAGGCCAACAACAATGCTTCTCCTTGAACTATAGAAATGTTGTATTGTCTAATAGGGCAATTGCAGGAGCAAAATAGGAAGCTAACAAACCAAATAGAGGCAATGAATCGAGCACAAGAGGCTAATAGAAAGGAGTATGAAGCTAGTAGTCATCAGAATAATGATGACATTTCTCACACTCATGGGCAGAATGAAGCCAGTTGACCTGCCACTTCTCGTACTCCTCCTATTGATTTAGGACCATTCTTGGAGTTCATCATGTCTGCGACTCTGTCAAGCAACTTTAAATTATACATGATCCTACGCCCGTATTATGGCACTAGAGATCCTTTAGTATATGTAACAATGTTTAAATCTATAATATTATTGAATGGAGCTACTTTTCCTTTTTTATGCTGAGCATTCCCTTTTCTGGGGAAGTCGGTCCTTTTGTAGTTTTCATCATTGCCTGCATCCATGACTTATCCGAGTTTTCACAAGTTTATTTGACCTCCCTATTTTTTTATTTGATATTTTTCATTATTTTTACCATTATTTTTGTTTATATTTTTTAAAATAAAGCACACGTCATTTCATTTATTAGGAAACCAAAATAAGTTTCTTGTATTGAAATGTATCACGGTCTCTTGACAGTAACTTCAGAATTAAATGAGCCATTGAATAGCTTCTTGAAGAGGATTGAAAAGTAGTAAAATTTTTTATAAAATAAAAAAAGGATTTTGATGTGAAAAACTTTACACTTTTAAATACCAATTCAAGGAGGCATGCAGATTGGAGTGAGTCTTCCTCTTAACCTAATCTTTTATGTAAAATAAGAAAAAACAAACAGTCGTGCACATCTCTTTTAAAAAGAAAAGTTAAGATTAGGATATAATATATGTGTGTATTTTGCTTTCTAAAACGCAGAACTAATTCGAAGAAGGCTTTCTACATTGGTGTTTGCAAGAGAGCGCATATAAATCAGAGCCAGAACCTGACTCCCTCATAAGTTTTATTTTTGTTATATAAATTATTAAAACAATTTAACTCCCACTATAACTACCTTAAAATTTATGTAAAAATATAATTAATTAATAATATATAGTATCTTACAAATAATAATATATTAAAATTAATCTCTTTTAATATAAACTTTCGCACATTCATATTTTAGCTCTCAATTTACTTACCCACCCATGTCTTTTTGTTTCGCTACATCACTGATTAAGGATTTGGACATGTATCCATTTAATCATATTACTGGTGATGAAAATCAATAATTTATCAATAGTAAGTGGTTTTGTTTTCGGTTCGGGCCTCCAATAGTAAGTGAATCTAACGTGTAGAGGAATAATAGTTGGGGAACAAGGTCGAAGGCCCACACCGAAAAGTTAAAAACAATACTCCAAGTGCAAAGGCTCATGTAGACCAAAAAATGCACGGGCCCATGTGGTTTAGAGCATTCCAAGCTGTTGCAGAAATGTGACTACTAACAACAAAAAAAAAAAGAGAGAGAGAGAGAAAATTACATTGATCTCCCCTCAAGGTTTATTAAAAATATATTTGTTCCCTCCTAAATTTTAAAATTATATTTGCCCTCCTTATCTCCAAATAATTTTTAAACTTTCCAAATTACCTTTCACAACAAACAAAAACAACTTAAACCTCATCTCTCCTTTCCTCCATAGCTACTGCTACTATCTCAAAAACAGAACAAAAGACAAAAATGAAAGTGCTTACATTGCTCTTCTCCGAGATTTGATAAAATTCATTGCAAATCCCTATATTTATCCAAGCTACACTAACCTCCTTTTAGGGGAAGTAAGTGTTATGTTTACATAATATTTATAAAGATGTTTAATATCATATTTTACAAAATATATGAATATTGAATGTAATATTATCTAAAACTCAACGGATGTCAATATATATTTTTATAAATCGAAGAGGGTTGCAGTAAATTTAACAAAATCTCAGATGAGATCAATATAATTTGCCTAAAATAAAAAATAGAGCAGCCCCAAGCCACCATCATCCCCTACCGCTATCACCCCGTACCTTTGTACATCACAAACCCAACCTTCTCTTAAGCCATGACCAATCAGGTGC
This sequence comes from Pterocarpus santalinus, assembly GCA_031439595.1. Taxonomy (NCBI): domain Eukaryota; kingdom Viridiplantae; phylum Streptophyta; class Magnoliopsida; order Fabales; family Fabaceae; genus Pterocarpus; species Pterocarpus santalinus. The sequence goes on along the minus strand of CM062530.1, from coordinate 14,533,222 downwards.
ACTATTCACCACCATTCGTTATTCACCACCATTCGTTGCATCACTGCCATGACCTCAGCTAGTCACCTGTCACACCTTACACAACTCAAGTTGTAGTCACGCACGCATCAACTACCACCATGCTCAGCTTCTGCTGTACTGAGCTATCATCACCTCATCTCGTCGCGCCACCACGAACCTACATGATTCTTGCCAAGTCTCACCTGTCAATTGCTACCAACCACCGTAGTGACTGCACCGCCTAAGTCACCCATACATGCACCCATCTCTCCCCCTTTCCTCTGGCTAAATCTAACTTGTCTCTTTGCTATGTCTCTTTCTTTGAATTGTGAAGAGAGGAAGTCAAGAATTTTAAGATACCTGAATGACAAATTTTTGAGTATGCTGGTACATTCATGCTTTCTATGGGCGGTCTTATATTTCCTTTTTTCAATTAAAAAAATTGATTCCTTTAGCGTGAATTGGGATTGAGGCATAAAAGGATGAATTTGTAAAAAGTGAAGATGAGGTGGTAACTACGAGATTAGCATTGGATTAACAATGGAGAAATTAATTAAGGGCATAAAAATTATTTTATATATATTAAATGGACAAAAGTGTCGAGAAAAAAAAAATACTGAAGTGCAAACTGGAATAGGATCCTTTAAAGTGAGTATTAAGTGAGAAAATAAATGATTTAAGGATGAAAAACACCCCACTTTCTCACTTTACAAAAATACTCACTTTAATAGATTCAAATTCAATGAGACTTTTGTTAACTGAGTTTACTAGAGATAAATTTGAAATAAAAAAAGAAATCAAAAAGGGTTGAACAACATTCAAAAAATGAATAAAACCAAAGTATATGCATCCTAATGACATGCAACGGCTTCTTATTCAGTTCAAGAATTTCATCCTCTTTCCAACATTGATATCCATATGGCGATTGCTCTAGGGTCTGCTCACCTTAGATCTGGAAGAATGTACTACAATTAGGGATGTAGTACAACCTGCTAGTTGAACATGGAGGTTTGGTGGCACAGCTTTTCAATTGAAGACAAATGTTCAGCCGGATATTGGCACAGTCCTTTTCGGGATAAAAATCGCAAGCATCTTAATGCTGTTTCTTGTACACGTGAAGTTCTTTCTCTGTTGATAAATGAAAGAAGAAAGTCCACCTGAAACCAAATGATTGAAGAAAACATTATACCAAGAAAGCACTGATTTAAATATTATACTGAATTGGGTACAATATATATGCATGCACAAGCCAGCTATATGGTGCTTCATTTAATCACAAGCATTAACCTCCTTACCAACCTTTTTATAGTAGAACTCCGGCAATAAGTTTCACAAACTTCATATAATTCTATGAGATTAATTTTGATGTATTGTCATTATAAGAGAATTTTACACTATTATTTAATCACATGCTTTCATTTGTAAGACTTTTAAGATAGTGTATGGTTGAGTCAAACACTCTTTCTGATGTAGCAATATATGATTGGATATTTATGCAAAACTTTTTTACACTGACAAAGCGTCAAAATTAAATTCTAATTCTATTTACCAAAAAACCTCTTTGCTAGTTGAAGGAAAAGATGGGGAACCTTGGTTGAATGTCCAAACAATCTTTCAAACAGAGAAATGAAAAGCTGGGATAAAGTGAAAACTGGGAACTTCTATTCTGCCTACCCAGGTAGGATGCTCTAAATTATATAGTAGAATTAAAAAGGCACATTCTATCACCCGATAAAAATAATAATAATAATAATAATAATAATAACACCAAATGTAGTTAAGATATTTGAGGTAGTTATTGGCAGTTAGATATGCAGTTAACATAGCAGATGCATATAAGGTTAGATAGATTATTTAATTCCTCAGGTTCATCATTTTCAATGACAATCACAGTTTTCCAATTTCTCCACTCTCAAACTCTCTCTCTCTGATAATACATACCTGATTGGAGGCAAGAAGTGAAAAAACGGAAGACAGTTCTGTAAGTGAGAATAGCATAGCTACCAAAATATCTTCATCCGGAGAATTTAATACCAACTGTAGGCCTGCCTGCATTAAATCAATCATCATATGAGAAACCTAAATATGTGATAATTCCAAGAAAGAAACAGACCCAAAAAAAAAAAAAAAGGAGGAAAAAAGGAAGTGTGACAAAATAAGGTTTATAATAATGTAACAATAGAAAATGCATATGCCACATTAAAAGAAGTATATTAGATTTCACAGAATGAAAAAATGGTCAACCACCTTGTAAGTTTTATTTGCAACTGAAAATGAACACTTCAATTTTGTAAAAACTTGTGCTGCGGTCAACTTTACAGGCAACGATACTGTAGATGAATTCATCATATTGAACAGCATCTCCACAGTAATACATGCAAAATCATCTGATGCCTCACAAAAGCAGCCAGCAGCGAATAATGATGCTTTTACCTGTAAAACCCAATCCAATGTTTCACATATATATTGATGCCAATAATCGAGTAATTGAAACATAAAAATGAAACATGGCAGAATTCAGAAGCAAAGAAAATTAGAGGATGGCCTAAGGCCATCAACATCAACATATATAAAAAGCAAAGTACAACCCAAAATCCAATCATTGTCAATCCAACTGTGGATAGTATTGCAAATCAAATTCAGATTGTGGTTTCTCACTTTCCATACAATTGCACAACAAAGGCTTTGAAACATAAGAAGAAAACATGACTAGGTAATCCATAATCATGCAATAAACAAGTAATAATGCATAATTGGGAGATGTTATTAAGAATGAAATTAGACACCCAGAACAACAGAAACACTAAAAGACTTGTTTTACCTCACAATCATGAGGAGAAACAAGGCTGGAAAGTATCAAATATCGTATTTGAGCATTGTCGTTGGCGAAACCAGCCCAGCAACCAAACAGAACCAAAGCCAGTTCCTTGGACTCCAAATCCCCATTGTCGAAAACATATTTCACTCGCTTCAACAACTCCAAGTGGTTAGCTACTCCTGCCTTTGACAGCAACCCTTTACACTGCTTGTGCTTCCCAATATTACCATGCTCTCGTTCAAACAAGAAAGCCTTGACAACAGAAAGCTTGATTTCTTTGTCACCTCCCCTAAAGGCATCAGCAAGGCGCAAGAGGATGGAATTGGCAAATAGCCTAACTTCACCTGGCACAAGACCAAATGTGGCATTGGATGCAGTGCTAGATTCAAGCTCTCTACTCCATTGCTGAAGACAAGGCCCCAGTTGCAATACGGATTGAACAGGTACACCTAATGAAGGATAAGACTTAGAAAAGAAGTAAACCCCAAAGAGGTATCAGAAATGAATAAGAAAGGAAGAAAGAAAGTGCTATATCACCTGGCTTACTAGAACGTAGGCCCTTCTCAAGTTGAATGCTCCATTCCATGGCACAAGCAGCACATGTTTTTTCCATTGCAGATTCTCCTGTACTTGATACTGCCAGCAAGAGAAAAGTGAGCTCAATGCTTTAAGCAAACCCACATTTTTTCATCTCAATTCCCAACACTATGTTCAGATTTCAGTTCATATTTAAGTAGAATACCAATATCTTAAGTTATCAAACTCTAAAGTCAGTCATAGATACAGGTCAATGTGCATCGTCTTTCTATGGTGTTACAGATGGAATTAGGTCTGGACAATAGACAGAGGAACTAGAACTCACTTTGCAGTCTGCAAGGATGTACAGACTTCTTTCTTTGGCCAGCTCCAGTTATCCCCCAGCATCAAAGAGCTAATTGGCCATAGATGACCAATAAAAATGGGCTGGGCAAAGCGAAGAGTGTTGGACTCAATCTCAATATACTGTGGCTGTTTAGGAATTTAGAGACTCGTAGGTCTGGATGAATTCGATTTAAAAATTCAGTTCAGTTTTTGGAAAGTTAGAAAAAAAAAAAAAAAAAAAATCTTCCACCCTTAACCATAGCAACCTCTGTCCTTCATTTAAAATTGTTGATTAATTACCACAGTACCATTTCCGTTCCTTTAATATATGTTTTTTATTTGTTGAAACTATTTTCTAAAAATAGAAACAATATATCAAAAGACTTTAGGAACAGTTTAAAAAGAAATTTCATTATTTTATACAAACTATATAAAGTAGTTAAAAAGTGAAATTGATAATACATACTATTGTATCTCTATTTTTCTTAAAAAATGCTTGAAATAAATAATCCAATATTCGAGAAATTACTTCTCTAAGAAGGCTTTTTTACAGATTTAATTATTTGAAATAAAATATATTATTAATAATTTATTGATATTATTATTAAATAAATCACTTGTCATGGTGTCAACACATAAAGACTTGGGAATCGCCATTCATTGCTTTCCCATTTTCTTCGTAGTATTAAGACATGACTACAATCATTAAAGATGTGGCCAAGGGAGGAAACTTTCACAAGATAAAATCATGAAAACAAAATCATATTCCTGATTCATCTAGCACCAGACCCATCACATCCTACCTTGGTGATGATAAGTCAATACCAGGGCGTTATGTCCATGGCAGAAAAGGAAGTCCAACCACATAAAGATAAATATAAATGATATCCATATCATTAATCAAATCTCACCACAAAATAACATGATCAAGAAAGTAAATGGCCCTCAAGGCGTCTATAAAGCTTGGATAATCACCAAACCTCAAAGATCAATTTGTTTGTACAAGGAAGTTTCAGCAACTAACAAATAGGTCTTCCAGAGGATAGTTAATCCTCTGTGTAAGCCAACCAAACTTTGTCTGTGAATGTGACAACCGTCAGACTACAGATGATATAAGACAAGTACTATTTTGTGACACGTGACCTTGTTGAATACAACACTTAACTTGGGAATCACTTTTGTCTTTTGAAAAGTCCATGTTAACATTTTCATTAGCAGTGCCAGGAGCAGTCCAAGGGCAGATAATAAGAACCAAGACAAGGAGAAGTCAGCTAGTGTAACAAAGCAACAGCAGAAACTGTAATAGCAAACGAAGAATTGCCATCAATTTAGCAAATGTAAAGCTATGTTTTTGGGCTAAGAAAACAGTGGCTGGGACTGCCATGGGTTATACATGTGCCATCTCTGTTCGATTTAACTAGATCTAGGTATCTAACAATTACAGCTACAACCATAATTCAAGGATGTTTGGCCATAAAATAAAAACTTTCAGGGTGCAAGTTGTGAAAGGCTTATACGATTTGTAATTTCTCTTAATTTTTATTAAGTGAGGAAATAATTCACAACCCTTTCATAACTGAGATCCTCCACTAGAGTATTGCAATATATCACTATCCCAAATCAACACACAATCTAACTATCTTGGTCACTACAGAATCAAAAACAAATTGTAAGAAACTGGTATCAGTGAGTTTAGAAATGTAGAAGAATGTCACTGAATATTGAGGAATAGATCCGATACCAGTGTAGTATCTAGCTCCTCTGTGGTGTATTATTCACAACTAAAAGGAAAACGTTTACAAAGCTCCCTAGGTATTCGAGAGACCCGGTTCTCTCCCAAGAGTCTATTCCCACAATTTTGAGATGCTCTGCCTCAGCATCTCTCCCAATCCCTACATTCCACCTTTCCAACCCATAACAGAATCAGTATTTCCATACACTCTCTCTCTAACCTTGCCAGCTGGCAAAGTTACTTACGAAACCCACTGCTCACACTCATGCCACATGCCCCTCCCATGTCATTCCTCTTTTTCTTATTCTTTCTCACATACCCCTTAGCATAGGGTGAAATTTTATTGCTTGGAGTAAAGTCAACCTCACCATTTACTGAGGTCCTAACACAAATCCAGGCAGTATCAAATTTCTTATATTTATCAACAAAAAAAAAACTAAAAAAGAAAAGCCAAAAGAAAAAAATCATAGTTCAATTTGAACATAAAAAGGAAGGCAAAATTCATAATTACCCAGGGGTTCATGAGCAAAGCTCACTTGCAGGTTTCCATTCCTCTTTTCTCCTCCTTCTTTAAGTGACCCTTGCATGGGCGGTATTTCACAAGATGATGATGCCTTTCTTATCATAAAGTCTGCAACCAGAAAACACCAATTCAGTCACCAATTTCAAGAAGCAACACCAGTTCAATTTATTAGCAACAGCTGAGCCAGCTAATATTAAAGGCTATCAAGCAAAATTTCAATACAAGTTTAAACACAGTAAATGACAGAATTTTTTTGTTGTTTTTTTTTTTTGTTTTTTTTGGGGGGGGGGGGGGGTTGTGTGTGACTCACCAATTGCATTCTGCAAGTAGCTGTGGTGGCGGTCGGCAGTTGCAGCGCCATCCACTTTGTTGTTGTCTGAGCCTCTCGCAGCCATGGGTTTAGTTGGGTTCGACCTGTTTATCCAAACCTTAGTTATAAACTCAACTAGGTGATCAACTGGACAAGGCACTGGGTTGGGTTCAACCATTGAGTAGAAGGTTGAACCGGTTAAACATGATATAATTAAATATAACAAAAAGAACTGATACAAACAAGTTCAAAATTCGAAACATAAATAAACAATACAAGTCCATTAAGGACATGAATATTTAATTTATGCTTTCTGTGGTAATGGTGTTTGGGATGGAGGTGTTTGATCATAAGACATCATTAATTTCTCCAAATGAAATAAAACAAAAAAGCACATCTAACTTTTAAATCAAGTAAAAATAAAAAAATTATATATATATATATATATATCATCAACACTGCCCCTCGTCTACGGGAGTACAACAGATTTTCATTTTTGTTTCTTTTGTTTTCCATCTACCACTAAACCAAAACTCATTGAGAGAGCAAGAAGAATCACACAAATATCTACATAGATGTCACAAAACCAATTCAACTTCTCTCTCAAGTCTTAATGATCCCAAATAACAAAAACAAAACCATTTAACCAAATTAATAATTTGTTAGCACATAATCAATTAATCAGGCCAAATGAAACAAGGCAAAACAACCATTCAAAATACTAAACCAATCCCAAAATCTCACCCAAACACCAAAGACAGATCCCAACACCTCTGTAGTATTTAGTCTAGATAATAAAGAAAAACACAACAAATGAAGCTCCGCCCAAAAATACCAAATAAGTTAATAAGTTTTACTGAAATAAGATAGAAAATAAGATAAAAATACGATTTTTCATTTTCTTCCAACTTGTGTTGGTGCAACAGCAGTTAAATTAGATCCAATAAAGTGATTGACGGGCAGAATCAAAGCCATAACCAATCTATTTGTGCAAGTAGGGTTTATCCAAGCCGTAGCCATGAGCAAAAACAACCCCAAATAGCACTGAAACACCAATCTCAGAAGGGCAAAAAAAGAGAAGAAAAAACAGGAAACACCACACACACACACACACACACAGAGGCATACAGAGAGAACTGGAGGCGGGAGGGAATTACAGCTTAAAGCGTGACGAGGGTCGATGGCAGCTGGACGACAATGAGCAGCGACCAACGGCGGGTGGGGTACGAGACTGGGGAGTGGGAACGACGGCAGCCACAAAGAGAGGGACATTCTGCGGCACAGCTGCAGGGATATATTGTTTCAGCGTTTTTATAAAAGGAAACGAAGTGTATATATATATATATATATATACAAAATAATTGCTTATTTCAATTTTATTATATATTTTTCATTAAAAATTCTAAAATAAATCAAGAATGACATCGTTTGTTTTTATGTTTTTTTTTTTCTCAAAAATCGCCAGAGGCAAATTGAGTCTCAGCAAATCTTTAATGTGATCATGAACGAATTAAATAATTACCTAGACTTGGCTAAATTAAATCGACTAGTTTGCTTCAAGTTTTATAACCTTGTCCAAACTAAACCAATTTAGTTTATGTAAATTGAATTTTTGAGTTAAACAAATCAATCTACCCCAATGAACATCCTAAGTCAGGTTTTAATCTCTAGGTTAGAGTAATGAAATTTGCCCTATCCATAAAAATTGCAAGGTGACTAAGGGTGCCACTCACGCATCGTGGGGTAAGGAGTACCTCCCCATATTCCATCTCTGCTACTTCATTTTTTCTTTGTATTTATACTTAATCCCTATCTTAGGAATTTTTTTTCTCCTGTATATCTTAACTTCTGACAAGTCTCCTTGGGAGTTCTCAAGAGGGTTCATGGTTGTAGTGGATGAGATTGTAAACCAGCCCCTTATTTCACACAAGATACAACAAACAAATGTGAAGAGAGAAAAAGGGGGGGGAAAGATCAAGCTTCACTTCACAAAACAATCCATGCATAAATCATTGTGAATAGGCCATCAAAGCATCGGAGGAAATAAGATCATAAGAACAAGTTTAGTACTTGCAAAGGAGGTGAGTGTTGTAAAAGGAGAAATAGACTAAAATCTCTTGTTAGTTTTGGAGAAAATGACTGAGAATGGCTCTAAGCATGATTTTGGAGATGGCAGAGTAGTGTAGGGGAAAGTGATTGCATTGGTATTAGAAGTTAGTGTGGTTGTGGGTGGAAGAGCAAACCTTGATTTTAGTGAAGTCTATGAGGGAGAAAGGGTGGAAGTACAAGTCTTGCAGCGAAGCATTAAGGACAAGGGCTATCAAGGTGGGGGCGGAATAACGACAAGTTGGTGGCTGTGGGAAGTGGTCACAGACTTGAAAGGAGTTAAAGTCAATTTGATGGCAAGCTTGGCAACAAAGAGTAGAAGTCACAAATGAAAGTCTAGAGGTGTAAAAGTAGCTGATCGATTTGTTCGTCCACCCTTATTATGGATTAACATTAGTCCCATATAAAAATTACAAAAATTGACCCCATATTTTAAAATTTAAAAATTGCAAAATAGGGCTTGAGGTATTTCTTTTGCAAAGAGGGTCAGTCTTCGTTCTATTACTGTTGGGGTTTGAGGTTTCTTTCTCTAGTAATTAAGGCATCATCCTCCATCCAACAATGTGATATATTACCATGTTCTATCTCACAAAATCTCAACAGCAACTTGTCTCACCTAAATCTTGTGCATTTATATTCTTTCATGTTTGTTACTAACTTCAAAGTGAGTCGGGAATCGAATTTGGGGTCACTTGGCTATCTTCAATTTTTTGTGGGTTTTTCTTTCTTCCACAAAGGAGAAGCGGTGGCGGAAGGAGAGATGGTGTGGCCAATCATATGGTGGCCAATGGGTAGGGGCACGCCTGGAACTAGCTCTGCTCTGATGCCACCGCCCCTACCCTGCTACCTTCATCGTTGACATGTGCTCACCCCGCTCCACCCTCCCCTCTAACTACAGCTAGAATGAGACACTGCTATGTTTCAGGCGTGCACCAAATCTTTGGGACCAACTGAACATTACAACATTTCCTTTTGAGTAACTCCGCAATAGTAGTAGCACTAGCAATGAAACTAGCAAACATAACAAAGTATAATTTTGTTTGATGTACATATCAGTCCTTGGATTATTATTTTTTTTCCGAATAAGGGCATATTAAACAAACATCATCAGTATTGCAATTAGACATACTTGTTACTCTATCTTTTGATCTAAAGTACCATTTGCTTGCAAAGAGTATCAAGCTAATAATGTTATAAACAAAATCTTAAATTAACAATATCTCCCTCAAAACCATCAAGACATTGGCACCCAAACTCGATCCTATTCCCTCGAAGACTCGCCCTTGTGTAGGTAGTGTTGGAAGAGCATTCACACTGCCCCTAAAGCCACCACCCCAACTCAACCACTTGAAACTGCAGCAAAAGCTCCTTGCTTTGCCTAATAGCAACCACATAGAACAAGAACTAGCACCCAATGTTACTCAATTCATCGTACTTCACAACACCAACAACCTCTTTGCTTTGTTTCTAGCTCTATTCCTATGACTGCGTGAAACAAGTGATGTTACTACTCATCATCTACTACTTGTGCTCTTTTCCTTCCTCCATTAATTGGCTCTTCGTTGTTACTAGAAAACTGCCTCCAATCAAGTTTCCTTTCCACACCCAGAAGCTATCAAAATCGTTGGCGGTGGTCTAGTTATCCTACTTCCAATCTAAAAGTGGATAGGAACTAATCTGCAAACATAAATAATAGAAACACTGAAACTTAATTCCATTAGTGAAAAAACATGGGTGAAATGTCGCTCGTCCGATTATTAAAATATGTAATTCGACGGTCAAGTGTGTGTAAGCATGGGGTGGAGTAACGTTAGTCCACAAGTGGAGTTGGACTAACGAATCCTCCACCATAAAAAGTAATACAATCTAAGGTGGATTCTTACATGGAAACTTTGAGTTTGTGGCCACGTGGTCATTGAAAATTATGTTAATAAAAAAGAATAATAAAATAATAATTTTGCCCTTATCTTCTCTTTCTTCCTCTCTTTCTTCCTCCATTGCAACTATTCCTCCCCTGTCACCTATTCTTGATCAAATTTCAAACTCCAGGTCTCATTTCTAGCTATAAATTTCACACCACTAGACGGATAAATAAACTGCTAGCTTTATTATCCTAATCCAAATTTATTCAAAAAAGTTCAGAAAATATATATATATATATATATATATATATATATATATATATATATATATATATAAATAGAAATTCTATGAATTTCACACTCTTCAATTGTCCCCTTCGACCTCAACTCTGTCTAGCAACAACTTTCACACTGTTCAGTTTCACACTCTTATTTTTTTTCATCATTTTTTTGGATACAACAAGCAAAAAAAAAAAAAAAACATGATGAGAAGACTGCAACAAGAATAGCAATCTCGGGCATGAGTTATCAGCTTTGGATCTCAACTGCTTGTAGTCTCCGCCAATGCTGTTGAATTTCTCCGATCAAGCGCCGACTAGTGCCGGTTTCATCGACATCATCATGGCATTCAACGGTGACCAGTCAAGAGCATATTATGTGGTGGGGTTTGCTTCATTACCGGTGGCTTTGATGCTATGTGGATTGGTGACGTTCTTCATAGGGTTGATGCTGATGTCATGGGCTCTCTGGTTGGTGAAAAGATGAAGATTGTGGTTGTACAATAGCAGCACAACAAAGATGCCAACGGCACTCGAGAATGGGGGAAGTGGGGGATGTGGTTAGTGGGGTTTAGGGGAGTGTGGGGGTGGCAGCATCGACACCAGGTGCAGAAAAGACAACACCATCACCAAAGGTAGTGTAATTAGTAGGGGCAGTAGTGGGGACTGTTTTGGGTGAAAGTAATAGCAAAAATGGTGTTAGACAGTAGAGGAAAGATGATTGTAGTGAAGGATAAAATAGGTAATTCACTTGGGTAGAAATATTAAAATATAAATATAAAAATTATTATAGAACTATTTTTTTATATTAAGAGGTCTTAATCTCAACCATCCATTCAATTTTCAATGAGCAGGATATAGTGACCACATGGTGACAAACTCAAACCTCCGCATTTAAGAAGCCGCCTACAATCTAATTCGATCTCTTTAGTGAAATGAATTGAGATTGCATTCAATCTCACTCTTAAACAAATCTCATTTCTAAACATGGTACTTCATTATCAAAGTCACAAACTCATACGTCAAGTACATACATTAGTGTAATAATTTTTGTTTTAGCTTCATGACTCTCACAACATACCCAATGAGTGTTGCAATGAAAGGTGACTGAAAATTTTTTTGAAGAATTTTATGGAGTTGCCACCGAGATTTAATTTAGAAAAATTATTGGAAAAAACTTTTAAAGTAATCTAAAATTGGCCTACAAAATTATTTTTAGGTTTGGGAGTCTTTTTATATACAAGGAAGGGTAGAAACTGAGTCTTGCTGCACCCCTAGTATATTTGTCCTATTGCAGTTATCCCTAAGTCAGTTGTACAAATCAAATAACTTCAACATTTCAAATTTATCCATAAAGAAAAAACATTTACAAAATAAAAGTATGAAGATTTATAGTTGATTTTATTTATGAAAAGTTTTTTTATGAGAAAACAAAATTTTGCACAGGATTAAGATAATATGAGTCATATAATGACTTGAATATGGTAAACCATACTATTAACATCGCCAATTGTCGCATGTATAATAAGAGGTTTAGATAAAAACATCAAATTAATCAACAATAAATCAATTTTAATCAAAGTAGCATGCCAATAAAACACAATCATTTAAGAGATCAAATAAGTAATCAATAAAAAAAAATGTTAAATTTCGATAGCCAATCAAAGAATCCAACTGAAGCATTCCAACATTTTTTAATTGTCTGATTTATTTTTTTATCATTTTTTTATTCTCGTATTTTGTTATATTTTATTTTTATTATTTGTAATTTTGATTTTTTTTTTGGGTATTTTATCATTTTTTTGTCATGGTATTTTATTATCTTAATTATTTTATTTAGTATCTTTTTAATAAAGGGCGGGGTATGCACGATTACAGGTTTACTCGCAAACCCGAACAATAAGACCCAATCCATGTATAAAAATCCGGTTTGGGTCAGGTAATCAGGTCTTTTTGAGTAAAAGCCAATTAACTCGCCCCATGTTTGGTTCAAGTAACGAGTTTAAAAGTTAAACCCATTACCCAACCTAACTACCCGAACCCCCACTTCTATTTTTTTTTTATTTTTTATTAATTTCAATTAGTGCTTGTGTTTTACTCTATTAACACTTCAAACAAAAGAAGTAAAGAATCGTAATTTATTTTCTTCCTTTCCCCCATATTTGAGCCGTCACTCTTCCCTTCCATCCTCTCCTCCCCTCTTTAGTTTTCCCTCTCCCTCCGTCGTGTCCCTTATCCGTCGGGCCACTGCATGCTGCCTCTCCTCCCCTCCCCTCTTCAATAGTCTTCCGTCTCCCTCTACCATGTCCCCTATCCACCAGCTTGTCGCACTCAACCGAAGGAAGCCACCATCTGCAAACGACTGCACAAACTACACGGAGGAAGCTGTTTAGTTCATAGCCTCCATCATCAGCCCATTGAGCCCAATTCGTGAAGAAGCCACTGCTGGTCAATCGTGAAGCCTCCGCCATCGTGAATCCCTTTGCTGCCAAGAAGCCCTCATTAGTCAATGAATATGAGAGGCTGAGATTTTCAATGTGTGACTTCTCTTCTATTAGTGTTGATTATGACATGAGATTTAATGTGTATGATTTTTACTTCTATTACTCTTGATTGACCTGAGATTCAGTAGGTAATTTTTACTTCTATTAGTGTTGATTACTTGATTTTTACTTTTATTAGTGTTGAGTTGTGATTCTAACCATGGTTTGGTTTATTTCTATAATTCTATTAGTGTCTCAATCTATTTTTCACCCTCAATTTTTTTTTTTTAAAAAAACGGGTTGATCACCAACTCGAGTAATTGACCCAACTCAACTCGAGCCTATTCAATTGGTTTGGGTATTTTTTTCACCTTGAACTTAACCCAACCCGACTCATGCACACTCCTAAGGGAAACTAACCTCGCCCAATCCCATTTAATTCAAAAAGGAACAAAAAATCAACAATGTAGAAAATTAAAAAAAAAAAAAAGCTTAAGCCCAATCCATTCAACTCAAAAGAAGCAAAAAAAAAAAAAAAAATTGTATTTTCACTGAATTTGCCCAAACCCAAAATAAGCAGCTACCCAAACTTCCATCTCGTCTCTCAGGTTGACTAAAAAAACAAAAAATTCTCCTCTCTCAAGAGCACTAAATAGAACAACAAAGAGGATGCCAAGAAGAGTGTTTGGGTGATTTTGCTTTTAGGATTAGGGATAGGTGCTTGCTAACACGCACCTTATAAAATATGATGCATGATGCATCATGTATTATTAGGTGCTTAATGTTGTCTGTCACAGGTAATTTGAGGTTTTCTCCCAATAGCCGATTATGAAAATGACAAAAATACTCAGACAATTGGCCCCACAATATCATTATTTCTTTTCACTTTTTTTTGGTCCAGAAATTTATCAACGTAATGCTGATAACAATGGTAAAAAGTTACTAAATAAGACTTTTTTACCAGTATTTTCAATAAATACACTGTAAGAAAGAGTTTTTTGGTCATTTTTTTTTTCCAAAATACTAGTAAATAAGTCTTACACACACTCACACACACACACACACACACACACATATATATATATATATACACACACCAGTGTTTTAAGCAAATTTACCAGCGTCCCATAATCCTTGTTACTTGAAACAAAAAAAACTCGTCCTTACCTGCGTCTTTGCGGAAAACGCTGGTAAGAAACTATTTTCTTACTAGCATTTTTAGCAAAATTACCAGCACCTCATAATCTTTGTAACTTTTTTTTCAAGTTTTTATTTTCCAGAAACTTACCAGCATTTTTGGTAAATTTACCAGTATTTTGGATAAATTTACTAGTATCTTATATGATCATTATTACTTTTGTTCAAATTATTTATTTTTTCCAGAACACTAGTTAGTAAGTTTTATATATATATATATATATATAAAGCATACTTAACAGTGTTCCTCTTAACAAAAAAATTCTTTCTTATATGCTTCTTTGCTGAAAATGCTGGTAAGAAAACTCTTTTCTTATCAACATTTTATGCAAATTTACCAACGTCCCTTAATTTTTGTTAATTTTTTTCAAGTTTTTATTTTTCAGAAATTTAACAGCATTTTGGACAAATTTACCAATGTTTTGGGCAAATTTACTAGCGTCCCATATGATCATTATTACTTTTGTTTAAATTATTTATTTTTTCTAGAACACTAGCTAGTAAGTTATATATATATATATATATATATATATATATATATATATATATATATATATATATATATATATATATGTGTGTGTGTGTGTGTGTGTGTGTGTATTTATAAATAAATAAAATATGATATTTATATATTTATATGTGTGTATATTTATATATAAATAAAATATGATATTTATATATTTATATTTATATTTATATATATATATATAATTAAATAAATATATTTATTTTTATAGTTACAAATATATTTATTTAAGTATATATATAGATATACAGAACGTACTTAACAGTATTTTAAAAATATGACAAAAAAACTTTTTGTTATTTGCGCTTTTGCTAAAAACGCTAGTAGGAATTTTTTGCCAATATTTTCAGCAAATTTACCAGTGTTTTTAAAAAATTTACCAGCATCTAATGATCTTTTTCACTTTCTTCAAATTTTTAATTTTTTTTCAGAAACTTACCAGCATTTTGGCAAATTTACCAGCGTTTTGGACAAATTTATCAGTGTTTTTGACAAATTCAGTAGCATCTCATAATTTGGGTTACTTTTGTTCAAGTTTTTTTATTTTTTCCAAAAATTTATCAATATTTTTGACAAATTTACCAGTATTTTGGATAAATTTATCAGTATTTTATATGATCATTATTACTTTTGTTCAAATTATTTATTTTTTCTAGAAACTTATTAGCATTTTTGGCAAATTCACCAGTATTTTGGGCAAATTTACCATCGTTTTCAGCAAAGACGCTGGTAATTTTCTAGAAAAAAATTTAAATGGAATAATGATCATGTGAGACTAATTATCTAAGTATTTTTATCGTTTTTCTCACTTTTTCTTTATGGTCGTATACGAGAAATATGACTTCTAAAAACCTAATTATTAGGTGTCTAACGATAAATCTCCATCGTTTAATTAGTATTTTACTTAAAGGAATCGTTCGATCTAATTTAAGGGATAAGTGTGATTGTGGTGCAGGACCAACTACGGGGCCTATTAGAAAGCGTTTTCGAGATAATAGGCCAATTCCAGTATGCACCTCATGAACTATGGTGTATAGTGCACCTTGTAAAAAAGAAATGGTGGCCATCCAAGGCTCTGTTTTTGGGTATCAAATTCAATTTTTTTTGACTTTGTTGTCGTGTAGTTAAAGGTAGCACATTTTATGTTATGGATATGGATTTCACGTACAACCATCTTTTGAATTTCTTTGTTTTCAAGATTTTCATCTCTAAACATTGTTCCTTGTTATTTGTGCTCTTAATTTCTGCAAATTTATACTTACTACATCCTTCATTGTAAGTGATTTCAGGGCGTGATGTGCAGCGGCCAGATCCAGCACATGGCCCCCACGAGCCCCTCCGCCCCAGCGCTCACCAGTTCCTTCGTGCCGCTGTCTGCCACTTCCTTTTGGCCACCATTCACCATTCCCTCATTGCCGCTGCCGACCACTCCTTCCTCGCCACCACTTGCCACTCCCTTCGCTCCTCCACTTCAGTGCCAATTTAGCTGATTAATGACCTGTCTGTGAGGCTGTGTTGCACGCTAAAAACCAAATTTGGATCCTTTTATAAAAACTAGTTTCGATGATATTTAGTAGTCTAAACTGCAAGCTTTTCACTTCCTGTAGATGTTATCATATGTCTCACCGGAGAAATACAACACTCCGACTACGATGGGTAGGGTGGGCATTGGAAAGTAGTTGATGGAGAGCATGTGGCCGCCTAGTGGGGGATACACTGGTTACCGGTTTCTCATCCCTATCATCTGATTCCTAACACTCGCAATATGGGCTTTGGATGACCGCGGATGCTACTGTGCATCGTATGGTCAAAGGGTACACCACGCACTTTATTAATCCAAACCATTCAACTTATGTACAATGAAATTTAATGGTTAAGATTGATATAGATCACGTAAGATTCAGCTCCCCCATCATCCCGATGCCTCCTCATCGCCGTCCAGACATCCCCATTCCCATTGTCGATACCGACACAGCCGCCGGCGGACTTTTCAACTTTCTGGCATAGGTCAAGCTTCCATAACAGGCGCGATTCTCCGATGGTCAACAACGTCGAAGGCCTCCTCGTCCTCGACCTCTCGTTTCATTCAGTGGATCACGCGGTTCGTAAGGATTTGGTTTCATCATGCACCTAGACCCCGAAGTGCATCTTAGACACCGCCCTATGCTTGGAAGAAATAATGAGTAGTTAAAGGCAGTAGGAATCATACCTGACAACAGAGATGACAGAGATGATAAGCTGCTCTGTTTGTGTTCCTTTTCTTGTTGCTCCTGCTTGTGTCTCTTTGCCCTTTCTTGCGCTCTTTATTGCCTTAGTTCTCATTGTTCGGAGCTCCCCTATGTTTTTACATTTTTTTTCCTCTCATTATTCTCTGCTAGCCCGCTTCTTATATCAACATTCTCTACCTCTCCGTCTTTCAATTTTCGTTTCCAACTTTCACAAACAACAAATTTATTGTATAGAGAATACAGAGCACTCCTCTGCCTTTGCTGTCTCATTATTGTCGTTCTAATATTTTTTTTTGTCGTTATCCTTTTTTTTTGGGTCAAATTTTGTGTGTTGAAAAAAAAAGAAAGAGGAAATATATATTTTAATCGGTAAATGATTTTGGTTTTAACATTTTAATTTTTAAAAAATTAAAGCATATTTAATTTTCAAAAGATTTAACATCAAACACATTAATTCTATAAGAGAAAATTAATATACACATTAATTTCTGAAATATCAATTTTTAACATATTAGTTCCTAAAAAAGTGGCTTTTAACATATTAATTTTTAGTCCCTAAAAAATTTGATATTTAATATATTAATTTTTTAGGAATTAATATGTATATGATTTTCTTGTTAAAGAATTAATATATTTAACATAAAAGTTTTTAAGAATTAAAGTATGTATATTTAATTTTTTTAAGGACTATAATGTTAAAATAATTTTTTTTTTTTAAAATTCCTACATAACGTAAACCAGCCCCCATCGTGTCGCCAAGGAAAGAGTAACGGATACTCAAGGGAGGATTATCCCAATACACAAAAGCGTCTATCCTTTTGCCCCAAATTTGGCAAGCCAATATACACACATATTTCCCTCTATATAAGTGTGAATAATCGACACTTCCCAGTCTCTCCCCAAAAACTGCTTAATTTTCAAAATTACACAGGCTTTTCTGGTCAATTTGGTCATTATCTAATTAGATTTTTTTTTCGGAAAAATTGTTTACTGAATTAATTTTTTTTTTTTTGTTAATGACATGCTTTGTGTTATTGGCCGGAAGAGTTTTATTTGTTTTTGCGATATGAGTTATGGACCTAGATAAAATAAAATTGGGCTTACTATATATATTTTTAAAAAATTTTCTTTTAACTTGTTTTTTGGGTACTTTGGACAACTACTTCTTTTTAAGTCATAAAATGAAGGAAAGAAAAGAATAAATAAAGAAATTAAGAAAAAAAATGTAAAGAAGTGTTTTGGGTTAAAAGATGATGTGTTATTAAATTAATAATTAAGATTGATAAATTGAATTTAAATATTGTTATAAAAATATGTAATGTATATAAGAAATTGATGATGAGATAAAATGTATTTTATTTATATTATTTTTTTACTTAATTGAAAATTGAGTGCAGACATAACTCTTATATTATATTGTACCAAAACAAAGAATACACAACCTAATGACATTCAGATATGGCAAAATTTTGTAGAATAAGAGACTATAACATCTATAAAAAAGGGTAGTCGAAAATGCCAATTAATGTCGAAAAAGGCCTCTAAGTGTAATTGATGATAAAATATCTTGGTAATACTCAACCAACGTTTAGTTGATTCAAGTGGTTTGACATTTGTTCTCTTTAAATAAGGTCTCGAATTCAAGCAAGTTTTGGGGTTGGAAAAAAAAATAGCTTTGAAAGAGTTTTAAGGTAGGTTTCAGATACTAGTAGTTTAGAAAAAGAAAGAAAAAAAGAAATCTTGGTAATGCTCAAACCCTTAATTTCAGACAGCCTTATCCTTTTACATACCATCCCCTCATGTGAATATTTAGTGCACCAAATATGGCATTGCAATTAGTTGGGATTTTTTTTCAACTTTTAATACACCAAAGTTTAGAAAGGTTTGACGCTGGTTATCCCATTAAAATTAGGGTAAAGCTCCTGTTTGGAAGTGATGGAGGTTCTTATAATGAAGTTGATCACCCGAACTGAGATAAGGGATCCCACAATTATTACAAGGCAAAGAATGGGTGGCTGAACCAGATTGCATGGCGTGGATGGATGTCTTGCAAGAATTTCGACGCTCAAGTTAGTTAGAGTGAGAGGTAAGTGTTTGAATAAAAAATTATGTATACTTGTTTCAAGGGTGAGACCCTTTATTTGTAGTAGCAGGATCATAATAGTTTCCGAGATTCTTGTATAACGGTCTCAGATCGTGTACGTTACACAGTCGGATTTCGTGACGTTACAAAATCTGGAATTAATGCATTATAAATGAAAACGAATCTCGATGGAGTAACTTCCATTCGGGCCATAGGACTAAGGCTCCATTCAAAATTTCTGAGCCTTTGGGTTTAGTTCGTAATAGCTCTAGGGCTCAAAAAGTACTTATAGGGGACTTACAATATCACCCCACCAAAAGAGTTCTTACATCGACAGCGGAAATCAAACTCACGTTTGAGAATTTCTTCCCTTAATTATGTTTTTATCTATCCTAAGTTCAAACAAAAATCTAAAAGTGTTTGGTAATCATCATAGAAGTAAATTATGATCTCAAGCAAATTTTAATTGTAATATGAGGAATTTAAATTTTAGTGTTATCACTTTAAATAGAAATTTGCCTAATCATTTCCATCTCAACATTGGGTGTGCAATTATATTAAGACAAAAATAAACGTTCAACCAAAAACCAATAATGTATAATTTTTTTTCACAATAATATTATTACATAGTCATTCGCCCTATTACTAGCTTTTTATCTGGTGCTTCGTCTAAACATTTATGTATAATTAATAATTATAAATTTAATTTGAAGAATATTCTAAAATATTTAGAATAAAATATAATCTTCTCCTTTAAAATATTTAGAGTTCACCTTGGACATGCTTTGACGATGGGTCCGCTTCCTCCTTTCGATTCTCCTCTTTATAATTTCTAATTGAAAGGACATTGATATAGAGGATAAAATAGTGAGGGTTACGAATGTTAAGAAGATGAAGTTGAAGTGAAGAAGAAGGTTGGGGGGATGAGAATGGTGGGGATATAAATATATCATATAGTTGTGGGAAAAAAATCCTAGTGTTTATTTATGTCTCTAAGAGAAAAAAAATTCTAATATTTTATTTATGTCATTAATATTTTATAAGTGGACATATTATCATTTTCGATCTATAATTTAGATGGCATTTACGGGAATGACAAAATTAGAATATTTGTTAAATATTTGAGACATAAATAACAAAAATATCTTTAGGGACAAAATTGAAATCTTTGATAACCGTAAAGTATATAAATGAGACTTTACTCTATTTAAAAATGTATAATTTCATACTTTCCTCATTTTTCTTGTGTTATTTGACCAGAATCACTATTATTTTTTTATTTTCATTCTAAAATACTTTAGACAAATTATAATACTTATAGATTTTTCCCCTTTAGAAATAACATTAATATTTATTGATGATCATTAAAACAATTATTTTTTATGTTATTAGAAAATCAACTTTAATGATTCTAAAAACAGTAATACATATAATCTGTTAAGATAATAAATTTCTTAATATAAATCCAAAATGTAATAAATTTATTAAATTCCCATAAAAAAATTTATTAAATTCATACGTCATATGTCATAAATAGTCAGCGCAATAAAAAAAAGGGGCGTAATGCATAATTTTATTAAAATTTAATAAAATCTATTATCACTTAAGAAGGTTATAAAATATTATATATTAATTAAAATTAATTATTAATTAATTAATTCACTAAATAAATAAGAGTAAATGATAATAATAAAAGAAACATGATAAAATTTATGAAAATAAATGCCTTCAAACTTGTAGGGGAAAATAAATATCAAAGCAAGTTTTGCATTTCCAAAAAGTAAATCGTAAGTCTTATATATAATATATTACATATTACATGCTACATATATTGATTGATTGATGACACAAAAATTGACAAGAATCTCAAAATATTACTTTGAGAAAGGCTTTAATTATAATTACGACTACAATTCAAAATTGCATGATCAATTGCTTGAACCTCAAAACTAGCTAGATTCTTCATGATCTCATTCACACCACCTCAACTGCAGTACAATGCAAGCCAGGGATATTTTCTAACAAATCCCATGTGAGCATTGAAGCCTTAGGTTTCGGTGGCCTTGTAGGGTATGCCGTTGGCAGTGGTTCCATCGTTGACCTATCACAGGTGCCAAGCCACTTACCTTGCATGTATTTCTGCTTCCTCCATGGCCCTATGTGCATATTCTTTTCCTTCATGCATTTTTTGGCAGCTGAGCACATAATCTTAACCAAGACTCGCAACCTCTCTGCTTTTCCAACAAATACTTCGGGTAATCGCCAAACTAATTGGCTGTATTCTTCATTGGAACGTGCCATCTCGAATTCGGCTCGAAGGTTCAATTCGATTACCACTTTTATTTCTCTTTTATTGTCTGATGATCTTTCCATCACTTCCAAATAAGTATGTTCCCCTGAAACAATTCCGTGCGAAAATGAATTAAGGTGGGGAAAAATAGTAATTAATCATTTTATAGTTTCATGCTAAGGTGTAAAGATGTTACTGGCTAGCGCTAGCAGGTCACGACCCACCTATGTATATATTTCAAGAAATCTTATTATAAGCTTAACCCACTGTGTATGTAGATGCAAATTTGTAAGTACTCTCGGAATGAAAGGGGGAAAAACTTTAGTTTTGTATTATTTACTCTGTAAGATTTTGGTATAATTTGAGAGAGTAATGATTTCCAAATCAACGTAATACCTACTCAAAGGAATAAATTTAAAGCATGAGATTTTTCTTACAACCGTTCATGGATATAAAAAATTTAGATAATGGAGGCCAAAATAATACATAAGTATAACAAAAAAGATTAAATATAATAAAATAATAGAGATAAAAACATATATATATATATATAATAAAATTCTCAAATTTTAATGGGGGTATGTACCTCACCATTATGTACATAAATTTGTCCCTATTTATAATTGTAATGTTTAAGAATCTCTTCAATATATCAGTGATATTGAAGTTTGAACCTATAATTTTATACATATTACCTAGTGGCTTATGACACTTAACAATCTCTTGCATGTGATATGTTTGTTTTCTAATTAAAACCAATAGTACATTATGAGCCATGAAATGACTGTATGCTATTGATTGTAATCCACGGTGACCTAGTGAATGAAGTGTGTATTTGGATTAATTTATTTTTATATTTAAAGCAACATTTAATAATTTTAAAAGAAAATATTTAAAGTAAAAACAAGAAAACCAATCATGCACTAAGTCAATGATAGAAATTTTCACTTATTTTTGCCGTTAACATCATCCTACTCATGCTACACAAGATCGCAAGCATAAATTGTAGCTTCTTGTATATTCACTCAAATCATGAGTATTAACAGGGAGGATTATATGTTCGTGAATCTGCACATATGGGCATATAGAAGGAAAAAATTCAAATTCACTTCAACACTCAAATGAAATTACTTGCACAGTTACACTATTTTTCCAGGTCTTTGAACATCAAGATTTTTTTTAAACTGTAATCATTTCCTTTTGATTTTGATATATGTGAACCGAGATTACTTACCGTTTAATTCATATTAGCCCCCTTACCAATATGAAGTATGAACCATATGGGTTGATTTCTTCACAAAAATATATATACCTGATAGGAATCCTGATAAACTCCTCCATTTAGATTTGCAAATGGCACAATTATAGCCAAGGTTCAACAACCGATCACATAATTCTCCCTGCAAGCAATTCCTGCAGCTCTTAGCCACCACCGGTCTCTGGCAAAAGCACATCGTCTCCGACACATTCAACTCTCTTAGAACCTCCTTTGTGGCTTGCCTTACTTTTTTCTCACTTGAGCTAGTCCTACACAAAGTTGCCTTTGAAAATGACCACCAAAAAAAAATAAAAAAAATTGTACGTGAGTTATTTTTCGTTATGTACATTAAGTGCATCAAATCAAATTGATATCATAATTTTTCCATCATTATGAAATTAAAGGGTGTATTTATTAGACATAAAAATGTGTAGAATATTCCCAAGAATTTAAAATTGTACCTGAAGAAGCTGGTCTTGTTCTTCCCAGAAAGCTTTGTTATTATCTTTTTCCAGAGTCTCATCCTCATCATGATCATTGAAGTGATCACGGTTGCCGGAGTTAGATGGATTTTCCGGCAGAGCTTGGACGTCTTCCCAGAACCCGAAAACCGTGTCGGCAAAAATCACTTCATCGGAGCTCCGGCAAGTGGCCGGAATCATGGGGAATTCTTTGTCCATGATTTGTGCTCCTGCGAGTTCCTCTGTCTATCTTAATCTATGTCTCCTACCTTCGTAACTGTGAATGTGAGTGCTACAATTTATAAAGAAAAAGCGGACACGAACATGTCCTACCAAAAATATAAATAATTGAAAAATTAAAAAGAATAAACGAAAAACAAAACGAAACAAAATATGAGCAATTGGATGTTTATGGGGGCCACCTCCGACGAGACGCCGCGATTGTATTATCTGCTAATGTAGTTTCTTCTTAAAACTAATCCTGTATAAATAGTGAAAGACGAATGAATAATTCAAGATCCTCCTTAATTATCAACCGTATATTAAAGTTAATCTCTTAAAAAGTACCATGTAATATCAATAATTATTGATATAAAATAAATGAAGAGAGTTGAATAAATAAAAAAATATAAATTATATGTCACAAATTTTGTTTTATATATATATATAGTGAAAGACGAATGAATAATTCAAGATCATCCTTAATTATCAGCCATATATTAAAATTAATCTCTTAAAAAGTACCATGTAATATCAATAATTATTGATATAAAATAAATGAGGAGAGCTGATATATATATATATATATATATATATATATATATATATATATTGTGTGTGTGTGTGTGACAATCGACGGGATGGAGTGCATGCATTAATGGTGAAAAATACCATGCACGTTGATGAATAAGAAATTAGGCAGACTATAATAGTTACTCTTATCCAATTCCCCATTCATATATATAAAATCCTTAATTATTTACATATAAGTTTTTAATTGGGTGATAATATTATTATTTACCACTATTGTAATACCCCTGATTCTTCATTTATCACCTTGAATTTACTGCAACTGATCAAATCAGCATACTCATTGAGTATGTACAAATATCATTATTAATTAAAAAACAATTGTACTTGTTCTTTAGAATTTAGAACAGATATGGCACCCTGTTGTTCAACGAAAAGGAATTATTGTACATCTATACTTTACTTATTTATTTTTGTTCATGTACATCTATCCTTTATGTTATCAATTTATTTATGTATTATTTTTATTATGTAATTTCATGATTATTTTTAATAGTAAATAATAAAAATATATTTCAATACATTGTTTTCTACCTATATTTTCTCAAACTAAAAGAAAAGAATGTAAGTAAAGTGTAAATTTTTAGTATCAAAGTAACAAAGTACGTGTTAAATATAACTTGATATGCAAACGTAAGGGTAGTAGATTAACTTATACTATGGTGAGATACCGTAATTAAAATATAAATGTGTAAAAATAAAATCAAATATCGAAGGGTGGAAGACAAGTTAGTCATAGTCCTCAATTTCCAATTTTTTTAACATATATAATATGTATGATTTGTGGGCTATTTAAAACCAAAACTGGCCGAACAAAACGGATGAAACCAACTCGAAAAATCAAAAACTAAAAAGAAAATCAATTAAATTGATTTTTTAATTTCAGAAACTCATAGATTCTATTTGGTTATCATTTGACAATTTGAAACTCTAACTTGTTTCGCTTAAATTTTAGCTAGCCGGATGATTACTTGATTGAGACATGCCAATGGATTTGATTATTGCAAAACACTATTGATCTCTTGTATCAAGCAATTGAGTCAAGAGAAGGAATCTATCTCTCAATTAATGGATCCTCGAGCCACTCTAAAGACCATTTGGAAGCTATTTGAGAGGATTCCCTTATGTAAAGTATATTTATCAACTAAGAATAACTAGAAAACACTAAAGAGCTTGAGTATACAAAGCAGTAAGGGCTAAAAGTGAATAGTAAAGACTGTAAAGAAAGCAAGAAAATGAGTAACTTGTACTATATATAGTTATGTATCAAATGTCGTGTATCTGTACAAGTTGTGCCCGACCATTCAGATAGGCTAGTACAAAACTGGACACTTATTAGAAGAATCCCACTCACCAATTCTAGGTGACTTATCTCACGTCGCCTCATGGTTAGCAACATTCCTTTTGTTAATTGTGGCTTTAATTGGCTTCCATGTTCCCTTCCTTTTAAAATGCTTTTGTCATAGTGATAACCACTTTAAAGTGCCATATCATATATCCTAGTGGTCCTCAGCTGCTCGAGTGTTATAGTGTTCTCAACAATATACTCAACTCACATTCTAGAGCCTTAAGAGTAGTTGTCTTCTATTAAATAAACCTCTTTCATCCATAACAAATAGGCCTGCGGTTATAATTCCCTATATCAGATAACTTTAGGCCCAAACATAATCAACTGTTTGGTCCATTACTCTTCTTAGCTAAATCTTCATCAACTACCTTTGCCTCAGCTAGTTCCTTCTTGACTATGGCCCTTCCTTAACAGCCATGTTCATTCAACTAGCCAAACTATTTTTTGATGTAAACACATTGCCCATGCATCTTTTAGTTGACGAGAAATACTTGCATGGTCCGGGAGCACCACGTGGCCCTTCTCCTGAACCAATCATATAAATACATTTTACATGGGACCCATCATTAACACACAATTCCATGCAAAATGCACTAGCATAATTGGCCAAGAGCATAGCCACGTGATGCTTCCAAGCCATGCAAGTATCTCTCTTAGTTGACAATCGAATTGGGAAGTAGAAATGATGCACTGCCTAATCAGCCACCAAGAATTAAATGCCTTATTCATTCCCAAGGAATCACCAATAATCCTTATTTAATCGTATTTAATCTCAGCTCCCCCTATTATCCAATGTTTCTCAACAAAAATAATCCTTCAACTCCTATTTAAAATTCCTTCTGCTTCATTTGAATTTCCTTTCATTGTTCCTTTTTTACCTTTCAGCTCTTTCAAGCCTCAAGAACCCTTAGCTTTCTTGCTACAAAATCTTGCTTATCTAGAACCCTAATCTTCCCTTCCTCAGCCATATCTTACCATGTCTATAGCTAGTGACTCACAAAATCGAATTCATTCTCTTGAGGTTAGCAAGGGAGAATTTTCCTCCAAAAGCTTATCCCATTTTATCCCCCCAAGCTTGCCAAGGGCTAAAGATGCCTCTTCTACTTAGCTCATTCCCTACATCAAGGAGAGTCACACCTTCATTCTTACCCCTATATCAAATATCACATCTGTGAACACCATATTTTGTCCGAGACACACACAAAAAAAAAAGAGAAAGAAGAAGAAGAGAGAAAATAAAAACAGAAAGAGAAAAAAAAAAGTTGGCCCATTAGTAAGGAAATAGCCCAAGTATGAAATGTTTTGACCAAAAAAAAAAAATAGAATAAAATCAAATCAGAATAAATAAAAACAAATTTGGGCGAATCTCTTAATTTTGGCATTTGTATCCAAATCAAATCAAATCGCCAATCATCATTAAGGCTGAATCAATCAAATTTAATGGCAATTGATGTCTCCAACACTTATAAATAGAGCCAATGTTGAGAGGTAAAGGGGACTTTTCTTGGCTTTTGAAAAAAAAAAGGGGTAATAGAGATCACGAGTGAAATCGCGGAATCCACTTTCAGCTTCATATTTCTGGTTTGTTGAGGTGCATTGGTCGGTATGCTTCTTCCTCGTTTTACATTAGCTTGTGTCATTCCTTTTTCACTATAGCGCATTGTCACTTATTTATTTTGTCACTGTGCACATTTTCATTCACCATAAACATTCACAGACATATTCATCTCATTGCATCTGTTAACCAGATTTTTCTATACTTTCTTTATCATCTTGTACCAATTTGATCTGTTCCTTCAATGCAATAAACGGTCAAAAAAAAAACAAAAAAAGAAAAAAAAAAGCCACAAAACCCCACCCTCAACCATACAAAGCTACCGCCAATAACCTCTTCAGTCACCCTCAAACCACCATCAAATACCTCAAGTAGAACCAAAAGACCACTATCACAGCCACCCCAACTCATCGCCATCACCACAGCATCCCAGCCACTCAATTCCGAAAAAACAGAAAAAAAGAATCATCACAGCCCAGAAAAAAAAAAGGAGAGAACAGAAGAACCATTCATGTCCCCATTCCCCACCCTCGGTCATCATCGAACCACCATCGTGACCCCGCCCAAGCCCACTAGCATCTCCTGCCACAGCCACCGTCGGACGCACCATCGCTGTCGCAGCAGATGGAGCCCCTTGCAAGACACCAGGAGGCTGCCATGGCCATTGTCGAAGCGCACCAGCACCGTCGCAGAGCTGGGTCCCTCGCAAGACGTCGTCGTAGCCACAGGGACACCAACACCTTCATCGGGCTCCGCCATTGGCCTTGTTGTAGTGGAGAGGCTGCTTGCTGACCACATCTCTACTTCCCTTTCCCTTTTCCGCTTCCCCCATCCATTCTTTCCCTTTCTGCTTCTTTCGCTTTTTTATTTCTGCTTCTTTTTTTTCTTTTTTTTTATCAGTTTTTAGTTTTTTATTTATTTATCAGTTTCACTTTTTTTTTTGTATTGGGCAGATGGCCCATTCTTATTTGTGATTGTTGTAAGGGATGGGCCAAGGTTGTGTAAGCAATTTTTGTAGGATTTGGGCCTTTGTTTTTTTATGATATGCAAAAAAAAAAAAAATGAAAAGAGAGAAATTTTTTTTTTTTTTCAAATCTACGCAACAATCTACGACATTGATGTATGATTCCTCCATCCTCAATGGTTGTCTAAATTTTAAGGGTTTATTGTATGGCCCAAGCTATCCTAAACCCTGTGCAAGATTGTATTTGCTGTTCCATAAAAGCCATTTTCTAATAAAATCAACTCAACACACAATGATTTTTTACAAGAACTACGTGATTTTGAATTCCTCATTGCACTAGAGGATACGTAGGAGCAGAAAATCTCTGTCAAATCAAAAATTAAATTTTCTTAAATTTGGTTCAATTTTAATTCCTTAAATATTCGTAACATTAATTTCACTTCCCTTTTAGTTTGTAAATAATTGTTATATCAATTTCTCTTTTTTTGTAAATAATCATAACATTAATTTTACTTTCCTTTTCTTTTGTGAATAATTACATATTAATCTTACATTTTTTTTGGGAATAATTATCATATCAATTTTGCTCTTCTTTCTTTTTATAACTAATTATCATATTAATTTTATTTTTCTTTTTCTTTTTGTAAATAATTGTTGCACTAATCTAACTTTGTTTTATGTAAATAATTATCATATCAATTTTGTTTTTTTTTATAAATAAATATCATATTAATTTTATTTTTCTTTTCTTTTGTAAATAATTCTTATACTAATATAACTTTATTTTATTTTATTTGTAAATAATTATTATATCAATTTTGCTTTTCTTTCTTTTTATAACTAATTATCATATTAATTTTATTTTTCTTTTTTTTTTGTAAATAATTGTTACACTAGTCTAACTTTATTTTATTTTATTTGTAAATAGTTATTATATCAATTTTGCTTTTCCTTCCTTTTATAAATAATTATCATGTTAATTTTATTTCATCTTTTTTTTTTTGTGAATAGTTGTGGTATTAATTTTGCTTTATTTTATTTGTGAATAATTATTATGTTCTTAAGGGGAAAAATCAATATTATTAATTTGCATGATAAGCTCTAGGGTAACCGTTGCAAAACGGATGTATTAGGGGTGCAGTGGGATTAAGTTTCTACCCTTCCCTATGCATAATTGGACTCCCGAATTCAATCTCTTTAAAAGACCAGTTTTGCAAAACTAAAAGGTTTTTCTGATTTTTTCCATAAATAAAAATTGGTGGCGACTCCATTGAATATTATTTTCAATATTTTTTTTGTTGCCTTTCATCGCGGCGCCCTCCGGGCACGTTGTGACAGTTTGGCGACTCCACTGGGGACAGTTAGAGAGTCAAGCCCATTAGAGTAAACTATGCAAATTATATAACTAAAATACTATTGATTGTTCCCTTTTTTTTTTTTGTTGCTTTTCATTTTTTTGCTTCTTTGTTGTAAATAATTATTTTTGTACATAATTTTTATTTGTATATGTTTATTTTATTTGTAATTATTTCTCACTTAGACCTTAGGATAATAGATTTATTTTTGTCTTTTCTATATTTTGTATATATCTCAAACCTTAGGGTAGTTGATATACTGTGTATATGTGTGTTCTTGGTCTTTTGCAGGTTTTATGCTTAGTTTTAGGGTTAAAAGGTTTGTATGCTCCCCTCACACACCTCACTATCACTTACCTCACACACTAATTGGGCTCTATACCCGAGCCTTGGAAATCCATAGGAGTAGAAGGGATTTTGACGAGGTTATTGTGAAGCTCACGCTTCCCTGACAGTCGTTGATTTTCCCGCTCAGATTTGCTCTGGGTTGTGAGCCTGCGCACTGTGACTCTTATGTCCCTGCGGCCGTGCTTACAAAACTGGGTCCTTATTTTTTAATAAGGGCAATCTGGGAACCATGACTTATAGGGGTCTAGATCTATCCAAAAGCAGTGCACAATAGAAGCAATTAGTGGACTACCCAATTAGGGTTCGAGCCTCATAAGTACCCAACCATTAGGTCTCACCCTATTAGGACAAAAGGGAGCGTACTTCTTTCCTTTTCCCTTAAATCATATCATACAGCATTTAATCATCTGCATTGTGCATATCTATAATACGTCATCATGCATTTCTTAACATGTTAGCATCCTTTTCTTGCTATTTGTACATCATCATCATGCATACCATCCAATATCTCATCTTAATGCATCACACATCCAGCATTGCATCAAACATTTTACATTTTTTCCTTCTTTCTCTTTTCCCTGATTTTTTTATTCAAATTCATAAAAGGCGATAACAGTGACACCATATTTGATAGCAAGTGATGGAAGAAGTACGACACGCTAGCAATATCACCGATGGGAAGAAGAAAACCAGTGCAGCCATAAATATTAGCTCATTGGAAAATCTAAGACAGCTGAGTCAATCACTCCCTTTTGAAGAAAAGAAGGCTTTTACCAAGAAATATGGAGCTATCTTGGACTTGCTTTTCATTCCAGTCGAGACCTCTACTCTCAATGTCTTGGCTCAATATTGGAGCCCGGCCTTGAGATGTTTCGAGTTGCCCAATATTGATATTACACCCACCATTGAGGAGTATGCATGTATGTTGAAGTTACCAATGAGAAGAGACTCCACAGTGTACCTACGCATGGAGGAGTATTTGTCTGAGATGAAAGTAATCGAGCAGTATGGGGAGCTATTAGGGGTACCTATGACTCGAATTAGACTGACAGGGCATACAGATTCTCGAGGGCTAACCAAAGCATTTGTGGAAGTACGTTTGAGTGAGTTGGGGCATTTACAAGAATGGAAAGTCTTCGCGAGGGTGTTAGCACTTGCCATCTATGGGTTGGTGATATTCCCGTCTGCACCTGACATGGTGGATCAAGCTGCCATGGATGTCTTCTTTGCTGTGGAAAGGAAAGAGAGGAACCCAGTACCTGCCGTGTTGGCTGAGACATTCCTGACCTTGGATTTCTGCCAACGAAAGTCAAAGGGGAAGCTTCGATGCTGCGTACACCTGTTATATGTATGGGTTATCACACACATGTATGCTGGCAATCATCTCAAGAGTACATCAGATCCGTTGGGAAGCTTCCACCGAATTCCAACAAAGTCAAGAGATGAAAATGAATGGAGGGTTGAGTTTGACAATGTTGACACAAAGGCATTCAAATGGGTGTGCCCATGGTATAGACGTGAACGAGGAGATATCATCTACAGCTGCGGAAAATTTCCTAATGTACCCCTCGTGGGTCCAAGAGGGTGTGTAGCTTACACACCAGTAATAGTACTCAAGCAGCTTTGCTGGACGCAAAGGAAGCCACAAGAAGAACGATTGGGTGGATTATGCTTCTGGTATAAAGATGGAGAACACGCTCAGCTTTTATCAAGAGATATTAAGAAAGCATGGGCAGATATCCGAATGGCAGGAAGAGCAGAATTAGGAAAACCACTTGTGATCGACACCGCAGAGTACGTCGCATGGAGAAAAGCAAGAAGGGTGCCCCAAACTGTCCCTAAGAAAGTCACAGAAAATAAGAACAATTCTTGCCCAACATCAGCAGTAGCCGAACAGTTGGAGGTTTTGCAAGCTCAAATTCAACTTTTAGAGCAACAAAAGCAAGCTGCACAATTAGAGGCCGTTATTGCCCAAAGCCAGTATGAGAAGAAAGTAAAATTGGTTGAACATCTGAAAGACGAACTAGTTGATGCCCTTGTAAAAGTTCCTGCAGCGCTCACAAGAAAGATTCAAAGCCTTGAAGGTAACTTACGAGTCCTTACAAGAGAAAGGGATGAATTGACTGAGGAAATTAAGCGGCAAGAAATAGTCAACGAGGAGCTAGCAATGGAAGTCAACTGGCAGAGACAAGCAAGAGAAGAGCTGATAATTGAAGTGCATAAACAGAAGCAAGAGAAAAGCAAGTTAGAGCACAAATTGGAAGAATTAACCGCACTTTTGGCACAAACAAAAAGTGACCGTGATCGTGGATGGGCTTCGTCCATGCAATACCAAGACACACTCATCCAAACAGCAAGTATTGGAAAATTTTGGAAGGCCCAAGCATTAGAATGGGAAGCACAACATAAGGATTTGAAAGAAAGACATGCAAGAATGGTTGAGGAGCTAAATCGCCACATCTCGAACTTCATTTACTACTTCGAAAAAGCGGAAGAAGAAATTTGGGCTAATCCCATGCTCCACCTTCCTCGCGGAATAAAAGATTTCATGAAGATGAGTAAGGGTCTTACAAGGGGGTTTAAGAGAAAGAGAACCAATCTTTTGATGTAATTGATGCTTTTAGACTTTGCAAATTTATGATGTATTTGCACTTTCAAGTGAATTTTTGGAATGAAATTATGACTCAACTTGCTTCTTTATCCTCTACACGAAACCCTCTCTTCTTAATTCATCATTATTACTCGTACTCGCCTTATAGGACTTTCCTTTCCTTCTGTGCGAAGTAAAAAGCAAAGGATTTCAAGAAGGGTTAAGATTTTGATATTGCTAGAGTGTTGTTAATAAAGTATATTGTGGAAAGAAATCTCCCCTATACTTTTTATCCACTTGAGGACTCTATCTAATAGAGCATGGTTCATCGTCATTGCTATCAAATATGGGTGATACATTCCTTCCCCACCGAAAAAAAAAAATAATAATAATAATAATTTAAAAAAAAAAAATTTCTTATTTCTTGTTGTTATGATAAGCAGGAATTTCCAAACATTGCTCCTCCAAAGAAAACTTCATCTAAACCTAGTAACTCATACGAGTTGCGATCCAAAGCCCCTTTAGAAAGCATGGCGAATGAAAGGAATTTGAGCCAAGAGATTGATAATTTGAAGACCATGATGCTTGAACAAGGGGAGGAGTTCAGAAAGATCCTCGATGTCATAATCAAAACCAAAGAAACTAGTGAAAACAATGATCCTCATGATCAACCAGGGTATGAATCAGGGAATGACAACAACCTTGAAGTGGAGAAAGAGGTGGAACGATTGAAACTGAAGGAAGAATTAGAGAAGGAGATGCAAGCACAATTCCGGATGCTCCGAGGGCCTAACCCATACGGCTCTATGAGCATTAATGATCTCTGTTTAGCACCAAGCGTCACTATCCCCAAAGACTTCAAAATGCCTGAGTTCATTAAGTTCGATGGCAGCACAAATCCTATGATGCACCTGAGAATGTACTGCACCAAGATGGGGATGTGGTCTAAAGATGAGAATTTCATGATTAGTTTTTTCCCTGAAAGTTTGGACGGGGTCGCGTGGGAATGGTACATGCAGTTAGATCAGAATCAAATCAGGCGTTGGGAAGACCTTGCCACAGCCTTCACCAATCAATATAAGTTTAATATGAATACTGCACCTACCAGAGACCAGCTAAAAAATTTGAGGAAGAAAGAGAAGGAGCCATTCAAAGAATACGCCCAAAGGTGGAGAGCAATAGCAGCCCGGGTTATTCCCGCTATGTCAGAGCAGGAAATGTGCTCTTGTTTTATCCGCACTTTGGAAGGACCATTCTTCAAGAATATGTTGGGCACTCATGTCAGAGAATTCATTGACTTAGTGGAAATTGGAGAAAGGATTGAGGCAAACATTCAAGAAGGCAAGGTGGAGCCAACGACGGGTGAAATAAATGAATCTCAATTTAAGAAGGGACAGCCACAAAAGAAAAAGGAAAACACTGTCAACACCATACAATCACAACCACCCCAACCCTACCAAGCCTCTTTTCAGCAGGCTCATCGTCCATATCAACCCCCATACTTTCCATATCCTTCACCCTATCTACCTACCACGCCTTACCCTCCTCAGCCGTACCAAGTCAATAATATTTCATACCCCCGACCTTATACACCATCCATACCTACACTTCACCAAATAGCTAACGCTCCGCTAACCCCATGACAAATCCCGCCTAGAGTGTGGAACACCTCCAATCGATCAACCAAAGACCGGCCCTTTCCCAACTTTCACATGGGTAATTACGAGGTTGTTTAAGCGTTTGTATGGTCAGAATTTGCTAACCCCACGCCTCGGGAAGACTTTCACGGCACCTTATCCTCGTTGGTATGATGCGAATCTTTCGTGTGAGTACCACTCCAACACTCCCGGGCACTCAATTGAGAATTGTTATGGCTTTAAACATCTTTGTATGGCGCTGATTGATACCAAGGCCATTCAATTGGAAGAAACGGAAGGGCCCAATGTGAGAAGCAATCCATTTCCAAATCATGATGGAAGACAGGTAAAAGTTATTTGTTGTGATAGCCACATGGGAGGAGAATTTGAGGACATCAAACTCCCAATGAAGTGCATCTTGGAAGGGTTAAAATCAGCAGGATATGAGATGATTGCTGAAAGAAAAGAAGGAAAAAGGATTCTGAAAGGAGATGAGGAAAGATTACTCTGCAAATGCCTCGGGGTTGAGAAGAAACATCATATTGAAGACTGTCCCGAACTCAAATGCTTTGTTAAAAGAATGATCAAATTGGGTGTGCTTGCGGTACCCAAGATCGTTAAGGAGTAGAGTGTCAACACAATTCACCCAACACCTCCCGTCTTTAAGATCTCTCCTCGAAGGCCGGCGCTCATTTTCAAGGTACCTAAGCCGTTCCCTTACCAAAATGATCATGCAGTCCCATGGAGATATGAGACAATAGTGGAACCAAATATGGGAGCAAGTCATAGCCCTGCAAAGATCGAGGCAACAATTCCTGCTCGAGAGTCACGACCTATTTTCCAAGTGTCAAGGCAAGCCCATCACACCGATCCAGCTCTCCCTGAGAGGCATGGAGCTGTTGTGAAAGACGACACTGGAACAGGCCTCGACCTTAAAGTGACCGAATCAGTAACAAATATTGTAGGAATAGGAGGGGTAACCCGAAGTGGCAGGTGCTATACTCTTGAGAAGCTCCAAAGGGAGCCTGGAACAATAAAATCATCTGAAAACCACAAGGAAAAAAGCCAAGAGGATGAAGGAGAAGAGTTCTTGAAGATCATGAAGCAGAGTGAGTACGATGTGGTGGAACAGTTAAAGAAGACGCCTGCAAAAATCTCTTTGTTCTCGCTAATTATGAGTTCTGAAGCTCATCGTGATGCTCTTAAGAGAGTGTTGGATCAGTCTTATGAACAAAGATATAACTCCTGAAAAGGTCGAGGGAATTGTAGGTGCAATCAAAGCCAGAAATTCGTTAACTTTTACGGAGAACGAGATAAGCCCGAACACTGCATCAGGTCGCCTAAAGGCTCTACACATCACTTTGAAGTGCCAAGGCTATGTCATCGCGAAGGTGCTGATAGATGGGGGGTCGGCTTTTAACGTGCTTCCTTATTCCACCTTACAACAATTGCCTGTTGATCCGGCTACAATAGAGCCAAGTGGCATAATTGTAAGAGCGTTCGATGGCACCCAGAGGGAAATCATGGAAAATATTAATCTACAGCTGGAGATAGGACCGACCACCTTCGTGACAGAGTTCCAAGTATTAGACATTGAGCCGGGATACACTATGTTATTAGGAAGGCCATGGATTCATGAAGCTGGGGCCGTTCCATCTACCTTACATCAAAGGGTGAAATTTGTATCCGAAGGAAAACTAATCACTATCAAAGGGGAGGAGGAATTATTGATGTCTAAAACAGTCACAATCCCTTACATTGAGTGTGCCGAAGGCTCCTTTGAAGTATCTTTTCAAAATCTAGATATAGCAGAGCCAAAGGAACAGACGAGTAGTGAGAATCAAGTCGTTGCTCAAATGATGCTCAAAAGTGGATTTCAACAAGGAAAAGGATTGGGAAGTCAACTACAGGGGATCAAACGCCCAATTGTGTTGCCTGATAACCCAGGGAAACTTGGCCTGGGATACAAAGTAGGGGAAGAAGAGCAGTCGCCCTGGTTCGATGCAAAGAAGATTCCACACATCAAGAAAATGTTCCCTAAGGCTGCAGAAGTTATGGCGCTAGAACCGGGTGAAACAGTCAATACCCGGAGAAATGTCAGGGAGGCTCCATTGCTTATCCACCCAAGCTATGAGGCAGAAGAATTGAACAACTGGAAATCCGAACCTTTAAATGATTATTTGTATTTTGAGTAATGAATGCTTTTATCTCTTTATTTTGTATTTCAAATTTTATCAAATAATGTAATAATTATGCATGGTTTTCCTATCTTTTGTCTCCTCTTCCTCTCTTTTCTTTTCAAGATACACTCTTGCAAATTTATTCACTCCTAGTCTCATCTCAATTCCAGGGATTCTTCCTTTTCGGGATCTCCTTCCCATGTGGATGATTGTGATAAACTATTAATTGATTCTTGTGTTACAACGGACTTGAATGAGAAGGAACAAGATGAAGATCCTAACCTGTGCCAACAATTTGCCAAAATGATGGATTCATTAGGAAAAGGGATAGATCCGCATGATGAAGTGGTCGAGATAATAAACCTAGGAACTGACGAGGAAAAGAAAGAACTAAAAATAGTTGATAACCCAGAAAGAGAAGAGATGATCATTTGTTCAAAGAATACATGGACGTTTTTGCTTGGTCGTATAAAGATATGCTTGGCTTGGACCCAAACATAGTGGCCCACAAAATCCCATTACTTGAAGGGATGGAACCTAAGCAACAAAGACTGCGAAGGATGAGCCCTGAAATGTCACTTAAGATCAAAGACGAAGTTACAAAGCAACTTGATGCTGGCTTCTTAGAGGTACCACTTTATCCAAAGTGGATAGCAAATATAGTACCTGTGCCCAAAAAAGATGGAAAGGTTAGAATGTGCGTGGATTATCGAGACCTTAACAAAGCCAGCCCAAAAGACAACTTCCCGCTGCCTCACATAGACGTTCTGGTTGATAATACTGCCAAAAGTCACCGATTCTCCTTTATGGACGGATATTCTGGCTATAATCAGATCCTCATGGCAGATGAAGATAAAGAAAAAACATCTTTCATCACTCAATGGGGAGTGTTTTGCTATAGAGTGATGCCTTTTGGATTGAAGAACGCTGGAGCCACCTATCAGCGAGCAATGGTTACGCTATTCCATGACATGATCCACAAAGAACTAGAGGTCTATGTTGACGACATAGTAGCCAAGTCACAAGAGGGAGAGAGTCATGTTGCCGTGCTTAGAAAATTATTCGAAAGGTTGAGAATTTACAAGCTGAGATTAAACCCGGCAAAATGCACTTTTGGGGCATCCTCAGGCAAGTTATTGGGATTCATTGTTAGTAAGAAGGGCATCGAAGTGGACCCTGATAAAGTCAAAGCTATCCAAGACATGCCAATACCCAAGACGGAAAAGGAAGTTCGCGGTTTTTTGGGACGGTTGAACTACATAGCAAGGTTCATCTCTAACTTGACCCATACATGTGAACCAATCTTCAAGCTGCTGAGGAAAGATAGCCCTGGCAAGTGGGATGATAGATGTCAAGAAGCCTTTGACAAAATCAAGAAATACCTGATAAATCCTCCCCTTTTAGTCCCACCAACCTTAGGGCGACCACTCATCCTGTACCTCACAGTGTTGCATGGATCCATGGGTACTGTGTTAGGTCAACATGATGAGACTGGTCGGAAAGAGCAAGCAATTTACTATTTGAGCAAGAAATTCAACGATTGTGAATCTCGATATATGGCTATTGAGAAGACTTGCTGTGCCCTCGTGTGGACCGCAAGAAGATTGCGACAATACATGTTGTACTATACAACTTGGCTAATATCTCGAGTAGATCCATTAAAATATATCTTTGAAAGTCCACATATTTCCATGAGAATGTCTAAATGGCAAGTGGCTCTGGCAGAATTCGACATTAAGTATGTGACTAGAAAATCAGTAAAAGGGGGCGTCATAGCTGATCACCTAGCTGAGAATCCACTCGAAGAATATCAGTCAATGAAAGTTGAATTTCCTGATGAAGATATCTTAGCAGTCGTGGAGGAGGAGAGCGAAAACGATGAAGAGGAAGGCTTGATGTGGAAGATGTACTTCGATGGTGCAGTTAACGTCCATGGGAATGGGGTTGGACCAGTACTGGTGTCGCCTAGTGGCAAACAATTCCCAATTGCTGTTAAATTGGCATTTGACTGCACTAACAACATGGCCGAATATGAAGCCTGTATAACCGGCCTAAAAGCGGCAATATCTTTTAGTGTGAGATACCTAGATGTCTATGGTGATTCGGCGCTCATCATTTATCAAGTTAATGGGGATTGGCGAGTCAAGGAACAGGCGATCGATGTCGTATTATGAACATGTGATTAGCCTAGCAAAGGAATTTGAAGAAATCACCTTCAACTATTTGACACGTGACAAAAATCACTTTGCTGATGCACTCGCCACTTTGGCTGTCATGACCAAACTCGATTTGGAGGTGGAGGTCCGGCCTTTACAGGTCGTTGTCAGAAGAGAACCAGCATACTGCTTAAACATCGAAGAAGAGCCCGATGGTCGACCATGGTTCCATGACATCCAACAATTCATTCAGGCAAAGGAGTACCCAACTGGGGCAAATGAGAATGATAAAAGAACGCTCCGCCGCCTAGCAATGTCATTCTTCCTCACTGGTGATGTACTATACAAAAGGAACTATGATGGGGTCTTGCTAAGGTGCATTGATGCCACAGAAGCTCGCACTGTCATATCCGAGGTCCATGAGGGTATTTGTGGGACCCATGCTAATGGGCACACACTATCCCGACAGATCTTAAGGCATGGGTATTATTGGCTCACAATGGAAAAAGATTGTGTTGAATTCGTCAAAAGATGCCACAAATGCCAAATCTATGCTGATCGCATTAATTCTCCTCCAGCCCTATTACACAACCTCACGTCACCGTGGCCGTTTGCAATGTGGGGCATCGATGTCATTGGCCCAATTAACCCTAAGGCCTCCAATGGACATCGATTCATCTTAGTGGCTATTGATTACTTCACTAAATGGGTAGAAGCTGCCTCATATGCGAGTGTTACACAAAAGGTGGTAGTGAAGTTCCTGAAAAATAACATCATTTGTAGGTATGGATTACCTGAGAGGATCATTACAGATAATGCTTCCAATTTCAATAATGTAGAAGTGCGAAGACTGTGCGAGCAATTCAAGATCAAGCACCACAATTCGGCTCCTTATCGGCCAAAGATGAATGGAGCAGTGGAAGCAGCAAACAAAAATATCAAGAAGATCCTAGGGAAAATGGTGGTCACATATAAAGATTGGAGTGACATGTTACCTTATGCATTACATGCATATCGCACTTCGGTAAGATTCTCGACTGGGGCAACTCCATACTCATTAGTGTATGAATGGAAGCAGTAATGCCAATAGAGGTAGAGATCCCATCCTTAAGGGTCTTGATGGAAGCTGAAATGGAAGAAAACGAGTGGATCAAAGCGAGATACGAGCAATTGAATATGATTGATGAAAAACGATTGGATGCAATCTGTCATGGACAGTTGTACCAAAAGAGGATGGCTAGGGCATTCAATAAGAACATTCGTCCACGAACATTTCAACCTGGTGATCTTGTGTTAAAAAGGATGTTGCCAAATCAGGAAGATAGTAGAGGCAAATGGTCACTTGCATATGAAGGCCCATACATTGTTAAAGACGCATTCTCTAGGGGAGCATTGATCTTGACTGACATGGAAGGGCAAGTGCTTCCCAAGCCAATCAACTCAGACGCTGTGAAGAAATATTTCGCATAAAGAAAAGCTCGCTAGATTGAAAACCCGAAAGGGCAATCTAGGCAAAAATTAGAGCACGAAAAAAAAAAAAAGGGCTCGTTAGATTGAAAACCTGAAGGGGCAGTCTAAGCAGAAGTTAGAGCACAAAAAAAAAAAAAAAGAAGGGAGGCTCGCTAGATTAAAAACCCGAAAGGGTGATCTAGGCAAAAGTTAGGGCAACAAAAGATCTGCTAGGTTGAAAACCCGAAAGGGCGACCTAAGCAATAAAGATATCAGCTCAAAATCCAAGCAAAGGGTGAGAAGCCAGAGATGACATTAAGCTGGGGCAATTTAACTGATGGAAGATGGAAGATAGAATCAGTGAATTGAGGCAAACATTGGCACATGTCAAAGGATTACGTTCTTGGCCTGAAAATGCAAGTCCGGTGTAACCAAAGAATCAGTGAAATGGGTTAATCATATGAAATCTGCATTGCAGTCCTCCTAATCTTTTGGGTATCTCATTTGTTTCTTCATAACTATTTGTGGTTTTAATGCTTTCTAAATACAATAAATTTGTCTTATTCTGCCATCTTTTTGTCACTCATTTTTCTCTTTTCTCTTTCCATATTCTTTATCCCCATCATCAAAGAGTGCATTCTGTTCTTCCTATTCTCCTCTAAACCATGCACAATTAGAACATTATATTCGAAATACAATAAAAGAGATATCTGTAGACAGGGCTCAGATGCTACAAGACCATTCAATATCGGATTCAAAAGCAGTAACGCAATGAATAAAAAAAAAAAAAAGAGAAAGAAAGAGAGAGAGAGAATAGAAAAGAAGAAGAAGGAGAAAGAAAGAAAGAAAGAAAGAAAGAAATAAGGGAAGGGTTTGCTAGATCGAAAATCAAAAGTGGCTGTTTGAGCAGAAATTAATGCGAAGGTTAGAGATTTTGAAACGAAGATCAAGAGAGGGGGACAAAGCCAAATCATATAGAAAGCTTCAAAGAAAAAGCTCGTGGTGGATTCATGAAACTAGAGGACTTATTATGGATTAGATGCAGAATTCCCCAGAAGAGCAATGTTTGGAAACAACAAACTGGGGCAAATTTTTAGTGTACAAATTTTCAATTTAGTTTCAATTCCAATTTTTAATTTTCCAAAGTCAGATCTTCAAATTCAATTTCAAATATATTTCAATTCTGTAAAGTTGCATTCTCAATCTTAATTTCTCATACCTGCATCTTCAAATTCAATTCAATTTCAAATCTATTTCAATTCTGCCTGCATCTTCAAAATCCAATTTCA
This sequence comes from Pterocarpus santalinus, assembly GCA_031439595.1. NCBI lineage: Eukaryota > Viridiplantae > Streptophyta > Magnoliopsida > Fabales > Fabaceae > Pterocarpus > Pterocarpus santalinus. The sequence goes on along the minus strand of CM062530.1, from coordinate 14,492,525 downwards.
AATTTATTTCAATTTTCTAAAACTGCATCTTCAATTTCAAATTCGCTTGCATTTTCAAATTTAATTTCAAATCTATTTCAATTTCATCTGCAATTTCAAATTTATTTCAATTCTGCATGCATCTTCAAAATCCAATTTCAAATTTATTTCAATTTTCTAAAACTGCATCTTCAATTTCAAATTCGCTTACATTTTCAAATTCAATTTCAAATCTATTTCAATTCCATCTGTAATTTCAAATTTATTTCAATTCTGCATGCATCTTCAAAATCCAATTTCAAATTTATTTCAATTTTGCAAAACTGCATCTTCAATTTCAAATTCGCTTGCATTTTCAAATTCAATTTCAAACCTGCTTATATCTTCAAGTTCAAATTCAAATTACACAAAGCTGTATTTCATTTTGCAATACTGCATTTCACTCACATGGTTGCATTTCATTTGCAAAACTACATTTCATTCGTATGGTCACAAAGCTGCATTGCATTTACATGGTTGCATTTCATTTTCACAAGCATATGCTCTTATCATCTTCCTTGCTCGGACAAAATACATGTTCATGTCTTTACTAGTTCCTTATTACAAAAATATCAAAACCTACGGTTTTATATTTTCTAATAAAAAACAAGTAAAGAGGGGCAACTGTGAACGCCATATTTTGTCCGAGACACACAAAAAAAAAAAAAGAGAAAGAAGAAGAAGAGAGAAAATAAAAACAGAAAGAGAAAAAAAAAAGTTGGCCCATTAATAAGGAAATAGCCCAAGTATGAAATGTTTTGACCAAAAAAAAAAAATAGAATAAAATCAAATCAGAATAAATAAAAACAAATTTGGGCGAATCTCTTAATTTTGGCATTTGTATCCAAATCAAATCAAATCGCCAATCATCATTAAGGCTGAATCAATCAAATTTAATGGCAATTGATGTCTCCAACACTTATAAATAGAGCCAATGTTGAGAGGTAAAGGGGACTTTTCTTGGCTTTTGAAAAAAAAAAGGGGTAATAGAGATCACGAGTGAAATCGCGGAATCCACTTTCAGCTTCATATTTCTGGTTTGTTGAGGTGCATTGGTCGGTATGCTTCTTCCTCGTTTTACATTAGCTTGTGTCATTCCTTTTTCACTATAGCGCATTGTCACTTATTTATTTTGTCACTGTGCACATTTTCATTCACCATAAACATTCACAGACATATTCATCTCATTGCATCTGTTAACCATATTTTTCTATACTTTCTTTATCATCTTGTACCAATTTGATCTGTTCCTTCAATGCAATAAACGGTCAAAAAAAAAACAAAAAAAGAAAAAAAAAAGCCACAAAACCCCACCCTCAACCATACAAAGCTACCGCCAATAACCTCTTCAGTCACCCTCAAACCACCATCAAATACCTCAAGTAGAACCAAAAGACCACTATCACAGCCACCCCAACTCATCGCCATCACCACAAAGATCCCGACCACTCAATTCAAAAAAAAAAAGAATCATCACAGCCCAGAAAAAAAAAAGGAGAGAACAGAAGAACCATTCATGTCCCCATTCCCCACCCTCGGTCATCATCGAACCACCATCGTGACCCGCCCAAGCCCACTAGCATCTCCCCGCCACGACCACCGTCGGACGCACCATCGCTGTCGCAGCAGATGGAGCCCTTTGCAAGACACCAGGAGGCTGCCATGGCCATTGTCGAAGCGCACCAGCACCGTCGCAGAGCTGGGTCCCTCGCAAGACGTCGTCGTAGCCACAGGGACACCAGCACCTTCATCGGGCTCCGCCGCTGACGCCGCTGTAGTGGAGAGCTACGCCGGCCCTGTCTCTGCTTCCCTTTCCCTTTTCCGCTTCCCCCATCCATTCTTTCCCTTTCTGCTTCTTTCGCTTTTTTATTTCTGCTTCTTTTTTTTTTTATCAGTTTTTAGTTTTTTTTTTATTTATCAGTTTCACTTTTTTTTTTTGTATTGGGCAGATGGCCCATTCTTATTTGTGATTGTTGTAAGGGATGGGCCAAGGTTGTGTAAGCAATTTTTGTAGAATTTGGGCCTTTGTTTTTTTATGATATGCAAAAAAAAAAAATGAAAAGAGAGAAAAATATTTTTTTTTTTCAAATCTACGCAACAATCTACGACATTGATGTATGATTCCTCCATCCTCAATGGTTGTCTAAATTGTAAGGGTTTATTGTATGGCCCAAGCTATCCTAAACCCTGTGCGAGATTGTATTTACTGTTCCATAAAAGCCATTTTCTAATAAAATCAACTCAACACACAATGATTTTTTACAAGAACTACGTGATTTTGAATTCCTCATTGCACCAGAGGATACGTAGGAGCAGAAAATCTCTGTCAAATCAAAAATTAAATTTTCTTAAATTTGGTTCAATTTTAATTCCTTAAATATTTGTAACATTAATTTCACTTCCCTTTTAGTTTGTAAATAATTGTTATATCAATTTCTCTTTTTTTGTAAATAATCATAACATTAATTTTACTTTCCTTTTCTTTTGTGAATAATTACATATTAATCTTACATTTTTTTTGGGAATAATTATCATATCAATTTTGCTCTTCTTTCTTTTTATAACTAATTATCATATTAATTTTATTTTTCTTTTTGTAAATAATTGTTGCACTAATCTAACTTTGTTTTATGTAAATAATTATCATATCAATTTTGTTTTTTTTTTTATAAATAAATATCATATTAATTTTATTTTTCTTTTCTTTTGTAAATAATTCTTATACTAATATAACTTTATTTTATTTTATTTGTAAATAATTATTATATCAATTTTGCTTTTCTTTCCTTTTATAAATGATTATCATATTAATTTTATTTTATTTTTTTTTGTAAATAATTGTTACACTAGTCTAACTTTATTTTATTTTATTTGTAAATAGTTATTATATCAATTTTGCTTTTCCTTCCTTTTATAAATAATTATCATGTTAATTTTATTTCATCTTTTTTTTTTTTGTGAATAGTTGTGGTATTAATTTTGATTTATTTTATTTGTGAATAATTACTATGTTCTTAAGGGGAAAAATCAATATTATTAATTTGCATGATAAGCTCTAGGGTAACCGTTGCAAAACGGATGTATTAGGGGTGCAGTGGGATTAAGTTTCTACCCTTCCCTATGCATAATTGGACTCCCGAATTCAATCTCTTTAAAAGACCAGTTTTGCAAAACTAAAAGGTTTTTCTGATTTTTTCCATAAATAAAAATTGGTGGCGACTCCATTGAATATTATTTTCAATATTTTTTTTGTTGCCTTTCATCGCGGTGCCTTCCGGGCACGTTGTGACAACATCTAAAAGGAATATCCTAATTGAACACTTCCTTCACCCTTCTAAGCTCGACCTACCTATTACTTCGAGCTTGTTCATAATTGACAAGCCACCCATTAACCTCCATGCCTAGCCCTACTCAACTAACCAATTCATTCCTTAGCTTGATTAAGTTGCCAAACACAAGGCCAAAGATTGGAAGAGATAGAGTATCCACGATATGATCATGTTGTCAAGGCACTACATTCTTCTCAACACCAATCTCCTCTTCGCCTCCATTGACTTATGGAACATAGTTATTAGTAGGTTCATTTTTCTATTTGGTATGATTAGTCCAACCCTATTTGATGTCTCAGCTATTTTGGGCATTCCAGTCAATGGCAATGAAGTTCCCTCTCTATCCAATGTAGTTTCTAATGACTTGGGTTGAAGTTTTCCAAACCTACCTCGACTTACTTACTCTAATTTCATATTAGCCAACAATAAGGACAAAGGTTGTTGTATTAAATGCAGAGCACAATGCCTTCCTCTTATTTTGGTTTTGTAAGTATATTATGGACGTTCTTTAGCTTTGGCTCCACTATTCTTTTCCCTACTAAGAGTCTTTTTTACCATTGTGGATTAACTAAAGAAAGGAGAAGATGTTAAAAATACTTTCGGCCCCTCTCTGGTTTCTCACCATATGGATTTCTCAATACTTTCCTAAGCCCCATCTCGATCCTACCTTGACTCAAGATTATATCATCAACCATGTTGGTCTCATTAGTACTTGTTCTTAGGCTTAATTTTGACAATGAAAACTTAATGAAGCTCAAAATAGTAAAAAAGGAATTCAACTAGGGCCTCTTGAGATGATAGTGGATCAGGAGATCATTAGAGAATAGGATTGCAAACTTTGAGCACTTGGGAGCAAGAGCTTTGCTAAGTTTTGGTGGCTACATCAAGAGAAGAAGTTTCATAGACTTCAATTTATCTATCTTTTATTCTTTCTCTTGATTCATGTCCATTCTTTTTCTTTTTAAAGTTAAATGTATTGAATATGCTTAGTGGCTAAATTTCTCATATGCTATGATAATTGTAATGCTCAGGTCGAGAGTCACACAAATCATGACATTTTGCCCTATCAGATCCTATGAAAGCTATAAGTTTGGACCCTAGTCCTCTTTGGAAGATTATTTGATTGGGATATTTTCATGTGATTAAAAGCCCTGATAATTGTTTTTTAGATATCCAAGAATCGAAAAGTGATTTTCAACGAATTTTTTGAAGTTATTGACCTTTTCGTTTTCAACCTTGAAGTTTAAGAAAATATAAGTTTTCGGAAGTTTGTACTAAAATTCAAAAGTTGGACTTTGATTCTTAAAGAGTTTGATTTTTCCAATATTTTTATTGGATTCAAATGGAGGTATTCCCTTATTTACATTTATCTTTTAAAGTTAATGGAGAGTAAAATAACTAAGGATATTAACTTGTAAATAAGTACATGATGATAGTTGAGAGGTGTAGATAAAGAAGAGAAAAAAAAATTTAGACCGAGCGCCTAGGAGCCCAAGGCCGGCGCCCAGGCACTAGCTGCGTTGCGAAATGGCTCAGTTTTAGGCATACGGGTGCCCAAGCGGCTAAGTCGCAGCGCCTAGGCGCCCGATGGGCGAAATTAAAACAAGAAGCACAAACTCTCTCCCCTATTCTTCTCCAAGTCTTTCTCTCTCATCTTCTCTCCCTCACATATATCTTGCCAATCCTTCTCCATTTCTACTCAAATTCACTACTAATCCACCTTCTTCCATCATCATCATCATATTTTTAGCTTGACTCTCTCTCTCTCTCTCTCTTTAGAGAGAGAAACTAAGGTGGGAGGAGACCCAAGTCCTCTATCAAATTTCTTCCTTCTTTTGCAATCCAAGGTAACTCTCCAAGCTCTAATCTTCTTCTATTTCATAGGTATGGAAGGATTTTATTGAGTATTTAAGCTTAAGGTTGAGATTGGGAACCTAGGGTTCCATAATGGGGATTCTATACCTTAGGATGTATTAGAAGTTAATTTCTGGTTCTATAGGCTAATTAGTATTTGGATAATGATGTTTTTGGTGCTAGATAACTTGTGTGGTGACCATAGCTCCATGACACAACATGCTAAGGCTACTCTTTCCCTTGAATTAGCACTGTGAGTGATAGTATATCTATAGTATGCCTCTTATCCTTAATTTCCTAAATACATGTCTAAATTATATTTTAGTAAAGTTCTATGAAAGAATAGATTTAATATGTTTTACTTTGTATTTATAGAATTCTTGAAGTAATCATGTTAGTTATGTATATGTATGTTTGAGCATAGAAGTGTGGGACAAGCTTTTATAGAATTTGTGATTTTCTTAAAGCAAAGGTTATGAGCTATTTGATAGAAAGAAATAGTTATATTTCAATAATTTGAGAAAAATCTCTAAATACTTTCAGTTGAATAGTTTGAAAATGCTATGCTTGAACCTATGTTTGATAGGATAATTATTTTGGATATTTGAAAAGTCTGATAGCTATGTTTGCTAAGAATATAGGAGATTTATTTTAACCTTATTATGCATTTAAAATTATGAGCAAGAAACTATATAATTTGGGATAAAAAAAAAGTGTTATTGTCAAGGAGTTAGAAAGGCAATGTGTTTTCAAGGACTCACATGGGGCATGGCGAAGACCCAACAAGTGTGAGTGCCTTCCTAAGGGGGAAAATTGTAACAGAATTATTTGCCAATGGTAGCAATATTAGCCTTGGTGCATCTCGTACAACCCAACTAGCAAGGTGATTGCTAGCCTGACATGTCGGCCAACATGTCCGATAGATATAGACATGCACAGATGTGAGATTAGCTACTGTTAGGCAAGCCCAGTCAAGCAGTTATTTTCTAAAATAGAATCCTCCCCTAAGTTTTTCATGAGATTGAATAAGTATTTATTTTTTATGTTTTGAGAATGTGTTTCTATATTATGCATTTATGTTTAAGATCCTTATTTACTAGTTGAAACTATATTTAGTTGAAATTGAAATTTAAGGAAATTCCTTGAAGTTATCATGTGTTTGAAGTCATAAGCAAGGATACATATGAGTTGATATAATGAGCTTTATATTCAGTTGAACTGAAAGATGCTCTAATTAGCCATAAAGAGGTTTTAAAGATAGATAAATTATAGATATGCCTTATTAGAAATTTTTATAGTAATTTTACTACATAGACAAAGTATTTTACTTGAGAAATGATGTATGAGTTTTTGAAAAAGCTTATAAATTATGTGTTACTAAAATTGTATGTTTAGGCTTGTCCCATTCCTGTTATAAATATACTATCCCTGACTGAGTCTGTATGACTCACCCTTTCTTCCTTTCCATGTCTTTAGACAGGTGCTAGCTCGTTCTTGGATTTCTATGGCTAGCTAGAAGTGTTGGTTTCCCAACAACCCATACACTTGTTCGTGTAGGGTTTCAAATTTTTTTTTTTTTTTGTATTTGAGTAAAATTGGTAGAACCTCTAGTAATAGTCCAATAACCCACAGGCAGGGTCCTTCCCGTGTCATTTATAATGTGTAGTGATAGTATGTTAATTTAGTCATGACCAACTTGAGTTTTAATGTTTATGAATTAAGCTTCAGCGATATACATGTATATATATTTTTCATAAGCATAATTATGTTTTAAACTCCTATATTATGTGCCATGGGGTGCATTTAGAGAATGTATGGATCTCCAATGATTTTGTGTGTTTGGATTGTTGTGCAGGTGGAGGATTCTTATTTGGGAATAGTCCTAAATATGAAGGAGACTCTGCCTAATTTTATTTAGAAAAGGAGTCTAATATAGGCTTGCTAGGGATGTGTCCCTATGCACCGATCACGTTCTAGGTTGGGTCATGAAAGTAATGATGTAACTTTTGTTAGAATGATTAGATATGGAGTTTTCCTTTAATATAATGAATATTTTTCTTTTCGATTGAGCTTTTATCTTTGTGCTTAATGCTTTTATGGTTTGGTCATCCACAAATTGATGTCGTGAGTTGTGTAGGCAAATGGAAAATTGGTACATAGCGTAGACATAGGGATAAAAACCATAATCATTGATTATCTAAGAATATAGATTGATAATTATATGGGAATTGATTAGGGATTTCATAGAATAGTAAAGCCTTAACCCTAAGATTCAAGTTAAAAATTAATTGGGTTTTAAAGATTAAAAAGAATTGGTATATGCCAAGCATTGGGTATTGATTATAATAGGAAACTGATGCTAATTGAATAGATCAATGTTCATTAGATTTGGAATACAATAACTCTTAGGAATAACTAAGCAAAATAAGAACCCTAGTGCTTGTTCCCCTTTGACTTATTCAACTCACAATCTTCTTGATTTCCTAACATATTAGCTAGGATTTGATTTGATTTGCATTTTAAATTTGAATTTGAATTTGAATTTGAATTTCTGTTCTTGAATCATATCCCTAAATAGCGTTTGGATTAGGGAACTAGTTGTCAGTCACGTCAATCCCTCTAGGATGATACTTTTTTCACTATTCTATTACTTGTACTACCTGATATATTTACCAAAGTAGCATCAATAGTTTTACGAATGTCATTTTTCCTTTTCAAAATTCTGAATTATCTTATGGCTTGAAGATTAATTAGTCTAAAAGCAGTTTAGTTGGTATTAATGTGGTATTCTTAGGCCTTCTCTATTGCTTATTTTGTAGGTTATCAAATTTTGGAGTTGTCTTTTATTTACTCGGGTGATTCTTTTGATGATAATCCTAGATTTGTTTCTTATAAGGATCCTATTATGGAGAAGATCTCTAAGTTCCTTGACACCTAAAAAAGGGGGCTTATTTTTCTCTAGGAGGTCAAGTCACCTAGATTATCTCTCTATTTCTTATCTTTTTATGTATATGAGAGTCAAAAAATTATGAGGGCTTTTTTTATTTAGGTGTTTTGGACGTGAGTCATGATCAATTGATGAGTTGGGAGGCATGTTGTTGCCCTAAAAAGGAAGGGGGATTAGGTCTCGTTGGCACAAAAGTGTCCAAAAATATTGCTTTGATAATTAAATGGCTATGGTGTTTTCCTCTTGAGCCTCATTCCTTATGGCATTAGGTTATCCACAGTAAGTATGGCCTTGACAGGAACAGGTGGGATGGTAATACAATTACCCATGTCTCTCAGCCCCTAGAAATTCATTTCTCAAGGCTATACTACCCTTAAGACCTTGCTCTCCTTGAAGGTAGGCAATGGCTCTTGTGTCAAATTTTGGGAAGAACATTGGATAAAAGATTCCTCTTTCAATCTACCCTTTCCTAAGGCTGTCAAATAGGCAGGGCCAGCCTATTTAAGCTCGACTTGTTTAGGCTTGCAAATTAAACGTGTTAAATGGGCCAGCTTGTTTAGCTCGTGGGTCATTAAAATTGTGGCTCAAATCATTTAAGACCACTTCAGGGGCTTAGACGGGCCAACTCATTTATTTTCTAATCTTTTATTTTTTTCACAACTTCTATTCCAACAAAAGCAAATTTGTTTCTCTTTTTGATCTTTTACTTTTGTAATTTGTTTTGTTATTTAAATTTTTTATATGTTTTAATTTTTGAATTTGTTTTTTCATGCAAGTATGCCAACCTGTTGTTTCACATTAAGTGGTTTCATTTCAATTTTTGAGTTTTTACTTTTTCAGTTGAATCAAGTTAAGTGGATAATGGATTCATTTTTCAACTTTTTGAGCAAGTCATTGTTTTATGTTAAGTGGGATTTGGGAAGGCCCAAGATTTTTTAGCTTTTATTGGCATGGTAGGCCAACAATGACCATGTCTTAAAAAAAAGAAAAAAAAGAAAAAAAAGTGGGTAAATAGGTTAGACCATTTAACTTGTGTGTTAAACACAGTCTAGATTGTAAATAGGTTGAGATTTTTTAAGCCCAATCTACCTATATGTGTACATAAATAGGTTACCCTCAATGGGTTTGGCCCATTTTGATGGACCTATTCTCCACATCTATATCGTTTATCTTCTCTACACAATTCCTCAATCTAGAATTTTTATAGTGTGCAAAATTATAATCACTATTGGGATTTTCACCTTTTTTTTTGGGTCAAGAGATTTTCATTTTTTCATAATTTTAAATGATAGGCAGTCTTAAAATTAGTAGTCATGTTGGGCCTTCTTGATTCTATCAACTTGTCTGCTTGTCCAGATAAAAAGTTTTTGTCTCTTGATCCCCTTGGAGTTTTTTGCTTATAAATCTTACTTTCAATTCCTAACTCATTCTTTGAATATAACTTCTATTTTCCTCTATAAACCCATTTAGAATTCAAAACTCCTCAAAGATTAAATCCTATATATTTGGACAGTTGTGTTTAATCGAATCAACACCAATGACATGTTGTAGGTTTGAAGGCCACAAAAGGCTATTTTTCCTTATATGTGTTTATTGTGTGGTGCAAGCTCAGAATCACTCCACATCTTGTTCTGTATTGTTCTATGGCTAACTTTTTGTGGAATGCTTTATTTGGTTTTTTTGGTGAGTGTTGGGTGCATCTTAGAACTTGGAATCAATTCTTGTTTACTTGTTTGCTACTTATGGGAGGAGGTGGTGGCAATATGTAGTGTATGTCATTGTTTGGTGTATTTGGTTGGAGTGTAGCTATTGCATGTTTTACAGCAGACATTTGGATAAGCAAACCTTGTGGGATAGTATTAGGCGTTAAAGTGCAAAACACATGATCTTTTTAGAGGAATTTTCCTTTCACATATGCCAAGATATTGGAAAGATTTGTTCTTTGATGTTTTTATTTTGTTAGTTCTTGTTTTTTGTAATGAGTATCTCTTGTCCTCCGTTCTCTTTGTAATCTTCTTTTTCTTCTTCTTCTTCTCTCACTCTCTCTCTTTCTCTCTTGTTAAATCTTCTTCTCTTTTTTAAGTAGTAAGAAATTTAGGTCAAGGAGAAAGCTTGCCATAGTCTCAGGTTAGGATATATATCTAGAGTCATTGAGCACTTATAAAAGTAATTACAAATAACTCACCAACAAAGGAATCCAAAAATCAAACCCCAATCATGACGATATATGAGCGAAAAATCGGTCAAGTAAGCCAAGAACAGGCTGACTCTATCATTGTATGAGGATTTGATAGATAGGTTCCATATGCGAAGACCAATAATTCCCTAGCTTGGAAAATAACATGGATAAACACCAATATTTTACAATCTTAATGATTAGAATACTAGAAATTGCAAAGTTTATCTTAACTTAAGGACATATCACGTTTGGTATAATTTGAGTGTGATATTTTAAGCACCAATATTTTTACAATTAAAATTATGCATTCTTATAATTACTCTTGACGAAATAAGAATAAATATCTTTTATAGTCCTAAAATTTTAAAGTTAATATTAATTTAATTCTGAAATAATTTTTGACATCAATTTAGTCATAATATTTTGAATATTGACATCAATTTAGGCCTATATTGATAATTTGATGGAAATTTTGGTTGTTAGGATTAACTTAATGTGAAAACTCAAAGTGCTAGGACTAAATTGATGTTAAAATTTAAAATATTAGGACTAAATTAATGTCAAAATTTTTTCAATGCCAAATTGATGTTAATATCAAAATGTTAGGACTATATTGATGTCAACAATTTTTTAAGAATCAAATTAATGCCAAATTTAAAATATTAGAACTAAAAAGGTTATTTACTCAAATAAAAAAGAGAAAGAAAAGTAAAAAGTGAATTCTTCATTATTTCTTTATTTCTATACAAAATAAATACAAAAATTAAAAAGAAAATGTAAAAGAACAAGTATGAAGGTAACATTTTTTGTGAAGATTTCATTTTTATTTACTTAATATATCTCATACGATAGATAGTATGATAGCATGATTACTAGAATTATTCATATTATTTAAGAAAAAAAATAACATAGAGTCAAGTAATTTTTTTTATAAAAAATGAGCTAGCCACTTAGATTAGAATTTTAAGTACGTAGTTAATAAAAATTTGTTCAACTGATAAAATTAAATAGCTTTGATAAAAAATGTCTTCAGTTCTGTTCATGTTAGTGGACTTGATTTAAAGTAATTTGACAAATAAATAACCACAATAATTTTTCACGCGGTTTCAGTTGTTCGCATATTCCTTCATTGCGGCATGTGTAGAGAACGTGGAAATGATTAACATAGCACATTCGAAACTAAATGCGAATAACAGAATCTACATGTTTCTTCTTTTCAACTTCCCCAATTGTGTTCAGATTATATGCGAACGGCATTGAGGAAATATGCTAGTCAATCCCGTATGGCTATATTTTTTCAATTGAAAAATTAAATACTTAGATCAAAAGTTATAGTTGATAATAAAAATATAATTTTATTTTCATATAATTTTTCAAAACCACATTTAGTATAAAGAGTTATACCCATTCCAAATACCCTAGTCTCGAATGTACGTTTATCAAATTCTAATGGTGACAACAGCTGATCAAATAAACCAACAATTGGTAATTTGGGTCAATGGTTTTAGCTTGCGGTCAAAAAATTTAAATTATTAAATAAGGATACATAAAAGAACTTGTTGTTTACATTTTGAATAATTTTTTATAATATTTAGTTAGTTTAAGTAGCTCGACATCTATTCCTTTTTATTTCTTAAAGCAAAGTTTTGGATTTGAATCTTGTAAATAAAAAAAAATTAGCATTAAGTGAGCGCTTTATCATCTTGAGTCAGATTAGTTGGGATTTAATGAACTTCTGATTATTAGTGGTTTAGACTTGACCCATCTCATGATACATCTTAGAAATCATAAATAAAACAACTTTTTTAATATCTTTTTTCTTTTGGTAACAATAAATTTTAGAGATTGTTTAGAGTCAGTTGAGTATAGGATAAAAATTAACAAGAAATCAACAATTTAATATAATTTTATTAATAAAATGGTTCACAAATTTTCATTTTTATTTTATTTTTTATCTCTATATCAAAATGATTCTCAGATTAATCATAATCTTCAATGAGAACTTCATAGTAGTTACAATTGAGGCCTATAAAAAGTGGTCAATACAATTATTTCAATTATGATAAGAGGTGAATGAGCCCAATTTAATAATTAGGCCGTCGGTCCTGCCATTGAAAGTTATAGTACGCTGGGCTTTTGTACCATTTTAATTTTTTTTTAAAAGAAATGATTTATGTATATTCCCTTTATGAAGATTATGTTCTAAAATATCCTCTCTCTCTTTTTTTTTTTTTTTTGTATTACAGGGAAATTGACTTAGGCTGGATCGATTTTTTTACTGGACTAATTTTGCACTATGCAATAGACAGGAGTCTGGAAATTGATTTAAGCAATTTCAACACTATAAGAGCAAATAATGTTGAAATCAATCTCTAGATTGATTTCAATGCTATATGCTCTTATAGCTTTAACACCCCACCCCCATAAATATGTAAGTGACCAAGGGTTGATCATTTTTACGTCTTTGGTGAGGCTTAGGGTTTTAGGGAGAGAGAAAGTGAGATAAAAAATAGGTGGGCAGAGAGAAGGTGGAAAAAAAGTTAGTGGATAGAGAGATAGAGAAAATGCTTGGTTGGTAAAGAAAGAGAAAGCGACGAAGCACAATAATCTATGTCAACTTGATGCACTTAGAATATATATTGTTGCAAATCTTAATACAAGGGTAATTTTTTGTCTTAGTTTATTTTTTATTATTGTTTTGTAGTTTAGTTCAATTTTTTATTAATATAATTAGTAGATTATTTTATTAATTTAGTTACTACTTTATTTCTGTAATAAAATAAGTGTAGATATTTGAGTTAGCATTAATTTAGGTTAGGGCATGTTAGTTAGTATACTTAATTGATAACTTATCTTAGTTCATTTATTTTAGTGGTAATTAATTAAGAAAAATCATAGATTTATTTTGTTATTAATCTAATTTAGTTATATGAGTTAGCGTTAAATTAGTTTAGGGTATGTTAGTTAATATACTTAATTAGTAACTTAGCTTAGTTAATTTATTTAAGTGGTAATTGATTAAGCAAAACTATAGGTTTATTTTCTTATTAATTTAATTTTGTTACTAATTTATTTTATTAATTTAATTACTAATTTATCTACCAGTAGTAAAGCAAATGAAGATATTTGAGTAAACATTAAATTAGTTTAGGGTATATACTTAATTAATAACTTAGCTTACTATACTAGGATATGTTAAATAATGATGTTGCATTCATGCTATATAGCATACTCGAGTTTTACACCATAAGTGTTACAGGATACCTGAGTTGCATCCATTGCGAGAGGCGAGCTCTTCCATGCATCACAAGTTCTCTACTACGAGTATGATCGCCCGTCAATTAGTGCATTTGTTGAGTGCTAGCTCCCAGAGATGCACACATTCCATTTGCCATAAGGAGAGTGCACCATCATGCTCCAGTGTGTTGCATTTCAACTGGGGTTACATATCGATGGGGACCTAATCAGCGAACGTACGTTGTGATGGAAGTGATATGAAGGTAAGGACATAATACCTTGTGCGATGAACTACTCGAGGCTGTGCCAGGTTCAGAGCACTGACAAGAAACTCTATGAATCTCTATTGGTTTATGGATACATTTAGGAACTTGGATGACCATGCAACTTAGGATGTAATAGTACGCTATACTTCGGCATACATTATGCTTTTGCTTGGTGGCTTCTTGTTTGGAGATAAGTCAAGGTTCAGAGTTCATTTAAGGTGGTTGCCTCTACTCCATGACTTTCACTGTATAAGGAGTCTTAGCTAGGGCTTGGCAGTGCTGTTTTGCAATCTATGTCGCATTGCTAATAGCGAAGTGAAGGACATTGCTGGGTGCCTGGCAATCATGGATATGGTACACACTACCAGAGTTTAGTCCTCCAGACAGACACCAGATTGGCTATGAGGTAGGGTCTTGAAACAATAGCGACATTTTATTTTAGCTATATTTGTCATTTGTAATATTAAAATTCTTAATATATGCATTTTTTTAGGTGACCAGAAACAACAGGCTTGTTTGATGCATTGGGGGGTTGACTATTGGCACATAGGAGATGGATTGATGAGATTAATATTAAAAGGGTAAGATATGTAACGTTTAGCTATTATTATTGACTTTTTTATTTGAAGCTTTTAGCATAAAATCAAATGTATCATTGTTAATCATTGTAGTTTATCTGGACCCCATATGACAACCCACGCGTCATGCAGTTCACACCCAAGTTGGTTTATGCAGATGCCGATTTTTGGGCATTTGTGACTACGCTAATATGCTTCCCTATTATTGAGTGGCACCAAGTGGATTATGTTCTTCGACAACTCGATGGGCAGCAACATATACTAGATGAGTCGTTGACATTAATAGGTTGTAGAGGATTGATGCATGTAGTATAGACCATTACTGACTCAAATATCATAGCGAGTTTCATGCACTTTGGGACACATGGTATGAGCGGGTGGTTCAGTTTCTTATTGCCTTGGACCTTCGTCTATCAATCAAGTAGAGTAGATGATATTTGAAAGTTGCATAGAGGTTTCTGTCTACAGATAGGATCCTTGATGACCCGAGGCAGATCGATAGCATCTAGAGCTTTGAGCATGAGTTAAGACATGCACAAGTCACCACCAGCAGCTAGCAAGCGTGGATAGTGGTGAGGACAATGTTTATGATAAGGATCGCAGCGACTCCCAACCCCACCCCTTTCCTAGGAACCTGTCCTACTTTTGTATGTCGTCCATGTTGAATCTAGCAATTAGTACATGGTATGGTACATGCCGAGCTCAAGCTCGTAGTCAACAAAGGGTCCTAGCCATTAGTACATGGTAGGTCCATGTCGAGCTTGAGCTCACAGCTATTAGAGGGTCCTAGTCACTAGTATATGTCCACTCCTAACCACTAGTTCATGACATGTCTTTTCAATCCAGGTTTTTAGTTTGCTAATGTTTAGGCTTTGTTGGATGAGCTGCTATCATCCGCACATTCACAGACACACATTGAGGAGACATGCATGTATCAAGCACTAACATCGAACTGTTACCAACCAACACTAGATCAACTAGATCTGAATGTGCTTTAACAACCGTGATGACAAGTACTTATCCCATGCAGTTGTCATAGTCACCCATGCATAACCCACTTATCAAGCCATATGTGCATTTAATCTTTTTGGTAGGACTCCACCCTCTATGCTTACTGTGAACCACATTGCTCAAGAGGTTATTGAGGACCATCAATAAGAGCAAGGGTAGGGGCAAGAGTAAGACCAGGACCAGGACCAGGACTAGCACCAACATCAAGAGTAGGGACAAGGCAAGCCAACACAAGAGATTCGAGGTCATCGTTGCTACACGAGTGGGTGTCTACCACCCCCTAAGCTAGACAGAAGAGGCCATTACATATTACCTAACTCAAGTATGTAATATTAGTGTGTCTAAATTGTTAAGTGTTTTATATTGGTTGTAATATTGGTATTAACTTGTCTAAAATTTTACGTTTCCTTTTGCAAGCATGATCGAGGGATATGGCATTGATTTTCATTACTCAATCTTTATTTTGTAGTGTTTTCCTTTTGTATTGGTTACTTATGTATGTAATCGATTGTTATGCATTTGGTACTTATAAAAAGAATGGTATTATTCATCCCAACAAAATAGGCATGAAATTTTCACCTTAATTTTCCTTCATCTATGAAATTCACTCAAAATTACAAAACTATATGGTAAATTAATTTTTAGCTATCAGAAAATCATTCTAAGTAAAATTATAAGTTAAATTTTATAAATACACTTTGGTTTACTTTTAGCCTTAATAGTTTTTGCCAATAATTAAATAGTGAGATATAAACACATACATACAATAGTAAAGATTAGATTTGCCATGGTCAAGAATCAAAACATACTTAGATTAGATTAACTGGGTCTACATTTAATTTACTTCAACAAAATACTCAAAATAAACTACATCAATAAAAACATACTAAGATTAGCTGAGCACAAAATACACAACACATACATAGGTACATAAAACTAATTGTCTTTACTAGTCTAGTGGGAGGATGAAGCACGTAAGGTTGAATATCTTCATCTGGTGTGACCCTCTTGCCTACACAGGCCATAGCACTTTGGTCGCCCAAGTTCAACATTATCCTTTTCATTCTGGATTCTTGTGAAAAACTAATGACCCCTAGTAGCTTGCCAAAGCTCTGAGTTTGGGCGTATTCAAAGTCCACTATATGGATGCCAGTAATCTTCATTTGCAACAGGTACAAACTCCATTCTATAGACATTAAATATGATATGAATGCAGTAAATGTCATTAACACAATTGGCCCAATCAAGTCGTGCATATGTGCATGCAACATGCAGATGGTAGTATGGATAGTGCAATGCTTGAAATTGCCTGCAATCACACCATTGATCCATTAACCTCATCCTATAACTTCTTTGACTACAACTACCTATTGGTTCAAGTTCTTCCACCACAAATGATGAGTTCGACCGCGAAAATCCAGACACCATCACAATACCTATTGATTGTCTATTCTCCTTCATCGTCCATTACAAGGCTTGGGAAAATATTTATTTGATGGCAAGTTGGGCTTTAACTTCAGTCCTTTTTCTAACAAACAACTCAGCAAAATTGAAGTCATCACTAGAGCCGTAATTGCAAGATTTCAAGTGCCCTTCAAAACAATATTAATGCACTCAAACAAGTTCATTAGAACTCTTTTTGCATCTTTGCTTTTGAATGTTACCGCAAAGTTTGAGACGATATGACATTTGTAATATGCGTGATGAGCCATTGGTGGATGCCAATTGCTGCCTTCCGCATTTATAACGATTTTGATAGCACCATGCTTGTTAGAAATTATGAGAATGCCTTCTTGTGGTATCACATGCTAGCGAAGATTGGTCAAGAAAATGACCACGCTTCTCTTATTTCCCCCTTTATTACGGTAAATAAAATGGATAGAATATTTGAGTTACCATTTTGGGCAATTACCATCAATAGTATCCCCCCATACTTGCCATATAAATTTGTGCTATTGACTAAAATGAATGATTTGCAGTATTTGAACGCTTCTATGTACGACGGATAAGTCCAAAACACATAGCTATGGTCAATAAACTATGGTCAAAATTTCCCACATAATAACGCAAAGTTGACAATTCGATGATTGTACCTGGCATAAATGTCTACAGACCTTGCAGTCATGTCAAAAGCTCATTATACGACTCTTCCTAATAGCCAAAAAATCCTAGTAATAGCCTTTTGCTTGGCCAGCCATACTTTCCTACATGATGTCTTGAAGCTAAACTTTGCCTGTATCAATCCTTGCAGCACTTTAATCAAAATAGTCGGATCAGCTTGCACCCTAGAAAATATGGTGGCACAAATAACGTTAGTATCTAGCTGCGAGTGCTCTTGCGAAAGCAATTCAAACACATAACATATGTGATCTATTGTACTTCTGAATTTCCCATAATTCCTTTTTCCAGCAATATGTCACATGTATGCTCCAATTACACCCATTCCCAAAGTGCTTGCACCTACTACGGTATTTTATATGATCTGACTTCAAAACCTTGTACTCAACCGATCTTCAGATGCTATAATTTTTAATCGCAAATAATACAACTTCCTTGTTATGAAACAATTGCCCTACTTGCAACTCATTTTCTTCTATCAATGCCAGAATTTTGCCTCCATCTACATTGCCAAACCCTAGAAAGGTTCTCATATGCATTGCTTCCAAATTTAAAGATGAATAATGGCCTACACGCTTGCTTGCTTAAGACTGGAACTAAGATTGGATCCTCAATGGTTGGCTTTGGGTAATTGGCTTTGCCACTTCATCCGAGTCATTGTCACTGTCACTGTCGAACATGACTTCAACCAAATCCTCAATTCATCATCTCCGTCATCAACAATAAAATCATAACATGCAATAGGACCATCTCACAAGAGAGGCTCCGCAATCTGCATAGCAAGCTATTGGAAGCTTGGACTACCCATTATATCATCCAAATTTTCCTTAGGAACATTTTCGTTCTCCACGTGACTTGCGCCACAAAGGTTGAAGGATGGGGCTGTGACATTCCAACATGTATAGGGTCAGGAGTAGATCCACCAGAGCTAAAGTGCGACTCCTCTAGAACAATGAATAACTCAATGATACAAATCTCTAGAAATTAGGCATGGCAATTGAACATGAGACCAATATCGTCATTACTACTTAGTTG
Organism: Pterocarpus santalinus; assembly: GCA_031439595.1. Taxonomy (NCBI): domain Eukaryota; kingdom Viridiplantae; phylum Streptophyta; class Magnoliopsida; order Fabales; family Fabaceae; genus Pterocarpus; species Pterocarpus santalinus. Next base: position 14,473,953 of record CM062530.1, on the reverse strand, counting down.
CCAACTTCTATAGTGGATCATAGCTTTTCCAATCGCTATGGGCATTCTATAAAAACACTTGTGTGATTCGCTTGTTACTTTGTTGGCATATCTTTTGCAGAATTATGTTATGCAACTCTAACAAAGTAACAAATAGACAAACAGCTATAAATTAGAGATTTTGATTGCAAAAGGTTACACCTTCATCTATATTTGTAATTTCATCACCATAATGAAAAAATATATAACATCTCTCAGCCATAGTTATGAGCACAAGACTATGTTAATAGGAGTTTAAATAGGGTATAGGGTTTAGAGTTAGGGTTTCCACATTGTTAAGAGTATGGCGTAGAAATCAATCTAGGTTATATCGATTTCTCCACTCCTTGATCCTACATTGTGCAAGATTAGCCTAGTGAAAAAATCGATCCAACCTAAATTGATTTCCCTATTTTATTTATATATATATATATATTAAAAAAAGACATTTTAAAAAATAATACTCAGAAAGGGGACAAATATAAATAATTTTTTTTATTTTAAACTGGTAAAACAGCCTATACTGCAATAGTTATAAATGATTACATTTTAACATAAAAAATATTATAATTTGTTAAAAAATAATTATAATTATAATATAAAAAATTTACGATGTTATAATACGAATGTGTTTTATTTTAAACAAATGTTCTTATCACAAACTTTTCAGGTTTTATTTTAATAAATTTTTTTAATAACATGACTTAACCATATCATTTTAAATTATAATTTCCTTTTAAAAAATTACAATATATTACTTTGTTAGCAATAATATCGAAGTGAGCGCCCATTCATTAATCTTTGTCCCAAAATCCAGTCAATAAAAGACAAGTTCTCAATTTGACGTCTGCACTTACTTTCCAACATATGTATTTGGTATATTATTTAATAAGATTGTTGGTAATTTAGATTATTATTTAAAAAATTGTCTTTTTTTTAATTATTAATAATATTATAATATAGTATTTGATATATATAAATAATTTAATTAATAATTTATATTAACATATTTAATATATTAAAAGGATTATTTGATAACACATATATCTTTCACCAATAGTATAATAATAATAGTAGTAGTAAAATTGTTTACATAACCATCTCTTATGATTCACATTAGCATATCGATGGTAATCTATATTTCCTAAAAAGTTTGGATTGCAATAATAAAATTCAAGCAAACAAGACAATTTTAATATTACTAATAATCCAGATAAATGATGTTATATCAAATACACTCTTGAAGTTATTTAGCAATATTTTTGATATAAAATTAATTTCCATATATTATTACTATAAAGTATTTTATATTATTAGTTAATTTTAAAACCTAAAAATAATTAAATAGAATTCAAATTCTTTTAATAATATATTGATCTATAATTTTATGACTATATAAACAAATTCTATATCAATAATGCATTAATTAAGATTAAATTCTTTATATATTTATTTACTTTGATGCATTGTTTTGACCTAGTCCACGACCACTTTTGATGCTGAATCACGGTGCTTATCCGTATAGGAGAAATGAAGACCAGGCGTTTGCTAGACCAAAGTTATTAGCTATAATATAAACGATAATAATTTATTTGAGTTATCCGCTAAATTCAATGATAGTTATGTACTCTATAAAATATCACTAAAGAACACTTTATTTCGACGTCAAAAAAAAAAGAGGAACATTTTATTTTGTCCCTTGTTTTAATTTTTTTTTTTCAAATTTTTGAATGATGTCTAGGCAAGGTTTGAATTTGAAGTGAGTAGGGCTGATTTGGATGGTTGATAAAAATAACAGAAAACTTCACTCCTATGTCAATAAAGCGAGTTATGAAAAAAGTGTTTCTTAATAGTTATTCCATATATATTATTTTATATTAATATTTTTATTTTTAATTGTATTGAATCCTATTCTGTTTAAATATCTATACTTTAATTTTTTTCACATGTGCTTAAGAAGGCTAAAACTGTGCAATTTACCATATAAACATTTTAATTGGAGCTTAAAACCGCGTATTATCTAACAGTATCAATTTTAAAGTGTTTGGACAGCTCTTTCAACTTTTCAACTTCGGAAGTCCCTCTCTCTTTGTTTCCATTGACAAAGAAAAATGTGAATTCTGTCATTTGAGAAACAAAAAACGTGAAATTTCCCCCTTTATCAATTTTCACATATTAAAGCTCTGTCAGTTGCTTGGTGATTGGCCTTCATCAACCATTGTCAAGTCTTTGAGACATGAATAGAAGAATATCAAACTCTTACGAGTGGCACTTATATTGAATGACTCTGCCAATAACTTTCTTCTTCACTGTTTATAAAAATTGTTGGTAACGCTTTGTTTTACTCCAACCCCTATTTTTTCTCTAGGCGCGAAATTCCCCATGGCTAGAAATAATGTCAGCAAAGCTGGATATGACAGAAGAGAGTCTCTGCTCAAAAACTTCAAATGAACATTAGAATTCATTTGATTCAGTAGCTCTATATTTACCAATTTAGCTACCAGTGCTTAGGGATTTAAATAATACGCATGAAGTCGGAATTTAAATTTTATTGTCACTAATATGCCAAAAAAATAAAAAAAGAAGGATTCTATATATATAAAGTCACTTATATATTTGAAAGGTGTTTATTATAAGAAGACTTTTAACCACTGTAAATAAGTTTAATGAGTTAATTCATATATTTTTAAAATTAAAGGAGTAAAATGCACTTGAAGCAATGTTTGAGGGATCATTTATACTTTACCCTATGAATAAATATATTCCCATATAATGTGAAAAAAAGAAATATGTAGCTGAGCAATAAGAAGACTCAAAACAGTTGACAAAAGTTACATCAAACTTCTCATGAGTATTGTCCATTTGTGATGATAGTGACTTTTTACCACGTTGGTATTACAGTAACACACTTCTATCTAACACTTGGAAAATGAAAGGGTTTAAACTAATGGAAAAAGTGCAATAAACCGGTTGAAGAGATGCACAAGGTAACAATACTGAGATATATAAATATTATGGATGAAAAATTGTGACCGTCACTTTGATGGCTGTTACTCCCTTTTTGGTTAATTATATAAACACATTTCATGTCTGATCGATTTGAGTTATTTCCGCCAGCAAATAATTTATAACTTTGGTTTCAACCGTCCATGCTTTTAGTTTGATCGTTTAGAGCTTAGTTGCAGCCAGAAATTATGTTTAAAAAATAATTAGTTATCTTATCTTTGATCTTTCATGTCAAATCTTGATAAAGACGTACCGAGTAACTTCGCTTCGAGTTTCTGAGATGAACTTAATCAAAGTATTACACTAATTTTATTTTATTGATGATTGCAACTTCGTGACTTGGCGAGTAATGTCATGAAATCATAATTGATTTCTTTTACTCAACTTGATGTTTCCATACTATGAACAGCCTATCCATTCCTTGTGACATCCATTCTTATGAACAGCCTATCCATTCCTTGTGACATCCATTACTACTTTATTTTATCCAATAATCATTCTTATTTTTTAATCAAAATTCTGGTAATCTTATTTTTTTTTTTTTTTTTGACAACGTAGCATTGTTTTTGAAAGAAACGAGTATGGAGATGCACTCCTAAGTCATAACTAATTAGGAGAGAAAGCTAGTATAATTTGACATTAATTAATTAAGGGGCTCTATTTTACTAATGACCGATTCAGATATTCACTACCAAAGCAAAATGATAATTTATGCCAGAAGAGAAATCTAAAGTGCGACTATTATAATTTTAAAGAAAAATCTAGAGTGCGACTTTTATAATTTTAAAGAAAAACCAAATGAAAGCCTTGGACTCTTGACCCTTCTCAAGGGGCATGCATTCCGCTTGCCATTTAAAATGAAGGTCTATAGAAAAATATGAGCAACGCATCTCTATGGAGATACAGCACAAACGTAGTATGGGATTTTTTAGAAGAATTAGGATGACATAGGGAATCTGCAAGGAGAGATGATTTGAAAAGTTGAATCCTTTTCTTTATGAGCATAACGTAGATTGATGATGATACACGGAGCAATTGTCCCTCACTTTTCTTTACCTTAATCACTTTTCTAGTTGTTATTCTTTTAGAGATATGCTTCTGAAATCCCATAATTCTTATAGAATCTGTATGAGAACAAGGCTTGATTATGGGGAGCATAACAACTCCTTAAGAGATTCACGAATTAAGGGAAGATTTCTCTAAACCCTCACTCATCTATACAATTTCAGTCATTCAATTATTTATCACTAGTTGAGCTTTGATTATTTTACAAAATACACGACAAAGACCAAAGCATATTCACAAAGTCTTCTGTTATCCCACGAGAGAAACATGCCCAAGACGAAGCGTACGTGCAGATGGCGCCGTCTGTGAAAAACATGACTGCTGTTGATCTTCTTGTTTCCACAGGACCAACTTGGAGTGTTTCCAAACCACACCAAGCGCAGGACAATATTTCCCTCCATCATGTCCTGTGTGCTGCATGTCACAATAACATCCAAGAACATTCCAATTAAGTTAGGTGAAAACCCTGCAGGAATAATTAAAGAGATAAGAGCGTATTTATTTTATTATAAAAGTAAACATCAAAGAACAATATAAAGTGCAAAGAAGAGTGCAAATGTAGGTTCAAATAAGCCGGTGGATGATAGCTAAAGTTTATCATGTTCTTTGTACTAATTAAGACAAGCACAAAATGACAGGCTCCGCCAGGTTGGCAAATACATGAAATCTAACCTACTAAAACTCAACAGCGAGAAAAGCTACACACAGACAGAAAGCAAGATATAGAGTACGCTTATTTGTGCTTTTTTTTAGATAAAAATTTATTTTATTGAAAAAATTAGTTTTTATATATTTGGATAATTTTTTAAAAATAATCAGATCCTAAAAAAAATCTGTTTTCATCTTTTTTGAAGAAATTAAAAAAAGTAACTCTAAAAAAAATTAGTTTTCAATTTTTTAATTATATATAAAATTTAAATTTTAAAATTACCTTTTTCAAAATTTAAAACAAGTGCACCCATACTACATATAAATTAGCCAAAACATGTATATATATGAATCAATTGCATATGCAAACTCAATGCATGGTTGAGAAATTTTTTTTTTAAAGTTAATCTGTACTTTAATTCATAAAAGAATTAATTTTTAATAAAATTATATCTCTCAAATAAAATTTGCTTATACATTAATTGTTAAAGTTAAGCACATTGTAAGCTTTTCTTTTAAATTTCATACGCTAATTCCTAATGGCATGATAACATAGTTCATTAATTATTTGTTTGGATGAAAAGAGAAAATGAGAGGAAAGAAAATAGAAAGAAAGAAAATAAAAAGAAAAGAAAATGAAGAGAAAATGATGTTTTCATTTCATGTATTTGGATGAAGAAAAAATAAGAAGAAAGAAAATGATGATTGTATTAAAATGACATATATATCCTTATTATAATAAAAAATGAATATTATTTTAATTTAATTTTTAAACACTTTTTATAATTAATTAAATAAATAATTTTACAATACTATTAATAAAATATTTATTTATTAATATTTAAATTATTAAAATCATTTAAAAGTTATTTGCGTATATAAAAACAAATATAATATAAAATCTTAAACTTTATCAATTTTATATTATTTTAATGGATATTCTTATCATTCATTCCATTCTCTTATTTGATTCAAGTTTTATGCACACTCAATCGAAGAAAATGTTAAGTGTGGGATCCATGGATTTATTTTCTCTTCTCTCAATATTTCACCCTCATCCAAACGAAGGGAACTCAGTTCCCAATGCATTTTCTTTGCACCTAGATTTCTACCGTCTCATTTTCTTTTAAACCAAATGCAGTGTAAATGCTACATGTCATTTAAACTGGATATAAAAGGACTAATGTTGTTAAAACCTGAATCTTTGAGGAATCATGCAATATGTACTTTTTATGCTATTTAACAAAATTTTATCTAGTCTTAAATTAAATAACAAAAATTAATTAATTGTCAATAGAGAATTAGATTAGCTAATAAGAATTAAACATTTTATAAGACTTCAATTTTATTTTTATTGTCAATAGTTTCTTTGATACGTTTTCTATTATTCTGAATAGCAAGTCCAAATTTTTGAGAAAGATAACCTTTTTTTCTCTCCTTTTTTCTTCAGAATGTCAAAATAAATAAACCATATTTATTTTTAAAAAACAAAAGATAATTTAAAAATTGATTCAAAGAATGTTTTAAGCTTTCATTGTGTCTTTTATCTTTTTATTTTTCTTCAAATAAAGATGATTTATTTATTTTTCATTTTAAAAAAATAAGAAATAGAAAGCATTTTTTTAGAAAATTTGGATAGAAAATGTATCAAAGAAATTATTGATAACAAAAATAAAATTGAAAGCCTTATAAATTATTTTGTTTCTTATTAGCTTAATTGATTATTCATTGGAAATTAATTAACTTTTGGTTATTTAGTTTATCAAGCTCATGTTATCCATCCAAAACAGATATTCAAACATGAAAAAGAGTATAAAAAGTTTACACATTGATCTCCGAAAGATTCAGATTTTAACACAATAATCCCTCCAAGTCTAGCTCAAATGGCATATGGCATTTAACGGATCACACTATCCTCTTGTTAGGAGTTAATGGTGGAATATTTGAATGATTAAGTTGGTAATCCCATTCCTCCTCCACCATGCCTTTGTGAAAAAAAAATCTTTGAAAAAAAAGTTCTGTTAAAAGTTGATTCTTTTAAGAATTAAAGTATAATTTTTTTTCACCCAAAAATGATTGGTAGTAGCGTAAATTTGGAGGAGAATTCCACCAAACCACCATTCTCGACCCAAAATTGCATTGCAAATTTCTAATAACAAAGAAAAAGCATAAAGTAGGTTTTTACCGATAAAATTTGCAAAAACTACTAATTTCAGCATATGGAAACGATCCTAACAAAAAAGCAAAAAACACAAGTAAAGGTGGTTAATAATTTTCAAGCGAATCAAGCCCTTTCTTCAGAGTTTGTCCTCTTTCTTTCATTGGCAGGGAATTCATTGTATTAACTGAATTTACGGAATCTACGGCAGGGGATTTTGTATTAATCGAATGATCATGGAAACCATGAGGCAAAAGTTCGGCCGATATGTCGAAATTTGAAAGTCTTATTTGCACAGATTTTAATAAAAATATCAGATTGCGCATTCTTAATAGTTAATAGCCTATGGTTATTAAATAATTTTCATTTTTTGAACTTATACTACGGAAAGTGACAATTAATTCCCCTCTTTGTGATTCAGTTGGCAAAGACCGCATACCTGCATGACTCTATTGTGAATCATTTGAAAATATTTATCAATGACATAACCATATGATGGTCCGTTTCTCAATATATCTTTCTATCTATCGGTTTTGGTGTGCATGTTGCAGCATATAATATGTACAAATCACATACAAAACAGGACTGCATGAGTGATGAACTAAAATGATATGAGAAACAAAACTAGGCAGAAACATCAACACAGATGAAATAGGCAAAACAAAACAATAATGTAGAGAATAGTTTGGAAAAGTATATTTGAATACAAGACAATCAAAAATAGTGGCATGGAACAGCAGGACCAACAAAGCAGGATATACATGAAGAAATTGTGCTCTGAATCACATTCAAAATGGAATAGATTGGAAGTTCCTCCAATTTATGATTTCTTTATGTCTTACTTGTCACACTTAACAGCTCAGAAACAGTAAAAGAATGGAAAAGCCAACAGGATTTAAGAGTATTTATCCAGAGACCAGAGATGTTACCATAAAGCTGGGTAAGAAAGTCTTTCATGTACCAATACTGAAGCAGACATCATTTAGCTGAACACATAGGCACCAAAAAAATTGAAAAAAAATAAAAAAGAAGAGACTTACTATTATCCCAATTCTGATAATTTACAACCAAAAGATGATCACATATAGAAAATGACAATTAGAGAAAGACTAAAACAAGATAACGGTGACATCACTAGCAGAACCAACATAAGTTGAAATATTTAATTTAGTGAATCTAAGCTGTTGCTCGACCAACACCCATCTTTGAAAAAAGTACACGGTAATGAAATAAAAAAAGTAAAAAGGACTCCGTTGTTTATCACTATTAAGAGCCACTTGCTAACACACAACATTAACATATACCATAGACAATACATGATAACTAATAACGCATTAGTAAATTACAAAAATTAGTCACTTTCAGCAAGAAAATTTCAGAGCTTCACACTATGTTGCAAAAAAACAATATTAGCGTATTTATATTAGACGAATAGAAATTTGACAGAAAACTGTTGCATGAGCAGAAATATTTTTCCAATGACTAATGCAGAAAAGACTTATTTAGATAAAGGATAGCTGTGAGTTGAGCAGTGTGTCACCAAGAAAGTGAGATCTGAATCAAGATGATTTGTTCCTAAACAAATTGAAGCCTACAATATAGATAAAATATGCATTAATTAAGAACTACTTAGTACAAAGTTATGATCTTCATCCATCACATAAACATATAGGACAAATCCATGAGTAGTGCAAATCAGTCAGAAGCTATGCTGATTAGGCAAGCATCAACAATTGAATATTTGCAACTTGCTACTGCTACATCCACAACATGTCTTGCCATTTTTGTGGTATGAACATGCTCATTCGGATGACCTAATTAAGGTTGTAGCACCAACCCTTGTTTACGTCATAATTTCCACTAAATGATTTGCCAATAAAAGCCCCAGATTTTTATTAAGACAAAATCAATATGAAGATATGTTACCTGCAGTTTTTTAATACCCAGAGCCAGAAATCAATTCCAGCCTTACCAAACATTCACTATTCGACAGATCTCAAGCATTATCTACCTTGTCACATAGATAAAATGTGACTTCTATCCCAATATTTTCATTTTCTTCTTAATTCTGTTTAAAACTAAGTTTCAAATCATATGTGTACTTGGATGCTCGGTGTTAGCCCTCTTAATGTCCTGTACTAGAGAGAGTAAAGACAAGCCTTTCGTTTATCAGATTAACATCCATCATCATACTGCAGAACATATATACTAAAAAATTTCGAGCTACTGAAATACAAGTATAACAACCGTGCACTCTATTTAAATAATCATCAATGTTCGAGCTTTAAATGAGTTGAACAAAGCTTCATATGCATTTGGCAGCTATGAATGTTATAATATATATAGCATTGTTGATTTTTTAAACTTCATAATGTAAATATCAGCAGCACCTTGAAAACCAAATTTTTTGTTATTTCTGAGTGCTAACACTACAAAGGCAATGAATTAAGGTTAAGGATGAGGAAACAAAATAAGAAAGGACTCTGGAATGAAATGAAAAATAAAGGTAAAGAAAAGAATGCGGTGAGCGTGGATCGAACACGCGACCTTCAGATCTTCAGTCTGACGCTCTCCCAACTGAGCTATCCCCGCAAGATATGTGCACCAGCCGGGAATCGAACCCGGGTCTGTACCGTGGCAGAGTACTATTCTACCACTAGACCACTGGTGTTGATGTTGCAGACTTCCGCTTTTATTATTTTGACCAAGAACAGGTTACCCGTTTTCTTTTTTCTGGTAGTGGAAATGTGTTTGGGCCTAAACCAAGTTTTAAAGGGTCCAACAAGTCCACTAAGTTTTTAGGCCTTCAATCCAATAAGTCTCTTGTCTTTGCATAATCAGTAATCACAGATGCGATGAAATTCCTCCAGATCCGAATTCAGAGAAAAGTCTTAGAGAAAGAAATAATTGTTAAGAATCAAAATATTTTTTTGAATCTAAGTGTCTAAAACTAATATTGTTATGAAATATATTAATTATGCTTAATTGTTTTAGTAAAAGATAAAATTATAAAAATATATTATAAGTCTTCTATTTTCTTTTCTTTATCTATTTTAAACTCGTCAAGAAAGTAAAACAAAATCCTCTAAACTCCCTCATCCCTTTATCTTTTCTTCTTCTTTGATGCTTTCTCTTCCTCATTTCTTCGCTTAAAAAAATTAAATTAAAAAAATATGTTGACGAAAAAATGAATTAAAAACCATAACTTCACCTTTGTATCAAGTGAAACTATCAAGTCTAACTACCATGAGGGAAAAAAAAAAAAGCTTATACCTTTGTCCATTAATTTTTAATATAGTCCATAAAGCAGCAATAGAGTATATATATATATATTTCAAGATGTATTTATTATATTTAAAAAATTAATAGGTTAACTCGCGATCTAAGTTATGGTTCACATAGGATTTGGTTGGTCTACTTTTTTGGTGGGTTGAAACTAACTTAACCCGACCAAGTTCGACCTGAATGGCTTGATCAGAGATGGTCACCCCCATTTTGACAACTCTAAAAGTTACTATAAAATCTAGACCCAAAAAAAAAAAGAAAGAAAAAAAAGGTTACTGTAAAATGACATGTAGTTATGTGATTGAAAGAAGAAAAACAATAAGTTTTACAATTTTTTAATTACAAATTATTTTTTCACTCATTCTTCTTTCATTTTCATTTTCTCATTATAGTATAATGATATTGCAAAAGAGGATCCTTGTCATGACTCAACTTTGTTTAGAAACTAAGGTCTAGTGAAAAGGATTAATATCCTCAAAATGACATGCAACAAATAGTATCACATTCACATGTATATTAGTCTGTATCAGTTATGTTAATATTTTTTGATAGTTTCATAATAAAAAATTAACTCTAGACAATATTGGTAAACTGAGTATAATGTAAAAGACTAAATCAAAAAATTTAATTATAAGAATCATATTAAAAATGCTGACGGAGAAGAAAATCCTTTTTGCCTTATATTAACCATCAAATGCACTTATTTAACTAAAATGTCATACGTTATTAACTAATATAAAGCCTACTTAAATAATAAGTATGAGAAAATTATTTTTCAATTTTGTTTTTATATTCGTATGTTGAGTATAGCAATCACAATTCAAATATTTTTATTTGAAGCGACTAATGTATTTGGTTCTGAGTTTATAAAATTGATTCTAAATAAAATTAATTTGATTAAAATTAATTTTGAGGTAAAGTAATTTCTGTTAGGAGATTTCTTTAAAAATAATTTTGATAAAAGATAAAAAAATTTTATTACTTACCCCAAAATCAATTCTAAATATAAAAATTAGTTTTAATAATAAAAAATTAAATATTTTTAAAAACTTACCGAATCATTTTTGAGCCCTTAAAATAGATTGGAAAAATTGATTGTAAAGAATCCAAATGCATAGCCAATCACATGCGATTACTATTGTTGTCGGATTCACACTTCAGATATTTTCCTTTTAAGCGACTATTACCGCAGTTGTCTGATTTCACACTACTGTTGTTGTTGGATACCACTACCAGGCACCAGCGCCGCGTCCCGCCACGCCACACCACCCTAACATACCTACAACCGAAGACAAAGACATGATTGTCTTTCGGTGGATAAACAGAAGGAAGAAAAGTCTATATTTTCAACTTGTGTTGAATCTTTGACAGCACACACCCTTTTGATCACCACAGCCAACCTTAATGCCAAACAATCTTCTTCTTGAATGATCTCTTTCCAACTTCTTCTCCACTTTCAGTCAATGTCTTCCCTTTCCATCTCTTTTCTCTTCCTCTCAAACCTCATGCTTCTAAGCTTAGTTTCATGCACAGAGTTTGTCTACAACACCGACTTCAACTCCACCAATATTCACCTCTATGCCAACGCCACCATTGAGTCTTCTTCCATTCTCACCCTCACCAATCGCTCTTACTTCTCTGTAGGCCGTGCTTTCTACCCTTCTAAGATCCCCACAAAGCATGCTAACTCTTCAACCCCTTTATCATTCTCAACCTCCTTCATTTTCTCCATTGCACCATTCAAGGACCTTCTCCCTGGCCACGGGTTTGTGTTCATATTCTCACCTTTTGCAGGCGCAAATGGGGTGAGTTCAGCTCAGCATCTTGGCCTCTTCAACTTGACAAACAATGGTAACCCCAACAACCATGTCTTTGGCATTGAGTTTGATGTGTTTAAGAACCAAGAGTTCAATGACATCAATGATAACCACGTTGGTGTGGATGTGAACTCTCTTGCTTCTTTAACTTCACATGATGCTGGCTTTTGGGGTGGCAAAGATGATGACAAGTTTGAGGAGTTGAAGCTTAACGATGGTGAGAACTATCAAGTGTGGATTGACTATTTAGGCTCTAGAGTTAATGTCACAATGGCTCTTGCAGGCCAAAAAAGGCCTAAGAGGCCTTTAATTAGTGGTGCGTGTTACGTTACTCCCTTTCAACTTTGGGAGTAACGTACACCTCTGATTTAAGACCATAAGATTGATAAGTTAATATTACAAGTTTGGGACACTTGACATTTGAATTTGCAAGCTTGTCCCCGTGGCCGTATTCACTCCTTTCTTCGTCCAAATTGCATCGACTACAACAGCAGCACACCCGCAAACCCACTTCCGCTTGGATTGGAGGAGCCCCCGTGGAGCATCGCGCGAGCCGTCGTCTAGTTCCTCTGCGTGGCGGTTTTCCGGCAACGAACTAATGTTCAGGCGGAGGGCTATTGAAGACACAACCATCATTGTCATCGGAATCCATCGGTTCGCGGCGCGCCTACACCGCACCAAGTCCACCACCCCGTCGAACACCGGCAGCCGCTGCTACAGCGGCACATGAAGCGGCAGAAGCCCCCTCAACGCCACCGCCTCGCTATACTGCGCGCCACGCTCGTCGTCTTCGTCACCACTGTCACGTTGCAAAGCTTCATCACGGCGACAAGGGACCCCATCCTCGTTGCCGACATCGATCCCCACCGGAGATGCACGGCGGACATGAGGCGCGGGGTTGGGGACGCGATGGGGTTCGTCGCAGATGCGGGCTGGGTCACGCTGTCTCGTGACGGCTGGAGCTCGACGGTAGCTGGGCGGCGGTTCACGGTGGCTGGGAGGAGGACATCGACGACACAGATGCGCAACGATTCGCAGTGGAACGAGATGGGTGGTGGTGTTGGCTAACGCAGCAGAAGATGATATAATTTTTCAGAAAGAGGGTGTGAAGAATCTGGCTCGTGAGCACTCGATGCACTGCCGCGTATGGTGGCCGGAGATGGCGGTGCCGGCGGAGAACACGGTGGATGAGGAGTTGGTGGAAGAGGAGGTGATATAAGGGCAGCCATTTGCAAAGCCCCTATTTGCAAAGAAAAAATCAAGACACCCATTTTGTAATATAAATTCTTAATTTTTTATAATTTTATATATGGGAGTAACGAACTCCCAAACTAAAAGCGGAGCAACGTAACACGCACCATCTTTCTGATGTTCTTTTGGATGAAATGTATGTGGGGTTTTGTGGGGCAACAGGGCAACTTGTGGAGAGTCATAAGATTTTGGCTTGGAGCTTTAGTAAATCGAATTTTTCGATTGGTGATGCTTTGGTAACTACGAATTTGCCTTCATTTGTGCTTCCTAAGGAATCAGTTTTGAGGTCAAGAGGTTTTATTGTAGGGATCACTGTAGGTGTTATCTTTGTCACTGGCAGTGCTGCTATGATATATGTGCTTTTGTTCAGAAGTAAAAGGAGCAAAAGAAAGGAGGAAGAGGAAGATATTGAAGATTGGGAATTAGAGTATTGGCCACACCGTATTGGTTATGAAGACATTTATGCCGCAACTAACGGATTTTCAGACCAGAATGTAATTGGGTTTGGAGGGAATGGGAAAGTCTATAAAGGGCTTCTGCAAGGAGTAGAAGTTGCAGTGAAAAGGATTCCTTATGACAGTGAATATGGTATGAGGGAGTTTTTGTCTGAGATTTCAAGTTTAGGCAGATTGAAGCATAGGAATGTGGTTCCATTGAGAGGTTGGTGCAAGAAAGAAAGAGGAAGCTTGATCTTAATTTATGATTATATGGATAATGGAAGCTTAGACAAAAGAATATTTGATGCTGATGAGAACTCTATTTTCCACTGGGAGAACAGAATCAAGGTGCTGAAGGATGTGGCTAAGGGGATATTGTACTTGCATGAGAGTTGGGAGGTTAAGGTGTTGCATAGGGACATCAAGGCAAGCAATGTGTTACTTGATAAGGATATGAATGCCAGGTTGGGGGATTTTGGACTCGCCCGGATGCATCACCATGAGCAGATTGCTAACACCTCTCGAGTGATCGGCACAGTCGGTTACATGGCACCGGAACTGCTAACAACTGGGAGAGCCTCAACACAAACCGATGTGTTCGGTTTCGGTGTGCTGGTTTTGGAGGTTGTGTGTGGGAGGAGACCAATTGAAGAAAATAAGCCAGCATTGGTTACTTGGGTTTGGAGGCTAATGGAGAGAGGAGAATTGTGTTCTGCTCTTGATGAAAGATTGAAAGGGAGGGATGATGAATATAGCATTGATGATGTTGAGAGGGTTCTTCATGTTGGTTTGTTGTGTACACACTCTGACCCTCAACTTAGGCCAACTATGAGACAGGTTGTGAAGGTGCTGGAGGGGAAGAGTATGGATGTGAACTTGCTTGACAGAATAAATTCAGCAGCTGGATATGCTGGGAACTTTGGTAACAGCACTCACCCCACCATTGAGGAGATTTATTCATCTCACTGTTCTGTGTCTTTCACAACTCAATGTGCCAATGAGGGAAGATGAGTTTTCTTGAAAGTCATTTGACTAATGGTTCAATGTTCGTTGCTACAGATACAAAATGAATCATCACTCTGCATTGTCATGATATATATGTAGTTTATCTTTTAGTCTTAAAAACGGATATCACTCCTTTGATCTGCATTGGTTGAATTGTTTGAAAGAAAATGGCATTCAATATATGGTTTGAGACTTTCTTGTATTTGATGTACATAGGACAAAAATATAGACTCCAGTATAAATATTCTTTTATTTCAAGTACTTTGGGCTGCATCCCATGTTATACCAATGAGAATGAAGCAAGTTGATTTTATTGTTCTGCAGACAGTTTACTTGAGTCTGTCTTATCCTAGTGCTTCTTTTACAGCTTCTAATTGAGATGAGATAACGGTAGTGCTTTAAGGTTTCATGGATTGTGTAAAAATTCAACTTTTATTCAAATTCCGTAAGATGCAATTTCATTATCTCATCCTTTGCCATGGGCTTGCCGAGTGACAACTTTCCGCGAAGCCGAAACCGTGAGGAAGACTAGTCACATTTGATCAAGCAACAAGCACTTCTTTTTTAACACGGCTCATGTTATATATTCTAGCATCATTGCAACGTGGCTTATTATCTAGCTCCCGATTTTGACTCATTTGGCCGTTTCTTCATTTCATGGTCCATTTTCTTTAGATTGGTGTTGTGATTTGATTGAAGTTGAAGACCACTTTAATTAGAGATTATCTTGTTTTTGTTCCCGGTGAAAAGAACAGTTTAATAAATCAAGAAGAAAATTTTTATAACTTTTTTTTCCCCTTGTCAATGGTGAACAAAAAAATGCACTTAATTATATACTTTACACAAGAAAAAACACTTAAAAAGATTACCAAGCTTACAAATTAGTTTTTAAAAGATATTTTATTAACTTGTGATATCTCAATAATTATGTTGATAAATTAGTCCATAAAATATCTTTTATTCATACTAATAAAATCTATTAAGAATAACAAAATTCATCATAGAATACCATGAATTAATAAAATGTCTTTTAGATACTAATTTATCAGCTAATAGAGTCAAAATAATAATCCTCTCCTTTATATAAATAAACTAAATAAATAGACTAAAATGCCCTTACTTTTTGGTTCCACATACTTCTGGTTATATTAACCTGCGGTGGCTGGCTGGTAATGGCCCCAGTCGCTTATGCGTATGCTTAAATTTTAGACGTATTAATATCAATTTTGATGATTACATATGAATATCAATTGAGCAATGCTATTCGATGCCAATGGTATTGTTACGAATGTGTACGAAATAAAAAGCAACCAATAAAATCAATTCTTTGGTTCAAATCACCATAAGAGAGAAAAATTAGAAGAAACTAGCATCTATCAATACTTTTCGTTAAAATTGTACGAAGATTGTTTCGTATCAAATAATACTCCTCATATCAATATTGATGCTTGAAGGTAACATCTTTTCAACTAATAGAAACAAACTCAAAGCCAAGCACCTCAAACGTCTACTTCAACTTTTTCTTAGCCGCCTGCAACTGGTAGTAAGTTAGAACCAGCGTAATTTTGTTGTTAGTCGCTGCAGAAACAAGGCTTAGGCAATCACCATTTGAAAAGAAACTCTCTCTTTTCCTCTCTAATCCTCTTGCCAACTAGAATGTCCCTCTATTGTTTCATCTTCCCCTTCCTCATCCTTAACACAGCCCTTGTAACTTCAGTCTCAGCAACTGAATTTGTCTATAACAAAGACTTCAACTCCACCAATATTGTCCTCTATGGGAATGCCACCATCCAACACTCCATTCTTACTCTTACAAATCAGACCTTTTTCTCCATAGGCCACGCCTTCTACCCTCACAGAATACCCATGATACCAGCCAACTCTTCCGCCTCTCTTCCCTTTGCTACTTCTTTTATCTTCTCCATTGCTCCTTGTAAGGACTTCCCTACTGCTCATGGTTTTGCTTTCATGTTCTCACCTGTTATGGACATAGCAGGCACACTCCCGGCAAACTATTTCGGTCTTTTTAATCGCTCCAACTTGGGTAACTCTTCCAACCATGTTTTTGCTATTGAGTTTGATGACTTCAAAAATGAAGATTTCAGTGATGTAAATGATAATCATGTGGGTGTTGACTTGGACACACTGATTTCATTGTATTCTGAACCTGCTGGGTTCTGGGTTGGAGGAAGAGATGGTGAAAAACTGGAGGTGTTGAAACTGGATAATGGTCATAACTATCAAGTATGGATAGAGTTTTTGGATTCACAGCTTGATGTTACTATGGCTCCAGCAGGTCTAAGGAAGCCTCACAGGCCTTTGATTAGTAGGCCTGTTAACCTTTCTGGGATTTTGTTGGATGAAATGTACGTGGGATTTTCTGGAGCAACAGGGGTAATGGTGGACACATGTAGAATTTTGGCTTGGAGTTTTAGCAATTCAAACTTTTCAATTGGTGATGCTTTGCTGAGCAAAAATTTGCCCTTGTATGTGCATCCAAAGGGATGGATATTAAGATCCCAAGGGTTCATAGTCGTTGTAATTTTTGGTGCTCTCTTAGTCCCTAGCTGCTGCACTTTGATGTTTTTCAGTCTACTGAGAGCCATGAGGAAAAAGAAAGAGGAAAATATTGAAAAGTGGGAATTGGAGTATTGGCCACATAGGATTGGCTACCAAGAGATTTGTGTAGCAACAAGGAGGTTCTCAGAAGAGAATGTGATCGGAATTGGAAGAAGTGGGAAAGTATACAAAGGAGTTTTGAATGGAGAAGAGGTTGCAGTGAAGAGAATCCATTATGACTCACAGAACGGGATGAGGGAGTTTCTGGCAGAAATTTCAAGCCTAGGTAGAATGAAACACAGAAACTTGGTGAGCTTAAGAGGATGGTGTAAAAGAAAAAGAGGATGCTTGATGCTAGTTTATGATTATATGGAGAATGGGAGCCTGGACAAATGGATTTTTGAGTGTGAAGAGAGCATGCTGCTGAGCTGGGAAAAAAGAATAAGTGTTCTACAAAACGTAGCTTGTGGAGTGTTATATCTACATGATGGTTGGGAAGTCAAGGTATTGCATAGAGACATCAAAGCAGGCAATGTGCTGCTTGACAAGGACATGAATGCCAGATTGGGGGATTTTGGCCTAGCCAAACTGCATCACAAGGAACACTTGCCTGAGACAACAAGAATAATAGGGACTAAGGGGTACATAGCACCAGAACTAGTTAGAACTGGGAAACCATCAACTGCAAGTGATGTGTATAGTTTTGGAATATTAGTTTTAGAAGTGGTATGTGGGAGAAGACCCATTGTGGCAGATAAGCCACCATTGGTTGACTGGGTATTGTCCCTTATGGACAGCGGCAAATTGTATGGTGCCATCGACGAGCGTCTGAAGGCTCGAAGTGGGTACACCGTTGACATTGAGGAAGCTGAAAGAGTTCTTCATTTGGGTTTGTTGTGTGCAACTTCTGACCCTAGTGTTAGGCCAACAATGAGGCCTGTGGTGGAAGTGCTGCAGGGAATAAAAGGCACAGAGAGTGGGGAAGAGTGCATCCATGTGAGTTTGCTTGGACAAATAAAATCAGCAGCAATGTGGTCTAGGACTGCTACAAATTCTCCCCATGGAAGCTATCCTACTTTTGAGGAAATTCTGCAGTCCAAAATGTATGCCACATCTCTAAGTGGCCCTTATCCTGTCCCACAGAGTCTGACTCAGAGTGTATCTTAGAAGGAAGGTAGAAACTGTTTTAAAACTTTCCATGTGCACGTTACTATTTCTACCTAACATTGGTACAAATCAGAGAACATGGGTTGCTATTGTGGGGCGGCTAACGGTTCACACACAGAGCAAGCACATGTGCTCCATAAGTCTGAGTTTTGCTAAGATGCTGAGTTTTCACTTCTCGCAAGATTATCCCTTCTCAACAACTCTATGGGGCTACTTTTTCCCCTAACTTAGTGGTTAGGAAAATAAATATAGCACCGAAGAACATAAACTAGATTGTTTATATAAATCTAAAGGTGATACATGAAGATTTGAAGGACATAAATTAGATTGCTTATATATATGAGTATATATAAAAAAAATTTCTTCTTATAGACCAAGCAATTTACATGATATAATGATATATGTTACAATAAGAGCAAATGCACTCTCTCCCCACCTTTCTCTACATAGTGTTGAGATAAACAATGTTGTCATAAGATATGTAAGCAGCTGAACAATGAGAACTAGTTATGAAATTTGACTACTTTCGTTGTGCACGAACTTTCTCACCTCTTGCTCGTGACTTGTCAATTCTTGCTCGTCTTGAATATTCCTGGATCTTACGATCATGCTCTTTGAGCATCTGATCCATGTTGCTTGATGAAGGCATCAATGGACCTGAGAGATATATCTTGTTTCCCCTGGACCCACGCCCATTCTGAAATATGGCCCCACATCAATACTTGGAAAGAATCAAGAGGAAAAAAAAAAGGTGTTGCCATGGTACCTTAGTACTCCAACAAAGAATTAGTTATTTTATAGCAATTTTACCCGTTTTTGCTGCACCTTCATTAACTGTCTTCCTACTCAAATTATTTAATGAAGTCAATACGGCAATTCAATCTCTTACAATCATTTTTTACTAAAATTTAGGGCTATTAAATATTTTGCTTCCTTGATCAGTAATCCTAGTGTCATTTAAAGTGTCATTTCCTTAAATGACACTTACAAAGGAATAGAGGGAGTATAGAGGGAGAAGTATGTATTGGCTGTTGATTCCAACAATAAGGTTATGGAGTTTGGAGTCCATTACATACAGCACCCTACTTCGATAAAATCTATTTTCCTAGGTTAGTAGTTACCTAGGATAAGTTTCCCACTACTTGATGGGCAGCTAGTTATATTGAATAGTTTTATACATTTCTTATGCTGATTTCAATAAATGCTTAACAACTCACCTTGGGTGCCAAAACCATAAGGGTGCCATGGCGAATCCCCTTGGCCAAACAACAATAATGCCAAAATGATGCTTCTTCTTTAACCTAATTTGTCACAATTTTCCATAACTTTGTCATTTTTTTTTTTTTGGGAGATTACTCAAATACCCATTTTATTATGTACCGGTAACTAATTAGTAAACATTTATTGGTTGCTAAATTATATAAAACAGGAAGCTTTCACTAGTCACTACCAAATACTTAGAAGGCAAAAAGAGACAAGAAATAAACAAGGAAAGGAAACAATAGTTTATTATATATATAAAAAAAAAAAAAAAAAAAAAAACTCACTGGAGTTGATTTTTCAGGGGGGTCCCTTCTGTTTTCAATTTGGCTGAGATCAACAATCCGTTTTTGATCTTGCCTTCTTCTTGACTCTGATCCATTTGTTAACTCCGTGGATTTTCTTACTTCGACTGGTTTTCTGTGGTGCAAGTGAAGTGGTTTTTCCTCCTGATCTTCGGACACCTGAGTCCTAGATGCCACTAGCCCAGATAGTTTTGAAAGGTTCAATCTGTTTGGAACAGGAGGCCCACCATCAACTTCCTTCCCACCCCTTGCCCAGCCAGAACCAGGAACCAATGGACCTGAATGTGAAGGCTTCTTATAGAGATGCCCAGAGAAATTATTTCCGATTTCTTTAACATCTTCTGACTGTTTGTGTGGGAAAATCAGAATCCCAGACACAGGTTCTCTATGAGGGTTGGACAATTCGCTTCGGTTCTTTGAAAAGGAATAACGTTGCCCTTGCTACATCAGACAACAGGATAATAAGCTGAGAAGGTAAAAAGAGATAAAAAAGGGTAATAGAAAGAAAATAAGCTGAAAAGAGAACTAGAATACTGAAATACTGTAAATGTAAGAGGATCATTGTTGCAAAGCATGCCGACAGGTCAATAAAAGGTTGCTTATAAAATAAGCAACAGGCATTAGTCAGACAAAGAATTGGGAAGCAAAATCATACACAAAATCCTTTGGCTGACTCTAACTACAGGAACTGGTAAACATCAAACAGATAAACTTCTTTGTATTTCACAACAATCAAGTCTCCGCCCAGAAATGCTGAACAAATCTACTAGCTGAATTAATACAGTCCAAAGTATAAAAATCATCCTTTTTCTTTCCCCCCAGTTTCTTGATAACTACACTATGGTATTTACATGATATCCAGAGGTATCCAGCAGAGGCAGTTCATATAATAAAATTTGAACCTAGTTTGAATTACCTGCATTGATATGCCTGCATCAGCATTGTCTTTTGCTGTGACATATGTCCTAGGTCCTTTTTCTTGTCTAACTCCTGAGCTAACTTTTTGGTCCCTACCTCCAACAACTCCTTGCCTGAAAGGATAAACAAAAATACAGAGGTATTAGTTATCTTATCAACAATAGACTTATATAACAAGGTAACCTTTCCCCATAGACGGATGAATCAAGTGGCAATTAGATGAATAAAAGCATACAACTGCAGTTGCATTGCCAAACTGTTTAGGCTAAGTAGCTAAAAGATAGGGCTATATCATATTATCATCAAGAAACCACCAATAATATTGTTAGATATAAAAACCATTCATGTGTCTTCCCCTAACAACTTAAGCTTTGGAGAGAGTTTGTTGATGGCATGATATCAGAACCTCCATGTTACACTGGTACCGGCTAAATAGAAGAATGAGAACAATAATTCTGAAGAAGAAGCTTCAATGAGAAACTCAATCCTAATCAGTATGGAGATATGGTATTAACAGTGTAAAAGTATAGGGGTTACAAGAAAGAACTATCCTAGGCATAGAGGGGCCCTTCAGCCTCTAACTTCCTATTCTCAGGTTCTCAATGAATCACACTGACCCTTCTTATCCATACAACTAACTTCCTCACCAATCCCCGACATTCTCTCTCCTACTCACCCTCTTAATAGACCACTAGTTTGTTGTTTACTCTGCTTATGGGCCTGATTGCAGCCCAACTCTACCTCCCCTCTTCTGTTGGGTAGTAGTCTTCAGCTCCCAGGAGCTCTCAAAATCATGCAGATCAACCCACTTTACCAAAACTTCCTCCTCACCAGCTACATTTGTCCATGTGGCAGTAATAGCTTCAGGAACAACCTTCAGTTCCCACCCATCTGTCGTGCATTTAGGCAAAGGCTGACTCACTGCAGATGAAGAAATGCACTCTTAAGCAGTGACACGTGAAAAACCGGGTGGATATTGGATTCAAGGGGTAACTTCAACCTATAAGCAACCTCGCCAATTTTCTCAAGCACCTCAAAAAACCCATAATACCTAGGGCTTAGCTTCTGGTTGTGTCTGTTGGCCAGTGACTGATGTTTGCATGGTTGGATCCTCAGGAGCACCATCTCTCCAGCCAACAATTCCACCTCTTGCCTGTGCTTATCAACTTGAATCTTTATTTTGTTTGAGCTTTCACCAATTGTTCCTTAAGCTCATCAAGCATCACATTTCTCTCATGCAGTAGCTGGTTCACATCTTCAACACCAGAGGATACATCCCCTCGAAGTAAAGAAGGAGGATCCTGCCCATATAGTGCTTTGAAAGGAGTGATCTTCATAGAAGCATTGTAGTTCGTATTATACCAGTATTCAGCCCAAAGAAGCCATTGTGGCCAATACTTGGGCTTCACACTGGCAAAGCACCTCAGATAAGTACTTAAAACACCTGTCAACAACTTCCGTTTGACCATCGGGTTGAGGATGGTAAGCGGTAGAGTAACGTAGCATAGTCCCGACAGACTTAAACAACTTGGTCCAAAAGTGACTCATGAATAAACAATCTCCATCCATCACAATGGACTTGGGAAAGCCATGTAGTCTTACAATCTCTTTGACAAACAATTCGGCAACTTCCCTGGCAGTGTAGGTGTGGGCTAATGCAAGGAAGTGGGCATATTTGGACAATCTGTCTACGACAACCAAGATAGTGTCGATGCCTGTAGCTTTCAGAAGACCCCCAAGGAAATCCATTAACAAATCGATCCATGTAGTGGTAGATATGGTCAAGGGTTGTAGTAAACCCGCTGGGAAGAGGGTTTCATATTTGTTCCGTTGACACATTTCACATGCCCGAACATATTGCTGAATGTCTTTCTTCATTCCTTTCCAAAATAACAAAGCTGAAATTCGCTTGCAAGTCCAAAAGAACCCAAAATGTCTACCAGTTGCAATGTCATGGAATTTCTTGAGGATGGAAGGAATTCTAGGTGAGTGTCTAGCCAAAACCACATGCCCCTTGTAGAGCAACCTACCCTGTCCCAACTCGAACCCAGGGTGACTATTAGGTTTGCCAACTAAATCCTGCAGCACCCTCTTCATTTTGTCATCAGCTAATAACTCCTCTTCAATCCCCTCCCAATCAAAAATTTGCACTGATGAGATAGCAGTAAAGTACATTTTCCTAGACAACACATCAGCAGCACCATTTTGTTTCCGAGGTTTGTACTTCACTTCGAAATCATACGCCGGCAGCTTGGAGACCCATTTATGATGATCTTCACCCATTAATCTTTGATCTAGCAAGAATGAGGCTCTTCTGGTCTGTATGCACCCCAAAGTGCCTTCCTAATAGCTAATGTTGCCACCGTTGGAGAGCCAACACGATGGCCATTGGTTCCTATTCGTAAACGGACTTCTTTTGGGCACATTCTGACAAAACCTTACTCATAAAAGCCAAGGGTCTACCGTCCTGCATCAAAACGGCTCCAACCCCTCTTCCCAAAGCATCAGACTCAATAAAAAACATTCGCTCAAAATTAGGCATAGCCAGAGTTGGTAAGTCCACCATAGCCTTCTCCAATGCATCAAATGTAGTCTAAACCTCAGGATCCCAAGCGAAGCAATCCTTCTTAAGCAACTAAGTGAGAGGGACCGCAAGCTCACCATACCTTCTTACAAAATGCCTATAATAACCCTAAGTCCCAAGAACCCTCTCAAGCTCTTGAGATCCTTGGGAATAGGGCATGTCAACATTGCATCAACCTTCTTAGGGTCAGCTGATACCCCATTCCTGGAGATAATGTGCCCAACGTACTCTAATTCTACCTTGCCAAAGCTACACTTCCTAGCATTCACATAAAATTGATGCTGGCTTAACAATGCCGAAACTTGTCTCAAATTCTCAATATGCTGCACCATATCAGGGCTGTATATCAATATGTCATTGAAGAATACCAACACAAAATGCCTCAAAAAGGGTCTTAGAACCCGATTCATCAATCATTGAAACATGGAGGGTGCATTGTTTAAGCCAAATGGCATAACCAAAAATTCATAATGACCCTCATGGGTCCTAAAGGCAGTCTTGGCTACATCAATCGACTTCATTCTAATCTGGTTAAGGTCCAATGTGGAAAAGATCCTAGCACCTCCCAACCCATCTAAAAGCTGCTCAATCACAAAAATATGGAATTTATCCACCACAATCACCTTATTCAAAGCTTGGTAGTCCACACAAAAGCGCCAAGCCCTGTCCTTTTTCTTGATTAAAATAACGGGACTACTAAAGGCAGTCACACTAGGTTGAATAATACCAACCTGCAACATTTCATCTACAATCTTTTCTATCTCATTTTTCTGTAGTGGGGATACTTGTAGGGTCGTATGTTCGGGATTCTAGCACCCTCTTTCAACACAATAGCATAATCACAATCCCGTTGAGGTGGCAGAACTTGGGGTGTTTGGAAAATAGCAGAGAACTCCTATAACAACTGCTGGAGCTCTTGGGAAACTGGTTTAGACGCATTCCCTTGTTGCTACTCCAAAATTGGGGTGATATAAAAGCCTTCTCCTTCCTCCTTCAAAACCTTTCAAAGTGGTTTTCCAAGAGGCTTAAGCATGGCATAAGGCACGGTCAACAATAATATCCCATACCTTGCCATTAGCCTTCCACTTCAATGTCATCTCATGGAAGTTAGCCTCTATTTTGCCGGGGCTAGAAAGCCAGTCCATTCCCAATATGACCTCAGTGCCCCCGAGTTCAGGAAAAAATTTTGTTGAATGAGTATCCCTTGAACCAACATCTTCACACCACAGCACACTCCTTTTCCTTTCTCCCGTTGAACATTGCCCACTTCTATAGTGAAAGTGGGAATGCTCTACACGTCTAATCCCAATTCCCTTGCCAACCTAATAGTCATGAAATTCCCAGAAGCCCCATTATCCACTAACACCACCACCTTCCTACCCTCTATTTCACCCTCCCCCTTGAAAGACTTATTGGAAGTAAGTCACACAAAGCTTCTGAGAGACAAACTCATATTATTCATCACCCTCACAATGCTGTCATCTTCTAAATGGTCAACCTCACCTACACTGTTATCCTCCTCTCCCTTATCATCCTCTTCAACCAAAAGTAATTGCATCCATTGCATTGGACAACTGTGGTCCTTGCCCTAGGGGTTCCCACATTTGAAACAGAGGCCACACCTTTGCCGCTTCTGCCATTCATCTTGGGAAAGCCTCTAAGGCTCAACTCTCGTCCGGTCCCCTGCTCCCTCAGCACCCCTTCTACCTCCTCGCTCACCATATGCCCCTAAGCTCGACCCTCCCATCGACCAGGTGATACCCAAGGGCTTAAAAAGCGAAGTTCCCTTTGCATGTCCAAATCCCTTATGAAAACTCCCTACCCTTCCTTCCTTCCACGCCAGATTACGCTCCTCTAACTCCAATGCCTTGTCCATTATCGCCAATAGAGTCCAGAACTGACTCACCTTCAATTTGGTTTGTATTTCTTCTTTAAGCCCATTCAAAAAGATCCCTATCTTCACTTTGGGATCTAAATGTCGCACACCCCCCACAGCAAGCTCAAATTTGCGCCTATACTGTAGAATCGAGCTTGTTTGCTTAACCCTCAAGAGCCAATCATACAAGTTCCGTGCTACCCCTGGTTGGAACCTCTTCATAAGATCTTCCTTGAATTTTGTCCAAGTTGGGAAAGGGACTTGGTCCTACCACCATTGGAGCCAATCAGTGCCTCACCCTCCATGGCAACAAGGACCAGATCCATCATATCATAGTCTTCCACCTCATTGATGCCGAAGAAACGCTCCACCCGTGCCAACCAACCATACGCATCCTCACCAAAAAAGAGAGGTAGCTCAATTTTTAGACCCATATCCCGCCGAGAGCTATTGCGGTCATCACCCCATTCCGTTTCCAGCATCACATCCCGTCATCGGCGATCATGAACATGTGTGTGAACAGGGTTGTCGTGCCGCACTCTACGAGTTGGAGGCGGATTCGAATCTCCATGAACAAGACTCTCCGGAAAGGTGTGGCTCAAACTTCGTTCACGCAGGAACTCGTCAATCGTCCTGGCCCCCTTTCCACATAAGAGAGGCTGTCGGCTCTCCAACCTGCACTCGACCTCTTCCAACCTAGCCTCCATAGCAGTGGTGCGCGTATGGACCATCCACAGAGCTCTTCAGAATCGAAGGCTCTGATACTAGTTGTTACACTGGTACCAGCTAAATAGAAGAATGGGAACAATAATTCTCAACAACAGGGATTGAAGCTTCAATTAGTGAGAAACTCAGCCCTAATCAGTATGGAGATATGGTATTAACAATCTAAAAGTATAGGGGTTACAAGAAAGAACTATCTTGCGCATAGAGGAGCTCATCGGCCTCTAACTTCCAATTGTCAGCTTCTCAATGAATCACACGGAGCCTCCTTGCTAGTTTAACCAACTTCCTCACCGATCCCACACATTCTCCCTCCTACTCACGCTCCTAACAAACCACTAGTTTGTTGTTTACTCTCGTTATGGGCCTAACTGCAACCCAACTCTACCTCTCCTCTTACATACATAGACTTCACCATATTCGGGGTATCTAACACTCTAAGTTGTTTAGAGTTGGATTCCAATTACTCCCATTCATCTGATTAAAAGTTGAATTTCAATGCAAGCTAGGGTAAGCATGTGTATTATCCACACTTCAAGCCCAAAAGGCTCTTATGTGAGGAAGCATGTAAGATTAAAAAACATTCACGTACATTCACCTAATAGCTTAAACTATTGGAAGAGTTGGCCCATGACAAATATGCATATTTGTTATACATTAAGTACATGTGAGACCCCATCAATGATACTTTTATTTATAGCAGAAGTAGAGATTTAACATTCAAATTAACAATCAACAAGAAATCAATTTAATTTCCCAGTAACTGTTCAGATTAAGCCATATAATTTATATTCCTAGCAATATAAAATATTAATACTCACTACTAAAAGTAAATAAATAAAAGTCTTTTTGCCTCAGCTTTTAAAGAAACAACTATTTCAAGTACCTTCTGGTTGCTTCATCCCGCAATTTAGCATCAATTTCTTTACTGGGAGGATATTCTGGTAAACTTGATGGATCACAAGCCAAGGGTTCTGACGTAAAGAACTGTCAAAAAATGGGGAAAATTTTTAAATGGAGAATCAAACACCTCTAACGAGGTTAGAAAGCAAAAGGGTTCCTACAATATCATGTAGAACTGAAGAGTGTGAGAAATACAATTATCATTTCCTATTTCAATATTTCATAACATAGCAGGATAATGAAAAATATATCTCGGTTATGTTTTTTTTTTTTTTTTTTTTTTTTTTTTGCAAGATCTTGGTCAAATCTCAAGAGGATTTCGTAATTTGTTGATCATAATTGTTCTGTACCAATTAGGATTATCTTTCTTTCCTAATTTGTAGAGATTGTACATGTGTAAATTATGTTTATATTTAAGAGGAAAATATTTCCTCCTTAATTCTAGGAAATAGATTTTATTACAATGTTAACCTAGGCCTATATATTTCTGCCTCTGTAAATCAGTTTGAATATATGAAAATATCACTCTCTGCATGGTATCACAGCATGATCTGTACCAATGCTGAACGCCTCCAAGCCACATGGCAGAAGAAAGTGGAAAACCCGAAGGAGGACCTCAACTAGAGATTGGCGGCGCTTCCCCAGCCAATCCAGTTGAAGGAACCTCACTTCCCATCACTAGCCATAAACTAAATGGTCAGAACTACACCCAATGGGCTAGATCGGTCCGCATCTTCCTCCAAGGAAAAGGGAAGGAAGAATACATTACTGGTGAAGCCAAGAAACCAGAAAAAGACAAAGCTACACTCAAGAAGTGGAAGAATAGCCTGGTAATGTCATGCTTACTGAACACTATGACCACCAAAATTGGAGAATATTTCTTGTACTTCAGCACCGCTAGGAGATTTGGGATGCAGTACGAGAAACTTACTCCACTATAGACAACACATCAGCCATCTTTGAGATCAAGAGCCTCCTCCATTATCTCAAAACAAGGTAACTCCACTATTACGGAGTATTTTAATACACTAACAAGGTATTGGCAGCAGCTAGACATCTATAAAGAACATGATTAAAAGTGCCCAAAAGACAGCAAGCTATATAAGTCTATTGTTGAGAAAGATCATATATACAAGTTTCTCCTTGGACTCAACAAAGACTTAGATTAAGTACGTGGAAGGATACTTGGAACAAAGCCTCTTCCTAAGGTCAAAGAGGTGTTTTCTGAAGTCAGAAAAGAAGAAAACCGAAGGAAAATCACGTTGGGTGCTCCAAACAATGTACAAGCAACTGAGAGCACAGCCTTGACTGTAAAGGGTCCAAGAACTCAGTCCTAGCAAAAGAAATCAAAGCCTTGGTCTAAGCCTTGCAAGAAGACAGGAAACACTAAGGATACATGCTGGTTCCTCCATGAAAAACCAGCAAATACAAGGAACCCTAGAGGAAGAGAAAACCAAGGAAACTCAGCTTCTTTCCATACAACTGAAAACATTTCTGACTGTGCTAAACTAGAAAGGAATCCTTTCAGCAAAGAGCAGATGGAGATGTTGCAGAAATTGTTCCTGTAGACCTTAAAACCAGAAAGTTCAAGCGATACTACCACTGTTGCACAAAAAGGTAACTATTTAAGTGCTTTATCTGCTTGCAAAGGAAGGAAATCAGCTTGGATTGTGGATTCAGGAGCCTCAAATCACATGACAGGGGACATTACTAATTTCAACAAGTATCTCCCTTGTCATGACAATTCCACAGTTCAAATTGTTGATGGTACTCACTCAACAATTGCAGGTAAAGGTCTAGTGGCTATATCACAGGATATCATCTTACAAGATGTGCTCTATGTTCCTCAACTCGATTGCAATTTGCTATCAATTAGTAAATTGACAAAAGACCTTAATTGTGTCCCCAAATTCCCTCGATCGGGGAAGAAGATTGGCAATGCTGAAGAGTGTGGAGGACCATAGTAGTCAATCACGGATAGTGGCCGACCCCAAAAACGCTATAGCAGGATAGCGGATAACGTTTCGGCTGCTATTTAATAAAAATATATAATTATTATACAATTTATATAACATATATAAATGTTCAAAAATAAGAAATCATCCACAATTAAACTCATTCACATCAATGACGAAAATTTATAATCCATTCCATTGTCTAAAAACACGCAATCACCATTAATTTAATGCATAAACATCAAGTCCTAAGGGTAACAAAACGAAAAGCACAGCACTATCAAGTAGCATAAGGGCAGCAAAATATAAAAAAGTAAAAGACAACACCAAATGCATAAACAACAAATAGGTAAAACATTTGAAGCTCTTTGTGATTGAGATGATGATGCTACCATGGTTAAAATTTTAAATTAAATAAATAAATTAATTAATTTTATTACTATATAAGCAATTATAGTTCATAATAGTGAATAAAAGAAACACCAAACAAATGGAAGAGACATTGAAAAGATGAGTGGCAGCAGGCCATTGGGGGAAAAAAAAGAGTAAAAATCAGAAAAAGAAAAGGGCCAAAAGAAAAAACCAAAGAGAATAAAAATAAGGATGACGGACGACAGATGAAGAAAACAAATAGAGAAGAGAGGAAGGAATATGGCTGCTGAGTCCAACTTGCCGAAACTGGTCGCCGCCACCGGACGCTTGCCGTTGGACACTGGTCTCCGAAAGTTGGAGCAGAGAGAGCAAGAAGAAAGGATGGGTCGGCGAGCTAGAACGAGAGGAGGCAGGATGAAGAAGCCCAGACATTAAAATGTGTGACAAAGTTACCCTTATACCCCTATACTTACTCGGCAATAGTAGAATATCGAAGGCAGCATAGGGTTCTTCACGGCTGCAACGAAAAGCGGCTGTGAGCGATTTTGAGCTACGAACTAGCGCGATTCGTGGCGGCAATAGCCGCACCTCCAAAACGCGATGCGACCGCCATCCTTGTTGCGGCCAACCTCGGCAACGCGATGACACAGCGCGATAGCGCCTCTATAGCACGTGATTGACTACTATGTGAAGGACTCTACATCCTTCGATTAATGACTCCGAGAGTAACCAAGAAGTGTCCAGAACTGCTTGTGCAGCAACCACACCTGAAATTGACACTATAATGTTATGGCACTATAGACTAGGCCACCCAAATTTCTTGTACTTGGAAAAATTATATCCCTCTTTATTATTCAATAAAAGTCCCAAGTTTTTTAATTGTGAAGTGTGCCAAATTTCCAAACACACATGAAGCCATTATTCCACACAACCATACAAACTTTCCCAACCTTTTTCCCTAATCCACAATGATATGTGGGGACCCCCTAGAGTCAAAAATATTACAGGCTCTAGGTGGTTTGTCACCTTCATTGATGACCACATAAGAATCACATGGGTGTTCCTTATGAAAGAAAAATCAGAGGTAGCATGTTTATTTCAATACTTCCATAATATGGTGAACACACAATTTCAAGCATGCATTCAAGTGCTGAGAACAAATAATGGCCGTGAATATTACAACTCTAAACTCGGTACCTACCTATAGAAGCACAGAATTATCCACCAAAGCTCGCATCAACAACCCACAACTGAATGGGGTTGCTGAACGCAAGAACCGCCATCTCTTAGAAGTTGCAAGGTCCCTAATGCTGGCAACAAATGTGCCACAAAAATTTTGGGGAGATGCTATCCTCATAGCTACTTATCTCATCAACTGAATGCCCTCCAGAGTTTTTAACTACAATACCCCACATACTATCCTCCAAAACTTTTTCCCAAACACTAGACCCATCACATCCCTCCCATTTAAAATCTTTGGCTACATTGCCTTTGTCCACAACCATCATCCCAACGACAACAAATTAGACCCCACCTCCATACCTTGTATTTTCTTGGGCTATTCAACAAACCACAAGGGATACAAGTTTTATTCTCCCTCCACCAACAAATTTTACCATTCTATGGATGTTACTTTCTTCAAAAATCAACCCTTCTACCCCAAAACTAAAATTCATGGGGAGAGGAATGATGAATTTCAGTTCTGGAAGATTGAAGACACTACTACATTTGCAAAGGAACAGCATTCCACCAATCAAAACCGTGAACCAGACCTGCAGAACCTGCTTACAGCCCCTCCTACACCTGAGACAGACCTGCAGAACCTGCTTACAGTCCCTCCTACACCTGAAACAAGCCTGCAGAACCTTACTACAAACACCCCTGCACCTAAAACAGCCTCAACCGAACCTGAAATAGCCACCTCTGCACCTGAAATAGCAGCAAGTGAACCCAATATTCACCCTCCTACACAAGTGGTGAAACCAATCTTGGTATACTCATAGAAAGAAAACCCGGAAGGAGGCAGAACCACTCATACTTCCACAGCAAATTCAAGACACTAGCTGAATACCAGAGCCTAGAGAAGCTCACCAAGGTAACACTCTCTCTACTCCTACACATTTTGATGATCCTACTCAAGAATTCATTGATCTCAATCTGACAATTGCTGTGAGGAAGAATGTAAGATCTTGCACCCAACATCCCATTGGAAATTTTGTATCTTATGACTAGTTATCACCCAATTTTAGAGCCTTTGTAACAGCTCTTGAGAGGACCAAAATTCCAAGGGATATACAAAAAGCATTACAAGATCCAAAGTGGGAGGCAGTTGTAAAGGAAGAAGTCCAAGCACTAAAGAAGAATGGAACATGGGAACTTTCCAACTTGCCACAAGGGAAGAACACAGTTGGGTGCAAATGGATTTTCTCTATGAAGTACAATGCTGATAGGAGTGTCAGCAGATATAAAGCTCGCCTAATAGCAAAAGGATTCACACAATCCTATGGTATAGACTATGAGGAGACATTTGCTCCAATGGCCAAGCTGAACTCAGTTCGAGTCATTTTATCGCTAGCAGCAAACTTGGATTGGCCCTTGCACCGACTCGATATCAAGAATGCATTTCGAAATGGGGAGCTAGAAGAAGAGGTCTACATGAACATTCCTCCAGGGTTTGAGACACCACAGTCAATAGGCAAGGTGCGTAGAGTCCGCAAGTCCCTATATGGCCTAAAGCAATCATCCTGAGGTTGGTTTGAGAGGCTAACCAAGGTGGTCAAGGGAAACAGCAATGTCAAACTGACCACACCATGTTTGTCAAGCACTCTAAAGAGGGTAAGACAACACTGTTGATTGTCTATGTTGATGATATTGTCATCACGGGGGATGACCAAGAGGAAACCGAACAGCTCAAAAGGCACCTAGCTAAAGAATTTGAAGTCAAGGACCCAAGAAATCTAAAATACTTTGTAGGAATGGAGATTTCGCGATCCAGAAATGGAATTTCAGTATCCCAAAGGAAGTATACCCTAGATCTTCTTAGAGAAACTTGTATGTTGGTTTGTAAACTAGTTGATACTCCTATGGATCCAACAAGAAAGGGTGGAGGGGAGGAAGAGAGTCCTCCAACCAACAAGGATCAATACTAAAGTCTTGTGGGAAAGTTAATCTACCTAACTCACAGATGTTGCCTTTATCGTGAGTATGGCAAGCCATTGCATGAATAATCCCACTGAATATCACATGAAAGCTGTCAATCGAATTCTTCAATACTTGAAGGGAACACTGGGCAGGGGTTTACACTTCAGAAAACACTCAAACAGAAGCATTGTAGTATTCACAGACATTGACTGGGCAGGTTCTGTCATGGACAGAAAATCCCCAGCAGGGTATTGTTCCTATGTGTGGGGGAATTTAGTCACATGGAGGAGTAAGAAACAGCCTGTAATTGCAAGAAGTAGCACTGAAGCTGAGTCCAGAGCTTTGTCCCATGGTATTTGTGAAGGAATATGGCTCCAAAGGATACTTAATGGGCTAAGAATTGTCTCAAACTGTTCTATGAAGCTGCTATGTGACAAGAAGGCTGCTATCAGCATTGCTAAAATTCCTATGCATCATGACAAGACAAAACATGTGGACATTGACTGCCAGTTCATAAAGGAGAAGTTAGACAATGGGACTGCCACTTTGGAATACATTCCTTCAAGCATACAAACAGCAGATATCGTAACTAAGGGTCTCTCCAAGCCAACCTATGAGACTCTTAGGTCCAATCTGGGCATGGTAGATATCTACCACTAGCTTGAGGGGGAGTGTTGCAAGATCTCGATCAAATCTCAAGAGAATATCCTGATTTGTTGATCATAATTGTACCAATTAGGATTATCTTTCTTTCCTAATTTGTAGCAATTGTATAGGTGTAAATTATATCTATATTTAAGTGGAAAATATTTCCTCCTTAATTCTAGGAAACAGATTTTATTCTAATGTTAGCCTAGGCCTACATATTTCTGCCTCTGTAAATCCGTTTGAATATATGAGAATACCACTTTCTGCAATTTTCAAGTTACAAACTAAGCTTTGGTATGCACTGACCACTGACTTTAAGATATCATTACCTGCCCTTGTATTAAATGGTAAGAAGGTGCTGTTTAAGCATAGGAGGAAAAAGAAAAACAACAAAATGGGGAATCGTATGATGTTTAAAGAGTAAAAGAACAAAAACTAACATTATCCCTCTAGTGTAGTATACATAATCCACAACACTCGACAACATGAAAAATATGTTAAAAAAAATATTAAAAGAAAACTATGATTGAAAATTTTCAATAACTAACCTCCACAGTACTCATTTTTAACAGGTGATTGTGGAAAACTACAGGTAGAATTATGTACATATTTTCACACGTCACTCAAGTATCTCCTCAAATGACTGCAATTTGGATATTTGGAATGTCAGGAAATCCCTATTTGTCTGACCAAATGTTCTTCCACAGCTATGGGAAAATCTAAACATGGATGAATATAAAGAGACATTTATGAGTTAAGCATAGAAACATCAGTTTCTTAGTCCAAATGAGGAACCTCCACTTAAATTATTTATCCAACAGAACAGAAGCATTAACTACACTTTCATGTAATCTATTGGCCTATCTACTATAGTAGAGGTTGGTGATATAATGGCAGGAAACAACATGAAGTTCTTCATTATGCAGGTATACATATTAAGAAGACAAGAAAATGACCCTCAGAGAACCATTTGGATCACATTGGAGAAGGATGAAGCTCAATGTCAATCAGATTATATAATTACTAGCTGGAAACATAAAACCGCATACCTCACTTTTGAGAGCAGCAGCTGCTGTCCCTCGATGTGCTGGATCTACAGATAGTAGGGTCTCTATAAGCATCACAGCAGCAGGTGGATATTCCTTAAATGTGTCTGCAATACATCGCCTGTAATGGTGTGGAGGCTTGAATACTGTTGAATGTGGCAACCGCAATTTAAGCCAATAGTCCTCAGATGGGGAGCCACAAAGTTTAAAAATCCGATGCAACTGCTCAACCTACAAGGAACAAAAACTAACCTTCAGTTACCTGTTATATACCTCCATTAATATTGTATATTAGTAATCAACTTGTAAATTGGGACCAACTGTTTACACTGGTAAATATGAGTTTAGATACTGGAGTCATGCACAAGTGGAGTCCATTAATAACTTAACCCTAAATTTAACAGTAAAAGCACAGGAAAGGAGGATTCACCCAACAAAAGTGAAAGTAATTTAACTTAAATAAATCAGATCATTTTCATCATGTAACTGCAGTTCAAAAATAATTTTTTTCCTTTATAATTTAAGTAATCATCATGCTGAAACTGTCTGTCTAAGCAATTTCTATAGACCTTAGTTTTTGAAGTTAATGGGCATCCTATAAATATAAAGATATTATATTAACAGAGCCAAATCGTTAGTGAAGCATTCATAGTCTCTAAATGATGGACACTAGAATCGTAAACATCATACCTCCGTTTTTCCTGGCAATATGGGCCTGCCAGTATATAGTTCTCCCAGTATGCAACCAGTGCTCCACAAATCCACTGCAACTCCATAGTGATTTGCTCCGAGTAAAAGTTCTGGTGGTCTATACCACAAAGTTACTACACGGCTTGTTAATGGGACAATGTGATGGGGGTCAAAAAAACTTGCCAAACCAAAATCCGCAATCTTTAAGACACCATTATTGTCAATGAGAAGATTTGAGCCCTTTATATCACGATGGAGGACACCATGACTATGACAATGATCCAATCCACTAAGAAGTTGCTGCATGTAGCATTTCAGCTGACACCCAAAAAAAACAAAGGTTTAAGAAGTTTTCCTATCAAAAGTAGAGCAGAAAGTGCAGTTACTTATTAAACTTCAAAAAGGGATAATGCTTCCTATAATTATATCCGATATGCAAACGCACAAGAATCTCAATTCCAAGAAAAACAGAAAACTGAGAATGAAAAGAAAATGACCACCTGTGGTTCAGAGAATTTAATGGCAGGATTTGATGCAAGTCCTGTAAGATCATGTTCCATATACTCAAAAACAAGGTACAAGCTGCGGGAAGTCTGTGATGCTATCAAGCCCTCCAACTTTATTATGTTTGGATGGTTGAGCCTACGCAAAACAATGATTTCCCTTGCCATAAACTTGACACTCTCCGGATCAAGATTGTCAAAACGTACCCTCTTCAAGGCAACAATTTTTTGATGAGTCACATCACGTGCCTTATAAACCGTACTGTAAGTTCCTTGCCCAATCTGCATAATAGCATGCCATCAAAGGACTCATTCAGTGCGGTAGAATATAAGAAGTTTATACAAACAAAAACAAGACAAGCAAACTGGCACTTTTTTTTTTTTTCACAACAATATGACTTAAATTAACATGTCTTGAGCTCCAAAGCATTACAAAGAACAAAAACTGCAAATGAAATTTACATGAAATCTGGTCACCGACTTTCTATATTCTATATAATCAAACTTTACTGAGCCTTTCTTTTCTTTATTGGGAAAGTGGGCATCAGTGAAGTGAATACCAGCCAAGATTACCACTCGCCTATGGTTCATATGTAGCCACATGATTCCTACAGGAAACAGTCCCATGTAATAAAGTTGGATACCTTATGAAACGTAAATATCAGGCTACCAAGGCCTCCCACTTTTCACCCATCCACTCTGTACGATTTGGCTCATAAGCATTAAAGTACAGAATTTGTGGAAATCCCAATTAATAATTTACCATACCAGCAAAAGAGGAGCATCTTCGACATGGTAGTGTTCAAAGAATTTTGGCAAGTGCATTCACAAAACAGTAGTAAGAATTACAAAACACTTGAATTATAATGCAAAGACAGAGTAGACAAGGCAGCAGCAACTTACTTTATGTAACCTTTCAAAAGTATTTGCACTCCGCGGTATCCATCCCTTGACAGCTTCACCAGCAACAGAAGAAAGCCAAGCCGGCCATCCTGCTGAAACTTGCTCTCCCTCCACAGCGTTTGGAATCCTTCCGCTACCAGGATGATCAATAACACTCAATTCTGGCTTTTCTATTTTCTTCTTCCCACTTTGATCATCATACAACTGAACTGAACCATTGGCTTTCTTGTCAATTAATGAAACCTTCACATCACTACCATCTAATAGCTTATCTTTAGCCCGAACCCCATCAACCCTTTTTGAGGAACTCAACCGCAAAACATTCTCCTCCGAGGGCCTCGTGCTAGATGATGATAATTTGTTTGTGATACCTTCCCTGCTGTCTTCTACAGCTGAACTCTTTGAACATATGCAACCCATGTTGCAGCACCAAGACTATACAAAAGTTATCCTTCAATAACTATAGAATTACCACTCACCAGCTAAAACACCATCTTCCAACTACACCACAAAAAATTCATAAACAGTCACCAACTAAATGCTGTAACTTCTTCTATCTACCCAAAAGCAAAGATGGGAACTTCCCTCATAGGCACATACCCTTTTCCATCTAATAACCTTACATCAAAGCACAGACCATGAATCACAAGACCCCACAATTTCTCCGTCCAATTGAAGATTCCAAACTGACTCAATTCCAAAGTAGTAAACTTCAACCAAACACGCAATTCAGAACCCGCCAAGCAACTGTCATAAAGATAACACTTTTACAAGGGAAATTAAAGGGAAAGCAAAATTCAACAAAGCAAAAAGTCCCAGATGGTAATGACAACACTCAAAAGACAGTTTTATAAGCCATCAAATTAACAATTAAAAAAATGGAAAAAATTAAAAAAATAATACCGAACTTTGAATTGGGATTAAGGGGTAAGGATTGGATCAGAGGCTTAACAAGAAGAAAAGGAAAAGTTTGGTTAATTGATAAGGGCATGGCAGAAAGATCAACGCGTATTCAGAACAACATTAAAAAAAGAGAGAGCATTGCATCCATCATCAACCAGACAACAACCTTAGACGGCTTTTGCCGGCTATGCTCAGTCAAAAGAGAGCACTTTCTCTTTCTTTCTCTCTCCTTTCTTTCTCTCTCTAGAGTGTTGCTGTTGCATGAGTGATGAGTCTATTGGGGTGTGACTTCATCCACCACCATGTTCCTCCTGTCAAAGAACGATTGGTGTTGCTTCTGTGTTCAAACTTCAAAGCAGGTCGTTGAGTTCTGTTTGGAGCATGAATGCAGGGCATTAAACGCGTTTTTAATTGTTTTCTAATTTTTTTAAGTGCTTTCATACAGCTTTTTTTTTTAATTGTTTTTTCTTCTCTCTCTCTCTCTCTCTCCATTCTCAGGCGAGTGGAATACTTTTTTTTTTTTTTTTTTAATCAACAGATAGTGGAACAGTGATAAGACAATAATGTGTCATTTGAATAATAATAATAATAATAATTCTTTTGTTTCTGATAAACTATAATAAACTATAATGATTCTTTTGTTGATTGTTTTGGTTAAGGGAGAATTCTATGTTTATTAAAATCAATTTGGTATTTCTTAGTAAAAAATTTAAGAATAAACTTTTTTTATTTGTGCAAAAGATATAGTGCATACGTGGGAAAGCTTAAATTTTTCCCAAAACAGGTTTTTTTCTAATAAAAGCAGTTTTTAATATAATTTGACCTATTTTAATAATTCATATAAAATTAATTATAATTTTTAACTTATTTTATTTGTATGTGAAATTTTAAAAAAATTATTTTTTAGCATTTTAATTATAAGCATAAATCAGTTAATCAGAGTTATAATATTTTTATTAAATTAGTTTAAATATTAAATATTATATGATATAAATAAATCATTTCATATCTTTTTAAATAATGTATAATATATTTATTTTTTATATAATTTAAACACAATAAACTACCTTAAAATTATATTTTAATTAATGCATTTAAATATGAAACTAACTTTATGATAATTAATTGTGAAAAAAATTAATTATACTTATAATATATTATTAAAATGAGTTTATTTTCACATGTAATCTAAACGCACCCATACGTACTGAAAAGTTTACCATTTGAATTTTTCATATTTAGTTTTACGGGTTGAATGCCATCATAAGCATATTAAACTTTTAAAGAGAGATGACTAAGATTTAAACTTTGGGAAAAAAAAATAATTGTTTGAACCGCTCTTGTTTACAACAATATCAAACAATTTAATTTCACGACAATATTTATAGAAATATATTAAAAAAAGATTAAAATTAAAGACTCTCAAAATTAAGAAATTCCAATAACCAAATCAAGTATTGATGTTTATAGAAATAGCGAATCAAGACTTCAATGTCGTGTGATTAGTGACACAATCGCATAAATTCCATTCTATTTGTTTATAAGAATGGTTTTCTTATATAAAAATTTTACATATTTTTATTATATTGTGTGTTAATTTTTATTATTGATCAAGAAGATAGGGCCATATATATGACCAATAAAAAAATTTAATTAATAATAAAAATCAATACATAACTAAATTATATAAAATTTTTATATGAGAAAATCTATTTCCACATGATCCTATTATTTTCATATTTGCATGTATATTTATTTTATTTGTACTGTATGGTGAATGGGATTTTCTAATTGTGCTTGTCAAGATTACCTTTTGATTCAAAACTTGTATTGAAGCAGAAAGGACATTATTATTAGCTTTCTAAAAGAAAAATGCTTTGAACGTTAAAAGAAAGCACATAATTACATATTTAAAAAATCATGACCTTACAGTTGAGTCAAGAGACTTCTAAAACTATAATAATATCAAGTCTTTTTTTTAATAACTAATAATATCAAGTTTTTGCTCACATAAGTCACAAGCCTTCTGTTGTGAGCTGGGCACCGTACTCGATGTTTAGCCATAACTAAACGAGCCACAAAAATCCGTCCAATTTCTACCGTTTGTTATCACCGATTTACGTATATAGAATTTCTTAAATTTGGCTCTAGGTGTGTTTGGTATGAGATAAATATAGGAATTAAATTTTTAATAATTAGTTTTGTATATAAGAATTAAGTATCATTGTGGTCTCTAAAATTGTAAATATGTTTTATTTTAGTCCCTAAAATTTGGAAATTAATTCTTTAATTTTTGAAGTTATTTTTTGTCAATCACTTTAGTCTCTGGCTAATTAACCATTAGTCAACTATTACAATTTTACTAATATTTGTGACATGTCAGCATACCACATGTTGTGACCTCTGACGTGGCATGTCACGTGGCGGAGCCCTCTAATATGGCATCAATTTTAAATTGATTCAAATTAATTCTTAAAATCTCTAAAATATGTCAAAATAGTCTCTGAAATTTTTTAAAATATGTCAAAAAAATCTAAAATTCCTAAATTTTCCCTCTTCTCCTTCACAAACTCTAAACTTTAATCTTCCTTAAATCAACTAATTTCTCTCCCATTTTTATACTCTACCTAGACTATATCCTCTCAACATAGAATAATAGAAAGAATATATAAAAACGAAATAATGAAATATAAGAAATAATTTTAATGTAGCTCATCCTAATTCAAGATCAAGTAATGCCTCTAAACTTAACAAGTACTTATAGACGTACTTATGAATAACTCATCATCAAAGAAATCTAAAAGTCAAATTTAATCAAAAGATCAATTAGGTGAACTAATCTCATATGTTTGTTAAGACAGTTTTATTCGTAATAAATGAAACTTGCTCATCTTTATTTATGCACTAGCTATAGTATCGAAAGTTTGGTTGCACACAAGTGATAATTCACAATCTCCCAATAGCCAGTAGAATAATTTTAATTAAGAACCTCTTAGTAGCTAATAGGATGATTTCTACTAATTGTAATAACCATCATTGTAATGATGTTACCAGTTTATGATATCTTCCTAATATAACAAATGGTTACCTGGATGTAGAGACATACAAATTTGTCTTCTATAATGAATTATGTTTCATACTTATAGAAAACCCAAATAGAAAGATAGGGTATTGATGCCTTTTGAAGTCAATCAAATTTAAAGTAGCAGCATGAAATTGGACAAGTACCTGATTATGCTGAAGAATAGAAATTGGTAAGTTCCCCAACTTGAGGACTTTCTTAGGACTATACTTCTCGTAAGACCAAGCCTTTTGAATTTTCATATTAAAATTCATAAAATTTTTTCTAAAATATTTTTAAAAAATTAGATCTAACAAACATTATATCTAGTTGAAGAGTAAGGCAAACGGATGTAAAGGCCACAAATACTAAGAGGTTCTTAATTAAAATAATTCTATTAACTACTAAGAGGTTGTTAATTATGGCTTGTGTGTAACCTAACTTTCGAAATAACAACTAGTGCAAAAATAAAGATGAGCAAGTTCCATTTATTAGGAATAAAACTATCTTAATAAACGTACAGGGTTAGTTCACAGAGTTAGTTTTTTGATTAAGTCTGATTTTTAGATTTCTTTGATGATGAGTTATTAATAAGTATATCTATGGGTACTCGTTAAGTCTAAAGGCATTTCTTGATCTTGAATTAGGATGAGCTATATTAAAATTATTTATTATATTTCATTATTTCGTTTCAATATATTCTTTTCCTATTATTCTATGTGGAGAGAATCTAATCTAGGTAGGGTGTGAAAATGAAAGAGAAATTAGTGGGTTTAAGAAAGATTAAAGATTTAGTGTTTGTAAAGGAGAAAAGAGGAAACTTAGCAATTTTAGACTTTTTGACACATTTTAAAAAATTTCAGGGACTATTTTGACACATTTTAAGAATTCAGGGATTAATTTAAACCAATTTAAAATCGATGCCAAGTTAACATGCCATGTGGCATGACATGGTAGAGTTCCTACCACATCAGATGTTGTGCCACGTGGCATGCTAACGTGTCACTTTACATGAAACATTAGCAAAAACATAACAGTTGACTAACTAGAGTCTAAAGTGACTGATAAAATGCAACTTTAGAGACTAAAGAGTTAATTTTCAAATTTCAAGGACTAAATTGAAGCACACTTACAATTTCAAGCACCAAAATGATACTTAACTCATAAAATTATATATGGCAGTAATCCATGAATTTTTTTTTTCCATTTTTACCTTTATATCAAACATACTTATTATTTTCCTTTTTCTGTCATTTTAATTATATATATATATTTACAAATCTTCCAGATTCAGCTGGCGTAATCTTTCCCAAGCAATAGCCTTTCTTTTGTTTTTTAGAAGTATTAAAAAGAAAGTTATATATCTAGAAATTAAGGAATTTGAAATTAATGATTAGTCATAAAATATTTTCATCAAAATATCCTTACTTAATTTTTAATATCTGATTAATTTAGATAAGGTCATAGGTTTAAATTTCAGTAAATCAAAACCTTTAGAAAGAAAAGAAGTACTTTTATATTATAATCTTTAAAAACAAGAGTATTTTTTAAAAAAACAATTAGAAAAGTTGACAAAATAAGCTAGGAGTCAGGAGTTAGGAGAAGGAGAAGGAGGGCAGGAGCCTAGGAGTCAAGAGAGTCTTAGCAAATAGGGGATACAGGATCGCAAAGCCAAGAGTTACAGCAATTGGGAGCACATCAAATTGGAACACTATTAACAGATTGGAGTTTGAGCCCTGCTCAATATTTGTTGATAATCTGCCACCTTCAATGACAAAAAGTAGGTGTTGGATCAAGCGCTTACCACTAGGCTAAAAGCTATAGCTGTTAACAAGGGTGCAACTTTATTTCCTTATAGTTTCTCAGAACCGCATCAAGCATAAGGGGCTGCACCCATTACAGGCGCCATGGGCCGGGATGTTAAGCCCATCGAATCCTAAGGGTAACGCTGACCAAATAAAGCCAACAGTAGGCTTCTACAAATGTTTAGCTATGGAAGTAGAGTCACGAATGTCTTTTTGTTAAGGGAGAAAAGAAAAACAAAGACCACCCCCTTTGCTTTCGTTAGATTCAAAGAAAGAGGCGAAGCTATGAAGGCAATTCAGAACCAAAATGTATTGAAATTAGAGGGCACAAAATCTCAGTAACTGAAGCAAAATATAAAACAACCTTCAATGGGGGTTCTAAGCATGTTCGTGAGGCATTAGTGATGAAGCAATGGAAGAGTGTCCACAAGATAGAGGCAATAGATGTGACAGAAGGTTGTTTAAGGAAGTAGTACCCAGTGATTAACAAGCAAGGTAACCAATCTATTGATTCGCAATTAGACAAAAATATGGATAGGCGAAGGAACTGATGATCACAAGGTGAAGTGTAAGGAAGAACCGATGAGAATTATGCATGGGAAGACAAACCAAGAATCAATGGAGTGGTTGTAAAGAAATATCATTGGTGAAATAATAATACCAATAAATTATAATCTTATTGCCAATAAGTTATTCAGAGATTGGCTTTGTATTAAAAATATAAGATAGATGGGTGATTTTAAAGTTTTGATAAATTTTTATTCAAAGGAGAGCTTAGAGGAAGCATTGTGAACAAGAATGGTATTGCTACTTAAACATTTTGTGGAAGTAAGGAGATGGTTGGAAAATGAATGGTGTCAAACAAGATGTATATGGCTGAAATGTTATGAAATTCCTTTTCATGCATGGACAAAGGAGAATATTATAAAGATAGGAGAATATTGGGGTACTGTGATATGTTTAGACCGAATTACGGACGAAGGAAAATCTTTTAGTTCAACAAGAATATTCATAGATACTTATGTATTGCACACCATACAAGGGTGGATGTATTTGAGTATCGGTGATAGGGGTTTTGATATTTATGTGAAAGAAATTAGATGTTTTTAATGTCATGTACTTTAATGATACCAATATTGAAAGCAAGCAATGTCCAAATAGTGTTGTCTATTCTAGTTCGACAAATTCTCAGTCATCCAAAAGTTAGGAAAAGAATTTTCCTATGCCATTGAAGATGAAAGGTTTGAGAGTAATCCAAATAATGTTGGGGCTATAGTAGTTGATGTAGAATCTTTCGATGAAGGAAACAAAAGCAAGTTGTTTGGTTATGAAAATACCTATAATAGCATTAATGAGTTCCAAAGAGAAAGTAATGAAGAAAGTAGGAAGGCTTTTGATGCGGCAGATATGGTGTCTCAAACAAAAACGGTTAGTTGAAATGATGACAAGTGTACAAAGGAAGTTACAGAGGAAATATTTTCGAGCCATAATTCTTGGAGGAATATCAAAATGGGTTCATCAAGGATTATAATGAAAGTATCCCCAAAATGGGCCATAAGATCTTAAGCCCTCTCCATGTCATGATGTTCCACCTGGATTTGGACCTAAGGAAAGCTCTACAAGTCATTCAACCAAGGTGGTAACAGAAACACAAGAGCTACAGGAAAGGATTTAAATGTGTCATGAAAGTAATGAAGATGAATAGAGTGATGTGTGCAAATTAAAAGCTAAAAACACTTGCAACTTGAGGCGACACTTGGGTCTGTATGCAAAGGATGATGATGGTATAATCATGGCACTTGCAACTTATGAAGCTAAGAAGAAAGCAAAGAAGGAAAAGAAGAAAGAAAGATCAAAGAAAAATGGATGTGATAGAGAGAAGAGCAAAGCTAAAAGCAGGTGTGTGTCTTTTATCCCTAAATGATGTTAATTAGCTTAATCCAAGGCATTTTAGGTGGAGGAAGTAAAAGAGAAATGAGAGGGAAAATAAAGTAAAGAATTTTCTTTTTTGGGGAATATTTGAAACTGAGAAAAAAATCCAACAAATCCAAATTGGTATAAACTATAACAATCTAGTGTTGATGCAATCATTTGTAGTGAGAGAATATTGCTAAAGACCAGAAACAAGGAATCAGTAAGTCGATGTAGTTTTGTGTTGTAGATAACTGATGCAAGTGGTTGCATGTAAGTAGGTGACTAATATGTTAAGGCAACTGGATTTTAACAATGATTATTTGGAATTTTAGATCTACGTAATGTAAGGGATAACTAGGTACTTTCAATTTTGACTTG
This sequence comes from Pterocarpus santalinus, assembly GCA_031439595.1. Lineage (NCBI taxonomy): Eukaryota > Viridiplantae > Streptophyta > Magnoliopsida > Fabales > Fabaceae > Pterocarpus > Pterocarpus santalinus. Next base: position 14,429,649 of record CM062530.1, on the reverse strand, counting down.
AATAGTGGCATGAAATTAGGTGAGATTATGATTGTTTGGTGAGACAAGTGGCCTTTTTTTTTTGGAGATTTTGTCACCATTTGGATTTTGGATGTGGTTGAGAGCAATTCAAGAGTGAAGCAGTGATTTATATGAGTGGAGGATGGATATGACAGTGTGTGGGGTGGTTTTGTTACAATTTGTTTGGTTTTTGGTCAAACCAAAATTTTTGAAATAAGGAAAGCCGAATAAGTGGTTTAAAGTTTCCATGATTTTGCTATGATTGGGGGTATTGTAGCTGAGGAATTGAGAATTTATAATATGTGGAAAAAGAGTATGTGGGTTGGTGTGGATGAATGCTACATTAGGAGGGTATCGAAAATGTCTCTTTTGTTTTGTGCTACAATATTTAGTGTGTAGTTTTGCATGTTAATGAAACTGCCATCTAAGCACCATGGAGAGTTTTATATGGTGGAAATTAATGGAGATTAACTCAAAGTATGGTTATGATGTATATCCTAGTTGATTATTAGTTCTTTCGACAATTTCTTCATGAGAAGTAATGTCAGGCCACAGGGGAAGAATTTGGTGTCTAAGAAGATGAAGTCTTTACATCTATCTGGATTGATTTTATTTTATTTTTTTCGTATTTTATGGTTTTGTGCCTTTTGGAGTTGTATTTGTACCAAGACCTTTGACTCCTTCCCTCTTTAGGAATTTCTTGACTCTACTATAATTATCGAAGAAAAAAGGTCTAAATTTCAGTACTACCAATATATATTAAAAAAATCTAATTAATTCAAAATCTGTATGCTTTGATTTTTGACAAATGAAGAAATTTCTCTTTTGAAAAACACTTTTATATGAATTAATACTTTTTATTAATTTCTATCAAAAGTATTTTTACTCTTGTCAAATGGTAAAGCAAATGCGCACTAAATGGTACATTTAGAAAATTAACCTAAATACTTTATTGATATATGAGAATGGTAAATATCATATATCAATTTTTTTTCCTTGAATTGACAGATAAAATAAAAGAGGGATAGTATATAGTTATTTGAGTTTAAATTTACTTCACTTTGCAGTTTTCCACCTTATCCATATGCAACCCCTGATTATACACAAATAAAAATTTTTGAATGCCAAAGAGGGTTGATACAATTAATAAGGAATGGAGTCATATCTTACAAGAATCCAAGTTCGACTCTTATTACCGATATGAGGACTCCATTGATAGGCGATCTTGTAAGTCCCTTGTAAATGCTCTTTGAGCTTGGGAGCCGTACCCTCACCTTGGTGAGATGACCGATGCCAGACCCACAAAAAAAAATTTTATTTGAAAAAAATAAAAATATTTAAATTTAATTATTTTATTCAAATTATGAAAATGAAAAGGCATATCCCTATTAGGGATGTCAAAAATCCCCATGTAGTGGGGATCCCCGCAGGGACTGCCCCATTCAGGGCCTCGTGATCGAGGATTTTTCCTCTGCGGGGACGAGGACAGGGACAAAAGTTCCCCCATGGTATGTTTGGGGACGGGGGCGGGGATTACTCTCCCCGCCCCGCAAGGAACCTGCATGCGTGAAAATACTATATTATCCTTAATAAATATCTATTATATTTATATATACCTCTATTTTTATGACATTTCACACTAATTTATTTAATTTAATAATTAAAAATTAAAAATATTTATAACCCAAACTCATTTGATTTTTTTACTTCTTTCCCATTTATTCTTCTTCTCTGCTAGCTGCTACGTTGAGTGCGTTCCCCTTTTCTTCTTCTTCTTCGCCCCCTTTTCTTCTTCTTCGCCGTTCCACTACAGAGCATCCCCTCACTGTTGCTGTTGCTACTGTTGTTCCGCCGCATTGCTACTATCGTTGTTCCGCCCCTCAGATTTGGGCTGCCACTGTTGCTATTGCTGTTGTTGTTCCACTGAGTTGCTGTTGTTGTTGGTCTGCCATGTTGCTGCTATTGTTGTTCTACCGCTCAAATCTGGGCTGCCACCATTGCTGCTGCTGCTGTTGTTGTTGTTCCACCACTCAAATCTGGGCTGTTGCTGTTGATCTATGCTGCTGCAGCTACTTCTTCTTTTTTTTTTTTTTTGTAGAAGCGCTACTGCTGCTGTTGTTCTATTTTTGTTGTTATTCTCATAGATCTGAGTTGCTGTTGTTGTTGTTCTTCTTCTTCCTCCGATCTCATATTTGTCATTGTTGTAGTTCTTTTAACAAGAAAAAAAAAATTATTACTGCGAGGGCCCATGGGGATTGATGGGGAAGCAAGGATCGGGGATGGAAGGAAAAAGCTCTCCACAGCGGGGATGAGGAACGAGGACAAGGAACATTTAAGGTAGCAGGGATGGGGAGCGAGGAGGCACTCCCCGCTCCTATCCAACGCAGGTGACATCCCTAATCCCTAAGAACTATAGCTCAAATGACTCCAACATAATTTTAGTATATGAATTAATAATTTAATAAAATATGAATGGAATAAAATTGACCAAAATGACATGATAGTACTTGCATAATATGTAAGGTTTATTTTTGGCAAAAAAGAAAAAAAGGTTAAAGAATTAAATGAACTCTAGCTAGTCAACAAAAGAAGTAACCATAAATAATGCGATATGCTAGAAGAATAAAGGAAACAAATTATCTAATTACTTTTGGATGATTTTGGGTTTAATGCTCACGGTTTGGAAAGAACAAAGAGGGGAAAAAAATAAGCATTTTGACTAATGGTAAACAATGATAGAATATTAAAAATAAAAATTTGGTCAAAATATAATTTTAATATTTACAAATTTATACATGTATAATAACTATATCTAAAATAAGTATCATATATGGATTTAAAAATATTATATTTTTAAGGTTTAACCAACACTTAATTGCTGAAACATTTTGATACTTACTTTTTTTTTTAAGTAACATATTAAATTTGAGTCTTGTAATGAGAAAAAAACTAGAGTTACAAGAGTTTTAGTTTTATTTGTAAGGTACCTCTACCCTTAAGCACTATCATGACTAAGAAACACTCTCAACAATTGTCTTTTTCAAGGTTTGACTTTGGCCATTTCCCTGAAAGTGCAATTTGTAATACCCTCCCAAGTACAGTACTATGCTTAAGTCATAATATCACACTTAAGAGTTGTTATTGTTACTTGAGCGAACCTTATTTCACAGCAACTTCAGCTGTCTTTGAAATCTTTCGAGCTATCTGGAGATAACACGGAAAATAGGAGTAAGAATTATAAATTCTCAGTAGGATTCTCTAAACTATCACACGTAGTATCATCGTTATTATCTCCAACTGTTTCGGTTTATTATGAAAAATGTGAGCATGTTAAATAGGCTATTCAATTTTATAGTTGAAAATATATTGTCCGAAGCAGAGTTCCTTTTATTCATGCATTTGAGTTACATTGGCAATATTTCATATTGGAAAATAATTACAGCATAAGTAGATAGAACAGCTTTAGCATCAATAAAACATGGGATGTCATTATGCAAATTCTCATTTTTGAATTCATGCAAATGCACTGATGCTTTTCTTTAACTTTCTTTGCTTTCTTTCACCCACTAAACATAAGTGGTAATGAGCTAATACCATGGATGTTGCTATCATAAATTTTCAGTACTTACACTAGCTGGGTCATACCATGCCTCAGATAAGCCCTATTCCCTATACTTACACTAGCTGTGTCGATGCCATGCCTCATATGAGTGGGGTGCTTGTATATATTTGAATCTTTAGTCTTTACTGCCCTCGGGTAATCTGATCTAAGAGTGAGCTCAACTCGTGATCGTCGTCACACAGTACTGACCCACAAGGGGACTCACGTGCCTCTAGGTCGGAGGGAATTAGTTGGCCATCTACCTCCAACATAGAGGGACCCAAAAGTTTTAGCTGCCTTTACAGGGAGGGACCCAATGTGCATCTGCCTCCGAGTGAAGGGACCCACATCTTTATCTTTTAACTACCTTCACTTGGAGAGACCCAAATAATTGCCTCCAAGTAAAGAGATCTCATATATTCTTCCTTCATACATATGCAAATATGCATGCTCTCATAGGAATAATTCATGATCATATCATTCATAATTATATAGCTGTTCACCTTTGATCATGCATGTGAATGCTCTACATTTTTGTCCATGACTCGCATCATACTTTAATCATATTTGCATGCATGATTATGATAGTCACCACATATCCTTACTTATAATTTTAAATTCATAAATAATCAACCTGACTGGTAAAAACTATTAATCCATTAATCTTGCATTTTTTGCCAGAAATTCGGCAGCATAACGGATCGAGTCCGCTTCCCCATGAATAGTGTCAATACTCAAAAAACCAATTGTACAGAAAAATCATGACAATTTTTTCACAATCATCAAATTCATGGGCACAATTGTTATATATAAAACATAGTTGCTGTCTCAACACTTACCTTCAACCCGATTTTTGTAAATCAAGCCACAATTTCTATTTAACTCATCTAGACCTCAATTTTGGATATGTTAGAGTGTTGTATGTCTATTTTCTAACCTCTTTGGTCCCATCTAATTTTGATAACTATAGCTCAAGTTATTTAGGTTTTATCCCGGCCCGCCCTATAGCTGGCCAGAATTAGATACTTAAAAGTAAAAATCCACTAAAAATTGAAAACTAATTCAAATCATACAAAATTGCTCTCACATTAAAGCTAACAGGACAAACTTTCATTTACAAATGTTCCATTCCATTTGACTTAGTAGGGCTCGAGTTATAAGCCCTAAAATTTGACCTTCCTGAATTGCCCTATTTTGGCTTGATTTGGATATAGGGCAATTTTCTTGGATCACTAGGAGCAAACGGGGCCTTATCTAATTCTAAAATTTTTATGGGACATTATTCTATATGTAAGCTTTCTAACGAAGTTGGTTTCATTCATTAAGTATAGGGCGAGTTTTACCCTGAACAACCCAGTCTGCCCAGAATCAAAGTCAAAAACCTAGGTCGAAATTCAAAAATTCATATCTCTCTCATTACTAATCTAATGGCCTTATATGATATATGTATGGAAAGCCCTGAATGTCTATTTTCATACAAAAATGTTTTCATTGAATTTAAATAGCAGTAGGCAGAGCCGTACACTCCGCCGTAGGTTTCCTTAACCTCATCAATTTTGTTTGCTTCTCTTCACTAGATAATCATCCAAAACTCAATTTAAAACATAACAATCCAGCCATAAACCTTCATATAGGCTCATAATAACATCAAATACATGCATCCAAATGAGTCCACAACAGCCCCAATTCACAAGAAAATTCAGAGAAGAGGTTGAATCCTACCTCCAATTGATATAGAAACTAGCTAGAATTAAGCTCTTGATGGAGGAAGTGGGTGGTGCTTGGAAATTTGAGGAAGAAGAAGTGAGGAAGATGAAGAATGAAGGGTAGAAAGTTAGCTGAAAAGGGCAGCACAAAAATGAGGGAATTTGAAGAGATTTAAGGAAATTTTATAAGGCTTTGATAGTTGGAATCATGAATTGTGATTGGTTGTTGTTTGTATGGCATTCCTTTGGCCACTTCTCCCCATTCTTGTGGCTGCTGGTGGCTCCACTTAGTGGGGTGGTGGTGGTTAAATTCTAGCCACCCATGTTAGGTTTTTAACTGCATAAAATTCTACCGATTCGGTTCTTGCAGTTTAAAACACCGAATCTTTACCGATTTCCTTCAAATCAGCCAAACGATCTTGAAGAAATTTGTGAACTTTTCTATGTTTCTATTCTAATTATTTCTAATTCTAATCTCTCTAATTAACATCTAATTAATACCTAATTAATTCTTAATTAATTTCTATTTAACCTCACTTATGCATTAAAACGAATAAATTGATTAACGGTGTAAATTAAACATTTTGCAAATCGATGGCCATTTTGTTTTCTATTTTTTATGGCTAATGGTATTTTCGTAATTATGGGCAAGTTTAGGGGCATCCCATATCATTTCACATGTAGACACCTCCGTGGCCCAATTGGTCAAGAATTGGGTTTCTACATTTTCGCTATGTGGTTCTGCTTCGTTTAAAACCTTATTCTGCTAATTCGATTGATATAAGGACCTAAATGTCATTTTTAAAAACATTCAGGGGCAAGGTTGTAAATAATAAAAGTTTGTCCAATGATGTTTTCATTATTTTCTATAACGTTATATGGGGATGTTACACAATTCATTTATAATTGCACCTAACCCTTATTGGTAGAGTTAAAAGAGTTTTTACCTTCATAAGAAGTTAACCTAACTCGAACCAAATTGATCATAATCAAATAAAGTTCATATATTAGTAGTTTTCCATAAAAAAAAAAAAGCATATATATTTTAGAGGCAAAATCCATTTACACCTGTGTAAGTGTTTTAACAGTTACACCCAATTACAACCATTACACTTACACCCAATTACAACCATTAGATTTATACTAATTATTAGAGCCTAATATTGATACACTATTAGCGTAAAAAGAGCTTTATGCTGTCATCTAATCATATGTTTCGATTTGTAAAACTTTCAAGATAGTAGATAGATGAGTCAAACACGTTTACTAATATAACAATATATGACTCGATGTCTATGTAAAACTTTTTTATACTAACAATACATCAAAATTAAATTCATTATTATTAACAAATTAAATCCTATGTGACCCATTATCACTTCTTCCTCCCTTTTCTACAATTCTTTCTCGTATATCAAATGGAATATTTAACCAACTCGATGATCTCTTATAGGCAAAAAATGGACTACCTTTCCCCCTTTGTGTTCATCGATGGCAAAATGAATGAATAGCATCATCATCAATTTGAATGGTACAAATAGCGGCTTGTGCGTGTTCACCAACTTAGCTATCACATCTTTATGTAATTGTATCAAAATTCGAATGGCACACCATTAATGATGTAGGGGGCTCCATCTTCGCCTATTCTTACATTCATCAATAAAAATTGAATACTAGGGTTCATGGCTTTTAAATTGGGAATACTGAATAACCTAATTATGTTTGCCTTTAGTAGAAATCTCATACTCTTCATAAACTTTCCTCTTTAAATTTTTTAATCATTTCTTTTTCAATCCCCATAGAAAGAATGAAAGCTTGGTAGTTCTTTTTTTTTTTTTTGCGTCATAGCTTTATGTCATTATCGTCTATATTAATATTTGGAGTCAATCTTATTCTTTCATTTAGCTCCCATTGAGGTCCTTCACCATTTGCAAAGAAATAAAACTAGGCGAAAAAACTAAGCTTATTGCCACATTAGTGTCGTTATTAGCAACAAGGGAAGAGCAAACGTGATCGGTATCTAGCCCCCAACCCACATTTACCCTTACTGTAGAGGTACTAAAATTTCCTATCCCTTTCTCATAAATCTAGGTAGGATACAAGGCCCAAAAATCGAGCAAGAGAAGTTGGGCTTTCCAAACCTTCCGTGTTTGGCCCAAGACACAACCATAGCCCTACTCATCAATTGCTCAATCCCAACTGCTTGATTTATGCGAAACATTTCTCCAATGACATCATAAGTCCACCTATCATCCACAATAAGGTTTATTTGACTTTCAATTGAGATTTCAAAATTCTTTCCATTATTATTTTCAAACTTTTCATTAATACCTTGAGAATCCACTACATATTATTTCTCTTTTGATTTTCCAAAAAATTCTCCTTGGGTGACACAACTTCCATAAAAATTTGACTTTTCAAAGAATCACCATTTGACAAATCTACAAACATAATATTCTTAGCATCTTCTCTGATTTTCAACCTAAGAACTTTATCTTTGAAATCTTCATTATTAGACGAATTTTCTTCATTTATTCCCTTTTGCTTAATGTTCCATACACACCACTACTCCCTACCATTTTTTTTGACATAAACATCATAATGCTTCCTGCCAATAAAGAAGTACACCCTTCCTTGTACAAAAGGTAAATGACAAGTATCAATCAAAACTTTTGCAAAATAGAGAGACACTATAGACTCTATTATTGTATCTAAACAAACAACCTTACCCCAAATGTCACCAATCTTCCTAATATTCTCATAGAATCAACCATGTGTAAAGATGCCAAAATATTCTAACCAAACTCGTTGAGCCTGACAAGCTTCTTCCTTAGATCAAACGCAAATTTCAGCAAAATGGTGCAAAAGTAACTCCCTCCATGATCTAAGAGCTTCTTCCATGTCTTCTTTTGTTTTAAAAGTAATAAGAAACTTATAAGCTCTCACATCTCTTATCTTTCTAATAGAAATACACTCATTAGGAAGCCTTTCAAAAACAGTATCAATATTCATGGGGTGCAAAAATTCCTCGATAATACTTCAAGAAAGCCAATCCATTTTTTTTCCAAGTAAACTTCTCCCTCCATAATTCTTGTCTTACGCTCCACAATGTTATAAAAAGGATTTAATTGCTTGCTTTACTGTCTCATTTTCACTTACAATCTTCCTTCCTTAGAGCATTCAAAGTCTTTGAAGGTTCTCTTGTCACTACACCCTAAAATTCTCTATGCTTCAATGTTGAGAGCTGACCTATTGACATGACCAATTTTTTATATCCCTTTTTGAATTATACTTCTTTCACTATTATAATATTACCCCTAATTTTCATGCTATTCTAATTGATGATTGCTTTTTGTGCTTCCTCGTAAAGTGCAAATCGGCCAAAAGCAAAAAGCATTGAGGATGTACTCCTTTTTTTCCTATATAGATAAACATCTAGGATCCTCCCCTCAAAACTTAAAAATCTACCATAACCACGATCTTGTCATCGATAGGTAAATTGTGCACAAACACAATGTAGGATATAGCCTACAAATGCCTAAAATCTTTAATGCATGATTTTCTTCCTGTCTTTATCTTTAATTATTCTCAAACTCCTCGTGTATTCTATTCATGCTGCCACATTTTGTTGCCTCGTGTTAACTTTATTTGGACAGCATCACTCTTAGAATTCGATAGGCTAAACATCCTAGCCTATGGTACCTATAATGGGTGCAACCCTTAATACTTGATATGGTTTTGAAAAATTTTAAGGAAATAAAATTACACCCTTGCCAAAAACTAGATTTTGACCTAGTAGTAAGTGTTTGATCTAACAACTAGTATCAGAGCAAGGTCATGAATTCAAATCACACATCTAACACTAGGGGAAGATCGTTGGCTTTATTTGGCCAATGTCACCCTTTGGATTCAATGGGCTTAATATTCCAACCCATAGCACTTGTAATGTGTGCAACCCCTTATGCTTGTTAAGGTTTTGAGAAACTTTAAGCAAATAAAATTACACCTTGCATAGCTTTTAACGTAGTGGTAAGTGCTTGATCTAACACCTCCTTTTGCAATGCATCTCAACTTCTTATCCATGTTGATTGTTGATATAACATTACTATTTCTATATTTTAATATGATCCTTTTAGTAACATTGATAATTATTTTTCCAAAAAAAAGTTGATATATTATTTCTTTCTAGCACGCTAAGATCTTCCGTTATGGTTTTATAAGTCTCATAACAGTGCTATGAAAATTGAAATATATTGCTTTCCATGGAACTCATTGAACTTTATTCATGAGACCTTGAATATATACTTTAATGGTTAGCCATCGTTGTATATATTTTTTCATTTTGTGTATCATTTTCTTGCTCCATACCAGTAGATTTAAAGCAAAAAATTATACTTTTACAAGCTATAATACCTCCATTATCCATCTTGACAACCTCTTTGCCATTCCAATTCTATCAATGTTGGCTATTATTAGTATATTAGTAATAAGTGGGCCATTCCAATTCTTATTTTTCTACTAATTATGACTGGTATGATATTTTTGGTACGACCAGTCATTTTTTATGGAGCATAAGAAACCAAGAAATATTTTATTCTTATGTACCATTAGATGTGGATGTGTTTTATAGGTTTTAGGTGATTTTTAAGAGTCAGCAGTTTTATGTAGATAGGTTCTCTTCTTCTTTGAATACCAAGAGTCCTACTTTGCAGCATATTTCTTAGTCTCTTCCTACTAGGGGAGGATTGAACTTAATTGTGATGGTTCAATTAGTCAGTAGAGGAAAGCTTCCTATGGTGGTTTAGCTTGTGATGCACTTAGCCAGATTGTAGGAGTTTTGCTGTGAATTTGGGTGTGTGCCCTATAACAATGGCAGAGATTTGTGGTGCTTACTATTCTCTCTTTATGGGTTGGCATGATGGTCATAGGAAGGTAGTTGTTGAAATAGATTCTAAGACTATTATTTCTCTTATTTAGCAGGGGACAGATTCCACACATCCTTATACAATGGTTGTGGCTTGTGTTTAAGAGTTGCTTCAAAGGGATTAGCAGGTCCTTGTCCTTTTTTATCATATCTATAAGGAAGCCAATTGTGCTATTGATTATCTAGTTGTTGTTGGTCATTCTTTATTTTTAGGAGCTTATTTTTATTTGTCTCCCTCTTTTTGTTTGGGTTTTATTTTGTGTGATGACTTGGTTAAGGTGGCTTTGCTTGGGTTAATTGTTTAGTGCTTTCTGTTATTTTACTTTAGGCCTTTTATCTTTATATAATCACCAAATATATATATATTTAAGCCTTCATCACCAGGGAAATGTAATTGCTAATATAATATTTAAATGAAAATTTCACATATAAACACTAAATACCATCATATTTAAACTAATTTCATGAGACATAATATTAAGCACAATTGCAAAAGAGTTTACATTAAGTTGTCTTTTGTTTGCATGTTGATCAATAATGACCATATTCTCCACAAGATTTGCATGCTTTGCTTTTAACTAATGACTTATTTATTGGATGTTGAGGAGGCTTAGATGATAGATGCAAATTTTAAAGTAGTAGTGCTTAAATTGTGGACAAAATGTGGAGGCAGCCTTGTGGATAAATTAGCTTCTTGCTTGGAGGCATTGAGTAGGTGGAATAAAAACTCAATTGGTGAACTAAAGAAAGAAATGAAGGACCTTAGATAGAAACATGAAAGAGTTAAATAAAAGAGTGGACCAAGAAGGTGTAATGGATGGAGGAATACAAAAAAATTAGAGAAGAAGCTAGATGACTTACTGAAAAGGAAGAAATCATGTGGGGACAAAGATCGAGAGCAGATTGGTTAAAATATGGTGACAAAAACACAATTTTTTCCCATTAGAAGGCAAGCTAACACAGGGATAGAAATTAGATATCAAAGATAAAAGATGATCATGGAAGATTTTTCTATGAAGGGATAGATTGCCAAGTAATTACAGGGTTCGTCTAAGACCTTTTCTTTGCAGGTACTATTAAAAAGGTAGATGAAGCTATCTTAGTTATGACTAATCGAATTACACTTGAGATGTACCAAATCATTCAATGTCCTTTCACTAGAGAAAAGGTGAAGCAAGCTTGTTTTCATATGCACCCTACTAAAGCCTTGGGACGAGATGGAATGCATGCTATATTCTACCAAAAGTTATGGAATATAGAAGGAGAAGAAATTGTAGAGGCAATGCTAAATGTTTTAAATCATGAAGGCAACCCTAAGCCTATAAACCATACCTTCATTTTGTCTCTTCCCAAAGGTCAAAAGGCTAGTACACAAGAAGGAATTTTAGACTAGTTTCCTTGTGCAATGTAATCATGAATATCGAGACCAAAACCTTTGCCAACAAGTTGAAGATAATATTATTGAGGCTAATTAGAGAATACTAGAGTGCTTTTGTGCCAGGAAAACTTATCACTGATAATGCATTAATTCTTTTTGATAATTTCCATTATATGAGGGAAAAAATGACTAGAAAAATTGGGCATGTGGGACTGAAATTAGATATGGCTAAAGCATATGATAGAGTTGAATTTTTAGATAAGGTTCTATGGGCAATGGGTTTCCTTGCATATTGGGTTGAGCTTATCACTAATGTGTATATATTGTCTTTTTCTCTATTCTTTTGAATAGTTTTCTTTGCCATGTTTTTAAACAAAAAGGAAGGTTGTGCCAAGGATACCCACTATCACCGTACTTATTCATTATATTTATGGAGGTTCTGTTTGGTTTAGCCTTCAAGGCCTAAGAAAGGTGAGCATTGTATAGAATTAGAATAGCAAGGTTGGCTCCCAAAATCTCGCATCTATTTTTTGCTGATGACAATATATTCTTCATTCAAGCCATTAGGCAAGAGGTGAAAATGATGAGTTCCATTCTTGATTTATACCAAAAAGCTTTAGACCAATTCATAAATTTGGACAAATCTGAGATTTTGTTTAGCTTAAATGCGTCAACAGATTAACGAAATGATATCCAATGGTGGTTGAAGATAAAGACAGTTGAGAGTCATTCCAAATAACTAGGGCTTCCAACTTTTATTGAAAGGTTGAAGAAACAAGTGTTTGATTTTGTCGAGCATCGTGTGTGGAAGAAGCTTAAGGCATAGAAAGAGAAGGGTTTATTAAAGGCAAGGAAGGAGATGTTAAAAACAGCAGTATAAATAATCCTAAATTACATAATGGAATGTGTTCTTCTACTAAAGGAATTATGTAATAAAATTAAAGCTATGATTGGTAAATTCTAGTAGGAAAGCAAAAGAAAAGAACAGTGAATTCGCTGGATAAGCTGGAAAAACCTATACAAGCCCAAGAATGGTGAATTTACTAAATAAACTTGGAGGATTATGAATTATGAGGAGTCACTCATGGCTAGGTGTCTAAAAATCAAATACTTCTCTAGGAAATCAATCTTAGAGGCAATGATCGATTACGACCTGAGTTTTATCTAGAGGAGCATTGCATCAGCATCGTAGGCAATTAAAAAGGGTGGTTACTAGATTGTTGGAATAGGCAGGGACATTTACATATGGAGAAATGGATGGCTACTATATCACATCAATCATAAGGTCTAGACACAACCTAGCCACTACTTGAAGACGCAACAGTGTCTATGCTAATGAATAGGGAAAGCATAGGATGGAACCATCAACTAATAAATGAAATTTTCCTCCTTTTAGAAATGAATTAGATTCTTAGCATTCCTTTGTCTTATCAAAGGAGCCAAGATAAATTCATATAGAGGAGATTAAGAATGGGGAATTCACAATTAGATTTACTTACAAGTTAATTAAAAGAGCATACCTAAGACAAGACTCATCTTACTCCTCTAACCTTTTGCAAGAGTTCCCTATGTGGAATAAGCTATGAAAGCTAAATATCCCATTGAAGACAATTCATTTCATGTGGTAAATCTATATTAGGACTATCCTGATGATAATGAGATAAGTTAAGAAAGGAGTGAATTTGGATCCTGTTTGTCTAAGATGTGGTCTTATTGAGGAATCTCCTAAGCATGCTTTTCGAGATTATATCTAGGTTAGAACACTGTGGAGCTCATCAATACTGCATCTAAATGTTGAATCTGAATATCAACAGCCCATTGAAAAGTGGTTCTTGGATAAGATTGGTACCATGATGACTGAGGAGGCTGAATTATTTGCATCTTTAGCACATAGAATATGGCTCTTACAAAATAAACTATGTTTTGACAACGAGGTGACCCTAATGGAGATTGTTATCCCTAATGCAACTTCAATCTTGAGGAGTTTCAGGGAAATGAGAAGGAACTATGGAGGAGATATTTTGATTGAAAGCTACAATATCCATAAACTTCAAGTAGTTTGGAGACCTACAATAGATGGGTGCTATAAACTTAACGCAAATGTAATAGAGGTTGGAAATGACTGCTGGTGACTGGGAGCTATGATAAGAGATGAGGAAGGAAATAATTTGATGGCAGCCATAGATATTGTTATGCAGTCTCTTGATGGAAAAATGGCTAAAGCACTTGCAATGTGTTTTGGGCTACATCTAAGAAGAAATGCATGCTTTCTCCATCTAGAAATGGAAAGGGACAACTTGGATTTGATCTTAACCATTCGTCAACAGAGATATGGGCTCACCTATTTTGATAAATTAGCATGTTATTGTTTAAAGACTGGGAAATATTTTAATTTTTGTTCTTTTTCTCTCCTAAAGAGAGGGAAATCGAGTGGCCATAAACTTGCAAAGTCTAACTTTAGTAGAGGTTTGTTAGTTTAGATAGAGTATAGGCCACAAATGTTCTAAATCTTCCATTGTCAAATGTTTTTCTCTATTGAATGCATAATTTGATTCCTACATAAAAAATGACTTATTTATTAATAATTCAATACCACTGTTAAACCATCCTACTTGACTCTCTTTCTTAAAATCCTTCCTTCTATCTTTTGTTTGTGAGGTGTGTGTGTGTCTTTAACACTAAAATTTGAACTTCCATCACAATAAACTTTGTTGGTTTGACTTTATAAGAGTTTCATTTACATCAGGCATTTTTGTTTCCATTGCAGTACCTATGCCATAAAAACACGATCAAATTCTTTCATAATAAACTTGTATACATCTTCTAATCTTCTAGCTAAATGAAAAAATTTATCAAACTAACATTGCACATGCATGCTTCTCAAAACATTTGATTATGATATATGTAGGAAAGTTTTTCAGAAATTTCTTCTTAATGTGCTTAAGCATAGATGTAACATCTCGAATTTCACTATCAATTAATTGAAATTTTAGACACATTTTAGAGATACAAATAGACAATAAGGAAATACAAATTATAGGGTAATAATATTACAAACCTTCTTGTAGAGAAAAAAATTAGGAAAAAATAAAAATGCCCCTATAAATTTTATTATTTGCAGTGTTACCCAAGACTTTTAGAAATTATACTTTGACCCAAAATGGTTATTTACACAATGCCCTTAGAATTTTTCAGAAAATGATATTTAGATCCCCACATTTGTAGGATTAGCAGAATATGGTTTTAAACGGGGTAGAATCACATAGCGGAACCATAGAAATCTAAACCTCAACCGATTGAGCCACAAATGTGTCCACATATGAAATGACACAGGATGCTTTCAGACTTGCCCAAAATTATGAAATAACCATTAGCTATGAAAAACAGAAAATAAAAAGGTCTTGAATTTTGCAAAATGATTAAATTACGTCGTTAATCGACTTATTCAAAGTTAATAGTTATACAAGGGTAATTAAAAGTCAATTAAATATTAATTAAGAGTTAATTAGGGAGGTTATGATCAAGAAAAATTAGAATAGACATGTGAATAAACCTTAGAAAATTCTTTAGAACCGTTTTGCCGATTTAGAGAAAATCAGTAAAGATTCAGTATTTTAAACCGTTGGAACTGAATAATAGAATTCTACCTTAAAACCCTAAGTTGAGTGGCTAATATTTAACCACTCCCACCCCCACAAATTTCACCACCTTCAGCCACCAAAGGAAGGAGAAGTGGCTAAACATTAACCACACAAACCTTAACTAATGCAAGCTAAGCTTCCTAATTACCTAATGTAATTAAATTGCAAAATTCCCTTCCAAAGCCCTCATTTTTGTGCCCCTAAGCAGCAGCACTTTCTCCCTCATCCTTTCTTCTATATCTTCTCTATTTCACTCCATCTCCAAGCTCTAACTATCTCCCATATCAAGGACTTCAACCTAGTCAAGCTACATATCCAACTAGAGGTAGGATTCAAGTTCTTGATTGATTTTTTTGTGAATTTGTGGTTGTTGAGATATTTTGCTCTACCCCTCTAATTAAAGATATGTGATGTGATTATGATAATTAATGGCTAGTTTATCAAGCATTTGGTGGGATTGAGATTGAATCTTGCATGAAAAACAAGATAGATAGCAAACTAGAATCTCCAACCTAGAAAACCTTACAGCATCCATACCTTCGGAGTGTACAAATTTGCCTACAACCATCAAAATATGATGAACCTATTTTTATATAAAACTAAATATTTAGAGCTTTTCAGCCATATAAATTATAAGACCATTGGATTAGTATTGAGGCAGATATGATTTTTTTTTTTAAATTTGTCCTAAGTTTTTGTTTTCGAACTGAGCAGAGTGAGTTGAGCAAGGTATAACTAGCCCTATATTCCTTCGAATTAAGTAAAACTAATTTTGTTAGAAAGTTAAGACATAGGATAACATGACATAAAAATTTTTGAACCAAATTCAATCCCTCTTGTTCCTAGTAATTCATGAAATTTGTCCCAAGCTCTAACCAAGCTAGGGCAGTTTAAGTTAGCCAATTTAAGAACTCATAACTTGAATTATACTTATTCAAAAAAGATGAAACTTATTAGAAATAAAAATTTATTTAGTTAGCTTTAAAACCATATAGGTTTCGTATAGTTTCAGCTAGTTTCTATTTTTAGTGAATTTTTACTTTTCAGGGCTTAAATCTGTTTAGTAGAGGACAACCTAGGTAAATCTTCAATAACTTAAGTTATATATATCAAAACTTAATGGGACCAAAGAGATTAGAAACTAGACAAATAAAACTTTAAAATATGAAAAATTGAGGTCTAAATGAGTTAAATAGAATTTATGGTTTAATTTACAAAATCAGGCAAAACTAAAAGAAAGTTACAAAAACCTAATTCAAGATTAAGGTTGCAACTTTTGTTTGATTTTTGAAAGATAGATACCTTGTATTGATTTTTTCGCATGAATGATTGCTTTGTTGATTGATACTATTCACAAAAAAGTGGACCTGATCCATTATGCTACCGAATTTTTTGCAGAAAATTATGAAGATATGACCATTTTATGATGATATGATCAAGATTATCCCCATGAATGTTTACATGATGTGTACATAACTATCATGCAAGTATGAATATTTAAAGCAAGGTATGAAACATTTACATCCATGATTCTATAATTAAAGATGTGATGAGGGTCCCATATTCCTAAGGGGTATGACATTGCATCATACTCTAAAATATGGCCTGACAAATACGACATAACGATCATACTCTAGAATGTGTATGATAAGTAAAAGAATGTACAAGTTTCTCCATCACGTCCATGTATGAATATATGAGCAACTAAATCATGAAAGAACATGAAAGACAATATTAGATCCCTCTACTTGGAGACAAGAAGCCAGATGAGATTCCTCCAAATTAAAGACACGTGGTCAGAACAAGATGCCTCAATTAGAGGCACATCTAAGCTCGCACCCTAGGGAAGGTGATACATAACGCCTAGGTGTGCCAAAAAAAGAAAGTAAAAAAAAAAAACTAAAGATAGATGAGTGCACTCATATCAAGAAGTTATTTGCATCCATCTTTGCATGTTATTCAATTGTGTCATATATTATTATGAATTGATACATCGTATTTAATTGTCCTTCATATTGATAAGTTAATTGTTTGAATTTCTTCATTGTTTATCAAGTGGATGACTAAATTGAACTCTACTTCAAACAATATGTTTTCAAACTATAAAATTGAACAAATTATATAGTATGCTCACCTTTTCATAATAAACCGAAGCAGCTGAAGATAATAATGATGACACGGTATATGGTAGTCTAGTGAATCCTACTGAGAATTTCAAAATTCTTACTCCTATTTTTATTTCTATATTATCTCCAAATAGTCCAAGGAATCTCGAAGATAGCTGGGATTGCTATCAGATAAGGTCCGCTCAAGTAATAGTGATAACTCCTGAGTGTAGTACTATGACTTAAGCATAGCACTGTACTTGGGAGGGTGTTATAATAGACGATAGCAAGTTTCTAGAAATAAACTTTGGCCACAATTGCTTCTATAGTTAAATCCTAATCAGTTATAATAGACATTGGCTTCTTTCCATTCATTGCCCTATGCCAAGTTTCAAATAACCATACAAAAGATGTCTTATATTTATTTTATAATAATTCATAATCAAATAAAATCGATTGTAGATGGTGGTTCAATCCAGTAAATAAGAAAAATGGCATGCTACATTGGTTGGTTTTATATATGGTATCAAAAGTAATAACATCTCCAAAATGTTAACAAGCTAACCTTGATCTAGCTTCGATCAGAAAAAAAAAAAAAATGTATCATTCTAGCATCATCATCATCACATTGTATTGCATAGAAATAAGATGAATTTTGATCTTGTTTTTGTTTGCAATGGTCAAAAATAGCTTGTGCATCTCCAACATCTAAATTCTTCATCCAAATATGTTTCATATGATTCCAACAATCTTTACTTGAAAATGCTAGATCACTATACAATTAAACTTGGAGCAACTTTTCTAATAGGTAAACATTCTTCATTAAATCTTTCAACAAGGTTTCAAGCAGCAGTATCCATTTTTCCATTACACCTCAAACAAGACACACTCTTAGGACTAACCATATCATGATTATGATTGTTGTCAAAAGATTTTATGATCCATATGTCTCATTTCTTATCCTTTGACCCACTAAGTGAAGTTTGATATCCAACATGTATGGTTGAGCACTTTTTCTTAACTCTTTCCATATTTCCATTAATTGCTTCATTTTTCATGATTTTTTATCTTGTGCTTACATTCCCTACCACAAAAATGGTAGGATGGAAAAAGGAAGGGGTGTTCAAAAGGCTGTGTTATGATTTCGAAACTAAATATGCTTCATATGCTTTAAGGAGAATGTGTTGTCGAATTATTAGCAATGTTCCTATTTACATTAGAAGGTGGAAACTGAAACAAGGTTACTAAGGAGCATTTTCTATATTGTGGTGAAATTGTAAATTGAAATTTTGGAAAAGTATTGCAAGTGATATGCAAAATGGCCATAGATATCATACAACTAGAAGATGTGATTTTAAAGAGGTGTAGAACAAAATTGAGGAATGATGATAGGTATTATCCTCATTTTAAGGTAATTTATATTATACTTGCTTTTTTCAAAATGGTTTCTAGCTATATTAATTATCTATCTTTTAGAAATTACTTCTATGACGATGTTGCAAATATAGGATGCAATTGGCGCAATAGATGGAACTCATGTACCAATGATTATATAACTTGAAGATCAAGTTCAATTTATTGGTAGCAAAGGAACTCCAACCCAAAATGTTATGGCTGCTTGAAATTTTGATATGCAGTTTATTTTTACTTCGGCCGAGTTGGTAGAAGTGTTATAGATCATATATTTGGAGTTTGGAAAAAGAAATGGAGGATCTTAAGAGATATGCCATGCTTTAGCTATAGGAAAAGTTAAGATTTTTATCGCAACAATAGCACTACATAATTATATCAAACTATATGCTACTAATAAGCAAAAGTTCAAGAAGTATTCGGAGTTAGACATTCAGCTTGAAGATGAAGAAATGGCGATGTCACAAGTATTCATGAGTATCTTGTCCATTATACTAGAGATATAGAAGTGTTTAAAATAATATAGTGCCTAGTTTGATGGGTAGGTAAAACTAGACACTATATTATTTATTCGAAATAATACATGTTGCAATGAAGTTCTAATTATTGAAATATTGACGTTTTGTTATTTTTTTGGATCATATGAAATATTGAAATTTAATGATAGTGAAAGTAGAAATTACTCTCTTTAATATTTATATCTATTATAATCATTTTGAATTTTAAGAGCAACTTTATAATATATTTTTACTAAATACTGCTCTTGTAGTTCTTCTTATTGAGAATAATTTTTATATTATTTTATCAAATAATATTATTATAATTTTTTAAAAGCAACTTTTAGTGAATCCAAAGAGCTCGATAACTCTGAAAAAGCCATAGTATTACCAAATCCAACCTTAGAGCTCCACTAGAGTTACACCTTACCAACCACTTCCCCTTGCATTGATATTTTCTTCCTAGTAGAACTTTTATAGTTGAACATTGGAAAGCATAAGGGAGGGAGATAGCGATGACAACATTGGTCAAAAGGCTCTGAGAAGCAAAGACAACATTAGGGTGGGGCTACAACGAAAATAAAACAATGGTTTGAAGCTAACTGCTACTAGTATGTTTTAAAATGTTAAAATCACATTTTAGCATGAATCAAACACGATTCCAAAGAAAAAACTTATGTTTGGTTTTAGTTGTTAAAATCAATTATACATTTAAACCCCACTTAAAGCAAAAACAGTAGCTTTTGTGTTCAATTTCTCACGTTCACCCAAGATAAACAATTATATTGTCACTTTTGTCCTGCAATAATAGCGATGATAGCTATATTTTTTTTAATTATTTTTTTCATTCAATATCTACATGTAAAAAAAGGGAATGTCAGTGGAATTATACTATTACCATTTGAGTTTGTAGAATGGCACTATTATAATAAATTTTTTATATGAGTGTTTATTACGTTTTTATTTATACTACTATTAATATAATTTTTATAATAATATTAATATAATTTATTTAAATATATTAAAAATAAAAATGAAATAAAATGTTGATATTGAAAGTATAACATAAAACTCATATCTATTTTAGTAATTAAATATTTAAAAATGATTTTGACTAATATCATCTAAACAATATTCATTCTATCATAAGTATATTTTATAAAAAAAAAAATTCAAACATAAATCATATTAACAATAACTTATTTTTATCAAAATTAGATTTATAGAATCAATTTAGTGCAAATCCGTATTTATAAACTTTAATCCAAATACATACTACAACAAAATGATAGTTTTTGAGAGGAGAGTGATGGAGGAAGATTGAGATACAAGAAAGATGGATTAAATATGATTACAAAAATGTCATCACATCTAAAAATGTTAAAAATAATATTCTTTATTTTCATATTTTTATTTATTTTAGAAAATATTTTTTTAAAATATATTCATTTAAATTTAATCAAACATATTTTTATTTTTATTTCTATTTTTAATTAATATAAAAATAGAAAACACTCAATCCGAAGAGGCCTTATTGTCTGATGACTCTGGTGAAGCCATTGTGTCATCATTTTACTACTTTCAAAAGAATTATATGTAAGATGTCATGATTTCACTTCTCCTTCCGCTATTCCTTATTAATTTCTATGACATGGAATCTATGTTGGATATGTATCTTTTTTATGAAAAATACTAAATGCACTTTTCTTAAAAAAAATATCAGATAGGATGGATTTATTGGAGGACAAGTAGGGGCTCAAACTCCCTCAAATATTTTAAAACTATATATATATATGTATATTCTTCAATTAAAAATTTTATTTTTTCACCTATTTATACTCTTTATACTGAACCTGTATCCTGGACTTCTGATTACAATACTTAGTTCATTTCATCAGGCATCAATGGCATTGACCTAATTCCCTTGAATCATTTATGAATTCATTACACGTATGCTCATCTTTGGTCCCTAGTACTACAAGTGCCTCTCCGGAGGGTCAAATGTTCAGCGTATTTTAATGCTCCTCCGTCAATTTACTCACATATTTAAGATAAGATTCACAAATTATATACATATATATGTAGTGGGGGAAAAAACACAAATCTGACACTGTTTCTCAAGGGGCGTGGCAAACACATTCTTACTAGTTATCACCTTCTACCGTATCCTCACGTGTCACGACCTAATGAGACGCAAACACCACGCGCTATAAATAGTGACGTGGAATCGTAATTAATTGCAAAATAAGAAAATTTTTTTGATGTGCAAAATAACAATAGGTTAAAATGTATTAATTAAGATAATTTTAAATAATGTATTTTATGTGAATTATATAAAAAATAACTTTTATATAATAAATTGTTAGAAAAGATATGAAATAAATTATTTATATTATATAATATTTAAAAGTAAGATCAATCAATAAATATATCATAATTCTAAAATAATTAATTTATACTTATAATTATAATGTTCAAAAAATATTTCTTATAAAAATTTTCAGTATTAAAAGCAAATAGTTTTAAAATTAATTAATTTTATTTATTTGACGTGGAATTTTATCTATTTATTAAATATGTTTAATTATATTCAAAAACAGTTTTTATGAAAAATATATATTTTCTTAAATATGCATTTAATCTTAAAATATCTAGTACATTTTCATAGTGTAACCGGAGACCCAGACATGCGCAGAGACCAGATTGCAACATAGAAAAGAACCAAAGAGAACGCAAAACAATAAAATAGGGAAGGTAAAAAGAAAAGAGAGTGGTGTGTGTTTGGTTCTGTTGTTCTTTGAGGTTGTCCATGGCAAAAGTAGAAGATGAGCAACCCACTTCATCTATGCAGCCACCTTCCTCATACATCTTTCTGCTCAACATCATGAGCAAAAGGAGAACATGGGCATGTCTTTTTTTGCTTGTTTATGGCACCCTTTTGGCTTCTTCATGGAATTTCCTCAAATCCATGCTCTCTTGGTACAAGCTCCAAGTTCAATCATCATCATCATCATCATCTGGGTGGCCTGCACTCTATGCCTCAGTGCTTCTTGGCACAGTTTTTGGGATGCTTTCAATGGTTGCAGCCTTGGTTGTGATGGTTCCTGCGGTTCTTGTGACATGGATCACCGTAGTGGTGTTGTTGGCCTTCTTTGGTAAGCCTAGGAGGACCTTGGTGGTGGAGGGTAGGAAGATCACGAAGGAGATTTTTAGCTTTGTGATGAAGATTTTGTTAAAGGAAGGGAATGTTGTTGCTGCAGTTTGTGCTGTTTTGGGGTATTTTGCTTTGGTCAGGAGGAATAATGGACAAGGCGGTGTTGTTGATTGAATCTGGTGATGGGGTTGGATTTGGTGCGGTGGTTCAGTGGTTGGTTTGTGGGGATTTTGGGAAGATTGGTAGATGGGGGTTTGCAAATCATGATGGGTTGGTATGATTTGGTAAAGTGTCTTTATCTCTCTCTATCATCTTTTTTTTTTTTTTTTTTTTTACTTTTTTATTTTCGAGGCATAGAGGAGGAATTAAATTACATAATTGAAACTTTGACAATGTTACTTACTGAGCTGTGTAGATGCTAAACTGCTTAATTATCTTGGTGAATTGCAGTGTATGCTCTTGCTGATTCATTAATTTTACGAATTACAAGCTAAATTTGTTTTGCTGATTCAAGATTGAGCTATTTTTGGCTATAGATATGTGCTTCAGAAGTTGTTCTTCTGTGTCTGCTGACTCAATTTAGCAAACTGTTCGTTTGAAGTTTATACATTCAAAACTTAGAACCCAAAAAAGGGGAAAATTGGTTAATTTATTTTTTATGTACGGAATCTTTCATATGAGTATTCAAGTCAAATTAGGCAGCTGAATGAAGAAGATTAGACCATATTGAGAATCTTTTTTATGACCTTTTAAAGAATCTGCTTGGAGTCTTTAGACCTACCCATATTGTGAAGACTATGAGTGGTTCCTTACCTTCCATGCCTAGCCAACTGAGATATCATCTTGTCTCAAGTAAAGTATAAATTATCCAGAAATAACTCCAATTGGAAGTCAAGTTTTGGTTGAAACATTCTTAGAAAAGTAACATTAATCATTGAACTGCTGCGAAATCGGTTAATAGTAGCAGACAACAACCTTTAACATTCATGGCTATGCTTACACCAATGATGTGACCAAATACTCAATGCCAGTACCACTATCTTATTTCATGTCATTAAGGTCAATGAAGTTGTTTTGAAATATATCTACCACCTGATTCTTATCTCCCAATAGTGGTAAACATTATGGAGAGAGACCTCTCATCTCTTCACTTTGACTGCTCTCAGTTTTCTACTTTTCTTGCTTACTCTATTGGCTCAAATGCTATAAGAGGATAAGCTAATTACCGATACTTGGAAAATGGAATCCAAATCCTATTTGATTAAAAAGAGTGAACTTGTTTATCATTGGACATAAATCTTGATTGAGTAGTGGGGACCCATAAATTGAGGACATTTTTGGAGAATTCATGTGAAAGTGAAATAACTATTAATAATATATCTGAATTTGGAATCGATGTTACTTTTGCACATGCCCAACTGTCAAGCTTTGTTGCAGATTTTCTTTTCTTGCACCTTGTTCTGCAAGCAAGCAAGACAGACCAGCAAAGATCCACTTGCTCGAACAGAACTACAATTTCTTTTTTTGAACACTATTAACCAAACACTCTTATATTCATATTATTTCATATCATTATACTTTTTACTATTTAATTATAATGGAATACACCTGTTTATATACATCTACTGATCTTGACACAGAGAGAGATGGGAAATAAGTATGCACCTAGCATTGTAAGATAATGTGTTCCTAGCACTTTTTTGCCCCCTTCTTTTTCTCTTTTCTGTTTCATTTTTTGTTAGAAAATTGATAATCTTATCAAAGTGTGCTTTTCTACAATGGTATAAATCGTAGACTGATATGAATTTGTATATAAAAAAATTTGCATGAATCGCATGACCGACTATATTATATGCATTCAGAAGCAAATCTAATAATGTAAAATTGAGACACAAGTCTTTGTAATAAAAATATGTCTGGGTTTTAATTAAGAGTGAAAGTACTCACGCAACAAAAAGTCAAGTAAAATAATATAGTTATCCGGGAATAATCAATCATATACAAATATGGACAAGTGGTTGTATTCTTTTCTTAAACACACAGATCTTGAGAAACTTTACGCTATTAGTTGTTTCTTGCTTCGTTTTAGTGGAAAGTGGCATGGTGCCTTTGTGGCCATTATAATTATAATATATATAATGGAAGTGAAAATTGAGCATGTATTGTAGATCCACCGACCTTCCCCTTTTATTCTATGCAATCTTCCTTTCTGGTTCCATTTGTAATTTAACCATCGATTTGGTTTGGGTTTAGGAAAACAAGCCTAATGGAACCTGAAAAGTGAGAGGTAAACTAACAACTGAAAAACTATACAATTGGCCCATTTTCTTAATTAAATTAAATTTGGACCTGTTGCTTGGGGTCTTTAAATTTGCCACAGTGATTTATCCACTTCATGAATTTTCTAGGCTCAGAGTGTGTTTAGATGAGATTTTTTTTATTAAAAAAATTATTTGTGATATATTTAAATAAATTTTTAAAAATAATTAGAATTTAAAAAATATATGTTTTCAATATTTTAGTAGAAACGGAAGAAAGTAGCTTTTCAAAAAAATTTACTTTCAGCTTTTTCAATTATATAAAAAAATTATAGTTTCATAATTACTATTTTTAAAAGATGAAATAAACAGACCCTAACCAAGAATTTGCTTGAAGTTGTTATAGACATTGCCCTCAAGACCCGCAAGGTAGTGGTCAAACAAAGATCTCTCATAGACCAAACCAAACCAAGTTGCTGAACAAGCTGGATTTACAATGCATAGCTACCAAAAGAGCAATGGATGTACTGTTATTGTCATGTGGTGTGAGTGGAAGACATTTGTGTTGCATAAGAAGTGAAAGAGAAGGCCATCAAGTGTAGCTCCCTTGATTAACATGGAACTGCACACTATGGTCAAGAGAAGTCATATCCGTTGAAGATGACTGTTGAGCTCATTATTTTAGCCCAACAAGAAAACAGGGAAAAGAGAAGGAAAGAAGAAAAATTAGAAAAAGAAAAAGAAAAAGAGTAGTAAGTCATTTGCACAAGGTAAAAGACTTCGATATACTTTTTTTTGCCCCTACAGCATAACAGTTTTTGAACTTAAATTCCCCTTAACTGCTGCTGAAAATGAAAGAAAAAGTGAAAAACCAAAAAAGGATATAGCCCTCACTGATTAACAAATGCAAAAGGGGATAAATTTTAAGAACTTTAATTGAATAATGGCATATTCCTTTCAAAATTTAAATTTGGGTTCCTTACATGATGGCAGAGAAGTTAAAAGTTAATACATTCAGCAAATTACTTAAACCTCCTACTCCTGATCGATTTATCATGTCCAAAAAATATCTACATAATTCAATTTTATTATCGAATTTTTTTTGGTGCACATAATCAGTTTGAAATGCCGTAATTTGTTGTCTAATAAATGAAAGATACACTTCACAATTTTCTGTCATATTAGTTTATACTCTTTTTCACCTCAATTATCACTAGATGGAGGAAACAGGAGCAAACAAGTTGCTGTCTGCTTTGTTTTCTGATTTTATTTTTAGTTAAAATATGAGTAAATAATATTTTTAGTTCTGATATTTTAAAGTAACATCAATTTGGTCCTAAACAAATTTTGGGATTAATTTAATCCTAATATTTTGAAGTTAACATCAATTTAGTTTAAATACTTTAAATTTAACATTAATTTAGTCCTAACATTTTGAATTTTGATATCAATTTAGTCTTAATAAATTTTTCATAAAATCAAATTTTTCATCAAATTATTAGCATATGACTAAATTGATGTCAAAATTTAAAATCTTATGGCTAAATCGATGTTAAAATTATTTTAGGACCAAAATTGATGTAAACTTTAAAATGTTAAGACTAAAAAAGATATTTATTTATATATTTTCAAAATTAATTAAAAACATTGCAATATTTTAATTTTGTTTCTCATTTTTAGAATTTTTAAAGAAAATTATGATAACAAGGAATAAAACAGAAATAAGATAAAATTAAGGTGATTTTGTAATTAATTAAAATCATACAAAATAATAAAAATAAATAGAGAAATATTGTTTTATAGGAATATTATTTTTATGTTTATTGCACAAATAGATCTGACTAGCTGATTTCTCATGCTTTTTCTATCCCTTAAATTTTTTCTAATTTAATATATGCCACTCCTTTTTTGTTTTTTCGACAGATATTGGGCACCTCTTTTTGTTTACTTGAAAAAACTCATTTTGGGGAGAGGATCCTCTCATGCTAAAATTGTATATGCATTTGTCATATATACATCTCTACCATTAATTAAATTAGCTTAAAATGGTAAAAAGTAAAAAATTAATAGTTGAGATATTTATATAACAAGATCATATATAATTTTAATATGAGAGAATCCCTTTCATTGATTTTGTACTCTTTCCTAGCAAAAGACATGGGTATTGCACAACTGAAAAATAAAATAAATAAATAAATAAATATTGAAAACAAAAAGAAAGTCGAATAGTCTCTCAGCTTGGTGTTTGCACAATTTAAGGGTTAGAAGTATCCTCAATGTGAGACTGCCGGTTACCTAGTGAAAAGTGCCTTTGACTTTTGATATTGATAAACTTCAAGTTAATCTCCAATTGTCATCCACTTATTAGTTTCTACTATTTGCTCATCAAGATATTCCTAAATTAGTTTAAAAAAAAAAACACATAAGGCACGAGACACTCTCCAAGCAATAAGCATCTTGTCTTACACCAACCCATTGATTCTATTTTTTATAATACAGGCATAGACCACAGCCAGCTTCTTGCAAAATAATAATCCAAATATTGAATAATTATGCATGAATATATCAATGCTGACAGCTAATCATCATATAAAACTTTATACGAGTGGTAAATGGAAATATAATTATGCAGAATAGGTGCATGCCGCATATCATAATGAAGTGAAAGTTGAGTCTAATGTACATGATTAACTTCGTAGCGTAAACCATATACGTGTATTTGAGAAAAGATGAACCATTCTCCTTTTGGTCAATGCAAAATGATTTCTCATTCTCTTGGCCTTTCTGCTTGAAAAAGACTTAACCAAATGTATCTAGCACTTATGGATAATCAGATACGCTCATGACACAATATCGGTGATTCTTTTTGTTTGGACTAGGAGTATTTATAATATATTAGATTTTTACTAATTTAATCTTAGTTAGATTCACTATTCCTTTATAAAAAGTTTAAGTGATTTCGATATCAGTCACCCCACTAAGATTAAGATACAACTTCTGAATGCAAAAAATATTTCGCCTACCAATAAGGTCTTTATATTAATGGCAAGAATCAAATTCGTATTATTGTGGGATAATAGCTTATTTCTTATCAATTATGCCAACTCTAATTAGATTTGAGTTAGGTGACTTATAATGAATTTATTTCGAAACTATTTTTTTCATTGATAAGATATAGACAAAAGAATTTATTCAAGAAAAATAAGTATCACACGACGTAAAGAAGTGGTATGTTTTGTTCATATGGTTGGCCCTGCTTTCGATATCTTGAACACAAATCATCCAATTGAAAATGAAATTCACCCAAATAAATGAGAGATACGGAGAACAATTATTGGCTACCAGCAAAAGACGATCATGACCTTATCTAATAAATGCTTAGCTTGTGATATTCTTTCGCTTTTCTTTAATTTTCTGACAAAAAAGGGGATTAATAACTTACGTTATGCTTTGGTGATTGTTACAATTTTAATCATAATTTTGAAAGTATTCAAATGAAGATTGAAGTCTGTCATTCTATATACCGGATATTTGACAATTTTTTTCCTTTGTTAGTTGCCGGTTTCAAAGGAATGAACTTCATATCCATAAAGAAAGTGATGCGGGACCATCTGATTTTGGCAATTGGTGTGGTTGGGATTATTGTCGATTAACAACTGGTTTTGTGTGTATTATTGATTGAGTTTTCTGGGTAACGGAAAATAAAAAATGTGAGACCCCGAACTGATTAATTGAATAATATACACTTTTTTAAAGAAAGCATATCGCCAGTCTTATTATGGTTTGGAAGATTATGATTAAGATAGTATGGCCTATTAAAAGTCTACCGTAATCTAGTTTTGTTTATTTAGACTTAGTTTATTTAGTAAGTAAAACAGACTTAAACTTTTAAAAATATTTATTTAATTAAATATGACTAAGAAAATTTTTAAAAAAATGAAAACTTATTTATCCTATTTAGCTAAATTATTTATGAAAATGTATATAATATTGACAAAATTTATTAATTATATAGGATTTAATTATTATGCACTATCAATATAAAAAAAATTTACACAGACTTCCAATCATATATTATTACATCAGCAAAAGTATTTAATATAATCACACACTGTCTTAAAAGTCTTACAAACACTAGTATGTTATTGAATGACAATATAAAACTCTTTTACACTATCAGTACATATCAATTAAACTTAATTATATATTAGTATAATATATTTGTCTTATATAAGGCATCATAATTTCATTAAATATTATATTTATTTTTAAATTAAAAGTTTATATATTTTTGCTTTTGATATAGAAGAGCTTAAATATTTTGTTTATATAAAAACTTTCATGTAATATAAACCTTTAAATAAGCTTTTGGATTGTACTATGCTTTTATATTTTTACAAATAATCAAACCAAACACCAAAAATAAATCTATAATAAATAAGAGGCTATGCTGAAGTTGATATTATAACCTAACCTAACATACTTATGCTGTTCATTTTATACTCATTATCCTGAAGTTGATATTATAACCTAACCTAACATACTTATGCCGTTCATTTTATACCCATTATCCTGAAGTAACATATACCTACATTTAGATGACAGAATAATCGATTACATGCATAAGCACCAGCAGAGCGTGATGAGAGTTGTGCCATTAATACTTACTGAAAGCGGTTAATCATTCCAAAATGGAATCATTGGAGCAAAATTCATAGAAATTATAATTTGAACAGCCAAAGGTAACCATGATTAAGATGTGCTGACCTTAAGGCTCCAGTACATTACCTCTTTTAATTATTCTAATTATCAAATCCACACTGAGATCCATTGAATTACATATTGATTCGCCTTTTATGGGAGCTATCGTTTTTGCAGTCAAAATCAAAATGCATCCTATTGTCCAAACAATAAAAAATTTCATACTAGTTGTGGTATTAAGTATCGTATCAAAATAAAATAAGAAAAAAGAGATCGCTATCCAAATCGTCTAAGCATGAAGGGGCTTCCACTTGGAATATGCCAACATCCGCCAATAAGTGAGCTTGGCCTGAGGATTTAAACTGCAGAATGTATATCACTTTGATGCAGAATCTGGACGGTTGGTATACGCCTAGGAACACTGAGAAGTAATTTTCTTTACCTTTTCTAATACTAATTTTAAAAATAAATTTCTATGCATTGAAAGTGTGAAAGTTTTACGCTATCAACAGAAAAATAATGTAAAAGGTGCTAAATTAGAGTGAATAATTATTTACTATAATAATTATTTATTATGATTTATTACTTTTTTATAATTTTATTATTTAATAGTATAAAAAATTTTATACTGTTAATATATAAAAATTAATCTATTAATTTTATATATTTTTAGTGTAAAATTTAAATACAATCAATTATAAATCTTATTCATGTGTAATTTTTTAAAACAATAATTTTATTTATTCTAAATTATCAATTCCAAAATTTATTACACCTAGACCAATCTAATTCGAGTTTTGTCAATTATTATGAAATATAACTATCTCAACATTAATTTTTTTTTAATTTATAAGGTTTAAACTTAAGATTTTATTTAAGGGAAGTAAATGGTGGGTAACTTGAATTAGATTAATTTTTTGAAAGATAATCAACTTATATCAGTGTAAGTTAAATATATATCTTACATTATTAAATAACTCTTTATTGAATTTTTTTAATAAAATTTATCGTTGGATTGAAAATCATAGTTATAGATCATGTATATAATATTTTATATTAATTTGCAATTATTTAATATATTTTTTATATGTATTTTGATGGAACTACTGGTATACAGACATATTACCAAGAATCTGACTAATCTGATCCGACTCGATTGAGGTCCTTGGAGAGGGTAGAGATCTTTCAAGATGGATTTTTTTCCATTCATAAAGTTTGAACTCGAGATCTCTAATTAAGGAACCGAAACACATATCATCTCGACCAACCCTACATTGGTTTTTTATACACATATAAATCAAGATAATAAATATTTCTTAAATATGTGTAAAAAAATTTATTTGATTATATCCTTATTGATATCCAATTTATTTAAAATATGATACAAATGATCAATATAATATGTAGTTATAATTTAATAGTTAGATTGATAAAGTTTATACTCTATAAAAAAATTTTAAAAGTATAAGTGTGTCAAATCTTATACTAATATTAACGAATCTCTCCTCTAATTTTTTAGTTGGTTTTCTATAAGTATTTTTTATTAAAGACGGTATTGAAACAATAAATGAGATAACTATTGTTCCAATCAAATATTTTTTATAATTAGGTGATTGTGTAAAAGAAAAATTATGCCAATAATATATCAAAATTGTTTTTTTTCCTATTTTTTATTTAATTTGGTGAACATGAATAAGACTGTTACATAGATCAAGTTAGGTCCACAGATATTGAAAATTATAGACAGGTTCCTTAAAATATTAGAACTGAAGAGAGGTTCCCACGTCCCAGATCTAATTCCAAACAACCTGAAATTCCGATACAAGTATCTCACCCCACACTCACCATCTTCGCTTTTTCTTGTTTTGTCCTCAACCCTAGTCACCCTCTCTTATTTTTGACTGCTCTGTATATGAAAGGCATGTGAGTCTTTTTCAGTTTTTCTTTTCCCTTTCCTTATGTGGGGTTGATCCTTGTTGAGAAAAAAGCATTCCCCATTTCATGAACGAGCACTCCTGCTATAAGCTCACCCTATAAATCCCCTTGTTACAGCAACCTTCAACACTGTCAAAGTTGCAATCCTTATGCACTCAGATTGTTCAAGTTCATGCCTATAAGGTCTATTCATAATCTTCCCAAAGAGAGAGAGAGAGAGAGAGAGAGAGATCTAAGCATTCTAGCCATTTGGGGTGTCAGGAACGGTCACATTCACATTCACATCTGGGCCTGAAGGGTGAGGTTCAGAAAATCTTCATCTGGTGAAACCAACAAAGATGACCCTTTGATTATACAGCCAAAAGGGTATCCTGGGATCTCATCAAGCCATTGAATTTTCCTGGTTTGAAAAAGCCTTCAAAATCTTGTACAGAACATATAACATAACCATGGTGGCTCGAAATGGCTTGTTTTATCCCATTTTTGGTTTTGCGTCACTGGTGCTCTTCATTTACATGTCTTTCGGGGACATAAGGTTTGGTTTTGAGGAAGGGCCCGAATTGTCTTTTGCAGAGAGAAATGGGACTCAGTTTGTGTTGGATGGCAAACCCTTCTACATTAACGGGTGGAACTCTTATTGGTTAATGGTGCAATCTGTGGATGATTATTCAAGACCAAGGGTGCGTGAAATGCTGAAAGCTGGGGCCAAGATAGGCCTCACTGTCTGCAGAACTTGGGCATTCAATGATGGTGACTACAATGCCCTTCAAACTTACCCTGGTGTGTTCAATGAGCAAGCTTTCAAGGTATTGTAGGTTGTAGTTTTTCATGCTCTTTTGTTGCATGTTGTTCTTCCTAGAATTCATCATGCTTTATTGTTTTGATGTCTTTTTTACTTTTTTACTTTTTTACTTTTTTTATTTTTTTTATATGCTTGATTCCGGATACTGTTATATTTAGATTTTGATCAGTGTCTAGTAGTGGTACGGCAGCTATTTTGGTTTTGTTTTCTTTTGGTTTTCTTTTGAATGCCTTCTCGCTCACTTCTTGTTCTTTTTCCCT
Source organism: Pterocarpus santalinus (assembly GCA_031439595.1). Classification (NCBI taxonomy): domain Eukaryota; kingdom Viridiplantae; phylum Streptophyta; class Magnoliopsida; order Fabales; family Fabaceae; genus Pterocarpus; species Pterocarpus santalinus. Next base: position 14,397,277 of record CM062530.1, on the reverse strand, counting down.
GAAATTGAGGTTTTATGTCTGGAGGCTTCCCAAATTGGGTTTGTATGTGTGATAGGCAATCAGGCTCTGTATATATAATTGCTGAGATTTATTAGGGCCATGGAGCAGACTATGCAAAATTTGTGGAAAGGAATTTTATAAGTGGTGATAGTTGTAAAATATGACATAAGCCATGCTATGCTTGTTGGTGGTGGGATGAATATTGTGGCTATGTTTACCATTGTTCTTGGAAAGTGATAATACTGTTTGTTCAGGATACAGACAAAAAGGGACAATCGATCCCTCTATTTTTTATCAAAGTCTTAAATAGATTAAAGTTGAAGGTCATCTTTGTGTTGTTCGTTGGTATGCCCCCTACAATTGTGTCCAATTCCAATCTCTCCCCCCTTTATCCATCCTTAATCTATCACATGTGAAACTGTCTGAAAAATGTTGTTTGTCATTATTACTGAAATCAGCTTGTAATTGACATACCAAAATCGAAAGGTCTATGTGTGCTTATATATAGTCCTTTATAAGTTTATGATGATTGCCTTGGTAATTTGTGTCATGCTGTATCTGTCCCTCCCATCATGCCTGATAGAATTGAAAAATGCTTTATGTTGAATTACTGATAATCCTTTTGGTCCATACAGTAAATAAGTTATTTACTGTTTAGCATTATTCTATGACAAATGAAAACCATTCTGAGGATTTGGTTGGGTGACAGGCCTTGGACTATGTTATAGCAGAAGCAAGGCAACATGGAATTAGGCTGCTCCTTAGCTTAGTGAATAACTTGCAAGCATATGGTGGGAAGACTCAGTATGTCAAATGGGCATGGCAAGAAGGGGTCGGATTAAGCTCGTCTAATGATTCTTTCTTCTATGATCCATCAATCCGTAGTTACTTCAAGAGTTACATAAAGGTATGATATGTCAATCCCTCCCGCTTTTTTTTTTTTTTTTTTTTTTTTTTTCCTTTTCTCTGAGTTTAGCTTCCCGGACAGACACAAGCTTAGTGATAATACTTTTGTACTGGTATGCCTCTTATGATGCCTAAACTTAGTAGCCCAACTTTTGATGATTCGTCTCTCAAGATTTGTATAGAAGGTAGACAAGCAGGTGGCATATTTTTCTTTGCTGGTCAGACCTGTTTGGCATTTAAGAGGCACACCTAGATGATGCCTTTTTCCCAAAGTTAAATCATATGTGCCCACTTTTGAAAATTGAGCCTGGTGATGGCATATTGACAAAGGAAGGTTCTGCCATTGCGCTAACCCTCTGTCTTTTGTTTTGCTGGCATTTAAATGTTGCAGCCATTGAAATTGCTCTTAGATAAATTAATTGTTTCTTCTCCAATTGTCCACAGACTATTCTGACAAGGAAGAATACTATTACTGGAATTGAATATAGAAATGACCCCATCATTTTTGGTTGGGAATTAATTAATGAACCTCGGTGCATGACTGATCCTTCTGGTGACACACTCCAAGTAAGTCCTGTACCTGTGCTTTAACCCCTTCAGATTTTTACAGAAAAATTATGTGAGCATTATTAATGATTAATTCAAATTTCTTTTTTCTTTACCCGATTTTCTTATTTGATGAATTATCATGATCTCTGATGAACTATGTGCTCTTCTTCCTGTTCTCTCCCCACTACAAAAGCTTGCCAATTTTGCACAAGTGCTTGGCTGAATTTGATATTATTAAGGAGCTTCTCAAATTTTTGGCCTTTTTTTCTGATGCTCATGCTGATACGGTAAATTTAAATCCCTGTTGGGAAATATTTGTGAAAAATGCCTGACACCTTTCACCTTGAGTTAAAGACGGGGAGACTGGGAAGGTTATAGGTGATCATTGTTCCTTTTTCGCCGAATTCTGTAGGCAAAGCAAATGATAGTGATGTTGCTTCAGGTTTAGGGTGTATATATCTGAGTATGCATATTACTTAATCAGCTTTGAATTGCAGGATTGGGTAGAAGAAATGTCAACTTTTGTTAAATTGATTGACAAGAACCATCTGGTGACTGTTGGGCTTGAAGGCTTTTATGGTCCTAACGACCCAAAGCGTTTTACGGTCAACCCTGAGGAGTGGGCATCCAGACTTGGATCTGATTTTATTAGGAACTCCAAAATCCCAAACATTGATTTCACCTCTGTTCATATCTACCCTGACCACTGGTAAGCATTCGATGACTGCTATATCTGTAGTTTTAGATTTTCTTCATGTCTCAAGTGACTAAACTTTAGAAGTTCAAGGGAACTCCACCTGCAGAGTGGAACATTGCTTTTTCTTATGTTTGCTGATTTACTATCTTGGTAACAATTCGATTGAAATTTTGTCATGCATTTTAAGTTCTTTCTGATTTGTGTTCAGAAGTGCACATCCAGAATCTTCTTTTAATAATTTCAGATAGCTTTCTCTTTTGTACTATGCCCTTTATTTAATTATCTTTTTCTTTTAAACTTTTGCATAGGTTTCATGAGCAGGTATTTGAAGGCTATATGAAATTTGTCTCAAAGTGGATGCTTTCTCACATTGAAGATGGTGACAAGGTATTGAATAAGCCGGTCTTGTTCTCTGAGTACGGATTATCAGACACAATCAAGAACTTTTCCCTGTCTGACCGAGAAAAGATGTATGGAACAGTTTTAGACATAACCTACAAATCTGCTAAGAGAAAAAGGTCAGGAGCAGGTGCTTTAGTTTGGCAATTCTTGGTTGGAGGAATGAATGAGTTCCTCGATGATTTTGGGATGGTACCATGGGAGAAGTCATCAACCTATTCGCTGTTCATTGAACAATCATGCAGATTGGCCAAAGTTAATGGATGGACTCAAAAGGGCATGAATTTCAAAGAATTTTGTTAGCACAATTTGTGGGAAGTCAAAGCTCTCGACTGATATGTGGAGAAAATATGGGCTCTTTTGTGGTTTAAGACTGCTAATGGGTGCATGGCTGGTTTTGTACAATATCCTATTTTCATCACCAGTGTTAATGTTTTCGAGTGATCAGTGTAGTATTGTAGTATAGATCAAATGCTAATAACAGTGTTACTTTAAAGCATGCAATCCAGGTAAACAAGATCTACAAGAAGTCTATTAAGACGTGAAGGGAAAAGTTTTGAAGTTATAGGGTAAGATTGATATGGGGCTAAAAATGAGAGTAAAATTACTCACAAATGTAATTCATGATAATATCTCTCCCATTTTTACTCTCATACTAAACTCAACCATAAAAGTTGGTGTGTGATAAGTTGCTCCTCGTATGTTTGGGAGTTGTGTTAGTCCCAATTATTAATACTTTCAACTGTTGGATTCAATTTATTTTAAACCAGATGACTTGTCTTGAATCTATAGTTAGTAGCTAAGAAATTAATTTAAAATATTGGAAATGTTGACATTCGCTATTAAATCCCTATGGGGGCATTTGGTAGGTGGAATGAATTTTTATAGGATTCCTAGGAATGCTATTTACGGAAATAATTTTCTCAGGTATGATTTTTTAAGAGTGTTTGGTATATAAATTGAATTTTTGAGAATATTTGATAAAATTTCAAAAATACCCCTGATAGAGGTGGTGGTAGGTGGCCGGCTGGTGGCGGCGGAGGGTGCGCGGTAGTGACGACAGTGGCTCGCAATGGGGGCGAGCGTCGGTGGTAGACGGTAGCCGGCGGTGGCAATGACGGTGGCCGCCGGTGGTGGCAAAGGGGCTGGTCGGGGGCGGAGGGTGGCTACCTTGTGGTGATGACAGTGGCTGGCGGTGGCAGAGGGTAGTTAGTGGTGGCGGCAGCGGCCGACAGTGGAGGAGGGTGGTCGGCGGTGGCAGTGACTGATGATGGTGACCGACGGCGAAGGTAGAGGGTGGCCACCGGCAGTGACCGGTGGCGGCGAGCGGTAATCAATGGCGGGTGGCTTTGAGTGGTGATAGGAGTATTTTGGTCTTTTTACAATGACAAACATTCCTTTTCTATGGGAATATTGGATTTCTATGTGGGAGGTGGTAATGTTTTGGGGGTTAAATTACTTCTTGGAAATGCAATATTCCCGGGAATATTATTTCAAACATTCTGCCAAATATGGGAATGTTTTAACATTCCCAGGAAAATAAAAACATTCCTGCATACCATGTTTTTATTATGCAGGAATGTTTTTGTTTTCTAGAGAATGTTAAAATATTTTCATGTTTGGTAGAAGATTTGAAGTAATATTCCCAGGAATATTGTACTTCCGAGAAGTAATTTTACCCCCAAAATATTACCATCTCATGGAGGAAAATATTTATCATTGTGAAAAGACCAAAATACTCCTATCACCATTCAAAGCCACTTGCCATTGGTCACCGCCATCAGTTGTCGCCGCTAGCCACCCTCTGTCGCCGCCACCGGTCACCATCATCGGTCACCACCATCGCTGACCACCCTCCACCTACAGCTGTTGACCACCCCTGCTGTCGCCGCTAACCACCCTCTACCACCGGCAACCACCCCCACCGTTGCCATTGTCATCGCTGTCGGCCGACCAGCCTTCGCCGTCAACCACCCCCACTGCAACCACCAGCAACCATCGTCATTGCTGCTGTCGGCCACCCTCTACCACTAGCACCCACCCCCATCGTCGACCACTATCATCGCTACCAGGCACCTTTCACCGTCGCCGGCTGGCCACCTACCACCACCACCTCCATCAAGGCTATCTTTGGAAATTTATCAAATATTCCCAGGAATTCAATTTATATACCAAACACTCTTAAAATATCATACCCGAGAAAATTATTCCCGAAAATAGCATTCCTTGGAATCCTATTCCCAGTAATGAAAATTTATTCCGTCTACCAAACGCCCCCTATAGGTATTTCTTGGCGCTAGGTATACTATCAGCGACACCACAGGGGTGAGCCGTTATGCCTTGAATCCTTCAAGCTTTCTCTTCTAAACCAGCTTTATCCTAACATCCATGGCAACACCACCCTCTTCTATCCTGACAGTCCTATTTTTTCTGTATTCGAATCCTCTGCCAAATCCCAACTCCTTCTTATCTATCAAAAAAATAAAGAAGTTTCCCTCTAGGATTTATGATCAAAAGAAAGACTGGGCATTATTCTATTGAACTTCTCCGTTTTTTATGGAAAAGGAAATTCTATTAGGACAAAAAGAAGTACAACTTGGAGGAAGGTCGGAGGGATGAGATGTCATCCAAAAAGACACTGCTGATTTGTTTTTTTTTTTCATTTCCGATAGACCATGACTAGCTGCCCATTTTCTATCGTTGGTCCTGTTGGTAAACTAGTGCCATCTTATACATATTAAACCAGTGCCATGCCTTCAACAAGTGGTTGCGATGGATGCGGATTTGCAATCAACTCGCAGAGCAGATCTGCTATGGGGAAGCCTATGTCTGCAAATAAAATGCCAGAACATCTCTTTTGCAATAATTTTGTGGGGTTATTTTAGACTTTTTAAAATGGGACTAACATAACTCCTGAGCATGGAAGGAGCAACATATCACGCACCATAAAAGTAATGACTCAAAAAATCGAATGACCTGCGTTTGTTGAGGACAAATTATTATGATCATAACATTTGCCATCTGCACGTGCTTTCATTGTTGGGCAAAAAAAATACAGACTTGAATGGCTTCACCATGCCATTTTGTTCCTTATGACCATTTCTTAGACTCATTCAATACTGTGGATGCTTGCCCTTTAACCACATGAATCTCAACCATAATTTACAACTTGATAGCATCCAAGAGGCCACTTGTGCCTAGCAGTTGTCCTGCTGAGACCATGAAACTACAAAACCGCATGCAAAAAGCACTATACAAATACAACGATGCAGTTGACAAAAAAATGCAGACATGGAAAATGAAAACCCTACAGCGACCAAAATTTTCACAAACGAATCCTATTTATTTTAAGGTAAATTCACTTGGTAATGTCTAACTCCTTATGCAATGATTAATAAGAGATAATTGAAAGGGAAGAGGATAGAAAACATGGCCCTATCAAAATCATTGGCTTGTCTTAGTACATCTTAGTCCTAAGGTTTTTATTGTAATCTGCAGTACAAAATATTAATGGAAAATACTGTTGAATAAGTTTCTACTGCTGACCTTAATATCCTACATAGAAATATTTTCATTTTCCTCCATGTGAACAATGTCATTTCTCTCACTGTACATTTCTTTTTCTTTCCTCTTTCCAGTTACAACTAGGGAAGGGCAATAGGGCATGACTGCACAATTATGTATAGTTTAAATATAAATAATCGAGAATTTGTTTCATCCAAAAACTACTACATGCGTTTATGCTGTGTACTAACAAAGCAAATAACCGAACAATGTCACCTATTTATCTCACTTCGCTGGAGATTCTTACAAGTATTGCATCTGCAGTCTGGCGAATCCAGAACACGCATTTTAATTTTAAATTTTTAAAGTTTTAATCACATATTGTGTTCTATTTGATTTTGTGGGTTGCTCCTTTTATCTTCATCCATAGGTGAATTAAAAGCCAATGTTTTCTCCTCTGCCTGGATTTTAAAAAACTTGTATAGCACCTTTTCAACTATGTACATTATACTTAACCACGAAATATAGACCTCCAATTTGCGACTATTCCTTTTCTTCCTCCTGCTCAATTTCTTTCACTTAGCCAAGTAAACGAATGAAAAAAGAAATAGAAATCTCAACCAGATAACCTAGCATACCCAGAAACCAGCAAGTCTGAATCATCGTGCTACCTATCATCCTATGTAGCAATAAGCCGTTTTCTCGGAGATGTAATGGTGCACATAAATCAGAAGCTCACCGGCCAAAAACTAATTTTAAACATGAGAATCGACCACGACCAACAAGAAGAAAAAAGGTGAGAATTGACTAATTACAATAAAAAATATCGCCAGCAAAGGAAAGCGAAAAAATAACATTCTCCCCCTTCCACCGAACGTAAACAAAAATATAATCACAGCCACCAACGCCAGCAAGAGCCCTTGCTGTAGACAAAGGAAAATTTGTAAAACAAATCAAGCTCTACCATCTCTTTTCTACCGCCGCTTTACATATCATTCCAAAATCAAATCTGCAAACATAATAACACAAAGATATTAGTTAAGATAAACAGACAGAGGTAGGATAGCTAATCAACTAGGTCATATGAAAGGTTCAAAGGAGGCAAAAACGCAGAAGGCTACAGATTCACAAAATGGAAGTATTGCCACAGGTACACATGCAAATATACATGGAAGGCACTAAAAGGAAACACAGTCAGACGTGAAACATATTTAGACAAAGAAGAATGCAAGAACCACCAGAACCTCCAAATAATAAGCAATTGTCAACGTGAAACACAGTCAGACAACAATAATTAGACAAAGAAGAAAAGCACAGAATAGAATACTCCATGCGTAATCATCTTGAAATGATAGCCATGGATCAGTCAAACTGGCATTAGAGCATTAATTCACATAGGTACAGCCAAAACGCACCTAGGAAAAATTAGAGAAATAAGCATTAATTTACAATAAAATAGTCCATCCCTCCATAATAAATGCTGAAGCCCTCACATTTATGCTTATCTAGGCTATCCTCCCTTCAAGGACTTCATATGACACAATGGGCATGAAATCATTCGTCAAACATATTTAGTTATAGCATAGTCCCAATCATTCGACAGCCCAACACAGCTCAAACAAAAAGAAGTCATGCTATCAATTAAACTATAGACTAACGACAACATTCAATATTTTGCAGGTAAGACCTTAAGACCTTGGTTTTAACATTCACAAAACAAACACAATTATAGCACAATATTGATGCACTGCAGTCATGGCAATCAAATTCTGAGAAGGTAACATGGCTCAGACCTGCTCAAATATAGGGTACATATATATTGACAAGAAAGATTACCATGGATAAATATCTGTTGAGTCTAGCTCCATAAACCACATAACTTGAAAGACATATCAAACCCTGACAACACAGCAAAACAAGACATCTCAAACACTGCAAGCAAGACAACACATGGCTTGAATGATGCACAAGTCATAACCAGAACAGCTGATTGGAGTGTTGTATGGCCAAGGAGAAGGGACTCAGCAAGAAAGATGCGAAGCAGGAGAGAAAGGCACCACTTGAAATATAAAGGGTAAGAAATTTCTTGGCATGCAATCATACACAGCAAGGCCCAAACTCTAAATTCATCAAAAACATCATTTGGAACTTTCAGAATGCCCCAAAAGAAAAATCTCAGGAGACCCAAAAACCTTTGAAAAATGTTTGGAATGTAAAAAATTGCATTAGAATAAATTAGCAAATCACGCCAAAAATAGAGCCAAACAAACTAAGAACACAGCAACCCATGCAGGAACAGAGCAAAACAGGCAATCAAAGCCAAACACATCCAAATAGTACCGAAGAGGGGCAAGCAGAGCCAAACAGAAGCAAAAAAGAACCAAATAGAGGCAACAAAGCAACCCAGAGGAATAGGCTACTCCAAGGCAAACAGAAGTCAAAACCAAACTGAGAGGATTAAGGCCAAATAAAGTCAAGAATGTGGTAATCCATGCAGAACAGAACCAAACAAACCCAACCTGAGTCAAGCACAACCAAATTGAAGAGAGATAGAGCCAAACATGGCCACGTGTGGTAGAAACATGGCCAAACAGTTCCCTCATATGTCAAATATCAACATCAAAACATGATAAATTGGATTTTCTTTTTTTTTTTTGACGAGGAGATATTGGGTTTTAATAGGAAGTGATTTGCTATCTATGAAATAAGGTGTATGCCACTCGGTGTTCTAAATAATCTTAACTTTTATAGGCATATCAATGATAACATATTAGAACTTGATTGGAAGGTAATCTTCTAGAACTTCCCTAATCCAGATAACATCCTAAAAGATCTTTAATTCTAATATTCCAGTATCATAAATACCTCAAAATTCCCTAAAGTAATATATATTTAAGAAAACTCATTTTATGGAAATTACAACACAATCATAACAGTTAAACAATATTATAATTGACCCTTGTTTGTGCAGTCAATTCCCCACCTCCTTTCTACTTGAAACGAAACCCTGCCTATGAATTTTTATGCAGATCTTGGAATCTTCCAACTCCATGTAAAAAGAAACCGTGTTTAGTTATACCAATGCAAAAATCAAAGCCAAAATTTCCAGGAAGATAGACGTGAATTATAAAAATGCATGCCATTTCTAGCACGATGGCATATATTTGAAAAAAGAACTGCCAGGAATCACATGAAAATCATTTCCAAATATAAGCTCATAAAAGATGACAAATAATACCAACAGCAATGACCAGCTGAATACCAAAAACATCAGAAATCCACAAAAGGGTATCATCATGTCATAGCAATATGGATTGTAGGAGTCATTGCCCACCCTTCATGCAACATGGGAAGAAACGTGAATTGAATGTTCAAGTCACAAACAAGTAATAAGGGAATTCATTGCCTGCTTAATCACGCATGTGTTTATGCCTTTATGAGAACTGAACATTCCTCAATTTCATGACAGAATTAAGAATATCAATCACACAAGGGGTGAAAAACAGAAACAAAAGAATTTTAGCTCGACAGCAGCATCGTCTTGTTAAGGTTGTCTATAAGTAAATGATTAACTCATTGATACACAATAACAACTAAGGCCAAACACAGTAAATTTTATCACAAATATCCACTAAAAAAATATAGTACAAATTACCTTCAGTCAGGTCAACTTTGGGATTTTTTCCCTGTAACAATCTGGAATATCCGGAGGCCCCTGCTAAATGCGTCATTGAAAAGAATTCTTGTTTGCATATTCTGAAACCCAGGCAACCATGATAGTAGTGCCACAGGGGCCATAACGATGACCCCTAACATTATATCATATAGACGAGCCACTGAAACAACTCCATCCCAAATGATAGTGGACTGCAAAAATGGCCGGAATACTTGCGCAATCAATATTAGGCCCCAGCCCGTGGGAATGAATGCCAACAGGCTAGTAAAAATATCCACAAATTTGAATTGGGTGAATTCCAGCAAAGCAACTATCACAAGAGTGGCAAGAATTATGAGGAGGAACTGGACCAGCCGGTAATAGATATGCTCTCTGGCTGCATATTTGTTGCGGGCATATGCTATCAGCATATATATCCCAAATATAACAACCACAAAAATCCAAGAAAGCAAGTACACAACAACACTGGTACTCCCAGCAGCAATGCCTAGCTGATAGACAATTCCATACTGGAAAAAAAAGAACCGTAGGTCTAAGATTATCTCCAAAAGTTTTCCCCAAAGGCCAGTTACCCTAAGATGATCCTGCTCTTCGTACCACCATCTTTCCCAGCTCTGTTCAGCTTTAGCAAATACACTTCCTCTGTACCAAATCCAGTTCATAAAGTCGTCAAAATCATAAACAGTTTTTAACCAATCAAAGCCAGAAGGATTGAACACAAATGGTGCCAAAATCCATGATGCAACTAAGAACCAACTAGTGATGGTCAGGGCTATATAGACAAATGTGTCAGTTGCCACAGGACTGTATGATGCATAGATTACAAGTATTAGCCCCAGTTCAATTGCTTTCACAAAATGGCTACGGGCATAGAGTCTATAGTTTTCAGCAAAACTCTTATGCTCTACAACAAATCCACGACCAGTAGCCCGATATTTTGCCCCACCATGCAGAATAGTTCGGCCAAAGAAATGACTTCGAGTGCCCATAGAGAATGTGTAGAAAACTGATGAAAGCTGTAGCTGCATTGTCAAGAAATCCCAGATAGCTTGAAGAAATCCATGCTCAAGGGAATTCTCTACAATCATTGGAAGGGCAGTGAAAAGTCCAAGTTGGATGATGAACTGCTGATTCAAGATGGTACCAAGTGCTTTATTGTCATTGCTGTTTCTTTCCATTGCGGCTTCAACACCACTAAGGGCAAGATAAAGTCGACCCCATAAAAAGGCATATACAGTAAGAATCACCATCATTGTGTTGAAGAAGAACCCCACAGTAGTGTAGAAGAATGACAGCATCCGGAAAAAGTCCAGCCTATGACCCAATCTGTAAGCATCTCTGCTTAGGACTTGCTCCCCATTCCCACTGGCAACCTTTGCTTCAAACATTGATATTTGATTCAACCCAACATCCCTTCCTTTTCCAACCTGAATGTATTCATGGTGTGTGACATTACCTCCTCGAAGAGTGCAATTAAAGCCAGCAAAAATGTCTTCACTTATGTTGATCACTCTGGAAGCTTTACTGATACCACCTCGAGTTAAGAACCAAAACCTGTCAAACACATCTGGATGACCATAATGCATTCTTATTTTCAAAGGATTTGCCAAAACCCTCTGTCCTAGGGTGACAAAACTCGTTTCCTGAGCTGACATAAACCAAGCAAGAGAGGAAACAGAACCAGTAAAAACATGTTCCCTAACACCCAAAATAGTAGGTTTCCGGATACCATAGTAATGCCTGTATTCTTCCAAGAGATTCCGCATTTTCAGTGCCTCCTCAAAGTAGTTGTCCTGGTTCATATCAATAGTCTGAACTGCATCACCACGAGTGAAGATAATTGCATGATTTTGATTTTCTGGCTTCCCTTCTCCAAGCTTCAAGGGACCAGGCAATTTTACGCGGTAAATTTCCACCTCCTTCTGCAATTGTTGGTCATACTTAACAAGAACAGAGTAATACTCCTTCTCATCCCTTCTAGTGGTTTTCTCATCAACATAGGCAACCCGAAGGGCTTCATTGTTTTTCATCAGATACAAAATTTCATCAGCATGAGGATCCTTTCTTGCCTTCTGAGTTCCATATATCTGGCAAGCAACCACATACGTGAATTTCATTAAAGCAGTCCCATACTCATGGCCTTTGAATAACAAATTTACTGAACTGCTTGCTCTACTTAAACTCCTGGAGGAAGGCGACTTTTCAGAGTTGAAACCTTCTAAACTATCATGCCTCATTGAAACAAGTTCACGGGAGCCTTCTCGGATATCCATTTCTGATGCAGAATCCAGAAAAGCCAGCATCTTGAGGGCCCTATAGTAGTACATCATTCCTCTAACTGTCCGTGATAGTGTCTGGCCTCTGTAGGAAGCCCAGAGCCTCAAATCCCTAAGCTTATCAGTCCAAATATCACTGTCTTTCACCATCCCCTCCCGATGCATCCTCTCCATAAAATTCTTCCAATCATCATCATATATAGTCTGCAAATAATAAAGGATTGAAACCCCATCTTCATTCTCAGTTCTGAGCTGTTCTTTGCTGTATAATACTTCCTCACTATAGTAAGGTGTTAGAACACTGAAAGCCATCATTTTCTCAACTTGGGGAGCATGGGGCATGTTCATAAAGAGTGAGTTACTGAAGAAAGCAATCCTCCGTCTAGCTTCAAGATTTTTTGGGATGTTTTGCATTGAATCCCTGGAGGTGAGAATTGTGTGCAAGCGGCGAACCTGCCGATAGAAGTTCTCATTGCTGGTGTCAGGTAACTGAATGGCATTCTCGAAAAGGAGACCTGAACCAGGATTACGTTGAGCCAAACCATCCTCCCTTAGCTGTTCAGTCTTCCTTTCTTCCCTGAAAAAATCCCGGACAGCAATCTCATAAAGCGCCTGAAGGTTATTCACCACTTGGTTAGCATCTTTCTTGGGCTTGTTTAATAAATCAACAAGCTTTATCAACTTGCTGTGGAGCAGAGGCAGTGCAGTGGTATTAAATGTTTTGGTGAATTTCTCAATCTCAAGAGAGTGATCGATTTCTTGAAACAGAACTGTCACAATAGAGTGCTCTTCACTATTAGGTTTGATAATCTCAAGAAACAAGTGCTTTACACTATCATATGCTTCAATGACAGCACAACGTCTGTACTCATTCTTGCATATCTTTCTAGTCAGCTTCTTATCAGTCTCATCAACTAGTTCTTTGGCCTCACTGAGTGCAAGCAGCAACTCATTGCAGAGAAGAAAACATGGCCAGCGGATAACCCTGACATTCCAAGAGTTCTGTGGCAGCTCCAACAGCTCAACCTCTCTGTCGGAGATGATATCCTCCTCCCTGAAAGACAAAATTATCTCATTCCATATCAAAGCAAACTTGTTGGCCTCAACCTGATTAGACTCAAGTTTCTTAAAGGGCCGACCAAGCCCATATCTGAGCTTCAACCTGTGGATGGCATCCTTAAACTTGCTCTGCAACGTTCCTCGTGCATTCAACAATTGCTCCTCTGGCATGAGATTAAACTGAATTGCACCGGCAAAAAACTGGAACCTCAATTTCAGCTGTTGCATATTTCGAATCTCACCCAAGTGTGCAAACAACCCCACAGCTGCCCCAACAAAAGATGAATATATCGAATACCAGATCTGTATATCCATTAGATAAATCAAAACAACCGGAAGCCACAATAACCCAACAGCAAATCGGTTGCTGTTATGAATAAACTCATGCCATTCATACTCAACACCCTTTAGGTTCAACAGTGCCTTTGTTGGAGCAATCATGGGTTTAATCTGCAAAAAGTAACTGAAACAAAATTTTGTGGCCAGCACCGCAACCCAGAACAATGTGTACTTAATGTTGTCCACAAGACCTTCTCTCAAACCACGACCAACGAAGGTTCTGCTCTGGAACCACCACGACAACATGTAAAAAATCCTCCAATTTGTATTCTCAACAAAGTTTCTAATCCAAGGAATTATAAAAAGGGCTAAAGCCAGAAGCTCCGGAATGATGAAAACAAACACAACCTCAAGAAAATTCACCACCCGCCTATTGGCTTCCGCCGACCACCTCCTATCATGGTTTCTCTGCGACCATATCCTCCCGTAAACCACGCCAAAGACAACAATCCACCCTGCCGCAACAATACTCTTCAGCACCATCCTCACTCCAAGCCACATCGTCTCCCTCGAAACCAACCTATACTGCATCCCTATATCAAGCAAAGACTGCACAAACCTCATGCCACTCCAGGTGAAGAAAATGGTCAACACCCTGACCTGGACAGTCCTATCCTCCAAAGCCTGCCACGGATAAGTCTTTCCCTCCCAAGCAACAATAATAGCAGCCTGAAGGAACAACACCAGCATCACCCAAAGCCTATCAAAACTCCTAAACAGGTTCCAAAACGACCTCTGCTCCACAAAGCCGGTCTTCCCCACATGCTTTCCACCACTACCCGTCACAAAGAAAGTGCTACCAATATCAATGGGCCACTTGAGCTTCTCAAAACACCTCCTACTCCAAAAATACTCGTTGATATCATCGTAGTTCCTCCAAGCACTATGAGGAGCGGTCCCATTCCTACTACTATCTACCTCACGCTTAATTGTCTCATAGATAGGTTTCACAACGCAGTTGAGGAAAGCGTTCTCACCGGAAATCGAAGGCATCACAGGCTGGCCAGTGTTCTCGTCAATGTAATCCTCCAAGATCTTGTTGAGCTCCATCGCCATGTGGTGGAAGATGTAGCAGATGCACTCCGGCACGAACCGGAGGTTCGCCGCCTCGCCCCAGATCAGGAGGTAGAGGGACACGTAGAGGAGCTCCCGGCGCTGCTCGGAGTCAACGCCGGCGCCGCGGCGGCGGCGGTCGGAGATCCAGATGTTCGACTTCTTGCCGAGGTAGGAGCACCAGGAGGTGTAGTTCTTGAGGAGCTTGCGTCGGAAGCGCCGGAGCACGCCGGCCTCGAGGGTGTCGATGTTGTCCGGCGGCGGCGTGAGGCGCATCTGAGCGTTGGCGAGGTGGAGGACGAGGTGCTCGCGCTGGTTGCGGACGTTGTCGCGCTGGAACCCGAAGAAGAGGGCGAGCCAGTCGAGGAGGTCCATGTGCTGCTGCCATTGCGCGAACCGCGGCCGCCGGAGGTCGCCGACAGCTCGGAGCGCGGCGGCGGCGGCCCGGACCTCGGGGAACCGGAGGGAGGGGTGGTCGGCGAGGAGGTTGTGGACGGGGATGATGTTGTACGGCTGTTCCTCCCGGACCGGAGTGGCTGCCGCCGCCGGCGGCAGAGGGTGGCGCTGGCGGAGACTCATAGCATCGGAATGGGAACCCTACAAACGGTGTCGTTTGGGGTTGCTGCTGCTTTTGTTGTTGAAGAAGTTCAAAACAGTGCTGAGTGCGGCGGTTACTGTGGTTGTTACGCCGTTACAGAGAGAGAAACAGAATGGAGAGAGAGAGAGAGAGAGTGGAGAAGGAGGCTAACGTGCGCACTGCAGAATGAGTAATGAGTACGGAGTGGGAGGGGAAGAAGAAACGGCGCGTTGAAAATTTTTTGATTCTAATTTTGATTTTAATTTTAATTAATTAGACAAGAAGAAATTTAATTTACCTTTTTTCACCTGTGCGTGTATTTTCAGCGCGTCCTCATTACTTTAATAATTTCTGTTTTTTTCGGTAACATTCGTCAAATATGTCTTAGTCATACATCGGTCGTGATGCATACGTTTTTACTGGGCAACCTGCAAGATACAATGATATTCACGCAGTCGTCATCATCGGATCCGTTTGGTTTAATAAGAGAACTTTTGAAATAAGATATTTTAAAGAATTTAATTGGTATGTATTGACAGTGTAAAATAATTTTACATTATTAATCAATAGAAATAGGGAAAAATGAGAATTCATGGTGGGTCTCTTATTATAATGGGTAATTATTTAAATAAGTTGGCACTTTTCACCATTTCTATTGGTTGATAGTGTAAAACTATTTTACATTATTAATATATTTAAATTAAATTCTATTTTAAAAGGTGATTTTTTAGGGAAATTATTTAAAAAATAATAATTTTTATTTATTTTAGATATATTAAAAATAAATTTAAGAAAATAAATTTTATTTAAATAAAATAAAATAAAATTTTTTTATTGAAAAGATATTATTTTAAAATAAAAAATAATTTTAAATATATTTTTCACAAAAAAAAATTTAAAATTTTAAAAAATCTTTTAAAATTAAAAAATTAAATTAAATATTACTATTTATTATACTAAATTATTTTTTTCTCATAAAAAATCTTTTGATAAATCCAAAATACAATTCAAATAGGCACGTCACCCGGTCTAGTTTCTAAGCAATAAGCAACTAAGCGTAACGTTCATTCTATGTATAATTCTGCATTAAAAAAGGATAAATTAGATAATTAAAGGTCCTGCTGCCAAAAGAAAAAGGATAATTGTGATGCTACTTTATGGTTAATATTAAGTTAAGCTGATTTTTTTTTTCTGATATTTATGTTCTTCTATTCTAGAGATGAGTGGGAATTCATCAATTCAGGATCATTAATAAAGTGCTTTTTGGCCTTACAGTAAATATGAAATAGTTCTTTTTTTAACAAAAGAGGTGTCATTACTAATTGCTTAAGTGAAAAAAAAAATCCAGTAAAAAGAGAAAATTAAGTGACTAATTAAGGATGCAGGCTCTCCAATGAATGTGAATTATTTTTTGTTCAAATGGGGAATAGAAAAGAAAAAGAAACAATATATCGGTTCTGAAAAAGGGTTATTCATCTTTCTGGCTGTGAGACTATGTCAGGGTATGGTGGTATCCGAATGAAAAACGAAGATTCTCAAATCAGTGGTCAACAATAATGAAAGTTTATCAACTTCCCCTGATTTCAAGGATTCCCCACTCGCAATGGCACTTTGGGGTTCCTCCTCCTTTATAATACTAATACTAATATATAGTATTTGATTAAATCAGTTTTATCATACTATAGTTGCCTGAGGAATGTTATTTTGACATCCTCTCTCGTGACATATACGGTGTCCAACGTATAAAAAGAAGCAAAACGACAAAATGAGAGTAGAGAGAGTGTGTGTAACATACATACGGTGAAAAATGGATGTTAAACATTTTTTTTTTCAAAAACAAAAAGGAAAGATTCTAACCCGCGTCTTGCTCCCTCTATTGCTTTGAAAATTCACTTGTGGTCTCTAAATCCTCACTCACTCTCAAAACCCAATAGAGCCAAACCCCTAGTCATCAATGGCTCAGCCGTCGGAACCTCACCGCCACTACCACGACCACCGTACCAACCATATCTCCGCCTTCCTCCAATCCACAGCTTCCAACTTCCTATTTCTCTTCAACTACCCTCTAATCCCAACTCCAATGCTTCCACAATCTCCTTCTGCAATCTCCCTCCCTCTCCCTTTCTTGTACACACCACCGCTGCTCCCCGCGCTATCATCCACCTCAACCGAGTCAACTCGCTCTGACTTGCTCCCCTCCGCTGCCAAATCGTTGCGTGTCGCGTGGCTTAGCAGCGATGGAAAGGGTGGTGGCCCCGCCAAGGGTGTGTTCAGCATGTGCGACCTCTGACGGATGAGCCCAACTTTGAACGAAGATTCGAGAAGGTCTTTCTAAACTTCTACACTTTCTCTTCCTCCTCCTCCTCCTCCGCTTCCTCCTCCTTCTTCTTGATCTACCCTAACACAAACTAAAGCAAACGTCACTAAACCCTGTCACTTTCCATCAGTGAATCACAAACACGAATAGGTAGAAAGAAAGGGAAATGGGAAGACCAAGGTGCTTCTCGGACATCAGCATTGGAGAAGACTTAGAAGGCAGAATACTGGTGGAGCTCTACGATGACATTGTCCCCAAAATTGCCGAGAACTTCAGGGCTCTTTGCACTGGCCACAACGGCATTGGACCAAATACTGGGGTACTTCTCCATTGCAAGGTCTTCTTTTTCTTCTCTCTCTTACACTCTTTCTTTCTTTCATGCACACTCGCTTTCTATCTTTGCTTGATTTTTGCATCTTTAGGCCATGGGCACACACTAAAATCTTTTTCTCATGATAAAGATAATAACTTTGGGTCTTTGTTTATGGCTTGTGATTTTTTGCTTTTTTTTTTTTTTTGACCAAAGTTATGAGTTAAGAGTCTGTTGCTATTTGAATGAGAGGGGTGTTGTGTTACTAAAATTTAATGGGGTTGTTGCAACTATGAAGATTAAATAAGTTATAGGAGTATTAATTGTTCTCCATTGGTTAGTTTATGATGTCTCATTGCTTTAGCGGCTATAAAGCTTTGGCCTTTGCAGTTATGGAAGGGCTGATGTTGTAGTTGAAGGTGCCCCTTTTCCTTATTTTTGAAAGTTGAGTTTGAAAAGGACGGCTGTGCCCTTGATTATATGCTTATACTAGCTTATTTTTGAAAGATTGTCATGTAAATGATGAATATGAGAGAGCTTTGCTGGAAAACTATTCTTTGGTGGAAAATAAAATAATCATCAAATATGCAATATACACTAAACAATATATTAAAGTTATGGGTGTTATGGGTCTTTCAATTTGAAGTATTTAAAGTTATTCCTTTTTTGGTAAAATGCCATATATTCTGTCTATGATATTGCTATCATATGCGAAGCAAGAATTGTTGATATACATGATAACAAAAGTTGAGCCAACTTCTATCATCAATGAATGAAAATTTGATTAGTTCTGCCTGAGCATTTGGTATCAACAATGTGAAAGTGGAAGAAAAGGATGCTGATAACACAAAACTGGATAGAAATGCATGCAAGGTTTTATTGCTTTGTTGGCTCTGTAGTGCTATATTTTGTGGGGCAAGTTTGAATCTGTTGGCTTTGGTACTCAAGATGGTTTAGCATATTAACCCTTTTTTTTTTTTTGTAAAAAGCATTTATAACTGATAAGTAGTTCTTATTTTTCTACCTGTTTCTTTGTGAGGGGATCAGTGAGTTAATACTTAGTACATTGTATACATTTTGCTCTGCTGATAATAATACAAATGGACAGAGTAGTTTCTCTTATTACTTACTTTCTAATGGCCTTCTTGGAAATCTGGAAACTAATAGCATGTCTGATTTTCCATTTAGAACCTTGAGATCATGGTTTGGGTGAAAGCTAAAAGGGACCAGCTTTTGCCCAAATCACAGTATTAATACCAAGTTATGATGGTTCTTTCTTAGGATGCTACCTCTGAAAAACAGTTAATTCAAAACTTGGATTCAATTTATATTTGTTGTCTTTTCAGGGTTCTTGCTTTCACCGTGTTATTAAAGGCTTTATGGTCCAAGGAGGTGATATATCTGCTGGAGACGGTACTGGAGGAGAATCTATATATGGACTGAAGTTTGAAGATGAAAATTTTGAGTTGAAGCATGAAAAGAAAGGGATGTTATCAATGGCCAATTGTGGCCCCAATACAAATGGATCTCAGTTTTTTATCACAACTACCCGAACTCCTTATCTAGATGGGAAGCATGTTGTATTTGGGAAAGTAGTTAAAGGAATGGGGGTAGTCCATTTGATCGAGCATGTGACAACTGGAGATCATGACCGTCCCACACTCGATGTTAAAATTGTGGATTGTGGAGAGATTCCTGAAGGAGAAGATGATGGAATACATAACTTCTACAATGATGGTGATACTTATCCTGATTGGCCAGTAGACCTTGATGAGAGACCTGATGAACTTCAGTGGTGGATGAATGCTGTAGACTCCATCATGCTTATCATTACAGATTTTTCTTTTTCTAGTGTGTGTGTGTGGTCTATGTATCAAGACAAACATGATTTGATTTTTTTCAATTATTAATATATTACATTAGATAATTGGATTGGTAGGAGAAACACTTATGCTAGTGTACAATTATTCCCTAATTGTTTTTTGTTTTTCTTAGGCTAAAATCTCGCTAAAACAAAGACCCAACAGCATAATTCTTTGACCATTAAGAATAATCTTGTTTCTCCTCTATTTTTTTCTAATGCAGACTTGTCATTTTACAAAACAAAGCATATCTTAGACACTATTGACACAGTGCCAAGTATTAAAGGTGAGTCTGGAATTAATATGTAATTAGATCCCATTCAATCAAGAGAGAATATGCGAAGCTCATGGAAGAAGCAATTGGAGGATTAACATTTTTTGTTTTGCTAGTTGTATTGTTGTAATAGAGAATATGGTTTATTTAATGGCACATGATTGCTGGCAATTATCTATGTAGGCAATAGTATTTATATAAAAATATTTTGTGCAAGTAATTTGGGTTATTCACATATGCCGTCAAATATACTATTGGCTTTTGTTATATAACAGCAATGTATACATTACTAAGTTGGTCAATATTATGTTAATGAGTAGACTACCTTCTAAACCATTGACTATTAACTGAATTTTATATTTAGCAAGCAGATTGATCATTTTCAACAGTTAATAAGATCTTTTGAAATTGTATTTGAGGAGAAGTTGCAAAATAATGGTTTTTAAATTGACACATGTTGGTATGTGATAATTGCAAAATAATGGTTTTTAAATTGACTCATGTTGGTATGTAACAATTAGTCCAGTTGTATATTGACAGGTTTCTTGTACTCCGTTCGAGGTGGTTGTTGGCCTAGTGAGCCTAGTTTTAAACTGGAATTACGCATACAATGAATAGCTAAACCTCGATCATCCTAACTAGAAAAGGAAGTTGGTTACTAACTAAGGAAGTTGGTAACTTCTTTGGTGTTGGTAAATCTTCAAAGACATAATTTTGTTAGATTAGGTTAGGAAGTAGGGCAAGATGACATTCATGTTCTTTGGATCAATTAAAGCAAAACTCAAATTTCCTGATAAGTTACCAGATTTTTTAAAATGTTACCAGTTTACTAAACTAAAGTTACAAGGTTCTTGGCCCCAGTTATCAACCAAGTGTAGGATCAAGAAGTGCTCACTTAGGCTTTGCTAGTCTCTCCTGATATTGGGTTGAAGGTCCTCCCAGCTATCTAATATCCTAGGAGATGATCTTAATGTGTTTGGTTGCACCAATTTATTCCCCAAGGTTAATAAAATCAAAATCCAAATTTTCTGATAAGTTACCAGCTTTTTAAAAAAGTTACCAGCTTTTTGAACTGAAGTTACCAGCTTTTTAACCCAAGTTACTAACCAAGGGCAGGATCGAGAAGTGCTCACTTAGGCTTTGGAAGTCTTTCCCTATGTGATATAATATTTTAGGGTATGATCTTAACGTATTTGTTGTATCAATCTATTGCCCAAGGCCAATAAAACCAAAATCTAAATTTCCTGATAAGTTACCAACTTTTTGAAAATGTTACCAGTTTATTAAACTGAAGTTACCAATTTTTTGGCCCAAGTTACCAACCATGGGCAGAATCGAGAGGTGCTCACTTTAGCTTTGGAAGTCTTTCCCCATGTGATCTAATAGCATAGGATGTGATCTTAACGTGTTTGGATGCACCAATCTATTCTCCAAGGCCAATAAAACCAAAATCCAAATTTCCTAATAAGTTTCTAGGTTTTTGAGCCAAGTTACCAACCAAGGCCAGGAATGAGAGGTGCTCACTTTAGCTTTAGAAGTCTCTTCTATATGATCTAATATCCTAAGATGTGATCTTAACATGTTTGGTTGCATCAATCTATTTCCCAAGACCAATAAAACTAAATTAAAATTTCCTAATAAGTTGCCAACTTTTTGAAAAAGTTACCAGCTTATTGAACTGAAGTTACCGGCTTTCTGGCCCAAGTTACCAACCAAGGGCAGGATCGGCCAGTGCTTACTTAGGCTTTGGAAGTCTTTCCCTATGTGATAATATCCTAAGGTGTGATCTTAATGTATTTTGTTGAATTAATCTATTTTCCAAGTCCAATAAAACCAAAATCCAAATTTCCTGATAAGTTACCAGTTTTTTCAAAAAGTTACCAGCTTATTAAATTGAAGTTACCAGCTTTTTAGCCAAAGTTATCAACCAAGAGCAGGATTGAGAGGTGCTCACTTTGGCTTTAAAAGTCTCTCCCCATGTGATCTAATATCCTAAGGTGTGATCTTAATGTGTTTAGACGCATCAATCTATTCCCCAAGGCCAATAAAAATGAAATTCAAATTTCTTGATAAGTTACCAGTTTTTTTAAAAGGTTACCAACTTATTGAACTGAAGTTACTAACTTTTTCACCCAAGTTACCAACTAAGGATAGGATCGACAAGTGCTCACTTTGGCTTTGGAAGTATCTCCTCATGTGATCTAATATCCTAGAGTGTGATCTTAACATATTTGGATGCACTAATCTATTTTCTAAGACCAATAAAATCAAAATCCAAATTTTCTGATAAGTTATCAGCTTTTTGGCCCATGTTACCAACCAAGAGCAGGACGGAGTAGTGCTCACCAAGGCATTGCAATTCTCTTCTCATCAAGCAAAATTGAAATTTACACCCTCAATTGCTTTCTAAATGAAAGGTAATCAATTGCCAAGTGATATTTTGCCATATAAAAATTTCCAATGACATGCAAAATCGCATTTTCCTTGTTACCATCTACAAAAATTGCTTACCATTGACCTATCCTGTAGGTCTATAACATGAATCCAATATTATTATATAACAAGAAGATAGGAAAGTTCAGCACAGCTATGGTACACTTTGGCAAGATTTAATCAATCATAAATATTATCAAATGCTATCATACACTTGTGTAGATATGACTAGGCTACATTAGATATATATACAACCACAAAATTTGACACATTTTAACAGTATTTCATGATCCAAAAATCTCGCGTAATACACGTGGCACATGTCGAAGCCCTTCGATTTTGTTTAATGATCTAAAGACTCATGAGAGCTGAACTTGCAACCTTCCATGCAAGGCCATATCTTCCAATTGAATTCGTTTCAATGGCATAGTCATAAGTAACATGATACCCAGCCAAAGCCTCATTGTAAATATTATTGATATCTTCTAAACTATCCTCCATCTTGTCCATACCATACAATTTTTACAAAGGGAGATTCCCATTAGCACATCAAATATGATGAAAATTTTGAAAGTAAAGAGTAGGAAGAGGACCTGAAACATTGACTTGCTTACAAATTTTGAGGACTTCAATTGCCTCATGTTTGACCAGGCATTAATCATATCCTTCCTATACTCCTCATATAATGCATCCCACTTTTCCATGCAGCTCATGGGTATTTCAACATCAAAACAAGGAAGTTTTCCATATAATGTTGGAATAATTCTACAGCCAAATCATTTGGAACATGGATCTGCTCATAAAGAATAACCACACGGTTTAGATTGGAAAAACACAATAGCAAACCATTTCTTGAGAATAATCTTTGCAAACTGAATTACAAAGAAAAAATTGAATTATGTGGTCTAATTATCATACAAAACTAGCAAACATGATATTTTAACCTGAAATAAACATTTAAATAGTAGAGAACCAAAGAGTAGTAAAAGTGGATTTAGGAAGCAATCACACTTAATGTAATAGGGAATTGACTTCCAACAAATGAGTAAGAATAGTTACATATTACTGATTAGCAAAGAATGCATGCAACCAACAATTGTCTTAGCTTCTTATTTTAATATGTCATAAGCCATGTCAGTTTCCAATTCAGAAAAGGTAACTTTTGGGAGATGAAATAGTTTAAAAAACAAAGAATTATCCCATAGTTGTAACCAACGTTCACATAACTGAATAAGCAACAAATGCAACAGCAAACACCCAAAAATCAAAAGATAAAATATGCCTGATGAGCATTAGTAAAGAAAAGTAGCATGCAATAGTCAACAGTATAGAGGAGTATTAATAGCTTAATTATCTATCTCAAAGCTAAAATAGTAAATGAAAGGGAAAGACACTTTACAAGATTGATAATATCAATAGTCATTTCACATGGGTAAACCAAGAGTATATTCCTGCACCATACAAAATACTTGTGTTAGTAGCAAGATTGAGTCAAGCAGGGAAATTGATTCCCACTTAACAAATATATGCAATCTATATTAGGCGATTTATATCTTCCAAATGATCTTACAATAAGAAAACTTTCAAACCATTGGCCTTCTGCCTCTAGAATATTTTGAGCCAAAACAAATAAGACTAAGATAAATGCTGAGATGTGGAATCTCTCTATGGAATCTGCTTGTCAGTAATAAACAAAAAGGGCAAATAGACATCAGATATGTCTTAATATAAACATGAAATGTTGGTCAGGCATTCTATCAAAGAAAAGCCCTATGTTCTATATTCAAATAATAGCATTCAATTTTTTTTTTGGAAGAAAAAATAGTCCAATTTTACACTTCAAAACATTAAAGCAATTTTACTTGGTTGACATTATTAATAAGAAAGGCATATAATTCTAAATAACTTAAGCAAGTATTGACACTGAACAAAAAATCCACCACAAGGGTATTTAAAATTCATCTATTTATGTACCACTCAATCAAAGATAATTGAGATATGGAGGATAATTCATAGATAGTGGCTGGTATGGACTCACATAAACAACTTTTTAACATTGAGGTATAAATACAAACATTAATGTCTTTTTTCTAAGTTTGAAATGAACCAGAATGATATCCCAAACAAGCTGCAAATAAAGAAAGAAAAGAAAATATTGTAGGAAAGATAGCTCACCAAAGTACACCAAATTGCGAACATTATCCTTATTATATAACCCTTGAACATATAGCTTTTGATCTTAGCAAAATTATTTGACACGAGCAAGGTTGGTAGTGCATTATTGTGGGCAAACATATAGGTCAATAAAATGATTGCCTGAATTAACAAGATACAATAATGAACAAATACAACTAGTCAAGGAAACTAACCACCATTTTTGTTTTTCCTTTTGCCTTCAATAGATAAAATAATCACACAAACTAATGTGAAAAATATTATCATCCCAAAGAAAAAGGATATTTGAGGTGACAATAGCTAAAACTTGGTTAAAAATGAATCTCCAAATCTAGAATCTTGTACTTTCCATTTTTGGGTGCATCTTGCAAGTCCTTCTGTTGAATGTAATAACATTTACAATACATCCCCATTAAAACTTTGACATAATTTATCAACTATCTGCAAGAAGGTTCAAGGATCATTCACAAAGTAAGTTTCACTCTGGATCATTATGAAACTTATGCAATCAACATAATTAGGCACAGAGGACCAAAAAAGAAGCCTCTGACTCCTTGGCTCACCAAACTGAAGTCAATATAACTCCTTTAGTAATTTTTACATGCCAATTTACCATATCTAAATTTTGAGCTTCCAATCACCTCTCACAATTATTTGATTTTTCCTTTTTATTTTATATATACAAAAGTGTACATATTTCTACTAGAGGGCATAGGCACTCCATTTGAATGTATGTTCAGTGACAAATAAAAATAGAATGGGAGAGAGCATATGGATATTAATGTCCAAATACATAAACATTTTATTTCACTTGATCACAATTTCATGATTCACAATGTAAAGTTCCATTCTTTCATATCATGAAACATCCTAGGACAAACCCAGTTCTTGCTCGCTATTTATGGCAGAAAGTTTCAGCAATGAAATGCCACGTATGAAATCTAATTCAATGTTAACCTTAATTGCAATCAAAGGTCCATAAATCTGGCATCTATGGGGATCTAATTAATCAATACAACCCAGGTTCAAAAATTAATTTATGCTCACCTCTACCACATTGTAGCTCACATTTTCCTTGATGGTTGATTGACTGTGGATCACATGATATATTAGTCGATATCTAATGAAAAATTAAAAAAGAGGGAGTAGAAAACCAATTTAGTTTAACAAACTAAAACTTATCAATACAAAAATATATATAACTTACAAATATGGAAGTAGACTATCACTGTATCTATTTGCTGCAAAAGAGTGACTCCACTTACCATAATAAGAAAATAGCCAAAATCTGACAACTCAACAGTAGATGGCCTCTTCAACTTCTTGCCACAAGCATGATAAGATCATGATGAAAAACTACCACAAAGTTCAAAATAGTACAAGAGTGTTGGTAGATGAGCATACAAATCAAAGCACAAGAATTCGCAGGTCATATCATAAAGTGGGAGATTGATCCAATTTCATCATCAAACACAGAATAAGGAGTATTCTAGTCTAATTTTTTTCATAAAAATAACTTTCAGGCCTATTACCATATAATTTATAATGTCTCATTAAACCTAAACCAACTCCTTAATATGGTTTAACTATAATCACTTGTTCTCTTCCTTCAAAGATTTACTACGATTTCTGAGATTGAGTATACATGAGAGTAATTTTGTACTGGACGGACATTGCTTAAATCACAAATATAAACAAAAGAAACAACTACAGTAGGATTAGTCTATCATCTAAATCCTCACAAGTATTCCCAAATGATATTTAAGTACTATAAGAGAAGAATATCGAGGCAAGTCACAAACCTTGTCCTTATAAGTCTCCAAATGGTCATCACAATCCTTGTTGGCATGACAGTCAATAATGACAGAAAAGAATTGAAGCAAACAAAGAAGCCAACATCTATAAGCTACAAATGCATTCCATGTATGAGACAATGTGGCACAAAATGTGGAATATCTTATTACGAATATTTAGCTGTAAAATAACGATTATACAGTCAGTGTAAAGGTTCAAGTTACATCCTATATCTTTTCCCCAAAGAGAAGCAATAGAGGAATTGATTGAGGGATGAACCTTTTGGAAGGAATATCGAAGTGGGTGGAAATGACCATGAGGCTCATCCGTCAGAGGTCGCACATGCTGAACACCTGCCCAACGAAGGCAGGGCCACCACCCTTTCCATCGCTGCTAAGCCACGCGACACGCAACGATTTGGCAGCGGAGGGGAGCAAGTCAAAGCGAGTTGACTCGGCTGAGGTGGATGATAGCGCGGGGAGCAGCGGTGGTGTGTACAAGAGAGGGAGAGGGAGAGAGATTGCAGAAGGAGATTGTGGAAGCATTGGAGTTGGGATTAGAGGGTAATTGAAGAGAAATAGGAAGTTGGAAGCTGTGGATTGAAGGAAGACGGAGATATGGTTGGTACGGTGGTCGTGGTAGTGGCGGTGAGGTTCCGACGGCTGAGCCATTGATGACCAGGGGTTTGGCTCTATTGGGTTTTGAGAGTGAGTGAGGATTTAGAGACCACAAGTGAATTTTCAAAGCAAGAGAGGGAGCAAGACGCGGGTTAGAATCTTTCCTTTTTGTTTTTGAAAAAAAAAATGTTTAACATCCGTTTTTCACCGTATGTATGTTACACACACTCTCTCTACTCTCATTTTGTCGTTTTGCTTCTTTTTATACGTTGGACACCGTATATGTCACGAGAGAGGATGTCAAAATAACATTCCTCTAGTTGCCTAATTTAAATGCAAGCAAAAAGTAAAAAGAAGATCAAATAAAAGAAAGAAAAGTGAAAGAGTAACGTGCAGCGCGTAAAGCAGAGGCGGAATTTCAGGTCCAGTCCCCAGCACGCTACGCGCTTGGTTCGCATGAAAAATAGAAGCGAGCTAAGATTTCTTTTTTTTTTTTTTTTTTTTTTTGCTAGAAGCCAAAATAACTAAGATAAGGAAGATAGAGAAATTTCAATTTCATTTCGTATGGAAGGGGAGGGGGCAGGAATTTTGAAACGAAAACGGCGGGTTCAGACGCAGGCAACGACGTCGCTTTCTGGTGGATGGCCAAACAAACTAATTTAGTTGCCAATTTTGTCCAACAGTGGGGTCCACAGGACCATGACACATGCTGCGGCCTGGGGCCTGTGCTTTGACTTCCATTGGAGCGGAGAACACCCCATCTTCTTCGGGTCTTAATGGTTAAGGGAATTAATTAATTAATTAATTCTAGTACAGGAAAATAACTATAACCAAGATATACACAAATAGTAAATATCGAAATAGACTGTGTCTGAAGATTCAATATAGTATTATCCACTGGTTCACTTCATAAGTAAGTTAAGGTACATTTCTATATATAAAAATATAAATTTAATTTTTAACATATTTGTATAAACTATGATTAATTAATTATATATTATTTTTTACTGTAACTTTTGAGATCATCATTAAAACATTAAATATTTGTAATAATATAATAATATAAGATTAAATAACAATATAAAAAAAGTATATTAAAATTAAATATATATATATATATATATTATTAAAAAAAATGTGTGATATATCAAATTTAAAAATGATTTAACAACATTAATAGAAGTAGTTCACTTATATGATGAATTTTTTTTTATATTTTACTATATCTTGAGTTTTTTTTTTTAATTGATGAGTCGTATATTACTTTAGATAACGATAAACTTTCTCTTCAATTTAAATTTGTTTTTTCTAGAAAAATGAAATGCTAATGTTTTACGAAACTTTATTTGAAATAAAAAAAGGGGACACATGGAAGTGCAACGTGCCTTTTGGAAGAAGGTGCTGCAGACGGTGAAATTCTACGATGATAATCGTATTATATTAAGACCAACACCGGCCTACATGATTCATCGCACGATAATGAGATGCAGAGTATCCAAGTGGCATTGGGAGCTTCATCAAACAAAATAAGAATGGCGTTGGGGTTGGGGGCAGAAGCATGGCTTTTTCTTCTTAGCTGTGCACATGTTTCCTTTCTATTGTTGCTTTCTGCGTAATGGGTTAAGTTGGTTTAAGACTTTGTTCATAGAAATTATCAACAAAGGGGTGCAAATTAAGGAAGCTTCTAATAAATGGCTTCTCCGTCGTTTTAAGCCAAACCAAACAAGTTCTTTAATATTCGAGACAAGTAGAAAAATTGCGGTAGCATTTAAGATATCCCCGCTCTCTCTTTTTTAATATATATATATATATATATATATATATATATATATATATATATATATATATATATTTAAAAATATATTAAATTGATAAATAAATTAAAATAAAGGAAGTACATTTTTTCTATTTTTAAAAAATTTAAATTGACTTTTGTGCATCTAAATTCCCATTTCGAAGAACTCTTTGTTTTTAGGTACGTTGAGAGGGAAATTTATATTAATTCATCGTCAAGGTAAAGTCTTAATGTTTAATAAGCGCTTGTAATGATATTTATTGATAGTTTATCAATAAAAAGTTTAAAAATTAAATTTAAATCATAACAAAATATGCCTAAAAAGTTAATTAAATAAGGCAATCCTAATTGTCTATTTTAAAGATCTCTAGTCTCAAATGGTTGTATTCTTTAGTAATTTCTCTAATTTTAAATAAATTTAATTACATTACTTTATTCAATAATTAATAAAAATCTACACATTTTTGCAACGCAATATCCATGAATCACAATAATATATATAGAGGGAGGAAATCTTTCATTTAAAGACTAATTCATCTCTAATTAGTATTCGGGATCAAATAATATTCCAAGTAATTATTTGATCTCTAATTGATGCGTCGAACTTGTCCCCTTCGTCTTAAAGTGAACAATTACAAAGTCCTAAGAGTAGTCAATTCACAATGATTATAAATTTTTTATATGGTATGTCATTGCACTTTATTTAGAAAAGATAAAAAGAGATCAATTTGATACTGGATATATTCTCTTCAATGGTGGAAGAAATCAAACAATCATCAAATTCTCCTATTACAACCAAGTGGAGTAATCCACCCGCAATCATAATGCAGTAGAACGCACGCCAAGGCGTGCCAGAATCTTTCTTTATATATATATATATTTCCATCAAAATCTTTATTTATTTCACTTTGTGCAACTCACTCCTCATCTATCCCTTTCTTAAGTTACTAATCATTTAGAGGAGGGATTATATAACGGGCAGATCATCAATAATTAAAAGTTTTATATATTGCTTCAAAATAAGAAAGGAAAAATATCAAGTGAGGGATTTTCTGCATAAATACTAGATAAATCCTCACATCTCAAACATTTACATTACATAAGATGATAAACGGTGCAACATTACATAAAAACCTTTATTCCATGCATAATAAAACACGCAATGATTTGAGGGGTATGAACAGATAACATCCTAGTGTAGCAGGACAAGCACTGTTCCAAATTCCAAGACAAGTTGTTTTCACCCTGACCATCCTCTCTGAGGCCCCACAGAGCTATGCACATTCAACCTGTCAAGCACAGAGTTGAAGTCTATAGGCTGTCCACTTTCTTCCATCCTCTGGATCACACTTGCCACATGATCACCCCTGAATCCCATGCTCGCCAATTTCTCAATCAACTCATAATAAGGGTGGCTGCGGACAAATTGCGACTGGCTAGGGTTCCGGACCATGAGGTTGTGGCCTGTGGGGTTCTGAAGTGAAGCACTTGTTGGAGGGTATCCAGATTGAGCATAGTGAGGAGGAGGTTGGGGTGGATGGTGTGTCCTTCCTGTCTCGCCATCATACATCATGTATGCGCTAGCCGGAGGAGGAAGCGCCGGGTGGGAGCCCGCAGTTCCATACACATCGCCTGGTTGTGCAGGAAAAGAGCCCTTGATCTGCTGGGGCGGAGGTTGTTGCTGCGGAACTGTTCTACCAGCTGTTCCTCCGTATCCATATGGTATGGCATCAGTGCGGCTAGATACTGGTGGCGGAACTCCTGAATATGGCATTTGCATGGGCATGCTGTTTGGCAGTGTTTCTGTGGGGGGAGATGGATTTGTTCCTTGGCTTGGCTGGTAGGAAGGGTACACAGTTGATGAGGTGGGTCTTATTTGAGGCTGCATTGAGGGTGGCTGTGGAGGTGGCAACTGCTGAGGTAACTGCTGAGGCCATTGCTGCTGTTGCGGCTGCTGTTGTTGCTGTGGCTGCTGATACTGAGGAAATTGTTGCACAGGTGGGGACGGGTTCACCTGAGATGGTGCTGGTTGTGGAGCCACTCGCGACATGTCTTGTAGTTGGGGTGTTCGGTATTGTTGATCAGAAGGTAAATACTGATTCTGGGGGAGCTGGGCCGCGGCTGGTGGATTGGGCAATGGAGTGGGCTGCATGTAATAACTAGGTTGTTGAGTGGCTTGGGTCACAGTAGGTGCTGGAGCCTGAGAAGGGGGTGCAGCCGGCTGCTGCTGGGGGGCAATTTGATGGGGCAGGGCAAGAGCTAACTGCTGGTTGTGTGCGTCAGATGCACTATCAGTTTTTTTAGGATCCATTGTAGAAGGCGAAGATCTCTCCTCGTTCGACTGTGAGTGGCTTGAGGAAGATGATTCTTTCTGAGCAAGTTGAAGCTTGGCTAATTCTTTCTGAGTCTCAGCTAGCTCTTGCTTGTCTCTTAGAATTTGTACAGACCTGTGGACCTGCATAACCAGCATCAGGAAAATGAACACAAAGCAAAATAACCTATATTGGACGAAGTATATCTGGTCAGTTAAAAAAGGGAACAGATATTTGAAGCATGTTAATAAAGGACATTGTGACCTCAATGCTTTATACCGAGCAGACTGTTCCCATCTGAAAGTCAGTTTTCGTGTAGGTTGGAACAGCAGCAAGGAGAAAACAGAATATTAATTCTTAATTTAGCAACAATGAATAAAAGTCAGGTTTGCAATTGACAACCCTTATGAACAAGGTATTTTAATCTTGGACAGATTTGCAAATCAAGATAAGAATATGGTTGGATTTGTGGATTCAGAAAGACCATTTGCAACTGAATTTATTTTTAAAAAAAAAAAAAAAACTGCTTCTATTACTGTACAATTTTTCCCAGCATGGACAGGAAATTATTTATCGGACTTCATTTTACCATATATGATGAGAACATGAGATCCACACTATTCATCCATCAAGATAATTTCTTATTTTTAGAAGCACATGTACAGCTTTGGGGCACTGTTATATGTGTACCAGGTACATATTCAATACAGGCATCTGTAAAGAACCTCCTATACCCAAATATTAGAAAATTTACCATAATCCTTATTCATAACTATATTGATATGGGTACAGACACTTTTAATTGTGAAACCTACAGCTAAAGCCTAAAGCAATTTATAAAGCACATCAAAACAAGTGAAACCATAGTGTATAACTTGAATGGTAATTTGTTATTGCAGATATTATCAACTGAAAGTGACTTACTTCCTGAAGATGCTTTTCAAGAGATTTGAGCTTTAAATCTTGCTCCCCATGGTCACGATTTAAATCAGATCTCATTTCTCCAATAGATTTGTCAAGATTGTAGCAATATAATTCCAACTGGGACAGCCTTGAACTAATTCCCTCAAGAAACCGCATCAGATTGTCAGCATATTTTTTCATGCTCTTCTCTACAGTTGCAATCACATCTTGGCTTAAAGAATCTTCTGGCGGATTATAGGCTGTAGAAGGAAACATTGATGCCCTCGCCATCCTTGATTTGTGAAAATCCTGCAACAAAGTAAACATTTGTGGATTTGAGATTCAAAATTTCACAAGCATAAAAAGTACACATTAATCATAATCATTACAAATGTATACATGCATACAAGATACAATAAGCTTGAGGATGGACCACAAATCTTCAAATATAGCAAGCATAACTGTTCTAGTTAAACAGAAAACATAAGCACTTTCATACAATGCACCACATACACTTTACTGCTTTTCTCAAGGAAAACAAGTAATGACTGTCATTCCTCGGTAAGAAAGGACACCTTCTTTAAGCACCAATGTAACGTATGTTATCATCAGTCTCCTATGTCCTAAATTTCATGTTTTTGACCTGATCCTCACCAATACCTTGGTTGACACGACAAAGTATTGTGTAGTGGACCAATTACTTAAACCTGTATCCTCATGTATCCAAACCATAGTAAGCTAATAAACAGATTACATTTTCTAGTTTTCACGTGATGATTGATCAACAACGTATCAAACACACAGCCAGCCATCTTCATAACTCAGCGGCCTCAACGTAACGACTGCTCAAATTCAACATATCACAGTATCTGATCTTTCAAAACATTTATACCCAGAACACTAGGACATGATTCCTCTGATTCTCACAACTGCCAACTGTAGTTAACCTCATTCATGTTGCATCAAAGCATTTTTTCCCCCTTGAAATTACGACAAAAAACCAAGCAGATGAATGGATATACAAAACCAAACACTTCCAAGCTAAGGATACAAATGCATACTACAAAACCACATTCTTTATCTTCTTCTCAGACAGGTGAGATATTTCTTTTCTTTTTCTTGCTAACCAGTTCATACATTCATGCACACCACACCGTGGTCCACAATCCCCAAAGTTACTCAAAAAATAAGATCTTCAGGTCATCAACATACCACAAATAAAATGAATATCATGTTTCAGTTTCATTTCACCAATAAGTCAAAATAACTTCACCCATCAGAGAGGCCATCATTTCTACACAACCCAAAAGAAAACATCTTTATGTTCATTCATCCCAAAACATTTATTTTCCATGGTAAAACATTCAATAACAATAATGAACTTACGTCCCAAGATGTTATCAACATCCAAAGCCACTCCAATTTTTCCTCCTACTATAAGTTCCAACAACATAATCAGCAACCCAAACAGCTCAAGAATCCAAAAGATGCAAACTCAAAGTAAAACTCGACGAATCCCAACCAAAACGACGATCGGTGATGAAGGGAATTGCAACAAACACCAAGAATAAACCCTTTTTCCTCAATCATAAAAAATCTTTCTTTCTTCCCCCCCCCTTAAAAATGGTAACTTTCCTAAACCCTAATCACTTCTCCTTCAAAATTTAAAGACCCATGTTCGGAAATTTCCCTTAGAGGCTAAAAATCTATGAGTCAACGCTCGAAACGACACAAAGGGCACATGGGTACATATACCTTAGTTGAATTGGCGTTGATGACCGGATCGGCGTGATTGCCATTGGAATTGGAATCCCTGTTGCCGTAGTCTTCGTAGGAGCAGAGGATGTCATCAGAAGCGAAATCGAAGCCCTTGGAACCCGAGTTTCCGCGACCTGAGGATCCAGACGCCATAGCTGGAGCTTAAAGATGCACAGAGAGAAGAGAAGACTTCACTAACGAGACAAAGGACTGGAAAAAAGAGAGAGGAAATGCGTGTGTAGAGAGAGAAAGGAAGAAAAATGTTACTTTGCTTTTCCGCAAAACGAAGTCTAGTATTTGTAAAAAGAATTTAATTTAAATACACTGACAGTGTAAAATAGTTTTACACTGTCAACCAATAAAAATGGTAGAAAGTGCCAACTCATTCAAATAACTATCCATTATAATGAGGGACCCACCATAAATTCTCACTTTCCTCTATTTCTATTGGTTGACAGTGTAAAATTATTTTACACTGTCAATACATATCAATTAAACTCTTGTAAAAATAACAAGAATAGTGACATTTTTGCGACGCAGCACATACGAAAAAAAAAAAAAAAGGGTGAACAAAATTATAAAAGTATTTGGATAACGGGTGACAAAGGACTTGGAAAAGAGAGAGGAAATGTTGTAGAGAGAGAAAATGGAAGAAAAATGTTACTTTGCTTTTTCACAATATGTTTGATTTTATTTTTATATAATTAATTTTAGATAAAATTAATTTTAATAAAATTAATTTGATTATAATTAATTTTAAAAATTTATATAAAATTTATTATTTAAATATTTTTATTATTTTATTTATTTTTTTGTATATGTTATATATTATATCACAAAAAATACGTCTCTAAATATTTTTCAAATAATAATAATAATAATAAATATGAAAAGTAAATGACAAATAAAAAAGAAACGTTTATTATGAATGATGGGGGAAGGGGCTGTGCTGTTGGGTTTGGAGAGGGAGATAAGGATGAGATGCACCGACCATGCTTTTTTAGGTGACGACTCATAAAAGGCTAGGATATACGGTTAAATTTCTTATTTTCATTATCATATCAATTAAGTTAAATACATTGTTTTGGCATAAAAAAATTTACTTATTTAATTAAGGTTTAGTTTTGATGCATTGTTATTGTAAAGATTTTTATATAAATATTTAATTACATATTGTTATGTTATGAAAAGTATTTGATCTTTTTAATAAATATTTTAATAATTATACATATAATATTATATAATTAATTGATTGTATAAAATATTTTTTACTTATAATATATTAAAATTAATTTTACTTACGTATATATTATTATAGTATGAAAATATTTTATTTTTATAATTAATATTTTAAAAGTAATATATAATAACATTTTTTATTACTGTAATATATAATAATATTTAATTAGATAACAAAATAAGTTCTTTAATCATTATATTAAAATTATAGTCATGTAATATTTGATTCGTCTATACTTTTGTTTATTTGTATATAATGATAATGATTTAATATAGATTGATAACTAACAGTCTCATTCTCATAAAGTATCAATATATAAGTTATTTCTTTTTTTTTTTCTATTTTCTCATACCAACTTGTGTTTTATAACGTACACTCATTGTCTCATCCAAATAAAACACAATAAACTCATTACGATTTTTTATTGTTTTCGATATATAACAATTGTCTTTTGGCTTTCTTTTTTTTGTTTTGATGTAACAATGTCCTTTGTTACATGTGAAAATAGTCTTAAAATGGATAGTGTGATCCACCCAAAAAAAATGAATAGTGTAATAATGTGAATGGAAGTGGCTTCACACGGTAATAATAAGGAAAGTAGGTAGCTGTTAATTCAACAAATAAACAGTACTATTATTGCCGCGTTTGAGAGTCTGATGTTGTTTTTCAGATTGAAAACATGCTCACAAAATACGTTAGAATATTTGGTGTTCATAAAAAAATTGTTACATTCAACTACTGGAAAAATTATATGTAATATTTGAGGAGTTCAATTTATTTATTAAGGAATTAAAAATTGTGCATTTAAAAACAACTATTTTTCACATACTTGTTAATTGGGGAATTATATATTATATTATAATACGTGAAATTTGATTTATTTATTTATTTATTTATTTATTAAGCAATTGAAAGTCATGTAATTTAAAAATGGTTAAAATATACAGCTTTTAATTCTCCAATAAACAAATTGAACTTGGTAGAGATTAATTGTATGTACAGAAAGTAAATTTTATGAATACACAACATTTAGTTTCTTAATATATAAACAATATTATGCTAATAATAGTTGACTCCCTTAGTTGACATTCTACTCATGTATTGCCATTATTTGAGTAGATGAATTCAATTCTTAAATTCTTTTATTGATAAGTGATATACATAAGAGTATAATAAATTGAGAAGTATGTCTTGACCTTAAATTAAGATGAATATTTCTCTCAACCCAAACTTTGTCTATTAAAAAAATTAAATTATCTAAAACTTAATACATAATTATATGATAATTGGATGTAGCAAAAATATTTTTATAAATATTCAATACTCCAATAAAGCTTGTGAGTACTAAGCATTTGCACGGGTACTAGTCAACCCGCAAACCCGAACAACTTGACCCAACCTATGAGTAAAAAATTAGTTTAGGTCAAATAATTAAGAGGTATGTTATTTGTACATACCAAAATTTCCAACACCCCAATACCCTCTCTCAGCTTTTTCTTTCTCCATCAATCATTCCACTCTTTTCATTTTTTTTTATAATTTTTTTTTCTTCTTTCTATCTCTGGGTGTCCAAGGTGTCTATCTATCCCAGTGGTACAAAAAACATTTCTCAATAATTAAACCTATTGCTCGACCCAAAGACTCAAACCCCCACTTATATATATAAAATAAGTGATGACTCATGACTTATCACTTATACTGTGTTATCCTAAATCCATAATTTTATTTCCTTTCCCCTTACATACTCCACTCCACTGCTGCGTCACTTCGCTCCATCCTCCTTCCCCTCTTCAATCTTCATCTTCCCTCTCCCTCCGCCGCATCTTGTCGCCTGCTATCACTGGTCCATCACACATTGCTAAAGGAAGCCATTGTCTGTAGACACTGCAAGAGTGCACAGACTCACAAAGGAAGCCACTGTTCGTGCCTCTATCATCGGCTAAGCCCAGTTTGCGAAGAAGGAAGCCATTGTTGGTTAGCCGCAAAGAAGCTCTCCCGCAATTCCCTCCGCTACCGCGAGAAGCCCTCATTAGTCATTAAATGTGAGATTCTAACTTAATTTGGTGTAGATGAATGAATGCCTTCTCTTTCTCTCTATTGCGATGAGACTAAGACAGAGAAGAACAGAGGCATTCTAGCTAGACAAAGTGTGTGTGAATGTTGGAGAAGAGAGAGAAAGAGATTGTGAAAAAGGGCAATAAATTCTAAGGCTAAGATTTCCAATACGTGTTTTTTACTTGTATTAGTGTTGATCACTTGATTTTTAATTTTTTTATTTCTATTAATGTTGACTTGTGATTCTGACCACGTGTTTAAATATGTTTTTCAATACGTGAATTCAATGGTGGTGTTTTAATCTATTTTTTGCCCACCAGAAAAAAAAAAAAAGAAAGCTGGCACCTACCCGAATGCCTCACCCAATCCAACTCGTAAGTGTTCATATTAGATTGGTTCAAGTTGGAGGTAAAAAGATCAAAAATTGATTCAACCTAACCTAAGCCTATTTGATTGATTTGGGTATTTTTTCCTATTAAACTCGACTTGGATACACCCCTAGTGAGTACCATAAAAACTTTGTTACTTTTGCTGCTTATGATTGGGTGAATGACAAATTGCTTGGGTGGCCTCATTTCACATATTTCACTATGATAGAACTAATAAACTAGGCATGTGAGACAAGATTCAGTATTTGCGCAACCGAAATAGCGTAAATAAAGTGTGTGTTTGGAAAAACTGTGAGATTAAAATTATTTCAACAATTACTTATTTGTATAATCACTTTTTTATATAATCACTTATATGAAAATTAATTTATGTTTGGATGTTTTAGCTGAAAAATAGTTTTAAGATAATCTATTTTGTTTAGATTGTGTAAAAAAGTTGCTTTTATATGATAAAATTATTAAAAAGGGTATGAAATGATTGTTTATATTATATAATATTTGTTATTTAGGGTTAATTTAGTAAAAACATAACAATTCTGAAATAATCAGCTTCTGCTTATAATTATAAGCTCCAAAAAATTATTTATGCTTATAAGCTATTTTTCAGCTTAAAATTATCAGTTTTAGATTATAATCTATTTTCACTTTTTGAACCAAACATGATTAATTTTTTAAAACAGCCTTTTTTCAAAAAAAAAAAAAAATTGTTTGTGCTTGGTACCCAAACATGCACAAAGTTATTCGCATGTACCTAAACTTATATTATTTTATATTTATGTAATTTTTAATATCAAGTTATGGATTTAATTTAATATATTATAATATGAAAAAAATTCACATAGTCATTCAATTATATATCAGCATATCATTAAAATATTTGATTTTTATAGTAATTATTTCAAAAGTCACATATATAATAATATTTGATTAATTGATGGTGTAAAATATTTTACACTCTCAGTATATTATTTTTCTTTCAAATAGAATACTATATTTTAATTTAATTCATCGCGAATTGTTTGTCCTATTGACACGGAGATTTTTTTTAAAAGATTTACAAATACGTCACAATAAGGTTACAAAGACGTTAATAATTATTCTTTATGTTTTATTTATGATTCAGATCTTTTTAAAACATAGCAATTCAGTGCAAAGTTTATGAGGTTGAATATAGCACACACATTTTAAAGGGAATTAAAGAATCTAATTTCATCATGCCAAAAAATAAAAATCTAACTACATAAACCAGAGATATAACGAAGTATATGATGAAAGCAAATTTTTATCAAAGTTAATGATACTTCTGGAATGAACATCGTAAGATGAACTCGGAAAACAAAAATTAGTCAACATGCATTGAAGCAAAAGACTTCATGGATTAAACCAGGTTCTTATCCCACAAATAACAATTTTCAAGGATTCGAGATCTGAAAGATTCAATTTCAATGTTTTATAGAAAACGGGTTTCTTGGAGTGAGCAATTTCAAATTAGGCTCCCTGAGCAGAAGCATTAAATGATGGTTGGTGTTTGACTATATTATATGAAAAAACAAATTCAGCGACGTGTAAATTCATCATATAACACAAATACTAATACCGACTATCCGGCAAGTACTCCTGAAAAAGAAATCCAAAATCTCAGCTCTAGAAAAATATATTATAACTTATGAGAAACACAATGACACTGTTGATTCAACAACTTATGATTCTACCCTGGATGACTATAACTATGCCTTATGCTCTTAGGAACACCCTAGTCCTTGGCCCTGACAAGATTTTCTCAAGAGTAAAGGATCGAGTACAGTGTGAATGGAATGCAAAAGAAGAATCATGTATATGATGACTGCGATGGCTCCGGCTATTAAAGCCCCTGTCACTTCTTTGCAAAATTTGGGGACAGCATCACATATTGGTAGCCAAGCTGCATAAGTGTTTCCTTTCTTTCCCACATGAGCTATGGCCAAAGCTGCAGAGATGCTTGAGACAAGTAACATGGTGAACACCTGCTCACAAAATTAACTCATTAATGCAACTCCTGCATAAATAGCCTATTTCAATATTTTAGCTTAGTGATGCATCATATAAGATCTTAGCTCAAATTAAAGTGTAACAATACTAGTACTGTATTATATAACATTTTTCTTTGTATGTAGCTTGCAGAATCTGTTTTTTGTTGACAATGTATTGCAAGAGTTGTGCTGTAGAAGCAAGTAGAGCCAACAGAATGAGGAGCTTTTAGGACATTTACCAGATCCATGGCTACCACTAGTCCCCAAAGCAAGCTTTTTGCAGGAAGAAGGAGGACCAAAAATCCATAAACGGTGACAATAGAGTTTGCAATCACAAAGTACCTAGTAAGAATTGTTTGGTCAGTTAAAAGATGAAGAAAACAGCTTTTGTTACAGGAACATAAGGTTATAATTTTATAAACCCAAGTACTGTAAGACACTTACTTGAAGGCAGGGGTGTTAGTGTATTTTACTTCAAATGTTAAGATGCTAGTTCTCTCATGGCTAGTAGCCATGACAATAACCGCTGAAAGGGTTGCCCCGAAGGCCAAGAACCTTAACAAAAGGTGGCAGATCCACCGGGTCTTGCCCATCGATTCCACAAAGAAAATTTGGTGCACAATATGAATCCTGGGATCAAGGGAAAGGCTAAATTTAATAGAAGGAATATTGCATTTTTCAGGATGCTGAGGTGGACAAGAAGAAAATTGGGACCACGGTTAGGGTGTTAGGAAGGAAAATAAGGGATAGTACACCCAAATTTGTACATCTTTGTGTGATGTTAGGTGAAATTTTCATCTGTCTGTGGCTCTATGCCACCGACCAGTTTAACTTTCTCTAGTTTTGCTGCTTTGGCCCCTCCTTCTGTGCTATGTGTAAGCAATTTCATTTTTTTTTTTTAATCTTAGCAGTCTTAGATGATATACATTATCTGTGCTCATATTTATATAGAAAAGATAGATTAGTTGCATGTCCTTTTCAATTTCATTTTAGGAATTTATTTACTAAGAATAAGGTACTAGGAAAAACAGGCACAAGTTTTCCAACCTAAGCAAAATGAAGATTATTTTAATTTTCTTCTTCTGTCTATTCTTTTCTTTGCATCTTTTGTTTTCCCTTTTAATTGGCTCAGCTCAGCAACCAAGAGAAGGTTAGTACTATTCAAGCATATGATGCTTCTCGAGACATGATTTTAAACGATTGTGTGATGTCAAGGTATTTGGATTTTGCAGCGACTAATAAACTGTAAAGGATCGAAATCAAGGAAAGCACATATGATTAAGTGATCAACTAAGTTATCCTTCCCAATTATGGCTCGACTTAAATTTGCTTTTAGAAAGATGCATTACGCAGTGAATATGCTGGCCACCTTTCTTGAAAATGTGGAGAATTGAATGGCGTAGTTAGATCAAAACAAGAATTTGCTTTTTTGATTAACAAATTTTATGTACATTTTTATCTTCGACTTTGGTAAACGATACTTGCGGATGTATGGGTCGTCCAAAACTTGTTAGAAGGCAGTCTTCATGATACTTATTATCATTACCTTTATCAAAGCATAATCTAGTGTTGTGAAATATTCCAAAGGTGTATGTCCCTCCATTGTTTGGAGCAAAATCTTTAGAAGTGTTTATATATAAAAGTTGTTTCTAAATACTTTTTTTATAAATGTGGGCTTGCGCAGCCAAGGCTATTGCGTGGGTCCACCGAAATGATTAGAAATGGGTAGCTTAATCAGCCAGTTTAACTTAGGTCATGACGGACTATTTTTATACGGACTGGACCGGGATGGTCCCCACAATAAAGGGGCTAAAAAGTTGCTGGCTAGCGTGCCTTTGCATAGGCCATGACATGCAGCATAAATTTTTTTTTTGTTTTCACTTTTTTTGGGCCTTCTTTGTTTTTATTTTGCATTCAATTTTTTGGGCTTTTTTTTTTCTGACTTCAGATTTTTAAGTCTTCTTTTTTTTTTTTCCTTCCTTTGTTTTTGGGCTTTTTCTCTTTTTTTTTTTGCCTTCACATTTTTTTGGCTTTTTTTTTTGCCTTCAATTTTTTTTGGATCTTTTCTAATTTTATTTTTTCTACCTAAGAACTTTCGATTTTTTTGGGCTTCTTACTAGAAGAGAAAACCCCCAATATAAACTAACATGAAAGGTGTTCCGGACAATAGTCTAGGAGCCCACCTCGACCCAGTGGCTAGGCCCAAATAAAGCTTGAATTTGCCAATAGTCCGAGCCTATCTCGGGCCATTAACCCGAGTTGAGGTCCAAACTCGAGTTGAAGCCATTTGTTCCCTAACAGCGCAGAACGACCTTCCCTCACATGTAGCCGGAAAACTCGAACTTATCCGATAACCCCAAATAACGGACGTCCAGGATTGTCCCCTACAAAGGCAGGATCAAATCCCCCTTATTTCTCGACTACTTATTCGTATATATATATGAGTCCAACTTCGAACAGGAGGTATCTTTTCTGATCTACTCCTCATATATTTTCCTGCACTCACTAACTTAAGTGTCGGAGTCCTTGCAGGTACACCTCCCATCGCTATGGAAGTATTCATCTAGAGCAGCCTGAGATCCCATTCTTGGTTCAGAAGCTCCCCATGTAACCCACCTCTGAACATTGGTGCCGTTTGTGGGAACCTCACACTACTCACCACCATACCACGACTGTAGTTCCACGAATGTCTTCGCACCCAAGGAAAGAACGCATGGCTAGGCACGCCCCGGTAAGCAACAACCAACCACTAATGGAAGGGTGAACCGCTTCAGACTCGACTTCACTTCCGACTCGGCTTCACATGCCGAAGAACGACATCACGAGCAGAACTCAGCAGCCTACTGCTCCATTGTCCAAGCCACGGAAAACATAATCACCTCCAGGGTCGAAATCCGCTCTTAGGCTAACACTGACCCGCTCGCCGAAATGCTAACTCTGATGTGGGAGTAGGCCACTCGCATTCAGAAGTTGGAACAAAACCTGGACCACATGAAGTAATTAGACTGAAACCAACGTCGGGAACGACATACACGCCACCGCGATAAGAGTCCAGATTATTGTGGAGGCCGAAGTCCGAGAGAACGTCATCGCAGCTCAGAATGTCATCACCATGGAAACTCACCATGTGGGAGCACATCCCACAACCGTAAGGAGCCTCGGGTGGGAAGTACCCACCGTCACAATGAACATTTCGACATCTGATCCCATTTTCGACACAATGACGGGCATGCTAGGCGCGGCTCTTAATGATACGAGGAGCCCAAAGACGACGACGACACACCGTTCTCCGACTTCATTATGGGAACGCAACCACCCAAAGGGTTCAAGCCCCCATCCGACATGAAGCCATACGATGGGAGCACTGACCCCCAAGAGCATATGGATGCCTTCAAGTCGAGAATGGCGTTAGTTGGGGTTTCAGATCGCGTCAAATGCTGAGCCTTCCCCATAACTCTGAAGAAAGCCGCTTTGAAATAGTTCAACTCTTTTCCACCTAGGTCGATCAATCGATTTTTCGACCTCGCTTCAACTTTCCTGGCCCACTTCACTACCAAGAGGTTCAAGTCTAAGATAGTTTCCAGCCTCCTCAGAATACACCAGCGGCAAAATGAGTAGCTCCGAGACTTTCTCGAGTGATACAATGCCAAATCTTTGCTTGTTAACGAGGTGTAGACTCAGGCAGCGATTCTGACGCTGTTAAATGGGTTACGACCGGGGCCATTTAAAACTTCACTATCCAAAAGACCACTAGAATCCACAGAGGAGATGCAAACAAGAGCCGAGAAGTATATCTTTCTCAAAGAGACGGAGAAAGCCACAACCAACCCTGGGAGGCACAAATCGGACAAGAAAGTCGGCGGCCAAGATGAACACCAGAGGAAGGATGTACGTTCCAAGGTCGGTAGATACAGTGATTATACCCCCCTCAACGTATTCCTACCTGAGCTGTTCTGAGAGGTCGGCCAAGTAGAGAGGTTCCCCAAGCTAAAGGTCCTCAAGATGAGAGCCAACACTAACAAGTCCTTATTTTGCGAGTATCACAACGATTTTGGACATAAAACCGACGATTGCTATGACCTCCAAATGCCGTGGAATAGTTGATAAGGGAAGGTAGATTGGCGAAGTACGTGACTTCCCAAAGAAGTCCACGAAGAAGACGAGCTCCAATCATAGGGACGAGGAAAGAAGGAATCCGAGGTGCCAAAGAACCTCGGAGTCAGAAGGAAATCAAGGCAATGGCGAAGAACAGATCACAAGGACTATCAACGTCATTGCTGGAAGATTTGTGGGTGGCGGAACGACGAAGTCAGCTCAGCAAAAGCATTTACAAGAAGTCCTCAATGTGTCCTCTAGGAAGAAAAAAAAGCCAGCACCGACATCTCGGCCAATACCGGATATCTTCTTCTCAAGCTCTGACTTCGAGGGCGTGATCTCGGGACACGATGACCCCATGGTTAATGCTGAAGTAAAGAGGGTATTCGTCAATCAAGGAAGCTCGGCTGATATTTTATTTTGAGATGCATTTGATAAGCTCGGATTAAGTAATATCGTCCTCCAAACACACGTGGAGGAGTTGATCGGGTTTTCTAGGGACAAAGTCCACCCCTAGGGTTACGTCACCCTCCACCTAACCTTGGGATCTCGACCTAAAATCTGGACGGGCAAAGTCAACTTCCTAGTTGTCGACTGCCCCTCGGCCTACAA
Organism: Pterocarpus santalinus; assembly: GCA_031439595.1. NCBI lineage: Eukaryota > Viridiplantae > Streptophyta > Magnoliopsida > Fabales > Fabaceae > Pterocarpus > Pterocarpus santalinus. The sequence goes on along the minus strand of CM062530.1, from coordinate 14,353,292 downwards.
CGCTATACTTAGAAAACCGATGTTGAATAAGATAAACGCTGTTATCTCAACAACATCCCCGACAATGAAGTTCCTTACCGACAAAGGAGAAATTGCCACTGTGAAAGCTGACTAGATCGTGGCTCGGCGATGCTATAACGCCAGCTTGGAAATAGAAAAGCAACAAAAGGAAGTGTCCCAGGTAGATGCCGGACCCCCTAATGCTTCGAAAGTCATGATGATAGACTCGGACGTGAGGAAAGTTGAAGGAGAGAGACCAGAGCCAGATGGTGAGTTAGAAGAAATCCAAATCGGGGATGAAAATTGGAAAATAACTTGGATCAACAAAAACTTCCGATCTTACTGAAACAAGGCTTAGTCACTCTCCTCAAGCCCGATGTAGATTTGTTCACATGGTCTGCCCTCGACATGCCAGGAATCAACTCGGAATTTGTCTCCCATCGACTCTCAGTTTTCCTCGGTTCAAAATTGCTTACTCAGAAGAAAAGGAGAATGAGCCCAGATATAGCTCTCGCGGTACAAAAGCAAGTCCAGAGCCTCTTGGAAGTCGGTTTTATATGTGAGATCAAGTATCTGACATGGTTGTTTAATGTCGTGATGGTAAAAAAGTCCAATGGGAAATGGCAAATGTGCGTCGACTACACCGACTTGAACAAAGCCTGCCCAACGGACCCATATCCCCTACCAAGTATTGATGGGTTAATAGACGTTGCTTCCGGTTTCAGACTGCTCACTTTCATGGACACTTACTCGGGATATAATCAAATCCCGTTGTTCAAGCTCGACGAAGAAAAAACGGCATTCATAACTCCAACGGCCAATTATTGCTACAAGATCATGCCGTTCGGATTGAAGAACGTAGGAGCAATATACCAGAGGCTTATGAATAAAGTGTTTGCAGAGCTGGCCGGAGATTTGATGGAGGTTTACATCGACAACATGTTGGTCAAGTCTCGCAAAGAAGAAAATCTCCTGTCCGACCTTAAGGTCCTATTTGATTGAGTCCGACAGCACAGTATGAGACTCAACCCGCACAAGTATGCTTTTGCCGTAGAAGCCGAAAATTTTCTGAAATTCATGCTTACACATCGGGAATCGAGGCAAGCCCCGACAAATGCCGAGCAATACTCGAAATGAAAAGTCCGACAACAGTAAAAGAAATGCAATGCCTCACGGGAAGAATTGTCTCTCTCTCGAGATTCATGATTGCGTCGGCTAGAAAGGCCATTCCCTTCTTTTCTCTCTTGAAAAAGGGGAATATTTTTGAGTGGACACCGGAATGTGAAGTCGCTTTCATCAACTTCAACGAATATCTATCCCGCCCGCCTATACTAAGCAAGCCGGAAGTCGGAAAATTGCTATTCTTATATCTATCAGTTAGCGACATCGCCGTTGCCAGGGTGCTAGTTCGAGAAGATTCCCGACAACAGCACTCGGTATACTTTATCAAAAAAGTACTTGAAGAACCCGAGATGAGATATCGGAAGATTGAAAAAGTCACCTTGGCCCTAGTTATTGCAACACGAAAGCTTTGCCAGTATTTTCAAGCCCACACCATCATTGTCTGAACTGACCAGCCAATCCGGAAAATCCTATAAAAATCGGACTTGGCAAAAAAGATGGTAACGTGGTCTGTGGAACTTTCGGAGTTTCACATCCAATACGAACCAAAGACTACCATTAAATCTCAAGCATTGGCAGACTTCTTAGCCGAAATGGTGGACGATATGGATACCCCAAAATCAGGATGGACACTGCACGTGGATAGTGGAGCTAGGGCGATTCTTGAAAAAGAAGGTGAAATAACCCTTGAGCTCTCCATTAAATTTGACTTCTCGGTTCCCAATAACTAAGCCGAATATGAAGCACTTATCGTAGGCCTTAAGCTAGCAAGGGACATCGGCATATCCCGACTTTTGGTGTACAGCAACTCTCAAGTTGTGACTTCCCAAGTCACCGGGGCGTACCAAGCTAAAGACATTCTACTATAGAAATACCTATCCAAAGTAAAAGAACTCGTGGAAAAATTTCCATATGTAGAGTTCCGACATGCTCCAAGAGAAGAGAACGTCAGGGCCGACATCTTCTCCAAGCTGGGAAGCACTAAGCCTAGAGGAAACAATTAGAGTTTGATCCAAGAGACTTTAAAGCTTCCCTTAATAATGGATACCCTTTCGACCTTCTCCGTCGATAGCATTCCGAATTGGATGACTCCTATCATTCAGTGCTTGAGGAATGGAACTAGACCAGAGAATTCTGTTGATGCCAAGAGGCTAGCTAGAGAAGCCTCCTACTATACCTTCATCAATGATTAACTATTCAGAAGAGGGTTGTCTCAACCGCTACTAAAGTGTATGGGACCGGATTGGGTTCCCACCATTCTTGAGGAAGTCCACGAAGGATCTTGCGGCCATCACCTTGGAGGAAAGCCGCTCGCATTAAAGGTTTTACGAGCTGGATTCTATTGGCCGTCGATGATGAAGGACTCAATAAAGTACGCACGGAAGTGCTCCAGCCGCCAAAAACACGCCACCTTCCACCTCGCGCCCCTTCCGATGAACTAATGACTATCATGTCCCCTTGGCCCTTCAGCAAGTGGGGACTCGACCTCCTAGGTCCCTTCCCACTTGCCTCAGGATAAGTGAAGTACTAGATTATGGCAACAGATTATTTCACAAAGTGGATAAAGGCAGAGCCGCTTTCCACCATTACTGCTGCCCAAGCTCAAAAGTTCGTATGAAGAAATATCTTCACTTGCTTTGGAATACTTGACTCGATCGTTACGGACAACGAAACCCAGTTTATAGATCAGAAGTTCCTAGGATTTCTCTCCAGCCACAAGGTCGAGCACCACTTTACTTCGGTCGAACACCCCTAAGCAAACAGCCAAGCTGAAGCTGCCAACAAATTCATCCTACAAGGACTGAAGAAGAGACTCGATGAGGCAAAAGGGGCATGGGCTGACGAGCTCGGGAGCGTTCTATGGTCCTATAGAACCACCCTGTATTCGACAATGAGAGAAACTCCTTTCAAGCTGACTTACGAGGTGGGCGCAATGATACCGATTGAAGTCGAGGAGATAAGCCTATGCGTCATGTTCCAATCTACGGAGCACCGCGCACTTTGGGAGGAGTCTGACCTATTCAACGAAACAAGAGAAATGGCTCATCTAAGGGAGAAGGCGCTGAAATATCGAATCTCCCAAAGATATAACGCCAAAGTAGTACCCTGGACATTCGACAAAGGATAATTGGTTCTCCGATGAGCTGACATCGAAAAACCTCCAGTAGGCCATGGGAAATTAGCCCGCAAACTGGGAAGGCCCATACAAAGTTATTGATGTCTTAGGAAAAAAGCATACAAACTCTCCACATTATCAGGCACAGAAATTCCGAGGTCATAGAACTCTTCCAACCTCTGAAAAATTTTTGTCTAATGTATATGCCACGTGAGATAGCCATACTCTTTTTCCTATCTAGGGTTTTGTCCCACTAGGTTTTCCCGAGGAGGTTCTAATGAGGTAGAACTCTGTGGGCCGAGCAGTGACTAATAAACTTTTCTTGGTATTTGCTTTTACATGTTACCTTTATTCTGTTTGATTTAACATTACTTCATTATTTTTGCATTGTAAACTCTTCCCTTTTATTTCCATTATTTTACTTTCATTATTTTTACTACACATCATGGTTGATGATATCAACCCACATTTGTTCTCTTAAGGGATTGATCACCTCTTAGTCGAGGAAAATGGATCCTGGCATGACAATTGGGACACGTAATCTCAAAGATGATTAAAGTCCGATGTCAAACCTCAGGTCAATTACACCATACTAACTTAAGCGAACAACCTAAGTTCTAGATAAATCCAACTCGGATAACATCCAATTTGATAAAAACTCGGATAACATCCAGTTCGATAAAAACTCGAATAACATCCAATTCAGTAAAACCATAAAACACGACGAATTTCATTACAAAAGGGTCGGATATTCGATAGATATTCATTACAAAAAGAGCCCCTAATATGGCAATACAATAAAAAATGCAAACACATCAAGGGTTGGAGGCCTAATTCTTCGGATCAGCTTTAGGGTTATCAGCGCCCTTGTCATCTTCTTTTGGAGCTACCATGATACAACTATCAACTACAATTTTGTCCAACCCGACCTTGCTAAAATCAGCGTCCGGACAAATAATCTGGCACTACTCCAGAAGGGACTCCTTAATCTCTTCGGCCGACTTTGCCTATAACTGCTCCACCCAAGCCACCTCGTCCCTGGCTCTAGTAGCAGCCTTCAAAAAATCAGCACAATCTCTCTGGAGTTCCGACACCTAAGAACGGGAATCCTCCATTTGCTTATCCCTCGCCTCAAGCGCCTTTTTCAACCTGTTGATCTCACCTTCCTTGGCCTTCTCCAAAGCTGACTTCTCATCTTGAAAAGAAGAGAGTTTGGACTTCAAGACCTTTACATCTTCCATAGCTCGGACACTGGAGGTAATAACTGGCTCCAAGTATTTAAGTAAGGCTGCCAACTTCAGCAT